>JAKSZU010000010.1:32693580-34152747 GCA_026018925.1 Tupaia tana
AATGGTTGCCACAGAGACTGTCTAGCCCACAAAACCTAAAATATTTACTTTCTGGACCTTTTTAGAAGAAATATTGCCAATCCCTGACTTGGAATATCTGTTTTATACTTACTAAAAGAACTCTTTTAGAATTATTTCAACATAGATTTTTTTTTTTAAAGTCATATACCAGGGCTGCCAGGTGGCATGGTGGTTAAGATGCTGGACTCCCACGTGGCCAACTGTAATCTGAGTCCCAGACCTGGTGGCTTTCTTTGTCACTTTCCCTTTCTCTCTCTGTTTTTCTCTGATAAAATTTAAAATAAATAATAACAAATAAAATAAATCTTTTTAAAAAGTCATATACCACTCTTTGCATTCTTTTTTTTTTTTTTTTTTTTTTTTTTGAGAGGTTTTTGCTATAGGTCACATGCGCTTGCCAGAAAGACAGAGAGAGACAGAGAGACAGAAAGCGAGAAATCACCCCCCAGGGGAATGGTCACTCCACAATCCCTTCTCCTCCATTCTCCTCTTAGGATCTTGGGCACGGAAGCACATGCGCCCGGGTCTGGGACTCGAACCACAGTCAGCTACATGGGAGTCCAGCGACATAGCCATTACACTAACTGCTGGCCCTCCACTCTTTGCATTCTTGATGAAATAAGAAATATAAGTAAATCGAATTGGTTAAGGTATTTCCAAACCTTTTATCATTCAGAGCCCCATTCTTCTCAATTACCTTTTTAGCTAAGTTGTCACTATACATATTTCCCCACTCAGTATCTGCCTAGTAGAGATGTAGAATTTCTTAAAATCCTCATTCTGGTACTTTTTCTTAAAAGAGAGCTCCTTGATCATCTCTGGGATTCCTGTCTAAGTCGCTGACCCTGCACATGTTGATGTTTATGCACCGGTAATGACTGACAGCTAGGTTAAAATCATGCCAATTTTTTAGACATTAAAATGTGTATGTATGCAGGGCAGTGGGGGGAGGGTTGCATGTTGCAATTGATGAAATATAAGACTTGACATGTATTGCCTGGCTTGGAAGAGTATTCAATACACTTGAGGGGGGTCTCCCTGCCCTGTCCCATTTTTACTGTGCTCCTGTCTCTGTTCACATAGAAAAGTCAATATAAGGGCCAGCCAGTGGGGCGAAGGTTAAGACGGCTGGATCTCATATGGCCAAGTACATGGTTTGAGTCCCAGACCCTGTGGCTTAAAAAACACACCAAGCATGTGTGTATACCTGTCCAGAATCCTGAGAGGAGAATGAAGGAAAGGGGATTGCAGTGTGGCCAAGCCCTCCCCCACCCTGAGAGAGAAGCTCTCTTTCTCTCTCTCTCCAGTGAGTGCACACACTCTGTGGCAAATTAAAAAGAAAGAAAGAAAAGTCCATGAGATTATTTGATTGCAGGCCACAGAAAACAGCTCCAGTTGACTTAAGGAAACCTTCATAAGGTTGGAAAGGCTAACAGGACTCAAAGAAATGTTAAAATTTTGATGCTGAAAAAGATGGGAACTTGGTCTGCTCTTGGATCTAAATAACAAGAATCAGGGAACTTTCACTTGCTGATGTCATCTCAGCCCATTTGTTCAGAGCAGATTCAGGTCAGAGAGCAGCAAAGCGGCTTGACTCAGGCTACCAGTGGGCAGGAGAGAGGAGTGACACATCTTGTATGAATGGCCTTGTTGGGATCCTCAGCATCACACTGGGGGTGCTGAGTGAGAAAGCCCTCAAGGGCTTACAAAGCCATTTCTGATTCCCCTTGCAGCAGTAAAGAGAACCAGCTCAGCAGGTTACGCATGCTTAGTACATCCAAGTGATGACCACAGGCTGGCTGGCTGCCTCCACGTCTGTCCAGAGAGGGTAGGAGGTAACATGGACAAAATGACGTGGCTGCACAAGTGATCAGTGATCAATAATTATGACCGTGTGCCTTCTGGGGCTCCATGCAGTGCACTCAGGAAAGCGAAGAAACCCTCACTACGAGCAGTTCATAGCTAGGCAAGGTGGCAAGGTGGCCTGGACTGAGCTGGGCAACCCTCCCTGACCTCTGGCTGTGTTGGAGGGTCCCCTGAGTTCCAGACACTTTGTTCTTCCTTCACTTGTCACATCACACCATTTCTGCTGAGTGATCTGGCTCCCTCACTGTATCAGCCAGGGCTTCTGGAAGGCCTTGGTGTAAGCTAGAAAAAGTTCTTCATTTTCACAACCCAAATCCTGTCCAAAGCTCTAGAAGGTCTGTTTGGTTATCCTGGCCTCGACTTTTCTCAAGCTGGGGGTGGCCAGTTTATTGGGTGGACCTCCAGGGACTGGTCTCATGGACTCTCCAGATGGTTCCCCTCCTCAGATCTGATTTATAGCCTAGTTGGTGAGTGTGTGTACACTCACTCCTGCTGCAGTCTCTGAGAAAGCAAACGCAGAGGCCTGGCCCCCAGAAAGGAGGCTCCCTGGGCAGGAAGCTGCTGGGAGGCCCGGCCGGCAGCCAGCCTACTTGGTGGTATGAAGCAGCCCAGAATTTCCATGGCAAGCTCCAAGTATGGCAGCAACCCTCAGAGCATCTCTTCCAACCATTGGGGCAGCCAGGAAGCTCGGTGCCAGGTACAACACTGACAAAGTGACCCAGAGGAGCATTGGAATCAACACTCGGCCCTGGGGGGCCTTGGACACGGGGCAGCAACACTGCCAGGGGAAGCGATAGCAGGAAGGGGACACTGGGATTCCGGAGGGCAGAGTGGAAAGCCACATCCGCTGAGCCCTCACAGGGAGCAGCTTTCCAGGCGAAGAGAAGAGGGCCCGGGCTCCCTTCCTGTGAATAGCACCTCCTTTGTGCCACCTCAAGAGTCCTGCTGTTTGTCAGGAGCACAGGTGCTAGTCTTTGCTGGCCCCTCCAGGGAAAATCTATCTCCAAGGGGAAAACAGTGTTCTGGTACAAATGCTACACCCATTGATGCAATTCCATTGAGATGTGACCCCTTCCCAGTAATAGTAACATGAACACTCTCATCTTCCAATGGCCTTACAATGAAGGAAATATCTGCCCAGGCCTGACTATATCAGGAAAAAGCGATCTGAGTTTATGGGAGTCAGGACTACCATGTAGGCAGTATGATGGGCCAGTTTGGCAGAGAAATGAGGGCTGGTGCTTTATAAACCATGCCCTCCAGAACTCTTCTCTTTAGCCTCAAAAAACTTCTACGCAAACTAGTCTCTCTTCCTGATTCTCCAACTCTGTTCATTCAATTCAGTCATTTGACAAGTATTTGAACACCTACTATATACCAAACTCTGTGACTTTGGGGATACATTAATTAAAAAAACAAAACAAAAAAAACCAACTTTCTGTCTTCATGGAACTTGGATTCTAGCTAGAGGAGGGAATTGGGGAGAAAGAAAATAAACATCATCAATAAGTAAAATATACAGCATGTTAAAAGATGATAAATGCTATGAGGAACTAAGTAGAGCCAGGGTGAGGGGCATGGGAGGCACTGAAGTAGGGGAGGAGAGGAGAGGCAGGCAGTCTTTGCAATATGAAAGTGTACATCACAGAACTTAGCAAGGTTCTGAAATCCACCTGCCTTCAGGAAAAGCTTCTCACAGGTGCCCACAGCCTGGCAGGCATAGGAGGTAGGCTGCACTACCGATTAAGATACTGCCACCCAACCTTCTTCCTTCTCCCTTTCTTTAACAAGGTCAGCCCCGCACTATAGTCCGATGGCTCACCCAGCCTCTCCCTGCGCCTGCTCCATTTCCTGTAACTGGAGTTGCCCCTAAGCAATCTCTTGACTAGCTAATCGTATCTAAGCAGTTGCTTCTTGGTGGACATCACTAACACAACACGTTAGGCCTTATTGAGAAGGTAAGAATGGAGGTTTGAAGAGATTAGCCAAATTAGTGGTGTTGCATCTTCCCAGTTGTGTTGGAAGCTACTCACTGGCTCACTCCTCTGTTCATGCCAGCTCATGCCTGTACCTGAAATGTCTGAATTTATTATTATTTTAATTGCCAGGAAGCATGTGTGCTTATCAAAGACAGAGTGAGACAGAAGGAGAGAAAGCACCCCCCCCTCCCAATGGAGCATGGTCACACCACAATTCCTTCTCCTCTATTTCTCCATCACGTTGAGATTTTGTGCATGAACTCAGCGTATTTCTTGAGCTGCTGGGGCTAGGATTTGAACTACCATTGGCCATGTGGGATCTGGCTCTCTTAACCACGAGGTCAGGAGACCAGCTCTATCTCCTGCATTAAACCCTCCATGATGCCTATCCCACTTTTATATCCCTTAAAACACATTAGCATGTCCCCTGCACTACTACTACCCTACCCCCATTCTCCTCCTCCTCACTCCCGCAAGCCCTGCTGCTCAGCACTCTCAGCTGACTATCCTAAGCAATACTCTGATCTTGACCCTCGGCTGCTCAGATACCTCTGGTGACTTTTCAAAGCTTAGGGTAAACCCCACAACTTTGCCTGACATTTGAGGCCATCCAGTCTGTCCCCTGTGGGCCTTCTTTGCATTACAGAGTCACAGGTGTTAGACTTGGGAGGGCTCAGGCCATTGAATTCTGTCACATCTACACGGCTCTCTGCATTTCTGCCAGGTGGTCAGCCAGGCTGTGCTTAAATCCCTCAGTGATGGGGACCTCACTCCTCCCCAGCTCATGTATCTCTGAAAGGATCTTTTCCCCTTCCATGACAGCCCTTCACCTCGTACATGAGCCAGTGATTATATCACCCATGCATGTGACCTTCCTGTGGGTACCATGTCTCTCCCATGCAGTGGTCTCAAGTCACTCGTCAGGCTGGTCCCTCACCACTGAATACACTTATGTTAGTTTTCTCAGCTGCTGTAAGAAAATGCCATACTCTGCGTAGCTTAAACATGGAAATTCCTCAAAGTTCTGGAGGCCAGTAGTCCAAGATCAAGATGGCAGGTTTGGGTGTTTCGGAGGCCCCTTTCCCTGTGACCATCTCCTGAAACCAGAGCCCTCAAATGCCTGGCAGGAATAGGACGGAGGCTGCACTGTAGATTAAGATACTGCCACCCAAGCTTCTTCCTTCTTCCAAAGACTTGCTAAAGGCTATTCTGCCCAACTAGGTTGAGGTTTAGATCTGATTAGTTAACTAAAAAAAGCAAAGATGGTTCTTTTAAAGTTAGCAAGTCAGAAGTTACAGTAGGCATGGGGCTACAGGTAAAACCTGGAATGGATCTGAGGATTCTAGCTGCTTTTCATTTAAAATTGCCTCATCTATTCAAAAGAATGTGGGAATTTCAGTCTAGATTTTGGGTGATCACAGCATGCCTGACCAAGTGGGCTATTATTCTAAGTGGAAGCTGATATTAGGAGTATAATAATTTGCATATTTTGGTAAGTTAAGCTTATTTGTTGCTTTTCTTTTTAAAAAATTTAAAACTCATAGGTGAAAACAAGTTATAAGAATAATACAGAGGAGGGACCAGCAGTTAGCGCAATGGCTATGCTGCTGGACTCCCATGTAGTCGACCGCGGTTCAAGTCCTGGACCTGGTGGCTTAAACTCATGCCAGGCGTATGTGCGTGCGTGCCCAAGATCCAGAGAGGAGAATGGAGGAGAAGGGATTGCGGCATGGCCATCCGCCCTGGGGGGCGACTTCTTGCTCTCTGTCTCTCTGTCTTTCCAGCGAGCGCACATTCCACCCACATCCCACAAACAGCTGCCCTTAAGTCCACCAGTGATCCAGGAGGACCCACAGAGAGGCCTTAGAAGTAAGCTTCTCGGGTCCATTGGGGCCAAGAATATTGTACCCTGGCTACCTGGAGCATGACCTAAAAGAGAGGAGGAGGCATGAGCTCCAAGTCGGCATGTCCTTTTTAGCCTCCACCCAGTAAGTGGGGTGCAGTTTAGAAGGCCAGAGTGGGACCCTTAAACAGGGGTCCAAGAACAGGAATTTCTCTCTTCTTAGATCTAAGGATGGTACTGAAAATATGATCTCTGTGTTCAAGTGTTTCTGGTCTCATAGAAAACACACATCATAATAATCCATGAGTTCAGTGCTCAGGTAGGGGTGAGCCCACAGTGTTACTACAGGGTCAGAAGGGTTTCTTCTTCTAATCCAGCAGTCCTTTACTTACTCCTCTGTCATGGCAGCCCCTGTCATTTAGTATGAGTATTTCTATATGCATCATTGCCCTCTCTGACTTGCCTCAGTGGCAGGAACCATGCGTTTTAGTTGTGCATTTCTTAGTACAGTGTCTGTAACAGGTCCTCAGAAAATGAAAACTAAATGAATAAACAAATGCACAGCTGATTTACTGGAGGGATGGATGGAAGTGTGGGTAGGTGGGTGGGTGGGTGGAAGGATAGTTGAATGGATAGGTGGATAATTGGATGGGTGGATGATAGATATTTGATGATAGATATTTGAAGAGTTTGGTGTATGGGTAGGCAGACAGGCAGATAGGTGGATGGTCAGGTGAGTGTCTGGATGGCTGAATGTTTTATGAACAGATGGAGGAGTACATGGGTAGATGGATGGGTGGGCAGATATTTGGATGGATGGATGATAGATGGTCAGCCTAACCTTTCCTGAACAGTAGTAGGAAGGGAGAACAACAAGCCCTTTCAGTCCTAGAGGGGTCCCAAAGTGATTACATGACTGACCAAAGTCACCAGAGGATATCAGCAGCAGAGTTGGAAAGAGAACTTAGTGTTCTTGGCTCCAAGAACACTACTTTAAAATAAAATGGAGCAGCATCCAATCTATTGTGTCACAATGCCTGATACTCCCCTCTCCATTTGTACAGAACCTCCTGCTGGAGTGCCCTCTGGCAGCTGTGTCTACGACATCTTTCCCTCTTTGTTCAGCTCAAGCACCCATCTCCTCTGGGACCCTCTACTGATCACTTTTCCTCTTTGGACCACTCTCATTTAGGCGTGCAGCACGGCTGTTCTGAACCTCCACTTAGCATATCCAACTCGGTCATCTTTATTTTCTCTATCTACCTGCATACTGTCTTATTTCCTCAGCAAGACAAGGGCTGTGTTATCTGTCCCTGTAGCACCTCCCCCAAGATCTGTGTGTGCCCCAGGCACTGTTGCTGCTCAATAAATCTTTGATTGATTGAGCTGCAGAACCAGTCAGGTTGCAGTACTCTATAAAGCTATGAAATTGGGTCATCTACCATTTATCTCTTCAAGTTTTCAAGTGAAACCTCTTACCACATGCCTAAGAATTATAGCACTAAAAAAAATAATTCTCATTAGCCATCCCTGGCATTTCAGCTTTAAGTAAAAACAGCATAAAAGTCAATTTATCACAAGCTCCAGAACGATTCACAGATTCGAAACAGCAACAAAGATAGGGAATTGGTTACATGCAATGAAAAAAGAAAAAAAAAACAAGGAGACAAAAAAGATTAATAGCCTTTGGAAATAGAAGATAATCATCAAGAGCATGATGATAGGACGTGCCAGTGGGAAAGCATTTTCAGAAATACCGTATTAGTCGTGGCAGAGAGTGGGCTGAGTCTCCCACTGTGACATCAAAGGGCCAGTCATGTGGCCACGAACTGGGATGCTGGTGGAAGTCTAATAATAGTCCTGTTCTTGCTGGCTTTGCACATTTTGGCATCAAACTATCCCCACCAGGGGTTGCCCCCAGGGAGGGTGGCAAACAGCCAGGTGACTCTCACCAGGAGGCCTGCTCAGCTTATGGGATTTCTTAGGGCCTGAGGAGGGCTCCTGGGTTTAGGGGAGAGAGGTGGTCAGTGGCATAGATGCTGACCCAGAGAGAGTGAGCAAAAAAAGAAAACAAGAGACAACGTGCTCCAAAGCTCTCCAGGTCTTTCCCTGATCTCGGGGCCAGGTCTCCTCCACCCCCACTCCCACCCTCCCACCGGGACTGGTGGCCAGCTCTCCAAAGAACAACCAGGACAGGAAGCAGCAGCAGGCCTGCAGCTGGGTGCTGGAAAGTTGGGCCCCAGGAGGCTGAGGACAGGAGGAAATTTGTTTTGGATGTGGGACCCAGATGGGTGGGAGGTAGGAGGTGGGAGACAGGAGAGGAAGGCAAGATAAGAAGATGCTCTGATTTAACTAGAAAGAAAAGGGGGCGTCAGGGCTAAGACCGTTAAACCTCTCGTTGCAGCTGCCGGAGCCACCTTCTCTTCCCCTGCACGCCTGCCAGCACGACACGCATCTGCTCTCCAGGCCAGCTCCGCACGGCAAGGCCAGGATTCAACTGGTCGATGGTCTGTGACTGCCCTGTCCAAGACAACAGCCATGAGCCACATGTGGCTACAGAGCCCTGGAGATCGGCTTGTTCATACTGAGATGCACCCTAAGTGTAAAAGTCTTCTTTCAGAAGATTCTGAAGAGCTGGTATAAAATAAAATGCGTATCTCATGAAGAGTTCTGTATGATTACATATTAAAATGATAACATGCATATACATGGATGAAATAAAAGATAGAAAAACTCATTTCATTGCTTCTTTTCACTTTCTTAAATAGGATGACGAGAAAATGGAAAATTATACACGCGGCTCATCTGTATGGCTCATATTCTATTTCCATGGTTCAGGGCTGGGCTACAGCCTTCTTCTCTACCTCTCAGGGTTCCAGTGATTCCATTCAGCTCAATAAACACTTGGAAGGCAGGACACCATTGAGGGACAAAGATGGTCTCACGTGGTGGTGCGTATTATAATAGAATCCCCTGTAGAGCCCTTTGAACTCCTCCTGACTGATCCCTACATCTGAATCCCCGGGCATCTGTGTCCTATTAAAGATCCCCAAGGGATAACAATGCACACTCAGTTTAAAAAGGGGGTGCTAAATGGCCCCTTGCCCTCCTTGGGGACTCAAATGAGGTGGGACAGAGCGACCTGAGACACTATCAGGTAAAGCAGTTCAGTGTAGGTGACACAAAAGCCACAGTGGAGGGGGAGGAAGATATGGCTCCATTTGGGAATTAGGGCCAAATAGGATTTGTACCTGGCCTTTACGTGGGTTAGGTGGGTTGAAGGTATGGACAGGCATCCAGGCAGAGAGGATGCCACTGACAAAGCCCAAGGCAGAAAGTACCCGAGGGTGGGGGACAGGAAGGAGGACAGGGAGTCTCTGAGTGACCCAGAGTCCAGGAGGCGGGAAGGCTCCTGAAGGAATGAAGTTGGGAAGGCAGGTAGACCAGCTCCTACAGGTCCTTGTGGACCAGGGTTCAGTTCTGGGAAGGGACTCAGTGAGGGAGTTAAGCAATTAAACTGTGACTGAGAAGGCAGCTGACTTGAGGGACAGACTTGGTGGAGAGGACAGGAATGGAAGAGGCAGAACTGGCATCCTCTTGTGTGTAGCAGCCTCTGGCGGAGGTGCCACCCACCTCGGCTACTAGTTGGCCTCCTGTCTGGCTGCTAGAGAGAGCAAGGAAAGGTGAGGGTGTGACCTTCAGTTTGCCCGAAGTTCCTGGCCTTTTCCCTAGCAAAGCAGCCCTGGATGCACTGGTGTTACTACAGTGATGGAGGCAGTTAGGGGCTTTCATAGAGCACCCTCTCGTATAGGGCAGGCTCCGTGCTGTGGTCCCCACTCACTGCTCCTCACCTGTCGGAGCATCTGAAATAGTCTATTTCCACTGGTCAGTGCAAAACCACTTCCCAGGGATTTTTTGGCTTGTTCCCACAGGTGGCTAACCTGGGCCTACCTTTGTCTCTCCCCTAACTTTGTGTGTCTTTACTTACCAACCCATAAAAGCAACTCATCCTGCCTGGAAACAGCCCATCTGCGTCTTTCGTGCACAACTTTCATGCAGTGAAGGTTCAAGGTGGCTGTAGGAATCTCTTTGCTTCAACTCAGTGAAACATGTAGTAATGCATCTTCCCAGAACAGGCAGCATTGATTGGCCTCTAAATGCTGCTCTCTCTCCACCGTGCAGGTAAGGCCCATTTCAAGTGGACAGTGGACTGCTCAGGCTGCCTCAGTGTCCAGAGGCCTGATGGCTCTGGCACAGCCAGAATAAGTAAATACCGAACATCAGGGTCATCCTGACCTTTAGTGAAAGCTAGCTCTTGTAGCCTGTGGGTTGGATTCAAAGAAATATCTCTGAATTGTGATCTTTTGTGGAAATAGCCACTCCCCTTTGAGTCAGGCTTTCTGCCAAGGAGATATTTATCATTTCTTGAATGGCAGAATTCCTCTTGGAACACCTGGTTTTGTTTCACAAGGAAGTTGAGCCCTTTCCTCTGAAGCGAGCCCCTTTTCCATGCGGACTATAATCTGCTTACCCAGGGTCTCCAGTGCCTGAGCAGAAACCAGCTCAGGGAATTAAATCCTGGGGGATGCTAATAGGATGTGTCCTAAAGAATAGAGTCCATGCTGAGGGTGCTAAGACTGCCTGCCTCGCTTGGTCTCAGTCAGCCAGGCCTCTGTTTTTTCTTTCGTCTTCTCTGTTTAATGCATTGATTGGTGCAACAGAGAATGGTCAGGGCCAGAGAAGAAGAATTAAACCTTAACCCTCTAAGCCACAGTTCAGAGTAAAGGAATCAGAAGGGGAGATGGATCAACTCAAGCAGAGATGACTGGGTGATTCCATTTCTTCACATGTGCCAGGAAACTAGGCATGGACGGAGCCAGCCAGATGGTTCTAGGGCATGAGGCACAACTTGATGAGTGATCAGTCAAATATGCAGGTTCATATCTCACTTGCCCTAGAGGATGAATTTAAACTCAAATAGAATATAGTTAATTTAGGGACATTTTCTCAAAATGATTTATAAATGTAGTTGATTCTTATTCTCACTTTATAGATGAGAACATAGTTTTCCATGGTTTAACTAAACTCACACTATACAAATAGATGTCCCGTCAGCACATACACACAAATGGACTTGATGCAAAATTGTTCCTTCTGTTTCAATTCCCTCATGTCTTTTTTCCTTTTCCATTAATCCAGCGACTATCTATGAAATATCAAATATGTTCACCACTGCACAGTACCGGGCCTGGCAGACAGTAACTGTTCCATAAATATTTTTGAGTAAGTGAGAGAAGGAAACAGCTTCTTATTCTCAAAGGTCTTCATACTCTCCAGACCAATGATGAGAGGGCACGTGAACACAGTTCAGCAAAACAGTGCTGCAGTGGATGATGGCCGCAGCTCTGAGACGAGGCATCCATGTCGAGAGAAGGTGACAGAACCTGGGTGTGGAAGGTACTCTAAGGGTCTGCCCAGTGAGCAAAGGGGGAAGAGCATTTGGTGAGAGGAAAGCACCCACCATGGCACAAGAAAACTTGCTAATTTCGTCTGAGTAAAGGCACTTATTTCCAGCTTGTGATAATTCACTGATGCCACCATCACCTCACTATTTGCCCAGCACATGGACAGCCACTGTCAGGAAGCCCAATCCAGGCCCATTTAAGTTCAGCACCACACTGGAGCTGACGTGGTACACATCCAATAATGAACAGCAAGGAGAAAGTAGTAAGCATTGTCTTTCTAGAGGGCAGCCTGGATCCTCGCATGCTGCAGCCTGCAGACTTTTCTGGCTCCCTTCTGTCTAGAACAACCTTCCACAGGCTAGGTAAGACCTACCCACATGGCCCAGATTGCCCTCTGCCCTTGCCTAAAATCCTTCTGCTCCATCTCTTCTGACCTGGGCACATAGCGAGGTCTCAGGCTCTAACTCCATCACACACTGCCTGGTATCTTTCCTGAACACTGCCCGGTTTCCTTTACCATTTAACTTCTTTTCTTTCTTTAAGGCTCTATGAACTGGATGTACCCACTGAAGCTCTTCAACTCCCCAAAGTCAGTGGTTTTCCCCTGGTGCACACTGATTCAGCTCAGGGGCTTTCAATCCTTCCCAGATCTGTGCTCATCCCAGATCCTTGAAACAGACTCTTGTGATCAGGCCTGGGTCTCAGGATTGTATAAATTTCCCAAGGCTGCCATAACAAAGTACTATGGACTGAGTGTCCTAAGCAATGGAAATGGATTGTCTCACAGTTCTGGAGGCTGGAAGTCCCAAATCAAGGTGTTGGCAGGATTAGTTCCTTCGGAGGGCTGGGAGGAAAGACTGTCTCAGGCTTCTCTTCTCAGTTTGTATATGGCTGTCTTTTTTTTTCTCCCTCTTGCCATCATTTTCCTTCTGTGCCAATCTCCATGTTCAAATGTCTCCTTTTATAAGGACACCAGTCATATTGTATTGGGTCCACCCAAATTATCTCATTTTAACTTGATTACTTTTGTAAAGACCCTGTCTTCAAGTAAAGTCTCATTCTGAGGTCCTGGGGGTTAGGACTTAAGTATGGGAATTTTGAGAGGGATGGAATTCAGCCTAAAACAAGTGTTTCCTGACCTGTAACCACATTTATTACCTTGTTTGAAGCTGATGTGACAGCCAGACTTGGAGACTAGCACATCAGCTCTGAATAGCTGCACACAGAGAACGAGATTTGAACAAAGTTTTCTTTTTCTGTGTTAACAAAATGCAGAGGTAGAAATCTGACAGAGACCCAGTTAAATTTAGAGACCCTCCCAAGTTTTACCTGTTTCACTTTTGTATTTATTTTTCTCAAAAAATGCCTTCCACACTGTAAAAACCTCAGGCTCCATAAAACCTAAATCCATTCAACGAGACAAATCCAGGCTTTGAAAGGACAGTTACAGAACCTGGAGGAGGTAGGGCTGGATTTTCCCAGTTCTTCTTTGGCCACCTCTAGTATGTTTTGATCGTTAGGGGTGCTACACAGTAGTTCTGTTACCAGTTAAACCGTTTTCCTGAAAGTCCTACCCAAGCTTGTGTTTAGCTCTTGTCAGAACCAGGACACATGGCTTTCCCTAGGTGCAAGGGAGCTGAGGACTGCGGTGTTTAGCCAAGGTTTGTTGCCTCCCTTAACAAAATGGCAGACAAGAGTCTGCCATGGCTCTCCACATCTGATTGATCCCCTGTTCATCTTCCATTTAGATCTGCTCATTCTCTGAGCAGTGTGGCAGCCATCCTAGAAAAGGAGGTAGCCTGTGGCTGAGCAGGAAGGACAACCTGAGACCATCCAGAGGAAGGGTTGTATAAGTAGAGGAACAGCATGAAGATGGAAAGAATAGGACAGGGAGCTGACCAGGAAGAGGGGTGGTTGTGGTTCCACACACAGAGTGAGATAGAAGGTTGGGACCCACCTGGAAGGGCTTGGCCCTTCTACGAACTTAAATCACCAGTAATGGAAATGGCAACCTCAAGGCTTCCCAGAGCCGGCTTGACCTGGACTCTGATTCCACAACTTATAGAAAAACTACTGATAGCTTCTGCCACATGCCCGAGCCTGACAGCTTGTAAATTCTGTTATGCACTGGGTACACCAGACAGAACACACCCCAGCTTCTTTCACTGTGAAATTCCTCCCAAAGGTACATATTTGGAGACAGGGAATATTCTGTAGGAATAGTTTCTCTGTATCTTTAAACATTTTTTAAAGTTTATTTATTGATTTCTTCTATAAGAGAGAGACAGAGGAAGAGAGTGAAACAGAAAGAGAAAGAGACAGATAGATGGGCAAGCCCAGTAGGGCCCTCATGCCACGATCCACACCCAGTCCCAGTCAGCCAGATCACGTGCATGCACACATGCCAGCAAGCACAGGGAGCTCCTGGGAGGTGAACTACAGAAACAGTTTCTCTATTGAGTTTATTACTCTCTACCTTCTCTTTTTCTGTATACACACACACACACACACACACACACACTCACTCACTCACTCACTCAACTTTGACTTTGAGAGCACAGGGTATTTTTACTAGTCTGAATATGACATCCTGAAGAATGACTGGTTACTCTAAATGGCTTTCTTGGAGACATCAGCAGTAGATGTTGTGAAATTGTGGAAAGTTAAGATAGACCTAGGGCCTGGCCCTATTGCATAGTGGTTAAATGCTGTGTGGAGGAAGCCGGATCCAACATGGCCCACTGCACTTCAAATGAGGCACCACTGGCTTGAAAAACATCCCGAGCACATGTGTGTGTGCCTGTGTCCAGGATCCTGACAGGAAGGAGAAATGGAGAGAAGAGGATTGTAGGATGAGCGAGCCCTACTGGGGACTGTGTTTGTCGCTCTCTCTTCTCTCTCTCCCTCCAGCAAGCCAGCTAGGCAGCACCCGGAGAGAGCGAGATGAAAGCTGCTGAAGTCTCCTCCCTGCAGCTGACAGCAGCCTGAGGTGAGCAGGTGAGGCAAGACCCACCTCCGGAAAGGAGATCAGAGCTGGGGGGTGCACTCAGAGGCGCCTGTCCTCAGACTCCTAGGCCATCCAGCGTGCCAGGAGCCCGTAGCCAAAACAGCTCCTCAGTCCAGGTGCCCCATACAGGACTGAGTCATCGAGTCACTTGGGTGGAGTCGAAAGTCTCCCAGGAGGCAGCCAAAAGCAAGGGCAGGTACGACAAGCGTTCTCCCTCTCCTCCTCAGGAGGTGGACAGTTTCCAAGAGGAGCAGAGCAGAGTGTTCCTCCCATCTGACAAACTGTGAATTCATATGCTGAATTCCAGTGAATGTCAGGTCACCGGAGGGGAGAGGGGAGAACAACCCCCCACGATGGGTATTCCTTCAACTTTTATAGGGCAGCAAAGCTACAGTTGTCCACACTGCTCATGCAGAAACAGGTTCAAGGGCGTGGAGACAAATCAGCCCTGAGCAAAGGGCCTTCTCATGCTCCTTAATGTGACAGGTTCTCCCGTCACTGGGCAAGGTAAGACTGCCCCTTTGACGGTCACACTGGCAAGTGTGACCATGACCACAGAGAACTCAAGACTTCTTAGATGGATTCCTGAAAATGCCCATATTCCAGAGTTGAAGTTACTCTTACACTCATAAGCCTGAAAAGTACTTGCTTACTCACATACATAGGAGGCTATACAACATAAAAGTTACGGCCTGAGTTCAAATCCTGGCTGCTGCTGTGTGACCCCACTCTATTTGCTTGACTTCTCTGAGCCTTGGTTTCTTCATGTGTAAAACTAGAGTAAACAATTGCACCAACCACAGGATGTTGTGCTGATCAAAAGAAATAATTCATTGAACATGTTTAGCATATGGCCTGGCACAAGGTGAAAAAGAATCAGCTGCTATTTTTGTTAATATTATGTTATGGCATGAGAGAGGTGCCCAGGCAACTGGAAATCATTTTCTTCTATGGAAGACAGACTGCCAACTGCACAACTGTGCCAAGAATCATCCCTCCCTGCCCATCAGAGTATCATCTTCTAACGCAAGGAATTCTTGCACACCTTCTGGGAGCCTGCATTAACACACATCCTGAACACCAACGGTTCTGCGTTAAGAAAATGCGCATGGTCTTCATGGTCTTTCCTTCACATGGAACACCAACAGCTAAAGGCAAAGACTCATTGACAAATGCACAGAAATGACAGGTAAATGACTTCACCTAATTAGAAAGAGAACTTCTACGTTTCTTATGACCGGGAAAAAGAAAGCACACTTTAAATTCTGTTAAAAACCAATTAGCAGGACCAGCAGATGGTGTAATGTCACTGGACTCCCATGTAGTTGACTGTGGATCGAGTCCCAGACCCAGCAACTTGAAACTCACGCCAGGTGCATGTACATGCATGCCCAAGATCCCAAGAGGAAAATGGAGGAGAAGGGACTGTGGTATGGCCATCACCCTTAAAGGGTGATTTCTCACTTTCTGTCTCTCTGTGTCTCCAGCAAGTGTACACACCTTATAAAAATCTCTCTCTTAAAAAAAAATTAGCAAAACTCAAAAAGGATGGAGATGATATAATTGTTCATTTAGGACTGGTTAGTTCATTTTCAGGGGGCTGGTTATTAATGGTCATGAGACCAGTAAAAGAAATGAGCAGAGACCAGTAGATGGCATCACTGGCCTCCCACATGGGTGACCACAGTTTGAGTCTCAGACTTGGAGGCTTGAAACACACTGGGCACATGTGTGTGCATGCCCAAAATATCAAGAGGAGAAGGAAGAAGAAGGAATTGCAGCATGGCCATTCCCTTGGGGGGTAATTTCTTGCTTTCTGTTTCTCTGTCTCCCTGGCAAGCTCACATGCCCTATAGCAAAAATCTCTCTCTCAAAAAAAAAATAAAATAAAATAAAAAAATAAAAAAATAATGAGGAAAACAGTAGGTGAAACATTTTCTTCCAAGTGTTCTTATTTCTTTCATGATAGAGATAGAGACAGAAAAAGAGAGAAAGATAAGTACCCTCTACAGAGTGAAATGCCATGATCCTCCCTTCTGCCCTCCCAATCAGCCAGGATCATGGTCACACATACCCAGCATACATAGATTGACCCAGGAACCTAACCCTGATCTTCCATATGGCTTCCAGCATTGCACAGTGGCCCTCCACCACTGTGCCACTGTGGCTGGACCCCAGGGCATTTTCCTAATAAATCAAATGTAAGGAGCAAGGCATGGGAGTGTGCAACTCCAGTCACAGCTGCTCAGGAGGCTAAGGCAGGAGGATCGTGAGTTCAAGGCAAACGTGGGCAACATAGCGAGATTCTAGCTCTTAAAAAAAAAAAAATCAACTGCAAGCTAGTGAATGTAATATTCTACCATCCAGGACAAAAAGGAGGAGTATGTTTATATGTGTGATTGAGCATGTATAGAATATCTCTGGAATATTCCCACCAAATCAACAGATCAATTATTTCCTCTGGGGAGGAGAGCTAGGAGCAGGTGGGCCTGCCTACTTTTTTGGTACCTTTCTGGATTTTCTTTGAAAATGTATCCTATTTCATGAGGTAGCTGAATAGGAGCAATTTAAATAGTTTAATCTATTGAAGTAAAATAATAGGATGAGAACAGAGTTAGATTTCACAACATGAAATCCTGGTTTTCTTTGGCTAACAAAGTAAATACGACACAAAGTCTATTCGTGTACATCAGAGTCAAGCCTATGCCAAAACTCTACTAGCTTAACATAAAGTGTGGCCAAAGTGATGCAGAAGTCCCCCTCCCCAGGACCAGATGGACATTCCTAGTTCAAACTCTTCCCAGTCATTGTGAAGCCAATTTTTTTAATGCATTGGGGGCTGGGGCAGGAGGGTAGAATAAGACCTTAAATGTTTTTTAAAACCAGGATTCAAGCTGGAGTGCTCAGAGAGAACACCATCAAGCAGTCCTGCAGATCAGCAGGACCTGTTACTCCCATGAGGCTGGCTGCTTTGAGTCACCCTTGCGTATAAAACACTGTGCTGTCATGACCACAAAGTGCATCTCCAACTTCAGTCCTAGCTGACAAAGAAAGCCCTGTTGCCTTACTGGCTTCCCTGTCTTAGATCCCTTGGCCCCTCTCCTAGCCCAGCCCTCCTCAGGCAGAAGTCAGCCCAGCCTTGAGGCCAACAGAGCCAGACACTCACAGGGCCAGGCCTGTGGAGCATCCCGGGCACACTCTGGACCACAGTCCTGCTGCTGCTCCCAACTCAGTGCTGGAGTCACTACCTCCAGTAAGGTCCTATTATATGAAAAACCTGAGGTAAAGTATATTTAATTGAGCTTATTTGAGTATTAAAGGATTTATGAGTTGGGAAGCATTCAAAGCTGGAAGAGCTTCCAAAGGATTCTCTCTAGCAGCATGGGCAGTGAGCCTTTTTTTATTTTTTAGTTCCCATTGCTAGAAGGCATATGCAACCCCACCAGAGAGAAACAGAGAGAAACAGAGAGAAGAAGAAAGAACCCTTCAGTGGGGCATGGGCATGCTGAAACTCCCTCTCCTCACTTTTCCATTTTGTCAGGATCCTCGGCATGCACACATGTGTCTGGTGTGTCCCTCAAAGCCATCAAGTCTAGGACTGGAACCACAGTCAGTCACATAAGATCAGGCTTCTTTCAACCACTAGGCTATGGGCCAGTCCAGCAGCAAGCTTTTATAGACTGAATATAGAAATAGAGCAAAACAATTTTTGATAGGCTATAGGTAGACATTCACCTTATTTGAGTGTAGTCTGATGGAAAGTTTCTAGCTGGAGGTTAGCTGACTATTTCCTAGTTAGCTAAGCTTAAGTTATACTACTAGGTCTTGGAAAAATCTTGACACATTTTTGCATAGAAAAATAATTCATGACTTTCCCGACAACCCAATATTTATACTGGGCTTCTATTTGCTCACACAGGGACCCAAGGCATTGGTACCAAGTGCAGTCTACTGGTCCCCCAATAAATTTTTTTTTAAGTCCCAAAAGCTGAAACCTTTGAAGCCCATAAAAACTAGAAAGAAAGAGAGGTACAAAGCATGTAAGTCTGGACATCAGAAAAGTGGGAGAATCAGAAAAGTGGGAAGCGGCTGCCCAGAGGCCGCCCTGACCGACATAGACTGAGCTCCAAGGAGGGCTGAGTGTGCACGCAGCACTGGCAGAGAGCACTGGGCCAGAGCGGGACCCTCCCTGGGATTCCCTCTCTAGTCCACATCTCACAACCCCGCCCCCCTCTCTCCTTCCACCTAGATAACCCTGAAAGAAGGGGCAAAGAGGTGGAGGTAG
The DNA here is from genome assembly GCA_026018925.1 of Tupaia tana. Classification (NCBI taxonomy): domain Eukaryota; kingdom Metazoa; phylum Chordata; class Mammalia; order Scandentia; family Tupaiidae; genus Tupaia; species Tupaia tana. The sequence continues at coordinate 32,712,047 of JAKSZU010000010.1, forward strand.
AGATGCCTGAGCCTGAATCCCACACTGCCACTGGCCAACCTCCTTAGGCTCCACATCTGTGAAAGAGGGTTGTTGTGAGGATTAAATGAGCTACTATGAGACGTGCCCTCAGAACAGCACTGGTACTTAGTGCTAAGAGTTGGCTGCTATTACTGAACCGTGTGCTACCACTGAGAGTGTGGGTAGACGAGGGCTTTAGCAAGGACTCTGCCCAGCTGTCCATGGGGCTGGGCTGCCTTCCACCAGCTCAATGTGAAGATAGCAGTTTTCCTTCTTTCTTTCACTAGTTCTTAATAGAAGTTGAGATGTTGATAAAGGCCCTACTTTCCCTGCCTTTACTCTTCCAGGGGACATCCATGTCTTCATCGGAGATGAAGTGGCTGGGTCTACCAGTGGCCTGTGTCTCCTGGGACTGGGTAGAAATTCAGTCAAGGTCTGAGGTGAGCAGTCAGAGAAAGTCCCCAATGCAGGCCTCCACCTCGGCACCTTCCAGTCAACGACCCCTGCCTATCCCTGCACTCATGCAGTCTGTGGATCACATGAGCCTCTCAGGGGGAAAGTAAAAACACTCACCTTTATCTCCAAACAGTCACACTACCTAAGAATCAATTAGCTCAGCTCTGAAGCCAGAATTTAGAAACGTGGCCTCTGAGGTGTGGTGGGTAAGGCACTGGGTCCCACTTGGCTGACTGTGCAGTTCCAGCCCCAGAACCAGTGGCTTGAAAAACACATTGCGTGTGTGTGCGTGTGTGCCCCAAAGCCCAAGAGGAGAATGAAGGAGAAGGGATGGCGGCCTGACCATCCACCCTGGGAGTGATTTCTCACTTTCTCTGTGTATGCGTGTGTCTCTCCAGTGAGCACACGTGCCCAATAGCAAACTAAAATATAAAATAAAAGAATAGAAACCTAGCCTCTGGAAAGCTGCCTGGCCATCTGTGGGGAAGGAATCACAAAAGACAGAATGGGCAGGGGATGAGGGAGGAGGGCAAGAGCCTCATTATCTATTGATCAAAGGACAGAACCAAGAGAAAGACAGCGAAAATGGCTCAGAGTGGAGAAGAAAGGTGGGGTGCTGAGGGGAATCTGCACGTGCTGCCTCCCCTGAGGGCTGTGCTGCCCCCCACGACCCCACAGAACATGGCGATGGAGTCAGAGGGACCGGAGACATCAGGCTGATGTTCTGCAGCAATAGCAAACCCCAAAGGCTGAAGGGGGATCTGAGGAGGGGGAGAGAAGGGATGTCCTGGGGATGTGCAAACAGCGCCTCTTAATCTCTGGCCTCTGGCTTTGGCATTCCTGGGCTCCTCTTTTGGCCTCTCAGGGGCCTAATCCAGAAACACTGTGACAAATCGGCTCTAAACTCCAAGGCATTCTCGCCAAATCTAATCCAAACGGAATGTCTGCTCTGCAGCTGAACCACAACGCAGGAGGTCTGGAGATTTAGTTACTGGTGTCGTGATGTCCCATCGTGTTCTGCTGCCCCTGTGAAGAGGCCCAACTCCAAGCGTTGGGATTTGGGAAAGAGAAATAAATGAGGATCCAGAGTCCTGGACAGATACAGGCTGTCAGGCTCGGGCTGTAAATACACCCCCTGCAGGCTGCCTGTATCAATGGGAGAAGGCCTTTCACCAACTTTGCAGAACCGGCAGAGGATGGCAGCCTTAGGAGTTTGGGGTACCAAGAAGAATGACAGATTTTGCTCTATGACAGCTGGTGAGTTTCACTTCCATATTTACCACGAGGTCAGTTACTCTGGCTGTCCAATGCTTCCAACATCACTCCTTCTATTTTGTTGGCCAGTCAAGTAATAGGCCAGAAGCCTCTACTGCCCTGCTCACCAGCTGGCCTATTACTTGGCCCACCGTGTCCTGACTTCTTGCCTTTGTCCCTCCATTCTCTTCACCTGGGGGGTCCCTTTCCCTCCCCTAAAGACACCAGAGACATCCACACTGCCGCAGTTAATCCTTCCTTGGTGTTGAGAGAACAGCCCATGTGCAGTGTCCACCAATCCTTCCTTGGTGTTGAGAGAATTGGATGAAACAGCCCATATGCAGTGAAATGGCAGATTTGCGAAAGTCCAAGGTGGGGGACACAGCAAGTTTAGTGTTGGGGCAGGAAGTGACGAACCTCAGGGCTACGTGCTGAGACTTATGGGTAAGTACATCAGGGCAGCAAAGGAAGCAGGTAAAATGTCCCAGCTGCAAAGCAAAACAGAATCCCTAAACTAGGGGAGGGGGCAGGGCTGGATGCCAAGGAGGACAAGGGTCAACCTTTGGAAATGACAGGCACAATCCTGAGACTGACAATAGGTTCACCTCCATAGAAGTTGGCTGGTCATAAACTCTTGAACATATCACACAGTGTGGCTAAAGGAGTGCCTAAGTTCTCTGGCTTCTTAAACAATGGCATTGTAAGAAAAATTCCATCTTTAAATAATTATAGATTTACAGGGAGTTGCAAAAATAGTGCAGAAAGGCCCTGTGGGCCCTTCACCCAGTTCTATACCCCCCCACCCATAGTTACACCTTATGTCACCAAAGTACGTTGAAACCAGGGAACTGACACTAGGACAATCCACAAACCTTATTCAGACTTTTTAAAAAAGATTTTGTTCGCCATAGGGTATGTGCACTCACCGAAAAGAGACAGAGATAGACACAGAGAAGGAAAGAGAAATCACTCCCCAAGGGAGATGGCCACACTGCAATCTCTTCTGCTCCATTCTCCTCTCCTCTCAAGATTTTGGGCACTCATGCACATACACCCGGCATGATTTTCAAGCCACCAGGTCTTGGACTCAAACCATGCCTCCTGATGACATTATTCAGATTTAAACAGTGTTTTTTGTCTGCCTCCCGCAATGGCTCTCAAGTACTGTGGCACCAGGAATGTCCACACTGCTCCTGAGGGTGATCTGGCACAACTGGTTGGTTGATGCCATGGCTGTCCAGAAAGCTCTCACCTCCCCTCTGCCCTGACAAGAGTCCACAGGCAGATGGGAGGAAACATCACACTCCCACCACTCTTCCTCTCCATTTCACGGGAACCCCAGATCATGGTACAGGAGCAGCAGGGGGCATCCCAGCACAGCCAGGCAGCTGCCTGCTCTTGCCCTGTCCTTTGGTGAACTGTCCTGTGAGCACAGCACATGGGGAAAGGTGGGGTGCTGGACCTCTACAAGAAAGAAAAGCGTTCAGTTTCCTGCCTGCCCTGTGAGAAGCAGCCTGTGTGTGCCTCGCCTTTAGAGTAGTGTTCTCATCTGTAAAATGGAGACAGTGACAGAACCCACCTCAGAGGATGGGGGGACCTCAATAAGGTGATGTTTGTGGAATAGCTGGGAACATGGCTGATACATAATAAATCCACATATGTGTTTAAAAGATTAAAAGTAAAATTAAATATCTGTAAATGATTTTGCAGGAGAGTGAAGCCAATGCAAAGATTTTCCCAAATAGTCTGGAATGCACTAGGCTTTTGGGAAACACGAAGGTCTTTGAAGGAGCATTTAATTTATATGAGGATCCTTTTTGCATGCAAAATTGATTTGATATGCAAATAAACTGGAGTTGATTGAAGACTATTAACCATGTGCTTTGAAGACAGTTGTATTTGAGAATAGCCGTCAGCTTCACTAGGACCTTGTTAGTGAATCAGGTTTTTCTCCAAAGTCCTTTCCTCTTCCCTTATGAGTTTAGTAATATCTAAGTGTGCCAGAACCATAAAGTCACCACAGGTGTATCAACAGGCTGGGACTGGATTTAGGTGTTTGCTCAATACTCCCTCATTTCATAGTTAGAAATTCTTTTTTTTTTTTTTTTTTTTTTTTTCATCACAACCAGGTAGGCTTTACTCCAGGGTCATAAGGGTGTCTCAACACATGCAAAGCCATAAACGCAACACACCGTATTAACAGAAAGACAAAAAGCACCTGACAAAATATAACATCCCTTCACGTCCAAGACTCCCAGCAAAATCAGCACAGAGAGATTACCCCTCAGCACAATAACAACCATCCATGAAAAACCCACAGCTAGCATTATACAGAATGGGGAAAGGCTGGAAGCTTTTCCTCATAGTTAGAACTTCTCCAAGGCCTGAAAAGACTCAGGCAGGACGTTACTAGGAAATTTCTAACAACTAGAGGCGCCTTTTTAGTGGCCAGGGCAGGACAAGCATCCAGAACTCTGAGCTCAAGGCAGGAGGTGCCCCCGGGCACATTTGCCGATTGAAACCTCTTAGGGTTGCCCTCTCTGCTGAGCTGCGTGCTCCCTGGGGCCATTCAGGGATAGCCAGAAATCTTTTTCTACCCAGACCACAGCAGCTGGGACAGAGAAATGGGAGGTTAAACAGATTATAGGCTCAACAGCAGGGAGCTCTTAATAGACTCTATTCAAAGGGGACATAGGGCCCAAGGATTCTGTGCTCTATTATAGTGCTTGACAAGGAGCACTGAGATTTGTGTATACATTTAATCCTATGTAACATAAATTACTGTTTTGACCATTTTATGTGTACACTCCAGCGGCATTAAACACATTTACAATGCTGCCACCCCCACGATCAATTTCTTCGTTTTTCATCATCTCAAACAAACTCAGTAAGGTATCTCCCAGTAAGTTATCTCCCTCCATGCGCCCAAGCCCTGGTAAACTCTACTTTCTGTCTCCATGAATTTGTCTCTCTAGATGTTTCATGTAAGTAGAATCTTGCAGTATTCATCCTGTGGTTTCTGTCTTATTTCACTTGACATGTTTTCAAGCTTCACCCATGTTGTAACATGTGTCAGAATTTCCTTCCTTTTTAAGACTGACGAATATTCCATTGTATGTATTTACCATGTTTGGCTTATTCATCCACCTCTTGTGCACATGGGCTGTTTGCACTTTTGAACTATTGTAGATAAGGTACACAGGTGTGGTTTTGTCCCTGTTTTCAGCTTTTTATTATTATTTTTTAAATTTAATTTGTCATAGGGTATGTGTGCTCACCAAAAAGAAAGAGAGAGAAAGTGAGAAATGACTCCCCAGGGGGATGGCCATGCCACAATCCCTTCTCCATTCTCCTGTCAGGCTTTTGGGCATACACGCACATGCATGCACCTGGCATGTTTTCAAGCTGTTGGATCTGGGACTCCAATCATGCAGCTGGTCATGTGGGATCCAGCTGCCCCAACCACCATACCACTGGCTCGCCCCCTGCTTTCAACACTTTTGGATGTATACCTATGAGTGAAAGTGCCAGATCATATGGTAAGGAAAGCTGTGATTTGCTTCAAAGCTTTGCTTTCTTGGCTAAGACCCATCCTAACCCACTCAACAAGAGCCAGGTTGGCCATGTACTGTGTGGGCTATGCTGCTAGACCTCATTCACACGACTGTCCTGTGCCTCCATTATAGTAAATGGCACTTAACTTTGCCATGACCACAGGGTGAGTGAGGACAAGGTGAGGACGTACATCCTCCTCGTGGGAAGCCACTGCCCTGGGGAAACACAAAGGTGAGAAGAGAACAGGGTTCTCTCTCAGGGATTGAAAGTCCAGCTCAGAGTGGACACATGTTCTCCTTAGAAGTTACTAACATTTGTGGGGCCAGCAGGTGACATGGTGGTTAAGGGCACTGGACTCCCAAGTAGCCAACCACGGTTTGAATCCCAGACCTGGAGGCTTGCTTTCTCACTTTTTCTCTTGAAAGAAAGAAAGAAAAAAAAGAGAATTAAGTAAAATAATTCTAAAAAAAATAAAGAAGTTACTAACATTTGTTTCAAAATTATAATTATCCTCCCAGTGTTGCCTGCTCCCTCCTCTCACCGACCCCACTGGGTTTAAGACAGCTTTTCAAAACTTCACTCATTCATGCACGACTCAGGGTGAGAGTCCATCTCAGTTTGTCACTGAGGAGAAACACCCTAGCACTTTGCGGACAGGACAGCTTTTCCCGATGTTTGGGGACAACGTCTTCACTCGCACTATGAAGAGTAGACTGTTTTAGTGATTAGAAACACTTGGAACACAGCCTGCGTGTCAGTGCTCTATGAATGTTCTTAATCTGGGGCGAATATTATTTACAGAGCACAAAAGGAAAGCCAGCACCTGCTGTCATGGAGGTTACAGGCTCGGAGTGTTGGTTTCTGGCCCAGAGCTGAGAAACGTCTGGGGACTCAGGGAAGGTGTGGCATTTGAGCTGGACCTGAAAACAAGTGGGAAACCCACAGGTGTAGACGGAGATGAAGCTCTGTCATGGGGAGTGGGTGAGGGGTCGTGGGCAGTGCTGGAGAAGACATGCGTCAGGGCAGATGTGGAGCTTGTCAGAAATGCACATTCTCTGGGCTCCATCCCTAGAGAGTCCATTGTGCTGTGAAGTAGAACAGAAAGCTACGATTTTGTTTTGTTTTGTTTTCTTTTCTTTTTAAGAAATTATTTTATTCGTCATCGTTATTTATTTTATTTGATCAGAGAGAGACAGAGAGGGAAAGTGAGAAGACAAGCCGCCAGGTCCAGGACTCGAACTGTAGTTGCTCATGTGGGAGTCCAGTGCCTTAACTACTATGCCACCTGCCAGCCCCAGCAGCTCCAGTTTTAACCAGCTCTTCAGGAGGCTCAGGTAGGAGGAATCAAATTCAGATGAGTCAAGACCTTATAAGGTCTCGAACCAGAATGAAGGTCAGGATGGGAACAGAAGTACAGGGAGAACAAAATGACTTAAACCCCAAAACTCAGGGTAACCATTCAGCCATAGAAAGGACTGAAGTACTGACACATGCTCCAACATGGATCAACCTCCAAAGCACTGCGAACGTGCTAAGTGAAAGCAGCTGATCGCAAAAGGCTCCACATTGTATAATTCTATTTATATGAAATATCAAGAACCAGGAAATCAATAGAGACAGAATGCCAACTTGTGGCTCTAGGGGCTGTGGGGATACGGGAAGTGAATGGTTAATGGTTGTGGGTTTTTTTTCAGGGGTGGTAAGTATTCTGGAAGTAGATACTGGTGATGGCCGTGCAACATTGTGAATGTACCAAACGCCACCTACTCACTCAGTTTAAAATAACTAAAATGGTGGCTAGAAGGTGGGATGGTGGTTAAGGCACTGGACTCCGACATGGCTGACCATGATTTGAGTCCTGGGCCTGGTGGCTTGCTTGCTCGCTCGCTCTCTCTCTCTCTCTCTCTCTCTCTGTCCCTCCCCCTCAGGTGTCCTATAGAAAATTTTAAAAGTAACAAAATTAAATAATTCTTTTAAAAAATAGGTAAAATGGCAAATTTTATAGTATATGCATTTACCCACAATTTTTTTTAAAAAAATGGCAGCTGAGTGTATACTCAATGCTGGTCCATTTTATAGTGAATAAATGCTGATTTTCCCTTTCATTCCAGCATGGAAATGTAGTCAGTGGTCCTAACCAAACAGTGGTGCAATGTGTTTTAAATATACTATTTTGAAGGAAGTTGCTCAGGACCTCTACAAAAAGTCAAGAGAACTAATGCCTAAGGTGTAAAACCCACGCTGAATGCATCACCACGCACACAGGAGACGTACTCAATCTCTCTGCCCAGTACGCCGAGTTGTCTTGAGGGAGGTCCGGTGTCAAAGCTGTTTCCCTCTCTTGTTTTTACTGGCACAAGAGAGCAGGAGGTGGAAAGGAATAACAGCTGACTTCGGGGGCCTTTCTGAGCACAGCCAGCACTCTGGTTTGCAGCAAGAGGAGAAGAGACTCCTGGGCAATGGAGGCCAGCCCAGGAGCCTCCAGATGTGGCTCACCAAGCTTGGGCTTGCTACAGGCCCAGCAGCCTCCATGGCTTATGTTTTCTCTTTCTGAAGGGAGCAGAGCAGCAGAATCCCTCCCTAACCAGGATGCAGGGCTGAGGAAACCAAGCTAACAGCCTGGCTTCTCCCTGCACCCCAGCTCTCGTGGCAGATGCTCAACTGCCCACAGAGCAGGCCAACACAAACAGCTCGGGGGGCTTTCAGAGCAGCCTCTAAAAACCATGTGTGCCGGGTTCCTGTGCCTACCTGAAGGTGTGAGAACTCTGCCTGCCACCTGGACAGATGCTGCTTCCTCCCCCACCCCGTTTTCAGAGGTGGGCTTCTTCAGGAAGGAATTCTGTCCAAAATATTAGTTTAGCTGTTGCCCCTGAGGGCTAGAAGTGCTAGAAAGCTCAAGTGGATAGGAAAGATTGGTATGTTTTCTTGTTCCTGCCCCACCATGGGTTTCATGCTCCCATGAAGGGTGGGCTTTGATCCTGCTCTCACACAGCTAGCCACAGGAAAGAAAAAGCCAAGGAGACACACCAGCGCCAGCAAAGCCGGAGCCCCAGGTGAATGGAGCAGACTCAGCAGAAAGCAGTTGCCTCTGGATGTGGGAAGAAATTGTTGCTCAGGGCTAACAGCCTCTCCAGAAGGTCACATTTTAAGAACCACCATGCTTGAATATTCTACTGGGGCTCCAGAAACCCAGAGAAACTCTGGCTGTGTACTCTTTATTTCAGAGGTCCTCAAGTTTCGGAGTACCATACAAGACATCAAAGATAAGTTAGATGGGTTAAGCTAATATAATACACAGAACAAGAACAAAACTGAAGGCAGGAAACCAGCAAGGTGATAGCAATGAACTTCAGGCAGCTCTCAGACTCCTCTGAGAAGCCACTGAGAACTACAAGCCCTCTCACCACCAGAACAAATCTGATCACATACAAAGCTGTACATATGACCTTCAGGAGGGGATTGCAACCTACACCCCATTCATGGACTTTCTAGGGCCCAGGGTTCCTGGGTTAAGTACTCCTCTGTTAGAACTACCCTTTTCTTAATGCCTGTATGAGCCAAGCTGGATCCTTTATAGAAGGTTTTGAGAATGATTTTACATGAGGATTGAAGGAGGAGGAGCAGATACTAAGACTTTACTTTGAGGACTTGAGCAGCAGTGGCAGCAGTCCCCCAAACCATCAGCATGGCAAAAAAACAGAAACATCATGGCTTGAAACTGCAGACACTAAAGGGCACCCTTGTCACACAGCCTGCAACACAGAACTGAACAGGGCGCTTGCTGGGTAGAATTGATTAACTATATATTGTTTAGGAAAAAGGAAGCCATGACAAGAGTTATACACTTTAACAAGTAAAACTAGGGGCTGGACGGTGGCATAGCCTTCTGCAAGGCAAATCCCACATAGGAAGGTTCCTGGTTCAGGCCCAGAAATCTGAGTATACCAGGCACATGGCTGCCCATGATCTAGGGCTGGCTGAGGGCTGAGGGTGGGTCGCAGCATTGGGATCCCATAGTGGGTGCTGCTCCCTCTCACCTATGAAAGACATAAATACGACTTAAAGCAAAAGATAAAACTACTGAACACATTTTCCTTTGTTATTAAATTAACACCACTTTAGAGAAATACTTCTCCTTAAATGTATTATATACTTTTTTCCAGATTATTTTTTTCTGAAAAGCCAAAAATACCTTTATGAACATTTTGGTTATTATTTGATGCGTACCCCCATGCTGTTGATGGCACTGGGGAGAAGAGCGTGGCATGTGGGGTGCCCAGATGTTAACTGAGAATACACTCTAAAAAGAAAAGTATCAGAATTTAAAATTACGTGGTTCATAATAAACCCCCAGAAAGAGGTGGAAAGAAAAGACCAATAAACTAAAATTACACACACACACACACACACACACACACACACACACATCAAATGGACTCCGTGCTTGCTTTTTTATTTGACTGTCCCTTTTTCTCCTGCTTGGGACATACCTCCTAGGGAAAGAGAAACTTCTACAGGGTTTCAATCCATCAGCAAGAATTGATTTTACTTTCATTCACTAGGAGAGCATGTGGGGGTCTCATCTCTCCAGGACTGCGTTGTTATAAACACACCTGGGAGTCATAGAAAGTAAGCAAGCAAGAGAATGGTGGGGCCGCCAAACTTTTAGAAGGGGGGGGGCCATGACCAGCTTTCCATCATATCACAAGAATTCCAGACAGCACTTCAAGAGGAAGACCATTTTTAAGAGAAAGTCCCTTTCCCTAGAGTATACACCAAATGGGTCTCAACAGCTGGTTTCATGGCAGGCCCAGATGCTTTTCAAAATAAATTATTCAGCCAGTAAAGCCTCGTATAAGAGAAGGGGCAGGAGGCTTTTGAAGTCGGTTGTGTTTCTTTGGGTGGCTGACATTTTCCTGGGTGACTGATTTTCACATATCTATCTTCTGGTTTTAACTTGGCCTCCACCAAGCCAATGACTTGGGCTCTACCTTGTTGCTCATTAACCAGGAGGGATGCATACAGAGCTTTGAGGTGCTTTGGAGAACTTTGCCATTGTGGTGGAGCTGATTTATGGTCGTGCTTTTATAGCTCCAACTTGGTTCAATTTGCCCAAAAAAATAGAGGTTGCTCTCTTGTACAATGCACTGATTCATCATGGACCCCTGACTGAGGGACAAAGGGATGGGACAGTAGCCACCAGGAGGGTTTCTTTTTTTTCCCTCCCAGCTCCAGAATCCAGGATTAAATATGCATACAAACCTAAATTCTCTGGAAGAGGTCGTCATTCTGGGAGAGTCTTTTACCTTCATGCCTCTTTACCCAGAGTAGCGGATGAGGACTCTGTAGTCTGTGCAAACGCACGTCTACATGGGTGTACCACTAAAGGATTTTAGGAAGAAGCAGTGGCAATAATACAGAAACTCACACTCTAAGGCAAATGAGTAATACAATTGACAGAGAGCATTTAGTAATTTAGATTGACTGAAATTCAGTATATTCTTCCAAAAAAAAAAAATAAATAAACATACTTATCGACAGGAGGAAATCACCTTACACTAGCTCATGAACATTTTCTTATATTGCCTGACCCCCAATACCTTGTCTTAAATTTCTTGACTAGTATTTGCAATGGAGAAATAAATATGACTTGCTTCTGAGAAGAGGAAACGCTCTCATTAGCGGTAGAGGTTTCTTCTGAATAAAAAAATGAAAAGCCCAAGCCTAGAAATCAGTGAGAATCAAGTCTGAAAGATGTCTTGTGGCTTCGTGGGGGACTGGCTGGGACTGCAGATGATCTTGCTTCTCCTTGCTGTTTGCACTGTTCTTTTCCAAAACTGAAAGAGCTTTTGGATCTTTTTTTTTTTTTTTTTTTTTTTTTTTGGAGAGGTTTTTCGCTATAGGGCGCGTGCGCTCGCCAGACAGACAGAGAGAGACATAGAGACAGAAAGCGAGAAATCACCCCCCAGGGGGGATGGTCACGCCGCAATCCCTTCTCCTCCATTCTCCTCTCGGGATCTTGGGCACGCATGCACACGCACCCGGCGTGAGTTGTAAGCCACCGGGTCCGAGACGCGAACCGCGGTCGACTACGTGGGAGTCCAGCGACATAGCCATTAAACTGCTGAAAGAGCTTTTGGATCTTTCAAAGGCATTTTAAAGTGTCTTACTTATTCCTTTGTTCCAACCAAGAGAACTGAGAAGACAAATGCTTTATTATTAACTCCAAGATTTTTATTTTACTTTTATAGAGATTTTTGCTATAGGGCATGTGGGCTCACCGGAGAGACAGAGACAGAGAGCTAAAGAGTGAAAAAAATCAACCCCCCAGGGAGGATGGTCACACAGCAAATCCTTCTCCTCCATTCTCCTCTTGGGATTTTGGGCATGTATGCATACACATGTGTCTGACTTGAGTTTCAAATCACCAGGTCTGGGACGCAAGCAGCAGTCCACCATGTGGGAGTACAATGCTTTAACCACTATGCCACCTGGTAGTCTCAACTCTAAGATTTTTCAACTTTTGCAGTTATGAAATGTATATGCCCTCTTTTTCCTTTTTCTTTCCTTTTTTAAATTACCAGAGGGCAGATGTACTCACCAGAATACACAGAGTGAAAAGAAGAAAGCACCTCTCAATGGGGCATGGTTACACCACAATCCCTTCTCCATTTATCTATCCCATTGGAATTTGGGCACACACACACATGCACATGCACCCAGGGTGTTCTTCTAGCTGTTGGAGCTGAGATTTGAACTGAGGTCAGTCAAGTAGAATCTGGATCCCTTATCCATTTGACTGTGAGAATGGCTCAAACCATGTATCATTCCTAGCTTTATTTATTGGCATTATTAAAATGGCCTCATTCTCATCCTCCTTTTTTTTAAAAAAAAAAATTATTTTATTTTTATTTATTTATTTATTTTAATTTGATCAGAGAGGGACAGAGAGAGAGAGTGAGAAAGCAAACTGCCAGGTCTGGGACTTGAACCGCGGTCAGCTATGTGGAAATCCAGCATCCTTAACCACCGTGCCACCTGTTGGTCCTCCCTCCCTTTTTTTTTTTAAAGTTTATTTATTTCTTCCATGAGAGATGCAAGGCAGAGTGAGAGAAAGAGACTCAGGCATCCTCAACAGGGTCCTCATGCTGCAATCCCACCCTCAGCTTCAGCTAACGAAGATCTCAGACATGCACTCACTTGCTTGGTGTACATGGGAAGACCCTGAACTCTGAAATCCAGACCTACCCACATGGCCTAGGACTGTGGAACATTGTATCATTGCTGTAACACCAGAGCTGGCCTCCTTTTGCTTTTCAAAATTAAATTTAAATTCTTTTAAATATTCCCCGCCCCCCCGCACAGGACACATGCTCTCACCAAAGAGACAGAGAGAGTGAAAGTGAGAAATTACCTTCTGGAGGGATGGCCACACTGCAATCCATTTTCCTCTATTCTTCTCCTGGGATTTTCAGCACACATGCACATGCACCCAGCTAATTTTTTAATTTTAATTTTGCTAGCTTTTGCCATATAGCATGTGCACTCTGGCCAGAGAGAGACAGAGAAGGTGAGAAATCACCCCTCAGAGGGAATGGCCATGCCACAATCCCTTCACCTTCAGTTTCCTCTTACGATCCTGAACAGGCACACACATGCCCAGTGTGAGTTTCAGGCCTTTGGGTCCGGGACTCAAACCATGGTGTCATGTGGGAATCCAGCACCTTAATCACCATGCCATCTGCTGGCCCAAAAAACCTTTTTCACACTAAAAAAAATTTTTTTAATTATTTATTTAATTTTAGCACAGCATGTTTCAACCTTGAGCCCTAAAGGAAAATGGTCCCCCACACAGGACTAATTCTGCCATGACCATGTCCCGCCTCCACCCCACTTTCCTGTGATGGCACACTGGGGACAGCACTGTTTAATCACAGCCTTTACCTCCAGGTATGAAAATCTTGAACAACTGCCCTTGCAGGTGAGTCTCAAAACTGCCGGAGCTTGCCACATGTCAAAGGGAAAACTGACATGCTGCCAGGTTCCTCCTGGAGGGCATTAAATTTCAGAGACAAAGACAAAGGACGCTTTGCTCAGTGGGCAGACCCTTATTCATTTATGTTATGCTATATGCTGTGGGCCTCTTACTATTTTAGATTTTTAAAATAAATATCCCTAAGGGAAAAGCTGACTTTACATCAACACAGCAATTTAATTTTAGCCTCCATGAATACAGCTATTAAGAACCGGTCTCTTTGGGGCAGGAAGGGCTCCTACCAGCAGACCTTGGCTATGACTTCAGCTCATGCCTTTCCAGAACAGTCCAGTGTGTGTGTCTGAGTGTGTGTTTTAAAAAGCGAAAACAGCACTGCACACAGCATAGTGCCTTTTACTTCTCCCTCTCATTTGAAAAATTCTTTCCAGCTTACTTACGAGGATAGGAAATCCTATCATCTTAAATAAGGGAACTACTGAACCGGAACCTTCCAGTGCTCCGAAGGGAAAAGGCATAGACTACCCACATCGTGGGGGACATTCCCAGACCATTGCATTGAACAAAGACGTCTGATTAGGGAGTGGCAAGCCCTAAAGGCATATTGTAGAAGGACAGCTACAAAAGTGGCTCCATTCATGGAGCCCACCACCGAGCATGGCCACCGTGTTGATCCTAATGAAACAATTACTCAGAGGGGGGTTTGGGTGGAAGAGCGGTTCATCAGCCCCGATGAGTGGATGTAGCAGTGTCTATAGCTTGCACATCAGAAAGGGCCCCAGACATTGTTAAGGAAACTTGCACCGCAGAGAGATGTTCTTTCTTGACTATATTTTTCTTGCAACATTTTCCCACTTGCAATTAAAAACATTTTTTCCAAGCAGCAGGAAGGAAATTTCTCTGTATGTCTCTGACTTGTTTATACTTTATTAAAAGATTTATTTGTCTACAAAAGCCGGACTCCTTGTATAATGTCTTCCATGCTGCCATCCCACTCACTTTTTACAAGCTCAATAAGACACATTTGCTTTTACTCTACTATCAAAAGTCCTAGGTTTAGCTCAAACATAAAAAGAGTGTCCCCCGAATGGGTTTAAATTGGCTCAACCAACAAAAGCATTTGTTACAGAATAGGTGGATGTGAGCAGCCATTGGCTCGATGGGGCAGAAGAGACTCCTGTGGTTTACACTGCGTACCACTTTTTCTTCCCAAACACCAGCTGGGAGAGACAGAAAGACTCTGTTCGTTAAGTGAAGGACTAGGAATACCTTAGCTTTCATTCTAAATTGTGATCTTTCTACATGAACCAGGATAAGTTAGACATCTTTGCTTCCTGACTTTGCAAAATAGAAATTTGTGTCACAAGCAAGCTGAGAATAAAATGATTAAAATGTAAATATAATAGTTCCTTGTAAATCAAGGCCAAGCTTAAAATGTGTGAGAACAATTTCTTTGTTTCTCATATTATACTAGCCTGCCTCTTCTCTCTTTAGTCTTAGCAAAAAGCCCTTCAGATCAGAAAGAACTTTCTTTTCCATTCTGCCTTCTGTCCCGTTCCTTCAAGTTGGGGACATTTCCAAGTGTCTTCACTAACTCATCTATGGATGTCTAATGGATGACCGACCATACCAGTCCTACCACACCAGTCAGGCTATGGCCTGACTCTAACAAATGGTTCTCTAAACTCGAATGCTCATCACAAAGATCCTCTGGCTCAGTTTCCCCCATAAGGATGTGTGTGTGTAATAACTCAATGTGTGTGTGTGTGTGTGTGTGTGTGTGTGTATAAGACAGGTGCAGCCACATCTACACTGGTTCTGCATTTCTTGGAAAACTTTAGGCTCTGTTTTATCTTTCAATTTCTTATTACATGTGCCATTTCAGAAGACGAGTGGAAATAATGAGAAAAATTTAAATTGGAGGTGAAATTGTAAGGAAAATGATACCAATTACAGCATACCAAGATCATAGCTCTGGAAAAGTAGCTGGGAACAGGAATTAAGATGATGAAGCTTTTTAAGTCTCCTAAGTACAACTCTTTGAAACCCACTATCTTTCCAAACATCATAATGATCTTACAATCACGACTTCAAACAGTCTTAATGAAACCCACAGAGAAAGGCATGCACAACTTCTCAGTAGTGAGGGGAAGAGATTCATTTAGAAAATTAATAGAAAGTAGACGAGTCCTTACACGTAGCCATCCTGTTGCTACAATAAATTAGTACATTGTTGAAGACTTTCAGAAAGTGAGATACCTCGGTAGCAGCAAAAATGAAGCCGTGTCTCACTTTTCAGGAGGATCAGTGGCAACTGAAATGACTGTATCCTGAAAAGGCATTAAATTTTAACCTTCCCCCCCCAAATGTCATTGAAATAAAAAAGCCCATCTAAGATGGTGCTTCGTGTTGGAGCCTGAACGTGCCTGGAGATGCGAGCTGCTGATAGGCGAGCTGCTGGCCTGTTTCTACAGATCCTAACGAGATGATGTCTTCCTTATCCACCTGCTCGTCTCACATCCAGGCTGGATGACAGCTAATAGCCAGCAGCTCAGAGCAGGGAACAGCCTGGCTGGTTTGAACTAGTTTGAAATGACACATGTAGTTTCCTTATCACACATTTTGATAGGTTCATGGCTCCCTTAACAGACACCCAGGGGAAAATATCTTAGGTATAATTTTAAATGCCCAGCTCCATCCTTAAGGAGCATATCAACCATCTTGATCTAATTAAATTCCAAAGAAGGCTTCTGTTCCCTTGCCCCCTCCCCCACTCCCCGCCCAAGACCACGAAGCACTGGGTAATGCTAGCTCCCTGGAATTTGGTTTCTGTGTTGGTCTTGTCTAGACTAGAAGAACTGTACCTTCTCAAAGTCTTTGATGAGCGATATTCTTTTTTCTTGCTCAAGAGAGCTTTTGCTTAGGCATTCTTTCAAATCTATTTGCATGAAGGATGTCTTTGACAATGAGGCAGCAACATAGCCTGGGGCACCTAGCAAGGACTCCTTCATTAACGGGTGTTGTGCCTTTTCTCCAAAAATGTCCAGGAAGTGTCCTGCTGCTTTGTTGCTCTATAGATGAGCAATGACAGTAGAGAAGGCCCCACTTCAAAACCACAGTCACCAAGAGCTGGAGCTCTTTCAGGAAAATTAGCTAGAAGATATCTAAAAGGCTACTCAGGCAGGCTTTACATTTTGTGAATGAGAAAAACAGAGTGCCAGAAAGATTTAGAAATTACCCCCGTCAAACTGTATAACTCAGGGGACCTCAGCAGGCCTTGCTATGTACCCATGGGGCCCCCAGGAGGAGAGGTCAACCAGAACTGAAGAAGAACAGGTCAAGCACCAGCAGGTGTTGAGCCAGTAGAGGTGATGGAGGCACCGGGTGGTTGGGGCTGTGGCAGAGGAGGGGACACCCCCACAAGAAGAAGAGGGCATCCAATGTACACACCATTATCAGGAAAGAAGTGCAGAAAACTCCTCCAGCATAACCAGCTTTCCCAGAAAGAAAAGCCAGCCATGGACCCGAAAGCCCTCTCAAAGCCAGCCAGGACAAATGAACCACAGCCCAAATAGCAAAAGAAGACAACAGCCTTTTCCACTCTCCCCCATCCCTGCCCCCCTCTCCACTTTCCTCCAAGATGCAGACATGGAGGACCTTGAAAGAGAGAGCCAAAATCCTCACCTCTCCTGACAGAAGATTCTCAGCTGGAGTGAGGGCTCAGTGGTTGTTGTAGAGGACATTGGAGAAGGCACTGCCACCTTTGACTCTCCCTAGGTTCCTCTGTCATGATGGCCTCCTGACCTCTCCTGGAGAGAGATCCAAAGGAAAGATTGGAAAGAGGCCCCTCTAGCCATCAGCCCCATTTATAATAAAGCCCTGGGGTTCTGGGGAGAAAAGTATTTCACTCCCCTACCTGGAACCTTCAGTGGTTTGCAGTCCCTCTGGATAGTTATCCTGGAATGTTCCCTCACCAGCACTGACCCTATCGTCATGAGATTCCCAGCCTAGGTGTATGGAGAGGCCATGCAGGGAAGAACTAAGGCCCTGGTCCAGCTGAGCCTCAGGCCAACGGCCAACAGCTTGCCACCAAGTGAGGGAGCTACCCTGAAAGTGAATTCAGCTGCCCCAGCGGAGCTGCCCCAGCGGAGCTGCCCCAGCGGAGCTGCCCCAGCGGAGCTGCCCCAGCGGAGCTGCCCCAGCGGAGCTGCCCCAGCGGAGCTGCCCCAGCGGAGCTGCCCCAGCGGAGGCCAGGTGGAGCAAAGACAAGCTGCCCCCCCAGCACGTGCCCTAATTGCAGAATCATGAGCAAATAAATAGTGGTGGTTATTTTAAGACAGTTTAAGGTAGTTTATTTCCAGCAGAAGATAATTCATGCACTCTCTGTAATGATCTTGTGGATGTATTTGTTTACTTAACTACTCTTCGCTCTCCCCCGTCTCTCTACCTCTCAATTGGGGCAGAAGCTCCATGAACATACCCATATTGTTCATGGGTCCCCCAGTATTCAGTTGGTGCCTGGCCTCTAATACATATCGTTAAAAGAAAAACTTCAGACAAATCCAATTTAGCACAGTTCAACGAAGCAATCAATGATTCATAAATTGACCAGCCCCCAGAATGGCTTCTGAAGAACTCCAGGTAACCACGTGGTGGGATAACATGTATGTAAAGGGAAAGTGAAGACCAAAAAAACAGAAGTGAGGGAATGAGAGAGAGAAATAACTGGATCTGTAACGACTCCACTGTTCGCCCACGTGCACACAGTTACAGGCGGGCCGTCTGCGACTGAAGCATCACTGTAGTGATTGCCGACAACTCACCAATTTGTTAAGGAAGCATGGTCCCCAGTGAGGTTGTGGTTTGTTTACAAAACTCAAGGAAATGAGGACAGAGGACCTGTCAGGCCAATATAGTTTCATGGCACTCAATAAATGTTTGTTGTACGAATGAATGAGAAAAGTCAGAACATTTTTAATAAGTGGGGCCAAAAAGCCCAGCGCCCAGCTCCTGCTCCGTTAGGCGCAGGCACTGCTCCTGTGCCACCTCCTCTCTCGTCCGGCATCACCCTTGTTCCTGAGAGTATCAGTGACCAGAAGAGAAGGGGTGCTAAAGCACCCTGGGGCCTGGGTGACTTTATTTTCAATCCATCTAAAAAGCTGTTGTGTCCCTTACCAGGAAAGTAAGAGAAAAGCTTGTTCTTTGTCTTATTCTTCTGTCTAGGCAAAAAAAACAACAAACAAACAAAACGGTGAAGGTCACTCACTCTTCTTAGGAGACTGGCCTCTAGGGTTCAGCATCTTCTGACAGGAGAATAAGCCACCATCTGGCCTGGCACAGGCTGACAGAGGCTCTGCCACCCCAGCATGTTTGTGCCAACGTGGTCACCTCTTGTCTTCCCCCCAGTGATTGCTTGGGGTCCGCGTTCTCTCTCTGCAATCAGCTTCCTCAGGTCGGCGGGAATTATGTGCCTGGGCATGGGGAGAAATACTTAGCTCTGGGGCTTCAGGTCATCACAAGAGACTGATGACCGAAAGGAGGTCAGATCCTTGGTCTGCTCTGAGTTGCGAATATGGCAGTGACAAGAAAAACCCACCCGCCATGCCTGCCACGGAAGGGCGACATAGGAAAGCAAGTTCCGTGGATGGGGCTGCTCACAGGTGCCCCGGTACAATGGTCACTTCAGGTGGTTGCTGAGGGTCATGAGAAAAACCTGCACTCCCTGACTGATGTGAGTAAACCGCCAACAGTACTGGGGTGGGGAACCAGCTGTACCAGACACAGGTTCTCCTTAAAAATAGCTCGGCATCCTTAATTAGTATGCTAAAGCTCAAACAAAAGGAAAGCGGTAATTATCCTCGTCTAGTCCCCAATGTCAGATTTATAAACATACCATCCGGAGCCATCCACAAGTATCGCCGTATGCTCTAGAAGACAATAACACCTTCTTTACTACTTTCCAGTTGAGCTGAGAAAATGGAGAAAGTTTTAACGTTTTTTACAGATTTGACAAGTGGGAAGAGATTCTGAACCTGAGCCTTGCTGTTCTGAGCCCAGTAGAGAGCTTTGACTCCCAGGCTCCAGAAATGCTCCAAACTGGGCTGAGAACCAGGCTGCCACTGACCAGCGGCATGATGTGAGGTGACTTGGGGCACGTTTCTTAACCTCTCTCACCCACAGGTTCTTCTCTATCAAATGAGGTCGATCATGTGGATTCCGTGGAGGGCTGCCCCAGAGCCTGCACAGAGATTCCAGTGCTTGTTTTCCCTATTGACTCTTCCATGGCAGGTTGAGGGTGACCTGGGGGCTCAAGACAGAGGACAGTCTCATTCTCTGAATTCCCTCGAGCACACTTGAAATTGTGCCTTTGAGGTTAGCATTGTTGTGCCTTTTTAAAAATCTGTTTAAGGTTTTTGCCATAGGGCATGTGTGCTTACCAGAGAGGAGAGAGACAGAGAGAGACAGGCAGAAAGTGAGAAATCACCTCCCCGCGAGGGGGATGGTCATGCCATAATCCCTTCTCTTTATTCTCCTCCTGGGATTTTGGGCACGAAAACACATGCACCTGGCATGATTTTCAAGCCACCAAGTTCAGGACTCAGATTGCAGTCAGCCATGTGGGGAGTCCAACACCTTAACCACTATGGCACCGGCTGGCCCCGCTGTGCCTTTTTATTCCAGAGGAATTGAGGTTGAAACAGCAGAGAGGCCCTGCCCAAGGCCACACTGCCAGGGAGGAGCCTAGGGGGCACTATGGAGAATAACTGTATTTTCCTGCCAGTCCACAGAATGCTCTTCCTGTTTGGGCAGATCTGCCACGGGGAAGTGGAGGGCAAAGGGTAGTCATTTTAAGGATATATTTCCAATCTCAAAGTTGGTCCTTCTCAATAAGTGAAATGGGTAAATTATTACCACTGTTTTAGATTCAAATTTTCATTAAACGAACCCTAGTGTGAAATTTACAGACAAATTTTAGGAAAACCGTTTCTCTCTCCTTAAGAATACAGACTATTGAACCCTCTTTTTAAAATAGATCCCCTGAGTTTTACCTGGGCATGTGATTACTCAAAATAGAAATGATGTCTCCCGGATTCCTTTGCAGCCAGGTATAGACCTCTGGTGAATAGGATGTAAGGGGAAGTATAGTGAGCAGTTTCCCCCTTTGTCCTGTTCTCTGCTGATTGATAGGTGGATGTAATGACTGGAGCTTGAGCAACCATTTTGTACCATGAATTACAAACTAAGATTGGCAGATAGGAGGAGCCAACATTTCAGCCTAGATTGCCTATCCTTAGAAGTTTATGGAAGAAAACAAAACAAAACAAACTCCCCTGTCACATAGACCCACATAACTTTGGGTTTTCTGTCTGTCACAGCTAAATATAATCCTGCCTCATCTCTCCACATACTCCTGATAGAACCATATCAATCCACCACAACTCCCCTTTCCCTATGTAGGTATAATATCTCCTTAATTTTAAAAATCTCTCTTACTGAGCATAGGCTTTTATTTCAAGATGTCAAACTCTAGAAAGAGGGTATAGATGGTAAATCCACAAGACAGTCATAAAATCCTTTATCCTGAATATTCTGTGGTAAACTCCTTCAGAGATTTTTGTGGCCTTAAGGGAAGTAGCTTTTGAAGGTACTTAAGTGAACAGGCAAGTGGAGTCCATTCGCTATGACTCCTGGGTACAATAGCTTAAGCCCTCTTAGCTCCGAGGTTTCCATGGTTCCTTCAGAGCAAGTGAATAAGAGCAGAGCCTATTAAGAATAATCACTATGTCCCCAACCCGAACTAAATCGCCTTATCCAAGAAGTTTAGTCCCTTTTGGTGGATTCATGTTTGTGCTTTAAAGACCCTTGATGAATTAAATGGAAAATCCTGAGTTTCATCAAATTTCTTACCAAAAAAACATTTAATTCCATCTAGTTTTTATATACTCAATGGAAAACACTGACCTGTTATTTGTGCTACTACCTGAGAATGAAAGAAGATTGATGTGTCTGGTTATTTTACTGATGGGACTGACATCTCCAACTTTCCCCTACTCTCACTCTTCCCAGGACCTCTTGCAAAACAAACATGTGGCCAGATGTACCTGAAAAAAGTATAACACGATCAGCATTCACCACCACCACCCCATTTTCGGATTACTGAAATAAGTTCTGAAGTTCACACAAATATCAAGGGCATTTTAGTTAACAAACAAGCTGACCCCCTCCTCTCATTCCCCCATATAAAGACCACACTGACCTCACTGTCTCACTCCCAGGGACAGGCAGCTTGGCCTTCACCCCAACACTTGCCAAGATTTTCCCTCTAAAGTATTGCCAAGAAGGTGTTTGCAGTTTTCCAAAATGCAACCCTGACAGGAATTACCGAACTACATTCCCTAAAGTAAACTAAACAGAAAATAAAATGTAAGAGCTTAAAGCATTCCAAGTCCATGACCATTTATCATGAACTGACTTTGGAACAAATAAGCATGTAAATATCCTCTTTGCACACTCTCTTCACTACCCTTACTCTCTCCACTACCCTTACATATTCACGTGTGTAGTATGTGGTGTGTGTGTGTGTGAGAGAGAGAGAGAGAGAAAGAGAGGGAGATGCGGAGATCATGTTCTCGGTTTGTTCTTGATTTGGACAAGTGCTTTTATAAGAGCTGTTCTACCAAGTTCTACCGTGGCCTCACTGTGATTTTAGAGTCTGTCCTTACACTCATACTTAACTCATCGGGTGACTGTGTTCATGCCCCAGAGATTGTAGTCTGTGGAGCTGCTCTGGGAAAATGACAAAAGTGATCAAAAGGTAAGAAAATGAAACTCGAGGTATATTGGATTGATTCAGACTGGAGAAGACAGTGAAAAAGCCTTCATAACAACCTTCTATGGAGACTCCTGAAGATAGCATCCTAGTCCATCCTTCACCTTGAGAGAGGACATTCAGTGAAGGGTCTGGAGCCAATAAAGGGTTAAGGTAAGAAAGAGGGTCTAATTTGAAATCAAAGGAATCGCTCTGGTGCTGAGAAAGGAAGCCCCAACTCTCTCTCTGCTTATCTTCTGAAGAGCAGAGGCCATTCACAGGCCCAACAGGCTGGCTCTGGATCCAGCCATGAAATGCCCCTCAAGCCACAGAACCAAGCTGAGGGGCTTAGGAGACACCTCCCCGTGGGGCACAGCAACAGGAAACCAGTTCATCCCTAACCCAAGATGTGATGTCCTACAGTCCTCAGGGAGAGTGGCATCTTCCTGAGGTGGCATGTTGGGAGTCTCTTGAGCACAGCGAGACTCATGGTGAATGAGCACCAAGAACCATTTGTGATCTGTGAAGTCCCAGAGTGTCCCGTCTTCAGCTCTGGGGCAGTGACCACTATCAACACTACAGGGATGCAGCCCTCACCTGAAAGCATTTATTCCAAGGAAAAGAAACACCTTTCAGTAAACTCAAAATGCCACATCAAGGGACAAATATCTTGTTTATTCCAATATATATCTGAAAATGTTTACTTGGAAAACTTGGATTAAGACCTGGAAATTACAAGAGCGCATATAGATAGCTTTAAGGCTTTGCAGATGGTAGCTTCTTTCCCTTTCATTTCGCTTACAAATACGGTTTGGGTTCTGAGTGTAAACTGGACCAGTAATGCACAGTTACAGCTGATGCTATTACAAATGCATGAAAGTGAAGAAATTCAGTTATGGTTCCCATCGCCACCGTAACCCAACCACGCTGTGCAATCTGCTTGTAAGGTGCACTACCGAATGCCGTGTTAACTTTTATGGCCTCTGTTACATATGTGTGATGTGAAAAGGTTATGGTGGGAAAGGGAGTCATAATTCTGTATTTGCTGATAGTTATGACTTTAAAGTGAGTTTAAAATGGCTACTCTTTTTCATTTGGTTTTCCTTGTTCTGGTCGTGTCTGTTTTTCATTGAATCTTGGCTGCCCAGAATGATTTTGATGGGGTCTTCATTTCAATATAGAGATTGATTATTTACTTCAATTTAATGAATACTCATTAAGTATGTATTATGGAAAGAGGGAGCTGCTGGAGATAGAGAGGAGACTAAATACATCCCTGTTCTCATTTTCTCCGTCCAGCCAAGGACTTACTAGGCACACAAATGGAAGGGCCACACAAAGAAAATAATAGTAACTCCTGATGGGCCGTTAGAGTTCATGGAGAATGAGAAAGGGAAGGGGATTAAAATGTATTAGCCCATCAGGCCAGCAGGTGGTATGGTGGTTAAGGTGCCAGACTCCCACATGATTGCCCGGGGTCTGAGTTCCATACCTGGTGGCTTGAAAATTATGTCGGGCACTTGTGCATGTGTACCCAAAATTCCAAGAAGAGAATGGAGAAGAGATTGTTAGAAACAGATTGCACGTTGTGGCTGGGTTTACTATGGCACCTGGGGGGGGTGATTCCCAGGTGTTCTGTCTCTCTCTGGGAAGTGTATGTGCCCAAAACCAAAACAAAACAATAAAAATATATTAGCCCTCTACCACATAGCAATGCGCTAAGCAGCTTGTGCACAGTTCAGCTTTATCCCCCTACATCTTACATCAGTATCTCACATTTCAGATGAGTCTTCTATGGCTCACACGGTCTCAGAATAGGAAGCAGGGTCTGAACTTCGTGAGAAGATGTCAAAGTCTATTCTTCTACCATCATAAATGAAATCTGAGTTTGTCTAGAAGAACACAGAAGTTTTATTTTTTAAATCCCTCTTTTCTCCTGTCATTAAAGCAGAACTGCATTTGGTATTAAAAATTTGAGAAACTCAGTAGGAGAAAAAAAAATACATGCATGACCTCATTACCCAGAAATTAGCACTCTGAAATTTAGTGTCTTTTCTTTTCTTTTTAAAAAATGATCAGAGGCCTCTGGGCTTTGCAGAGAGAAAGACAGAGAGAGAAAGGGGGAAACAAAGCACCCCTTCCCCAATGGAGTATAATAATGCCACAATCCCTTTTCCTCCAAGTCTCCACCCTGTCAGGACTTGGGGCACACACACTCACATGCCCAGTGTGTTTTTCAAGTCACATGGTGTGGGACTTGAACCAGTCACATGAGATACAGCCTCCTTATCTACTAGGCAATAAGGCCAGCCCTTAGTGTCTTTTCTTTTCTTTTACTGAACAAGGCTTGCTTGGGGGCCAACAGGTGGTGTAGTGGTTAAGGCACTGGACTTCCACATGGTTGACCATGGTTCAAGTACTGGAGCTGGCAAATTGAAGCTCATACTAGGTACATGTGCGTGTGTGCCCCAGATTCCAAGAGGAGCATGGAAGAGAAGGGACTGTGGTGTGGCCATTCCCTTTAGGGGGTGATTTCTCACTTTCTCTCTCTCTCTGTCTCTCCAGTGAGTGCATGCCCTATAGCAAAAATCTCTCTCTCAAAAAAAAAAAAAAAAAACTTTGGTCTGTTTATTTCATAATTCTGTTCTTTTACATGGGTGTGTTCATGGCTTTCATTTTTACTTATCGGAAACTGTTCCAGCCCGGGAGGAGCACAAGAGGCAGGTGGTAGGTGAGAGAAAAAATGTCCTAAGGCTCATGGCAAGGGCAGAGTTTGACTAAAGCATCTGAGTGCCAGGTGGGCCTGACCATCACGCGCCCTGCATGCCAGGTTTAGTGGTTAGGACTTTGCTCAGTAAACCATATATGCACACTACTTGGCATATACATGGCAGCTAATAAATGTTAAATACAGCTCAAAGGGAATATGCTGAAGGCTTTGATCAGGGGAGTGATGTAATTGCAACTATGCTTCAGAACAGTTCAGGCCAAGACGCAAGGGGTTGACGGATGGCATCTAGGGGTCCTTAGGGGTTCCTCTGACGTGCAGGAGGGAAGGAGAGGGATTCCGAATGAGGGCAGGTACAAGGGAAGAGGTAGAAAGAGGAATGCAGGTGAATGAAAAAGACATTCTCCGTGAAACTGAATGAGTATTGTGATCCTAAACTCGAAAACCAAGAGACCAGCAAAAGCTTTGGGTTGTAAGGGCTGAAAATACAACTCACTTGTTTTCTATTTGGTGTTTAGATTCTCTTTGAGACCAGTTTCAGGTAAGATAAACTTATATTACAATGCAAAAGCAAATTTATAATAGAGTCTATCAAATTCTTTATTTTTTCTTAAGGTTTTTTTCCATAGGGCATGTACACTCTCCAGAGAGAAGAGAGACATTGAGCGGAAAAGTGAGAAATCTCTTCCAGGGGGGTGGCCATGCCATAATCCCTTCTCCTCCATTCTCCTCATGGGATTTTGGGCATACACATACATGACTTGGCATGAGTTTCAAGTTGCTGGGTCTGGGACTCGAACCACAGTCAGCCAATGCTTTAACCTCCATGCCATCTGCTGGACCCCAAATTAATGTTTTTATCATTTCTATACAAATGATACATATGCCCACACCTTGACTCAGAATTCTCTTTGTCTTCCTCCCTAGAGCTGGAGATGGAAGTGACACCCAGAGGCTGGACTTCCTAAGTGGAGGATGTGAAAGTCCGTGAAATGTCACTCCAGGAACATGTGGCTGGCGAATACCCCCCATGAAGCTGTGAGATCTCTCATGTCCAGATCACCTGGTTATAACTATTTCACACCTCACTCCCCTAGTAGATTGCCTGTTCCTTGAGAGTCGAGCAGAAGCCATGGGTTGTCTTTGTGTTCTAGGCACCTGCCATAAGAGCAAACAGAGAATGTGCTCAATAAGTTAAGTACTCTTCACCTTGAATGAAGATTTTAACTGCAAAATATAGGGTTTGTGTGTATGCACGTAGATATACACATACATACACTCACATATATGTATACATATGTGGACATGTACACATATGCCCCTGTGTATACAGATTTAGAGGGGCATGGATATAGATAGATAGATAGATAGATAGATAGATAGATAGATAGATAGATAGATAGATAGTACTTGCCCTCCAGGCTGGCTTTACTATCCCCATGCCTAACCATAATCAGTCTAAGAAGAGCTGCAGTTATTCATCAGTGCCTTATCCTCTGGACAGTAGACCTTGCTTCGTGCAAGGGTTTCTTTTTCTTTTCTTTTTTAAATTTAGAAACAGGGACAAGCATGAACACAGTCCCCCACTACCACAAATTTATGCAGCCAAGTTTCCTATATTTGGGGGAATCACAGGGCTCAGAGAAATTACTTACAAATCAGATCTTCCCACACCAAGTTCAGTTCAAAATGTACCTAAGGAGTCTGTATGTGATGTATCCTTTATATGTACTTTTGCACAGTGAAGAATCATTTCTATAAAGTGAATTGTTAACCTTAAATATTTCTGTTTTCTAGTCTGAATTTGATATACCTGGTCTGCTTAAAATTGGGGCATGCCTACCTCCTTTCACTTCAAATTTTTCTCATCTTCTGTGGCAGAATGTGAAGACTTACCTGCTCCTTTGTGCAGAGCAGGGGTGTCTAGATGGAACGCAGGGTGGGATCTGCATGGGTTGTCCTGGGGCCTCTGACCACCAGGATTCTTGGGATGCATAACAAGAGTCAGGGTAGGGCTGGCCCCATAGTGCCACGGTTAAGTGTTGCGCATTCAGAGCCGAATCCCATATGGCTGACTACAGTTGAATCTTGGCCCATGTGGCTTGAAGACCATCAGGCACATAGATGACGAGATGGAGAAACAGAGGAAAAAGAATTGCATTCTGACCATTCCCCACTGGGTGCTCTCTCTCCAGTCTCCTCTTCATGAGCACATGCACTCTCTGTGAATTAAAAAACAAAAGAATCAATGTATTATTTTGATCTTATTTAATCACAGAATTTTTTTAAAATTACTTATTTATATATCTATTTATTTGTTGTGATTTTTCAAGCCACATGGTCTGAGACTCGAGCCATAGTTGGCCACATGGGAATCCAGTGTCTTAACCACCATGCCACCTGCTGACCCCAGCACAGTTTGTAAAAATAGGCAAATAATTTAATATGTTCTACATTACATTTATCAATAATACATAATATGGAAAAGGATTTTTCTTTTTTTTTAAGAGAGAGTTGGTTTTTTTTTTTTTTTTTTTTTTTTTTTTTTTTTTTTTTTTGCCATAGGACGCATGCAATCACCAGAGAGACAGAGAGACAGAAAGCAAGAAATCACCCCTCAGGGAAGATGGCCATGCTGCAATCCCTTCTCCTCCATTCTCCTCTCAAGATTTAGGACATGCACACATATGCACCTGTTGTGAGTTTTAAGACTCTGGGTTCAGGACTTGAACCGTGGTTGACTATGTGGGAGTCTAGTGACGTGACCATTAAGCCATCTGTTCTGGTCCCTGGAAGAGGGTTATTAATACAGGAGTGACACAGAAGGTGGGCTACTTGGAAGAGAGTTGAGGGATATGCATATTAACTTGGCTTTGATGGTTGCCTCTTTGGTTTACAAGTATGACTTCTTCTTTTGAAAGAGAGAAAAGGAGAGTGAGATTCTGGGTTGTGGCCTAGGTTGTCTCTTCAGGGCTTTCATACCTGCTCCCTGCAACACATGGTTTTTAACATCTCTAGCAGACCTGGGCAATAGTCTGTGAAGATATAAGGTCTGCTAGCGCTGCTGTCACAAAATGCCATAGACTGAGCAGCTTAAATAACAGAAATCAATTTCCTCACAGTTTTGGAGGTTAGAAGTCCAATGTATTGGCAGAATGGGTTCCCTCTTAGGCCTCTCTCTTCGGCTTGCTGGTGTCCACCGTCTCACTGCATCCTCACGTGGTCTTTCATCCACGTGCACACCCCTTGTGTCTGAGTGTCCGAATTTCATCTTCTTATAAGGCCACCAGTCAGACTGGATTAGGATCTATCCTAATTGCCTTGTTTAACTTAATCACTTCTTTAAAGACCCTGTCTATAAAGATGGCCACATTCTAAGGTACTGGAGTTAAGACTTGAGCCTATGTGAATTTTAGGGGGATGCAGTGGAACCCGTGAGAGGGGAATACTTTGCACAGCCCCTGCCGAACAGGAGGCAGAAACATCTGCCTCGCGCTTCTTTCTTTCCTCCATAATAACCAAGTGGTCAGAGAAAAGGTCTGCTCTTTGCACCACAGGTACCCTGGCAGAGGGGCTGTGAGTCTGAACCCTGTCTCTAAGATACCCTGTGTCTCCCCTCAACCCATGTAATTAATTCTCCACACTGAAGTGCTTCCCTGGTGTGGAGACCCACTGAATCCTCCCCCCACCCATCCTCTGCCCTCTGAGGCCAGTCAGAGCAGGTTGGTGCTGACAGGCAATTATGCAGATGCATGAATTCATAATTCAAAATAAACCCATCAAAACATTTGCTCTTACTTTTAACCCCATTGTTCCCTGAGTGGAAATGTTAAGACACAACAGCAGAAGAGGTAAATATGGCAGACAAAAGTTTTCCCACAGCCTTCAGCCCCTTAAACATTCTAATCCCATTGAGGATATTTATGCCTGGCCAAACACTGCGGCTGGGGGCTGGGCTCCTGGCGGCTGCCCCCTGGCCGTGCCCGTCCGCCTGGCTTTGTAGAGACCAGCTGCCTGTTGCTATGGTGATTTGGTTCCGAAAGGGCAACACAGGGCACCTAACCCAAGTGCCTTTTTTTTTTTAAACCAAACCCCATGCTTATTAAAAAGAAAGGAGAAAAGTTTCCATTAAAATATCTGAGCTGATTACATTTGGAAACTTAATAACATGTGTTGACTCAAATAACTCCCATTGAACTGAACCCCAGCAGGGCTCAGAGTTCACCAGGGGAACAAATATCTCTGATGAAGCTTGGCATCTTAACCCTGTTTAACATTTTAATTAAGAAGGGAAAATTCAGTGTCATTTGCTTTTCTGCGGTCTCCAGGAGCGGCAGGGGACAAGCTTGAGAATTCCTCCAAGAGTACTGGCGGAAAGAAATACATTAGCTAATTAGGGATGATGCAAAACATCTATATACAAGATACAGACGCTACTTCTCGTCGTTGTTGTTGGCCAACTTCTCTACTGATTGTCTCTTCTAGATGGATTTCTTAGGGGAGGATACATGAGTATATCGTTTTTTTCTTTTCTTTTCTTTTCTTTTTTAATATTGTTCATTGACAGTTGAATTGTTGTTTGAGTCTTTAACTCTGTGAAGCTGGAAAAGACGCAACCCTGCTCTCGAAAAAGGCTCAGAATTCAATAACTTTAGAAAACTTGTACTGGAATCCTCATTTCAAAACCATCAAAATTCATCATTTCATTAGCAGTTCTTTGTTCTAGCCAGGCAGGCACCCTGGGGACTATTTCTTCTGATGGCTTAGTTAAATAGAAAGTTGTATTAATATCTTCCTGTTTTGCAAATATATTAATGAAAGGGAGTTTAGAATAGTAACTGGAGAGGGCCGACATCGAGGTGGTCATGTCTACACTGAGTAACCTCAGCCAGGCTACTTGGGGGTGGGGTGGGGGACTGAAATAAGAAATAGAAAAATCAGTTTCACCAAGAATGTGTAGAGATTTTCAAATTCAAATAGTAAGCAGCAGAAGCTTTTTAAAAAACGGCTTTGCTTTCAAACACTCAGTCCTCACCATGAGTTTTTGGTTACTTTTAAACCTGTTCCTCCTTTTGAGGTGCCTTAATCTACAGCCCAGTCTTGTGCTGCTAAGAGTTAACTTCCTGGGAACCCTCCCTGTCCTGTTTGGCCTGCTGGCTCCTTGTGGGGGAGGGCAGGGAAAGCAATACCCTATAAACCCCTCCATCTCTGGACCCAAAAGGGATGGGGAACAACTGAACTATGTGTTAATTGCGTTAAGGCGCTTTCTGTAATGAAATAGTGGCTTTCTCCATAGCAACGGTGATTAAAAGATGCAGAATGGCGGGTCCTCCTGGGCCTGTCTGTCTGGGAAGTGATTGCCACTTTACAGAACAATTCAGTCCAGATAGAAGTTTATTGTGCACATTTTGCCTAAGCTGACTGCTCAGGTCACACTCCCCAAAGCCTCTTTCTCTCCCTCTGAGCGCTATTTTCAAGCTGATTTGGGGGAGGGAGCCATGAGATATTTGCCTCCTGTTTGGGGGGTGATAAATGTGAGCTGTTTGGAGCTGGGGATGGAGGCTTGGAGGTGGGAGGGGGACAGAGAGAAGAGAGCCACTCTTGCTCCTGTTCAGAGAGTGGGGACAGAAAAAAACCCCTCAAGCTTGCAGCTTGAATGTAAGCCCGCTCTAAGAAAGCCCCATGCTTCATTAAGCATCTTTTAAAATGCTCATTGAGACGCCCAGAGGGGGTAAGGTAAATTCTTTTTCCATTTTTGTGCATCTTTCTAAAGCACACAGCATTCCTGTTTTATACACTGTAGGGTAAGTGATTTTCAAAGATGGATGGAGGGGGGAATGAACATTATCTGGACTAAAACATTAGCAGGACGGGGCGGGATAATAGTCCTGACAGATTGCGGCATCTCCAATGGAGGGGTGGGAGGCACCCGGTAAGCCAGGCTTCTCTGTCTCCCTTTGTGCCCACATCGCTTTTCTCCTGCCCTGGGATAAGCCAGAAGTGTGGAGGCTTAGATCACCCACGGTCGTGGTGCCGAGTAGCGAAGCTTGCTTGCTTACTTCCTTACTTGCAGCCCACGCAGTTGCACAAATAAGGAAGAACTGCTCTTCGGACATCAGGAATTCCAGGTCGCCAGGGGACACTCCAGGTAGTTAGACACTGTTTAGAATATTTTTAAAAACTATATATAACGGTGATTGAAAAACCCAGATATAAGCTTGAACACATTCAAAAACAGGGCTGTATCTTATAATAGATTTTAATGGTCCTAGTTCAGAGCTCAAGTTCTGGAATCCGAAGGCCTGATTATTCTGCTCAGCTGCGCAACCTCGGAACTTTACCAGATGTCCAGGGACCTCAGTTTCTCTATTTGTAAATGGAGATGAGACTATCATCTGCTTCACACAAATGCCGAGAGGATTAAAGGACAGAATTAGGGAAGGTGTTCGCTTCCTGGCTCATGGTACGGTGCCCCTAAATTACTCCTGTTCTTACACAGAGTAGCGCTATTATATTCGTGTGCTCTACCACTCCCATCTTCACTTACCTTAAGCTTGTGCTCACCAGAGATAGACAGAAAAAGCAAAAGAACAAGCTGCCAGGTCCAGGACTCAGACCACAGTCAGTCAGATGAGAGTCTAGTGCTTCAACCACCAGGCTACCTGCTGGCCCTCAACTCTGTGCTACTGTGGTTGTGCCTTGCTGAAAGAGATCAAAGCCCCCTTACCAGGCACTGCCAGACCAAGCAGCAAAGGGCAGTTGCCGACTACAAAACAAACCAAGTATTTCGAACTCCAAATCCAGCACTGGGAACTCAGAATGTTCTAGGCTAGTGGGATACAGGGGTGAACAAGACCGAGACATTCCTGCCATCCTGGGGTTGATGGTCACAGCCACGGCAGGAGAACAGAGCAGGGGCGGGTACCCCAGGCCCAAAGAGGCCAGGACGGCTTGCCTAGGATGCTCATTTCTATTTTTATTAACAAAATCTAAAAGATAACATACTTCAAGAGCCTTGAAGTGCTTAGATTTCTCTGGGAAATAGAAATGTTATTTCTACTGGCACAATTTTTCACACTTTGGAAAGTGTTTGGAGAAAGTGCGGATGGAGGCCACAAATCTAAATAGTTATGATGCCAAGAAATTTTGCTACTGTGATTTGTTTTCTATTTTAGAAAATAATTCATTTTTATTATTACTATTTTGCTAGTAATACTACTACCCAAACTTTCTGATCCAGATTCTAAATAAAGACTAATATATAAATTACTTCAGTCAGAGAACTATCTAACTACACTCTGTACACTGACCCTTTATTTGGGTATTTAATATGAAGGCATGGGACCTGCAGGTGGCATAGAGGATAAGGCACTGAACTCCCACATAGTCAACCGTGGTTCGAATCCCGAACCCAGTGGCTTGAAACTTATGCTGGCTGCGTGTGTGTACATGCCCAAAATCCTGAGAAAAGACTGGAGGAGAAGGGGCTGTGGCGTGGCCATCCCCCCTGGGGCATGATTTCTCACCTTCTGTCTGACCCTCTGTGTCTCTCCGGCAACTGCATGTGGCTATAGCAAAAATCTCGCAATCAATCCACATGAAGGCACAACATCCTCCAAAATTATTTCCCCAAACAGCTGCAGGAGCAGCAAGGCCAGGTTAAGGAAGAATGCAGCAGCCTGCAAAGCCTGGTATGAGCAGACAGTCCCTCGCAAGTGGTCCAAGCACCAGCAGCCTCAGCTGCAGCTGGGAGCTTGTTAGAATGGCAAGATTGCACCCCCCGCCTGTCCACCCAGGCCTACGGAATCAAAATCTCCATTTTGCCCAATTTTGGGTGATTCTTATGCACATTAATGTTGGAGAACTGATGTTGTATCTTGGGTTTTCACACAGCCCAGTGAAAAGTAACTTGGTGGCCCAAGGAAAGACTACGTGTTCCAGCCTCCCTTGCAGCCAGGCATGAGCAAGGGACTAAGTTCCTTGATGTGTGCAACTTTCAGGTGTTGTCCATTAATGAAGGAGCCGGGCTTTCCCTTCCTTTTCTCTCTTTCTTGTTGGCTGCAGTTGAGCATTATGGCAGGAGCTGGAGCAGCTGTCTTTGACCACAGATGGAATCTCCATGCTGAAGATAGCCGAGCAAAAGAGAGACCTAGATAGTTTATAATTCCACAATTTATCACACCTGCTTTATCTCTACATGACTACGTACATCTTTCTTTCTTTTTTTTTTTTTAAGAATTTTTTATTGGACTACTATATGATCCAGCAATCCCACTGCTTGGTATCTAGCCAAAGGACAGAAGAATTCTTTATTGGAAAAGTGCTTGCATATCAATGTTTATTGAGGCACTATTCACGATTGTTAAGACATGGAACCAACCCAAATGTCCCCATACGGATGAATGGATTGAAAAACTGGCACTTATACTCCATGGAATACTATTCAGCCATAAAAACCAACAAAACCCGGCTTTTGACAGAAAGTGGAAGAATATGGAAGATTTACTGCTGAGTGAGGCAAGCCAGGATATGAAGGAGTGACATTGTATGTCCCCACTTAACATATACTGAATGTCTGCACTCTATGACAGAAACTGATTGACTAAAGGTTGCACAAACACGAGAGATGGGTGTGAATGTCAGATTAGGTGTGTGTGGAGGAGCGGGGCCTAAGAGAGGACATTTGGAAGGGATACGGAGGTAGAGCATTGACTGGATGGGGAGGTGTGGTCTTATCTATCGGTTGAAGATATTTTGATTAACGAGACTGGGGAGAAATGTTCACATATTGAAATGCTCACATTGTAAGCTAATCAATATGACTGAATGTATATAAAAATTTTTTTAAAAATAAAGGTCTTCTAACTCTCAAAAATAAATAAATAAATATATATATATTTATTTATATTTATAAAAGTGCAATTAGTATGGGTCTGTGAAATATACAGCATTTCATAAGGGTGACACTTTATCTTACTAGTACAAAAAGTAAATAAGTCAACTCATTTCACATTGGATGCATTACCTAGACATTCTCAGCAATACTCTGTCCTTTATTAAAGTTTCATTTTCACTTTTAATGGATTTTCCGTTAAAATAAAATTTCCATTCTCCACAAAAAAAAATTATTTAACTTTATTTATCTGTTTGTTTGTTTAAATTTGACCAGAGAGGGACAGAAAGAGAGACAAAGTGAGAAAGCAAACTGCTAGGTCTGGTACTCGAACCACAGTCGGCCATGTGGGAGTCCAGCATCCTTAACTACCAAGCCACCTGCCAGTCCCTTTATTTCTAT
Source organism: Tupaia tana (assembly GCA_026018925.1). Taxonomy (NCBI): domain Eukaryota; kingdom Metazoa; phylum Chordata; class Mammalia; order Scandentia; family Tupaiidae; genus Tupaia; species Tupaia tana. The sequence goes on from JAKSZU010000010.1 coordinate 32,746,137, forward strand.
AATACATCTGTTATGATACTACCTTATGACTGCAGTTGGTTTATATTTCTCATTATAGACTAAGATTTTCATGGACAGAGACCACCTTTTCTGTTTTTATACTCTTTACATTATCCAGCCCTATATCTTGCTTATTCTAGGTACACGTAACTATTGCTTCAATGAATGAGTTAACGAATGAATGATTTATAATCAAGAAGAACTGGTTAACCTCCCACTGATCATATATGGAACCCTGTAAACTTTAATAAGAAAGATTGTAATAGATTACAAGTCACTGAATATGTCTAAACCCATGGATTCATGATCATATAGACAGTTGGGGGGTCTTCAAAATTTTCATAGAAAATATACATATGCAAAAACTATACATGGATTTCAAAACATTTTTTAATTACCTGAGAGTGAATACTCTCACCAGAGAGAGAGAGAGAGAAACAGAGAGGGAGGAGAAGGCACCACCCCGTGGGGTGTCGGCACACCACAACCCCTTCTCCACTTCCCCTTTCTCCACTCTATTGGGATTTTGAGCATACACACGCATGTTGACGGTTTTCAAGCTCTTGGGGCTGTGAATCAAACTGTGGTCAGCCATGTGGGATCTGGCTCCCTTAACCACTAGGCCATGGGGCTACTCCTCCCAATTTTTTGTACTAAAATAAACTCTTACTTTAATTCCATTTTTCTAAGAATGTCTGATGTCCCTGCACATACATGTCTGTGCACACAGACATGTATGTGTATGTTTACCTAACTGGTCACTTTCAGAGAATAAGAAAAAAATATGGTATCATGAAGACTGGTAAAGGGGGGACCAGCAGTTGGTGTAATGGCTATGTTGCTGGACTCCCATGTAGTCAAACTGTGGTTCCAGTCCCAGACCCGGTGGCTTAAACGCACACTGGCGCATGTGCGTGCGTGCCCAAGATCCTGAGAGGAGAATGGCGAAGAAAGGATTGTGGTGTGGCCATCCCCCCCGAGGGGTGGTTTCTCACTTTCTGTCTCTCTATCTCTCTCTGTTTTTATGGTGAGTGCACACACCCTATAGCAAAAATTCTCCAAAAAAAAAGAAAAAAGAAACTGGTAAAGGGAAGGACTTAATATTGATTCTCCATTTCGTATATGATCTGTACCACAGGGTAACTAAATAGTAGACAAGGAGAAGCATTTGCTTATGTCATTCCAACTAATATATGATAAATTATTAGATTGTCGGGAAAGTTATGACATATTTTTCTATGCAAAATTGTGTCATGACTTTCCCAACTATCGCATAGAATATCGCCACGTTGCATCCCCTTTCCCAATGAATTTATGAGTCCAGGCATAGACATTAAAGGTGCTAACATCACAACAGAGCCAAGACATCACCTGTCTCCTGTAGTCTTGCCAAAGTGATCTAACCTGAGCCTGATCAAGCCCCTGGATCTACAGAACAAAGAGGGACATGTTGAATTACATCATGCCTTTGCAATTAGCAAAAATCCTGACTGGGGAAACCTTCCCACTTTCAAACAACTCATGTTCTCCAACTAGCAAATTGGGAAAACAAAACAAAACAGAAAGCATGACAGTGGAATTTACAGAATAAAGAATTACTCACTAAGGTTCTTGCAATTTTGTGTTGCCATAGGCTTGTTAGAGTGAACATCTTAACACAGGATAGAGAAAGATATTTTGATACAACTTTGCAAGTCTAGCCATAGGATAGATGTCTTAGAAATGAGTTGTGAAGTCCAAGAAATGTGCAAATTGAATTGGAACGATGTTGTCAATATACCTTCTATGTTTTCTCATTGCAAAAATGTATTTGTGCTTATTTGCCCATATCATTAATCACACTGGTTACTGACATTTTTTATAAATGAAGAATTATCTGTGAATGATGATTTGACTTGTATTTCCTCAATTATGAATGAAGTTGCTTATCTTTTACGTGCTTATTGATAATTTGTTTTCTGTGAATTATATGTTCAAATCTTTTGTATAATTTTTTTTTTCTGTTAGGTTTTCATTTCTTCCTGAAAGGATCAGAGACCTAGAGTGCTGACTCAGAGGCTTTCAAGGGTGCTGTCCTTTCTTATTATTATCAAAAGGATTAGCCTCATATGGTATAGCATTGACCTCTCTGCTTTGTGATTTGATCGCTCTTAAATGTTTACTATTATAGTAACCTATGAGAGAACTGGTCACTATACTTTCTTATCCATTTCCATAATAACTTCTGACATCTGTTAGCAATGATAAAATTTAAACTAGCTCTTAATAAAATTACTTTGTTATTTTACAAATTATTTGGATTTAAAGCTTTCTCCTTCCCAAATCTAGCAAAAGTCAATCAAATGGAATTTCTTGCTACCTTGCACTTTCATTTAAAGTATACCATAAGCATCCTACCTCTGAGACCCTGTTTCCCTGCCCATGAAATAAGAGGATCGATCTAGATGTTCTCTGAACCTGTAGTTCCTTTTATTTTATTTATTTATTTACTTATTTATTTATTGGAGAGTTTTTGCTATAGGGTGCATGTGCTCGGCAGAAAGACAGAGAGAGATAGAGAGACGGAAAGCGAGAAATCACCCCCGGGGGGGATGGCCACGCCACAATCCCTTCTCCTCCATTCTCCTCTCAGGATCTTAGGCATGTGTGCACATGCGCCCGGCATGAGTTTAAGCCGCTGAGTCTGGGACTTGAACCACAGTCGACTATATGGGAGTCCAGTGACATAGCCACTACGCCAACTGCTGGTCCCTGAACCTGTAGTTCCTTTTAGATCCATCATTCTATGAGACCATGCATGCAAACCAAGAGCTCAGATGGAGTTAGGCCTAAATGAATTTTAAGCTTTTTAGAACTAAAAGGAAACCAAGCTACATGGAAGGAGAATAATCTTTAACATGAAAATCCAACCATGGGGTGATCAAAGATTCTTGTCATTAGTCTTAAGGCAACATATAAGAAGGCTGTGCATAGGCTTACTCCATCTGGGCTTCACAGTTTCCAAAGGCTCTAAGGTCATGGCCAAGGCCACCTTAAACTCCACAGACTCATTCCTTTGTTTATTGAATCCTAAATGAGGCCTAATTTCTATGCATGTGTAATTGTCCCAAATATTAATGCCCACTGAAGTCTATGCCACTCAAGCAAATCTCCACATAGTGGCATAGTGTGCTCTTTTTTTTAAAAAAAAAAAAATTAGGTTTATTTATTTTCTTAATGGGGGGTGTCAAAGAGGGTCTTATTGTCATGCCACAATCTCCCCACCCTGTCCCCAAGCCCCGCAGCCAGCCAGGATCACTGGCATATCCACAAGCTCACCCAACATGTTTAGGATGACTCAAAAACCAAATCTCAGGCCTCCCACACGGCTCCGTTATTGCGTTGGGGTGCTTACTGCCCGTGCCACTATGACTGGGCCATATAGTATGTCTTCAACTGAATCACCATTCTCCATAAATTTATTATTGGTGATAATGTTGGTATTATGATTTTGAGACTGCTGTGTATGTCTTGCAAGATAAGGTAAAAAAGTAATTATGTTGGTATCATTGGAAACTGGGATTATTCAGCACAGAGAAAAGACAGAGAGATATAATTTTGATCCAGTTAAGTAAAATTCCCTAAAGTGCTAACAACTGCAATGGATCAAAACCCACCATGTTGAAATCTATGAGTTCAGAGGGTACTTAAAAAAGAAACTCATTGATTATTTTTGGGATATGCTAGGAAGTGTTATTTTGAAAATTGCTAAATAGAAAGAATGAAGCTTTTCTATATGTGTTGTCTTTGGGGTCAAACAGTTGATGAGAGAAAGTTACCTGTATAGAAAACAGGAGAGGATGAAATAATAAGATATAGAATATCGCGACTTCTGGGACCAGCAAATGGTGTAGCAGGTTACGTCGCTGGACTCCCACATGACCATGCCGTTTGATTCCCAGACCTGGTGGCTTGAAACTCATCCCTAGTGCATGTGACTTCATGCCCAAGATCCTGGGAGGAGAATGGAAGAGAAGGGATTGCTGCATGGCCATCTCCCTGAAGAGCAAGTTCTTACTTTCCCTCTCACTGTCTCTGTCTCTCTCTCTCTCTGGTGAGTGCACATGTCCTAAAGCAAAAACCTCTAAAAAAAAAAAACCACCATTTCCAATCTCTAATTAGTAATAGATCCAGACAACACTCACTAATGGCTGCTAACATCATAAAAAGAAAAACAAGCAGATATTTTGGACTGATTGGAAGAACACATTATCACCTATCAAGAAGCCTTATTAAAAGACTTGGACCTGGATTTAATTAAGTCTTGAGATCTAAACAGAAATTTATCACAAATGCCGGGGAAAGACAATATGTTAAATGACACCATAGGGACACATTAGCAAAATCTAGACTTCAGAAAATTGCATAGGACAGGTGACCAGGTTTCTTCAACAACTAACTTGCAAGGGAAAAAAATGAGGTACATAGGGGACATAAAAAGGAAAAGAAACTGAAAAGACATATTAATTATTGGGTTGTCAGAAAAGTCATGATGTATTTTCTATGTTTTTCTATGCAAAAAGGTGTTATGACTTTTCCGATGACCCAATAATTATAATGCATAGACTTAATTTGGTTCTAAATTTGAATATTTTGTAAACAAATGTATAAGACAACTGAGGAACTTTGTACATTGAGCAGTAATTCAGTGATCTTTAGAAATGATGACAGTCCCATAGAATGGAGAGGAGGATGTGATGAGGAGTGCCTGTAGTTTTATGTGTAATTATTCTAAGAGCCCATATTTTTCAAAACTATGTCCTGCAATATCTACTGATGAAATGATATGACGTGTCAGGGTTTGAGTCAGAGTCATTTGGGTTCAGCTGTGGTGACGCAGGTGGTAGGGCACTGTAATAATGGAATGATATGGGAAGGCCCTGGGTTTGGACCCCTGGTTGACCTGAACTTGCTGAGCGGCTGGAAGACTGGGGAGGGACTGTAGTTATGGCAAGACTTTGCCAAAAGTCTGTCCCTCTCTTTCAATAAGCTTTAAAAAAATCATTCTGGGGGACAGCAGGTGGCATTATGGTTAAGGTGTTAGATTCCCACATGGCTGACTACAGTTCAAGTCCTGGACCTGGTGGCTTATTCTCTCACTTTCTGTCTCTCTCTCACCTGTTTCTCTCTGGTGAGCACACGTGCCATATGGCAAACTTTAAAAAATAATATTAAATAAAATAAAATGAATATTTTTAAAGAGATTTTTGGTATAGGGCACTTACACTTGCCAGAGAGACAGAGACAGAGAGACAGAAAGCGAGAAATCACCCCCAATGGGGAATGCAATACCTTCTCCTCCATTCTCCTTTCAGGATCTTGGGTATGCATGCACACGCACCCAGTATGAGTTTGAAGCCACGGGGTTCAGGACTCCAACCGCAGTTGGCTGTGTGGGAGTCCAGTGACATACCATTATGTCATCTGTTGGCCCCCAAAATGAATAATTTTTTAAAAATCATTCTGGATAGGGGAGTTGGGTAAGGGGGAGAGATGACACAATCCTAGGATGATGGTGGTTGATGCCATATGATACATGAGGCTCATTAAATTAGTCTCTCTCATTTGTATGTTTAAAATTTTTCATAATAAAAAGCTTTCGTTTTAAAGGAATAATAGTAGCTCCAAAGGCGATAGTCTCTACTTTCTGATCTGACATGGAGCACCTCAAATGATCCTATTAACACTGCTTAATCATCCCTGTAAATTAATCCCACTTGAAACATTTAGTCACAACTCTCATAAAGTTGACATTTCCACAATTGATGAACTGCTGCTATTCCCTCATATGCAAAAACCTTTTTGACCTAAAGAAAAATGAGAGGGCTTCAAAAAGTTAGTGGAAAGTGAAAGTATGAGTTTATTTTGATGCAAAAAAAGAAATCCATGCAGTTCTTCATAATGTCCATTTCCTGTGAACTTTTAGAAGACTTCTCACACTCTGACCAAAAACACCCTGAGAAAGACCTTTTTAGACACACACACACACACACACACACACACACACACACACCCCTACCTCTGGAACAGGCAGGGTTGCTGGGAGAAGGAAATTATACTGACAACTTGAAATCTAGTGCCTTCCTTTTATCACCAAACTCTAGAAATGCCCACTCTCCTCTCCTGGGACTCTTCATTCCTAGAGAAGCATATGTATCTTTCAGAGAGTAACAGTACAGGCAATATTTTCAAGAGGTTTAATTTAATTCAGCTTTCCACTTGGATGTACCAGGTAAAGGATGACAGCATATGAGGCCATCATTAGAGGTCTTCCTTCTGCCCTCAGCCCATGAGCCTTTTTTCTGACCATTGTTTCTAGTTTCCTTTTCTACTGGTAGGTTTCTTGTGGGATGTTTGGTTAACCCTATTGAGGGGAGTAATGCAACAGTGATTTTAGCCTACAGACAAGACACCGTCCCTGTTGCTAAAATGTTTGCATTCTAACCCTGTTTCTGCAGAAGGACACATTTTTGGTGACTGAGCCTGTGGTGATAGACTATTTAAATAAATGGCAACAGGGAATCAAATGAACATTCTTTTTGGAGAGGTTTTTGCTATAGGGAGCGTGCACTCACCAGAAAGACAGAGACAGACAGAAAGACAGAAAGCGAGAAATCACCCACCGGGGGGATGGCCACACCACAATCCCTTCTCCTCATTCTCCTCTCAGGATCTTGGGCACACATGCACATGCAGCCGGCGTGAGTTTTAAGCCACCGGGTCTGGGATTCAAACCGCAGTTGACTACATAGGAGTCCAGCGACATAGCCATTACACTAACTGCTGGTCCCTCAAATGAACATTCTCATTTGTCTTTGGTTATTTTCAAATAGCCAAAGAATATTAGTTAATAATATACTGTCATGTAAAGTCATCTTATTTTAAAGGGTACACAATAATTGATTCATCTGAGTGGGTAACAATAAGCTGATTGTATTCTCTAGTCCTTTGTACTCAACAATTTCTTTTTCCACAGCAAAGGGGAAAGGAATGACTTGCTTAATTGGTGGTCACAGTTAAGTAAGTCCATGCTGCCTAAATGCACTGAGAAAAAAAAAAATCTGTAATAGACATTATTGAGAAAATTGGTGAAATTTGATGTCCCATAGATAATATTATTGTGATAATGTTTCATTTCCTAAAAAAGTATGCAGGAGTTCTTTGTACTATTTCCGCAGTTTTTTTCAAAAGTTTGAAATGATTTAAAAGTACAAACTTTGATAAAATGACAAGGAATCTGAGGTGCAGGTACTGCTGGCCCTAGAACACAGCACTTCTGTGTGGTGAGTAAGCACCAATAGCTCCCTGCAGTGGGTCAGCTGAGGACATGTGTCACTCGCTCCTGAGTGATGCAGAGGGTGGTTGGAAGAGAGGAGAGTACTATGCAGCTGAGGAAGAAGTGATTCTTTTAAGGGGTGGGTGAAATTTGCATTGAAAGTTAGAGCCTTCCACATTCTCTTAGGTCAGATGCCTAGGGACTTTCATTATCAAACTAAAATAACAGCAATCAGAATGAAACAAATATTGTGCACGGTTTAATCTGTATCTTTACAGGATTTAATAGGAGTAAGCTCTGCATGGTAGGCCTCTTTGGGAACTTTGTATTTATTAAAGTGGTCTGGACACTGGATCTTACTATTCTTTCTCTCACATTACAGGAATGGAAAGTCTCCTGATGGGCAGAGGCCCAGTCCAGATTTTTGTAACTAATTACTCTTATATCCTTTTGTGCTCCAATAGCAAAATGTGCTCCTGAAATGTTCCTTCTCAAGATTCTAGGTTCTCAGTGCCCTAAACTTGCTCAGTCAAATAGAGAAAGAGATTCTTGGCCATACCAATGATAGAACAAAGTTTCAGGTGGAAAGCATGGACTGAAAGAATCTTTAAAACATTAATTTTAGGTGGTCAGTAATGCAACTGGACCCATATAGGAGGGGTCCTGGGTTTGCATCCCAGGTGTTCCCTTAGCATAGCAGGCTCACACGTGCCCATGACCAGGCCAGGTGAGAGTAGGCATGGATCGTGGCATGGCCACCCTGTTGGGTATCTGTCTGTGTCTTTCTGTCTCTCTGTCTCTTTCCCTCATGGAAGAAATAACGAATGAATAATGAATAAACTTTAAAATATATTATAAATTGATTACCCAGACTCTAATTTATCCTTCTTAGGTAATGGAGTTTTGCTTTTAGAATTTAGTCTTTGTGGAGCCAGAAAGTGGCATGGTGGTTAAGACACGGGACTCCTATATGTCTGACTGCAGTTCGAGTCCCAGACCTGGTGGCTCGCTTTCTCACTTCCTCTCTCGCTCTCTGGTGAGCACATGTGTCCTGTAGCAAATTTTAAAATAATAATGATGAATAAGAAGAAGAGCACTCTGAGTAACCTGGATGTTAGAGCAAAGCAAGAAGAGTACTGTGGGTAGGATGAACATCTAGGACCCAGTGCTATAGTTGGAAAGACATCCCACATTCTTGGATTGGAAGAATCAATATCATCAAAGTGTCAGTTCTACTCAAAATAATTTTTTTTTTTTTCTTTTTTTGGAGAGGTTTTTGCTATAGGGCGCGTGCGCTCGCCAGACAGACAGAGAGAGACAGAGAGATAGAAAGCGAGAAATCACCCCCCAGGGGGGATGGCCACGCCGCAATCCCTTCTCCTCCATTCTCCTCTCGGGATCTTGGGCACGCACGCACACGCGCCCGGCGTGAGTTTAAGCCGCCGGGTCCGGGACTCGAACCGCGGTCGACTACGTGGGAGTCCAGCGACATAGCCATTACGCTAACTGCTGGTCCCTCAAAATAATTTTTATATTGAATATGACTCTGATCTAATTACCAGTGACATTCTTCACAGAAATAAAAAAAAATCACAAAATGTGTCTGAAATCATAAAAGACTTTGTATCACCAAGGCGATACTGTGCAGAAAGAATAAAGTAGAAGGCATATCACTACCTGACTTCAAAATATATTATAAAGTGGTGATAATCAAAACAGCATGGTACTGGCACAAAAATAGACACATAGACCAATGGAACAGAATAGAGAATCCAGAAATAAGCCTAAATCATATGGCCAACTTTTCTTTGACAAAGGATATAAGACAATGCCGTGGAGGAAAGAAAGTCTTTTCAACAAATGGTACTGGAAGAACTGGATAGCCACCATTTTCAGTTTTAGAAAAATGGAACTGAACCTCTATCTTTCACCATTAACAAGAATTAACTCAAAATGGATCAAAGATTTAAATGTAAAGCCTCCAACCATAAAACTATTAGTAGAAAACTTACAGGAAACTCTTGATATTGGAGTAGGCAAAGATATCTTAAATATGATTCCTAAAGCACAGGCAATAATCCTCCAAACAGACAAATACGATTACATCAAATTAAAAAGCTTCCTCATAGTAAAGGAAACAACAATTAGAGTGAAAAGACAACCCTCAGAATGGAAGAAAATATTTACAAATCATTCCTCAGACAAGCTATTGATAGCCAGACTATATAAGGAATTCAAGCATCTCATTCATAAAATAGTGAATAATTCAATTAAAAAATGGGAAAATGAACTGAATAGACAACTCTCTAAGGAAATCTTACAAATGGCCATAAGGAATATGAAAAAATGTTCAAGGCCTCTTGTCACAAGGGAAATGGAAATTAAAATCACAAAGAGATACCATTTAGCCCCAGTTAGAATGACTAGAACCAAAATAATAAATAAGTAAATAAATAAATAAATAAATAAATAAATAAATAAATAAAAGTGCTGGTGAGGGGTGTGGTGAAAAGAACCCTCTTACACACTTGGAGAGAATGTAAATTAGTACAGCCTCTGTGGAAAACAATATGGAGGTTCCTCAATAACTTACAAATAGACCTACTATAACCCAGTAATCTCACCCTTTGGTATTTACTCAAAATATAGGAAAACACTCATTTGAAGACACTTGCACATTCATGATTATTGCTGCATTATTCACAATTGCAAAGAGATGGAAGGAGTCTAAATGTTCAAAAACTGAAGACTGGTTTGAAAAACTGTAGCACATATGTATTATGGCATATTACTCAGCCACAAGAAACAAGACCCTACTATTTGATTCAAAGCAGATGAATATAGAAGACTTATACTGAGCTAAGTGAACCACCCTTTGAAAGAAACACACTGTATATCCCATTCACTATGTACCAAATGTCTGCACTCTTTGGGAGAAATGGAAAGATCTGAAGATATGATATTAGAGAGGGTAAGTGTAGATACCAGAGATTGTAAGGGAAAGGAATGGATGGTACAGTGGATGGTAGAGGGTGGGTGTGAGATACAAAGGGAAGAAACACTTAACAAAAAAATTATAATGTTCTCGGGGCCAGCAGGTGGCGTGGTGGTTAAAGGCGCTGGACTCCCACATGGCTGACCACAGTTCAAGTCCTGGACCTGGCGGCTTGCTTTCTCACTTTCCCTCTCTCTCTCTGTCTCTCTCTGATCGAACTGGAAAATAATAATAATAAAGTTAATAAAATTTTAAAAATTATAATGTTCTCTATTAAAGAAAATATATATTGTATACATCATGATGAGGACTTCATGTAATCTAAAAATAGTTGTGAAATAATTATGTTAAGGTGATAGCACACACACAAAAAGAAAAAATTCCATTGTTTTTCTTTAAAAAGTCAATGAAAGGAAAAGAATTCAATTACAAATGCTTTTTACTGGATTTAACCATGGGTCTCTAAATCTATTACTTACGAACTCCATTTACACAATTAATTCAATCTTGTTTAAAATCTAAAAAAAAAAGAAAGAAAACCAAGGAAATAGTGATATCAGTGACTTTTCAAATGTTTTTCCTATATATTTTTGTAACTATCAATTCTTTTTTATTATCCAGTCATATCAGTCACTATAGCTGTTCCCTCTATGAACCCTCAGAGCCCCCAAGCTATTTCATTGCACCCGTCCTCCCGAGGCTGATTACTGTGGGAGCCTCTGCATTTTCGCCAGACCTCCTCCTCAGACTAGATGCTCCCTGTTGGAAAGGCTTCTGATTCTGCCACATTCTACCTTAGGCCTCCTGGTGAAAGAAACACACAACGTAGCTGATGGAGACCAGTCCTGGCTTGTTGGCTTTGTTCACAGCATACTTCATTTTGACCCTGGCAGATGAGAATATGGCTTCTTCTTTCCTCTGGCAGGGGAAATGGTGAGACTCCTTAGGGTCCATTCGACCTTCTAGCTATGGCTATTTTCTACCTTCATGGAAGGTTATATCTGAGGTTACCAGACAGAAAACTGTTTGCTGCAAGCTCGTGCCAGCTGTGCAAGCAGACCTCTGCCAGACGCCCCACTTGGCCTGTTCCACTGCAGCACCCCTGCCTCTCTATTGGTTGTCAGGAAAGTCGTGACACATTTTTGCATAGAAAAATGGGGAGGGAACCAGCAGTTAGCATAATGGCAATGTCGCTGGACTCCCACGTAGTCGACCGCGGTTCGCGTTCCAGACCCGGTGGCTTAAAACTCACGCCCGGCGCGTGTGCGTGCGTGCCCAAGATCCCAAGAGGAGAATGGAGGAGAAGGGATTGCGGCGTGACCATCCTCCCTGGGGGGTGATTTCTCGCTTTCTGTCTCTATGTCTCTCTCTGTCTGGCGAGCGCACGCGCCCTATAGCGAAACCTCTCAAAAAAAAAAAAAAAAATGGGGAAAAAAATGTGTCATGACTTTTCTGACAACCCAATATATTTTCTAGATTTCAGCCCAATTAAACTGCATACTATTTCCAAATATGCCCTGCTTCTCAGCCTGCAAACCGGGGCTTATACCATTCTCTCTGTCTGGCCCCCTTTTTGCCTTAAAATCAACTTTGGGTCAATGATCAGCTCTCTCAGGAATCTTCTTCGATTGTCTTCAATTAGAGGCAAGCCTTTCTTCCTAAGAATATCATAGGCTTTGGAGCCAGCAGATGGCATTATAGTTATGGTCGCTGGACTCCTACACGGCTGACCACAGTTTGCGTTCCAAACCTGGTGGCTTAAAATCACATTGGATGCTTGTGTGTGCATGCCCAAGATCACAGGAAGAGAATGGAGAAGAAGAGATTATGGTATCGCCACCCCTCCTAGGGGGTGATTTCTCACTTTCCCTCTCACTGTCTCTGTCTCCCCCCCACCCCCGGAAAGCATATGTATCCTAAGATAAAAAAACTCTACAAAAAGAAGAAAAGAAAAAGAAGAAATGGGCTTTAATTTGTGCTCTTAGACCATTTGTGCTCTTATTCCATCTCATGGTTTTGAATTTATCCTTTGAGTCTGTGAACTTCAAAAGAGCAAAGATCTCAACTGTTCCATTTTTGAATCTCCAGTAACTTCACATATTAATGTATTCATGGTTTCAATCCACTCAGTACACAGTTATTGTCACTGCTTCAAAGAAGCCTCCCTTGAACACCCTGTCTCAAGTGGTCTTTCATACTATCGAGCACAATCCAGCATTCGTGCTTATTTATTTGTTTACTGCTAAGTAGTTTTTCTCTCCCTTTAGAATATAATTTCAATCTGTCTTGTTCACCTCAGTGACAAGCACAATACTCAGCAGGTGCTTAGCAAGTTGCTGGTTGAAAGTATCAATTAAGGAATGATTACCTTAGATTTTTGCACAAGGCTTTGAAAGGGCAAGCTGGTTGAGAGACCCAGGCCTCTAGGAGAGATGTTCAGTGGCTCCAAGATGTGCTGTGTTCGTATGAGGGCTATGCGCCCCAGAGTATCCTGGAATCACACCCATCGCCAGCCAGTCGGAATGGGCATGTTCGGCCTCCAGGTGGTGTAATTCCCTGTGTGCTCATCTCTATCAACAGGTCACAACCCAAAGAAGACAATGTATCTCTCCCAGTGGCGTTTGCTCCTGAGTGCCTTACTAGTGTCTATGGAAAGCAGTAGTCTCACAACATTTAGGGAGCGTGAACAGAATTCAAAAGCCAGTAGAACAAAACAGCAATAAAATCTTCACAATTAATGTCTAACCTCACTTCACCAGCATCCCCACCTGAACATGATCAATGAATCCATGGACATGCGAAATCCTGAAGAGAAGGTGAAATTCTATTACAAGTGCTACTCAGATGGCGTTGAGAGCTCTTTTCTGTACTTGCAGAGGTTTATTTGCAAGATTTTTTCCTCTCCTTCAGGATCTCAATTAGGTGCGAGTGGACTATTCCCCGAGTGAAGTGTGTTTAGCATGTGTAAAAATGCCTTGGCATTTTTTGCTAGCATGTCTTACCATTTGTGAAATGAATTTAAAAAGAAAGTCCAAATTAAGTAGGGATTACACTGATCCCCTTAAAGAATTTTCAATTCATATTGGCATATTCTATTTTGTTTTGTTTTGTATGTGAGCACTAAACCAAAAACAGTCCTGCCACAGTATCAGGATCCACATATGCATTAGGCCAGAAATTCATTATGCAAAGCAACCATTCTACCCACAGCCCAATGTCCCCAGACAATTCCTCTTCACAAGTGTGTTTCCCTACTCAGAGGCATGTCAACCCCAGTTACTCATGGGGTCCTTTATCTCTTCCTTCCTCTCACTGTTCAATGTGCAGCAGGAGACTACACAAGTACCTGCCTAGTCACAAATAGTCACGCAGGGTAATCTTTCCATCTAGTAGTGTCCTCCATGCACCTGTTCGTCCCACACACACCTTACTGTCCACTTGATGCAAGTGAGCATTGAACAAGTAGAACAGCTGACGCATTTTTTAGAGGCCATTTTTGGTAACTGCAAGTTTAAAAGCAGACAGACTGGTACTTTTCTAGGGTTATATAAAAAGCAAACAAACTTGGGGCCAGCAGATGGCGTAGTGGTTAAGGCACTGGACTCCCACATAGCCAACCACCATTCAAGTCTTGGACTTGGCTTAAAAATCATGCTGGGCATGTGTGCATCCATGCCTAAAATCCCAAGAGGAGAATAGAGAAGGGATTGTGACTTGACTATACCCCCAGGGGGTGATTTCTCACTTTCCCTCTCACAGTCTCTGTCTCTCACTGTGGTGAGCATGCACACCCTATGGTAGAAACCTAAAAACAAAACAAACAGCAGAAAAACCTGATACCTCAGATTCACAACTCTTCTTTTGAAGTGTTTGTTGTTTGTGATGTGAAAGAGCTAGCCAAGTTTAATACAGTCCAGTTTGAACTTGCTTCTCAGGAATGCTCCCTAAACCTTTCCACTGAGCGCTACAAACTCTGAGAAGCAGACCCTGCCTGGGCCCCCAGATGATGGGCTTCCAGTATCCACTCAACACAAAAATACTTTCTCTAGGGAGGATTCTCAGGAGACCAGTCTGTGGCTCACTTGACTGAGACCAATATGCATCACTGCGATGGCCCATTTCTGAAGAAAGAATGCCAAAGAAGAAGGAATTGGGAAGTGTAGACAAGATGCTAATTAGGAGGCACCTAGTGTGGACCTTGAAGGTTCGACTTGTTGGAGCTTGAAGGCTGGGCATGACTGGTGAGGAAACAGACCCTGTGAAGATTCAGGAACAGGAGCTGAGACTGGAGTTTATGGAAGGATGACATGGGGAGAAAAAAGTGGAATAAGTTGGGGCATTCCAGGGGGGACAACTGAGGAGGAACCGCCTGCTGTTGGACCAGGAGAAGCCGAGCAGCCAGGGGGTGCCCTGGGAGATCAGCCTGGGGACGGTGTGGCATGGCTGGCGAGTCATGGCTGAGACTGCAATAACCCAAATAAAATGAACAGAGGGCTGCACTAGCTCAGAGCGGAAACACAGAGAATAATGTAGGAGACTGGGATGTTGTGCCAGGTACAGGGATGGTATAAGTAACTTTGTTAATCAATATAAATTGCTTGTATGAAGATTTCCAACCCTCCCCTCCCAGGTATCTTAGTTGCAGAGGAAGAATTAATTCAAAGTCAACCTAAGTCTTAAAAAAATTAAAGATATGAAAAGAAAAAATGTATATAAAAAATATTGGCTCAATGAACCAAAAGAAGGGTTATAGTCAGGAGAGAAAAAAAAAAGGCAAGGAAGCTTCTTCTGCCCCCTAGTGGCGCTTGTAAAAACTTAACTGAAAGGGCAGAAAGAAGAAAGGGACCAGTCGCTCCGCTGTCCCCAAACAGCACTCTGAACAGTAACAAGGTATTTCAGAAAGCCCTTTCCCCTCAACTGTCTGGACTGTCTGTCAAGATCAGGCCACAGCTAACATCTTCTCCGCTAGATCTGAGACAGTGGCTCTGGTCCCTCCCAGCTGGTCACAGAGTAGCTGCAGAAGTTCTAACTCCGCTGCCTGGGGCGCTCCCGGAGATGTTGCTAGAACGTGATCGGGAAGCAGAGTGTTTCTGACAATGCTCAGGAAACAGTTCCATCGTGCCCAGTCATGCTGCCTAGAGGCTAGACCCAGCTCTGCACATAGCAGAATTCACTTTTAATGAGGCTGCGGAAATCCACCGCTAACTATATAAACTTTAAGCAAAATTTTTTGCTAAAAGCTATATATCTATTCCTAAATATTATGGCCCACCTCACCACTGTCCCCACTTAGGCAAGCATCCCCCAATACTACAATTTCACTACTTTTCCATTCCTCCAAACTATCCTTTGAAGTCCCTGACCTGTTTAATAATGCTCTTCAGCTAACCTGGTGTGGCTTGGTGAATAGCCTATTTTAAGATGTAATGGCTCCTCCAGAATTTGCCTTCACGCAGAAGAATAATGCCTGAGAAAGGAAGAAAAGCAGGAGCAGTTGGGGGCAAGATGAAAACAGTCTGGTCATTATCAGTTAAACTGTAACTGGATCAGGCGACCTGCTGAGCAAAGCAATCAGCAGAGCCCATGAAATGCCGCTGGTTTTCCAGATATCCTGTTGTTTAGTTTTGTCTCAAACAAAACAAACAAAAATGTGCATAATTGTACGGAGGCCTCAAACCCGTTTGATTCCCCCATTATACCAAGGAAATCCTGAATGGTGGCACCACTGGAGTGAGCCTCTCCCTGGGTTTCTATGAATAATTGTTTATCCACATTCTATTAGAGGAAGGCAGCCATTAGAAAGTTCTTAGCCTTCTAACATGAGAGTATCCTTTGTGAACGGGCATTTAAAATGGATTCTAATTCCACGGTCTTGAAGACCTGTTCCAGTACTGTGAATTTTACAGATAACTGTAATTTATCCAGTAATAGTGACTTTTTAATGCTTTAACAATTTTGAATGGAAATATTTACATTGCATTATACATCTTCTTACAATAGAGTGTATCAGAAGCACTTTAACTGCATTATACATCCTCTTACAATAGAGTAAGTATATCAGAGCACTTTAACCATTTCCCTCACAATTCAGGGTTGTCATTACCAACTATCTTACTGGCCTGAAGCTATCCTATGCTTAGGGTTCTAGGGTTTACTCTTTATTTTTTCTGCAACTCGATTTTTTTCATATATATATATTTTTTTTTTTTGAGAGGTTTTTGCTATAGGGCACATATGCTCACCAGAAAGAAAGAGAGAGACAGAGAGACAGAAAGCGAGAACTCACCCTCCAGGGGGGATGGCCACACCGCAATCCCTTCTCCTCCATTCTCCTCTTGGGATCTTGGGCACGCACACACACGCGCCCGGTGTGAGTTTAAGCCACCAGGTCCGGGACTCAAACCATAGTCGGCTACATGGGAGTCCAGCGACATAGCCATTACACCAACTGCTGGTCCCACAACTTGATTTTTATTATCTTTCTTTTTGGTGGATTAGGGCTTTGGGGAAGGTATGATGGGCTGAGAACTGCAGAAGAACAAGGCAATGTGTTGGGCTTCCCACAAAGTAAGTGTCATCAACTCCGACCAGCTGAGCACCAGCCTGCCCATTCACTACTCCTGATGAGGAAGTTGTTGCCCTTCCGACACATGCCCAAGGTCACACACATGGTAAGTGATCCTGGGACTTCAACCCAATCTGGCTTGCCTCTCGAGTCCAGCCATGCACCACCCCACCTTTATTCTTTTTGAACTCACTAATGTTAGTTAAAGGATGCAGTCGCTAGTGGCCTGTGGTCAGAAGGTTGCTGCAGCATTGCCCCCCTGCAGTTGTCCACAGGCCCGTACACTGCAGGGCAGAGCTGCACGTTGTCCGCCGTGCACACAGTGAGAGCTGGCCAGGACCCAATGTGCACCCCTCCTTCAGCGCCTCATTTCCAGTTCACTTTATCTTTTTACTTTGACACCAAAAATGTCTACAGCAATAGGTCTCCACAAAGCCCACGCTCTTTCTTCAACTGCACAGGGCACATAAGGCTCTCCCATAAGTAAAACATAAGATTTAGTGCATGAATTCCAGAACCTTCTAGCTGTTAAGAGGCAGTTTTGTCTCCTTTCTTTTTTGTCTTCCTTTCTGATACTTCATCTACGTTGCAGATGATGAAGTGGCTAGATAAACAACAGGTAAGTGTGGTCCACAATTCATCCCCATTGACAATACGTTTCCACATCTTTATAAAAGCAGTAAGTGGGTAACAGAAATCAATAACGCATTCTATGTAATAAGGTCAAACTGTTTTCCAGATTTTCTTCTGAACTTGATTCCTTTATTTCCAAACTTTCCTGAAAGTCATTAGTGACATTGTCAGAAATATTAATTACTTCAAGCAGAGCCACTAGCTGCGGTAGGTGCAGAAGTCTTAATTGCCTACCATCAGCCACACACACTTCTTTTCCTGGCCTTCCTGGTAAGATCATGAGTGGAATAGTATTAAGCCAATCACGATGTGGCTCTGAAGAACAGGCAGAGAATCAGGGTGACAGGAGTTCACCATTCTTCCCTTCTATACACATCACCTCATACTGTGCAGAACGTAATGGCCATGAACCATCATCTGGGTCTCCTTAGATGTCCCACCATGGCATGCTCTGCTCAACCCGGTCTACAAACAATATTTGGTCCAGTGGATCCAAATAAACTCTTGGTATCTAGATAACATGCCTCCATTAAAATTCTGTAAGAGTTCTCTGTTGAGGACACTGACATGCAGTTTTGGTTAGAAGTAGGCTGCACTAGGGAAAAAAAAGTACAAATCAAAATTACAAAATATAACAAAAATCTTTACAAGGCGGAAATGCAAATCTTTTTTTTTTTTTTTTTTTTTTTTTTTTGAGAGAGATGTTTGCTATAGGGTGCATGTGTTCACCGGATAATCAGAGACAGAAAGCGAGAAATCACCCCTCGGGGGGATAACCATGCAGCAATCCCTTCTCCTCCATTCTCCTCTTGGGATTTTGGGCACGCATGCACACATGCCTGACTTGAGTTTTAAGCCTCTGGGTCTGGGATTCAAACCACAGTGGACTATGTGGGAGTCCAGCAATGTAACCATTACACTACCTGCTGGCCCCGCAAGTCTATCTTCTGTGCTGACTTACTCATATCAGTTATCCACCAGCTGTTTATTAAATACTGGAAGACAGCTGTAATGGGGTTTTATTTTTTTCCCTTTTTCTTTTACAAAGTTAGGGCATTGCAGATGTTTTCGGTAGACTTCATTTTAAAGAAGCATGAACTTCCTTTTATTGTGATGGATTCAGAGGTTGTTTTTGATACACTTATAAAGATTTTTTTCTATTTAATTAAAATAAATGTGTAACTAGGACAACTAGAAACCTAAAAGAAAATCTAAGATGCAATATTTTTTTAAATGGAAATAAAATAGCAGGAACCCCATAAAAATATTTCTGGATTAATCTTTCGGTCCTTCAATTTGAGGATGCTTAAGGAAGCACCCTCTCTGCACACAGTTTAACTGTACCTCATAACAACGCGATAGTTACCTTAGGAAACTGACGCAGCACCATAGTAATGAGATATTACAAATCTGCACATATGCAGTTGCACTCACAAGAAAGATGGACCTAGATTGTACAACACAAATTACATAAACAAGAAGCCACAAAGTGTCAATGTTAAGTTGCCCTAAACAGTTTCATGGTAATAGTTTTCATATAATAGTTTCATGGTGTTTTATCACACAGAAACCTTAGAAAGCATCAAAGCACAGTATAAATACAATTTTTTTTTTGAGAGGTTTTTGCTATAGGGCGCATGCTCTCACCAGAAAGACAGAGAGAGACAGAGAGATAGAAAGCAAGAAATCACCCCCCAGAAGGGATGGCCACACCGCAATCCCTTCTCCTTCACTCTTTTCTCAGGATCTTGGGCACACACGCACACACGTCCAGCATGAGTTTAAGCCACCGGGTCCAAGACTCAAACCACAGTTGACTATATGGGAGTCCAATGACATAGCCTTTATGCCAACTGCTGGTCCCCAAAGCACAGCATATTTTAATCTTTAAAAGCACCCTTTTGCATGCAGTGCTATCCAGGAGAAATCACTGTGATGATGGAAAGGTTCTGTATCGATACCGCCCAGTGTGGTAGCTGTCATAGGCTGAACTGCCTCAAAGAGAAATGTTGAAGTCCTAACCCCAGATGCCTGTGAATATGCACTTATTTGGAATTAGGGTCTCTGCAGAAGTATTAAATTAAGATCAGGGGGCCAGCTGGTGGTGTGGTGGTTAAGGCGCTAGACTCCCATATGGCCAACCACAGTTCGAGTCCTGGACCTGATGGCTTGAAAATCACTCCAAGTGTGTGTGTAGGGGCATGCCCAGAATCCCCAGAAGTAGAAAGGAAAAGGGACTGCAGCATGGCCATACTCCAGTGGTGGTGGTGGGGTAATTTCCCACTTTTCCTTTCTGACTCTCTGGCAAGTGCACATGGCCTATGGCAAAAAAAAAAAAAAAAAAAAAAAAAAAAAAAGGGAAGAAAATAGTAAGGCCACCATGGGTCAGAGTACGTTTTACATCTAGTTTGGCTAGTGTCTTTATGAGAAGATGACACAGAAACACAGAGGGAAGATGGTCCACAGAAAGCAGAAATTGGGAGTGATGCAGCCATAAGTGGAGGAATGCAAGGATTGCCAGAAGCCAAAGCTAGGAAGAGGCAAGTAGGATCCTTCCCTGGAGCCTCCAGAGACAGTATGGCCCCCCACGCCTTTATTTCAGACTTCCAGACTCCAGAACCGTGAGACAAGTTCCTGTTGTCCTAAGCCACTCTTTTTTTTTCCTTTCCCTTCTTTTTCTTTTTATCTGCTTTCTTTTTCTTTTTTCTTTTCTTTTTTTGTTAAAGCAACGGTAGGAAACTGGCCCCAGAGCCATGGGCCACAGGTGGTGACTGAGCACTTGAGATGTGGCTAGTGAAGCTGAGGCACTGAATTTTAGTTTTAAATTTAAATGAAATAGACAAGTGGTTAATGGCTACCTGATTGGATAGGGTAGCCTTATCAGTTTGTGTGACTCTTGTCATAGTCTCATAAATCCAAACCCTTTCCTGACCTGATTCTTTGAATCAAAACTGAGAATAAATCATATTATTATTAGGGTACTGTAGTAATTACATGCACATTCTCTCTTGCTGTGTGTGTGTGTGTGTGAGTGTGTGCACATACAAGTAAACTTTGCTCTAAAAGGGTCAGTGAAAAGAACTCACATCAGCAACAGTTAACTTTCAAATTACAGTCTGGCCATCTCTCAGTATCTTAAAAAATGCTGAACAAACACCTAGTACTGTCCCCATGCAACTGAACTGAAAGCCTTAGGCTCTGAATTCACAAACCTGAAATGCTGTTTTTCTTGTCTCATGATCAAAAAGTTCCATTAGTTGAGAGATGCTATTCAGACTCACTGAATACTGAATTAACAACGTGTGATGAATTGGACTTCATGAAGTATTCATGAGTTTCATTTAACACTAATTAAATAGTATTTAAAAAGGCCCATGTTAAATGATTTCAAGGCCCTAGCACAGACCAAGAAGTATGAAAAATTAAAGTTCAGAGAAAATTTCAATCTAAAATTACATAGTTGAATGATACCGGTTAGGAGGACAACATTTATGCCTTTTTCTTATAATGATTTTAGTAAGCAACATTAGGAAATAACATTTTCTAAAATTATTTTATTTAACTTTATTTATTCATTCATTTATTTATTTCAATTCTACCAGAGAAGGATAGAGAGAGAGAGCGAGAGCGAGCAAGCTGCCAGGTCCAGGACTCAAACTGTAGTCAGTCATGTGGGAGTCCAGCACCCTTAACCAAACAAGCCACCTGCCAGCCCCAAGAAATAATATTTTAAATACACTTTTTCATATTTTTTAATTTGATCAAATTTTAATAAAAAACCATGGGAAGGACCATAGTGCAGTGGTTAAGTGCCATGCTTAGAAAGCCAGACTCCACCTGGCTGACTGTGGTTTGAATCCTGGCCCCTGTATCTTGAAAAACATGCCAGGCTTGTGTGTGTGTGTGTGTGTGCTCACAGTCCTGATGGGATGGAGAAATGGAGGGAAAAAAAAGAATTTAATGTGACCTCACCCGGTGGGGCTGTGAGGGACGTTTCTTCTCTCTGGTGAGCACACATGCCCTCTGGCATTAAAAAAACTTTTTTTTTTAAAATTTGTAGTAATCACTAATAGTCTGCCTTCTGCGTGCCAGACAAGTGAAGGATGTTTCTAAGGTGGTTTAAACACTTAATTTTGAGTGCCATCACAAATGCCATGTAACAGTAAGATTTGTTATATAGTATACATTTTTATTTTTTTAAAGCAGCACTTTTATTTGAAATTGCTTCTTTATTACAGGAGGGATATGAATGAGAAAAACAAGCTATATATATAAAATAAGGGGACTACAAAAAGCTCATGGAGAAATGAATTAAATTATGAGTTGACAGGGCCATATGGTGGTGCAGTGGTAAAAACCAATGCTCTACAAGGGGGACCCCCATGGGAAGGGTGCCAATTAGCATCCAGAGACCTCCTTGAGTAGGCCATGATCCTGGCTAGTTGAGACTGGGGTGGATGGCAGCATCAAGGCCCTCTGATGGGTACTACTGTATCTCTGATTCTCTGTCTCTTTCATCATAGAACAAAAAATGGGGGGGGGGAAGCAGCAGGTGGCGCTGGCATGGGTGCTTAAAGGCACTGGACTCCCCCACATGACTGACCGTGGTTCGAGTCTTGGACTTGGTGGCTTGCTTTCTCACTCTATCTGTCCCTCTCTGATCAAATTTAAATAAATAAACAAACAAATAAATAAAAATTAAAAATAATTTTTTAAAAAATAGCAAGCAAAATATATGCAGCAACTTAAATTCTTGGTTTAATTAAAGTAGAAAATAGGACAAGATTTTCTGGATTGGACTAGATTGAAGACAACTGCAACAACCAACTCGATATAAAAATAGTTTTACTTAGATTTAATCTCAAAATAACGTCAATATATTTTTAAAAGGAAAGAAAACTTAGGTAAATTAACAATAGCATTATCGTTACCCACTCTTTCTAGTAAACTCATTTTATAAATAATCAGAACCTTGATCTAAGTAACTTTAAGCTTTCTAAATAAGACATTTCTAATTGGAAATTCGAGATGTGTATAAACTGAAAAATAGCAGTGTAGGTCTCCTAGAAATGACATAGAAGAAGATACGATGATAGGAGACACACTCAATTTTAAAACTTACATGTTCCCTGAAACTTCAGGTACACAGAAAATTCCCACTGTCTAATGAAAAGCAAAGGGTACTGAGAAATGAGGGAGAAGAATGTGACGAAGTGTCTTAGTCATTTGGGCTGATAGTACAGAATAACATAGACTGGGTGGCTGAAAAACAACAGAGTCATTTCTCACAGTTCTAGAGGCTGGGAAGTCCACATTCAAGATGTCGGCACACTGTATCTGGTGAGGGCCTGCTTTCTGGTTAATGGATGGCACCGCCTGTTTCCTCACATAACAGGAAGGGCACAGGAACTCTCCAAGACCTCTTTTAAAAAGGGCCATTGGGGCCAGCAGGTAGCATGGTGGTTAAGGCGCTAGACTCCCACATGGCCAACCACAGTTCAAATCCTGGAACTGGCAGTTTGAAAATTCCATCAGGCACGTGTGCGGCCGTGTCCAAAAATCCCAGGAGGAGAATGGAGAGAGGATTGTGACATGGCCACCCCCCAGAGGGTAATTTCTCACTTTCTGTCTCTCTGGTTCTGTCTCTCTCTGGTGAGCACATACTAGCTATGGCAAAGCCTTAAAAAAATAAATAAGGGTCATTAACCTCATTCATGAGGATCTGCCATCATGACCTAATCCCCTCTCAAAGGCTCCATCTCCTAATACCCTCACAGCAGAGGTAAACATTTTAATACATGAGTTTTGAGGGCGAACACAGTCTATATCATCTGGTATTGCAAAAAACTGATCAAAAACTATTAATGGTGCGTGGGCCAGCAGGTGGCATGGTGGTGAAGGTGCTAGAATTCCCACATGGCTGGCCATGGTTTGTCATGGACCTGGCAGCTTGCTTTCTCACTCTCCCTCTGGCAAAACTCATGTGAAAAGTAATATTAACAATAATAAATAAATAATTCTTAAAAAAAACCTATTAATGGTGGGTAATTACAACTTCTATGACCCCTAAGTAGGGGTCAGAGTCTTAAACCCTCTTTCCCAAAAGAATAACAACGAAATGCAAGCATTATTATACTCATTTCTTTTTAAAAACTATTTGTTTACTGTCTTCTTTAAAATATATTATTCATGAGGGAGTGCCTGCATGCGTGCATGTGAGAGCAGCACTCTCCAGAGGGCTTGGTCATATTGCAGTCCCTCTCCTCCAGTCCTCAGGCCCCTAAGCACACATACACGCATGTGGCATGCCTTCACGACAATCAGGCCAGGGACTAGAACCATGATCAGCATGTGGCTTCCATCTTTGCAGTCCAGAATACCACCAACTGTAGCATGGAGGATGGGCCCTCATTTATTTTCATGTTCACAATAAATAGATGAAAAAAATTATAAAATAATATGCATGGTATGATAGTACTTCTCTTAAAAGAAGTTTTTAAAGATACACACACAAAAACATAAATTGCACTCAATAGTAGTAATGACAAGATTTTAAAAGTGATTTTTATTTTCTTCAGTATTCCTTTCTATCAGGTTGTCAGAAAAGTCATGATGCATTTTTCTGTTTTTCTACACAAAAACACATCATTACTTTTTCTTTTTTCTTTTTTTTTGGAGAGGTTTTTGCTATAAAGCGTGTGCGATCACCAGAAAGACAGAGGGAGACAGAGAGACAGAAAGCGAGAAATCACCCCCCGGGAGGATGGCCACGCCGCAATCCCTTCTCCTCCATTCTCCTCTCGGGATCTTGGGCACGCACGCTCACACGCCCAGCATGAGGTTTAAGCCACCGGGTCCGGGACGCGAACCGTGGTCAACTACTTGTGAGTCCAGTGACATAGCCATTACGCTAACTGCTGGTCCCCATCATTACTTTTTTCAACTACCCAATATATTGGCTAAATATCTTCTGATGAACATGGTTTCATTTCAAATGAAAGAAAAAATAAAGACCAATGAAGCTATTTCTACTCTTAAAAAAATATGTCACTAAGAATTATAACTAATATGTAAAGCATGTGGAAATAGGATTAATTTTACCCTCAACCCAATAGGATCCCCTTTATTATAAAAAAGAAAAAAAACACTAGTAAATGTATTTCATAAATACACTGTGGACTATTAGGAACAATTAAAACACACTTAGATTTATGATGTATTTTTAGAAATTTCTCTGTAAGTTAAACTTTATAAGAGAAATTATATCTGAGTTCACTGTTTAAGCCTTGTTTCAAATCTCGGTGGTTAAAAAGTTTATTCCCTAATTGATCTTGTGAAAATTCAGGCTTTTTGCTTAAAGTGAGATTTATTCTACTCTATTTCTGAAAAAGAAATCCATCATACTTTGATTTAGGTAGTAACCAAATGGTCTAGAACTCCAATTATTGAAAATTAAATTTTATGATTCACAGAGCCAATGCTTTTTACCTCTGTCTTCTACATATTCAATGTAGATGAAATGTTTCCAAGAAATTAAAAGATGAAAACATATGTCCTTTAAGTAATGACAAGCAAGAGCCACTGCAGATAGAAACAGCTTTATTTTTTTTTATTCAAGCTTTATCAAACGGATTGTTCAAAAAGCATATACAAGAGCAAAAACTACCATGTGCGGTCAAACTTATTTTGCCTTAGTCACTGGTTTTCCTTTGGAAAGAATACATACTTGAATAACTTCTAATTCAAACATTTCCCAACTGTTTCCACTTCATTTCTGTCTTTTCTTTTACGTTAGCAACAATAGAAACAGTTTAGTTAACTGTTCATCACATTCTTTTCTCATCTGTATTCATGCTGAAATAATACAATACCTATAAAATCAGACCATATGCTGTTCAAAAATCTGAAAGCCTTCTTTTACATAATAGATTCTAATCTGTTAAAAAACCACATACAACTGATATTTGAAAAATGAATGAAAAATAAGACAAACAGAAAGCAAACATAAACAGTAATAATTTCTTACCTAAATCATTTTAATCAAATGAATAATACATTCATCTGATAATAACCTCTATCTTTCAGAATATAAAAAAGTGCTCATATTGCATTTAGAAAAAATAAGACAACAAAAACCTCACAGAACGGAAATCATATAAATAAAGATAGTAGCACAGGGAATCAAAATTATACCTTTGCTCCCAAGACGGGGAGGTAGGCGTGAGTTTATTTAAAATCAGAAGGGGACTACAACACTAAGATTGCAAATGCAAAGCTTCCTGCCTGGCAAAGATAAAAACTGTTTCTGAAAGGTTCGCCTGTGTCCCCGAGATGAAAGCCATTAACACAAAATCAGATCTCTCAGCCAGAATGCCTGTCAGCTGACAAACTTAGGCTGCTTTCCTGGACTGTGCTGTCTAACCCTGTATGGGTATTCACTCAGCTAGGGTTCAAACGAACAAATAAATGTCCTTTGGAGCTGCACTGACTATCAGGATGGCACTATCTATTCTCCAAATAGCATGAGCATGAGTATAGGAACCGAGTGCGAAACTTCACAACCATGGCACTCTGAAGTTTCAATGGGGCCGACCTACAATGCCACCCTCCTGACAGCACAGCGGTTTGTAGACAGACATGATGAATCATTTTCCTCTGAAGGATCCCCAAACTGAATTCTGCAGGAAGAAATCGGGGTTGCAGGAACACGGATTCAAGGTTTCTCTTCATCTGATACTCAAGAGTGTTGATCCATACCATACTATTCTACATGCTAGTCACAAAGATGGAAGTCAGAGGTAAAGCAGCTGATGACATTGACTCATACAAGTACTAACCCTACCCTTCTTATTTTAGTAATGGCGAGCTGATGTACCACACTTTCTGAAATCTTACTTTGAAATATCTCAAAATACAGATAGTGCTGAGACAACAAAACAGCATTAGGACATAATTCTTTCTTACATTAAAATTATGTTATGTATGTGTGTGTGTGTGTGTATACACATAATTAACAGTTCTTTGAGTATGGTAGGATTTCAGATTATTTATACTTTCCTTAATGTTTTAACTGCTTGTAGTGAGTATCATTTCTGTAATCACTAAAATCATAAAATGAAGCTATCTTTATTTTAAAGGAAAAAAGAAAAGAATGTTCTTTAGATTCTGAAGGCAGTTTCATGGAAGAGCCCCTCAAATGCTCTGAGGAGATTATCCTGAAGGTTAAAATCCCAGAAGAATGTAAAACCCTTGTGATCACAGAAAATGGCTTTGGGACTACTCTATCCTAGGTTAGCCAGTACCTTGTCCATGGATGTGACACCCACACACACATACACACACACAGAATGAATAGTTTACTGAGATGTTGGATTTGTAGGCATTTCATTTTTAAAAAATCATTATTTTATGACCCCTTTTCATTCTAGCTAGTTGAAGGTTATTTTCTAATATTTTCTGAAATTCAGTGAATTTTAGAGAAAAGCTTAAAAATCTGTAGTGGGGAACAAACTAGTGAGTTTTAAAATATGGCTTTTTTTTTTAAAAAAAAATCAAGTAATAGAAAACAGAAGACTGGGCAGGGTGGCCAAGCAGCTGGCAGCAGAAGAGAGGATCAGCTGAGAAAGGACACAAGAAAACTGGCTGCTCTGTTCTCCATCTTGTCTCCAATACAACCCGACTGTAACTAAGACGGTCATGTCTGACTCTCTTCCTTGTACCAACCCAGCACAGTGCCTGCCGCCATGACAGCAGACATGTGCTGAGCGGGCAAGGGCTCAACAAAAGAAAGCGAGAGCCAGAGATGGGGCGAGCGTCTGCTCCTAATTACTACGGTGGCACCTCCTCTCTGGCTCTCAAATCAAAGGGCGAGAAACGGATTGTTCCGCCTCATGCCCTGGAACAGAGGTCAGAATGATTCCTATTTACTTAAATTTGATTTGTCACACAACTATAAAAGTAGTCAGATATTCACTTTCATCAATAACCAAAGATAAATGTCCTGAGTTCTAAGAAATAAAAAATTAGTGCCTACTCCTTTGGATGAGGCTTAGATCAAGGCAAGAGCCAGTATTTTTCATTAAAAACACCATTTCTTAAGATTATTAGAAATAGAGAAAATAATATAGTATATAATTAGAGTAATTACATATTTTATTGTACAAATTGGGATACTTTTGAGAGTAAAAGGGAACACTGGTAACAATTATTCTAGGGGAAAGAAAGTATTCCAAGACAGCAAACATGAGCAGGACTATTCTGGTCTAATGGACACCGGGCGCTAATACGAGATCCTTTTTTACTGTGTGTATTTTCTCCAAGTTCTCTATTAAACTACGTAATATAACATTTGGCAGCAATGTAATATTGAACATAGAATAACAGCGGTTTTGTTCTCTTGAGAAGATGTATTTTCTAACTGATGAAACAAACTTCCTACCTTCTCCATGCTTAAGGTTTACCTAGCATAAACTAAATGGATCTGAGGGAACAGTCTGTTACAAATTCTCTAACGGTACAAAAAAAGTACAACTGTGGATTTAATTACTTAGATGCACTTCTTAATTTTACTTTCCAAAATATTAACAGACAAGTTAGGATACTCTGCTCCAGAAATAAACCTCCAAAATGATAGATCACAATTATGGAGCCAGATCAGAACACATTTTTAAAATCTTTGTATTAACCATGAGATTCTCACCAATACATCACCACAAAATGTTTTAGAAAAGCCATAGAAGAGTCAAAAATAACACGTCTAGTTTGTGGACAGTTACGGTGTTTCCCGAGGGGTGAGGATGGACTGTGGCACACATCATTAGCACGACACGAACAGCAGAGAGGCGCAGGGGCTCATCTCAGTTTCTGAACAGCAGCATCCTTTCGGAACAGGCCTGCCCCACCAGGCTCGCGTACTGCAGCACAGTGGCCTCCTCGCTTGGGTCTTTCTGGTGTTTCTTATAAACACTGTAAGGCATGATGGCTTTCTTGTAAAACACCTGCAATCGATCAGGTTCTTTACTGCGACCTTCATCCACTGCAACAACAAAAGATACCGGTTTTTTAAAAGTCACATAACTTCATTTCCTTATTTTTAAATACTTAATTCAAAACACAAACATTTTGTATGAAGATGTCCTCCAGTCAGTAGGTTCGATGCAGGTGCACAGCACAAACACTCAGACTAGCTTGGGCTGGCCGGTGGCACGGCACTGTGGGATGCTGGGCCCACGGGAAGGACCTGGATTCGCATCCTGAGGCCTCCCTGCACATGATGGGAACTTGCACTTGCTTGTGATCTGCGCTGGTTGGGCCTAAAGGCGGACAGTGGTGTGGGGCCCTTGTTGGGGTGCCTGTGTTTTTTTTTCTCTCATGGGAAAAAACAGACAGATGAACTTTTGGAGGGAAAAAGACTATCTTGAGTATGTTAATAACAAGTGTCTTACTAAAAGGCAATAAACACTCTCCAGAGTAATGATTAAGACACCAAGTAAAGACAAAGAATCACAAATGATTTTTAAAAATTGGCCTTTTGGGCCAGTAGGTGGTATAGTGGTTAAGGCACTGGACTCCCACAGGGCCAGCCACAGTTCGAGTCCTGGACCTGATGGCTTGCCTTCTCACTTTTCTTCTCTCTCTCTCTCTCTCTCTCTCTCTCTGTGTGTGTGTCTTTCTCTGGTGAGCACATATGTCCTATAGCAAATTAAAGTAATAATAATAGTAATAAATAAAATTATTTTTAAAAATTGGCCTTTTATACCTTTATTATTTTCTGATAATCAGTAAGGTTTATGACTCTCCAGCATCTTTCCCGAGTCTGATATAAGTCTACTTTGCCTCTCCCCGTGCAACATATGATTGGCACATTGTACGGACGGAAGTGTTCATCTCTGCTGTGAAGCTCTGGGCCAACTCGGCAGTTCTGACTAGGTCTGGACAATGGGCATTCATGTTCTTGGGCAGGAGGGCAGATTCTTACAGCTTTCAAAAAAGACGTGGCAGAGGATGGTGGTGGCTGCCCCAATAAGTATTCCTCTTTTTATATCTAAAACACCCTCAGGGATTTTTAAAACTCTTTTCTTTTTAAGTTTATTTATATCTTCAGAGAGAGAGGCTAGAGAGAGACTCCCAACAGGATCTCAACGCCTCTCATGATTTACCCTCAGCTTCAGCCAACACCGACCACAGGCACACTCCTGCCTGGCTTACTTAGGGAGGACTCCGTGAGTGAATCTGGAACCTTCCCGTGTGGGTCTGCCTCACACACTTGCGTACCACCACTGCCCCACTGTCTGGCCACAACCTGAGGTTATCATCAGGGCACACAGGTGATACCTTTCAGCTAGGTGTGGGCTCATGACAAAGTTCTGACCAATAGAGTGGATATATGTGGACGTGTTTTGTGGTCACTTCCAGGAATCTTTTTCAAAGGAGAGCCGACCAGGCTACTTAGAAGTGTGGTGGTTAAGGCAGCTGGATCCCACATTGCTAATAGTGTGGTTCAAGTCCTGGGCCTGGTGGCTTAAAAATCAACACCAGACACATGTGTTTGTGTGTCCAAAATCCCAAGAGGAGAACAGAGAAGGGATTATAGCATGGCCATCCTCCCTGGGAGGTGACCTCTCACTTTCCTTCTTCCTGACAGTCTCTCTCTTTCTGGTGAATGCATACACCCTACAGCAAACTGAAAAAAAAAGGAGGGGGGCTGACCTACCTCTTTCATTTTTCAGCCTTTCCTTCATTCTGCTGCTTGGAACACGGATGTCATGGCAGGAGTCCTAACCTAAACCCTGGAGCTTGAGATTAAGACTTACTCTGGATTCAGCAAAAACAATCTATTGACAGGAGAGAACTGAGTAACTGAGGACTTGGTGCAACAAACTGCCATATCAGCCCTGGGCTGCCTTTGTAATGATCTTTGTCTAGTGTTACATAAAAAAATTATCTTGGTTAAGCCAATATTATTTTAGGTTTTATTGATAGTAGTTGCTCCCAATCCTAATGTAGTGAATAATGGATAATGGTACAATATCCACTAAAATATATAATGTTTATTATTAACTTAGCAAATCTACTTTTTTTTGAGAGAGAGAGTTTTGGTACAGGGCACATATGCTTGCCAGAGAGACAGAGAGAAACAGAGAGCCAGAAAGCGTGAAATCACCCCCCAAGGGGATGGCAATGCTGCAATCCCTTTTCCTCCATTCTTCTCTCAGGATTTTGGGATTTTGGGCACACACACACATGTACTCAGCATGAGTTTTAAGTCACTGGGTCTGGGACTCAAACCACAGTTAACTACATGGGAGGCCAGCGACGTAACCATCTGCTGGTCCCACAAGTTCACGCCTAAGAAGCATCCTACAGACATTGTTCTCAAGACTGACTTCATAGTGGAATCAATCACCTGAGAAGTTGCTGGAAATCACCAAAGCCTCAATCCCTCAGAGGTTCTAATTGAGAAACTGGTCTGAATGGAACCTGAGGCATAGTATTTTGTTAAGTCTTTTAAAGTGGGTTGAGAAATGCCTAGAGAAACACCCAGGATGTTTATGACAATACTCTGTAATACCGAAAAACTGGCGACAAACTGAATGTCTATCAAGGGAGTACTGGTTAAAGAGTTAAGGTATGTCCATACAATAAAATGTGATACAACTATTAAAAAGACAAAGGATAGACTGTTAAGTGGGAAAAAAAAAAAGTAGGTATAGTATAAATAACTGCTCTCTTAATTAAAAGCCTAATATATGCATAGGAAAAAAACAGATGGAGAAATATATACCAAACTATTTAACAGAATTTACCTCTAACCTATTCCCCTTGCCTAGACCTACTGCCCTTTCTCCGGGCAGCCCTGTGGCTCACTACCTTACTTACCTGATCACTCTCAATGTCACCTCCTTGGGGGCTTCTTTGGTTCCATATGAAACAGTATTCCCATTCTCCCTCATTCACCTTCATAGCACTTACTACCACCTAATATGTATTTATTTATTGCCCATTTTACTTTCTATTAGGAACAAAGTGCTATGAGAATAAAGATTTTGGGAACCAGCAGTTAGCGTAATGGCTATGTCGCTGGATTCCCATGTAGTCGACCGCGGTTTGCGTCCCAAACCCGGTGGCTTAAACTCATGCCGGGCGCGTGTGCGTGCGTGCCCAAGATCCCAGGAGGAGAATGGAGGAGAAGGGATTGCAGCATGACCATCCCCCCTGGGGGGTGATTTCTCGCTTTCTGTCTCTATGTCTCTCTCTGTCTGTCTGGCGAGCGCACACGCCCTATAGCAAAAAAAAAAAAAAAAAAAAAAAGAATAAAGATTTTTGCCTATTTTCTCACTAATATATCCCCAGTGCCTAAAACAGGACCTGGCACACAGTAGGCACTCTATAAATATTTGCTGAACAAATGAATCTAAAATGAATCTATCTCTATGGGTAATACTATAGCACTTACACCCTGTGGAATGCACATACACACAATCTCTCATTTTTAGATTTTCTATAATGAAAATTAGATTTTTATAAGTTAAAAAATAAGTTTTTTTAAGGTTACATTAGGGATTTAATTCTTTTCCTGATTTGGATCTTCTGGAAATAAAGAAGAAACAGTTTACAATTAATTTACTGAAATACAAATTAATTTTCTTTCTTTCCTTTTTTTTTTTTTTTTGAGAGTTTTTTTTACTATAGGGCACATGAGTTCACCAGAAAGACAGAGAGACAGAGAGACAGAGAGCAAGAAATCACCCCCCAGGGGTGATGGCCATGCTGCAATCCCTTCTCCTCCATTCTCCTCTTGGGCACGCACGCACATGCGCCCGGCTTAAGTTGAAGCCACCAGGTCTGTGACTCGAACCATGGTCAACTACATGGGCAACACAGCCATTACACCAGCAACATAGCCATTATCACATTATGACCAGGCACTGCTGGTGCTCAAATCTAATTTTCTTTTTTTTTTTTTTTTTTTTTTTTTTGGAGAGGTTTTTGCTATAGGGCGCGTGCGCTCGCCAGACAGACAGAGACAGACAGAGAGATAGAAAGCAGGAAATCACCCCCCAGGGGGGATGGCCACGCCGCAATCCCTTCTCCTCCATTCTCCTCTCGGGATCTTGGGCACGCACGCACACGCGCCCGGCGTGAGTTTAAGCCGCCGGGTCCGGGACTCGAACCGCGGTCGACTACGTGGGAGTCCAGCGACATAGCCATTACGCTAACTGCTGGTCCCTCAAATTAATTTTCTTAATTGTCCCAAATTTTTCAGTTTTCCCATTATCACATTATGACTATAAAACAGGCACTGAAGTCTGTTAATAATGCATGCTGCCAGCATCTGCCAAGTTTCTGCCAATACCTTTCTTAAAACCCCACTTTGGGACCAGCAAATGGCATAATGGTTACGTTGCTGAATTCCCATGTAGTTGAGTATGGTTTGAGTCTTGGACTTAACAGTTTAAAACTCATGCCAGGTGCATGTGCATGGGTGCCCAAAATCCTGAGAGAATAATGAAGGAGAAGGACAACAATGTGGCCACCCCTGGAGGGTGCTTTCTTGTTTTCTGTCTCTCTGGCGATTGCAAGAATATCTCTCTAAAAAAATAAAATGAACAAACAAAAACCCAACTGCTTGGGGGGGGGGGGGCAGCATATGGCATAGTAGTTATGTCGCTGGACTCCCATATGGCCTGACTGTGGTTCAAATCCCAAACCCAGTGGCTTGAAAATCATGCTGGGCACATGTGCAGCATGCCCGAGATCCTAGGAGGAGAATGGAAGAGAAGGACTTGTGGTGTGTCCATCCCACCACCTCAGGGTATAATTTCTCACGTTCCTGCTTACTGTCTGTATCTGTCTGTCTCTCCCTCCCTCTCTCTCTCTCTCTCTCTCTCTCTCGTGAGTGAGCGCACCCTAAGGCAAAAACCTATTAAAAAAAAAAAAAAGCAATAAAAAATCTACTGCTTCCCTGGGTGAGTGTTCCTAATGCCTAACTTGAGGGGTTCTCACAATTCACAAAATCCTCACTACCCAGGTAAGATTATGTCATAATTCTACAGTCACATCAACTCAATTTTAATTTGCACATCTCTGAGGAATAATTTATTCAAACAAAAAGGCACTGATATTAAGGTATCAAAATACGAGCAAATGAAAAAGTTCAGTTTCCTCTAAAAAGCAGAGCTAAGCTCTATCTCTTCTCACCTAGTAACAACTTGAAATTAGAACTCAAACTTATCATTTAAACTTAAAATCCTGCCTACCCAATGAAAGCTAGAAATATTAATCTAAAACTGTTAGTACTGTAGAAAAAGGAAACAAACAAAACACGGAATACAAGAAAATAACAGAAAGATAACTATAAATTTTTTAAAAATTGGTATTTCAATAGATTGACATGGCTCATCAAATTGAAAATTAGTTATCAGTGAATTAATGGCTATTCAAAAATTACATTTTTATTCACTTTTAATCATAAATGTAATTCTTATTATAAAATTCAAATACTACAGAGATAAAGCAGAGGGTGCTATCAGCTCCTCACACATACTTTTTGCTCATATATTTTCCTTGTTGCCTCACTAAACCCACACCCAAGCTGCCAGTGTTGTAACAATTTTATAAGATGT
The DNA here is from genome assembly GCA_026018925.1 of Tupaia tana. Lineage (NCBI taxonomy): Eukaryota > Metazoa > Chordata > Mammalia > Scandentia > Tupaiidae > Tupaia > Tupaia tana. Next base: position 32,780,270 of record JAKSZU010000010.1, read on the forward strand.
ATTTAAATATTCAAATACAGTTTTGGATCACCTTCTAGCTATATCTTAAATTAAGGCAGAAAACTAAATCAAATTTTACCTTCCGTAGGGTATAATGTATTAATTAACTTCTGAAACCACCGAAATCATTATACACAAAGAACATTTCTGTGCTTGGGGCTTGATGGTCTGTGGTTTTACATCATTTAGTTATATTCTCCATGAAGATAGATTCTGATTCTTAGCACATTTTACATAAAGTAACAGTAAAACCAATTAAAAACCTAACAAAATAATCCTAAAATACTTAAAACACTGAAAATAAATCAGTTATGGGGACCAGCAGGTGGCATAATTGCTATGTGGCTGGACTCCCATGTAGTAGACGACAGTTAGAGTCACAGACCCAGTAGCTTAAACTCATGCTGGGCGCATGTGTGTGCATGCCCAAGATCCCGAGAGGAGAATGGAGGAGAAGGGATTGCGGCGTGGCCATCCCCCCGGGGGGTGATTTCTCGCTTTCTGTCTCTCTGTCTGTCTCTGTCTTTCCGGTAAGCACATGCGCCCTATAGCAAAAAACCTCTCCAAAAAAAAAAAAAAAAAAAAGAAAAGAAAAGAAAAAGAAAATCAGTTATGATTTATTTACTAAAAAAAATGCACTCCAAACCCTCACAAAACTCTTTTATAGTCATCCTATATTGCGAACCTGATAAATGTCATCAGCACTTACAGACCAAAAATAAAAATCCATAGCTAAACCCACACAGCACAACAGGTTTTTTCTTGAGGAGACCTGGAAGATAACAGAAAAATAGGCCAGCCCGAGATTAAAGACCATTTGCTATCTCACCTCAGGAAAACTGCCAGCTCACTGAGATAGAAATGTGCTGCAACAAGAATGTCTTCCATTTTTCTTTTCTCTAATATGTTACAATTTCTTTTCTTTTTTTTTTTTTTTTTCAGAGAGGTTTTTGCTATAGGGCATGTACACTCACCAGAAAAGACAGAGACAGAGAGACAGACAGACAGAAAGCGAGAAATCATCCCCTGGGGGGATGGCCACACCACAATCCCTTCTCCTCGTGGGATCTTGGGTATGCACGCACACGCGCCCAGCGTGAGTTTAAGCTACCGGGTCTGAGATTCGAACCGCGGTCAACTACGTGGGAGTACAGCGACATAGCCATTTCGCCAACTGCTGGTCCCCCCCCCCCTTTTTTTTGGAGAGTTATTTTCTTAAAATAAAAACCAAAGGCAATTCTGCAAACTCTTCTGAGACGAGCATTTGATCACTAGGGATACAAATACACTTTCAACTCTGTGATATTTTAATCTTAAAGGAAAACTCTGGTGGGCAACAACTGCCTGATATTTTCCCCCAACTTTTTATTAGCAGCAGCTGAATTGTACATCACAGGTACTTTCAGTGGAAAAGCACCTGGAGATCAAGGCTGTACATCTCCTTCTTGTGGGGCTTTAACTCATTTGGTATTCTTTTTTTCTCTTTTTTTATTTTTTTGAGAGTTTTTGCTATAGAGCGCATGCGCTCGCCAGACAAAGAGAGAAAGAGAGACAGAAAGCAAGAAATCACCCCCCAGGGGGGATGGCCACGCTGCAATCTCTTCTCCTCCGTTCTCCTCTCGGGATCTTGGGCACACACGCACACACGCCCGGTGTGAGTTTTAAGCCACCAGGTCTGGGACTCGAACCACGGTTGACTACGTGGGAGTCCAGTGACATAGCCATTACGCTAACTGCTGGTCCCCATTTGGTATTCTTAAAGAGATTTATAACTCCTAGGCTTTCCAAAAAATGATGAATTTTCTAAACTTCATTATTTATTGTTATAGCATTATTACAAAATTATGGAAACTAGTTAGATACTTTACAGTTTTTCATGAAGACAGTTGTATAAATGGCAGGCACGGCTAAATATAGTTGGGAAAACTGATAAAACAAGAATTTGAAATTTTGCACAAATGTATGATAGTGGGAGAAATATTTAATAAAACTGAACTCTGTTACTTTTAAGAACAATATTTGCTCGTTATCATTTTATACGTGTATTGCCTTCCCAAACTGTCAGTAAACTCCTTGAGGTGGGACCAGATTTTATACTTCCTCTGCTCCCAGTGCCCAGACACATTTGCTAGACCTTGGGATTTGAAGACACATGTGACAAAATGCCAAGTAGGCATCCAGTAAATCAGGGGTCCTTGACCTGCCTGGCCTGTACTGGTCCCTGGCCTGTTAGGAACAGGTATGCAACTGAGCAGCAGATGAGCAAGGCTTCATCTGTATTTACAGCCATTCCCCATCACTCGCATTACCACCTGAGCTCTGCCTATGGTAACAGTGGCAGCATCAGAGTCTCATAGGAGCTCCCTGGTGGGACTATCTAGTTGCAGGAAGATAAGCTCAGGATTCCCACTGATTCTGCATTATGGTGAGTTGTACAATAGAAATAAAGTGCACAATAAATATAATCCACTTGAATCATTCCAAAACCACTCCCCGCCACCCCCCAGCCCAGTCCATGGAAAACTCTTCTTCTACAAAACCAGTCTCTGGTATCAAAAAGGTTGGGGACTGCTGCAGTAAATGTTTGTGGTTCATGGTGACCATCTTAATCTCAAATTCTTTGGACACAAATGACAGAAAATATATTAAGAGCCAACCACTATGCTTTTATCAACTTTATTCATTGGTAGCACACGTTTATAACTCAATGTCTGAATTCTCAAATCTTTCTTCAATTATTTTCTTTTGCTTCCCAATGTGTTCAAAATGATGAAATTAACCAGGTCACAACAGCTTTAAGTTGTGCTATGTGGCTCCATGTTTTTAAACATGAATGGTACTATCTGAAATCTTCATAAAACTCCTCTTAATTAACCACCTAACATGTAAGGAAATAATGCTCATGTGAACAACCCAGCGAAAACACCCCAGGCCTACTTGGAATGAAAGGCCTGTCTCATGCCTTGCATTCTACACTAGTCTGTGTTTGTTTCTTCAGAGAGGCAAGAATTCCAGAAACAAAGACACTCCGTGCTCCGCGCTGTGCTTCAGGTCTGGTAAAGTTCAACTGATGAACTGCATCAAGAGAGGAATTTGGTCTCAAATCTCACTGTAAATCATAGCCAAAGTCAACTGTTTGAGCAGAATTTATAGATATTTTTGAGACAGCCATGAACCACAAATTGCTCTGTTACTGCTCAAGACACTTTCTGGTTATCTGTCCCCAAATTCAATATGCAGGATTAACTAAGAGTCTTGATCTTAATATCTTTTGATGCTAGCTTAAAATAGGCAACCTGCTTCTTCACAGCAAACTTCTCTCTCCAAGGTGATAAACAAAAAGTGCTAAAGAGAATAATCTTTGCCATATTTTTTCTGGTAGAGTATCCTCCTGCTCAGAAGAGAAATATTTTCTCTAAATCTCTTAAAGATAGAAGATTTTGGTGTTTTTGCTTTAATCTGTATTAGACTTTCTCACCCCATTTCTTGTGCTGCTAGTCCAGCGGAATGTTTAAGGACCTCGGCATTTCTGCTGTGCTTTCATTAGTTCACATTTGCTTATGATGGAATCCATGTGTTACCTGCTGAGTCAAATCTCCCCATATGACCTACTGCTCTTAGTTTTCGTTTTCATTTCATTACATTGAACATTTCAAGTCTACTTTGAAGCAAAATGATTTAACAATAAAGAGAGAGAGAGAGAGAGTAATATCATAATAACATTAAAACCCCTTTCTTGTCATTGAATAAGCAACCTAACCACCAAACAAGTCAATTACGGCAAAATGCTAATTTTCTCTCCCATTAATACAGAGAGCCTTTGGATAACAACAGCAGTAAAAGAAATTGCTTTGTTCCTGCATCCCCTTATCATTTCTAATACTGACACAGAAACTGAGTCTTTGTAGTCATGATGCTCAGCTACACTATGTATTTACAAGTCTCTAAAAGCTGAGGCTTTCAAAAGTTAATTCCAGCTTTTCAGAATTTAAAATAATTTTTTAGGAGCTCTTCCTATTTCTCAGGCATATCTTTGTATGTCTCGAACATACCAGCAACACAGAACTACAGAATCAGAAGACCTTTTTACATAGCAGTATTACTTGGACTTTTAACCCAAAAATGTTTTAAAATCTCAAACGTTCCTTAAATATATTTTAAAAATATGACAAAATTATGACTTCAGAAAGCAGTACCACAAAGCACTATTTTTAATAATTCTATGCATATTCCTTCTTTCTTGGAAAAAAATCACAATTTTAAAGCACTATCATTTTGAGAAATATTTCCCAAAGTGTGTAATTATGAAAGAAATGTAGTTTAAAGCCAGGTCTATGCTTCATAAGCAAACTCTGGTACCACTGGCAAATTTAAACAGTGCAAATAAACTAAATGGTCCCTTCTATCTTTTCTTGCCTTCTCAAATGCAATTTGAGTGCTTTAAGAAACCATGTTTAAAAACCCTAATTTAAAAAATGACAACGTAACATAGCAGCTGATTAGCTGCATTGCCCAAGAGCCTTTATTTTATAGTAAGATTCACAATAAGGATTTCAGAACAGGATGTTTTTTTCCTTTTCTTTTTCAGAACAGGATGTTTTTAAAGAGAGACATCAAAAATATGGTTTAATTTATAATCACTGGATTGCATGCAACTTTTAAAAACACATTATTTTAAATAACAGGAATTATGCAAATTAAGCAAGCCAGTTCAAATATACTTATTTACATTGAGTCAGTATATCGTGGTACCTAATCCCACCTCCCTCTAATACTCATTAACTTCAAAGTTAGCACAGGTCAGGGTCAGAAAATTAAGCAATGACATTAACATGAAAAATACTTTTTTTCCGTTTAATTTGAAGGTTTGAAGAATTACATGGCATTACTTTAAAATGAAGATCAAAGCTCCCATATGAGCAATAATTTGCTTTGGATTTAGAAGGCTGGTACAGATGGCAAGTGAGAAAAATGCCAATGAGAAAGTTCAAATAGTACTAGTATTATTATGGAACTCTCTGGAGCCCTTTCATTACTGTCTTTCCTAAGCAATCGTTACACTTCACAACTTACTCTCTGGAAGAGACAGAAACCTTCTTTCCTAAAGGAACTTAGATCTAAATGTGAAATTAGAAATCAGAGTTACTGATATCAAGGATCAGGCTACTGTATTCAACTCGGTATTGCCTCCTCAGAGCAATTATCAGTGTGACTTATAATTGAACCAAAAATAAATGAAAAGAAACACCCAAAATGTATGTATTTAAAACTTCTCTGACGCATTCAAACACATCTTTGATGACATAACAAAAGAAAACAAGCATGTTATTTCAGCCCACAGTCTGTCCAAGTATAAGCCTCTAAGGTCACACCTTTCTCAAAAAGCAGATGCATCTGGAGAATCCAGACACTTGGCAGACAAAGACGGTTGCATTGTAAGAAAAACATAAGTGAACAGTTATTTAAAAAATAAAGAACACAATTATACAGTTTACCAAAAAAAGATGATAAACAATTACATTGGATGATACCATAGAATAGAATTTTGTTCAGTTTTAGACAGTTTTCAGTTAAATATTTAGTTGAGGACATAGTTTCTGGATGTACTTAAGCATTAAAACCACAAAATTAGATCCTCAGTAAAATACACAAGATATTACATCTTAATTAAGATTTATAGTAGACCCTTATAAAAACAAAATTTAGTTCAGCACTGGTAATGTAGGCTAGTCACTGTTACTGGGTGGGCTGAGGGCACACAGGAGGCCTGGGTTCAATTCCTGGCTCACCCCTTAAAGACTCCAATACGGTGCTGTGGACATGTAGTCCTGGCTATTCAAGAGGCTGAGACAAGAGGATCCAGATATGACAAGATCCTGTCTTAAAAAAAAAAAAAAAAAAAAAAGGGAAAAAAAGGACAAAACAGTCATCCCTCTCCCACATAAACATATACCAAAAAAAAAAAAGTAAATAAATAAAAAAAAAAAACATAAAAATCTGTGCTATGGTGCTAAGTCTAAATCTACTGTAGAAGAGGAAAGGAGGAAAAGAACCAAGTTGTCCTTTTACCAATTCACAAGTGATTTTTCTTACCCAAAGCCCATGTATACATGTGTGTGTATAGATATATAATGATTAAAACATACACAATTCAACATGTACTGAATTGATGTTTTGGTTATTAGTATCACTAGAATTAAGAAACAGAAGCTTGATAAGCAACAAACTAAGAAAGCCAATTTGAGCTTTTTAAGTTTTCTTCTGCTATAGGGTATGTGTGCTCCCAAGAGAAAGAGAGAGAGGGGAAGTAAGAAAGCAGCCCCCAGGGAAAATGGCCAAGTTCCATTTTCCTCTCAGGACTATGGTAACATGGGCACACATGTTGGGCATGTCCTTCAAGCCGCCAGGTCCAGGACCTGAACTGTGAAGTCTGCCATGTAGGATCCAGTGCTTAACCACTATGCCACCTGCTGGTGCCCTGAATTGGGCTTTTGATGAATGACCCAGTTATTTCAAACACTTGAATTTCATCATAGAGGGTCACAGTATTTCATGTAGAGCTGTCTAACTGAAGCACTCTAGGGCAGTAACTGGGCATTCAAATACAGCTGCTCTGGACAGTAACGTGGCTGAGTCAGCACCTACCTCGGTCTGACCTCAGCTTTCACATCTAGGAGCTTACATATATCCATTATGTATAGACAATATCTGTCACTTGGCAAAGGGCTCTCACTACCCAAAACTATAAGAGTTCTAGGTAGTAATTTACATAGGTCCTTCTGGTGATAGAAATACTTAGCATATGTCCTGCCCATTCCAACCCCCTTCTGTTTCTTTTCTTTTTTCTTTTCTATTTTGGAGAGGTTTTTGCTATAAGGCACGTGCGCTCGCCAGCAAGACAGAAACAGACAGAGAGACAGAAAGCAAGAAATCACCCCCCCCAGGGGGGATGGCCACACCTCAATCCCTTCTCCTCCATTCTCCTCTCAGGATCTTGGGCATGCACACACATGTGCCCAGCGTGAGTTTAAACCACTGGGGCCAGGACTCGAACACAGTAGACTACAGGGGAGTCCAGTGACATAGCCGTTACGCTAACTGCTGGTCCCCCACCTCCTTCTATTTCTAATCAGCTGGTGGCCTAACGAATATCGATACACAAGGAAGAGTAACAGGTCATTGTGAGGATGAAATAAGATCATAAGCATTTAGCAAAATGCTTGGACCAATAAATATCAATCATAGCAAGCACCACTATTACATCTACTAAAACAGAATTAGTGGCAGAGCTGGAGTGAGAATCCCTGACTCTTACACCCTCCAACCCTCATCCTAGACTATTGTTTTTTTAAACTGTACGTGGTAGTGGTTATGAAACTAATATAATGGATTTTAATCAACATCTTTTGAAAAAGAAAAAAAAAACATTCAAAATAACAGACTACTCCATATTAGTTAATGAAGAGCACTGTTTAGATGTTCTGTTTCAGAACATGTGTGTATGTGTCTGTATGCATGAGCACACAGAAATGTACATTGTGTCACAATGTAAAACACTTTTTTATAGGGAACTACAGTGGAGAGTTTGGAAAACATTATTCTAAACAACATGGCCTCAACTAAAACTGCAACTTTAAATTGCCTGATGACAACAGAGAGGGCCAGAGATGTTTGAGCAAAGGGCTTGGTGTACTAAAATTCAGCAAAATTGTGAAAAATATTACAATTGGGAACATATTAACTTGGATGCTTCTAAATTATGCATCCCATATTTCTGCAATATATTCTAGTTTTTGAAGCACTTTGATTCCCAAAAAAAGTCATAAAGATTTAGAGGCCACAGAACATACCAGAACTTTAACTTTTGTAATCTGTATTTCCCACTTCACAGATAATAAAACTGAGGCTAAGAATTTATCGCCTACCAAAAATCTAATGAGTGGTAGAACTAGAAAACTTGTCATTCAATTTCTAGTTTAAATAGTAAAATAGTGTTATTTGGTGCTCAGGGTCAGTTACTGGGTATTATATAGTAATGGTTAAGTATTAGGTGTGTTACTGTGAATAGAATAATTTTTGGAGTTGTGAATAAACAGAAAATGGATGAGAGCCACCTAAAATTGAATTGGATACAATTCCAACATCCCTGAGATTTTAGTGATTCTACAAATGTGGCAGAAAGCAGGATTCTATCAAGTTCAAAGTTAGATGGGAAGTTATGACTTATTTTCAGAGCTAAACAAATGTAAATGCCAGTCAAAAATTCAACCTCTTGCGCTTAACAGATATAAACTTCACTGAGGAGAACAAATAATTAGATAGAGGAACACTCAGTCTTGAGCTAGGTGACCACTGCCTTTGGGATTTGGAGTCACTGGAAAGGCCCTGTAAATAGGCTTCAGTCTGTCTGTCATCCTGGGAAAACTCAGAACTATGAAAAATGCTTATGAGGAAAAAGTACCAATGTATTAATAATGGTATTAAGGAATCTGGGCATATTTTCACTTTATGTACTTGTAATAGTTGATAGAAGTGGGTATATTAAAATAACAAGAGGTCACTCTCAGGACCTCATTTGTCATTTTAACAGTATTGTCTAGCTCAGTGAGCAATGCTTTGTAATTTCCAGTGTGTGGTCTTCTGTGTCTCTTCTGATAAATGTATTTTTAAGTGCTATACATTCTATTATGTTACTGTAAGTACAATTAAAAAAAACATTTTCAACTTGTTTGTTCCTAGAATATAAAATACAAGTGATTTTTGTATAATAACTTTATGTCCTATATCCTTGCCAAAACTCACTTACTGATTTTAGTACTTGTTTGGTAGACTCCTGAAAATTTTCTACATAAACAATAATTTGTGAATCCAACAGGAAATGTTTAAGTGATTTAGAGTTGTGATTTTTAAATTTTTTTTTAGAGAGGTTTTTGCTATACAGCACGTGCGCTCGCCAGACAGACAGAGAGACAGAAAGCGAGAAATCACCCCCCGGGGGGGATGGCCACGCCGCAATCCCTTTTCCTCCCTTCTCCTCTCAGGATCTTGGGCACGCATGCACACGTGCCCGGCGTGAGTTTTAAGCCACCGGGTCTGGGACGTGAACCGTGGTCGACTACGTGGGAGTCTAGCGAATCACATTTTGTATGCTGTGACTATGCTCAGTGAATGATTGTAAAATTAATTAATAAATTAGAAATAAAAATTTAAATAAAAAATAAAATTACCTTTGTCTAAAAAACTATTACTACAATAATATATAATAATATATTAATTATATAATCTATATAATCATATTTATATAATTTATATTAATATATTTTCTATATATATAGTTATACATACATATTTAAGTTTCTTTCCTACCTTCACATCCTCTGTCCATCCCTCCTCCTATTTCCTTCTATCTGTTCTACCTAGCAAGCTAGGATCACAGGCAACAGATAGTGTGATCAGATCAACCAAGGATCTGAACCTGAGCCTTCTATGTGGCTCCAGTATCATGCAGCAGTGCACCTTTGCCTGCACCACTGCAGACAGACCTCTATAATATATTGATGCAAAGGAGATACCTTGTCCTCCCTTTATATTTACTGAGATTAACAACATTAACGCTATTTCATAAATAAAAAGGAACTTCATTTAGGATATACCACTCTGATATCTAATGACAGCAAGAAAAGAAAAATCTCTCTGATATTTCCAGCTTGGCTACTTTCAGAGTCTTCAATGAGTTTTATCTTAATTCCACATTAGCTTTCCAGCCCCAAGGGCACAATTGCTTATCATCCCTCTGAAATAGCAAAATCAGATACATACTCACTGTCTCTGAACATCCATGTTCTACCCTTCCAGCTTGTGCAGTTATTCCACTGCACAAGCACATTTTCTGTACTAGCCAGTCTGTGAGCACTGCCTCCTCATCCCCTTGGCCTCTATTCTGACACATGCCACTACTACGGTGTATGGTTCTGTGAAGGAAAGATAGGCAGGGTCTATCATGCTTCCTGCCTTTCTGATGTAGCAGCCTGGCATGCATGTAGAAGACTGTCCTGCATCTGTGCATACACACGCTAAAAGCGTAGAGGTGTAGCAACCAACGGGACAACCATCAACCCAAGGACAGTAGGCAAAGTGGAAGTGCAGACAAGTCCTCCTTTCTTTGGTCCCTCAGACAGCTTACTGTGTGACACACACACCAGAAGACGTCAAATGGACTGAGCTCCAGTCCTTAAAGTGATGGGTCACGAAACAAGTCCTTTAGCATCTTTCCCTCCTTCCTCGGTTCAGTCTCTCCAGTCCTTGCATGTGTCCCTTGGGATCCTTCTCCAAACAAATGACTGAATGTAAGCCCACAGGTCAGGATCTGCTTTGGAGAAAAATAAGGCTAAAACAGTTTCTTTAGCACTAAGTGTACAGAATTTTATTCTGGTTTTCTTATTTTGATAGGAGTTAGTAAGGTAGGTAAATTTAATTCCTTCTCTATTGTCAACATGTCTTTTCTATGTTCAAATTCCGTTTTGTTACCACGGAGAACACTCCACAGAAGCATGAACAAGTCAAGTCTTCCCTAGATGATGCCTATTTCAAACAAATGGCAACTAGGAAATACATTTCTTTTAAGAACAGGAATATTATCCTAGTTTCCATATTTATATTAAAAACATATTGCTAGCATAACATAAAAGAACATTCATAAACAGCACTTCTCACACCTTCACATTACAGTATGCTTATTCTTCTGCAAGGAGACTGAATATTAACATCCACAAAAAAGAATCTAAACAGTTTAGAACTACCTTGCAGAAAAAAATGCGGAGATTTCATTCTTACACTGAAGTTGGGTGTGATTTAAGAAACCTTGACTTGTTATGTCTGTCCTTGGGTCAGTTCCTCCCCTAACCAGCGGATACAGAATATTAAATGATATGGGCTCCAAAATATAGCATCGAATAACCTTTAAGAATTTTTCTCAGTTAAACTAATTATTCATATTCTGTTAACTATAAAGTCACATTTAAACCGAGAATGTTTACAGGTAATTTACAAGGTAAGAAAAAGTTTAATCAGTTGTAAACTCTTTTAGGACTAATGACAAGCTTGATAACATCCCAGGATATCGTTTTTTGCCCCCTTATGTATTTACTGTTTAATCATTTCACTAATAGTCAAAGATAGCTGAATTTACCAGCCAGGCTAGATTTTTTAACTCTTTGCTTTATTGCTGCCTTTTAACATGAAATACATTTTTAAATGTTGAATTTATTAAAAAAACAAGATGCATGGAGGGCATTAATGTTTACAGAATTTTAATGCTTTGAGGTAGTAAAAAAGTTTTTATTTTCATTATAGTAAAATATCTTTTGAAGTAGTTACATCCCTTCTCAAAAAAAATTTTTTTTAAAGAGAGTTTTGCTATAGGGCATGCGGACTCACCAGAGAGACAGAGAGACAAAGAGACAGAATGTAAGAAATCACTTCCCGGGGGAGGTGGCCATGTCACAATTCCTTCCCCTCCCTTTTCCTCCCGGGATTTTGGCACGCATGCACACGTACCCCACATAGGTTTCAAGCCGCTGGGTCTGGGACTCAAGCAAATAGCAGCAAGGAAAATACATTTCTTATAAGAACAGGAATATTATCCTAGTTTCCATATTTATATTAAAAACATTTTGCTACTATCACATAAAAGAACATTACATAAAAGACTCCCACATGGGAGTCCAGTTCCTTAACCATTATGCCATTTGCTGGCCTGCCTTTCCAACACTTTTGAGATATCTATACCAGACTATTATAAGAACTCTATTATTATCACCAATCAATAGTGGTAATCTTATTTCTATATAAAAGTATCTGAAATGAATGCCCTCGAACTCCAATACATAAAAGCACATGTATGTTTAATGTTTAGAAATGAAGTCTTAATTCTTACTTCTTCAAACAAGTCTTCTAAACATTCCATAGCTTCACTAGGTATTGTAACATACAGATTGATTTACATTTCTTATATATTAAGATTCACATTTTTATACATTTTGACAGCTCTGAGACCCAATATATTTTACAACTGGTAGAGACATAGTCTGGCTGGCAACACATTTTCTTTCTTAGTTGGTACATTAGAAACAACAACAACAAATAAACTGCAAACTGATGATGTCTTAAATTCAATGGAGTATCATAGTTCAGCAGGCTCTTAATCAGCAGGTATGGGCATTATTTTTTAATTGGCATTTTGAACAACCACTCATTATGTAAAACTATCAGTTTTTTACACAAACCAGCAGCACTCTTAAGATTCCCCACAGCATCATAAAAAAGAAGACAACCCTGGCATTTGATAGAAAGAGGACCAATATGGATTATTGCTGAGTGAAGTGAGTCAGGCTATGAAAGAGAAACATTGTATGTCTCCACTTAACATATACTGACTGCCCACACTCTATGGTAAAGACTGAAAGACTGGAGGGCATAAAAACATTGAAAATGTTATGGACACTGGAGACAGCAGAGAAGGAGGGTGGGGGACAGAAGAGTGTAGGGAAGGAAATTAGGGAGAAAAGTAGAGAAGACATTTGTGGGACATAGAAATGGTTTATCACCTGTTGATGATAACATATATCTTATTCTTAACTGGACTGGTCTGAGGTGTATTTCATGTTGGGTAAATTCTCTCTACAAGCTAAATGAGGTATAGCGATTGAATGTATAAAAAAATAAGAAAAAAATAAGAAAATAAATTAAATAAAAAGATTTCCTGCAGCAGAATCAGGTAGAATTAGTGATTATACATGTTTTGAAGTCTCATAATATTGTTGAGCCTGCTGATACGATTCTAGAATGATTTTTTCTTACCAAAATAATTACCTGTAATTCAAAACTAGATGACTGTAAAAGAAATTGCTTATTTTGAAATTCTATTTCATAAGCATAGAGATTAGAGAAACATTTCTTCAGTAGCTAAATGGAAATCTTAAGGCTGCTTTTCAAACCTTTTAAGAAACATTTAGTCTGTCTCTGGGTGGGAGTAAACAATTTTCCAGTCTTTGGCATACTGCTCAGGCAAGGCTTATTGAGCAAAGACAGGCTGGTAAAGATTTATAAAATACAATGTTTTAACAATTCTCTGTAAGCCTGGATTTAAAACACTCTTTAAAAAATCAGAATAGTCATTAACAACTCTTAATGTTTACCTCAGTAAGTCTTAGTTTTCACATTTTTAAATAGAAAATGCAAACAGTAAAAAGTTATAACAATTCAGTCATACATATAAGTATTGTAGGAAAGAGTTGGGTCTTCTGGTTCCTTAGTATCCTCACTAAAAGATCATGCAAACTAGAGAAACCTAGTTTCTAATATTTTTTTTTTTTTTGAGAGATTTTTGCAATAGGGCACGTGTACTTGCCAGAGAGACAGAGACAGAAAGACAGAAAGTGAGAAATCACCCCCTAGGGGAGATGGCCACACTACAATTTTTTCTCCTCTACTCTCTTCCTGGGATTTTGAACATGCACACATGCACACCTGGTGTGAGTTTCAAACTTTGGGTCCAGGACTTGAACTGCAGTTGGCATGTGGGAGTCCAGCAACATAACCATTAACGCCATCTACTGGTTCCTAACCCCCCTTTTTTTTTAAAAAAAAAGACAGGTTCTTGCTGTGTCACTAATCTCTTCTCCAGCCTCCCAGTTAGAGCTACAGGTGCGTATTACAACACACGGCTCTTTTTAAGAAAGGGTCTACTTCGTTGCCCAGGCCAGCTTTGAGCTCATGATACTTTTTTTTTTTTGAGAGATTTTTGCTATATGGTGCATGCACTTGCTGAAGAGACAGAGAGAAAACAAGAAATCACCCATCGCAGGAATGGCCACACCATAATTCCTTCTCCTTCATTCTCCTCTTAGGATTTTGGGCATGTGCACATACACAAGCACGCCCAGCATGAGTTTCAAGCCACTGAATCTTGGACTTGAACCACGGTCGGCCATGTGGGAGTCCAGCGATGTAACCATTACACCATCTGTTGGTCCCAAGTTCATGATCCTTTTGACTTGGCCTCCCTGAGTTGCTCATGCTATCACAACTGGTCTTTGAGGTTGGACAGGTACCAAACCAGGTCTCCCATGCGGTCCCAGCAGAACACAGCATCTTAACAGTACACATTACTGGAGCTGGGTTTGTTTCTAATTTTTAAACCAGAAGTCACACTAGCATTATACTAAATTTTGGAAGAAATGTTTACCTTTGAAAGGAAGTAAGTAGAAAAAGATAGATAGTAATATGATAAAGGAATATTTTTAAGTAATTAGAGAATAAAATGAAAAAGTCATGAGAATGTAACATCCTATACTTTTCATATTAAAACATATTCTACAGATTCACTAAATAAAAGAGCCAAATTTCCAGAATATTTTTTTTATTTTGATGCCTGTTTCCTTTAGGACGTAGTACAACTGGTTCTACATCCAGCTGGTTATATCCAAGCACTGCCACGTTTATTGGCAACAAAAACGACCAGCAAACAACATTATGTGTTTTGCAACTTCAAGTGGGTAGTTTAATCTTAAATGTAGATTTGAAAACAATTTTACCCTCAGAAATACTGAGAAAGTAACAGTTGAATTCTGTATCTAAACTAATTAGGGAAGATATTGTCTACTCAGTCATAAATTATCACTGTAACACATTTCTAGGGGCCTCCAGGAAGTTTTGGTAATTTGCTTTCTCATTAGACATTATTTCCCCATGATTAAGGTGACATTTTGGCTGAAGTATACCTTCCTTTGAGGAGCCATAAATACAGCATTCAGGAACTGATGGCAGGCTTGGAGAAACAAGCAAATGAAACAGAACATAGTGCTTTCTGAACTGTTTTTTTCCACAGACAGTCAAGGTCAGAGTAAGACTCACTTGTTCTGTGGGCACATGCCAGAAAGCCTACAGAAGTACACTAAAAGTGCCAGGGAACTACACCAGCAAGAAAGAAAAATGGAATAAAGAGAAAAAATAGAGAGGGTCCTTTTGAAACAGTATAAAATAATACAGATTGGAGCCTCGGAACTTCAGAGGATCAAACTAAGAAAAAGCTTCTTTATATTAGTTTAGATTTTCAGTAACTGCTGAGAGAGTTAAGATGTTTTAGAAATTCTCTATCCTGGTAAATGCATAATACTGTTATTTTTATCATTTAAATTCCATACCATTACTAATAAAGTACGACTTAATTACTTTAGAGACAGATTAGGGTATTTTTTACAAGCATTTCAGAGTATGTACAGGTTAATAAAATCTAAACTGGACCAAGCTATGATAAAATGTATCTACCAATTACATAGAAATAGAAATAAAAATAATTCTCATTAGCCCCTTTGAAATAAATATTAAAAATAAGCATTTACAAAAATTATAGAATGGCCCAGCTGCTGTGGCACAGAAGTAACAAGTGCCCAGCAAGGCTGGAAGCCACATGGCCAACCAGGGGTTTGGGTCCCCATGATCACTCCAGGTGTCCAGGATCCTGAGGAGCTGGAGGGCTAGGGAAACGGAATCGCAGCATGACAAATCCCTGTGCTTCTCTCTCTCTGTCACATGTGCAAGCATGCATCCTCTATCAGAAAAATTACAGAATGATATTTGCATAATGAAACCAAACTATAGTGGCTTGATAAGGATTCATTCCATTGTCTCAAACTTGAGTTCTTGTAAGCCAACCACAACCTAACTTAGGAGTCTGCTTCTATAAACAGTTGAGCCACAGCCAATTACAGCAGCCATGCAGCTGTAATTCAATCACGGCCCACTACTTAAGCTGTGTTCAAGCTGGCCAACTTCAAGTTGTAACTAATCCAGCTGTTTCTCTACCTCACTTCCTGCAGTTCCCTTTTCTGTACGTCACTTTCCTGTTCCTGTTCATAAATGTTATTCGACCATGTGGCAATTGGGAGTTTCTCATGACCAGCTTTAGGAGCCTTCCCCATTTGAAAATCATTCTTTGCTCAACCAAGATCTGCTAAATTAAAGTTTTTCCTTTAACAGCGTTAAAATTATTTTTTAACCTCTGACAAAATGTTAGCCACTGTTTTTGCAACAATATTTGAATGGTCCATGACAAAATGTTCAGTTAGTTACGTTCCAAGGATAAAATGAGTAACACAGGGGAAACATAAGTGGGTACTTGGGAAACGGCATATTCTCAATAAAGTTTTTATTTTGATTTTTTTGGAAATCTGGAGCCAAGGATTGTAGTATAAGTAAAAAATATAGTCTTTACACCAATTAGGAGTCAAATCACATCTTAGTGATTTATCATGGCTCAAAACTAACACCAAAATACATGGGCTACACTTTCAAGGATGGTGATCTATAAAATATCTGTGTAGACACCACCTGCCACATTCTGTTTGTGAATGACCAAATTAATAGTCAAGTAGTGTTTACCTTACCAAAAGTAGGAAGGAACACAAAGAATAAAAATAACAAAAGCCTGCAGCATGATTTTTTTAAATGCATAGATACATACACACACACACATGCACATACACATAGGAGAACAAAAAATATAATGACTACTGTTATATCATTTTACTTTTCTTTTTAGTAATTATTTTATGCATTTGAGTCAATTTCCTTCTTGGGCTCCCAGTAAATAATAAATTCCGTAAAAAAAAAAAGGTAAATCTAACTGTATGCAGACTTTTTGAAATCTATACACATTCAACTGCAAATTTTAAAAACAACAGATTTTTACTTAAAAATAATTTGAGAAACTTCTGAACTGCTTTCTTAGGAGCAGATAGAAGTCCTAAGTAAAAACAAAAGACCTATTTAAGAACAAAAGGATTTCTTTGGAATTTTCCAGGTTATTCCAGTTTGTCAACCTCTGCCCCCAATTATACTACAAAGACTAAATATAAAAGTTTTGGGCCAGCAGGTAGTGTAATAGTTACATGTCTTGACTCCCACATAGTCAGCCACAGTTCAAGTCCCAGACCCAGCAACTTAAAACTTAGGCTGGGAAAGAGGCCATGTGTGCCCCAAATCCCAAGAGAATGGAGAAGGGACTGAGGTGTGGCCATCCCCCCAGGGGGTGATTTCTCGCTTTATGTCTCTGTCTCTCTGGCGAGTGCATGCGCCCTCATGCAAAAATCTCTCTAAAATAATAAATAAATAAAGTTTAAATAGTTACACAGACTTCTTAGTTTAGCAAATAACCCTAGAACCAAATTATCTAAACAAGGGGGAGAAGAGGTAGACAGTCAAGATCAGGGTGAACTTCCAAAGGCTTTTTAGGATTTCAAAACTGGGGGAAACTGTAATTTTCTTTCCACTGGCCATTGATACACCTTGAAGCCATATTGCTTGACAGAGGCCTGCGGTGATCAGCTGGGCCTTTTACAGAGTAATTTCACTACTAAACAGCTGGGAGGAGAAACAAGATTTAGTAAAAAAAAAAAAGCACCATGCAGACTAACAATATTGCCCATATTAAGCTCTGTATTTTCTCTGAGACAGAGTTTGGGTCATGCAGAAGTAAAACTGGCCCCAGAGAAGAGAATGGTTTCTTACAGATTGCCATTTAAACCTCAAATGACTATGTTTCACAGCAGGCTCAATACATTCCAGCATGTAACTGCATTTTAATTTCCTAAAACCACAGGATATAAGTCTGATTTCAAATAGTGTCTGGACTGTGATATTCAATACTGATAAAACTGTACAATATTCTCTTGAAAGATCCAAAGATTCAGTATACAGAAAAGGATCTTCATTTCTCTAAAAGCGTAATTCTCAAAGAAATTTACTGAGTTTTGCAAATGAATTCTAAACAATGAATATTAACAGCTAAAACCTATTGCCATAGAAATGTAACTTACTAAATTACAGGAACAGAACAGACTATATGTTCACCACTCATATCACACTGTGGATTCAGAGAGTACTGGACAAAAATGGTTGACAGAAGACTTGAAATCTTCTTTGCCATGAAATACTCATTAGTTCTTATTTTGGAAAATAGTTTTAAAAATCTATAAACATGACTGAGTATTTTACCTGAATGTCTATTGAGAGCATAGAGATTATTTAGTGAACTTTATAAACAAAGTGAATTTGGGATCTCTTTCATCTCCAAGTATTACAGTAGTCGTACCTTATCCATGGTTTTACTTTCCATGGTTTCAGTTAACTGTAGTCCAAAAATATTGAATAGAAAATTCCAGAAATGAACAATTCCTAAGTTGTGAATTGTGCACCCTTCTGAGTAGATTGATGAAATCTGATCTGTCCAGCTCCATCCCACTGAGAGGAAATAGCCCTTTGCCCAGCATAGCCGTGCTCTATATACATCTTAGCCATCTTGATTATCAGATAAAAACAATATTGGTTTGGTACTAGACATGGTTTCAGGCATACATTAGGTACTTTGGAACACATTCCCCACAGATAATGGAGACTACTGTACATAGAGAAGCAACCTTTAAAAGGTGAAATTATGTCAGATATTTGGGAGTTAGCAATACATTTAAGCTCATTATAGTATCCAGATGCACAGAATTTATAAACTTTTGCATGTGAAGATATTCAGATATTGATTAAGATTTTCAGTTTTCACCTTAAGAGACTGGCTCCAACCTGACCTGGAGGAAAGCTAATAAGGCATTTTTTTTTTTTAAAGGGAGAGGAGAATGGATAAATATATGCTTTCCTCTCTAACATTATCGTCTTTGGTTTGGGGCCTGATTCCAAAATTGACTGACAAATTTAATGTTTGTTTTTAAGCAACATATCTGTTTGATCAATGAAGTCTAACTTTACCTAGAATAAAACTATCAAATTCTGGTTCATACTTTAAGGTATGGAAACTATTAAAAAAGCCCTGGTTATTTTAACAAACCTAAATATCTAGAAAATCTGGGGCAATCTCCAGGATGCCTGTCAGATGAGTCTGATGGGCCCTTGTGGCCACTCTTCATCAGATTCCATCTAAGGTGTCACCATGTGTAAGAAGCCGCCACTCTTGATTTCATAAAAACTCTCCAAGGAGATGATAAAATACAACATTACATGAATCTTTTTTCATTATTAAAAAGAACCTGATTTCTGGAAAACACACACATACATTCACACAACAAAAAAAGCACCTCTTGGAACTGAAAACAAGCACATGAGATTTAATTTTTTGTGAATCTGTGTGAGTACATGTATATATGTGGTGTAGTCCTCTATTTTACAAACACACACATGCACACTTACCCACACTCTGCAATGTGTAAGAAGCAACCTGGACCCTGTTAAGAGTCACAGCCACACAAACATGGACTACAGAAACAAAGCCTACGATCTAGCTGAGCTCTGCTCTAAACATACCTGCATCTGGGTCCTGGTTGAAACGGCAGTACTTAGAGTTTTCAAGTGAAGGCAGGCACTGCTCGACTGGGACCCAAACGTATGTCTCAGGACACAACAAATCAGAAGGCCTGTACTGACCCTAAAGAGAAGTGGGAAAAAAAAAAAAAAAGGAATAGGCATTATTAACATAGCAACTGCTGAGTTACAAAGCTTCTGAGCTACAGGAAAGGCCTGAACTGCAAATTTAAGCTGGGTTAAGCAGAAACCATAACTGTAAGTATTAAGTAACTACATTAATGATAGCTTTCCCATCTCAAGAATGTAGGTGGGACTCAAAGCTCTCTAAAAGTAACGTATCACCATTTAGGATGCTTGTGCTGATTTGAAAGATCCAGGTTCTTACTCTCTTTCAGAAGAAATATTTAACATGATTCTTGCTGAGCTAATGCTAAGAATATACAGTTTCAAAGCTATCTTTTAAATGCTACTTAATAACAAAGAGAAATTTCTTTTCATATGTTAGAGCACAATATAAAGTAAACTTACTTTTCAAAATGGAATTTCAATAATCTTAATAACAAATTTTGGAATCAGCTTTTGGCGTAATGGTTACATCACTGAGTTCCCACGTAATTGACTGTGGTTGGAGTCCTGGACCTGGTGGCTTAAACTCACGCCAGGCACGTGTGCGTGCATACTCAAGAACTTGAGAGGAGAAGGGATTGTGGTGTGCCCATCCCCCCGGGGGATGATTTCTTGCTTTCTGTTCTTTGTTTCTTTCTGCTTTTCTGGCGAGTTCACATGCCGTATAGTAAAAACCTCTCTTAAAACAAAAACACAAAAGAAGGGCAGGAAGTGGCATGGTGTTTAAGGCACTAGACTCCCACATGGTTGACCATGGTTTCAGTCCCAGATTTGTGGCTTATTTTCTCATTTTCCCTCTTTCTCTCTCTTGTCTCTCTCTGATGAGCACATGGGTCTTATATTAAATTAATAATAACAAATAAAATTAAGTAATTCTTTAAAAAATAAGTAGCTCCAGATGGTCTACATACTTAGCCCATGTTAAAATTCCTAATACAAAGTCAGCTCCCCCATGGCCTAGTGGTTAAGGGAGCTAGATACCACAAGGCTGAACACGGTTAGAATCCCAGCCCTGGTGGCTTAGAAAACATGTCAGGTGTTTGTGTGGGCAAGCCCTAAAATGTAACTGGATAAAGACATGGAGAAGGGACTGTGGCAGGACCGTGCCTTGCTGAGAGGTGTGTTCTCCCTTTCTCTCTCTGACAAGCACACATGCCTTCTGCAATTAAAAAAAATTTTTTTTAAACCTAACACAATGTTATTCAGAAATATTGGGTTGTCAGAAAAGTCATGATGTATTTTTCTCTATGCAAAAATGCATCGTGACTTTTCTGACAACCCAATAAATTAATAATTTACTTTGGAAAGGGTAATAAAGTCAGATATTCTACTGTTATCAATCTTATCAAATGCAATCCCATTCTTTTTATTCATTCAGAAACTGCTTTATTAGTGGAATGGGAGAGCATTATGAAAACCTTACTGAAAAGAAAGTTAAATGTAAAAGCTAAAGATATAAAAATTATAGAGGTGGACCAGCCAGGTAGTGTCTTGGTTAAGATGGCTGGATGACTGTGTCGTTCTAGTCCCAGACCAGTGGCTTGAAAAACGTGCTGGCATGTGCCTGTGTCCCAAGAGGAGAAGGGAGGAGAAGGGATTGTGATGTTGTCACTGCACTTGGGGGATGATTTCTCACTTTTCCTCCCTCTTTCTCTGTTTCTCTCTGGCAAGCACATATGCCCTAAGTAAAAACTAAAAAAAAAAAAAAAAAGAGAAGGAGTAAATGTTCTTGACCTTGGAGTATACAAAGATTTCTTAGTACAAAAAAAGCACTAACTATAAAAGAAAAAAAATGATAAGCTGAACTTCGTCCAAATTATACACTATCTAATAAACAAGTATGAAAATAAACAAGCAAATCAAAGAGAAACTATTAATACATATTAGACAACAAACTTGTGTCGGGAATGGATGAAAAATTTTAGCAAGTTGACAAGAAAGCAAAAATCCAATTGCTTTAAAAAAAGGCAGATGACTTAAACACTTTACAAAGGTATATGAGTATCTAATAAACACATGAAAAGATGTTTAACATCATCTAAGTTACCAGAAACAAAAATTAAAATGATAACAAGTGACCACTGCGTATCCACTAGAAAGGCTATAATTTTAAAAGATAGAATAAATAAGTTTTGGCAAGGATTTAGACTATCTATTGTGTTGTCAGGAAAGTCATACACATTTTTGCATAAAAAAATACGTCATGACTTTCCCGACAACCTAACGGAAGTTAGATATTATTAGTTTAAAATGGCATAGTCACTTGCTAAAAACACAAACATCCTTCTACATACACATGTACAGGATAAATCCTTTAAATTGGAATTGCTGGATAAAAGGGCTTTAACTTTTATAGTGCCCGAACAATTTTTCATAGAACTTGTGCCATTTTACATTTCCATCTGCAATGTTATGTATCCATGTACTAATTTCCCCTATGTCCTCTATGTTTAGATGGTATACAATCTAAACTCAATCTTGGCCAATCTGAAAAAAATGTCATTTCATTGTGGATTTAATTCCCATTATTTATCTTTCCATATGTTTAAAGAAATTTGTATTTCCTAAAGTTGGTCTATTTTGTTACATTGGTGGTCTTTCTTTGTTAATTAAAGAAACTCTTTATATATTAAAGAAGTTAACTCAGTTTGTAAAATATGTTTTATTTTCCTAATTTAACTGTCTTTTGACTGCACATGCCACAATCTTCTGCCATGTGGAAATTTGATATGTAGTCAAAATTATCATTTTTTAAAATAATGTCTAGGTTTTGCATGATAATTAAAAAGGCCACCCTCACTTGAAGATTAAAAAAACATACTTTCATGTTTTTCCCTAGTACTTTTATGGTTTCATAATTTTATGTTTACATTTATGTTCCATCTGGAATTTATTTTGGTATAAGGTATAAAAAAGATCCAACCTAATTTCTTTCAGATGTTTACTCAATGGCCTTAACATCATTTGTGAACAATCTTTATTTCCCCCACCAACATAAAATGCCTCTTCGATAACTTACCAAATTCCAAGATACTGTATAAGTAAATTCTCTTGTGGTCTTCTATTTATTCTGTTATACTGATCTGTCTAAGCACATGCCAGTGCCACACAGTTTTAACTACTAAAGCTTTATATTTATTTCAATACCTAGTAGATCTAATCCCCCATTTTCTTATTTGCAGACTTTTCTGACCTTTTTCTGCTTAGTTAGTCTAGGATTCTGTGTTTAATACAAAATTATCAACATGAATAAGGAAACAGTAATGAAAATGAAATGGCATATCTTGACTATTGTGATGGCAATCATAAAAAAAGAAAAATCCCAATAATGTCCCATTAAAAAGGAATATATGGGGGCTAGACATTTGTATGGTTGGTAAGGTGGCTTATTCCACATAGCTGACTGCAGGGTTTGAATCCTGAACCCAGTGGCTTGAGAAACACACCAGATGGGTGTGTATCCATGCCCAAAATCCCAAGAAGAGATTGGAGGACAAGGGATTCTGGTTTGGCCATCCTTGCTTGGTAGGGGGTGCTTTCTCACTTTCCCTTCATCTCTCTCTCCAGCAAGTGCACATGTCCTTTAGCAAGTTTTGTTTTTTGTTTTTAAAAAAAGGTTTTAAAAAGAATGTAATTTTTTTTTTTTTGAGAGGTTTTCACTATAGGGCACGTGCACTTGCCAGAGAGACAGAGAGAGACATAGAGACAGAAAGCGAGAAATCACCCCCCAGGGGGGATGGTCACGCCGCTTCTCCTCCATTCTCCTCTCGGGATCTTGGGCACGCATGCACACGCGCCCGGCGTGAGTTTTAAGCCACTGGGTCCGGGACGCGAACCGTGGTCGACTACGTGGGAGTTCAGCGACATAGCCATTACGCTAACTGCTGGTTCCCAAGAATGTAATTTGTTTTGTTTATTTGTTTTTTTAATTTTGCTATAAGGTGAGTCCAGTTGGCCGGAGAAAGAGAGAGAGATGGAAAATAAGAAGAGAAAAACAAAAAACTCATGGAAGATGGCCATGTCACCATTCTTTTTCCTCCATTCTCCTCTTGGGACTTTGGGTCTGCACACACATGCATCAGTCAAGCACTAGGTCTAGGACTCAAACTATGCAGCCAGTCATGTGGGATCCAGCTGCCTTAACCTTCATGCCACCTGCTAGCCCCTTAAAAAGAATATATGTATTATCTTACATTGAAAAACAAAATCGAACCCAAAACAAAATAGCATTTTCTAACTTAAGGTGGAACTGATGCTAACTGGTTAACAATCATAGGTTAAATACTGAGCGTGGGAGTAGAGGTGAGCAGGCCTTAATTTTGAGTCTTTAAAAAGATTAAATAACAGACCCAGTTTTCCTTATTAACATATTCATACAGATATACAGGTGCACTTAAAGCCAAGTGAACCCAGGATTTAACAATAACGCTAACAATAAAAATATTCAGTCAATGGTCATTAAATGCATCTTCACTATGTGAAAGGCACTAGGTGTGGGGAACAAGAAAAAATGAATAAATGTCTTCCTGTAGACACTTCACAATCAATCCATTGACAGTGACAGAAATATATAAAGATCAAGTACACATTAAAATATATTAAAGGACAGCATACAACTGGACAAAGTTCCTAAAATTCCACAGTGTTCTTTGAAGGTAAGAATGCTCATACAAGTTAAGTATTATATTTTTAGCTCTTTAAATACTTAAGTTTATTTCACTGAAAGACCATAAATGTATACATTTTAACTTCTGTTCACCAAGTGAAGTCAGAATTTCAGGTTAAGTAATTCTTCTCCTAAGTACAATCTTTTTTCAGTGGTTCAAATATTTTCTCAAGCCATCAAAGAATGCAGTTTTATGAAATAAACCCCTTTGAAATGTTATGCTTTCTAAACTAAGAAAGTTGAGAGTTAAGTAACCAAAGTGCTTAAATCTCAGTTTAAAGTCACCATCACACAAATGAAAAATGTAGGGTTTGAAAGCTACCCTGCCTTTTCAGCTGGTGTAAGAAATTAAGAAATGTTTGTATTAAGAATGTAATTACTTAAGGATTTGGACATACTTTCCATGAAGAAGAAAAAATATTTAATCAACTCTAAGTACATTCACTGAGATTGGAACAATACGGTAAAAGCAGATTAATTCTTTCCTGTGGTGTTGACTTTTTGTAAATAAGAAAGAAATTTGAGTTGCCACAGATTTCCAAAGCATTCAAACTTTTGAAAATGTAATTGTTCTGACAGGGCTTATCTCATGCTTTTTTTGAAGAGTTCTTGCAATGTGATCTACAATTTTAGATGAGCTCCAGGTTCTCTCTACAAACTCTCCAAAAAACAAAAACAAAAACAAAACAAAACTTCCAATAAGCATGAATACAATGTTACCAAGAAAGGGCACCTATTTCTTTCTTTTTTTTTTTTTAAGAATTATTTCATTTTATTTATCATTATTAATTTTTAATTTGTTATAGAGTATATGTGCTCATGAGAGAGAAAGAGAGAGAGAGAGAGAGAAAGAGAGGGAGGGAGGGAGAGAAAATGAGAAAGCAAAGCAGGTCCATGACTTGAACCACGGTTGCCAACATGGGAGTCCAGTGCCTTAACCACCACATTACCTGCTAGCCCCGCAGGGCACCTATTTCAAGAAGGGAGGCTACCAAAGAGGATAAGTAGTTGAAGATAAGACACTTGAAAATGTTAAAAGCTAAATTTTAGAAATCTTAAAAATAGAGAAAGCAATGCTTTATTTTCATTTTTTAAAAATTATTTTTTTTCTAAAGAGGTTTTTGCTATAGGGCATGTGCGCTCACCAGAAAGATTGAGAGAGACAGACAGACAGAAAGCGAGAAATCACCTCCCAGGGGGTATGGCCACTCCGCAATTCCTTCTCCTCCATTCTCCCCTAGGGATCTTGGGCACACACGCACATGCGCCCAGCAAGAGTTTAAGCCACCGCGTCTGGGACTCGAACCACAGTCGACTACATGGGAGTCCAGCAACATAGCCACAACGCCAACTGCTGGTCTCTATTTTCATTATTAATTATATATTTTTAGTGACAAGGAACTACTCAACTAGAAGTCCTCAAAGAGAAATAAGTACAGCAAATCCTATGATTTACAAATATAACAAACTTCTAATTTCTTCAACTTTTTATAAACTATTTTAGAACTAGAAAACAAAACACAAAGAAAACAAATAAACCGGCTAAATGCTCTATACTTTTAGTTGCCACAGGAGAGTTAATGGCTATAATATTCAATGATTTTATTCCTTTAATGAAAACTACTTTAACTATCTGTAAATTCCTAATTATACTAGATTACGACATCCCCAAAAAAAGAAAAAAATTAAAATATAGTCAAATAATAATTCGATCAGTTTTACTAGGCTGTCGCAGGGGAAAACACACAACACACACACACACACACACACACACAAAACCTTCTAGCAAAACACATTTCCTGGTTTATTTCTATTAAAAAAGGTTGGATCTTCCAGATGATAAGATCACACAATTTTGGTTTTTGGGTCAACAGAATGAACAAAAACGTTTCTTCTTGGAACCAGCAGATGCCGTAATGATTATGTCTCTGGACTCTCACTTAGTTGGCTACAGTTCAAATCCCGAACCCGGTGGTTTTAAACACAACTGAACATGTGTGTGGGGGGGCCAAAACTCCCAAGAGGAGAATGGAGGAGAAGGGATTGTGGTGTGGCCATCCCCACTGGAGGGTTATTTTCCCACTTTCTGTGCGTCTGTCCAGTGAGCACACGTGCCCTATAGCAAAAATAGCTCTAAAAAACAACACACACACACACACACACACACACACACACAATTTCTTCTTACTTGCATGCTTTAGACCATAATTTGAAGAGTATTATCATATTAATCTAATTTTCTACCTTATAAAAGAATCATAAAACAAGGACCAGCAGATGGTGTAATGGTTACAATGCTAAACTCCTACATGGCCGACCACGGTTCGAGTCCCAGACCTAGAGGCATGAAACGCATGCTAGAAACATGTGTGTGCACGCCCAAGATCCCAGGAGAGTGGAGGAGAAGGGACTGCAGCATGGCCATCTGCCTGTGGGGGAGATGATTTCTTGCTGCCTCTCTGGCGAGTGCACATACCCTCTATTAAAAATCTCTCTCTGAAAAACCTTTTTTTAAAAAAAATCACAAAGCCACAAAACATGGATAATGCCTTAGTGTAGCAAAACATAATAGTCAGCATTTGGCCTAAAAATTATATTCATTTTGATAGCCAGAGGTTACCAACACCTATATATTATTAAATAACAATGAACATAGGTATATAAAGTGCATAAAAGGATGTATTTGTGTGGAAAATTTGATGTCACCATCAATCATGATTTTAGCAAAGACATATTTTGTTATACTTATTTATTCCATAAGTGAGAGAGACAAATTCAGAGAGACAGCACCTCCACAGGGCCTTGACACTGTGATCCACCCCCAGCCTCAGGCAGTCTAGTGCACGTGCACACACATGTTCCTGGCATATGCAGGGAGGCCTGTGGACCTGAAGAGGCGACCTTTCCATGTGGGTCCACCTTGCAGAATGTTGAGTTTTACTGCTGCACTACCCTCTGGTCCCAGAGATACTTTAAAAAGCGAACAAACTCTCCCCCAGCTCAGCTATAACTAGTAAGAAATCTGAATCTTCAAAGACAAAAAGTTATATGAGGAGATATCAAAAAGCTCATGGAAAAATGGAATTGAAGTATGAATTTATTTGGGGGCAAAAAAAAAAAACTGAAATCCATGCACAGGTTTTTCATAATACATATTTTCCACAAACTTTCTGAAGATCCCCCTCATAGTAATAATAGAGAAGAGGAACAAAAATAGTTCCAGCAAGCCTTGGCAACCAATTTATTTTCCAAAGTTTTTGTTGATGTAATTCATAAACCATAAAATTTACCCATTTAAAGTGTACAATTCAGCGGTTTTTATTATAGTCACGAGGCTGTGCAAACATCATCACTATCTAATTCCACAACATTTTCATCACCCCCAAAAGAAACCCCATAGGGCAAGTCACTCTCCATCCTTGTTCACCAACCCTTGGCAACCCTTAATCTACTGCAATCTATTTAAAGATAGAGTATTTCCTCACATTGCCATGCTTTCTATTTGAGTCAGAGTAAAAATCAAAGGATATAATACAACACAGCCTACAAGGTCCTGGATGATATGGCCCACATTACCGTTCCAGCCTGGTCTTCAACTTTACCCTCCATTATACCACCTTAGCCGTACTGGCAACTCTGTGGTTCCTGAAATATACCAGGGCTGTTCTCACCTCAGGGCTTCTCACTTACTGTTCCCTCTTCTGGCCTCACAAATATTTCCGTAGCTTCCTCTGTCATCTACTTTATATTTTTGCTCAATATCACTTTCTCAATGAAACCCACCCATCTTCCCTACTATGTTTCTTCCATAGTACTTATCACATTCTAGCATTCTTATCATTGCCCTCATTTATTTTTATCTATAGAAAAACTCCTTGTCGGACTGTAAGGTCAGGAATTTCAGCCTCATTTGTTTACTAACATACTCTAAAACCTGCTCAGTTAAATAACTGCTGGATGAATAAACAATGCCTCTTGTAAACTCCGTTATCATTTCTTGTAAACTCTATACTATTTCTACTTCCTTTTCTGAAACACAGTGGATCTTACTTTAATACTGTCTTGCACACTAATGTGGCATGCATGAATCAATCAATATTTGCTGAATTCATATTTATGCTGCAGCTGAACCATGTTTTTACCGTATTGGGTCATTGGAAAAGTATGACATGCTTTTCTATGCAAAAAATGCGTCATGGCTGGGGCCAGCAGGTAGCACAGTGGTTGAGGTGCTGGACTCCCATATGGTCGACTGCAGTTTGACTCCTGGACCCAGCAGCATGAAACTCATGCCCAGCAGGTGTGTGTGTGTGTGTGTGTGTGCCCAAAATCCCAAGAGGATAACGTAAGAGGAGAGATTGTGGCATGGCTATCCTCCCTGGGGGTTGATTTCTCATTTTCTCTCTCTCTCTGCCTCTCTGTCTCTCCGGTGAGACACATACCAGATAGAAAAAATATCTCAAAAACAAAAAATGTGTCATGACTTTTCCAATGGCCCAATATGAGAATAGTTTCCAACCTCTGGAATTAAGTGAATAATCATCAAATGATAAAAAGTATTGTGCATTATCATGAGAGACTTTATAGGAGAGACTGAAATTGAAAAGGCAGTTTTATTATGTAAGAGGGATAGAAACTACTGGTTCGTGTCAACTTTTTTCCGGAAAGCAATCTGATTTTTTTTATTAGCATACACTGTCTGTTCAAGGAGAAGCATAGCTCCTCATGTTAGATTTCATTTTTAAAAAAGAGGAAGGGGAAACTCAACTTGAAAAGGGACTTCTGTTCAGAGTTGAGCAGTGCCACTTTAGTTGGTAATGACAATGACAGTAGCAATGATTTCTCCCTGTTGTTTGTTAAGAACGTAGTATTCATAATAATTCCGTATATCATTTGAGTTTACGCTCATAAAAAAGTAATAGAAACAGGTTATATTTTACAGTTCAAACATTTAAGATCTTATAATGGTAGCGATGAAATCAGAACTATAGTCTTCATTTCCATTCTCATCCTATATCTAAATCTAAAAATAGTCACAATTCTTTAGAGGATTTTCAAAATAACCTCCAAAAATCTTTTTAAACAATCACAGCTCAGTTCCACATGCACAGGGACTCTGCTGGACATTAAGGATAGAAAGATAAAAGTTTGTCTGTGAGGTACTCATTAATCTGCTGAAGGAAGAGGAGGCAGTTGTGCCCCAGTGATTTTAAGAGCCAGTGCTAACTGCACAGTGGTGGGTGTCAGGTCCTAGGGAGGCACAAAGGAGCTGCAACAGACAGCAATACCAGGAAGAGCAGTGAGGCCTATAAACAAGCTACTGGTAGAAGATGAAGGTCAAAGAATCAATTTTCTCTGGAGCAGCAGTCAGAGTTTTATCAGAAAAGGCCTCTTCTGCAGTGAGTCTTAAAGGCTGAGTACCATCACATTTGGAAAAAATTGTTAGTCACTCACCAACAGCCAACCTTACAGATCCCAAATCTACCTAGTTGTCCCCTCCTGCATTCCCAAATACATGTCCATCAAAATTCATAAAATAGGAGATGAAATGAGAAACAACTGTTTCATCTTTGCAGTTAGTATGTGGTCCTATGTCTATGGTTTGGGAGAGCTTCAAAAACAAATGTATCTAGGGAACCAGCAGTTAGCGTAATGGCTATGTCGCTGGACTCCCACGTAGTCGACCGTGGTTAGCGTCTCGGACCTGGTGGCTTACAACTCACGCCGGGCGCGTGTGCGTGCGTGCCCAAGATCCCGAGAGGAGAATGGAGGAGAAGGGATTGCGGCGTGACCATCCCCCCTGGGGGGTGATTTCTCGCTTTCTGTCTCTATGTCTCTCTCTGCCTGTCTGGCGAGCGCACGCGCCCTATAGTGAAAAACCTCTCAAAAAAAAAAAATGTATCTTTAGCTTTATAGCGAAAATATTAATGTTAGGTTAGTTACTTACTACCAACAAGAATCCTCCCTCTTAATATGGAATAATGTGTTCAAAGCAAGTTTCAAGTTCATGAGTAAATCCATCAATAATCTGATATTATCAGAAAAATACTATGAAACTCATGTTTTTAAACTGTTTTCTTTTATATAACATCTTCCTATCTTTATAGATTTCTTAGAAGTACTTCTTATCTACAATTGAATGTACAATTGATCAGACATAAAAAAAACTCTTGATATCTACATTATAATGAAATATTACCTATGACAATCCTGAAGAAAGCACTGAAATGACTAGGTAGCCCTTCTTTAAGAAAATTCAGTGTTAAAGGGGCACTCTTTGATTTTAGCAAATCCAGAAATACATGATTGTAATTTCTAAAGGCTTTAACACCTTTTAAAAATCACTTTTCTTTGGGGGGGCATTAATAAGAAGACGTGAATTTCTATGTATTCAAGACTACATATGTTGGCAAATCTGACATACGAATTCCCTTTGAATATTACATTTTTGCTTTGTATAAGTTTAAACAACATGCAAATAGAAGTCATTTCTTTAATTAAAGTTAAAGGATTTGAGTCTTTGTTATTTTTCTCAAGGGGGAAAAAAAACTCCAGAAAAGTAAAGAAATACTTTCATATGATATTCACCCAAGTAAGCATTCTTGGCTTTTAATTGGAAACATCTGGGGATGGGCTTGGCAGATTGCAATAAAATTGAAGTTACCAATTCACACCCTACCATTTTGAGGGTATTTTGTTTTTACAGTTTTCAAATCAAAACCAAACGGACTTTCCTTTGAACTCTGGTCTTGAACCAAAGATCTTTATGAGATTTTACTCTCAAGAATACTTTATAAATATTTTGAAAAATAGAAGGACTTCACGAGCACTGAGAAGAGGCTAAACCAGCCAAGTTTATTTTGAAAGTTCAAGTTAAATTAAAATATAAGTATACCAAAAAGCCAGTATTATTTAAACACATGCACATGTACACACACAGTGAACACACCAGTAGCAATGAAAAAAAAAGATTAACCAGGTATTTAAGTCTTTTGTCAGATCAAGTTGATATAGGTATCTTATTTTCTACAATAAACCTACTGATTTTACTAAAACCAATTGCTTAAAGAGAAGCTCTAAAACCACATAAACAAATATAGTTCAAAATAATCCATTAGAGTAGGTTGTACCCCCAGAAAAAGCAAGTAAGAATAAGGGCTTATTAAACCCAGTCTTTCCCCTGAAAGACAACACCAATGGAATCCCATCCACAAAGTACTACAGCAGACCCCTTGCTCCCTGATTTCATTACATAAACAGAGATTGACTTTATCAGTCCCCAAGAGAGTGCTTTAGAAGTAACTCTAGCTGCTCTGTTTTCAAAAACTGTGTTTGGATTGTGCCACGCTCAGTTGGTGAGGTGAACCCAGACTAGTAGAGACAAAGGGCCTAAACATCTGAATCCATTTGTGTTCCCCAAATTCTGAAAGCCAACAGATGTACTCCATGTGCTGGTAGGCTAAGCTTTGAAAATTTAAAAATACATATTTTTTTCTACTGACAAACAGAAAGTGATGGGATTCTGTATTTCTTTAATTAAAATCCAAGGGTTCTCAAAGGCTCCAGGATTTACTTTAAAGCTTCTTTAAGACTGAGCTATTTATTTTACTATTAGCAAATAATAGTGAATAAAGATTCTAATTCAGTTTTAATCACAATCTTTGCTTTTATTTTGGAAACCCTGAGTTAATCTTTTTTCTTCTAAAAAATACAAAGAGAGCTTGTGAAGAAAAGATTGAGGGAGTCAACTTACAGCTCAAATTTAATTTTTAACCGAAGGGTCGTAAGTTGAAAAGGATGGAAAAAAATTAGAAGTAGAATGAAAGACTGAAGATACGATATGTAAAATGTAAACTCCAAAGCTTCTTTAATTTCTGTTAAAGATTAAGTATGCATATGAATATTTATATATATGTGTATATGTAAATTTGGTAATATACCAAGTTATCAAGAAGAATAAATTTAGCTGTTTATTTGCCTTTTTTAGACTACTGCTGGAAAAACAGCACTTAGAATCACTGATTTTGCTACTACCTTAATTAAGAGGCTATCCTTACTTGGATGACAATGAGAGGCTGATTCAAGTTCTCCCCCTTGAATCTATTTTCCTACTGCCAATAGAAAGAATCAATCATATAAGGTCCCTATTTAAAACACTTTACTGGTTCTCCAATATCTACAGGAAAGTAAGAGAATCCTTTTTAAAGTTTAAAAAAAAAAACTCCTGAGTCTTTATGTGATAATGTTGTCATTTTAGTCATAGCTGATGCAAAATTACATGAGATTAAAAGCGACTACATACTTAGGGCTGGCAGGTGGCATTGTGGCTAAGAGCGCTGGACTCCCATGATGACTGTGGTTTGAGTTCCTGACCTGACGGCTTGCTTTCTCATTTTCCTACTTTCTCTCTCTCTCTCCTGTCCCTCTGGTCAAACTAAAAAAGTAAGTTAAATAAAATAATTCTTTTTTTTAAAAAAAGCAACTACCAATTTGTTAATGCTTTGAAATGAGTCTGGATTTTACTCATCACAACAAAACCTATAGCATATGCCTGTATACTAATAGTACTGTACTCACTTGTATATTCCCATAGTCTATATCCACAGTGAGCACAGGGATCCACAGACTTACCAAAGCTCCCTGATTTAGAGATACCATGTATCTGAGTCCATGCTTTCAGACTACTTTCTTCTTCTCAACACACTGAGCCCTGTGTAACAGACATAGGCTATTCTCTGCCTGGGGTGGCTACTCATTTAGTCTGAATGCCTATTCCACTTTTGAAACTGCCTACTCTTCCTTCAGCACACCTTCTTGGATGCTGCTTCATCTCACCACCAACTGCTCCCAACCTCAAGCTGAATTACGCTGTGTTGTCATTCCTGCATTTAACAGATCAGTACATGCCTGCCTGCCATCTGCCAGCCTCCATGCTAAGGTCCTGGGCCTGTGACGGCAAACAGTAACATTTCTAGTTTCAGTTCTTAGAGACTTCACAGTCCAAAAGAAGACACAGACTTCACTCAAACAATCATACAGACTTACAATTACAAAGTACATCAAATGCTATGAAGAGACTACATTGGTAGTCAGGAAAACCTAATTTAGATTGGGGAGGTCAGGGCTGAAGTCCTTAGGAGATACTGGAATTCTACAGAAGTCTATTCTAAAACTTAAGAGAATCTATTAGAGTTGTCTGTTTCTTTGCTGTGTTTCTATTACTTTTGCAATATTTTCTTTCCCCATACCCCATGTCCACCACTAGCTTCAAATCCCAATATGGAGTTCCCTAGAAACGAGGAATATGTAATGTCCTTGCAGTCCTTGTGCCTATGCAGAATTCTCAATAAATACTTCATGAATATTTATTGAATTGAACCTTATTATTATATTTCTTTAAAAAGAGAGACTCAGAGTATCTTAAAATCTCAGATCTCCCTAAGTACCCAGTTTCATTTTAATATTTTTAAAAAGGAAGCGAGGGACACATAAAAAACAAGAGACCTGGTTAAGGCTAATTCGTGGTAAAAGCAAGATTAGACCCTCAATCTTAATATTTTTTTTCTGTTAAAATTCTCAAGCTAAAATCAGCCATAAGCATGTACGTTCACCTAGATTCTGTCTACAATGTCTGATATTCCTGTTTATGAAGACTTGCCTAATTAGTGTCACACAGGACTGGGCCCCTTAAAAACACATTATTAGTTTTACTTTTCAACATTCTTTTAAAAATGGATATACCCTGATTCAAGCAAATAATAGAAAACTGTCCCCAACCAATATAGATATTTAATTGGAAACTCTATATATCATATATCTACCCAGTGCTATTATTTTTTTCCAGAATCTGAAAACAGTAAACATTTTTCAATGCCTGAAAAGCCTTAATCATAAAGGTCTATTTAATTACACCCTTGAGAGAAATTAGAAGTTAGCTATAACTTCATATTTATCCCAGGGGTGTGATCTTTGGTAATCATTTCTTTTTTTCTGCCTGATGGAAAATTCATCACAAATGACTTAAATGCATCAAGTTTAAGGATAACCTTTTCTCCTTCAACTGTGTAGCAGTAGGGGTCCTGGTAGATTTACATCCTATCCCCTCGGACGTCATCAGTATTCTGTGTGTTTCTGCAAGAAAGGACTTGGTAGAAAGTTAATGTAAAATCCTTTGTGGAGTGCCTATGCTTCAGCAAGTTCCAACGGTACCTAATAGATGATTTCCTCCCTTTTCTAAATGATCAGTCATGTAACTATGAAGAACGTAACTGCTTTTAACGTAAGCACAGTTATTCACAGGGAAACAAATCAAGTCATTTCGTGAACGCTAAATTAATGTAAAAAACTATGTTACAAACACCAAAGAATCTTTTATGACAATTTGGGAAACCTTACTTCTTTATTTTTTCTAAGATATCTGTCCTAAAACATATTTGTCCAAACTTGATTAACCACAATGTTACTGCAGATAAAATTTAGAGTTGCAAAAATTCTTAAGAGTAATCATTAATGCCTCTGTATATGTTCTAATTTTGCCCATTACAGAACCACATTAATCAAACACACAAAAAACTTTAAGATACATGGATTTTTAATATTTTCATACATATGGGGCTGGCAGGTGCATGGTGGTTAAGGGTGCTGGACTCCATAGCCAACCATGGTTTGAGTCCCTGACCTGGCAGCTTGCTTTCTCACTTTCCCTCTCTCTCTCTCATGCACTCTGTCCCTCTCTGGTCAAATTAAAATAAATAAATAAAGTTAAATAAAATAATTTCAAAAAAATAAGTAAGAAAATATTCATATACATTATTAATATCAGTCTGCCACATCAGAACTATCTGGAAGTAGTATAAACAAAATCGAAGCTGAATTACACGGCTTCCAGATGTGAGAATGTATAATTCTGACAAGTCACTACTATAGGGAGCCTAAAAGTAAGGTTATTAGTCATATAGATAATTGCAGTCTTGAGCTTTAAAGTGTGATGTGGAGGGGCTGGACTCCCACATGCCTGACTGAGGTTTAAGTCATGGACCTGGTGACTTGAAAATTATGTCAGGCACATGTGTGTCCAATGCCCAAAATTCTGAGAGGAGAATGAAAAAGAAGTAACTGCAGCATAGTTATTTTCCCTCAGGGGTGACTTCTCACTTTCCCTTTCTTTGTCTCTCTCTGGCAAGCATGCGTGCCCTAACGCAAAACCTTAAAAAAAAAAGGGGGGGGGGGGGGAGAGAGAGAGACAAATTTGGAGTGGAGTATGCTATGATTTGAATATGTTCCCCCAAAATGTATGTACTGAAATTTGGTTGTATTATTAAATCTGATTATGGGCATAAGAAGTGGGGCCTTTAGGAGGGGATTAGGATAAGATAAAGTCATTAGAATGGGGTTCCCATGACTGAATCCTGGTAGGTTTATAAGAAGAGAGATAGACATCACAGCAGAGACATGAACACAGACATGCTCTGTCCTTGCATTCATGCAACATGATACCCTGAGCCAACTTGGGACAGCACAGAATCCTGACCAGTGAGATCTTCATAAGATACAATACCCTGACCTTGGCTGTCCAAAACCACAACCCATTATAATAAACCATCATTCTTTACAAATTATCCAGACGTAGATATTTCTGTTATTAACAACAAAGAACAAACTAGAACAGAAAATTAGTACCAAGTAGTGGGTTGCTGCCAACACACACCTGAACATGTGAAGCAGCTTTGGAACTGAGTAATAAGCAAAGGTTGGAAGAATTTGGAGGAGCGGGCTAGAAAAAGCCTAGAATGCATTAAAGGCAATACTGGTGAAGGGGCAGAAGGGGCAGAAGGAAAAACCTGAGGCAAAGTTTAGAACTTCTTAGAGAACTATTAACTGTGAAGATTCAGGTCAAAATGAAAAATATCTTATTGGAAACTTGAGGAAATGCTACACTGCTACAAAGAATTTGACTATACTATATCTGTAGCCTGAGGCTTTGTGGAATGATAAATCTAAGAGTAATGATTACTTGGAGAAATAAATTTATAAGCAAAATATAAGCTGCGTGGTGATTTTTAACAGCTTATAGTAAAATGAATGAGCTAAGGGATGACTTAAAGGTAAAACTGATAATAAAAAGGGAAGCAGAGCAGAAATTTTAGGAAAATTTGCAGCCTGACCATGAGAAAAGTGAAGACATGTTTGGGAGAGATTGTGGCCATGTGACAACTTGCTCAAGAAATTATTAGTATGGACAAAAGGAAGCAAAGTGCTGTTCACTAAAACAATGGGGAAAAAGCTCCGAGGGCATTTTATATATCTTTAAGGCTGCCTCTCTCATCATAGGCACAGAGATGCAGGAGAGCAGAATCATTTTAGAAGACCAGCCTAGGGCAGACTGTCTGTCCTACACGCCTTGGGACTTTGCTCCCCATGTACCTATGCATCTCTACTTGGTGACAGTTCTGTAGGCTCACAGAAGTCAAGAGCTATAGAGACTTGGCACCTTTCACCTAAATTTCAAATGGTATCTTGGACAACCTGTGAACCAAGGCAGAGACTTGTCACGAGGCAGAGTTACCATGAAAAGCTTCCACTAAGGCAATGCCAACTAGAAATGTGGGATCAGAGGTACTGCAGAGTCCACAAGAGGGCAATAACTAATAAAGTCCTCCCTGGAGACCCATAACTGTAAAGGTTATCAGAATGCAATGCCAGATCAGAACTGCAATATACAACTCTAAAACAAGAGAGTTAAAGTGTGAACGGAGCCTAGCAAAGCCATGGGAACAAGACTGCCCAATGTTTAGGGGCCCAACTCCCAAACCACTGTGTCCAGCAGGTAGTATATGGATTGAAAAATTAATCTCAAGCTTTGAAATTTAATGCCTGCCCTCTTGATAGCACTTACACCATGACTGCAAAGAATCACACAAGACAGAATTAAATGTAAGCTTTCTCTTGGGTTCTGGACTTGCTTGGGGCCTGTTACACTTTTCTTCTTATGGGAAATGGCTACCCTATGGCTGTCCCACCATCATATTTTGGAAGTATGCAACTTGTTTTGATTTTGCAGGCTTACAGCTCAACTTTGGATTTTGTGTTGGTGCTAGAATGAGCTAAGACCTTAAAGACTACTGAGATGACTTCATGTGAAAAGTTACAGTTCTAGTAATAAAGTAAAAAAATAGTAAACTTCATTTCAAAAAGTAACTTTTTCATAAAGAAGTAAATCATTTATTTTTTTTTTAATTTAGTTTTCTTGCTATAGGATATGTGCGCATGCCAGAGAGAGACAAAAAGAGAGAGAGTGAAGAATCACCTTCAGGGGGGATGGCCATGCCACAATCCTTTCTCCTCCATTCTCTTGTTGGGATTCTGGACATGCACACACATGTGCCTGGCGTGCTTTTCATGCCACCAGGTCCAGAACTCGAACCACAGAGTCAGCCATGTAGGATCCAACACCTTAATCACCATACAACCAACTGGCCCTTAGTAAACTATACTTAAAAAAAAAAAAAAACAACCAAAAAATAATATATAATATATAATCCTTACTCAATTTAAAATTGAAAGTAAAAAAAAAGGACATTAATTAGGAAAACTGGGAAATTTTAATATGAGTGTGTATATTTGATTGTTATTATTATAAGACTACTACATTTCTTTAGGGTGATAATGGTGCTAAAAATATCCTTGTTCTTAGAAGAGGCATGATAAAGTACTTGGGAGTGAAAAGTCATGCTGTATGAAACTTACTTTCTAACTGTTTGACATGAAGAAAACAAATACACTTATTACAGTCATCCTTGGTATTCAAAGGGCATTGGTTTCAGGATCCCACACGGATACCAAAATCCAAAAATGTTCAAGTCCCTTACATAGCATGAAGCATTTACATTAAACCTAGCACAACCTCCCATACACTAAATAATCTCTGGGTTACTTGTAATACCTAAAGCAAACACAACATAAATAGTTGTTATACTATACTGTTTAAAAGACTAATTACAAGAAAAAACCCCACATATTCGATACAGATGCAACTATCATAATGTAACCACACACTAATCTCAACAACAATGTCACATTTGCAACCCTTGGCTGACTGAATCCATGTACTGGAACCCAGAGATATGGAAGGCAAACTGCATATGTAGTGCATAAAAAGAGATAAAGCCAATGTGGCAAGATGGTAATAACTGTTGACTTCAAGCAATGGTATGTAGGGTGTTCACTGTTCTCTTCTTCCAGTCTTTCTACAGGTCTGAAATTCTCAAAGTTTGCACAGAAAAAATCATTAAATAACTACATACTTCCCTGTCTCCTATTTCAGGACACACCTGTGCTCCCATAATATGTTGTTCCTTTTTTCTAGAAATTAACTGCATTTGATTTTGGAAGGTATTTTTCAAATGTTTATACTCTCTAAGACCATAGCCTATGTCTAATTCTTTTTTTTTTTTTTTTGGAGAGGTTTTCGCTATAGGGCGCGTGCGCTCGCCAGACAGACAGAGAGAGACAGAGAGATAGAAAGCGAGAAATCACCCCCCAGGGGGGGTGGTCACGCCGCCATCCCTTCTCCTCCATTCTCCTCTCGGGATATTGGGCACGCACGCACACGCGCCCGGCGTGAGTTGTAAGCCACCGGGTCCGAGACGCGAACCGCAGTCGACTACGTGGGAGTCCAGCGACATAGCCATTACGCTAACTGCTGGTTCCCTAATTCTTCAGCATCAGTAAAGAGGCTTACCACAAGAACCAAAGTTCCTCATAAGGAGCAGGTTGCAGTAAATGCTGGCTCTATCAACCAGCATGCACTACCTTGGCTGGACCAATAAATAGCTTCTAACAATGCTTCACAATACTTTTTTTTTTTTTTTTTTTTTACACTTTTTATGAAGGTGGGATGTGAGGGGGAGAAGGAAAAGGAAAGAAACAGAGACAAGTAATTTTTAACAGGGTTTTGATGTATCATGATCCTCCTGCCCCAGTCTCCAAATTAGCTAGGATTATAGTACATGCAACCAGAGCTGATGTATCCAGGTTGTCCCAGGAACTAAACCTGAGCTTCCCATGAGGCTTCTGGCTTCCCAAGTGGTGGTACTGACTGCTGTGGCTGGGCCCAGCTTTTAATAACACCTAAAGCAATCACAAGTGAGTTATTTCATGACTGACAAACCATAATATATAGTCCCTTAAATTAAGAATGATTTAAAGCTGTACAAGTATTTGAAAAGTTAAATTAAAAAGGAAAAGGAGAGTAACAAAAGGCAACCAATCACCATTATGTTATGTTTATAAACCACCATGGAGTAAGTTGTGATTTATTATTTAATATAGTATAAACTTAAATTTTAAAAGCTTATTTATTTCTTCCATGAAAGAGAGAGAGAAAGATCTCCCCAACAGGGTCTTCATGCTATGACCCACCCCCAGCCTCAGCCAGCCAGAATCACAGGAATACACATAAGCATGCCTGTTTGTTCAGGGAGACCTCAGGATGTGAACTCAGACCTCAGCACTACCACCAAAGATACCCTTAATTTTGTCTTAAGTAGGTAAGAGTCCATGTGACGATTTGTAGTTCAAGTTGATAATACATATTCTAGGATACCATGGCAATTTTATTGCTGAATTTCACATAGAAAGTTGTTCTTTTTGCCAGAGGATACATTCACTCACCAGAGAGAGGAGAGAGAGAGAGAGAGAGAGAGAGAGAGAGAGAGAGAGAAAGCACCTTCTCCATGGGGCATGGTCACACAATAGCAATCTCTTCTCCTCCAGTTCTTCTTCCAGTCAGGATTTTTGACATGCACACACATGTGCCTGGCATGTGTCTCAAGCTGCCAGATTTGGCACGTGAACTGTGTAGTTGGTCATGTGGGATCAGGCTACCTTAAACACCACGCCACTGGTTAGCCCACAAATTGTTCTTATATTTGGCTCTTTTGTTTGTAGAATGGCTTTAATGTACTAGATGATGTAAAAGATAATGATATTAATTTAGATATGCATCGGCTGTATTAGTAGGGGAGATGGCTAAAATTAAGCTGATAGCATAAAGTGGAAGTCAGCAAACTATGGCTCATGCAGCAAATTTAGTCTGTTGTTTGTTTATATATAGCCTATAATCTAAGAATGGCTTTTACATTTTTATTTATTTAAACTATTTTATTTATGGGACCAGCAGGTGGCGTGGTGGTTAAAGTGCTGGACATTCCCACATGGCCGACCATGGTTCAAGTCCTGGACCTGGAGGCTTGCTTTCTCACTTTCTCTCTCTCTCTTTGTGTCTCTCTCTGATCAAATTAAAATAAATAAATGAATAAATAAAATTTAAAATAAATAATTAAAAAATTATTTTATTTAATGTCAGAGGGCATGTGCCAGAGTCAGACAGAAGAATGAAGTAACCCCCAATGAAGCAAGGTCACACTAATTCCTTCTCCTCCAGTTCTCCATCCTGTTGGAATTTGAAGCGTATAGCCACACTCAACCATCATGTTTTTTA
This sequence comes from Tupaia tana, assembly GCA_026018925.1. NCBI lineage: Eukaryota > Metazoa > Chordata > Mammalia > Scandentia > Tupaiidae > Tupaia > Tupaia tana. The sequence goes on from JAKSZU010000010.1 coordinate 32,820,931, forward strand.
AATCACTGAGGGAACCAGCAGTTAGCATAATGGCTATGTCGCTTCCCACGTAGTCGACCGCGGTTCGCGTCTCGGACCCGGTGCTTACAACTCATTGCGTGCGTGCCCAAGATCCCGAGAGGAGAATGGAGGAGAAGGGATTGCGGCGTGTGGGATTTCTCGCTTTCTGTCTCTCTGTCTCTCTCTGTCTGTCCGGCGAGCGCACGCGCCCTAGAAAAACCTCTCACCTTAATTCTTTCCTAGCTCCCTTAACCGCTAGGTTACAGGGCCAGTTCTGGCTTTTTTTTTTTTTTTTTTTTTTTTTTTTTAATTTTGCTACAGAACGTGTATGCTCCACAGAGTCAGGGAGAGAGAGAAAGTGAGAAAGCATCACCCAAGGGGATGACAACACCGCAATCACTTCTCCATTCTCCTCTTGGTATTCTGACCACACATGCACACATGCCCAGCGTGTTTTTCAGACCATCGAGTCCAGGACTTGAACTAAGCAGTCAGCCATGTGGGATCCAGCCTCCTTAACCACTACGGCAACTAGCTGGCTCTGGCCCTGACTTTACTATTTTTAAAGTCTAAAAATAAATCAAAAGAAGAGTATCTTGTGACATAAAAACTGTGACATTAAAATTTCAATGTCCATAAAGTTTTACTGGAGGACAGCCATGCCTATTTGTTTACAAATTTGTCTATGGCTGCTATTGCTACAATGTAGACCAGAAGGCCTACAATGGCTGAAATACTTACTATCTCACCCTTTACAGAAAATGTCTGCCAATCCCTCCTGTAAGGGAATGTGACTATTGGAGAGAGAAATTTCAATGTCTAGAAGACAACAGAAATCCACTGATTGTTTATCTTGTGATTTATATGTTGGTACATTTTTCTACATGTCTACTTCAATAAAAAGATTTTTAAAAGAATTATTTTACTTAACTTTATTTATTTATTTATTTTAATTTGAATAGGGGAGGGAGGGAGGGAGGAAGGAAGGGGGGAGGGAAAGTGAGAAAGCAACCCGCCAAGTCCGGGACTTGAACTGCAGTTGGCCATGTGGGAGTCCAGTGCCCTAAACCATCATAAAACCTGCCAACCCCTAAAATATTTTTTTAAATTGTATTATTGAAAATTTGAGGATGTACAAAGGAGATAACATTTCCTATAATATTTCCCAAATAGCATATTTAAAACGAAATGTTTTTAAAGCCATTATCAGAATTAGGGTTTGATTTCTGTTAGAGTCCAAATGAGGGATGGCCAGATTTGCAAATCATACACATAGCCTGGACAAACCACTTAGAGAAGGTTCTGAAAAACAACTAAAACTTCTTACATTTAACATGAGTGTGCTCATTAAAAACAACTCATCATGTGGTGATATCTTTTTATATATTTCTTAAGACATCATCATAATGATATCTTTTTACATATTTCTTTTTAAACAGCACAGAAATTAGTTTTTAATGAATACATTCATGTTAAATGTAAGGAACCCATTCTTATGGTATATTTAGTCACTTGAAATATTTTCCTTCGAGGAGAGTAGAAGAAAAATCCCATAATAGAAACTACTTAAAAGTTAAATTGGTACACAGGAATGTAACAAAGGATACTTCCTGTTTTGAAAAAAAATACATACCAGTTAATTTTAAATTAATTTTTATGTTTCTCTTAAAATTTTTACACTAAAAATTCACTTAACTTGACTGTCTTCAGTTCTTTTTATAAACTGATAAAATGTAAGTCTATCTCTCTGCTCCTATAAATTTTTTGATTTAGTTAGGTACTGATATATTTTATACTACTTTTTAGGAGCCAGTAGTGCTGCTCTCTCGTGGCTATTTTAATTTCAAATTCAAGTACTAAAAGGTTACTTTTGTTCTTTCTGTACTTCCCAAGCTTAGTTTGCAAGTTCTCAAGAGAATTGTAAGGAAAATTGAATAACTGAGTGATGTCAGTCCCTTTGTAATAAGGGAAATAAAAGTTCTACTTGCATTAAGTTTATTTCTCTTAAGAGGACAGTTTGGCAAGAAATATGACGAATACCTCAAACAATATGAAAATATATAATTGCCTTTTGCCACTTTTGATCTTTTAGCTTTATTTTTTGTCAGGCATCTGCAATGCAACAGTGGCTCTGCCCTGACATTGTTCCACGTTTTCCTTTCAAGCCCTAATAAAGGCTACTTAATCCTGCTGCAGATGCACCTTTTTGGCTATGGCCCTCTGTCCCTGAAATGTAAGTAACTGTGAAGTGATATATCAGCTCTGCGTCTTGGTTTAGTAGCCAGAACTCTGCCTTGCTTCTCTCCGTGCCTTGAATCTCCACCTCATTCCTTTTGCAAAATTCACACAGTGATGCCCATGGCATTGTGTGAATACTGAAGACTTACAGCTGATAGATTACACTTTGTATCTTTGTATATGTGCATGTCTGTTTTCATTAGTTTTTTTCCTTTTTAAAAAAATTTGCTATAGAGGGTACATGCTCACCAAGAAGAGAGAAAGGGAAAATAGCCCAGGGGAATGACCATGCCGTAATCCCTTCTCCTCCCTTCTGCTCTTGAGATTTTGGGACACAAGCACGTATGCTCGGTGTGTTTTTCAAGTTGCCAGTTCTGGGACTTGAACGGCACACTCAGCCATGCGAGATCATTTGTCAGTCAGGACACGCAAACTAAAAGTACCATGAGATATTACTACATGCCTATAAAAATAGCTAACACTGAAAATAGCAAATAATGATAAGGATGGAGAGCAATATGAACTCTCATTCATTGCGATGGAAATGCAAAATGGTACAACTACTTTGGAAGACAATTTGGCAGTTTCTGAACAAATTAAACACAGATTTCCACATAACCCAGTAATTGCATTCCCAGGTATTTACCAAAATGATTTTCAAATGTATGCCCTCACAAATACCTGAACAAAAATGTTTATAACAGCTTTATTCATTCTATCACTAAAAATTGGAAGCAACCAAAATGTCTTTCAATAGGAGAAAGGATAAACAAGCCATACAATGGAATATCACTCAGCAATGAAAAGTAACAAGCTATTGACTTATACAACATAAATCAATCCTAAGTGTATTTTATTAAGTGAAATAACCTATACCCAAAAGACTACACATTGTATGATTCTATGATATTCTAGAGACGGTAAAGCTGAAAGGACAGAAACAGACGAATGGTTGGTTGCCAGGGCTTGAGGAAAGGGGAGTTTTTTATCACAAAGGGGAAGTTCAAGGGTATTTTTAGGGTGAAAAACAGTTCTGTGTGGTACCTGTGTAGTGAGTGAACAGATGACTCTGTATTTCAAAATCCATAGAACTGGACATCACAAAGGGTGATGTGTGCAAACTGGAAAAAGGAACATCAACCAGGATGTTAGAGGATCCCAGGATGAAATGTCAATTAAAACAAATGAATCTAACTTTACTACAGATGTATAATACAACTGCACTGAAGGGAGATGGGAAATAAGGGAGCTAGATCTAAATAACACTGGAATATATTGTTTTGACATTAAACTGTAAAAACTAAAGGACCTGTACATAAACTTGCTTTTCACTGTGATACAGATTAACAATACTGAAAATGCTTTGTATATTGAGGCTGAACATGTAAGAAAGTGGATGATGGATGGTAGGAGCCAGGTTTCTCATTGCTGGTAAAGAAAGTTATAACTAAGCAAGAAGGTAAGTTAGAATAAACTCTCTGGCAGTGAATTAGATCTGAAGACATCAATATGAATTTATAATTAGCTTAATAGAGAGGACAGATACAGAAACAACTGCACGGTTAGTACACAGTACATTATCTAGCTCTGCCCCACTGAGTGGGGCCTACAAGTAATACCATCCTAGCAACAATGGGTATGTCCAACATGCGGGTTTCGGTTTCTACAAACGATTCTCCAGTAAAAGAAGCCAGGCCTCCTTAAAGAAATGGCAGATTCCAAGGCTGAAGCAGAGAAAATATGAGAGAAGCCCAGAATATTTTGTCCTGCTCAGAAAACAAATATATAGGGACACATCAAACATAGAAGCCCAGTTAAAGAACTTGCAATGTGCAAAGCTAAAATAATTCCAAAAAAAACCCCACAAACATGTATTAGATTACAATGTAAAGTATGATATCCACGAATCCATACTGATACAAATGATTGAATAAAAAAGAAATTGGGAGGGACCAGCCAGTGGCATGTGGTTAAGGGTGCTGGACTCCCATATAGCCAATCACAGTTCAAGTCTCAGACCTGGCAGCTTGCTTTCTCACTTCTCTTTCTCTCTCTCTTTCACTCTGTCCCTCTCTCGTCAAATTAAAATAATTAAGTAAATAAATAAAGTTAAGTAAAATAATTCTTTAAAAAATGTTTAAAAGAAATTGGGAGAAGAGATATATCTTTCTCATAAGAGCCATATATTTTAAAAAAGATGTATTTATTTATTTTGTTATTATTATTTAATTTTAAATTTTACTAGAGAAAGAGAGAGAAAGGGAAAGTGAAAAAGCAAGCCATCAGGTCTGGGACTTGAACCACAGTCAGCGATGTGTGAGTCCAGCACCTCAACCACCACGCCACCAGCCAGCCCCAACAGAACTGTACTTAATATGTGCTAGACACTTTCCTCGTTAGGAGGTGAGGTTTAACTCTCCCATTTGGAAGATGAGGTAGACTAAGTGACTTGCTTTCGAAGAACAGAGTATAGAAGAAGGATAACAGTAACTGTATAGTGAAGAAAACTACAAACACAATCTTAGTCATACAGATTAACATGATATAGATGTCACAAGAAATATTCTTTCACATCTGCAACACTGTTTCCAAAAAACCTATAAACCTAGTCTAACTATGAGAAAAACATTAGACAGCCCCACAAGTGGGAACATTTTACAGAATACCTGCCAGTACTACTCAAGATTGTCACTGTCAGAAAGAACGCCCCCCAACCCCGCCCAAAAAAAAAAAAAAAAAAAAAAAAAAAATCCAAAGAAAGACTGAGAAACTGTCACGCACCAAAGGAGACTGAGGAAACATGACCATTAAATACAATGTGGTAACCTGGATGGGTTTTAGAACAAAGCAAGGACATTAATTTCTTTCTCTCTCTCTCTCTCTCTTTTATTTTTTTTTGGAGAGGTTTTTGCTATAGGGCGTGTTCGCCAGAGAGCCAGAGATAGAAAGCAAGAAATCAGCCCCCAGGGGGATGGCCACGCTACAATTCCTTCTCCTCCACTCTCCTCTCGGGATCCTGGGCACGCATCACATGTGCCTGGTGTGAGTTCAAGCCACGGGGTCCGGGACTCAAACACGGTTAACTACATGGGAGTCCAGCGACATAGCCATTACGTTAACCGCTGGTCCAAGGACATTAATTTCTTAAAGGTTATTCATAATGTGGAATATGAAGTTATATCTATCAACCTTTTCTACTTTATTACACTAAAATCTTTTGACCTATCTTGAACTTTGAACTGATATTTTCCTCATTAATAATTTGTAATATAACATATCCATGTTTGGAAAATACTGGTATCACTAAGTTAAGCACCCTTTCCTAATGTTAATGTGTTTCAGTAGTCAACTACTAACACTACTGATCTCACTGGAAAAGTCTTTAAGTATTAGAACTGGAATTTTTCCAAAACTTTCATTTTAACTTGACAAGTCAAATGTTATCACAGGTAACAAATACTGTTGGTTGTTTTCCTTGAAGTGACCAGCATACCTCATTCATTTTGAGAAAACGTTTATCAAATAGCCAAATCTAAATAATCAAGACTGTCCATTGTTCTTCCAAGTATAAAAAGCATATAATGAAAAGAGCAGTTACTTTTAAAAAAACATACTGTACCCCGCAAAGATGTACAACCATTTTATGAAAACCAGAAATCACAGTAATAAGTAAATAAATAAAAGGAAAGAAAAAGAGCAGTGAGTTCTGCACGCAATGCAACTGCATGAGAGCTTTTCCTGAGACAGCTTTTGAACTCCGGGATACAGCAAGACCTCTTTATACATACTACCCATTTTGTAACATAGAATATGAAAAAGGAAAAAAAAAAAAGGGACCAGAAGTTGGCGAATGGCTATGTCGCTGGACTCCCATGTAGTCGATCACGGTTCGTGTCCCGGACCCAGTGGCTTAAACTCACACCGAGCATGTGTGCGTGCGTACCCAAGATCCCGAGAGGAGAATGGAGAAGGGATTGTGGTGTGGCCATCCCCCCTGGGGGGTGATTTCTCGTTTTCTGTCTCTCTGTCTCTCTCTGTCTTTCTGGTGAGCGCACGTGCCCTATAGCAAAAAAACTTCTCCAAAAAAAAAAAAAAAAGACATGTACTTATGATTTTGTAAAATAATGTTTACTGCATCATTAGGCATTTTTAAGTACACTGGCATTTACACGTGCAAGCATACTGCAACCACTGGAATATTTTCATGTCTTGATTCATGCTAAGGCATTAGCAGTTTCCCCACAATTACTTTCCTATGATCAGTGCAAATGTCAACAATGAAAAGGGCAACTAACATTTCAGTATTACCATGAAGATAATTTTGACCTCCTCGACACCCAAAAGATACCAGAGGACATACTGAAAAGTTCTGAAAGTAAGTGGAAGAGTCTGGAACACAGCATTCACAGGGCAGTAGAAGGGCTGGTGAAGCTGAGAAAGAGTAGCCAGAGAAACAAAAGGGAAAACCAGGAGTGTGTACAGTGAGGGAAGCCAAAGGAAAAGAATGTTCCCCAAGGTTAGTGGTCAACAGCGAGATGCCAAGAAAGATTAAGACTGCAAATACTCCACTGCACTTAACGTGAGGAAGGTTTACTTAAGGCTGAACGAATAATGTCCAATCAAGCAGGAAGAACCACAAAAAGAGCTCTGGACATTCTGAAAAGAACAATTCTGTTACAAATGTATGCTCCGTTTTGAGACTAAAACAAGGATTATTAGAGAAAAATTGTGGTTATTTTCTTTAAATATCTGTTCTGCCTAATAAGCAAATATAAGTTATTTGGTCCTCTATAATGTCACTTAAAAATCCTATTCAAAGTTCTCCAGTTTTCTGAGGTAATTGTTAAATGTTTTTCTAAGAGCAAAGTTATTCTGGAATATTAAAAAAGGATCAGTATTACTAAAATAGCAATACCTCCTTCCTACCTAAATCAAAATCTCCCATTTGGTATACAACTCTAAGTTAAAAAGAAAAAACAAAAAAGAAAGAAAGAAAGTCAGGCCCAGCTACAGTGGTACGAATGGTAGGGCACTGCTATGTGTTGCTGGACACCCAGGTTTGGTTTCCAGACCAACCTGAATGTACTGGTTGTGGTGGCACGCCTGGGATCCTGACTGGCTGTGGTGGCACCCTGTGATCCTGACTGGCTGTGGTGGCACGCCTGAGATCCTGGCTGGCTGTGGTGGCACGCCTGGGATCCTGACTGGCTGTGGTGGCACGCCTGGGATCCTGGCTGGCTGTGGTGGCACGCCTGAGATCCTGGCTGGCTGACTGGGAAACTAGGGCAGGAGGAGAGCAGCATGGAGAGGCCTTGTCGGGGTATCCATAGCTCAGGAAATAAACTTTAAAAGAAAGTCTACCATTTGATGCTATAAAGGACATTATGGGTCAAATAAGAAAACCAAAATTCAAACAGTAAAGTACTGTATTGTTGGCAAATGTGCTGAAATTGATAACTGTAATGTGATCTTTAACAGATATCTCCATTCTGAGCAAATACAAATAAGGGATTCTAGAGTAAATGATCAAAAGATGGTAAAAGTGGGATAAGATAGAATACTAGAATCCTAAACTTTATTTTAAGAAAAATGAACAGGTGGAAAAAATGAGGGAAGTATAGCTGAATGGACAATGGTATGTCCAAAGACAGACAGAATTGGGAAGAAAAGGGAACCCTCAAATCAAAACTGACATCTCCTTGTAAGAGTACTATGCGATACACCACAGATATTCCAGCAAAATGATTCTCACAGAATGGATATTCTCCTTGAATGGTACTTGGTTGAAGCCGGACAAGGTATGGCAGGAGCAGGAGTGAGAAGACTGGTAACAGTAACCGGTAGGGTCCTCTAGCAGTGGACAGCAGACTTCCTCTGCGACTCAGCAATGCCATTTCCAACTTACTGCTGTATCGTCAAAATAATTAGGCTACTCAAGGTCACGTCCCATTAGCCTGTGCCAGGAACGTAGACGACAGGGTGTCTGAGAGCGTTAAGTAAAAAAAGACCTGACCATCATCCTATTTGTACAGAAGGAAGACGTAAGAACAAATAGAACACTTGAGATACGGGAGGAAAGAAGACCTACTGTGTGATGGAGCATACTGGTGGACTGGGGGAGGGTGGAAAACCTGGTTTTCAATCTAACATCGTCAGCAAAGCTGAATACCAGGTGAGAAGAAAAACACCAAAATAGTCAGACACACGCATGTGCAGGCACATGCGGCCAAGAGCTAACCATGACAGATGGAAGCGTATGAGCACAGGATGCATCAAACATGGCTGCCACGGTAAAGCTGAAAATGAACTCCCATAAAATGGACATGGCAAAACGGTGCTTTTATACTAAAAAAGATAAACCAAATTCAGCTGCTATGGTAAAAATAATCCAATTCACTTAGTTATGACGCTGTCAAATTTCTTTTTATTTCTACAATGGCAAGGAAAACCAAGACTTATAAATGCTAAAAATCAGACCCTGCCATGCCTATCAGAACTGAAAAAAGAAAGCATCGCATCTTGGGAATTTTAACTTTATTTGTTGTTGTTGCCGCTGCTGTGGAAGACCTCGAGGTTTGCTAGACATATTTCACTGTACAGAAACATTAATTACCTTTAAGTTGACATAAAGGTCACACATAAGCTCCCTTAAAGAAAATTTAAGGTAGTTCTGGGGTCATTAGTGAGTTTATAGCTACACAGGGTCATGAATTAGACACAAGAAATTTCTCTCTGGTGTGTCATATAGGACAGTTTATTTCAAGCTTGTTATGGTGAACTCAAAATTAATCTTTCTCTAAATTCCCTTTTGACAGCAAGAATCAAATTACCCGAAGTAACTGCAACTGTAAAGACCTACAGACTCCAACAGCACTCAACCTCAACACTACTGACATTTCGGTCAGATGACTCCTTGTTGGCAGATGTCCTGCACGTTATTCTCTGTTGAGCAGCACTGGCCTCTACCCACTAGATACCAGAAGCACACAGACCCACTCCCACCATCCCAGTCATAATACCCAAAAATGTTTCCAGATACTGGGGACAGTGGGTGCAAAACTGTTCCTGATACAGAATCACTAAATCACTACTTTTAGGGCAAGAAGGGTCAGAGTGGGTCCCTATTCATTTCACTTCATTGTCCTACGACAGCGAATACATTAAATCATGAAACTAACTGATGTTATTTCATTAAAATAATGCTTAGACTACAATTTTACATTATACATATATGCAGAATGTATTATAATCTCAAGGGAAAAAAATCACTTAATACTATACTCTGCTATTTCAGTGATGGCTTTTTTTTTGAAGAGGTTTTTGCTACAGGGCGCGTGCGCTAGCCAGACAGACAGAGAGAGACAGAGAGACAGAAAGCGAGAAATCACCCCCCAGGGGGGATGGCCACGCCGCAATCCCTTCTCCTCCATTCTCCTCTCGGGATCTTGGGCACGCACGCACACGCACCCGGCGTGAGTTTAAGCCACCGGGTCTGGGACGCGAACCGCGGTCGACTACGTGGGAGTCCAGTGACATAGCCATTACGCTAACTGCTGGTCCCCTATTTCAGTGATTTTAATTGTAAGATTTTGTTTAGATAATGCTATGGTTTGAATGTGTCCCCTCCAAAATCCATAATGAAACATAATCCATACTATGGTGGTATTAAGAAGTGGGGCCTTTTGGGAAGTAATTTAGTCATCAGAGTCTCTGCCCTCATGAATGGATCAGTGCCTTAAAAAACAGCTGGAAGGGGACCAGCAGATGGTGTAGCGGTTATGTTGCTGGATTCTCATGTAGTCGTCCACAGCTCAAGTCCCGGACCCAGCAGCTTAAAACTCACACGAGGCGCATGTGTGTGTGTGTGCGTGCCCAAAATCCCAAGAGAAGAATGGAGGAGAAGGAACTGTGGCATTATCATTCACCTTAGGAGTGATTTCTTGCTTTCTATCTCTGTCTCTTCAGCGAGTGTATGCACCCTATAGCAAAAATTTCTCAAAAAACAAACAAAAAACAGCCAGAAGAGGGGTTGGTCTCACAGCCTAGTGGATACAGGAGCCAGTTCCTGTATGACCAACCATGGTTTGAATCCTGCCCTGAATCGCTTGAAGAAAACATGCTATGGGTGTGTGTGTGTGTGTGTGTGTGTGTGTGTGCGCCCAAAATTCTAGCAAGAGGGTGAAGTGGAGGAGAAGGGACTGAGGCAACACTTTCTCCCTCTCTGTCTCTCTCTGGCAAGTGTACACACCCTCTCACAATTAAAAAAATATCTTTTAAAAATGGACTGGAGGAATTAGTACAGGCACTGTTTGCTTTTCCAACATGTAAGGACAAAGCATCCAAGGTGCCATCTTTTTTATTTTATTTTTAAAGAGGGATTTTTGCTATAGGACGTGTGTGCTCACTGGAGAGACAGAGAGAGAGAGACAAAGAGACAGAAAGAGAGAAATCATCCCCCAGGGGCATGGTCATTCTGCAATCCCTTCTTCTTCATTCCCCTCTCAGGATTTTGAGCATGCATGCACATGTGCCCAGCATTGAGTTTAAGCTGCTGAGTCCAGGACTCGAACTACCGTTGACTATGTGGGCATTCAGAGACATAACTATTACACCATCTGCTGGTCCCCCAAGGTGCCATCTTGAAAGCAGAAAGCCAGCTCTCATCAGACACAAAAAGTGCCAGTGCCTTGATCGTGAGTGTACCGTCTCCAGACTGAGAAATAAATTTCTGTTGTTTATAAATTACCCAGTCTCAGTATTTTGTTAGAGCAGCACAAATGAATTAAGACAAAATATTTCTAAATCAACCTACTTAAAAATAAGCCTTTAATTGAAACATAAAATATGAATTAATGTTATACAGGATTGTTTCAGAATTACAAATGTTATAAATTAGTATTTGCAGTGTCTGAATACAATTTGAAGAAAAAATGCAAACACAAGAATAGTTCCACTATTCATTTATCTGACAATTCCAAAACAAGTGCTTTCTTATTACTTTTAAAATACTCTTTTAAGCTAATTTTTCATTAATATTGTCAAAATTATAGAAAGATTTACCCTGCAAAAATTGGGGAACAATCCTACCTTATTTTACATTGGTATATATTTTGCCTTTAACTAGTGACCAAATGATTCATTATCCTTGAACCTAGATCCATTCATCCAAAGATTTATTGAACACTTACTTATATATATAAATCAGGAATTGTTGCTAGGAAAAAATAGTGAGCTCAAGTGCCATCTTTCCAGAAGCTTAGAGTCTAATGAGACAGACAGAGAAACAAACAGTAGTAATACAATGCAATAAATGTTGGTATCAGTATAAGTTGCAATGGAAACAGTATACTGTGTCAAAGACAGGCAAGGTTTCACCAGCAAAAACTGGAATGACTCTTGAAAGATGAAGAGAAGTGAAAGGAAGATAAAGAGAACCATGCTATTAGTTTTGGGGTGAGAACATGTTACATGAAAGCAGAAGAGAAGATGCCACAAAGTCTAAAATGAAATTCTTCTAACATTTACAAGGAAGGTTTTGACCCTAGGGCACTAATACAAAGTAAAACGGGGATTATAAACAAGACATCTCACATAAAACGTTAGATGGGATTACAAACAAGATACCTCATATAAAACATGAGATGTTTAAAATTTACAATTAAAACTTGAATTTCTTTTTTGCTATGGTTTGGAATGATTTGTTCCCCAACATTCACTTTCTGAAAACTTGGTCCCTTGTATGATGGTTTTGACAGGTGACAAGGCCTTTAAGAGGTGAGGCCTAGGGGCCGGCAGGTGGTATGGTAGTTCAGAGCGCTGGACTCCCACATGGCCAACCATGGTTTGGGTCCCAGATCTAGTGGCTTGCTTTCTCACTTTCTCTCTCTCTATCCCTCTGTGGTTGGTTGACTAGATAGATAAAAAGTTAAATAAAAATATTTTTTTAAAAAAAGAGGTGGGACCTAATGGGAGGGTGCCATCCAGTTGGTTGGGGTAGAAGGAGGGACAAACAGAAGTGGAGAATTCTGTGTTCTCTCTTTGTGGTCACCTCCTCTCAGACCCTGACAGCCATTTTGTGATACAGGTTCAGCCTCACACCTTTGGACTTTTCAGCCACTAGAATTAAGCCTAAATAAACCTCTATTCTTTATAAGTCACCCAGTCTCAGCGCTTTCTAGCAATACAATAATGGACTAATACCATTTTCAAAATTAGTTTGATTCCCAAGGAAAGTTAACATTAAGGATCGTTACCAGCTAAATCCTGAATTGAGTTATTGGCTAGTTAATTATATCATTTGGAGAAAATTTAGTTATTCCAACATGCAAGGTTCTGGAAAAAAGATTAGCACACAAATATAAAAGTGATGCTTCTATGATTTCCGTATTGTTTTTGCAGTAAATTTTAAAATACTCTCAGAGAAATCAATTTAGACCAATGAGTTTCCATAGCTGAGGCAAGGATTCAACGCGCAAACCTGGGGCATCTAAAGCAGGCTACAAGCATCTTATCAACTTCAGAGCAAGTCAATAATATGAATGGAGGAAAAAAATGCATGCCCTTTATCTTTAAATGAACACATGGATTTTCCCAATGGTCTATCTTTGTTCCAAACACAGTTCGCTCAATTATCATCACAGGAGGAAGACATCACTAGTACATGTAGACTAAGAGCCTTGATAAATACTGGAGGACTTATTTAAAAACTTGTTTAACAAGAGAAGGTTCATGGATGTGAAAAAAGTCTAATTCATTTTTCTTTACTTGAGCCACATTAAGTATGACACATACATGATGTATGTATAGTACTACAAAACATGTTTTAAATCACAAAAGTTAGAAAATGATTTACAGTGATGGTTAACAGGAACATAAGGGTAAGTACAATTGTTCTTGAAAATGAGAATGAGGGGTCAGCAGGTGGTGTGGTGATTAAGGCTCTGGAATCACATGGCCAACCTCAGTCTGAGTCCAGGACACAATGGCCTGAAACTCATGCTGGGCATGAATGTGTGAATGCCCAAAATCTCAGGAGAATAGAGAAGGGATTATAGTGTGGCCATCCCTCCTACGGGGTGATTTCTCACTTTCCCTCTCTCTGTCTTGCTCCAGCCAGGCACACATGCCCTATAGTAAAAACCTGAAAAGGTTAAAAAAAAAAAAAAAAAAAGTGATATTGTGTTGTTAGAAAAGTCATAACATATTTTTTTGTTTTACTATGCAAAAATGCACCCTGATTTTTCCGGTGATCCAATATTCAAAAAACTCTGGACTTGAACCTGTAATCACCGTAACACTAATTACAATGACACTGTAACTACTCTAACTAGCTTTAATTTATGTATTTGATAAGCTAAAACTTCAATTTCCAGTCTAAATACTGGTGTAACTGCACTGATAAAAGGGAATAATTCACTACTACATTATCAATTCACTTCCATTAACTTAAAAATTAGAGTATCATTTAGAAGTTGAATGAAGCATTTAAAGATACGCAAGTGATGATAAATCAACCAATATCATTTGATGGTATGGACTGCATTCCTTACAGATTCCTGCCCCCTCTTACCTTCAGTGAAAATAGCCTTAAAAAATAATTATAAAGATAATGCATACTCAGTGGAAAGCAGTTAACGTTTCAGTGTGGATCTTTCCATTGGCACACACACACACACACACACACACATATACAATGCTGTTTTATATACATGGGATCATATAACAAGACTGGTACATAATATCTGTCACCTAACAATACAATGAGAATTTCCAAATCATTGAATTTAGGTAACATATGACATAGTCTGAGTATGTTTGGTAGAAAAGGTCCTTTTAAAGTAGGATCTGGACACTAGAAACCATAAAAGAAAATAATAAATAGATTATACTACATGAAAATATAAAGCTTCTCCATAATTAAAACACGCCATGAACAATGAAATAAGGCAAATGACAAAAATGGGATGTGACTGGCATATGTTTGTTATTGTAACTATTAATAAAGAGCACTTCAATGTGTTTTGATCATTGTCTTAACTGAATTTCTACAAACATATCTTATTTTAATTAAGTGGTTCTCATTTTTTAAAAGTTATTTGTAGGGAATCTATAAGAGCAAAAGTGAGTTATTTGCAAACTCTTCATCATATAAATCCAGCATTTGCTGTAGAACAGACTGACCAGTATCCTATAGGGAGAGTCTAGAAGTTAAATTAGTAATTTGCACATGTTGTGAAATCAGTGCTGGGGCTGGCAGGTGGAGTGGTGGTTAAGGCGCTAGACTCCCACATGGCTGACCATGGTTTGAGTCCTAGACCTGGCAGCTTATTTTCTCACTTTTCCTCTCTCTCTCTCTCTGTCTCTTTGGTCAAATTAAAAATAAATAAATAGACAGACAGATAGATAGAAAGAGAGAGAAATAAGTGCTAAGTATAATAAATGGAAAACTGGGGGGTTTTACCATGATACAAATATAATGCCACAGAAATAATTGAATGGAATTAACCTATTAAATCGAGATGTGTGTGGCAGTGCCTTTAAGAAATTACAAGTAATTGTCTGGGAAAAATAATCAATCTTGACTCCTAGCATATACCATACACAAAAATCAATTGCAGACAGATTACTGAGTTGTAAAAGGTAAAACTATAAAATCTGTAGAAGAGGCCTAGCCACTGTTCTGCCAGGACTGAAGCTACATAGTAACTGTGGTTCTAATGCCATGTCAGCCTACAAAAAACTCAGGGTATGTAGTTCCCGGGATCCTGAGGAGATAGAGGGCTAGAGAAGGGGGACTGTGGTGTGACCAGACCTTGTCAAAGGTGCCATTTCTCTCTTTTCCCCATCCTTACACCCGCTCTCCATGTGCAAGCATGCATTTTGCATCATTAAAAAAAATTAAATTCCTAAAAGAAAATACAGGGAAACATTTCAATGGCCATAGGGTAGGCAACATCTTCTTGACAAAAACACAGATGCACCAACCATAAAGGCAAAAAGTTGATAACCTAGTCTACATTAGCATTATGAACTCCTATTCATCAAAAGATGCCATTTAAGAGAATGTAAAGACAAGCAGTGAGTAGACAAAGGTAACTGTAAAACATTTATCCAACAAAGCACTCTTACCCAGAATATGTAGAGAACTTCTACAAATAACTAAGACAAGACAACCCAACAGATAAATAGGCAAAAGTCCTGAACAGACACTTTATAAATATGGCAAATAAATATATGACAAGGAGCTCGAACTGTCAATTAACAACAATAACAAAACAAAATTAAAACCACAATGTACCACTTCCCTACACATCCATTATAAAGTGGATTGCAGTCCTCATACACTGCTGGTGAGTGAACTAGTGCAACTACTTCTACATCCATCAGAAATGCTTACATATGCTCATCAAAGACATGTAATGGAATGTTCATAGCTGCCTAGAAACTGGTCCATCCACAGGAGAATGGACATATAAAATACATTCTTTAAACAGAATGCCACACTCAGCAATGAGAATGAACTACCGATTACTACACACAACCACACTGAAAAATCTCACAAATATAATGTTGAGTGGAACAAACCAGTTACTGAATAAAATACATAAAGCACCTCTATTTATGTAAATTATAAAAACAAGCAAAATTAGTTGATAATGTAGTAAGGGGTTATCGTTGGAGTGGTACAGTTATCGAGGGAAGGTGTCAAGGACTTGTGGGATACTGGCTATGTTGTATTTCCTGTTCTAGGTGCAAGATGCACAGGTGTGTTCACTGTTAAATTTTATCAAGTTGTGGGGACAGCAGATGGCAATTATGTTGCTGGACTCCCACATGGCTGACTGCAATTTGAGTCCTGGACCTGGTGGCTTCAAACTCACACCAGGTACATGTGCGTATGTGCCCAATATTCCAGAAGGAGAAGGGAGGAGAAGGGATTGTGGTGTGGCCATCCCTGCTGGGGGGTCTTCTTGCTTTCTGTCTGTCTTTCTGTCTGTCTCTGTCTCTCTGGTGAGCGCATGTGCTCTATGGCAAAAATCTCTCAAAAAAATTTTTTTATCAAGTTGTACACTTTGGCTCAGTACACTTTTTTGGATGTGTATCACACTTCAGGTAGGTAGGAGAGAAAGTATTCACGGAAAATATAAATTATACTAGAGACATGGATATTAATGTTTCCTAAGTTCAAAGTTTCAATGAGAACCACCTGCTCTGTGCACAGTACTCACTACTTCATTATCCATGCTGATAGGTATCTGTCTGCCACATGCAATACATGCCTATTAGCACAGGTTTGATGGGAACTGAGGACAGTGACAGGTAAGACATGGTTTGCCCAAGGATGAACAAACAGGGACCATTATCAGATCATTTTCTCATCTTCCTTTTGGCTTAGCCTCTAGCATGTTTTACCCAGAATAGGCACCACATAACAATGCTAATCATGTACAACCTACAAACAACTACGCTCAAGGAGAGCTACAGGTAAAGCACTTAATAGGAGAAGAGTTCTCAAGCACATTCCAAGTAGAGTGGGTGGAGGGGAAAAAAGAGAATGATTTCATGGGAGAACTGGTGATGAGCTTGGTCTGGAAAGGAAGCTCAGACTTGAACATACAAAGGTAAGGGAAAGACATTTGAGATGCAAGAGAGGGCAGATCTCAGAGGCAGGCAAGCTCAAGGGCACATATAATAGTGTTTAGCTGCCAAAAGGAAAAAAAAAAAAAAAAAGAACTTTGGAAAAGAGGAGGAAGCAAACTTTTTTTTCAGTAGGTCAGGATAGAGCTCAGACATTGTATTCTTCCAAGCTCTACAGACCACTGCTGTTTTTCAAAGACTGGGACTCAAGCACTATATACCAAGTTTTCTATTTTGTTGTGGCCAGATGAGAAAAAGAATGGGAAAAATATAGCACGTGATTAAATGTACTTTAATTAATTCTCTGGTTAATAAATATTAACCTTTAATTAATATGTCAATTATTTTAGGATACTCCAAAATTAAAGTTATGATCCACCTTATTATAAATCTGGTAAGTAATGCCATAAATTTAAATTCCTTTATTCATAATAGCCAGGGAGCATGGGCAGCCCAAATGTCCACACGGCCATCTCTTCTCTTCCATTCTTCCTCTTCATGATTTTGGACACATCATACATGCATGCCCGGCATGATTTTTAAGCTGCCGGTTCTGAGATTCAAACTGTAGTTGACCATGTGGGAGTCCAGCATCTTAATCACCATAATACCTTCTGGCCCTTTAAATTTAAATTCTTAAATTCAAGTTCTAATTAATGTTGCTAAAATTAAAATGTGTATTAATGCAAACTCTGGTTAATTTAACCATCTGATATTCAATTTTTTCATCTGTAATGAGAAATGTAAAAAGATGACCCTTACAAAACTGCTTTTAAGTCTGATGTGGCATAATTCAACATGTGATCATTTTAGAAACAAAAATTTGTGATGAGCACAAGAATTCTTTTACCTCCCACAGCCTCTAGGAGGCATCAAAAATCCCTTACTACAATTACTCTGTGGTAACATTTTTTTTAACTAAGCCTAATTCATTGGACATTTGACATCAAGAAAATAGATGCTGAATCAAAAGAATCCAGTATTTCATTCTGTGCTGTGGGTAACTGATGAGGTCATCTGTATTCTTTTCAGCCCAGCAGCAGCAAAGTCACTACCACATGTGCCCATATGCGTCACCCTGGGCTGCAAGACTGCAGTAAAATAACATTTACTCATTTGTTTGGTCAGGAAATTTTGAAAAGCTTGGAAGTTCAGGGGTTTCAACAGCACGTGATTTTGCAGATATAGCTATTAACTTCAATTTTTTTGGTCGGTGTTGCCAGTGATGCCAAGTATCTTCTTTCGGGCAAAGTCTTGCAGAATACCAGGGTGCTGTTTGACCACAATGGAGCTGAGGCATTCAGTATAAGCATGATTACTCACAGATGAATTAGTCTTTTGTCTCCCTTCTTGACACGTCAGACCCCTTTCTGATGTGTCAGCTATCTGATGTCTGGCCATGTCATGATACTAGAGCAGACTGCCTGAAATCACTGTTTGCTTTGGCCTACATACAAGTCTGGATAAAGAATTCAGTCAAAACACCTCCTTCAGGTCACAGAAGGGCCTTATAGCACCACTCTGAGAAACACCATAAAGACGAAACCTTTAAAAGTATGCTTAACAGCATTTCTATATACTCCAATTTTCACATTTAACTATAATCATATAGTTTTAAGATGTATGTGATAGTTTCGGAGAATATAAATTAAGCTTTACATGAAATAAGCATTTAGAAGCATAGAGAAATCCATAAAAAAAAAACCTTTAAAAAAACGAACTAAATAAAAAATTAAGGTAAAAATAGGTAAACAGGTATTTTTTAACAAATAGGGGGCAAGGAAAAGGTAAATAAAAGGAGAAAAAAGTCTATTTATATGTGAAATTTGGGGATGTGACATTAACTAAATATATGCTTAAGAACGAATAATGCACTGAGAGACTGAGAAAATACACTAAAATGAGATTAGTACAATAAATAGCACTATGCACAAAATTAAAACTGGAATGAAGGCTGAAAGAACTTGTTTTTAATAAACAACAATACAAGTTACAACATATAAGAAAAAAATTAACAGCTCAGTTAAATATTATACATACATATTCACTCCAACATTTCAATTTAAAAAAAAAAAAAAAAAAAAAAAGCTTGGCTATTGGGCAGAATGAAACGAAGTGCTCAGATGTTCACCTCTGCAGTGCCATGTATTAAGAAAGTAGCTACTCCAATTACCAAACATACTTGCCCTAATTCCAACCCTTGGCTAGTGACTGGCTCACACACAGACAAAACACACAGCTCTTAGTCAAAGATGTAATGTGTGAAGTTGGTTGGCAGGATTCTCAGTAAGGCTTCTCTTGATCTTAGGAAGAAACATAGACCACTTTATAGCCATTCTGAGAGTGACTATGAAAAAAGACAAGCAACAAACAGGAAATAACAAGTGTTGGCAAGGGCATGGAGAAACCGAAACTCTTGCACACTGTTAGTGAGAATGTGAAATGGTGTAGCTGTGATGGAAAACAGGAGAGTGTTTCCTCCAGAAATTAAAAATAGAATTCTATATAATCCAGCAATTTCACTTCTTTATATACACAAAAGAATTGAAAGCCCAGTCTCAAAGAAATATTTATATATTTTCATGGCAGCATTATTCATAACAGCCAGGGAGCATGGGCAGCCCAAATGTCCACTGACAATGAATGAACAAAATGTGGTACTCCCCACATCAGTTTTGCTTTTTATGGTTTCAGCTACCTGAGGTACAGAACAGTAAGACATCATGAGAGAAAGAGACCACATTCACATAACGTTTATTAAAATATATTGTAGACACCTGAGATAGTGTGGGAAAAGGGTGGGAAATGGCAGAAGGTGAGATATATATATATATATATGAAGATATATATATATATATATATATATGAAACTAGAAATGGAAAATTATTGATAACATGTATGATTAAGCCACTATGCAATATATTCTGTATGGGAAACCACATTTTGTATACTGTGATGATGCTCAGTGAATGAATGCAAATTAATTAAAAATTAAAATTTAAAAAATTATTAAAACTATTTTATTATTGTTGTTAATTTCTTACTGTGACTAATTATAAACTAAACTTCATCATAGGTATGTAAGTATGTAAAAATGTATAAGAAAAACAGAGCATACCTAGGATTCAGTACTAGCCATGGTTTCAGGCAGCTACTAGGGGTCTTGGAACACTGACTGCAGATACGGGGTACTACTGTACATATATATAAAATGTAATATTATTAGCCTTTAAAAGGGCATTCTAGGGACCAGCAGTTAGCATAATGGCTATGTCGCTGAACTCCCATGTAGTCGAGTTCGGTTCAAGTCCTGGACCCGGTGGCTTAAACTCACGCCGGACATGTGTGCGTGCGTGCCTAAGATCCCGAGATGAGAATGGAGGAAAAAGGATTGTGGCGTGGCCATCCCCCTGGGAGGTGATTTCTCACCTTCTGTCTCTCTGTCTCTCTGGCGAGCGCACATGCCCTGTAGCAAAAACCTCTCCATAAATAAATAAATAAATAAATAAATAAATAGTCATTCTAACATATTACAAAATGGATTAATCTAGAGGTCATCATATTAAGTGAAATATGCCAGTCAAAGAAGAAACAAATATTTATGATTCCACTTAAGTGAAGTACCTTAAGTAGTAACATTTGTAGGGCTGGGAGGTGGGAGGAGAACTTGTTGAGTAGGTACAGAGTTTCAGTTTTGCAAGATGAAAAGAGTTCTAGCGATGGAGGGTGGGTGGTGATTGTTCACAGCATTGTGAGTGTACTTAATATCACTGAAGTGTACATTTAAAAGTGGTTATAATAGTAAATGTTATATTACATATATTTTACCACATTTAAAAATAATTTTTTAAAAAAAGAGAGAGAGAGGAGAAATTTTGTTTTTCTGATCCTAGTTACTGCTGATGACCTGTGATGCCTGGATGGACAACAACTACCTTGGTGCTCTGACAGGGTAGACCAAGAGTAAGTGCATCACTGAGGATAGCAGCCGGCAGCAGGATGGAATCTTGCTACAGCAGGGTGGAATCCTCCCAAGAGAAACTCTTCTACATGGAACGTGTAATTTCCACTCAATTCAGTCAGTTCATGAGTTCCCAAACTGATACTGAGTTATACTAAAATAATACTAAGTCCCATTAAAATGGACACAATTACTGTAAAAGTTAGCTTGAGTATAACAACGTATCAAGATAACATCCTTTCATTGATGACTCTAATTACCAGCTCTCATTCTACTCTTTTCTTAAAAATTTATTTTATTCATGAGAGAGAAAGTAGAGAGAGAGAACTCATATACATGTAAACCCTCGACAGGGTTTCATCATTCAGTGATACCCTACTTCTCTAGCCCTCCAGCTCCTCAGATCTTGGGAACATGTACCCATCACGTTTTGAAGACATCCTGGAGATCTAAACAAGTGGTCAGCCACATGACTTCCAGCAGTGCAGTTCAGTTTGCTGCTAACTGCACCACCAGACTGAGCCACTTTCATTAAATTCTTTTATGACTAGCCTATGCCTTACATCTAAGACTATGGTCATAGCCAACACATATTGATATAATTGTTATGTAAATCAACACTTATTTCACACAAACACACTGGGGCATGCACACATTGAACAGTAAAACCAAAAGAATTCAATAAAAACATTTTAGGGAATATCATGCAATAGACTATAACTGTTACAAAGAAGCACACCATGAGCACTTGGAGAAAATTATTGCAACATATGCCATTTACATAACATGCAGATGACCACAAGGTGATTTTCCTCCTGCAGAGCTCACCATAAGCAAAGCAAGGAAAATCAAAACTACTGATGTCGTAAGTGCCCTGTAATGATGAATTCTTATAAGGCCAACTGAGCACACTGCAACACAAGATCCAAATATAAAAATAAGGCGAAGTCACCAAAACTCTCTCAAATCAGCCATCAGGAACCTCCTGGGCCAGTTCTGCTCAATTCAGGACATGAGGTTGCCAACTCAACAAAGAGTGGTTTCCACATACCAAGTGTGTCAATCATCTACTGCTGAGAAATAAACCACCCCAAAACTCAGTGGCTTAAAACAATAATTCATTATTCCACATGATTCTGTGGGTTGGCTAGAGCTCCGCTAGGTGGTTTTGCTGCTGGTGTCTCCTGGGCTCAAGTATGAATTTGTATTCAGGTAGGAGCTTGGCTGAGGCAGAAATATCCAAAGTGGCTTCAGCCTCACAGGTGGCCCCTTTTACCAGCATGATAGATGGACCCTTTCCAGGATGGCTGGCTCCAAAAACAAAAGAATTGAAAGCTGCCAATCCTCTTAAGGCCTGAGCCCAGAAATCTCAGACAGTTATTTCCATGGTATCCATTAGTTAGTGCAAGTTACCAAACCAGGGCAAGGGAAATAGACTCTACTTCTGATGAGTGAAGCAGCTTGCATATATGGGAATAAGAAGGACTGATGGTAGACATAAAGAGAGCAGGTAAAATGAGCTCTTTTGTGTGTCTCAGACCTGCTTTTAAATAATTTGCTTTGTATCATACAACAAATGTATTATGTGCTGAAGATGATTAACACATCCAAATATACACCCAAAAAATCCAAAATAAATATTAACCTAGTTTCGAGTACAATTAAATGTCACCGGGTACCAGTTTAAGCACTGCATTGTAATTTTCTACATGCTTTCCTATGTTCAAACTTTCACTAGGGCAGAGACAATATCTACACTGCTTGTGACTGTATTCCCAGTGTCCAGCATAGCATGTACGTGATACCTAACAGACTTCTCCTTACTTATTAAAAATGTTCTTACTACTGTGCTCACTTCCACAGCACATATACTAAAAATGTTCCTACTATTTAAAAAAAATCATTTTTTTCCTGAAATACCAGAACAAAACACTCTTGTAGATTTTTCCATGTATACTTTATAATGTGGAAAATATGCTATCATTAAGGCTTGAAACAGTTATATTCTCAGAAAATAAGACATCATTTTAACTATTATCATAGTTACATACTAAGTTTAACCTCAGTCAATTTTGAAAAGGAGAGATTTTACAATAATGTGCAATTCATTCGTTATGAGTTATTTTTATGCTGGTCTTTAGCTTTAGACCTTCAACTTGCAATAAGAAATATTCATGCTTGAACCACCACCTATATTACAATTTTAACCAACATAATTTCTGTTTAAGATCCATTTTAATAAGCAGAGGTGCTATTCCTTTAAACTAAGGGTTCCCATTTGCTCAAAATATAATGAAATAGCCTTAACTCAAATGAAAGTATCTTTACTCCTTCAGTTACTTCAAGTTATTTATTTTCAATCATGATGCAATGAAAAAAGTTTTCTTAAACTAATAATAAAAATTTTATATTTTTTATTATTTAACTTTATATATATATGTGTGTGTGTGTGTGTGTGTGTATATATATATTTACAAATATATAAAATAAATAAATAAATATTTGACCAGAGAGGGACAGAGAGAGAGAGAAAGAGATTGCACCAGGTCCGAGACTAGAACAGCAGTTGGCCATGTGGGAATCCAGTGCCCCTAACCACCACACCACTTGCTGGCCCCAATAATAAAAATTTGAAATCAAAATGTTCTTGAAGGATCAGCCCATAATGAGCCATTGAGATGGCAGGATCCTACATGTCTGACCTTACAGTTCAAATCCTAGAACCTGGAGGCCTGAAAAAGCTGGTGGGCACGTGTATGTGTGCATGCCCAAAGGCCCAGAAAAGACAAGAGAATGGAGAAGGAACTGTGTCATGATCATTTCCCATGGAGGGTGGGGGGTGACTTCTCACTTTTTCTCTCTCTGGTGAGCACATATGCCCTATAGCAAAAAATTACTGTTTAAATATTGAAGACCTGAAAGTGTTCAAAAACAATAATGTCAGTAAAATGCTGGCTTTACAAAATTAATATTCAAAAAATTCTTTAATTATTATTAAACAAATATTCATAAAATTACAAACTATATGATAAAATTTCAGAATTATCCCTTCCAAGAAGATATGTGAATACAAATATATGGAAAACATTAAGCATATTAACTTTGGAGATTTGGGAAGGAGAAATCAGGATTCCTGAAACTTTAGGCTTTTCTTAAAATGCTTCTAATATTCTTGATACTCTTTATTCATTATTGTAAATATGTCAACAATTATTTAATAAGAAATATTAGATTTAGTAATATTTACAAAGAACTTTAGCCTATAGCGAATTTTTTTTTTTTTTTGGAGAGGTTTTTGCCATAGGGCACGTGCGCTCACCAGACAGACAGAAAGAGACAGAGAGACAGAAAGCGAGAAATCACCCCCCAGGGGGGATGGTCACGCCGCAATCCCTTCTCCTCCATTCTCCTTTCGGGCTCTTGGGCACGCACGCACACGCGCCCGGCATGAGTTTTAAGCCACCGGGTCCGGGACTCGAACCACAGTCGACTACGTGGGAGTCCAGTGACATAGCCATTACGCTAACTGCTGGTCCCTTTTTTTTTTTTTAATAGTGAATATTAAAACACTAAAATACCAGCAAACACTACTAGGTACTACTTAGAATGAACTGACATTTAGGACCAGTAGATAGCATAATGGCTACTCCCATGTATTCAACCGCAGTTTGAGTCCTGGACCAGGAAACAAAAAATTCACGCCAGGTGTGTATGCATGCATGCCCAGAATCACGAGAGGAAATCATGGGATTGGGGCTTGGCCATTCCCCTGAGGGGTGATTTCTCACTTTCTCTCTCTCTTCTGCTGAGCATGTGTACCCTATAGCAAAAAATCTCTCTCTTAAAAAAAAAAAAAAAAAAGCATAAACTGACATTTGGATCATTTTGCAAGTTAGCAGTACCACAAAGAAGCAGAAATTCAAACTACCAAATTATGAACTTATTTGCTTCCAAAAATTGTTATTTCTTGGAGTACTACTAATACACTTTATATACAAACTTGCTGATATGTAATATATTTACATCGTAATTTATACTATTAACAGCAGAGAGGTACACACACTCCATAACACAACACAGCAATAGCCACAAGCAAAACTGACTGGTTAGACTGTCACTGCACCCTCCTCTCCACTCCTATCCTGCTTCCTGCATATGTCAACCATCACTGTCAGCTCTACAAATTACGGTTTCCTGCTCATGCTTTTGACTTGACATTGGTGGATTACTTCAAACCAGTAACATTTCTATGTTGACTGTTCAGTTTTCATTCTTGCAGGAGAATTATAATACTCTCCTTCAATTTCCTGATTTTTTTTTTTAACTGATTTTGCTCAGGACTCATGATTAAAAAAAAAAAAAAAAAAAAAAAAAAAAAAAGTGAGAAGAAGAAATTTCCACATGAAAATACAAGTTTTCATTTTAGCTTTATTGAAACAGACCAATCTACTTTGTAAGTGATTTCTACCAACTCACATCAGCTACTACTACCAGGAAATATATATAATCAAAGTCATCTTTTGCAATGGCTCTTGTTGCTCTAAGTTCTTCTAGAGGCATGGTAACTCGCTATTTAAAAATAGATGTGGGGACCAGCAGATGACGTAATGGTTACATCCCTTGCTAGTTCGCTGTCTCTCGTGAGCACACAGGCTCTCTGGCAATAAAGACAGACAGAAAGAAAAAAGAGAGGTAAAAGTGAAATCTCTAAGTCTGGTATAGAAATTCTTCTGTCTACTATAATCATTAGATTAATAAAAGTAACTGTATAAAAAATCTCAAATATCTGAGTTTTTGGGGTTTTTTTTTCAGAGAGATTTTTGCTACAGGGCACATGCACTCGCTGGAGAAACAGAGAGACAGAGAGACAGAAAGCAAGAAATCAAAAGTGAGGGGATGGCCACAGACTAATCTCTTCTTCCTCCTTTCTCCTCCCAGGATTTTGGGCATACACGCATATGCACCCAGCATAAGTTTTAAACTATCAGGTCTGGGACTCAAAACATGATCAACTACATTGGGAGTTCAGTGACGTAACCATTGTGCTATCTGCTGGCCCCAAATATCTGAGCTTTTTCTCCTGAACTAATTTAGATCTAGCACTATGAAAATAAGCTAGAAGGGAAGAAGAAGAAGAAAAAAAAAACTAATAAAAACATTATCAAGTATTTTTGAGTAAACAAAATTATGCCCATGCTTTTTTCTTCTGCACAAAAGCATATTTTTGGGCCTATCAAGTAAATTAGTAAATCAGACATAAAGACAATTTTTGAAGACCACGAAATTCCTAAGTTATCTATCTACAATGTACACTTAAGAAGAGCTCAACCCAAATGCCCACGAACAGATGAATGGATTGAAAAACTGTGGCACATATACTCAAGACCCTGGCTTTTGACAGAAAGTGAATGAATATGGAAGATTTACCGCTGAGTGAAGCAAGCCAGGCTATGAAAAAGAGACATTGTATGTCCCCACTTAATATATACCGAATGTCCGCACTCTATGACTGAAACTGATTGACTAAAAGATAAAGAAACACACTCAATGGTTGTGAATACCACATATAGTGTAGGTGAAAGAGTAGACTCTGAGGAAGGACATTTAGAAGAAAAATCGAGAGGCAAAGCATTAATGGGACAAAGAAATGTGGTATTATCCGTTGAAGATAATTTTATAGTATTATCAACTAGACTAGGGAGAAATGTACACATGTTGGAATATTCACTTTGTAAGCTAAATAACATGACTGAATATATAAAAGAACATGAAATTAAAAAACAGTGGAAAAAACTAGTAGAACTATTATCAAATGTGCACAGCACAAAGTAATGTTCAATGTCAAGGAAGATAAATATGTCTATATCACTGATTTGATTACTATATACTGTTTGCATGCTTTGAGAAATCATACAAAGATGTACAACGATTATATGCATTTGTATAAATGTAAGTTCCAAAAGGGAAAATAAATAAATAAATAAATAAAAGAGCTCAAAAGAGAACCTCTAAGTGCCAGCACAATTCTGCTCTCAGACTATGTGGCCTGCCAATGTACAATTACCAAGGTATTGTACTTTTACAGTTTTCTCAAAGCCAGTTCTACTTTTAAGTCCATAATTCCCAATAATGGAATCATTACTTCTCAGACATTCAGTACTTAACCTCAAAATCTGAAGCTCTGATCATTCCCATATTTAGTTAATCAGCAAGTCCTGTGGATCATTCTTTTGTAAAAATCAAAAATAAAAGGGGGAAGGAGAAATTTATGGATTAAAGAGATTTAACAGACACATCAACCAAATATAACATCTAGACCTAGTCCAGGTCCCAAGTCAAACAAGCTGGCTACAATCTAAATTAGACAATTCTAATATAGATTATGAGATAATTAGGGAATATGAGACAATTAGGAAAAAAAGAACATTGACTAGACATCAGATGCTATTTGGAAATCTTGTTAATATTTCTTAGGTGTGATAATGAGATTATATTAAGTTGTTGGGAAAGTCATGTTGTATTTTTCTATATTATTTTATGTAAAAATGTGCCATGACTTTCCTGACAATCCAATAGTTATGTTTTCAAAGCATCCCTTATATTTTAGAAATATAAACTTAAATAATTACAGATAAAGTGATATTCTTGATTTGTTTCAAAATAAATCAAAATGTAAAGACAGGAATGAGGTAAAAAAAATGATACGAGATGTACAAATAATTGTTGAAGCTAGGTAATGGGTAGACAGGGGTTCAGTTACACTTTTAAAAACAATTTGGCATACTAAGAAATTCTCATAATTAAAATAAATTATAATTACACATATGAACATATTTATATATTTTTTAATTTATATGGCTCTGTGCCTGAAACTGTCAATGACTCCTAACTGCCTAAGTATCCTAGGTTAGCTTTCATGGTCCTTCACAGTCCTTGGGGTACCCTTTTTTTCTATGAACATATCATAGGCACTGTTACCTCTGAATCGTTACTTACACTGTTCCTTTTCCTTGAAATGTGCTTATCCATCATATTGACCCTTTTCCTCGCTCCTTCATTTAGGTTAAATCCTTTCCTCTTCTACACTGTGTGAAGTAATAACCCCCTTCTAGGCCACTTATCAGAACACTGTATGACCTGGTTTAATGCAACATGACCTCCTCCCCAGTCTTCACATAGACCACAAGTTTTAAGTGGAAAATTTATGTTTACTTCTTTTTGCATCTTTAGTACTTAAAGCATTAAGCTAAGTAAAGCAGAGGTGTTTGGTTATTATCATCATGGTGGGCAGGAGGGGGCAGTCTGCTCCTTTGCCCTGTTCTATATACACTCTAGTTATTACAGTGGGTCACGAATACTCAAAAACATCAAAGAGTTTCATAAAAGAGAGTCACAAAACCTTTTCTTAAAAAGGAAATTCTATAACATACTTAAATCTCACAATAATTTGATGGATTACAAAGTGAGAGCAGTAGAGGCCATGGTTCTCATTACAGAAAGCTTCATCTCTGAGACAGCAACTTGGAAGTCCCTTCTGAAGAAGGGACCCATTTGTCCCTCCTTCAGAGCTCCAAATCCTGTGC
The DNA here is from genome assembly GCA_026018925.1 of Tupaia tana. Lineage (NCBI taxonomy): Eukaryota > Metazoa > Chordata > Mammalia > Scandentia > Tupaiidae > Tupaia > Tupaia tana. The sequence continues at coordinate 32,849,351 of JAKSZU010000010.1, forward strand.
CCTGAGATAAAAATGTTTTAAAGATCCATTTTTCTATAATGAAAACAAACATGTGTATAAAAATCAATTTTACCTTATACTTCATCTTGGGACATGAATGAATGTAGAAACCCATATAATAATAGCTGAGTTGAGACGTTTTCTCATGTAGTTGCCTGGTAAAAGCAATTTCTCTGCCATAAGAAAACAAAAGATGAAAGTACAGTGAATTCTGGTTCCAATTTTCAAAACATTATGTAATTTAATGACAAATATTTGGTAAAATCTGATACTAGGGTACCAAAAATTCAAACATTGAAAGAAAAACAATTTTCAAAACAGCATATGATGACTTTCCCTAAAGAGGCACCAAAAAAGCCCTCAAAACTATCTTGAGTAAATGCAGGCAAAGTACCTGACCTAAAATTCAAACAGCATAAAATTAAAGAGATTATGATATATTTTATTCATTATGCCCTAGCCCCCTGAAGAATCTGAGCTTAACAGGTTAAACACAGTACCACAAATTTTAGAAAATTTACCAGCCAATAAATTTCAGTAAGAATAGGGACCAGTAGTTAGCATAATGGCTATGTCACTGGACTCCCATGTAGTTGACCGCGGTACGAGTCCCAGACCTGGTGACTTAAACTCACGCCGGGCGAGTGTGCATGCGTGCCCAAGATCCCGAGAGGAGAATGGAGGAGAAGGGATTGCGGCGTGGCCATCCCCCCTGGGGGGTGATTTCTCGCTTTCTGTCTCTCTGTCTCTCTCTGTCTATCTGGCGAGCACACACACCCTATAGCAAAAACCTCTCCAAAAACAAAACAAAAATTTCAGTAAGAATAATTATTATGATGACTATTCATGTACAAACACATTCAGGTGTAATTTGCACGTAACTCCTTACTGCCCCTAGATGCAACTTTAATATTTATTCTCCCTAAAACTAGAGTGGGTAAAACACCACGTTATCTCACCCCATGTCCTATATTTATTGACATAGGTGAGAATTACTTAAAGATATTGTATCTTCACAATGTCTATGCCTGAAGTGGTTTTAATTTGTATCCAGATAAATATTGGCAAAGAATTTCAGACAATAAGCCCAAATTAATGAACAACTGTGTATGAGAGTTTAAATAAAACTATAGTACATTTCTAAAATATGAGGAAAGTTGTTTTGATTTTATACTTTTTTCTTAAAGGTTTTCATTTCCTTTTTTTTTAAGTAGCAACAAATGCTAGAAATTTATTTTTTGATGGAACAATCTGTATATTTTTCCAGTTCAAAGTGTAAGAGTTATTACCCAAAAATGTCATCCTTGAAGGTTTCTAAATCCAAGCAGACTAAATATTAGCTTATAATAGCCTATAATAGAACTTATTATTAGCCTATAATAGAACTAATACACTCTCAAGGTTCAAACTAAGGAAAGAATGCACTGATAAAAGCAAATCTAAGAACTCCCAACTCCAACAAATCTAAGACCACCCAATTCCAACAAGAAGTCACAATGGGGGGACCAGCAGTTAGCGTAATGGTTATGTCGCTGGACTCCCATGTAGTCGACCGCGGTTCGTGTCCCAGACCCGGTGGCTTAAAACTCGCGCCGGGCGTGTGTGCGTGTGTGCCCAAGATCCCGAGAGGAGAAGGGATTGCGGCGTGGCCATCCCCCCTGGGGGGTGATTTCTCGCTTTCTATCTCTCTGTCTCTCTCTGTCTGGCAAGCGCACACGCCCTATAGCAAAAACCTCTCAAAAAAAAAAAAAAAAAAAAAAAGAAGTCACATCATCATTCCACTCCCATATCCACTCCATCAGCAAGTCCTCTGGGCTCTATCTCCAAAATAAACCTTAATTTTAACTACTTCTCACTACTTCCACCTAGCTACCCTTTTGGCTCCCCTTGATAACTATAGTAGCCTCTAAATTGGTTATTCTGTTCCTATGCATATGCCTCCATAAATCTCAGAATAATCTGTTACAATATTAATCAGATCAAGTAACCTCCTCATCCCCTACCATTACATGAGTCTACTATCAAGGTAGAAAAAAAATCTAACCTCCCTACCATGACTTACAAGCCCTGTTCTATTTGCTCCACCCTCACTACCTCCATCTACCTCCCCACCCTCCTTGAATAACACTCTATAACCTCCCCTGTACTCCAGCCAAAAATCTTCTGACCACTTCAGAGCACTCGGATATGCTATCCTTTACCTGGATTTCCACCCTCAGATTTTTACATGACTGTCTCCTATTTTTCCTTTGCTCCTCAAATGTCACCTGTGAACAGATATCTCTCTTTACCACTCTGTATAAAACAGTCCTTATGCCTACCATCACTGCTAATTTTACTTTTGTCACAGTACTACAGGGCATCTAAAATTAAGTTGTCCAATTTCTTTTTTTTTTTTTTTTTTGAGAGGTTTTCACTATAGGGAGCGTGTGCTCGCCAGACAGACAGAGAGAGACATAGAGACAGAAAGCGAGAAATCACCCCCCCAGGGGGGATGGTACGCCACAATCCCTTCTCCTCCATTCTCCTCTCGGGATCTTGGGCACGCACGCACATACGCCCGGCGTGAGTTTTAAGCCACCGGGTTCAGGACGCGAACCGCGGTCGACTACATGGGAGTCCAGCGACATAGCCATTACTCTAACTGCTGGTTCCCAAGTTGTCCAATTTCTGATCTCCTTTCTACGTTGACAAACTGGAAACCCTGTCTATCCTATTCATTTCTATGAATGGTGCCAGGACACACAGACTGTGCCCAAATAGACATTTAAACAAATTAATTAGAACTCTAAAATTCATCTTCCTAAAAATATGAAGGTTAGAGTTAGATCAAGTTCATGACATTTTGCTTCAAAACGTCAATCTCCTGGCTACCTTTCCTCTTCTAATAAACTCAGCAAATCATTTTTCAAGAGCACTACAGGAAGTAAAAAGTCCACAGTGCAGTGGCAATCTCCCCACTCTCAAGTGGCAACATCTTTTACACTTCCAGGCTTCTCCACTCACAGCTTCCTATTTCTAGGACTTACAAGATATAAACCAAGTGGGGGACCAGCAGTTAGCACAATGGATATGTCACGGAACTCTCATGTAGTTGATCGCGGTTCATGTCCCGGACCCGGTGGCTTAAACTCACGCCGGGTGCGTGTGCGTGCGTGCCCAAGATCCCAAGAGGAGAATGGAGGAGATGGCGGCATGGCCATCCTCCCTGGGGTGTGATTTCTTGCTTTCTGTCTCTCTGTCTCTCTCTGGCTTTCTGGCGTGCGCACATGCCCTATAGCAAAAACCTCTCAAAAAAAGAGAGATACAAACCAAGTGGTAAATCGGATTTTTTTCTCCAATAATTGTGCTAGAAATGAATTATTTACTATCTCAAATGCACTAGGATATATAAACCATTTCTCAATTTACTGAGCCAGAAAAAATTTCAAAGAAATAAATATTATTCTTAATAAAATCTAAGAAGTTTAGGAAAAAATCTATAAATATACACTGTAAAGTGATAGGTATAAGAATAAAACATTTAAGAAAATATTAATAACTGAAAGCACTGATTGATTTTGGTATAAAGAAAATGTAGAACTGGTCCCATAGCACAATGACTAAGGGAGCCAGATCCCACCAATTTCAGTTCAATATCAGCCTTAGCATCCTAGAAAGCATGCCAGGCACATATGTGTACATGCCCACAATTCTGACATGGAAAGAAGAATGGAGTGAAAAGGACTGCAGTGTGACCATGTCCACAAGGGGTTGTGTACACATGCTCACTCACTAATGCTATCTCTCTGGCAAGTGCACATGCTCTCTGGCAAAAAAAAAAAAAAAAAAAAAAAGAAAAAGAAAAAGAGAAAAACAAAAACAAATGTATATTTTTTTTAAATAAATGAAATAAAAACTTTGCTGTTGTTGTTGTCACAGTGTGCATGCACTTGCTGGAGAGACACAGAAAGAAACAGAAAATGAGAAATTATCTCCCAGGGGAATGGCCATGCTGCAATCCCTTTTCCTTTATTCTCTTTTCAGGATTTTGGGCATGCATGCACTTACACCCAGTATGATTTTCAGACTGCTAGGTCCAAAACTTAAACCATAGTTGGCCATGTGGGAGTCCAGTATGTTAACCACCACCCACCTGCTGGCTCCATGAAATAAAAATAACTTTTAAGTTATATAATATTAATTAATGTAAACTTCTCAAGTCATAAAATGTGAATGCTTATAGATTACCAGTTATAATTTTGGTGAAATCACCAAGAACTATGAATATTATTTGATTACATTAAATACATACAACTAAACACATAATAAAGTAAAAGACAGTTACAGAGATCAGTTGAAATATTACAAAATCATGAATTTACTGCATACTGGCAGAAGAGGAAAAGTCAGGCTGAAAATATGAAAATGGAGAACTTTTTTATATTTGTAAGTCACTAAAACACACACAAAAACATCAATTATAAACCATATTTTAAAAAATTTTTAATATAGGGGGCCGGCAGGTAGTGTAGTGGTTAAGGGCACTGGACTCCCACATGGCTGACCATGGTTCCAATTCCAAACCTGGTGGCTTGCTTTCTCACTTTCTTTCTCTCTCTCTCTCTTTCTCTCTCTCTCACTCCGCCCCTCTCTAGTCAAATTAAAATAAATAAATGTTAAAATAAAATAATTCTTTAAAAATTTTTTTTAATATAAAGAACATTTACTTGGGACCAGCAGGTGGCATGGTGGTTAAGGCGCTGGACACTTCCACATGGCCGACCGTGGTTCAAATACCAGCCCCGGTGGCTTGCTTTCTCACTCTCCCCCGCCCCTGTATATCTCTCTCTGGTCAAATTAAAATAAATGAATGATGGGACCAGCAGTTAGCGTAATAGCTATGTCACTGGACTCCCATTTAGCTGACCACGATTTGATTCCCGAACCCAGTGGCTTCAACTCACGCCGGGCATGTGTGCGTGCGTGCCCAAGATCCCAAGAGGATAAAGGAGGAGAAGGAATTGCGACGTGGCCATCCCCCTCAGGGGGTGATTTCCTGCTTTCTGTCTCTCTGTCTCTTTCTGGTGAGCATATATTCTCTATAGCAAAAAAACTCTCCAAAAAAAAAAAAATAAAAGAATGAATAAATAAAATTAAATAGATAAAAAAATAAAGAACATCTACTCTCCTACTTTTATAATTCAGAAAAAAATACACACACACACAGAATAAAAGAATCTAGCAGTATGCTGTACCATGGTGTGAAAATGTAACCATCAAACATACAGGCTAGGAAACTAAAAGAGAAAAATATGACACAATGATAAAGCGGGAGAAAAAGACTCAAGCTCACAAATGAAAGAAAAGTAATTCCCACTCCCTCCTATCCTATTCTACCACACAAGAGGAATAAAAACAGAAACAAATATTTTCATGGACTAAGATTCTAACTTTCTTGCCTTGAAAAATATTGTACTGTATTATATCTCAATTTTTGTAGTCACAGACATAAAACAAAAATTATCTATTAATGAAGCCCATAGATTGAGTAAGAAAACCAGGGATTCCCCTAGACCTCTTCTATATACTTACATATTTTTTTCTAGCAGATCCATGTTACTTTAATTCATTTATACCATATTCATTTAACTTTTTAATTAACAGTGAAAAATACATATGATAGTAACAATAAGAATACAATAGTATAATATTTAAGTAACATTAGTGGTTCTGACAAGGGAGCTTTAATAGATGTATAAACAACAAAAGTATCCCACAAATACAATGATTTCTCACATACATAGATGGATACCTTAAAAAACTTGCGAACTGGGGCTGGCAGGTGGCAAGGTGGTGAGGGGCACTGGACTCCCACATGGCCAACCATGGTTCAAGTCCTGGACCTGGCAACTTGCTTTCTCACTTTCTCTCTCTCTCTCCCTCCCTCTCTCTCTCTCTCTCTCGCTCGCTCTGTCCCTCTCTGGTCAAATAAAAAAATAATAAATTAAATAAATAAAATTTTATAAAAGAAAAAGCTTGAGAACTGGGACCAGCAGATGGTGTAACGGTTGCATTGCTGGACTCCCAATGTAGTCGAGTCCTGGACCCAGTGGCTTAAATCTCATGCTGGGCACATGTGTGTGCGTGTCCAAAATCCCAAGAGGAAAGTGGAGAAGAAATTTCAGCCTGGCCATCCCCCCCAGGGGGTGATTTATCTCTTTATGTCTCTCTCTATCTCTCCGGTGAATGCACATACCCTAGAGTAAAAATCTCTCTTAAAAAAAAAAAAAAAAAAAAAAAACGCTTGAGAATTACCATGAAACACTGACATCAGTTCTAAAGCTGGTACACCTAAATTTCAATATAAGACTAAGGGACTACTGCAGCAATAAATCATTATAAATACTATCAAGGAGGATTTATACTATTATACAATAAAATATAATCAAAGGAATTATTTAAATGTTGTTATAACCCATTCCAACCACTACAAAAAGCAGTCTCACCGTAGTGCAGAGTAGACACCCAAAGACAGAAATGAATAATCAGGATCGTAGTACAAATACACAGACGAAACACAGTACGGAAGGATGTCAATCACCCCTACAGCAATGATCTTTCCATCAAGCCAGTACTGCTGGTGAAAGGAGCCATAACCACAATCTGGCCCATTAGGGGGCTTCTCTGCCTATGGAAAAGTAGACAGATAAACATAAACAGTTTGACATTTTTTTCTTTATATTAAAATATCTTATCATTTATCTTTTTTACTCAGATTGATAAGTCCTAAAATTTCCTCGTTACCATCTCTTCCCTAGTCACACTCTATGTTAAATTGGAAAACTTTTTTACTTACAGAAACACTGACCAAACAAAAGAACAAGAAAGAGAAATTAACTTTTCTTCAACTTAATATTAACAATGTTTTAATATTTGATGGTAGGAAAAAAAATTTTACAGTATAAGTCACTATTAAACTACATTCTTCTGTTTCATATATAAGTTGGGAAAGAAATAATGTGTGAGTAAAAGTTGGAGAACAAAAACTAAGAGTGCCAGGTGAGAAGAGAAGCCTCCCTAGCCAGGCTTGTGTATCCCAGTACTGTTAAGTCATATAATTCCATTATTTTTGCTAGGTAAGAGTTCCTGTCTAAGTACAAAGGGCAATGACACTACTTATTACTCAAAGAAAAATAAAGTTATCTCTTCATCATTATTTTAATGTTACTATAATCCAAAGAAGAAATCTAGAGATTTCAAAATATAAATATCTTAAATGACATTTCTCATTTTTAAAGTCAACATAACTTTAAATGTAACTGCTCTTAAGTAAACACTATACCAATGAACATTATGAGGCAGCATTCAAAAAAGGCTTTTTACTAGAAACTAAATGGATGTTAGAAATTAACAGCTTAAATGAATAAATATTAGGTTGTCAGTAAAGTCATAACATATATTCCTATGTTTGTCTATGCAAAAATGTGTCATGACTTTCCTGACAACCTATACAACACGTACATCATTTTCTCACAGCTAAAATCACAGAGAATGTATATGAACAAAAGCCAGAAGGAAATGAAGAAAAATTAAAAGAAATTTGCTAATGCCAAAATCACACACACACACACACAAATTAAAGAAAGGAATTCTATAAACCATTATTTTTCCTAAACATAGATGCAAAAATCCTTAACAAAATATTAGTAGTCAAACCCAAGAATGAATAAATTATATGCCATAACTAAGAGATATTATTCTAGGTATGCAAGGCTGATTTAACGTTAGAAAAGCAATTAGAAAAAGCAAAGGAAAAAAAGAGAAAGAAATTAATCTAATTCACCAGATCAATGGTGTAGAAGAAGAAAAATCAATGACCCTATAAATTGATAGAAGAAAGGTATTTGGCCAGATCCAATACCTACTGATAACTAAAAACCAGTAACAGGGACCAGTTTATGGTCTGGTGTTTAAGGCTGCTGAATCCCAGAAGGCCAAATGTGCTATCCGAGTCCTAGACCTGGCAGTTTGAGAAAGACACTAGGCACATGTGTGTGCATGGCCTAAATCCCAAAAGAATGGAAAAAATGATACAGCATGACCATGTCTCATTGGGGAGAGGGGTGCTTTCCTGCTTTCCCTTTCTCTCTGTCTCTCTCTGGCAAATGTGCATGCAAAATAAAATAAACTTGTAATAAATTAGGAACTGAAAGGAACTTTCTCAACTTAAAAAAAAAAAAATACAAAACATCTATAGCTAACATCATACCTGATACTAACAAACTGGATGCCTTTTCCCCTAAGATCAGAAACAAGGCAAAGATATTATCTATTATTACTTCTATTTAATGTCCAACTGGAAATCCTAGTTAATGCAATAAGACAAGAAAAAGCACACAGACTAGGAAGGGGGACCATATCTCTAGATACTTACTGTACTAGGTATTAAACCTGAGATTTTTTTTTTTTTTTTTTTTTTTTTTTTTTTGAGAAGTTTTTCGCTATAGGGCGCGTGCGCTCGCCAGACAGACAGAGAGAGACATAGAGACAGAAAGCGAGAAATCACCCCCCAGGGGGGATGGTCACGCCGCAATCCCTTCTCCTCCATTCTCCTCTTGGGATCTTGGGCACGCACGCACACGCGCCCGGCGTGAGTTGTAAGCCACCGGGTCCGAGACGCGAACCGCGGTCGACTACGTGGGAGTCCAGCGACATAGCCATTACGCTAACTGCTGGTTCCCTAAACCTGAGATTTTTAAAAATATGTATTTATTAATTCACATGAAAATAATAAATATAATACCTTTCATGTATAAGAGAAAAAACTATTTTCTAAAACCCAAAGGGAAAAAAACTGATCTTTTGTTTATAGCTGAACAATATTCCACTATGTAAATATATCACATTTTCTTTATCCTTTCATCTGTTGAGGATATTTTACTTAATTTTGTATCTTTCCTAGCTATTGTGAATAGTGCTGCAATAAACCTATGAATGCATATATATCTCAAAAAGATATCTCTTTGCCATGCTAATATCCTTTCCTTTCAGTATATACCTAGTAATACAACTACTGGATCATAATGTAGTTCTATTTTCAGTTTGGTGAAGAAATTCTGTACTATTTCCCACAATGGCTATAATCAAGTCATTTAAGGCAACATGGATGACCTGGAGGAAATAATGCCAAGTGAAATAAAGTACTAAAAGACAATAATGTATGTTCTCACTCATTAGTAGAAGCTAAGAAGATTCAACTGTGATGAATCGAACAATGGGTAACAGATGCTTAAAGGGGAGGAGGGTTGGAGGGGATGGAAGAACTTGGTTAACACATACAAGACTACAGGTAGATAAGTGGAATGAGTTCTAGAAAATTGTAGCACAGTAGAGCAAAAATAGACAATCCAATGTGTACTTCACAATAGAAGGGTGGAACTTGAAAGTGCATAACACAAAGTCATCATAAATGTATGCGGTGAATGTGTTTATTGCCCTGATTTGATAATTACACAGTATATACATATATGGATAAACCACACTGAATCCCCACAAATTTGTACAACTGTTACAGAAAAATCAGAAATTATAATAAAAATATTCTAATTTGATGTGAAAATGTATTGTTTTACATTTTTACCTCTCTTTTTAATGTCCAGCTTAACAAAGGACAAATTACAGTACCTGCTTTTGCATTTAATTTGTTCTGTTTGTGTAGTCTCTAGAAAACATTTCTGGTGTACTCACGAGATAATGAGAGTCAAAATGCTTATAACATCTTGGTATGCCAAAAATTTTTGACCTTGAAGACCTTCTAAAAGGGTCTCATGAAGCATACCCCCCCAAGTTGCTGATCTACATTTTTGAGAACCACTGATAAAAATAAATGCTTTTTTTAAAAAGAATTATTTATTTTTATTTTTATTTGACCAGAGAGGGAAAGAGTTGGGGGGAGGTGAGAAATCAAGCAACCAGGTCTGGGACTCGAACCACGGTGGGCCATGTGGGAGTCCAGTGCCCTTAACCACCACACCACCTGCAGGCAATAAATGTATTTCTAAAACACAACTGGAGGAAGAGCCTATATATTGTAAGCTACAAATAGAAAGGAAGCAGGTTATAGTAACTTACAGTAACTCGAGTAGACAATTCATAGTCTAAAGATCTGGATTTGAGGGGCTGGCAGGTGGTGTGGTAGTTAAGGGAAGAACTGAGCTCTCACATGGGTCACTGCAGTTGGAGTCTAGGACCTGGCAGCATGCTTTCTCACTTCCCCCCTCTCTCTTTCTTTCACTCTGTCCCTCTCTGGTCTAATTAAATAAATAAAGTTAAGTAATTCTTTAAAAAAAATAAAATAATAAAGAAAAGATCTGGATTTGATCCCTAACTCTACCAAATACTTTCTGGCTATTGACCTAAGTAAGACAGTAATTTAGTTTCTTCTAAAAGTTTTGATGTCTACTTTTTTTTTTTTTTTTTTTGGAGAGGTTTTTGCTATAGGGCGCGTGCGCTCGCCAGACAGACAGGGAGAGACAGAGAGACAGGAAGCGAGAAATCACCCCCCAGGGGGGATGGTCACGCCGCAATCCCTTCTCCTCCATTCTCCTCTCGGGATCTTGGGCACGCACGCACACGCGCCCGGCGTGAGTTTAAGCCACCGGGTCCGGAACTCGAACCGCGGTCGACCACGTGGGAGTCCAGCGACATAGCCATTACGCCAACTGCTGGTCCCTTGATGTCTACATTTTAAAAACAGGAATCATACTACTGCTTACTGTCAAAGGTAGTTGTGGGAGACAAATGATAATACATAAATAAAAGCATTTTGCTCTTGAGCAAATTTGGGTATGTTTTTGTTTTTAAGGAGTCTGAATGACACACCCCAAAAAACTGTATTTACAGGGCCAGCCTATGGCCTAGTGGTTGAGGGAGCTGAATTACACATGGCCAATGACAACAGTGCATCCCAGAAGCAGTGGCTTGAAAAACATGTCAGGAACATGTATGTGTGTGCCCAAAAACCCAAAAGCAGGGAGAAATGAAGGAGAAGTGATTGAGGCATGTCCATTTCCCATAAGGAGTGCTTTCTCATCTTCCTTCTCTCTGTCTCTCTCTCTGGCAAGCAAATGCCTCTGGCAAATTTTTAAAAACACTGTGTTTACAAAACTCCATCAGTAGCCCATTTAATAGCAAAGTTATTTAAACTAACAGCAGCTATCTTCAATTTTCTCATAAGTCAGTGGTGTGATAAGCAATATTTAATATAATAGTTTATCTTTCCCAAGCCTTCAGTTTGCAGTTTTGGATTTGTGAAGTAATTAATTAGCAAAGTTATTTTTCAAAAGTTCCTCAATTTCAAGGATTTAGCTGATAAAATGAAAAAAAAAATAATAAAGCTCACCTCTAGCTACACAAAAGGAAAACCATCTTAAATGCTGCGAAAAGATGGCACAGCTCCTGTGATTAATGAGCTATGCAGTACAATACCAAAGGCACCATGTAGAAACGACATCAATATTAATAGAACCAATTTTGGCTTCTAGCAAAACTGCTAACAAAATGGGTACATGTTTACTCTGATAAAGTATACCTGTCTTCTCTCCCACCTGCCTTCATGCACCTCATTCATGTTCTAAACATTGTTAAGGCTCAAAAGCACAGGCAAAGAAGTCACTTGCTAAGTGTCAAGGTCAGCATTTGAGGGGACCTAGCAGGGGATTCAAAGATAGGAAGAACGAGAGTCTTCAGGGGTTTTAAGAGATCAGAATCTGAGTTCTCCTTCCTTCCAAGGCAGCCAAAAGCACCACTCCTAAAACATACCCGTACAACAATCTGACAATTAATATCTGGAATTTTTTTGTAAACAACAATTTATAAAGGTCCCTGAAGATAATCATTTTAGACACATTAAAATCTGCAATTTTTTTCTTTTTAATGAGAGAGCAAGAGACAAGAGAGAAAGAGAAGTATTTTTTTAAATTGCCGGAGAGTGAAACAAGGTAAGGGAGTGGGAAAGAGCGTACCCTCAATGGGCAATTTCTCCCCCTGAGCCCCATCTTATCTTTTCAGGACTCTGGGCACTCACATACACACAGCCAGTATGTTTTTCAAGCCACCAGGGCCAATATTCAAACCATGGCCAGTTATGTGGAATCCCACTCCCTTAACCACTAGGTTATAGGACTGGCCCCAAAGTCTGCATAGTTTTAAAATAACGGATTCCTGCAGCTTTTTTGTCTTTTGTTAATGGTTTTATGAAACACTGCCCTAAAGTTTAGGTCCATTTTAAAAACAGAATCGCAAAGATATGCTAAAGTCACTGTAGCGTCAAAATCCATAGTACCTATTTCTTATAAATGTCAAAAACGGCAGATGGTGTAATGGTTATGTCGCTGGACTCCCACGTAGTTGACCACAATTTGAGTCCTGGACTGGTGGCTTAAAACTCACATTGGGGGACCAGCAGATGGCATAATGGTTACATTGCTGGGCTCCCCATGAGGTCAATCATGGTTCGAGGCTCGGAACACAGAAGCTTAAAACTCATGCCAGGCATGTGTGCGTGCATGCCCAAAATCCCAAAAGGAGAAGGGATTGCAGCATGGCCATCATCCCTGTTGAGTGATTCGTGCTTTCTGTCTTTCTCTCTGTCAAGCAGACACACCCTACAGCAAAAATCTCTCAAAAAAATGTTAAAACTCAATTTGAAAATTGGAAAAAACAATAGTCTATAATTAAGAAATTAAGAAATAATAAATTTAATACAGAAGATGCAAATAGTAATATTCATGGCTAACATATCACATATTGGCTTGTTGGAGAAGTTATGATGCATTTTTGCATAAAAAATATGTAATAACTTTTCTAACAACCCAATAGTTTTATATAAGTAGTTTAAACAATAAAATGCAACTGACTGCTAATTTTCTGTCAGACAACTAGTATACTAAAGAAAGGGGAAATAGATTTAATGTTATCAGGAGAGAGACTGTGATTTTTTTTCTTACTCTTTTCTCTATTTCCCATAATTTCTGAGTAAGCATGCATTCATGTCATAATCAGACTTTAATTTAAAAAAAAAAAGGTAAAAGAATTACTAGTAACTGTTAACAAAACAGGTAGTATAAAAGTTATTTGAAAACAAATTACTGGGTGCCTGAGTCTGTTTGGGCTGCTATAACAAAATACCTTAGACTGGATAATTTATAAACGACAGAAATTTACTGCTCACACTTTGAAGGCTGGAACATCTAAGATCGAGGTGTCAACAGATTTGGTGTCTGGTTGAGCTCCTGTTCCTTAGATGGCACCTTCCATGTCCTTATGTGGTGGTAGAGGCAAGGCTGCTCCCTTCAACCTCTTTCACATGGGCATGAACCCTCATGCCTTAATCACTTCCCCAAAGGCCCACCCCTTAATATTATCACATTGAGTATTGGATTCCAACAAATGAATTTTGTGGGGACACAAAATTGAGACTAATAGCCAGGGTGTCCTTTCAATGAAGTTTAGTTTGATTTTCTTTAAAACAGGTTATGTTACAACTCTGGAGCAACAGATAAACTTGTAGATTTCTATCCAGGAGAACAAATAGTCCCAAAGTTAGAGTTTACTACACTGTAAAATAATAAACAGTTGTTTGTATCTAACCTAGCAATCTCATCTCAATCTTTTATTTTATTAAACTGAATGCATATCTATATTGATACAAAATTCTCAAATTCTCTTTGTACCAGTTTTAATGTCTTACTGGTCTTGCATTAGTTAATGAGCCCAGTGCAATTTAATGTGTATTCAGGCTCCATTTGCATGAAGGTCATGATTTCACCTTTTTGAAAATTACACTTAACAGTTCTGGAGATCATCCATTTAGAAGCTGAAACTGATTTACTTGATAGAGCTAAGTGAATGAAAAGTGCACCTCATAGTCTGTTAAGCCTAGCATGTCTTTCCTTCGTTCCAAAGAGGTAACCACATAGCAAGCGAACTCTATCTTCATTTGTTCCGCTTCTCTATGTCATTTTCTCCCTCTCTACACTTCGTGCTTTTGTTTCTGTCTCTGGATTACTTAAAATCAGTAAATTATCCTCACTGGGAATAACAATAGTTGGATCTATGGTCTCTGTTAAATAGATGAAGATCTATTCTCTGTAAGAGGACAGAAGATAGAAAGATGGAGAATCTGGTTTATTAATCTTTTTTTTTTTTTTTGGTCTGTTTGTATACGTGTGAATTTAATTAAGGAGAATAGTTCTTTGAGATATGGACCAATTTGAGTTTCTGAGTTTACTTCTGATGGCTGCTAAAGTTGTAGAATGAAATTAAGAGCTCTCTACATGTCCATGTGTCTATAATTCAGAGAAGCCTTTACTTCTCATTGTGTGTGAAATATTTTACTGCCTCCAGAGGGTATTAATAAATTATACCATAACATCTCTTAACAGAGAAACTCGGCAGAACTTATTTATAAATAGCATCCAAATAAATTAAAATATTTTCAAAATCCATGGGGGCTGGGGGGAAGGACTCCTAAAAGAAACTGCTAGCTCAGAAACTTTTTCTGAGAGAGATTTTTGCTGTAGGGCATATGCCCTGGCCAGAGAGACAGAAAGCGAGAAATCACCTCCCAGGCAGGATGGCCATGCCAATACCTTTTCCATTCTCCACTAGATTTTGGGTGTGCACACACAAACACCCAGCATGAATTTTTTAAGCTGCTGGGTCCAGGATTCCAACTGTGGTCAACTACTTGGAAGTTTAGTGACAACAATTTTGCCATCTGCTGCTCCCCAGAAATACTTTTAAAAACCCAAATATAGTTAACTAAGGTTTACTATTTTAAAAAATCATTATTTCTAGGGAACCAGCAGTTAGCGTAATGGCTATGTCGCTGGACTCCCACGTAGTCGACCGCGGTTCGCGTCTCGGACCCGGTGGCTTACAACTCACGCCGGGCGCGTGTGCGTGCGTGCCCAAGATCCCGAGAGGAGAATGGAGGAGAAGGGATTGCGGCGTGACCATCCCCCCTGGGGGGTGATTTCTCGCTTTCTGTCTCTATGTCTCTCTCTGTCTGTCTGGCGAGCGCACGCGCCCTATAGCGAAAAAACCTCTCAAAAAAAAAAAAAAAATCATTATTTCTACATAACACTTAAGATTTTAAAAAGTGTAAATTTGGGGGACCAGCAAGTGGCGTGGTGGTTAAGGCGCTGGACACTCCCACATGGCTGACCATGGTTCAAGTCCTGGACCTGGTGGCTTGCTTTCTCACTTTCCTCTCTCCATGTCTCTCTGGTCAAATTTAAAAAAATAAATGAATAAATGAAATTGAATAAAATTTTTAAAAAGTGTAAATTTGTGTTCAACTAAATTGAATTATAATGACAATTTTAAAATTTTCTAAATTACGGTAAAAGTAATATAAAATTTACGATTTTAACCTACCAGAGAGAGAAAGAGAAAAGAAGTCATTCCCCAATGGGGCACGGTCATGCTGCAATCCCTTCTCCTCCATTTCTCCATCCTGCCAGGATATTTTTTTCTTTTCTGACTGGCTTATTACTCTTAGCATCATGTCTTCAAGGTTCATCCAGCATGTGTCAGAATTTCCTTTCTTTTAAAAATTTTATTTATTGGGAACCAGCAGTTAGCGTAATGACTATGTCGCTGGACTCCCACGTAGTGTCGCGTTCAGGACCCGGTGGCTTAAAACTCACGCCGGGCGTGAGTGCATGCGTGCCCAAGATCCCGAGAGGAGAATGGAGGAGAAGGGATTGCGGCGTGACCATCCCCCCTGGGGGGTGATTTCTTGCTTTCTGTCTCTATGTCTCTCTCCGTCTGTCTGGCGAGCGCACGCGCCCTATGGCGAAAAAACCTCCCCCAAAAAAAAAAATTATTTATTTATTTGAGAGAGTTTTTGCTATAGGGCACATGTGTTCACCAGAGAATGACAGAGAGATAGAAAGTGAGAAAGTACCCCCCACCCTGCCAGGAATCCCCTCTCCTTCATTCTCCTCTCAGGATCTTGGGCAGGCACGCACGCACAGACACCTGGTGTGAGGTTTAAGTCACCAGATCCAGGACTTGAACCGCAGGCGACTACATGAAAAGTCCAGCAATGTAACCATTATGCCATCTGCTGGTCCCAATTTTCTTTCTAAGGCTGAATAATATTTCATTGCATTTATATACCATGTTGTTTATCCACTCATCCATCAATGGATACTTGGATTGCTTCTACCTTTTCGCTATTGTGAATAATGCTGCTGTGAACATTCAAATATTGTTCAGGCTCCCATTCCCCATTCTATGTCCACAAGTGGAATTGCTATAATACATGGCATTTCTATTTTAATATTTTGAAGATTATATTTTTTCCAATGTAGCTATACCATTTTGTATTCCCATCAGAAATGCACAAGAGTTCCAATTTCTCTACTTTCATGCCGACACTGTTTTTTTTTTTTTTTTTTTTTTTTTGACAAAAGCCAAACCTAATAGGTACAAAGAAATATCTCATTTTTTTAAAATAAATGATCTCTTCCATGAGAGAAGGGGGAGGCATCCTGAACAGGGTCTGTACACTGAGATTCACTCCAGCCTCAGCCAGCCTGAATCACGGGAACACACATGTGCTGGACGTGCAGAGGGGCCCTCGAGATACAAAGTTAGGGACTTCCCAAGTGGGTCGAGGATTGCAGAGCATTGCATTACCACTACACCAAGGTCTGGCCCCTCATTATGGATTTTACTTACATTTCCCTAATGACTAGTGATGCTGAGAAACTGACATTGTTATATATTATGTTTTCTATCAGTTTAAATGGAAGCTTAGATCCTAAGATAAAGTTTCAAAATAAATTAATGTAAATCAACAAATTTAATGTGAATAATCTTTGGATACCTGGATAGTTTCTAAGTATAAATGAACACAAAAACAATGAGCATAACTTAAAGCTTCATATACTTTTCTTTCTTATTTATTATATACTACAGGGTATGATATGTTCATCTTTGCCACTTGGAGACACTGTAAAAAGGATATATAAGATAGAACCAGCAGATGGTTACGTCACTGGACTCCCACGTAGTCGACCATAGTTCAAGTCCTGGACCCGGTGGCTTACAACTCATGCTGGGTGTGTGTGCATGCTTGCCCAAAATCCCAAGAGGAAATGGAGGAGAAAGGATTGCAGTGTAGCCCTCCCCTCTCAGGAGTTATCTATCACTTTCTCTCTCTCTCTGTCTCTCTGATGAGCACAAAGTGTTCTATAGCAAAAATCTCTCTCTAAAAAAAAAAGAAAAAGAAACAGAATATATAAGTAAAGTATGACATCGTATTTATTCATTTTCTCAGTCTGTTACAATGCTTGTATATGACAGAGAGTTCTTAATTATCTACCTCCCAGGTCTCTCTATGAAAGAGAAGTTATTCTTTTATTAAAAGATATAATCAAGGGACCAGCAGTTGGTGTAATGGCTTATGTCGCTGGACTCCCATGTAATTGACTGTGGCTCGAGTCCTGGATCCAGTGGCTTAAACTCACGCCAGGCGCGTGTGCGTGCATGCCCAAGATCCCAAGAGGAGAATGGAGGAGAAGGGACTGCAGCATGGCCATCCCCCCCTAGGGGGTGATTTCTTGCTTTCTGTCTCTCTGTCTCTCTCTGTATTTCTGGCAGGTGCACGCACCCTGTAGCAAAAACCTCTCAAAAAAAGAAAAAGATATAATCAATATGGATGGTTAAGGCCATACTAAGTGTGAAAACAAGAGAAATATACATTTGTGCATGCCAGGTAATGGGACAAAACTTGTTTTTTTTTAAGAAAAAAGTGAGTAGGATTATTCTAAAGTAAAGTGGAAGATTGTTACAGAACATAAAAGAGCACAGTGAAAGACAAAACTTGAGGGAGTATAGCAAGCTGTAGGTTAGGGTAAATGAATTTTATTTGCCTTGGTTTATAACACCTGACTCTGAACAGAAGCTATAAAATATGTTTTAAATGTTGACTAAATAAACTCAGTTTTCAGGGATCTCTTCATCTCAGACATTCTTACTCTATAAGTGAGAAAAGTAAGGATCAGGGTGATTAAGGGATTTGCCCAAGACCATAGCCAATTTAGGAGAACATTAGGAAGAACAGAACACGATCATAGTGTATTAACCTGTTCTGTTCACATAATAAATTAAAAGATTCCAGCAATCACTACATTAAAGGCTGAACAACAACAACAAAATACACTTATCAATGTCAGAGTTCCTAGGAACTTAAATAATTCAAAGAAAGATAAAAGTTTACTGTAACATTTACAACTTAAAACCAGAAGCACTGCTGGGTCGGTCCCATAGCCTAGTGATTAAGGGAGCCAGATCACACAGCTGACCAGCTATTTAATCCCAGCCCTGGCAACCTGGGAAACACCATGGGCATGTGCAGTGTGTCCAAGACCCCAAAGAATGGAGAAACGGAGGAGATGGAATTGTGGCATGACCATGTCCCATTGAGTGCTGTCTCCTTCTCCCTCTCTTTCTGTCTCTGGTGAGCATATCTGCCCTAAAAGTTTAATGACATAAGTTTTAATTTAACTTTACAAAGCCTAAGTAATTAAGAAATGATTTACAGTTAAATGTTTCCAATAAATGTGACGGGAATAAGAAAGGAATTTATTTCTGCACTTTTTACTGAAGAATAGATAAAAATCAAGACCATTATTTAAGTGATTTTCTTTACTTTGCCAGTTCCTTATATTTTAAATCCTAATTCTGTAACAACAAAAGACTTTTTTAGTGAGGCACTATCAAAATGGCTCCAAGAGGGACCAGCAGTTAGCGTAATGGCTAGCTGGACTCCCACGTAACCGCGGTTCGAACCTCCTCACGCCGGGCGCGTGTGCGTGCGTGCCCAAGATCCCGAGAGGAGAATGGAGGAGAAGGGATTGCGGCGTGGCCATCCCCCCTGGGGGGTGATTTCCTGCTTTCTATCTCTCTGTCTCTCTCTGTCTTCTGGCGAGCGCACGCGCCCTATAGACCTCTATGGTCCAAGAGAAAAGTAAAAGAATCCCAAACTTCTTAATTTTACAGATTAGTCAGTATTTATTGACCACCACAACACACACCTTAGAACCTGGAGTTACTGTCCTGATGTGAGCCGTTCTTTAATGTCAGTTCAATTTGAAACTCCTGCTTTTCCAATCTTTCTTGTAGGAAGAAAATGGATCTCACAGTGACAACCCAGACTGAGAACTCAAGGACTGCTAACATCAAACAAGACTGATGTCCCCATGGAAACTAATCTACCCCAGATTTACTATCCAAACATTTTGTGAAGCATGCATGCACATCTAATGGGTAATGAAAATCATCAAGGCAGATGATGCTAGTTTCGAACACAGTAGAAAGATCCTTGGAGTAATGGTGAATATGAATACCATTACTTTCTAAAGAAGACTGATCCAGCAAAAAGATAACTTGAATGGATTTGGATTTTAAGGTGCCTAAACTAATCTAAGTCCCATACAGAAAATTTTCAACAACAACAAAAAATTAATGGTATTTTTCTATTTAATGTTTTATATTTAATGGTATTTTTCTATTTATCATTTGGTATTATAAGTGTGTTTTTCTTCTATTCTCAAATCAAGTTGGGTATTTTTATCATATGGGAATGCCTTCCAAAAAAATGTTGGTATCATTTCACTATGAACTACATGGCTTCAATTTACATTGACTCAACAATCAATTGATACCTCCAAACTAACTGGAAATGAGTTCATTCACTTGCTTAACCAACATTTATTGAGTGCCTGAGTGACTCTGGTTAGCACATTAAAGATGCTGCAGCACCACTTACAGAGGGGAATTGAGAGCAAGGAGCAATGTTTTCAGTTCAACTGATTTCTTTGCTTCTGCTGCCTAGCTAGCAGCCCGCCCCAGCCAGTATTGCCCAACAGCCCTCAGATCCAAGCAGAGGAGAAAGAGAGCAATCAAACTACAATCCCAATGATTCTGCTCTAGAATCCTAACTGGTGCCTCTGGCTAATAGCTACCCTGCCTGCTCAACCTTCAGTTCCAGAGTACTGGACTCAACCTGCAAACTATATGACTGCTTCCCAATCTGCATGACTTGAAAAAAATCAACCACCACTGTTATTTACATCTCCACTTTTGTGCAGTAGATCAAGCCACAGCCTAGCTTTTCCACTTCTGATTATTCAGTACTAATAGCAGACTGTCAACCATCTGAGGAAATCTGGTTCCCATTTAGTTAGCTCTTCCTGCCCTGGCCCCTTTAAACATAGCTGTCTCTCCCAAGCGTTAGACCAGAGAGCAGGTAAAAGTTTTCCCCAACCAGCTCAACTCTATTTCTATTTCATACCCACAGCTCTGCAATTCAGACCTGTTTTCTCAATAGCTGATTCTCAGGGTCCACATTTAGTAAAATTGCTTGAACTCCCTTCCACAGCTTAAGCATTCCACTTTCTGCCGACTTCTTCCTTCCATTGCTGTAAGCTCCCTTCATTTATACAGGGTCCAGGTTTGGGTAACAGCAATTCTTCCAAACTCTGGCTACTGGAGTAACCTCAATATACAGAGGCAATGATATTTCCTATGCTGACAGACTGAAGAGATGGTTAAGATTTTATGATCTTTTTTTTTCCATAATGGCAAAAGAATATTACCACTGGCCGTAGAGCCAGTGCCTATGATAGCCTGCCCTTGCTAATAGCAGCTTTCAATCAAAGCAAATAAACACACACACAACCAAATATACATACATTCTCTCCTAGTTGATCACAGAGCTTCAGGCGAGAAGCCAAGTCCCACTTTCTTTTTTCTTTTTAAGGTTTTTGCCACAGGGTATGCAAACTAGCTAGAGAGACCGAAAGATACAGTTAAAGGAAAAGTGAAAAATCACCACCCAGAGGGGATGGCCATGATACGATCCCTTCTCCATTCTCCCCCTGAGATTTTGGGCATGCACGCACATGCACCCAGCATGAGTATCAAGCCACCAGGTCCAGGACTCAAACCCAAAGTTGGTCATGTGGGAGTCCAGCACCTTCACCACCATGCCACCTGCTGACCTGGCCAAGTCTCACTCTTAAACAAAAACAGAAACAAAAAACTTGGAATAATAGTTTTATAAGCTATCAAAAAACTTAAAAATAGCTTGCATTAGTTAACATTAAGAGTATAATGAAATAGTTAACATTAAAAATGTTAATTAAAACACATCTATTTTAATATTAAATATCGTCTTGGTGAATTCAAAAACTGTGCAAAATAATTACACCCACAACCAGGGATGAAGTATATAAATAAGATACCAAATTGAGCTGGATCTCTTTCTACAATATTTTGAGAAAGGAAAAGATTGGGGGGAGGACAGACAGTGGCACAGTGGTAAAATACATTCAGTGAGGCAATCCCACATGAGAAGGTTCCCAGTTCAAGTACAGAGACCTCCCTGAATATGCCAAACATGTACTTGGCCCACGATCTGAGGATGGCTGAAGGCTGGGGTGGATCATGGTACCAGGACCCTGCTAAAGGTTCTCTCTCCCTTTCTCTGTCTCTCTCTTGCTTATGGAAGAAGTAAATAAACTTAAGAAATAGAAAAGATGAAAAAAAGATTAATATACATCTTTTATGGTTTTACTGATCATAAAATGTACCTAAAGTATAGAATTCTATGATCTTTAGCAAATTCACAGAATTGTGAAGCTATCACCACAATCCAATTTTAGAACATTTTTATTCACCTTTAAATATTCCCTCGAGCCCATCTTCAATCAGTGATCCACTACTACCCCTATCTCAAGCAACCACTCATCAGCTTTCTGACTCTATAACAATTTCCCTTTTCTGGATAGTTCATATCAATAGAAGCATACAATACGTAATTACCTGTGTCTGGTTTGTTTCACCATAATATCTTTAAGGGTCATCCATGTTGTATCATGTGTCATAGTTTATTCCTTTTTATTGATGAGGAGTATTACACTGTATGTATATAACTGCATTTGTTTAGCCATTTACCAGTTGATGGATATCTGAACTGTTTTCAGCTTCTGGCTGTTAGGAGTATTCACCTATGAGCATTCAAAAGTATTTGTGTAGATGTATATTTTCATTTCGCTTGGCTATATTCTTTGCAGTGGAATTTCTGGGTCATATAGTAACTTTATTTTTGTTACGTTGAGGAATTGCCAAATTACGGCTATACCATTTTACGTTCCCACTAGCAATATAAGAAGACTGAAAAGTTGATGGAAAAATGGAATTAAAGTATAAATTTAGTTTGGTGAAAATTTTTTTCCTTGCATAGTTTTTTCATAATACAAATTTCTCATGAAGTTTTTTTAAAAATAATTATTTTAATTTGATTTATTATTACTACTTTTTAATTTGGCCAGAAACAGAGACAAAGAGGACAAGTGAGAAACAAGTTACCAGGTCCGGGATGCAAACTGTAGTTGGCCATGTGGAAGTCTAGCACCTTAACCACCGTGACACTTGCTGGCCTCTCCCATGAACTTTTTGAAGATCTCTTTTATACAAGAAGGATTTCAGTTTTCCCACATCTTGCCAATGTTTCCTACTGTTTATCTGCTGATTTATAGCCATCTAATGGATTTGTGCTGGTATATCACTGTGGTTTTAATTTGCATTTCCTTACTGAATAAAGATGCTTAGCACTTACTCATGTGTTTATAAGTCATTTTTACGTTTCCTTTAAAGAACCATACAACCAAATCATTTGTCCATTTTTAAAGGATTATTTAATTCCATTTGTTATTATTATTTTTTAATTTGACTAGATAGAGACAGAGAGAGAAAGAAAGGGAAAGTGAGAAAGCAAGCTGCCAGGTCCAGGACTTGAACCATATTCGGCCATGTGGGAACCCAGCGCCTCTATCAACTACACCACATGCCGGCCTTCTTTTGTCCATTTTTTACTAGAATGTTTCTCTTATAAATAAACAGTGAAGAGTTCTGTTTGCTATTGATGCTAATTTAATTCCATTTTGATCAGAGATCATTTCAATACTTCTTGATATATTTTAGATTAGTATAATGGTTCAGCACATGATCTATCTTGGTGAATGTTTCCTGTGTACTTGAAAAAATATGTGTTTTGGGAACCAGCAGTTAGCGTAATGGCTATGTCGCTGGACTCCCACATAGTCAACCGCAGTTCATGTCCCGGACCCGGTGGCTTAAAACTCACGCCGGGCGCGTGTGCGTGCATGCCCAAGATCCCGAGAGGAGAATGGAGGAGAAGGGATTGCGGCGTGACCATCTCCCCTGGGGGAGGTGATTTCTCACTTTCTGTCTCTATGTCTCTTTCTGTCTGTCTGGCGAGCACACGGGCCCTATAGCGAAAACCTCTCCAAAAACAAAACAAAACAAAACAAAACAAAAATGTGTTTTGTTGTTATTGGATACCATGTTTGACAGATGTCAGTTAAATAAATAAAACTGTAATAGTACTGTTCAAGTTTTCTGTATTCTTATTTTCTGTATAAATGCTCTATCAATGACTGAAAAAGTTGTCCTACTATGTAACTGTGGATTTCACTGTTTCTCCCTTCGGTTGCAGTTAGCTAAAGAGACACGGTCTCTTTAAGTTGCTTAGTTTAGCCTCAAACTCACTATCCTCCTATTTCAGCCTCCCAAATAGCTGGCATTAAAGATACACACCACTGGGACCAGCAGTTAGAGTAATGGCTATGTCACTGGACTCCCATGTAGTCAACCATGGTTCACATCCCTGACCCAGTGGCTTAAAACTCACGCTGGGCGAGTGTGCGTGTGTGCCCAAGATCCCGAAAGGAGAACGGAGGAGAAGGGATTGCGGCGTGGCCATTCCCCCTGGGGGGTGACTTCTCGCTTTCTGTCTCTCTGTCTCTCTCTGTCTGTCTGGCGAGTGCACACACCCTATAGCAAAAACCTTTCCAAAAAAAAAAGATGCACACCACTATACCCAGCATCTATTAGTTTCTATTTCACAAATTTTGATTCTCTGTTAAGTGGATCACATTTTAGATTACTGTGTCTTCCTATGACAAACTCACCTTCATATCATCATGAAATGCCTCTCTTCAACCTTTGTCCCAAAGCCTGTCTGCTATGAATACAGCCACTTCAATCTTATCATTAGTATTTGCATGGTAATATCTTACTTTAATCTTTTGCTTTTAACTTATTCCTGTCTCCATATTTAAAGTGGATCTTGCTTTTTTAATAAATTTTTCTTTCTCCTAGTCTGAGAATCTCCACCTTTATTTAGAGTGTTTAGACCTGTAATATCCAATAGTATATCTAATGGCCACACGTGTGGGCACTTAAAGTTGACTAAAATTTTTTAAAAATATTTTAATTCAGTTGCTAAAGAGTTCTGTTTCTACGTATCACTGGCTACCATTTTGGACGGTGTGGATAAAGAACATTACCATACAAAAGAGTTCCGATCTAGACTATATTTAATGTAATAATCAATATGGCTGGATTTGATTTTTTTCTTTTTTCAATTTTCTTTTTTTAGAGGGTGTATGTGCTTATCAGAAAGAGAGCGAGGGACCAGCAGTTAGCGTAATGGCTATGTCGCTGGACTCCCACGTAGTCGACCGCGGTTCGAGTCCCGGACCCGGCGGCTTAAACTCACGCCGGGCGCGTGTGCGTGCGTGCCCAAGATCCCGAGAGGAGAATGGAGGAGAAG
This sequence comes from Tupaia tana, assembly GCA_026018925.1. NCBI lineage: Eukaryota > Metazoa > Chordata > Mammalia > Scandentia > Tupaiidae > Tupaia > Tupaia tana. The sequence continues at coordinate 32,874,051 of JAKSZU010000010.1, forward strand.
GGATTGCGGCGTGGCCATCCCCCCTGGGGGGTGATTTCCTGCTTTCTATCTCTCTCTGTCTGTCTGGCGAGCGCACGCGCCCTATAGCAAAAACCTCTCCAAAAAAAGAAAAAAAAGAAAAAAAAAAAAAAAAAAAAAAAAAGAAAGAGAGCGAGAGAACACAATGGGGCATCGTAATGCCGCAGTCCCTTCTCCTCCCTTTCTCTATCCTCTCAGGATTTGGGACACACAGGCACATGTGCCCAGCATGCTTTTCAAGCCTCCAGGCCAGGATTCAAACTGTGGTTAGCCATGTGGGATCCAGCTTTCTCTACCACCAGGCCACAGGACCAGTCCTTTGGTTGGATTTAAATGGACTATCTTGCTATTTGTCTTCTATCTGTCTCATGTGTTTTTTCCTCACCTTTCCTTCTTTTTCTTGGCTTTTGTTAAATTAAAAACCATTTTATCATTGCATTTAATCTTCACTATTAGCTTATTAACTATACTACTTTGCACTTTTTCCTTAAAGACTGCTCTAAGACTCTGGTTTTCAGCAAAGAACCATTTTGCCTCCTATGGCATTTGGCAAAGTCTGAAGACAAATTTTGTTACAACTCAGGGAGGGTGCTACTGGCCCCTAGTGGGCAGAAGCCAGAGATGCTGTTAAAGCTCCCACAAGAAGCAGGACAGCTTTTCTTCACAACAATCATCCAGCCCAAGATAATATCAGTACTGTCAAAGTTAAGAACTCCTGCTCTAGGGTTTACTAAGTCCATCTCTAACTGATCACTGTCTTCCTTAAAGTAATATCTATCACTTCATGTAATTTAAAAATGTTATAGTAGTAGCATTCCATTTCCTCCTTCCTATCTTATTTTTTTTACACACCAGTAGCTGTGATATTGAGCACCTAGCTAATCTAACTTACCATTCTGGGCTCACTTTCCTTAATAAGAAAATTGAGAGTAACTACCTCATAGACATACTCTGAGAACTAAAATAATGTTTAAAAAAAGTGCTGGGGCCGGCAGGTGGCAAGGTGGTTAGGGGTGCTGGACTCCCACATGGCTGACTGCGGTTCGGGTCCCGGACCTGGCAGCTTGCTTTCTCACTTTCATTCTCTCTCTCTCTGTCCTTCTCTGGTCAAATTAAAATAAATAAATGAATAAAGTTAAATAAAATAATTCTTAAAAAAAAAAAGTGCTAAGGACAGTACCTGTACACTGTAGGTGCTAATTTCTCAACTATTAATACAGTGCGTTGACTGCACTGACATGAAGAAACAGAAGAGTGCAGCTGAAGAGAAACCTAAGTGGCCAACATTCACACAGTTTAACTTCTGTCACAGTGCTTCTGTAGCTCTCTACCTCCAAATATGACAGAGACTGCATCCTACTGGACTGGCTGGCAAAGTCTTACTCAGAAGAGAATTTCAAGAATCTCTTGGCCTCTGATACATAATCCTTTTTATTTACGTACATGTAATTGGAGACATCTGTAAGTGGTGCCACGCAAAATGTAATTCTGACTTAGAAATGTCAATAAAAATGTCTGTAAGGCAGAGGTCCGATGTAAACTTAGCAGGAGAGTACACATCAGCAGCTATACAGCCACATGAAATTAGGAATATAATGGAACTATGTTGCCTGACTTGACGAGGTGATAAAAGCTCTTTCCCCATAAAGCTTAATGAGCTCGATTAGTCCGCAGCTTACAGGAATGTAAAAGGGTCAGCCTCACAGAGGGAAGTAACTGACTTTCCACACAAGGTCCATTCAAATGACAACGTATCAAATTACTGATGTAATTACTATAACCTGACAATTTCATTAGATTCATGTGACAGTTAACTGTTCAGGACTTACAACAAAAGGACATGGTTCATGCGAAGTAGTTTGGTGGAAAAAGTGAAGTTTATAAAGTCTGCTTTATTTTCAATTGCAAGGCTCATGCATTTTATTGTCTCTACCAGAATTTTCTTTTATTCAAAATTAGGGAAAGTGCTGGGTATTGACCATATTTTTAATTTTCCTTCTCCAACTAAAAAATATATGTAATGGCAAATTTAATACAGAGACTCCCAACAGCCTCCTGCCTTGGCTCTACTCTGGCTCTCAGGTTGTGGTGTGGTGGTGAAATCCTGAGCTCAGTGCTGCTGGAGATTTGGGGCTTAGATAATCCCCCATGGAATTCCAGGCTACAAAAATGTCAACAGAAAGCCCTCAAAGTATTTCACATTGATAAAATGAAGTGTATTGTATTATTCATCTTGATTTTGATTGCTCTTCTTCCCCCATGTCCATAACTCCTCTAATAAAAAAGATTATTTTAGCCAATTAAAATATAACTGCAGAGTAAGTGGAGAAAGTCAGAAAATAATAGAAACTATCAATAGATGTTTTTTTCTTTTTTCCTGTCAGAGGATAAGTGTGCTTGCCAAAGAGAAAGAGAGAAAAAGAGAGAGAGAGAAATCATGCCCCAGTGGGGTGTGGTCATGCCACAATCCTTTTCCTCCATTTCTCCATGTCAGGATTTCAGGTATGCATGTACAAGTGCCCAGTGCATTTTTTTCAAGCCATCAGGGATGGGATTTGAACTGCTGTCCATCATGTGAGATCTGACTCCCTCCCTATGCATAGGACTTAACCACTGTGCAATATGACCAGCCCTATCTCTAAACTTTGATCATACTACTTTCCCCTTCTGCTTTTCACCAAAGACTAAAGCTTCCCCACATACACTCACAATTTTAATAAGATATAATTTAAAAATATGTAATTATTTAATATACTATAATAATAAGATGTAATTTAAAAATATGTAATTATTTGGTACACTATAGGTGAAGCTGGTATACTCGCTCCAATGGTATACTCTATAACTGAGAGCATTCAAAGATAAAAGATCCCAATCTTAAGTAGCTACAATCTATTACAGCTGGGAAAACAGGCTGCTAACCACATTAAAATATAAATATTAAACCTTGCCTGCTTTTTTTTTTTTTTTAATGAGCGACTTTTGTTATAGGGTGTGTGTGCTTGCTAGAGAGACAGAAAGCAGGAAATCACCCCCCAGGGGGAATAGCCACGCCGCAATCCTTTGTCCTCCATCCTCCTCTCAGGATCGTGGGCATGCACGCACACGTGCCGTGCATGAGTTTTAAGCTGTTGGTAGACCACATGAGAGTTCAGTGGCGTAACCATTACACCATCTGCTGGTCCCACCTTGTCTGCGTTTAACTGAGGCTTGCCACATTACCGACAAAGACAATTACTTTCAGTCTCAGTCCCATCAAGCCCAATAATTTGTTTGGCCATTCATTCATTCAAAAAATATTTATTAATGTTTCTGCCTGCTACACACTACACATTATACTAACAATAGAAACACAAAGAAGCAAGAAAAACAGGGTCCTTTCTCAATGAGTTTACATTTTAAAGAAGTCTACTGGTGAGGCCTGCTGAGAAGCATCTTTGTTATTGGTTAATAATATCTTCGAACTGCTTCTAATCCAAGTGAAGTAGACATCAAGCTCCAGCCCCTTCATCTACTCACTGAGCAGGGAAGCTGACCAACCTAATTGCCTTCTGCTAAAAACCCTTATTCCTGGTCACTCTTTTAAGCAATTGATGAAATGAGAGTCCTACCTTAAACATTATTATTAACATTATCTCTTCATCTAAGTGTCTGGTAGTTCCTTTTTTTCAAGTCTAGTCCCTGCTTATACATCAAACCAAAGAGGCTTAACTCCCCTGATGTATATCTGTCAAACACTGATTACAAGAACCAATACCAAAAATTATCAATGTATTTCTATCTATTGTGGGTCCTTCATTGAAAGAGTAAAAGATAAAATGATTGAAAAATTTGTATCTGACATTAACGTTTTATATTATCTCCTTCCTAACCCATCTTTGTGTGTTTAAATTGTTTTTAAATTGAGATCTGCATGACTGATTTTGCATCCTTTTATCTTTTAATATACCAAAACCATTTTATACTTATTATTCAATATATATATTCATGAACATATATTCATAATCCATTTGAATGGCTATAGGGTATCCTATCACATGGCTATTACACGGTTTATGACATGTTCAATGTGATAAGATGGGCCATACCAAATCAAAATAATTGTTCTAATAATCAAATGAACACAATGTTATAGAAGCAGAAAAGGAATGAACTGCGTCTACGTAGAGAGGTCAGAGAGGGTCTCACAGAGGCAAGGCTCAACCCTGAAGAGAAAGATGACATAAACAAGTTGGAAATGGGAAAAGGGAGCACAAGGTGAAATAAACAACAGATGCAAAGGGAAGGACAAGTGAAAGATAAGAAACAGGATCGCGCCTGTGGGGCTACAAAATATTACTAAATAGCACAGTTTGTAACTGCTCCCATCTCCACTGCCTCATCCAAAAGGCAGAGGAAACTATCTTTTAAAGATTAAAAAACAGAACAAAACAAAACACACTGTGGTTCAGGGAAGTTGTGATTTGTCCAGTGTCATCAGTGGCTAATAAGTAAAGATGTGCTATTAAATTCAGGTTTGGTTCTAAATCCAATCATCTCCCACTATTTCTCTCTCTCTCTCTTTCTCTCTTTTTAGATTTTTGTCATCCCATGCGCTGACTAGAGTGACAGAGAAAGACAGTGAGATGGAACGTGAGAAATCAACCCTCAAGGGGGATGACCACACAGCAATCCCTTCTCCTCCATTCTCCTCCCAGGATTTTGGGCATACACACACAAAGCCCAGCATGATTTTCAAGCTGCCAAGCCTGGTACTCAAACCTCAGTCAGTCATGTGAAAATCCAGCATCTAAACCACCACTTGGGGCCAGCAGGCCCCAAGTCCAATCATCTCTTAACACACAGTTTCCTCCCTTTTCTACTTTTACTACGTAAGACTTGACAATCATCTACAAATTTCTTAGCAACCACAGTTCACAATGTTATCTAGTTATCTAAATATCTAATAGTTTTTCTTATCTCACAAATTTATCACTGGATTCTCATTCTACACTGAGAACTATGAGGACTAAATGAAAAAATGAATGAAGTGTCTGTGTTAGAACAGAAGCTCAATAAGTTAAATCCTTTGCTCTTCTCTTATCAATTCATGGATTGTAAAACGGTCTTTCAAAAATCACTAAAGTTTTCTTGGGACCAGCAGTTAGCGTAATGCTATGTCGCTGGACTCCCACGTAGTCAACCGCCGTTCACGTCCCGGACCCGGTGGCTTAAAACTCACGCTGGGTGCGTGTGCGTGCGTGCCCAGGATCCCGAGAGGAGAATGGAAGAGAAGGGATTGCAGTGTGGCCATCCCCCCTGGGGGGTGATTTCTCGCTTTCTGTCTCTCTGTCTCTGTCTGTCTGGCGAGCACACGCGCCCTATAGCAAAAACCTCTCCAAAAAAAAAAAAAAAAAAAAAGTCACTAAAGTTTTCTTGGTGACAGTAAGACTGATATAAATAGTTATGAAGCCCAACAAAGCTCTTTAAAATGAAGGACTGGAGCCAGCAGATAGCGTAGCAGTTACATCGCTGGACTCCCACATGGGTGACTGTGGTTCGAGTCCCAGACCCAGTGGCTTGAAAAGCACGCAGGTCCATGTGCATGCGTGCCTAAGATCCCAGGAGAGGGGACTGCAGTGTGGCCATCCCTCGTGGGGGTGATGATCTGTCACTTTATCTCTCACTATCTCTGTCTCTGTCTCTCTCTCTCTCTGTAGAGTGCATTCATCCTAAGGCAAAAACCTCTTATAAAATGAAGGATTGATGTCACTCTTCTTACTGAAAAAGAAAATGTACTTAAAAAGAAGCAATGACCTGCCACAACAGTGAATAGGTGTAACTTCTAGGATTTCTTATCCCAAAAAGTCAGTATTTATCTCCTTGTTATTGAAGAATATGTATGTCAACCAAAATGATCCCTCCTAAATTATCAAATAAATGCCTAACAACAAATACCAATAATGATCCTCAATTAGCAATTCTAGTATTAAGATCAGTGAGTAAACACTTACCTCCAAGGGTGAACTGCAAAGGAATCTTGTGAACTGCAGAGTCAAGGCAAATAGAATCCATTTCATCCAGTAATGAACAGCAAAAGAGAACACACAGAAAAAGGAAAAATTATTACACGATTTTCCAGTGAAAGCATTTCAAATAAACCCAAAGGTCTATAAAACCTTAATATTTTTCATACACTGTGTAATTCATTTGGAGTATAGGAAGGTTCGACCTAGCCTATTGTAAATACTCAACTATTTGAATATTATTAAACATCTATATAACAGCTAACGAAGAACAAATAATGATTCCCAATGAGGACCAGCAGGTGGCGTGGTGGTTAAGGCTCTGGACATTCCCACATGGCTGACCATGGTTCAAGTCCTGGACCCGGTGGCTGGCTTGCTGGCTTTCTCACTTTCTCTCTCTCTCTCTCTCTGTGTCTCTCTCTGGTCAAAATAAAATAAGTAAATGAATAAATAAAATTAAAAAGAAACAATTCTTTAAAAAAAAATGAGTCCCAAAATATTTTGTTTTTTAAGCTTTATCTTACAACCCCTACTTAGCAATCTTCCTGATCCTAATGTCAAAAGCGAAATTTAGACCAAGACAGGAGGCAAGGTAAGAGGGCGAAAGCAAGCAGACAGTCTCTCAATCTATCATGTTCACCCTGCTCCGTCCGCCCTGTCTCTTTTCTCAATTCTGTCTACATACCTTCCTTTCTTTCCTTTCTTTTTTCCTTTTCCTCTCTCTCCTCTTTTCCTTCCTGTCTCTCTCACCTTTCTCTTTCTTTTTATAACACATACAGAAGCTTATAAAATATCCTTGAACTTAAGTGTTATACACTACCTATTTCTCAGCATTTAAATAATGAAAAAAATTACTTGGGGGTAGAGGGCATGAACAAATGACAAAGCAAATTGCTGGTTAGCTCTGAAGTGTGGACTGTCGCATAACTTCATGCATATACATAATGGTAACTTACAATATTTTCATAGATGTTATTTACAGAATCAACCTTTCAAATCCTTTGAGATTTACTATAATAATAAAATACCCAAGCAGTATAAACTCTTGATCTTTCAAAATGCAAATTAACTACAATAAAAAGCAACAATGGGCCTGTTTCCAAGCACTCTTGAACTTCCTCTCCACAACAAAGCTAGCTGGTCCTCACAGGGAATACAAATAACTTTCATCCTTTTTCAGAGATACACATTGATATATTTATCAATGAAATAACATGATGTCTGGAATTTCTTCCAGATCATTGGAGAAAGGAGGACAGAAGAAATGGGAGAAGTGTGAAGATAAAACAGTATTGACCATAATATTAAACTAGTGAAGACAGGAGAAAAATATGTAAGGGGTTCATCATATGATTCTACTTTGTGAATGTTTAAAGTTTTCATAATAAAGTTTAAAATATATATCAGACTTACTTCCCCAAAACTATATATTACTAAAATATCACTAGTACATGTCAAAGCCACCCAGTGAACTATTACCTAGGCCCTAGATGACAGGGTATATTAAAATACAGAAACTCTTAAGAATCTTTTAAATATCAACATGCAATTAGATTTTATCAACTGTTAAGAGAACTTTCTGAAAGTGCAAGATATACAAAATAATTAAGTTTTCATAATGCTGATGACACAAATAACTACTGGAACGGAAAACATAAGCTTTGGAGTTGCAGACACTTTGACAGATATCCAACTAGACAATCCCTACCCTTCCTCACAAAAGTAAAAAGTACCTGTTGAAAGACTAGTCAATTTTTAAAGTGGAGAAAAGTGAGGCAGGGTGAATTTTCTTTTAATATCAGGTATCTATGCTCTTTCCTGGAAGTACGTGTTAATTATGTTATACATATACTTTGAATTTCCAAGTAGCTCATGTTCAATAATAATTGATATATCAGTTAGAATAAAAGGACCTTTAAATATAAGTATAAAACTTCTCTTTAAGAAAATTAATGTTTCCTTAAAGCTCCAATAATTTACATACATATTTGGTATGTGTATATATTAATAATTGTGGCACAGCTTTGTCAAAAAACCTAAAAATGTTTGTCCTGTTAAAAGCTTCCAAAATATGAAACACATAAACAAAAGATTTCAATAAAATAATAAATCACAAGATACATGTTCACACTCCTATTCTCAGGACATGAAAAAGATTTCAAAAATTGTTTTTTTTCTATTAGTGTGCCAGTAAAAACTCATTGCTATTTCCTACTTAGCTAATTACCTTATAAATTCTTTTTTGTTATTGCCAGAGGGCATATATGCTCAGGCAACAGACAGAAAGAGAAAGCACCCCCTTCAATGGGCATGGTCATGCTTCAAGCCTTTTCCCTCATTCCTCCATCTATCAGGATCTTGGACACACACACACATGTGCCCCACATTTTTCAAGTCTCCAGGGCCAGGATTAGAACTGCGGTAAACCCTATGTGATCTGGCTCCCTTAATCACTAGGCTTAATCGCTAGGCCCCTGTAAGTTCTTTCATAATGAAATTATACATATTATACTCAATACAAATGGCATTATTTTGAACATGAACGATAATAAAAAGCTGCTATCACTGAAGTAAAAAGCTGTTTCTGTCTCGTAGACTTTCGTAGGAGCATACATGTCCTCTAGACAATCCCTTACTTTCCTGCAGAAAAATCTCCAGCAAGTATCATTTCCAAGGAACAACTACTCAAGAGATACTGAGATAAAACTGGTTATTTTTGAATGACACTATATTGGATAAAAGAATTTAAACTGACCATGAAAATTGAGTGTAGTGTCTTCTGAAAATCTGAGTAACATGAATTAGGGATACATAGAGAACACTACAAAACTAGAATCATATTTAGCAAGAAATCACAACCAAAACAGGTCTGACTCCTTCCAAACAAGATCGAATATTGCTGCATAGTGGCAGGTACATATATTTCTAGTAATTTTTAACAGCATTTTAGTATTTTGAAAATTAATGCAAAACTATGCAAAGAAGCTTTTAGAAGTATTTTAAAACTCATTTTATTTGTTAGCTAAAATGTGCAAGAAGCACGTCATCTTTGCCTCCCCAGGAGCTATCAGAGAGATAAGAACATGGTAAGAGAAAATGTTTATATGATTTGTTCAATAGAAGAATCATTCCTCTAGCGTTCAGGAAAAAGAGGGGAGCCATACTAAGTCAATAATTTTGGGCTATTTTTAGAATAACTGTCACATAAAACCAACAAATATACAATACATATCAGTATTTATAGACCTATACAAATACATTCCCTATTTATTACACACATTCTTAAAGGCAGAATTACCCTCTGGGTAAATGATCACATATATAATACAAGTTTTTTTACTTCTGTAATTACTGGCTAAAAAAAATATCAACTACTTGGGACCAGCAGGTGGCATGGTGGTTAAGGCGCTGGACACTTTGACATGGCCAACCACAGTTCAAGTCCCAGACCTGATGGCTTGTTTCCTCACTTTCCCACTCTCTCACTCTCTCTCTCTTCTCTCTCTCTCTCTGTGTCTCTCTCTGCTCAAATTAAAATAAACGAATGAATAATAAAAAAAAAACTAAAGAAAATTTCAACTACTTTTTAACCATGCAGTTAGCTAAAATTATGACATATTAAATGAATCACCACAGCAAAAACACAAACTTCCCTTGTTTAGACTAGTCATCAATAGGTAGTATTGTTCACTTGTCAAGTCATTACCAAGAGGTCATAAAACTTGATGTTTCTCAGATTTAATGGAGAAAACAGATCTAAAATACTAAAGCTAAAGACAAATGGTGCTCCCAGCAAGATTATGCCTATCACATGAGCTTTACACTTACTAAAATGTGCTTAACTCTTGGTAGGTAAATTTCTCAATACTGTTAGGCAGGAAAACAGAAACACCTTTTACTCATCACAATAGGAAAACTGTCAAGAATTTCTGACATCATTTAAATTTTCCTTTTTGCTCCTTATCCCAAGTTTTGAGGGCATTATTTTCTTCCTGAGTAGTTTTCAATTTGGCAACAACTGAGTTCTGTTTCTTAAAAGTAGTCATCACAGGCCAGTCAGTGGCATGGTGGATCCTACATGGGCAACTGTGCAGTTAGAGTCCCAGTCCGATGGCTTGAAAAATACACAGGCTTTTGTGCACGTATGCTCAAAATCCTGAGAATGGAAGAAAAGAAACTGCAGTGTGGCCATCCCCCCTGAAGGTGCTTTCTCACTTTCTCTCTCACTCTAGTTTCTCCAATGAGTGAATGTACATGCCGCTATTGCAAAATTACAAAAATGTCAACTCAACTCTCATTCATTCAGGGAATGTTCACTGGGCTTCTATTCTTAGGTAAGCACTCCACCAAGTATAGGGCATCTTTGGACTCTGGCATATTTTTATAAGCTTATATAAGCAAAAAGTATGCTATCAATTATGGTAATCCAATATAGCTACTATCAAAATGAGAGATCTACTCCAAGCATAAACAAGCAACTCTACTACCTGAAAAAAACAAAACACCTATAGTTCCTTTGTCTCCTGTTCCAAAGTAAAGCAATTAAGAAATATGCATATAAATCTTTACTAAACAATGCTTTTTACATGTTTTATGTAGTATAATAGGATGAATAAAAAAGTTTTAAAAATTATTTTTAAAAGCACCCCCCCGCCCAGGAGGCATAGTTGAGCCACAATTCCTTTTCCTCCATTTCCATTCTGCTGAGATTTGGGGCACATCTCTCTCTCTCTCTCTCTCTCTCTCTCTCTCTCTCACACACACACACACACACACACACACACACACACACCCCATATGTTTTTTTAAGCTGCCAGGGCAAGGACTTGAACTATGGCCTGCCATATGGAATCTGCTTTCTCTTAATCACTAGACTACAGAACCAGCCATTAAAAAATTCTTGTTTTAAAGGCTAAAATTACACGCTGATGGACCAAATAGTTTTTAATTTTATTACTTTTTTCCTTTGAAAGAACTAATTACAATTTAATATTAAAATTTAAAACGTGGGAGTCAGCAGTGAGCGTAATGGCTATGTCGCTGGACTCCCACATAGTCGACCGCGGTTCACGTCCCAGACCCGGTGGCTTAAACTCACGCCAGGCACGTGTGCGTGCGTGCCCAAGATCCCAAGAGGAGGATGGAGGAGAAGGGACTGCGGTGTGACCATCCCCCCTGGGGGGTGATTTCTCGCTTTCTGTCTCTATGTCTCTCTCTGTCTGGTGAGCGCACACGCCGTATAACAAAAACCTCTCCAAAAAAAAAAAAAATTAAAACATGTAACCTTTTAATTCAAACAAGAATTTTAATTTTAATGGAAAACCAATACAGAAAACCAAAATGTACTTGCAAATGCTGACTGGCTGGATCAGAATCCTCACTTAATTGTCCTTGACCTAAATATCTCTGATGATTTCTAATGGTACATCATTATCCACTTCCTAGAAACTAAAATTTAGTCAACAATTATTTGGCCAAGCACCTTTACAATTATGATCTTATTTAACCCTCACAACAAACTCTGTTGTAGATTTTTCCCATAGATTTACCTTTTTTTTTTTTGAGAGGTTTTTGCTATAGGGCGCGTGCACTCACCTGAACGACAGAGACAAACAGAGAGACAAAAAAAAACGAGAAATCACCCCCCAGGGGGATGGCCATGCCGCAACCCCTTCTCCTCCATTCTCCTCTTGGGATCTTGGGCACGCATGCACACGCACCTGGCGTGAGTTTAAGCCACCAGGTCCAGGACTCGACTACATGGGAGTCCAGCGATACAGCCATTAGGCCATCTGCTGGTCTCCCCTATAGGTTTATAAATAAAGAAGCTGGAGTGAAAAAAGCTGAGGAATGAGGATTTGCTCAAAGATATATGGGTAATAAGTGTGGGAACTGAGATACAAGGCAGAAATGACTGATCAGAGTTCACACTGTCGCCTTTGATGCTACTCAGCCTTGATCTCAATATCCTGAACTAAAACGTACAGAACTGTAAATACTTCAAGTGCTGTTTGTTATACTGGAATCACTTTCACACCATTTAACTCAAATAATTTATCACTGGGCACATTTGTTCTCAGGGCGACTAATCAAGAGACAGCATCCACATCATGCCAAAACATCTACTTAATACCTAACATTCCATTTCATGGTCTCATTCCTCAGCTTTCAGAAAACAAGGTAAGTATGTGCAAATTAACTGCAATGGTTATTGTTATACCTACATTAAGTTATGTCTTAACTGGAGGTCAATTATCAAATACCTCAGAACTTCAGACATTCAAAGACAAAACCCCAGAAGAAAACAATAAAGGTTAAAATGAGGAATTGAAAGACTATATTTCCCAACTTATAGAAGAAACCCCTCAAGCAACTTTTCCCATTTCCTTTTGACTGTAACTTTACTAACTACAAACTTGATGACTCAGTTTCTAAGACAATAACTAATACTTTTAATCCTCCATTATAACCGCTCTACTTTTCCCATAACACCCCTGCTATCTTATATGTAATTTACTAATTATTCTTTTTTTTTTTAGAGGTTTTTTCCATAGGGCATGTGTGCTCACCAGAAAGAGAGCGAGAGAGACAGAGACAGTGAGAGGAAAAGTGAGAAACTACCCTCCGGGGAAATGGCCACACCGCAAGCAATCTCTTCTCCTCTATCCTTCTGGGATTTGGGGCACATTTGCACACACACCTGGCATGATTTTTAAGCCACCAAGTCTTGGACTCAAACTACAGTTAGCCATGTGAAAGCCCAGCAATGTAACCACTATGCCATCTGCGGGCCCCAATATGCTTATTGTTTAATTACTACCTCTGACAATCCCCACCCTCACTCCAGAATGTAAGCCCCATGAGAGCAAGAGATCTTTAACTGAGGCATGAACTGATTTGCTAGCCATACCAAATGCCTCTTGAAAAGTTCCTGGCACACTGTGGTGCTCAATAAATTTTTTAACAGATTAAGAAGCCATAAATCAGAAAAGGAATGAATGGTAAAACTAACAAACACAACAAGAATTGGCAGCAAGAAAGAGAAAGAATGAAAAGGTCCAAGAGAGAGAACCAGCAGTTAGCGTAATGGCTATGTTGCTGGACTCCCACGTAGTTGACCAAGGTTTGCGTCCCGGACCCGGTGGCTTAAAACTCATGCAGGGCGCGTGTGCGTGCGTGCCCAAGATCCCGAGAGGAGAATGGAGGAGAAGGGATTGCGGCGTGACCATCCCCCCTGGGGGGTGATTTCTCGCTTTCTGTCTCTGTCTCTCTCTCTGTTTGTCTGGCGAGCGCACACACCATATAGCGAAAAAACCTCTCCAAAAAAAAAAAAAAAAAGGTCCAACAGAGTCACTTAAGAGAAAAAAAGCAGTGTTTGAGGGCATGTGACACACAGAAACCCAACAAGGGCACAACGCTCTTGCGGGAATATGACCACCATCATGAACAGGTAAGTCCTGCTCTTCATTCTGCTTGAGAAGGCAGGGAAAACAACACTTTGGGAAGACTGTCATTTTAAATGACACAGTACACAAAATCTTAGCAATAAAAAAAGTTTCAATTATCTAGAAATTTTATGTATATTGAACACCTCACTCATTGCAATTGTTCTGTTATGATTAATTACGCCTGGTTTAACTTTTTTAAATACCGCCGTGATTCTAGTATAAAAAGTACCTAAATTTCCAGACATTGCTTTGCCACCAACCATTCTTAGACAAATAACTTAATTTTCTATAAGAGAAGTTAATCTATATAACCACTAAGGTTCTTTCCTCTCTAATATTTTATGATGCCATAATTCTGCAATCTGAGGCAAGTTTTGGAAAATTACTGACCAAAAGAGACAGTAAGGAAAATGTTCCCAGTGCTAGTTTTATCTCCACCTGAGTCTTCTGAAAAAGTAACATTTTGCTGAGATACAACAGTGGCTATGTTCCAGTTGATTTAAGAAAAGGATTCAAAAGCCTTGGTAATTTAGCTACTATTCTAACAATGTCATAGATGTTGAAACAGACTATGACATGATATGTCAGTGCCCTGATTTAGGGGTTGCCCATAAAAAGTGGCTCGGTCGTTTGAATTATACAAATAATTGCCTAATTCCTCTAATGTTATTTGAGTAAGCTAACCCTGGCCTTTAAAAATATACTTAGAAAAATCTTAAAATATTCAGATTTTATCATCATTCAAATTCTCTTAATTATATGCCAGAGTTAAATATTTATAAAATAGCACATGAGTAGGATGATTGCCTGGTCTTTCTGTGTAACTGAAGGAGAGTATCAATTCTCTGATACACAGAATGATTTTTTAAATATAAGTTTTTATTATTTTCATATACAGAGTGAAACCACTAAGAGGGGGGACAAGCAGGTGGTGTGGTGGTTAAGGCGCCGGACACTCCCACATGGCCGACCAGGGTTCAAGCCCTGAATCTGGTAGCTTGCTTTCTCACTTCCTCTCTCTCTCACTGTCAGCCTGTCTCTCTCTGGTCAAATTAAAAAATGAATGAATGAATAAATAAAATTAATAATTATAAAAAAAAAAAAAGAAACCACTAAGAGGAAAAAAATGTAACTAAAGTTTGTCTAGGTTAAGTCCCAGAAAATATTTAAATCCTTTAACAAGCAAAGAATCACTTGTAATTATCATTTCAATGCTTCAGTGCAAATTACTTCTAACAAATGGCTGACGAAAAGCATTTACTTAGGCTGTGAACACTTAGTAACACCCAGGGACAGAGCCACCAGAAAGAGCAAACACCACTGGAGCTACAGCACCACCTGGTGGCTAGAGGGAGGCAATGATCCAGTATTTTACCCACTCCTTCCTGTCTCCTTGGGGTCAGAACGGACCCATTAGGAGTTTTCCCCCTTTTCTTTTCCTCATTTCCTAACAGTACATGCTTGAATTTAAGAAATATTTTTCCAAAATAAGCATCCTCAGAAGTGGAAGTCTTATATTTCAGTCTCTCACAGGAAGTTCTCTGAACGAATCTTTAAAATAGTGCATTCTGGGAAAGCATAATAGCCTGAAATAACCTCAATTATTACATATTTTTAAACTCATACGATGTCACTTGATGGAACCAGTAACATCAAGATACTTAACAGGTAAAGGGTTATGATATTGGGGACCTATTTTTGCATATGTCAATAATAAAAACCAGCAAGGAGGCCAAAGACTGAAGAGGTGATGGGTGGTGAGCATATGAAGGTCCATTCTACCATTACCCTCAACCCTATGAAAGCCTGAGCTTTTTCAAAAATTAAAGGAAAAAATATAATTTAGATTTATTCATTCTAAATGATTTCAAAACATGTAACTTCTTTAAAAATGCAAATGCCCAAGATCTAATGGGCTGGACAACTGGAGGAAGGGAACTGGGGAAAGACCAGACCCTGTGGAGAGCGCCTATCTCTCTCACTGTTTCCTCTTATTCTCAAGTGAGCAAGTACATGTTTCACCATGAATAAAGAAAAAAATTTAGAAAATTTCAAAGGCCTTTAGAGAGTTCTTTAAAAAACAAATGGTAAGGAACACTGTGAAGGTTATGATTATGTAACTTTAGACAAATGCAGAAAAAGTGCCCTGACGTTATTCTATAGAGTACACCCAGCCTAGATACATTTTCTACCAGCTTCACTGGTGGATTCAAGAACTATGTTTCAAGCAATTTGGATAGAAGCAAAGATGATGTGCTCTGCAATCTGTGCCTGGCTTTATGCTACATTATACACAATTCAGTCAGAAATCACTCCAGTTTTATTCATTTATATTACATTATTTTCTGAAAATCTGGTGCCTAACTAAATAATTGAAAACAGTAATGGAAACCAACATACTGGGGTAATTTACAAAGTCATATACAATCCCACTATCTGCAATTATATGCTACTTTTCTGAAGATGTTACTAAAATGAATTGACTTGCTATTTTGGGATATCCAAGCAATCTATGTCTCATCAAATTTCTCAAAAAACTAGTCTAGTTTTCAGGGTATTTAAATGACTACTTTATACTTACCAACAGAGTCAAAATGGATTTTATGCACTGATATGGTTGGTTATCTGAAATCCCCAAGCCGATAGGCTGACTGTTATTTACTTTAAATGTTTTACAGCAAAAATACTTATCTTCTCAAACACAATTAAATTAGGTTCCCCTGTTATACTAATAAAACTACACCATGGTGCAATGTTGCACAGAGCCCCTTAAGTCAGGAGAACACAAACTTTTTAAAGAACTTTTTTGGTTTCTGTTTCTGCCTCTGGCCATTTGCTCATAGAGAAAACTGTACTCCTATACACAGCACATTACATTTGCACTGCATGTCAAAGATTTGCTTCAATATGAAATGCCACTCTTCAAGACTTAGAAACAAAGTAGTATGTCCAAATCAGTTTCTCAGTAGCCAGCCCCACAGAGTATGTAACTCTTTTCTGCAAGCAAGGGTTTGTCAAGCAGAGAATTTCCAGGATGAAAACAATAGCAAAAACCGCTCCAAATAAATAAATAAATAAAAATTCTTTATTTTTTTTTAGAATTATTTTATTTATCTTTATTTATTTATTTATTTTAATTTGAGCAAAGAGGGACAGAGTGAGAGAGAGAGAGAGCGGGAACATGAGAAAGCAAGCTGCCAGGTCCGGGACTTGAACCATGGTTGGCCATGTGGGAGTCCAGCATCCTTAAATCAC
The DNA here is from genome assembly GCA_026018925.1 of Tupaia tana. NCBI lineage: Eukaryota > Metazoa > Chordata > Mammalia > Scandentia > Tupaiidae > Tupaia > Tupaia tana. The sequence goes on from JAKSZU010000010.1 coordinate 32,890,780, forward strand.
CATGCCATCTGCTGACCCCCATTTATTCATTTATTTTTAATTTGACCAGAGAGGGACAGAGTGAGAGAGAGAGAAAGAGAGAGATGGAAAGTGAGAAAGCAAGCCTCCATGTCCAGGACTTGAACCACAGTCGGCCATGTGGGAGTCCAGTGCCCTTAACCACCACGCCACCTGCCAGCCCCTCAAAATTCTTTATCATCTATTGGCATCTTTATTCCAATACATCACTGCTGCAGTCTGACAACTATCCAATCTCCTTCATTTCAATATCCCCAGCCTAGGAAAGGTCCTCAATAAGTGCTTGTTAACTGATGCTCTATGTAATAATCTCAACATATTTAAGTCTCTCCCACTCACTTAATAAGCTATTTTTGTTTAATGGTCTGTCTTGATAATCCCATTTGATAATTTCTTAGAGACAGAGACCCTTCCCCTTGTTCTATGGCACATTGTCTGGCAAAGTGGGTACTCAATAAATATGTGCTAATGCAGGCTGGATGACCGAACATGTAAACACACTACAATCAAGTTCCTGGAGAGGACACTGAGTCAGAATGTATCTTGAATCTGTAATTATTTTTTCTGAATTATTTAAAATGTTCATGTGTATGACTCATTTTCACAGAAGTTCGGCAACACATACTGACAAGCTCATCAAATCCACATAACAGATAAGAAAATAGCATAAGAATACACATTATCCTTCTTCACAGATAACCTAATCAACATAGAAAAAAAGTTTAACAAACGATACCTCAGTCTTCCCACATTCATCAGGTGGATCCTGGTGTATGGTCATTTGATACTTGACATATAAAGAAAAGGACTGGCTGAAGGACGACTTGAATTCTGGGTCCTCAAAGGAGACAGGTACTAACCTCACCTTCAGAGCAAGGAAAATACAAGCAAATGCTATTGAAACATCTCTACCTAATGACATGCTTCTGAAGGTGAGGCTAGAGTAAGATCTCCGCAAATCCGTTTCCAAAGCTCAGCACTGGAATTTGTTATGAAAAGAATAAACTCTGGAACAAGTGGTCTGGCACAGAGCCACTATTTATACTAATACTTATGAAAATCTTAAACTCCTATAGGCAGGACAAGTTTTTTGTGTTTTATTTTGTTTGCTCCTGTACCTTATGGCTGTCAACAAACAGTAAAGTCACTATGGTTGCTAACTGTGGTCAAGGCCTCTTCTTTTGCCATTACTGCTGTTAACCTTTATCCCTTCCAGATTTTTCTTCAGTCACTTGGTTTATAAAATGACAAGCACAGAAGTACTTCTATTAAAACATTTTATTATCTCACTTCTCTAGTCCCACACCCAATTGCACATGGGTAGTAAAGTAACAGAGAAAAATTGAGCTGTTATGAACTCCTCCTGTACATGGTTTTTAAAATACGGATAAGGCACATTAGCCATGCTGGGTGAAGTATACCTACTACAAAATAATAAAGTTACATTTTCTTCTCAGATTTTTAACTTGGAGCTCTAAGGATTACTAAGTTTTAGATAAATGCATCCAAACATACTGACTTTAAATAAAGATAATTTTACATGTTACTTTCCACTTTGGAATTATACGTGACTGGCACTTAATATGGTATTAAGTAGAATTTGCACTTTCAGAATGTCCATTAATTCACAGTCCTATCTTCTTATAGATATATTTCAAGCTGAATATAAATAAAATGTACCACAAGTAAACCAAGATTTCATACAATAATATAAAATGGAGGGGAAAGTTTTTTCCACAGAAAAATTACACTTGGCCTGCTGACCTGGCTCACAGTTGGTTTATCAGGTGGGTCCTTGTGAATAACCATCTGGTAACGTTTATAGACCTGGTAAGAGTCCTGAAATGTGGCTTTGAACTGAGAACTTGGTGGAGATGATCTCACCACCCTCACCTTCAGAAGGAGTTAAAAAATAATGTTCATTAATTCATTTATTTATTCATTTCCCAGAATATGCATTAGCAGTAACTCCCTCCCACAAGAACAAGTTCCAACCCAAATATTAAAACACATAATATTAATATTTTAAAATTAAAAACCAACCTGTTAGTAAATAAAAAAAAAGTTATTTCTGCAATGCACAGACTCATTAAGAAAGCAGAGGAAGATCACCTCTAAATTCTAAGCTTCCTCCATAATAAACTGGCAGGGTACTTCTAGCACTTATGACACAAACACAAATAAATACTCTTTTACTTGAGTTGTATACAACTCACTGTCATTAGTTAGCTAGACACTAAAAATGTGAACTATATCTTTTGGACACTTTCATTCATCATTGCTAACTCTAAACCTACAACCTTATTTTACGAAGACAACCCTCACAAGGTGTTCGTATTTCATAGCATAGCTAAGAATGAAGACTCTGAAGTCAAATTTCCTTTGCTCAAATCTTATGTCACCATCTTGGTCAAGTAAATTAACCTCTCTGTGCCTTCGTTTCCTCTTATGTAAACGAGGATGAGTTAAAAGCAGTAATTGCACAGTAATGACTAACATTTATTTTAACATTATTCATCAACCAGTTGAAATATGTTAACAAAAATAATAATAAAACAGAAGATCAAATGCAAAAACACAAGGGCATAACTGGAAACTGTGTGTATGTGCCATAAGAAGTAATTCTTAAAGAAAGAGTGACACCCTGTGGATAACAAATCTCTATACAACCTGCAGAGTATTATTACATTACAAAAGCAAAAGAAAATGACTACTGCAGAATTGTTATATGAGCTGTGTCTGGTTTTCTAAATATGTTACTATTTATATCAAGAGACAAAAGACTCTTCTAAAAATATCTTAAGTAGTTCTGTTCAACTCTTTTATAATTTTGGAAGGAAAAAAGGCAATACCAAAATCAGAAAAGCTAAGGGGTTATAATAGTCAAAAAGTTGTTAAAATTTATATGATAAAGATATTGTCCTAAGGTTTAGAATGTATCAAGGTTATTTTTTAGTAGCAGCTCTATAGTAAGTCAATTACTTAGATGATACTAAGCTATAAATTCAAAGGCTGTTACTAATCAGGTATTAGTAACAAGAAAACCATTATGCCTAATATCTTAGAAATTGTATATATATAAAACTGAGAAATCTGTACTTGATCTAGAAATGTATTGAGTCATTGGAAAAGTCTTGATGCATTTTCCTATGTTTTTCTATGCAAAAACGTGTCATGACTTTTCCAATGAGCCAATAAAACAATTTGGAAGAAAAAAGAACTAAACTCTAAAAGTATTTATATTGTGCTTAAACCAGGAGAACTTAAAGAGAAAGGATTTTAGTAGTACAATGGGGTGTCACTTAGTTCATTCCTAACTGCTGCCTTGCATATGTGGCAACATTTGTTGCCTTTGTCAAGATCAAAAAATTATAATGGATACAGTGATCTGCCTAGTGTGTGATTCTCTTTTAGTGCCTACACCGAAACTTCCAAAAATGAAATTTTAAAGAGTATTTCTCTTTTTGTCTTTAACTGATAAATTTTAATCAAGTGAAATGAAAAGCCAGAGCACCCTGCACTACAACACACCTAAAACTGATCTTGTTTTCACAACCAGCTATCTAGAAGTATTTTCAAACACATTAAAAAAAAAAAAAAATTCTCTCAAATAACAATTAACTCAGTGAATGCAAAGGCTACTGCATCCCAATTATCTTTAACTTTTCATTAAATAGCAATAAATCAACTGATTAATATAACTTCAAACAAAAACAAAGAACCCAACAAAAAATATAAAATAAAACAAAACCCCTCCAAAGTACCTCTAACTTGTGTGATGCATTCTCTGGTAAAGATTCAAAAATTAAATCTTCAAGTGATTTGGGCTGGTTGGATTTAGCCTTTGCTGGAAACAAAGATGGTGGCTGACCTTGTGCCTGGAAACCCTCAAGTTCTCCAGCTGGGTTTTGCTGCATGAGTTTTAACCTTTTCCTTTCTTTCCGAATTTCCTTCGCTTTTCGACATGGAGGCTTACTCAAATCAGCCCCTTTGCCTAAGAAGAATTTCAAAATATTAGATCAATCACATTTGTCCTTAGAAATGTATTTTTCAAAAGTCTCAAAGACTCCATAGAGTTAAGTCCAAGGAGTTCCAACAATTAGGTTAGCTTTTTTTTAAAAAAGGATTATTTTGTTTTAACTTTATCATTATTATTTTCCAATTTGATCAGAGAGAAAGAGAGAGAGAGAGAGAAAGAGAGAAGGAGAAAGTAAGAAAGAAGCCACCAGGTCCAGGACTTGAACCATGGTGGCCATGTGGGAATCCAGCGCCTTTAATGACCATGCCACCTGCTGGCCCCATTAGGTTAGCTTTGAGGTAGACGAAGATCCTAATAGAGACCCCTAATTTATCTTAAAATTCTACCTCAGAAAGCAGGTATGGCCAAAGGCCAAAGAATATAAAGTCACATATAAATAGAAACTTTTTAAAGCAGTTATCATTGTTGAAAATCTTTTTCTTTTAAATATCCTTCCACTTCTCTGCCTTTGTAATTAGAAAGAACACAATGAAATCAAGTATCTTCTGCTTCAGAAGGACACTGCTGTTTAGCTCCAATCTACATTTCTGAAAAGCATTTCATCTACATCATCAGTGAAATTACTGATGATATAAATATTTAAAAACCAAGTACAAATGAATACTGATTCCCCAAAAAAATTCTGGTAGGTTTCTATAATGAAAAAAATCCTTGCTTAGTTGAAGGTATTCGTGTCTCTCTCCAAATAATGAAGGTGAGTCTCACTGTTTTACTTTTAGTTAATTAGTTCTGTTCTAATTAAAAGACCAAATATCGGGACCAGCAGTTGGCATAACAGCTATGTCGCTGGACTCCCGTGTAGTTGACCACGGTTTGAATCCTGGACCCAGTGGCTTAAACTCACGCCGGGCATGTGTGCATGCGTGCCCAAGATCCCGAGAGGAGAAGGGATTGCAGCATGGCCATACCCCCGGGGGTTGATTTCTCGCTTTCTGTCTCTCTGTCTCTGTCTTTCTGGTGAGCGCACGTGCGCTATAGCAAAAACCTCTCAAAAAAAAAAAGTTTTTACTGTTTCAGTAATCATAATTGCATAATGTGGAATCAGGTAATTGTGATATTCTATAATAGTGTAATTCCAATGACCTTAAGAACCAGGTTTCTGGGAACCAGCAGTTAGCGTAATGGCTATGTGGCTGGACTCCCACGTAGTTGACCAAGGTTCGCGTCCCTGACCCGGTGGCTTAAAACTCACACCGGGCGCGTGTGCGTGCATGCCCAAGATCCCAAGAGGAGAATGGAGGAGAAGGGATTGCGGCGTGACCATCTCCCCTGGGGGGTGATTTCTCGCTTTATATCTCTATGTCTTTCTCTGTCTGTCCAGCGAGCGCACGCGCCCTATAGCGAAACCCTCTCCCAAAAAAAAAAAAAAAAAAAAAAAAGAACTAGGTTTCTCAGTATGGAAGAAAAAGATACAAATCTAAAACAAACAAACAAAAAAGGTAAAAACGCTACAGTCCTGAATTGAAACGGGGAAGTATCAATATGAACTCATGACTTCTTCAGTCTGTTCCCGGAAAAGCCCTACAGAACAATAACCAAGCCTGTAGCCCCTCTAGTCTAGTTTGTGATGTCCAAAATATCATTTCCCTAAAGGGCTCCTTGAAGGTGATCTAGAGGCATCATGTCTTACCATGTAGCAAGAAGGCTGTCAAAGACTGCTAGGATTGTGTCAAAATGACCTCAGGTGCCAAACTGAAGGAACTCGCACAGGTACAACGGATTGCAACCTGAGCGAATATGTAGACATCCATGAGATCACAATTACACTGAATAAAACTACCTGGCCACTGATAGATATCATTTTCAAAAATGATAAATAAAAAGGAAAATAATGAAGAACTTATTCTGTCTCTGCTAGAGTGTTAATGAAAACAAACAGATGAGACAAGGTTTCTCTTTACTCAAGTATTCCAGCCAATAAATGAAGACTGAAAGATGGAGTAATAAAAAGATGGGTTTAGGCATTAAGCATATCCAGGACTTTTAGCACTAACAAAAAAGAGGCACCTAGACGTTATGTCTCCTAAAAGAGCACCCAATCACTCATGAAGTAACCTTTCCTGTCCACGACTAAATAATTAAAACTTCATTCTGATTAAGATTTGTCCCACCTCAGAAACCAAGAACATTTAGCCCTGAATCTAATCATGGCTCTAGATTCAAGGATCTATTTATAGGAGAGCAGAAGAACAAGTCAAATTGTATTGCAAATAGAACTGGTCGGAAAAAAGAGTGAAATGAGGAACTCACTTTCCTCAACAACTTAACTGCAAGTAAAGAAAGAGGAATAATAGACAGAGAACAGAGATCAAAAGACATTTTTAAAATGTACCAACCAATACACAGACATTATCTAGACCCTCACACAAACATTTAAAAATTGTAGTTTGAACACTAAATAGTCAATGGCAGTAAAAAGCTTTATTTATGTTTAAAATGCTATTATGAATATATTTTTTAAAGTTCTCTTTTAAAAGTATTTTCTGAAATATAAAATAGCATATTGTCTGGAATCTGCCTCAATGTAATATTGAAAGGGGGAAATAAAATACGGGAATAGATGAAACAAGAGTGGCTATCAGAAATCAGTAATTCTTTTCAGTGAAAGCAGAGTCTAAGGAAGTTTATTCTACTATTCAATCTACTCTTGATTATGTTTGAAATTCTCCATAATAAAAATTCTTTAAATTTGATCACCTATAAATTTTATAATAAAAAAGAATTATCACCTAAGAGAGTACCAATTAAAAATTATCTAAATCATTCAAACTATTCCTATTCATTAGGAAGAAATTAAAGCCCAACATCAATTTAAATACCATGTAAAACTTACATAAAAAAAACTATTCAATATAAGTGCAAATGAAATTCCTACCAATATGTTCTTACGTATATAACATAATCTAAATAAGCAAAACTAAAATTGTACTAAAAGTCTCTCCCTTTGATCATTTTGCATAAACATAAGAACTAATTCAAGAAATGAAGCATAACTATCCAACTTCACATTTTATAAAATAATTTTGAGTCACACACACTCTCTCACACACAAAAAACAAATTAATGTTGGGGTACATTCTTTAAGCCTAACTGAGTGGTAACAAAGAAAAAAAAAACTTACCTCATTAAAAGTGAAGTTAAACACCACAATATGGATGTTTTAAACCAAAATTTACTAAAACTACATAAAGAAATTTAACAAAAGCTGAAGAACTGTACAATGTCCATATTTTAGACATAATACTTTATATTGTATGTTGTCTTCACACCAAAAATAAAAACGGATATTGCTATATCTTTTCTTTCCTTTCCTTTTTTTTTTTTTTTTTTTAAATTGCCAGAGGGTACATGCATTTGCCAGAGAGACAGAGAATCCCCTACTGGGACATAGTCATGCCACGATCCTTTTCCCTCCATTTCTTCATCCCATAAGGATTTGGGCCATGAACACACAAACACACACACACATTCTGGGCATTTTTCATGCCTCCAGGGCAGGGATTTAAACCACAGTGGGGCATGTGGGCTCCAGCTCCTACGCGCAAGGTTTCACCACTGTGCTACAGGGCCAGTCCACCAAATCTTTTCACTGACAAAAAATATGATTCTCAAACCTATAAGGCACTAAAGTATTGAGAAGAAAATGAGCTCTTTTAAAATGTCTCTATCTGGAGCCCTGCCTCTACGGTATAGTTGGTGGGTAACCAAAATACAGAGTTGGGACCCACATGCCGACTGAGGTCCTAGTCCCCAGCCTGGTTGGTGAAAGACAAATTAGAACCTGTGCATGCTGGGATCTGGAGAACTGGAAAAGGGGGACCACAGCATGACTAACCCTGTGGAAGATGCTTCTCTCTATTTCTTTCTCTGTCATATACGTACATGAATTCTACCCTGCATTTTTTAAAATGTCTTTACTTTGGGATAATAGAGTTATTTTTTCAGGCTTTTAAAATATAGTAGTTTTAAGAAGACATTATTTGTCCATTGACATCCAGGTTGTATAAAATAGGATTCTATTTTAAACATTTCTTGAGTAATTTATCTTTTTGGGTAGTGGTAAGGCCCTGAGATTACAATAACCCAAGCAAAACAAAAAGCACTTAATAAGAGTTGATGTCAAACTTTCACTACCTGGCTTAGGAACTGTATGAACTTTAACTGAATGTGATGGCTCGCCAGAGCCCAACTTCTCTTCTATATCTTGTGACTGAATCAATTCATTAGATTCTTCTTTCTTTGAACTTTTTCCTTTCTTCTCTTCACTCTCTAAGCTTTCTCTGAGGTCATCACTCAGTGTTTTCAGATCACAGTGTATATCCAATTTATTTATTAGTGCAAAGTCACCCGCAACGGCATCCTCCATTGTGGAATCCATGGGCTCATCTACAACACAGAAAACACAGAAGTCCATTAGCCAGGTCATTTTCAGTTAAGACAAATACTGGAATACAATGCTCCATAGTCCACTGTGGTGGGGACGAATATGTATCTGCCAACTTCATTCTCTTGTCTACAGCGCTATACGTAAGACTGTGGTACCTAACAGATGAATGCAAAGCTATTTCCTATGGAAGTTGTAACCAACTCCTACCAATGGAATATAACACAACTGATGTCCAATTTTGCCTCACTTGTTTTAAAGGAAATCTATAAGCCTGGACTACTGCCCTTTCCCTCTCTTCAGAGCAACCCTGAAAAATCACGTTGACGAGAGTCCCAGAATGGCTGAGAAGAGGAGAGCTGCAGGCTGACTTAGAACACCTATACTGAACTGTTATACGAGGAAAGCAACAGATGGCTACCACTTTTCAGTCATTTCATTTGATGTCTCTTTATCACAGCTGTTTAGCCTTTTACCCAAATGAATGCATCACTCCTGAGTTAAGTTCCAGACACAAATAACTCAAAGGCAAATAAAAAACCAAGTGCAATAGCTATGTAAAAGGATATAATAACCGTTGGCCCAGCATCAGTGGCACAAATGGTACTGTACTGATCTGCAGAGCTGGAGGCCACACAGCCAGCCATAGGTTCGGACCCTGCATTAACCTGATACACAGCAGAGGTGCAGTGCAGGTATGTGCTCAAGGTCCTGACAAGCTAGAGGACTGGGGAAGGGGCACAGCAGCATGATCAGATCCTGTCAGGGGTTACCTATCTCTGTCTCATTCATATCCACACATGGTCTCTCATAATGTGCTCTCTCATAAAAGAAAAAGGCTTAAAGGTAAAAAAGAAAAGCAACCATCAATTTACAAATGAACAGCATCCTACAAGTTCCTTTGCAATATTAATTTTTGAAACTCAGAAAATGACTCCCAACTATCAAAAATAAATTATATACTGACTAGCCAACAAAGGCTAACTTTGAAGATTGTGTACTGCCTATATGAATCAAAGCTGCACTAAAGTTCTGATTCTAATGCTCCAGTTGCCCTTGAACCTTTAAAAACGAAGCCTCCTGGCCTCTGCTACCCGCGAACCTGCCATGACTGCTCAAAGTTGTCCTGAATCCTAATCCAGCACGAGCATCTGTTAGGGTAAAAAACTTAATTATCTTGCTGGTCATCGTATCGCCAGTGCTTATAACAGGGTCTGGGATATTACATTCATTTGAAATATATTTTCAGAATGAGTTAATGAACTAAGACTTAGGATTAGACAACTCCTACTGAAGCAAGGCAAAATTCTCTAACAGTTCAGCTCTAAGAATAGGTGGCAGGGCCAGGAGGTGGCAGATGGTTAAGGTGCTAGACTCATACATGGCTGACCGTGGTTCATGGTCTAGACCTGATGGCGTGGTTTCTCGCTCTCACTCTCTCTGTCTCTGTCCCTCTCTAGTCAAATTGAAGAATAGTAATAATAAATAAAATTAAAATAATAATTCTTCAAAGAGAAAAAAGAATAGGTGGCATTCTAAATTCTTTTGCTCATGTGATAAGGCACTGACTACAGGAAAACTTAAAAAAAAAAAAGAGTAAAAAACAATAGAAAAAAAACTGAATAAGCAATGTATCTATAACCAAGGTTAATTAAAGGCTATTAATCATCTTGCAGGAGTCGTTCACAATTCAAAGTGTATCAGACAAATAAGAAATAGAACTTCAGACAATATAACTGACTGAATCAAAACCTTATTCAAACACAGAAAACATGAAGCAATGTCTATACACGATGATCCAGAAGTATCACATCATATCGAATAGCAAGGAGGCTGTCACAGACTACTAAGATTGCTTTAAGAGGACTCTGATGCCAATTTAAACAAGACTCACAAGAGTGACAGGCTGCAACACAAGCAATTACTTTCAACTCAGCATTAAAAGTAATTGTGCGGGGCTGGCAGGTGGCTTGGTGGTTAAGGGTGCTGGACTCCCATGTAGCTGACTACGGTTCAAGCCCCGGACCTGGCAGCTTGCTCTCTCTCTCTCTCTCTCTCTCTCTCTCTATCCCTCTCTGGTCAAATTGAAATAAATAAATAAATAAATAAAGTTAAATAAAATATTTTTTTAAAAAAAGTTAATTGTGCAATCTTGTATAAGCTGCATTTAACCATCTGCTTCTCTAGAGTTTACTGTCACTACCTATTTCCTTCATAAGGATATTATTAGGATGAAGCAAGACAAGTTGAAAACTAACATTTCAATAAACTCTAAGAAATCAAAACTTTTTCAATTTCTTTGTTCTTTGTTTTGTTTTTGTTTTTGCCATACAGCACATGCACTCGCCTGAGACAGACAGAGAGAGACAAAGAGGGAAAGTGAGAAATCACTCCCCAGGAGAGATGGCCTTGCTGCAAGTCCTTCTTCATCCTCCTCCTAGGATTTTGGGCATGCACGTACACGTGTCCAGCATGATTTTCAAGCCACCAGGTTTGGGGTTCAAATCACAGTCAGCCACCATGTGGGAGTCCAGTACCTTGACCATGCCACCTGCTGGCCCTGATAAGCACATCTTTAAAATGATCCTCAATTTTCTTTCTAAGCTACACTCTCCTGGAATGTGTTCCTATATCTTCGATTTGGGGAAAAAGTGGTAACAGTAATAGCAGTGGTAACAGCAATCATGGTCGTTATACTAATAAGTGACTATAGTATTTTCCACACCTAACTTAAGATAAGTGAAAGTGAGAACCTTGGAAAGGCACATCCATTTAAAGTAAATCATTTTTTGACATCCACACCCCCAATCTCATCTTACCCTCACAATTTCCTTTGGAAATCTCTCCTTTGGCCAGAAACTTCAACATTTTTTTCAAAACCTTCTTATGAGATTTTGATGGCTGAAACTGTAAAGGTCGGCACCTAGAAAAGCAAAATAAACACTTAAAAAGTGAACGCAAACTTTAAAAAATAAAATTAGCTCTGAATACAACAAATCTCATGCCTAGGATTTCTGGTTCGGGACTAATATTCTCCAAAATGAGTTTTATGAAATTATTTGACACTTTAAATTATGAGCATATATAATTCTGCTGCACCACTGCCCAGTCTCTAAATTACAAACATCTATAATTGTGATGAAGAAATAAAAACCAATGGGCCAGCTGGTGGTATGGTGGTTTAGGTAGTTAGACCCCACATGGCTGACTCTACAACTCACATCCTGCACCCAGAGGCTTGAAAACACACCGGGCACATGTGAGCACATGCCAAAACCCCAGAGGAGAATGGAGAAGGGACTGTGGTATGGCCATCACCCCTGGATGGTGCTTTCTCATCCTCCCACTCTTATCCTCTGGCAAGTGCACACACCCTACAGTAAACATTTTAATTAAATAAATAATAAAAACAACAACAAAAAATTCATAACCAGAGAAGTTCATCCTCACTGATACTCACATATTTGGCAGCCTCAAACTGCCTAACAAGAATTTAAGCTATAGGTTATAATCTCCTTTACTTTGTACAAGTCCTTATTGTAACAACCACAGCATATAAACTAAAATAACCAGAAGTAGAAACCTGGAAAATGATTCTATAACATCAAGATATATAATGAAATTGTGTAAAGAGTAACAATTCAGGAAATGTTTGATTCCATGTTAAATGTAAAAATCATATCTTAAAAATTATTTTGTTTTGTAATGTTAATTGAAACCCTTTTTGTAAAGGCAATCTACCTACAGTAGTGTTTTGTATATAGCAGGCAATCAATATGAGGGAATGTCAAAACATTTGTAGAAAAGGAACTAAAGAAAGAGTTTATTTTGGTTCATAAAACTGAAATTAATGCAGAGGTTTTTTTCACAACACACATTTTCTACAAACTCTAAAGGCCTCTCATATACTTTAGATGCTTATTTTTTTTGTAACCAATACAAACAAGCCTTTTCTGATCATAAAAATTCTCAGGGTTCAGGCCAATCAACTTTACACTCGAGAAAAGAATACTGCCCATATCTAATAAATTGCTCTCTGAAGGAAAATTATTTTTGCCTTAGGAGATGTCTTCTCTTCCTAACTACAACATCCATCTTTTTAATCAATTGCCATCCAATGTTCAGTTACATAAGAGAAAGGACTCTTAACCAGGGAACAGTGGGCCTTTAGAAGTCCATGATCATCCTAAAATTAATATGCAAAGGTACATATTTGTGTCTCTTTAACTTTTTTGGGGGGAGAGGGCCACAAAGAGGCTAGAGCTTTCATCAAATTCTCAAAATAGTCTGCAACCTACAAGCAAATTGAGGGCCAATAAGAAAGTCAGTTGTAAGGACCAGACAAAAAAGTACTAACTGTGATTTTGTTTTCTTTAAAGAATTATTTTATTTAATTTTATTCATCATTATTATTATTTTTTTTTAATTTGGCCAGAGAGAGTTAGAGAGAGAGAAAGTAAGAAAGCAAGCTGCCAAGTCTAGGACTCAAACTGCTGTTGACCACGTGGGAGTCCAGTACCTTAACCACCATGCCACCTGCCAGCCTCATTAACTGTGACTTTTTTTTTTTTTTTTTTTGAGAGGTTTTCGCTATAGGGCGCATGCGCTCGCCAGACAGACAGAGAGAGACATAGAGACAGAAAGCGAGAAATCACCCCCCAGGGAGGATGGTCACACCGCAATCCCTTCTCCTCCATTCTCCTCTCGGGATCTTGGGCACGCACGCACACGCGCCCGGCGTGAGTTTTAAGCCACCGGGTCCGGGATGCAAACCGCGGTCGACTACGTGGGAGTCCAGCGACATAACCATTACGCTAACTGCCGGTTCCCATTAACTGTGACTTTTAAACCTAGAATATACACACACACATTGAAACTGGTAATAAGTACATACTTCAAAATGTACTTTCCATAATTTCCACCCCTCCCACCCCCCACAGAAAAAGAAAAAAATAAACTTTATAATCAGAAAAAGAAAAAATTCTGTATTACAGTAAAGTGAAAAGATGGGTAGGGGCTGATAGGTGGTACAGTGGTTAAGGATGCTGGACTCCCACATGGCTGACCACGGTTCAAGTCTTGGACCTGGTGGCTTGCTTTCTCACTTTATCTCTCTCTCTCTCACTCACTCGCTTTGTCCTTCTTTGGTCAAATTAAAGATAAATAAAGTAAAATAAAGTAATTATTTTTAAAAAGAGAGAGAGATGGGTAAAAACCCAAAAGATTATGAAATGTCCAACAAACACCTTATAGGAAAATAGACTTTGGGGGCTGATCCAACGACCGAGTGGTTAATGGACAGAGACCCACATGGTCAACCAAGGTTTGAATCCCTGCTCTCTGGTGCCTTGAAAAATCACACCAGGCACATGTGCATGTGTGCCCAAAAATCCCTACAGGACAAAGAAATGGAGGAGAAAGGATTGTAATCATGTCCTACTGAGGGGAGCTTTCTTCCTCTTTCTCTCTCCAGTGCTTGTACACACCTGGTAATTCTTTTTAAAAGAAAAGAAAAAACAGGGACCAGGAGATGGCATAATGGTTACATCACCAGACTCCCACATGACTGACCACGGTTTGAGTCCCAGACCCAGTGACTTAAAACTCATGCCAGGCGCATGTGTGTGTGAAACCAAAATCCTGAGAGGAAAACAGAGGAAAAGGAATTATGGTGTGGCCGTCACCCCAGGGTGTGATTTCTCATTTTATGTCTCTCTGTCTCTCCAGCCAATACACACACCCTATAGTAAAAATCTTTCTAAAGAAAATAGACTTTTGGCTTAAGTTTCCCATTTAACGTGGCCAGCAGATGGCATGGTGGTTAAACTGCTGGACTCCCACATAATCAATAGTGGTTTAAATCCTGAACTCAAGGGCTTGAAAATTATGCCAACATGTGTATGTGTGGGCCACAAATCCTAGGACCAGGAGGTAAATAGGGGGAAAGAGACTGCAATGTGACCATCCCCTCTGAGTGGTGATTTCTCACTTTCCCTCTCTGTCTCTCCCTAGTGAGCACCCGTGTCCTATGGCAAAAACCTTAAAAAAATAATAATGTGAATGTGTACCAGTATTTTCCTAATATTTCACAGCATCCATTGATAAGGCTGTTAAACTAAGAGGTTGTTGGAGTTTTGTCTGTTTTTGTTTTTAATTTGCTAGAGGGCATGTGTGCTTCCAGAAAGAAACAGAGGCAGAGAGAGAGAGAAAGTGTAAAAGCACTCCTATAGGAGATGGCCACACCACAATCTCTTCTTCGTTTTCTCTTTAGGGATTTTGAGCACACAAGGATATGCCACCAAATAAATCTAGGCCTTGAGTTATGCAGTCAGTGATGTGAGATCCAGCCGCCTTACCCATGCCACCTGCTGGCCCAAGAGGTTATTTTTACACCATATTTATATTAGAACTAATAAAACAGTATTATTAAAAGCTATTAATCAGCACATGAATATAGCCTCAATATATAAAAATGGCATAACTCATCTGCTTTTTCTTATTAAAAAAATCTACCTAGAGTAGAAATTAATATTAAAAAAAGTATGAGACTACCAAAATTATATACAACCTTTGTATTATAGATCGTCTTCTATTAACTAAAATTCTTACCTTATTGTGTACTGAGGACAACATGTTTGATTCATGACAGGTTTATACACATATTTTCCGCTTCTAAAATTATAAAAATAGTTGATTAATTTCTTACAACAGTATCACAGGTACCAAAATAGATTAATACAGGTGTACTAAATAAAGAATAAAAAAAATAATTCTTATCAATCATGTAAATATGCACCTAAGTTTAATTATTCCTCATTAGCTAAACAATCTTCCAACTCAGAGTACTAAGGACTAGACCACATGTACTCCAAGGTTAATCATCTCAGGTACCCACCCGATTGTGTCTGCAATCTTTTCCATACCTTCAACTGTCACTAATCCATAACAGTGCAAGGTTAATGAAAAACAACTGCCCATGCTGCCATCAGACTGATGTATGCTGTTGCCTCTGTCATCCACACTTGAGTATTCCACACATGTCAACACAAAGTGCCCCAAAACTAACCCAATTCTTTCTGTGCATTTGAAATCTCAGGTAATGGCAGAGCCATTCATTTGTTTCAAGTTCAAAATCAGGGAGCCATTTTAGATGCCTCTCTCTAATTGACCTCTGTCCCCTGTCAACAAGTTTTCCACCTCTAAAACACAGCTTTAATTTGTCTCTTCCTTTTTATTATCATTGCCACCAGGACACCAGTCCTCATTACCTCACATCTGGGATAGTAAAATAACCTCTTCAATTCATCTTCCTGCCAATATGACCATGACCCCCTCAAATACGGGGAGACTTTTAAAAGTTTGTGAAAAATGGAACTAAAGCGTGAGTTTATTTTAGTGCAAAAAATTTCAGAATCCATGCATAGTTTTTACATAACATGCTTTTTCTGTGAATTTTTTGAAGATGCTGTCTACCTCTCTGCCTTCTGAAACATCTTTTCCAAAACAAATTTCATCACATTTTTCTTACATAAAAATCCTTCAATGTCTCCCTTCCACCTTGAAAAAAAGAAAAGTTTCTTATCATGGCAAACAAAGTCCTTTGAAATCTGTTCTGTATCTACCTTTTGAGTTTCCTTATTAAGTTAAAGCAAAGGCATGATATTTCAGCTGGTGCCCAAAATCCCATGTCTTTTGGAAAGTATTACATAGAGAATTTAACATTGCTTATATTTACATAAGAAACTTCACTTCATGATTAACTTTGGCCTCATGATTAAAAGAACCAGATCCCATATGTCAACCCAGTAATTCAAATTCCAAACACACCAGACATGTGTGCATGTGTGCCCAAAATTTCAGTAGGATGGAGATATGGAGAAGGGATAGTAACATGACCATGCTCTAGTGAAGGGTGCTTTTGCCCTTTCCCTCGCTTTAAAATTTTAATTAATTAAAAATCATCTACATAGGGAACCAGCAGTTAGTGTAATGGCTATGTCGCTGGACTCCCACATAATCAACCGTGGTTCGCGTCCCGGACCCGGTGACTTGAAACTCATGCCGGGTGCGTGTGCGTACGTGCCCAAGATCCTGAGAGGAGAATGGAGGAGAAGGGACTGCGGCGTGACCATCCCCCCTGGGGGGTGATTTCTTGCTTTCTGTCTCCATGTCCCTCTCTGTCTGTCTGGCGAGCGCACGCACCCTATAGTGAAAACCTCTCTTAAAAAAAAAAAAAAAAAATCTACATAGAAATAACTACTCCTAAATGGCAATGTGTAGGCCTTAATGGAATCCTAATTCAAATAAACCCACTATAAAAAGACAAGATAATTTTGAAACAATAAGGAATATCTAATCACAAGTGAATAACAGGTAACATCATAGAACAATTACTTTTTCTTTATTTATGGGTGTCTGCACACACATATGAGAAAAAAAAATAAGACAGAGAGAGGCAAAATCACCCTCCACAGGGTCTGATCATGCCTCAAAAACCCTCCTCCAGTTCTCCAGCCCATTGGATCTTGGGAACGTAACACATCTCTGTCATGTTTCAGGCTGGCCAACCAGGAAATTTGAACTGCAGGTGGCTTGTAGATTTGGTTTCTCTTCAGCAGCACATTATTGCTGAACCATGGAGAGCCACAAGAATTATATTAATTTTGTAAAGTATGATAATGGTATTATGGATGTGATAAAAATGAAAAAGAATCCTTGTCTCTCAGAGAGATAAATTTATTATTGATATGATAATGAGTAATAATAATTTACAGATGTAATCTACTGTAAAGTGCTTTAGAAGTAGAGAGGAGGGAAAGTAAGGAGAATCAATGAAACAAGATTGGCAGAATATTAATAGGTGCTTAAGTTTACTAACAGGTACATGAAGTCCATTATAATGTACTCTCTGCTTTTGTGTATAAATGAAATGTTCATAAAAAAATTTTACTTTACAGTGAAAGGACAGGGGCCAGCAGGTGATGCAGTGGTTAAGGCGCTGGACACTCCCACATGGCCAACTACAGTTCAAGTCCTGGACCTGGTAGCTTGCTTTCTCTTTCTCTCTTTGTGTCTCTGGTCTCATTAAAATAAATGAATAAATAAATGAAATTAAATAAATAACTATAAAAATAAAATAAAGTAAAAGGACAAAAATCACTATACAAAGGTTGGTCCTAGGAAATAAGGGAGCCAGATCCCACATGGCTGACCTCAGTTTAAATCCTAGCCCTGGGTGCTTGATAAACATGCTGGGAATGGGTGCATGTGTATGCCTGCCCCAACTGCCAATGGGATGGAGAAATGCAAAAAGAAGGGACGTGGCATAACCACTCTCTTCATTTCTGTTTCTCTGGCTTATAAACAAACAAAAAATTTACCACACAAAAGAATATAATAAAATGGTTTTATCTTCTTTCTAACAATAGGAAAACATTTGAAAGGCAAACCCTATCTTTCAATCGTAGAAAGAACCTGAGTAACAGCAGAAAGTGTCTTTGTATTAAGGATTTTACCTTCGCCATCCTCTGTCTATCAGATCCTGATAATCCTGTACTGTCATGGAATGTGCCCACATGCCTGAAAAAAACATAGTGAATTAATTACAGCAGATTGAAACATTTTCTTTTTTAAATTCTAAGCATTATTTTTTAAAATATAAAAGCAAAGGCTAAAATTCTAGAGAACACTCAAAGTAGAGAAATGAAAAAGTTATAGATCACACTTTAGTCTAACAAAATATAAAACACAAATAAAATGTAAGATGGATTTCATTTAAAAGCCAAACACAATATTTCAAAGTGATTACATTTCATTGCAGATTAGTCAGTACTCTGTGACATAAGTTTAGGTCCTTATTGCAACGACACTGCAACAAACTTTCAAACTTCAATAATATCCCCAGTTTAATATGTTGGTCTCTTCACAAAAATTAAAAAGCAAAAAATCTTATCCATGTTAGTTCTCCTGATTTATTGGTCCATCAGAATACTCATGATGTATTTTTCTATGCATAGAAAAGAAGACCCAATGACCCATGTGCACGCATGCCCACACACACACACACACACACACACACACACATATGTTTAGAGCAAAGTCTTGAATATGTAAAATAGAATCAAAGTATACAACAATATTCCTTTTAAATTTAAAAAGTAATCCAAATGCCAAGGAATAGAAAGATGATGACAAGGACTATGATACTATCAAGATGATGGAGTTATTATACAACTATTTCTAAAACTACAATGGTTATAAGAAAACATTGAAAATTTATCTGAACTAGTGCAAAAAAGAAATGAATTTTTCCCTTTTATAAACAGTAAATTGTGAAGAAATGTGAAGAAATGTGAAGATAGAGACAAGCTTGACAAAGCAGGATGAAGAAAGCCAAGAGTCCAACAGAAATGTTCAGATACTGGCAGGTACTCACTGATAGCAATAAGTTACTCTACCAACCCCAATTACATCATCTGTAATTCAGGAATGATAAAACTCACCTACCCTGTGACTAGCAGGTGGCATAATGGTTATATCGCCGGACTCCCACATGGTCGACTATGGTTCAAGTCCCAGAGCCAGCAGCTTGAAAATCACGCCAGGCATGTGTGCATGTATGCTTAAAATTCTGAGATGAGAATGGAGTAGAAGGGATTGCAGCATGGACTATCTGCTCTGGAGGGTGATTGCTCACTTTCTGTCTTTCTATCCAGTGAGTGCATGCACTCTATAGCAAAAATCTCTCTTAAAAAACAAAAACAAAAACAAATTCACATATCCAATTAGGTGGGTGTACTAAAGACTATGAAAATTAAAATTACAGTAATCCATAGTTAACTTCTCTAGATGAAAGGTTTACTTCACAAAACTTGAAATGGGACACTTGCATTAACTACTACATTAATGTTTCTCTTGCTAACATTGAAAAAATATCTAAGGACCTACTGAACATTAATTTTAAACACATTTAATACTGATTATCACAGGTATAATGGAAAAAAATTTTTAAAGTAAGGACTCTGTTAGTAATGCAGCTGTCACTATTTGACACCCTTCTCCTGGGCGTTATTCTTCTCAGAACTGTAATCACATTGCATGATCTATTTGCAAACGATTTGTTTTCTCCTTTTCGTCCTACACTACGAGTATTTTTCCACTTAGCTGGTATTCATATCACTTCTAATGATTTAATAACTGCCTACTCAATTCCGTTGCCCATAATACGCACATAATAAACACTTTTAATGAATGACTCAACAGATAGACCATAATCAACCAAATGAATCCCCACATATATATTTTTCCAATGGAAAATAACTAAATTTGTATCTTCGTGGAAATCCCATTTTCCACAATACTTGATGATGCTATTAAAATAATGGATTCTACTGTGTACTTGCCAACGCATGACACAGCAGAACGCAAACACGACGTTGTGTTTACAAACAACATATCTTTCCCAGACCAAAAGTGAATCATGATGGAAAAACAAAACGGAACAAACTGTGGGCTGGCTTTATTGTCATCGTCAAGGCGGGTGGAGAAATGACAGAGCATTTAAGACTTGGTAATAATTTCACACAGATCGAGGAAAACAGGCCCCCAGGCTGGCAGTGATCAGAGTCAGCAGTATCTTGAGTCTTCTTGCAGCGAGGTTTTGTCCATATAGGGCTGTGCACAAGTGTGTGCACTTACACCTCTTTCTACACAAACAGCACCACACATCCGACTGTCCTGCACCCCACGTCTGGCACTCACGGCCGGGGACGCTGCCACCTCTGCCCCTACAGGTCAGCCTCAGCTGTGAGACGCCCACACGCAGTACTCCCCGGCAGCACGCCGCCATGTATTAGCCGGTCTCCCATTGACCGACACGCTTCCGGACTTAGGCGCGGCGATCACAGTCTCGTGCGTCCTAGCCCCCGCGGAAGTGTCCCCGAACAGGCACCGAGCAGCTTCCCTGCTGACTCGGACTTGAGGTGCGACTTCAATTCCGACAGCCGCGGCCCTCGCGAGGGTGCCCCCTTCCGCATCCGCCCGGGGCACAGGGGCTGCGCCGTCGCGCGTCCCTCGAGCGGGTCCTCCTCGCCGAGACCCCCCTGACCTCCCACGCCCGCCGGCTCGACTGCTCACCATTGGAGCGACTGCCCGACTCATTCTTGCAATAGCCGCAGCGGTAGAAGTCCTCGCCATCGAAATACTCCACGATGCTGGGCGAAAGGGAGGCCCAGGAAGCCATAGCCTCGGCCCCGCCAACGCTCCGCCGCCCGGCCCAACGCTGCTGCAGCCGCCGCTGCCGCCGTCGCCACCACCACCACCCCACAATGCAGCGCGCCGCCCGGGAACCCCGAGGCTCGCGCGAAGCCGCTTGGGCGCCCGCGGGCCCGACTCGGCCCAGTGCCTCTCCGAGCTGACGCCGCCGGCGCCATCTTAACCGAGGGCATGTTTCCGCTATTTCCGTTCTTTCCCCGTGAGGGGCCGCCAGCGTCAGGAGAGTGAAGCAGAGACAGAGCGGAGAGAGAAACAGCCTGGGAAGAAACGAGCGGGAAAGGGGAGCGCGAGTGGGGTGCAGGCCAGCCCTCTCCCTCGCCAGGAGCCGTGCGGCGGCGGGTGTCTGCGGCTTTGGGCACGAAGCGGCCGACCCGACCCGGTAGAAGAGGACACTCACCGCAGGACGCCTTGCCCTCCTCGGAGTCGCAGTAGCCGCAGTGGTAGCCAGACTTGAGACCCTTGTACTCCACCACCGAGGCCATGGCCGCCGCAAGGGGCCGCGC
Source organism: Tupaia tana (assembly GCA_026018925.1). Lineage (NCBI taxonomy): Eukaryota > Metazoa > Chordata > Mammalia > Scandentia > Tupaiidae > Tupaia > Tupaia tana. The sequence goes on from JAKSZU010000010.1 coordinate 32,911,997, forward strand.
GCCGGCCACGCCTCTCCGCGCCCGGGGCCGACCTCGGCGGAGCGCGGGGACCCGAGGCGGGAAGGGATGAAGAGCCAGGTCCTGCGCAAGTGCCCCAGGGCCATGGCCTGGTTCCTGCAGGCGAGACCACGACGTTAGCATGGATGGTACCGGGCACGTGCCCTGAAACGGTGTTTGGGCCATTTCTCTGCACACTCGATTCCCCCCGTTCTCACAGCTGCCCATTATCAGCCCCATTTCACAGGTAAGGAGACGGAGGCTCGAGGTTGTGATTCACCCACCCAGCCATTTCTTGCAGGCTTCGCGTTAAAAATTACCCTCTCAGGCTGCCTCTGGCCACTGTGAGGTAACTGGACCTTCCTCTCACTTAATGCCCATAACTACAGGTACACAATCAAAAATTTTGCAAATGATAAGGGTTCACAGATAGAAGATGTGTAACACTCCTTTTTTCACACCCCCTCCCCCCGGGGGGGGGGGGGTGCCATAGGACGCGTGGGCTCTCCAGGAGAGAGAGGGAAATTGAGAAACCATTCCCCAGAGGAATGACCAGGCGGCAATCTCTTCACCCATTCTACTCCTAGGATTTTGGGTACCCAGGCACGCCCCCCCCCCCCCCCCCCCGCCATAATTTTCAAGCCACCAAGTCTGGGAATCACCTTCTGCCAGGTAGGAATCCAGCGCCTAAACCACCTTGCTGCCTTCTGGCTCCAACATGTAACACTTTTAAAGGAAGCTTCTATCAGCTAAAACAAGTTGCTTCCCTGTGTCACTATAAACTTAGGGCCACATACCTTGTAACTTTAAAGAGAACTTGGAATGTAAAAATTCTAAATATTACCCCAAAGGATTTATTTAACCCTAAGGCCAAACAGAACGTATAAGCTGCATTCATCCCACGGCCTCCAATTTATAACCTCTATTTTACAGAGGATTTCTTATGGAATAAGAGTCTGGGACAAAGTCTAAAAATGAGAATTTCCAACAAGGTAATTAATATTCCTTAATCTTTCCCTCTTTTGTGTACAGATAGCCCTGTCTGTCTATAGTTTTCCTAGTCAACAATAAAGCTGATTACCTTCTTTGCAGTGTTTAAAAATGTAAATTCACAAAACTGATGAGTAGAAGTAAACTTTTGAGATCAGTTTAAACTTTCTTGATGCCAAGTCTGCTATGGTCTATATGTGCCTAGTTAAGCTGAAGGGGTTTCTTGGTGGCCTAGTGTCTTGTATTGCTTAGCATCACTTGTGCCTCACATAGTCAGAAGAAACCTTAAAAATGATCATGCAGTGTGCAAGAGGTTCTTGGGGCCCCTTTAGATTTCACCAGCTCCTTAGATTTTTAAGGCTTCTTAATGTATCTCAGCACCCAGGTTCTTAAGACAGACTTCATCCATTTAATGTTTTATGGCAGATTTGACTTTCCTGGACAGGCTCTTTGCTTGAAAGCAAGACCTTGTACAGTAAAACAGAAAGAGTAGAATGTCCTTCTGGGCAGAAGGTAAAGAGGCCAGTAGGCTCTTTGGACTTTTCTTATATTACTGTCCTGTTTCATTTATGACCATTTAAAGGCTCAATATTTTCCCAAATCCTAGGACAGACTCAACCAAGGCACTCCAGGACATGTCAGCTTTGAACATGAGCATATCTAAAGTCCTGGGTATATGTAACTAATTTAATCCTTGTAGTAACTTCACAACATAGGAAATAAAGATCAGAGAGCTTGGGTCCAACAGGTTACATGGTGATTAAGGCACTGTGATTAACCACTGTCTCACATGGCCAACTACAGTTCAAGTCCCAGACCTGGTAGATTTCTCTCTCTCTCTCTCTTGCTCTCTCTCTCTCTCTCTCTGTCTGTCTGTCTTTATCTTGTGAGCACACATGCCCTATAGAAAATTTTAAGATAATGATAAAAAATAAAATTAAATAACTTCTTTTAAAAAATAATCCGAGAGGCTAACTTGTCCAAGTTTGTACAACAACATAGGAAGGCAAAAGGTAGTAACAATAAAGGAAATTGAGTAGGAAGAGATAATTACTAGATGTGTAACAGTGGTTCCCAGATGTCTTTATTTTGCTGAAGGTCAGATGCAAAGTTTTCACCTTCCAGGCCCAAGTGATGGGAAAAAAGGCTTCATTAAGTTTCCCTCTATTTGGGGAGGAAGTAGGGTGGGGGGCACTATTAGAATGTCCTCTGTTTCCTACAAATTAGCAATAGACAGTTGTATTTGTTTTTACTTTTTTTACTTCACAGAATAAAATGCTGATAAACTGTCTCCATTTCCATTAATCCTTTTTATATTATTAGATGTGATACTGAGGCTACAAAGCCTAAGGCTCAAACTCAATACCAGGCCTTGGTGAGATGGAAGATCTTTGCCTGGTAATTGCAGGCCCAGTTTATGTATATTAAATTAAAGGAAATAAAGTGATGGTGGCACCATAGCATAGCAGTTGAGTTCTGTGGAGAAAAATTGGATCCCACATATCTAACTAGTGTTTGAATCCTGGCCTCAGTGACTTGAAAATATGTTGGGTGTGTGAGTGCCCAGGATCATGACAGGATAGAAAATTAGAGGCAAAAGGATTGTGACATGTCCAGGACCCAGTGGAGTATGTTTTCTCTCTCATGCACTATCTGGCATAAATGAATAAATACAATGTTGTGTTTAAAAAAGAAAAAAAAAAAGGCTAAAACTCTTATAAATAGCTAGAAGGGAAAAAAAATCTTAAGAATAGAGGAACAAGGATAAAAATTATATCGAACTTCTCTTCAGACACCATGGAAGATAAAAGATAACAGAGTGAAATATTTAAAGGATTAAAGAAAGAAAAAAAATCTAGAATTCTGTATCCAGATAAATTATCTTTCAGAAGTGAAAACTAACTTTCTCAGACAAATGGAAATTTATTACCAATAGACCTGCCTTACCAGAAATATTAAATTCTTCTGAAAAAAGGAAAATAATATGAGTCAAAAACGAATCTATGTAAAAAAGGAAGAACATTCAAGAAGGAATTACAGTGGATAAAATACATTTTTTTCATTTTAATTGATCTAGTAGATAACAGTTGGTTCAAAAAAATGATGGCAACTTGTATTTGGTAATTAGGGCTACTGGAAAAGGGAAATGAATGACAGAAGTGTTCAAGAGATGGAAGGTAGGAGCTGGTAATAAATACTCTGTCATAAGGTACTTACACTACCTATAAAGTGGTATAGTGTTATTTGAAGAACTTGGGTTACTTATTAAATGTATATATTGCAAACTCAAGGGCAACTACTTTAAAAAGAAAGTATAGTTGATATGCTATGAAGAAAAAAAAGAAATCATATTAAATGCTCAACTAAAATCATTGAAAGAAAGAGCATCAATTAGAAAACTATAATAAATATGATAGATACTAATCAAGATATATTAGTAAACACTAAATATCAGTAGTCACAATACACCAATTATATAATAGAGTGGATACAAAAACAAGACCTAGCTGTATGTTGTCTACAAGAAACCTACTTTATAAAAATTCAGATTAAAAGGAAAATGGATAGAAAAGGATATACTATGTCAACATTAATCAGAAGAAACCTAGAGTATCTAAATTTCAGACAAAGCAGACTTCAGAACAACGAAAATTAGGGGTAAAGGGACATTACATAATGATAACAGATCAATTATCCACTGCCCAAAAAAAACCCTCATGTGTATGTACATAACAACAAAGTGGCAAAATTACATCATGCAAAAATTGAGAGGACTACATGGAAAGATAGGTGAATCCACTATTATAGTTGGAGGCTTCAACACCCCTCTATCACTAATAGACAGATCCAGCAGGCAGAAAATCAGTAGGATATAGTTGAACAGCACCATCAACTGTAGTTGTCATTAATACAGTGTTTCATTGATATAGCAGACTATATGTTCTTCTCAAGCATCCATACAACACCAAAATAAACCACCTTAGGCAAGTTATATATATTTATATTTATATATATTTAAAATTTATGAGATGCAGCAAAAACAGTGCTTAGCAGGAAATGTGTAGCATTAAATACATATATTAGAAAAGACCTAAAGTCAATAATCTAAGCTTCTATCTAGGAAACTAGAAAGAGCAAATTAAATCCAAAATAAAAACCAATAATAAAAACAGCAGTAAAATCAAGTACAGGAAGTCAGTTGAGAAAAACAATGAACTAACAGCTAATTCTTTAAAAAGATCAGTAAAACAGATGAACTTATAGTAAAGCTAATTAAGAGAAAACAAGTATCAGAAACAAAAGAGGGACCATCGCTACTGATCTCCTGATCCCATGGACATTAAAAGGAAAAGAAAAGAATATTATGAACACTGTGCCCACAAATAGGATCATCTAGAAGAAATGGATTAACTTCCTGAAAGACACAGTCCCCCAAAACTTACACAAGAAGAAATATTGGTAGATAATCTGAATAGGACTGTATGTATGAAATAAATTGAATCAATAATTAATGACCTTCAAAAACAAACACTTGGTGAGATGGATTCAATGGTGACCTCTACAGAACACTTGAGGAAGAAATAGTCATTCTCAAGTCTCTTCCAGAAAGTAGGAGCAAAGGAAATGCTTTCTAACTCATTCTATGAGGCCAATATTACCCTGATACCAACCCAAAGACATTATAAGAAAGGAAAACTACAAACCAATATCTCAGGAGCATAGATTAAAATCCTCAATGAAATATTAGCAAATTGCATCCAACAATGTACAAGAAGAATTAGATATTACAACCAATGCAAAGCGGGTTAACATAAGAGAAAAGCAATCAATATATTCTGTCATATCAAACTAAATAAAAATTGTATGATCCTGTCAATAGATTCAGAAACAGCATTTAACAAAATTCAACATCAAGATTTTAAAAAATTTGAAAAAAACTCCCTACAAACTAGAGAATTTCTGCAACTTGATTAAAAATAATAATAAAATGTGGGACCAGCAGTTAGTGTAATGGCTATGTCACTGGACTGCCATGTAGTCGACCGCGGGTCAAGTCCCAGACCCAGTGGCTTAAACTCAACAGGGTGTGTGTGCGTGCATGCCCAAGATCCCAAGAGGAGAATGGAGGAGAAGGGATTGCTGCGTGACCATCCTCCCTGGGAGTGATTTCTCACTTTCTATCTCTGTCTCTCTCTGTCTTTCTGGCAAGCACACACACCCTATAGCAAAAACCTCTCCAAAAATAAATAAAAATAAGTAAATAAAATGTATACTGCCTGGACTAGCAGGTGGCGTGGTGGTTAAGGCAAGACTCCAACATGGTTGACTGCCGTTCAAGTCCCAGACCTGAAGGCTTGAAACTCATGCTGGGTGCATGTCCATGCGCACCCAAAATCCCAAGAGGAGAGTGGAGGAGAGAGGTTTGTGGCATGGCCATCTCTCCTTGGGAGTGATTTCTCACTTTCTGTGTATCTTCAGTGAGTGCATATGCCTGTGGCAAAAATCTCTCCAAAAAGTAAATACACACACACACACACACACACACACATTACTAACATCACAACTAATGGTAAGAAACTAAGTGGTTTCTCCCTTATATCAGGAACAAGGCAAGGATGTTCCCTCTCACCATTCTTATTCAACATCATATTAGAAGGCCTAGCTAATGCAATAACACAAAAGAAGGAAACAAGGTATGTAAATTAGGAAGGAAGAAAATAATAAAACTATCTGTTCACAAATGACATGATTGTGGAAAACTCCAAATGACATGATTGTGGAAAACTCCACAGAATGGAAAACAAAAAAATTCCTAGAACTAATAAGCAATTATAGCAATTATGCAAAATACAACGTTAATATGTGACAGTCAGTTGCTTTCATATCAGAAATGAATAGAATTTGAAATTAAAATCAGTACCATTTACATTAGCACCAAAAAAAGTTTTTAAATACTTAGATAACAAATATGTACAAGATCTGTATTAGAAAAACTATAAACAATAAGTGAAAGAAATCAAAGATGAAGTACATGGAGAAATAAACCACTTTTGTTGAAGGAAGACATATTGTTAAGGTGTCAACTTTTTCCAACTTTGTTTTTAGCATCAATGTGATCTCAATAAAAATCCCAGCAATTTTGTTTTGTGGGTATCGACAAATGAATTCTGCAGTTTATATTCTAGGCCCAAATTCTACAGTTTATATTCAAGAACCAAAGCAATATAAAAAGAAAACAACTTCAGAGGATTTTTTTTTTTTTTTTGGAGAGATTTTTGCTATAGGGCGCGTGCGCTCACCAGACAGACAGAGAGAGACAGAGAGACAGCGAGAAATCACCCCCCAGGGGGGATGGCCACACCACAATCCCTTCTCCTCCATTCTCCTCTCGGGATCTTGGGCACGCACGCACACACACCCGGCGTGAGTTTTAAGCCACCGGGTCCGGGACGAGAACCACAGTCGACTACGTGGGAGTCCAGCGACATAGCCATTACGCTAACTGCTGGTTCCCGAGGATTTACACTACTAGGCTTCCAGATTTTCAGTAACACTACAGTAGTCAAGGTAATAAAGCATTTGTGAAAGATCAGACAAATAGATCAGAGAACCCAGAAGTAGATTCATACAAGTAAAGTCAACTAATCTTTGACAAAGGAGAGTAGGTAGGTCAATATAGAAAGTATAGTATTTTAATGAATAGTACACTAAAAATTGGACACTCACATGCAAAAAAAAGTACACCTAGACACAGCCATTATACCTTGCACAAAAAATAATTCAAAATGGACTTAAATGTAAAGCACTAACCTTATTATAAAACTCTAAGAAGATAACAGGAAAAATCTAGACCTTGGGTTTAGCAATGATGTTTTAGATACATACTAAAAATACAATCCATAAAGAAAAAAATTAAGTTGTACTTCATTAGAGTTAAAAACTTCTGCTCTGGGGACCAGCAGTTAGCATAATGGCTATGTCGCTGGACTCCCACGTAGTCGACCGCGGTTCGCGTCGTGGACCCAGTGGCTTAAAACTCACGCCGGGCGCATGTGCGTGCGTGCCCAAGATCCCGAGAGGAGAATGGAGGAGAAGGGATTGCAGCGTGGCCATCCTCCCTGGGGGGTGATTTCTTGCTTTCTGTCTCTCTGACTCTATCTGGCAAGTGCACGCGCCCTATAGCGAAAACCTCTCCAAAAAAAAAAAAAAACTTCTGTTCTGCAAAAGACAATCTTAAGAGAATGAAAGGACAAACCACAGACTGGGAGCCAAATCTACAAAATGTATCTAATAAAGGACAGGTATCCAAAGTATACAAAGAACTCTTAAAGTTCAATAGAGGGGGTTGGCAGGTGGCCTGGTGGCTAGGGGCGCTGGACTTCCACATGGCCAACCATGGTTCAAGTCCTGGACCTAGCAGCTTACTTTCTCACTTTCTCTCTCTCTCTCTTTCTCTGTCCCTCTCTGGTCAAATATAATATCCCAGAATTCAATATGGAAGATCGAACCACGACAGAAGAAAGATTAAGTACATGAGATGGAACTGATGAAACAGCATTCTGTGACTTGACTAAAATATTGCTGCTTTTCTTCTAAGCTTTGTTGTCTGGTTTTAAGGATTTTTGTCCTGTCTTGAGCTGTCAATAGGTTCATGTACCTCCTAATTGAACAGAATGCTAACCTTTTTCTAGGCTTTAAGTTTCAAGGAAATATCCTTACCAGTCAAAACTGCTTTTCTTGAATTTACCAGCTGAACTTGCTATTGAAAGTAGTTAGATTACTTATGATATTGTGTAATCAACAAAACTTTGGGACAAAAGGAATTGAAGACAACTGTAGACAGCAGAGATAGTGTAATAAGAGGGTGGGAAAGGGCAGAGGGTCAGACATGGGGTAAAAAAAATAATATATATATATTAGAAACTAGAAATGGAATATTGATGATAACATGCATGATTAAACCACTATACAGTTTATTCTAGATGGAAAACCACATTTAGTATGTTGTGACTATGCTCAGGGAATGAATGTAAACTAATTAAAAAAAAAAGTTTCAGAAGAAAAAAAAAAAATAAACACTAAAACTGTTCTTATCAAAATGCCTGAAGTCAGATTTGGGTTCATGCATATGTATATATCAGCTGCGCTTGCTATTGGAAATATTTAGACTAATTAAGTATATTAGCAAATCAATTAAATGGGGGGGGGAGGCATAGAAAGCAACCATGGATACCAGAGACAATGTGGGAGGAGGGTGGGACATGGCAGAGGATGAAGGATAGGGAATCAAGGACGGCAAAAAAAAAAAAAAAAAAAAAAAAAAAAAAATATATATATATATATATATATATATATATATATATGCAGGACATAAGAAATGGAAAATTATTTGTTGATAACACATATGTTGATGTGCTTGATTGAGCCAATATACAGTGTATTCTGGATGGAAAATTCATTTTGTATGCTGTAATAATGTATAGTGAATTAATGTAAAAAAATAAATTTAAAGAAAAGAAAAATAAATAAAGTTAAATGCCAATTCTTTAAAAAATTGTGTGTTTTATATGAAAATAGACAAAAATAATTTTCATGGCCTTTTTGAAATTCCATGATTTTTCTGAAGCATAAAGTATGAGGGGACTTCAAAAATATCATAGAAAAGTACAATTAAAGTATATTTATTTTGGCGCAAAAAAATTGGAATCCATGCATTATTTTTATAATATACATTTTTTGAAGGCCACCTCATTTACTTTTATAATTTTATTTTAATTCTAAATATGAGTTTGGGGCTAGTTTTAAGCATTTCTCTGCAAACAGCACATTTGAGAGGAACAAATTTTATTCTTTATACAGCATATGAGAATCTAGGTTATAATGAATCACTGTATTTTCTTCTTTTCACATATTTTTTAAAGAACTAGAGACATCTCCATGGTCTATGTGATGACTTTGGACAAATGCAGCTTACATACACTGAAGAGTATCTTGAATATAGTCGTTTTCATTAATTTGTATTTCAACACTGATATATTTTCTGCTTCTCTATCTTTAATTAATGACCAGTTATGAGCATAAGCTAACTGATATGTGACTGAAAATATGTTAAACTACTAAAGTTCAAAACCCCTTTGAAGCAGCAGTAGTATTTAGGTAAGTGACCCCCCCCCCCCCCAGCTAAATGAGATGAGACCACATGACTGGGCCATCTGCACACCCACCCAGCCTCTACTAATTAAGGTGTAAATATGAATGCAAGGTCCACTCTAAGGCTTTCCACCAATTCCATTTCCATGGAAAATAAATATATATTCAAAAAAGAAAATGACAAAGATGCTCTCATTGCCTTTTAAAATACTCTAACTACACTGAGATAGAATCCCTATGTCTGTGAAACACAGCCCCTTCTGGTTTACTGTCTGTGGCCAACAACACAACTCACACTAAATGAGGTCCATTCCCTGACAACCAGACTATCTTCACATACCACCTCACAGTAGTCTCAATCTAGGATAGTGATGACACACAAAAGATTGTGACTGCTTCTGGTTGCCTTAGAAATCAACCCAAGGTATCCTAATGATACAAAAATAGCTGAAAGTCTGAAAGAGGACTAGAAACTTTAATGACTGGAGAACTGTACTATGCAAAACAGAGAATGAAATTACAGCACTAGAGAGCAGTTCAGGAGAGCAGATGCTAAGAGGAAGAGAGTGAAAAGCAAAGATGTACATGAAGCTGGCAATTGATAAAGCAATGGCTGAAATGGAAGACACGCAAGAGAAACAGCATGAGCCTACAAGAAGCATGAATATGAACAACGGTTCAGTGAGGAGAGGGTGTCATGGGGGACTGTTGAAGGACCAAGCAGTACAGGCCCCGTTCTTACAGCCTCCTTTGGTGACAGACTCAGAATGGTTGGATCTGAGTGCAGAAGAGCAGTAGGTATTTTCTTTCTGGGTACAGGCAGGAGAATGCTCATTTATCTAGGAACAAATGTAGCACAGACAGGAATGAAAATTATGTGTTTTAGAATCACGCAGGACATATCCTGCCCCTGAAACTAACCCTGGACCTTTAACAAGGTCACTAAGCTTGAACTTGAAGCTTCACTAAGCTTCTCAATACCCCAGTTCTCTTTGCCATGAAGTAGAGGATAATGAATATCTAACTCTAGGCTGTTTGGAAGATTAAGTAAAATAATTCATTTAGGTTTGTAGCATAGTGCTTAGTGTATAGTAAACTCAATAAATGTTGCTATGGAAACTATACAAGAACCTATTAGAAAAAATGAGTCTGTTTAAGAAATTAGATTTACTTAAAAGACAAATAAATACTTTTGTTTTCCAGTTCTATGTTATAAAATAATACTTTTCTATAGCTAAGAAAAGCCAGAGGAAGCAGAATATTTGAACCTACTTGCTAATTAATAGGTTAAAAAGTAAAAGATCTCCCTGAAGCCTAAATGTGACTGCTCTCTTACATGACAAATTTCTCTGTTATCATTTTCTACATTAAAGTTTTTTTAAACTTTGTCATCGAGTTATTTTATTATCTATTTAAAATGTCAACCTTTGATACGAATCATGAAACACAGATAGCCATTGTTGGAAATAACAGTTTATAGATTATATTTATTGCTGACCATTGCATTTTAAATGGACTTAGCAACTTTGCAAACATTTCTTATCAAAGCTAAGTTCTTTGTTATTATCAACAATATACAAAAACATTGGTTTGGAGTATTTGAAATAGCAACTTGGTCTTTGTTCTCTACTGTTAAAATAAAGGTGCTTCTGACCGTCTCAATCTCAAACACAATGTGGCTCTTTGTTTATACTTTTATCTGAGTACACTCCTTTGCTTTCGAGAAAAACAGCATGAGCATGTCATAGAGTTTTGTATGCTGGCAGAGAAATGTCTTCTGCTACATGTGGACAGGGGGTCCCAAATCAACTCCTTAATACAATTCATATCACAGCTTGTTTCCTGAAACCTTTTCTACCAGTCCTAGTATAATTTCTTTTTTTGATCTTCTAGATTAGCCTGGGCCAAAAATATTCAAGACCCTCGGATTGCAGTAGGTTCTTGTTCCCCACTAGAAAAGAAGATTAAGGTGAGGAAATATATTTGCTATGAAATTCAGAACTGATAATAGACCATAAAAAGTTTATCGCTGGTATAAAAGGTGGCCAACTGTTTCATGGGAAAGTTATTTGCCTATTATGTTTATTTTGGCATTTGGTTCATTGAGTACCAGCGGTGCTTGCTGGACAACACTGAACAAAATAAACATTTCCCGAGCCATCATAGAATTTAGTCTAGTGAGAGGCACTGACATTACACAAACAGTTATTACAAATTAATGTGATTAAATATTATGAAAGAGTATGTGGAATCTCTGAGGAAGTGATATTGAAGTTGAAACCTAGAAACTGAACAGATAAGTACCACAGTGAGAGCTGTTATCATATGTATTTGGGAGCAGATGAGGGAAGAGCATGTGAAAACACACAAATGGGAAAGAGAATACAATTTTTGAGAAACGTAAGTCAGTGTAGTTGGAGCAGTATGAACAACTAGTCAAGCTGACAGTTATTTGGAGAATTAATCAGAAGCCAGATGAAGGATACAGTGCTAGATTTTGAGGTTTTCTCCAAAGAGCAATAGGATGCCATCCCAGAGTTTATGCAGGAAAGTATAATAACACATTTAGATCAATGTAATGAAAAGATTACTTTGGCTGCAATGACTGGTCTGGTGGGTGTGTAGGGCAGAGGGAAAGAAGTATGGATTTGGGTAAACTATTTAGGCTACTACCCTAGAGTAGGCGCAGTGGGTTGAAATGAAAATGTGATGAATATTTTGAAGTTATAAGTGGCAACACTGAGATAGAGGAAATTAAAGAAAAACATTTTGGAGGATGAGATAAGTGGAAATATCAACTAGATAGTGTCTAGGTCTCAAGTTGGGAGGCAAGGGCAGGGTAGCCAGGGTACCTTGTCTGTCTCATATACCCCTATTCCCCTCTAGAGCACTGCCTGACACATGGCAGTTCACCTTGTTGAATGACTATTACTGTCCATATCCAAGGAAACCTAAATGTGACTGCTCTATCTTAAGTGACTGTTTTCTCTGCTATATTTTTCTGCATTACATTAAAAAGACAGTAAAACAGATGGAGAAAGAGTGGCCGTGAAATAGGAAGAAAATTAGGAGGGATATTCAGCAAATAGCTGGACTAGTCGGGATGTTGGGGGGCAGTCAAAGAAAGCCATAATTGTATATCCTTGGCATAGCCTGGAAGCTAGAAGAAAATGTTTTGAGGAGAGAGTGGTCACCTCTTAAAAGCTGTTGAGAGGTCAAGTATAATAAGGAACAAACATGGGATCACTAATTTTTCTGTGTGGAGACTACTTGTGACAAAAATAGACAAAAATAGTCTGAGAAGTTGGGGGAAGGGGGAGTGGTTGGAAACAAGTGGCTAGTGCAAGAAATGTGAGGTGAGAATTTGGAGAGGCATCATGGGTAAACTAGTCAAATTATACTTTGAAGGGGAGCAGAAAAGAGAGGTAAAAAGAGATGTGCAGTAGACTTTTCCATCTTTGTTTTAAAATTATCTCTTTTTTTAGAGATTTTTTTCTATAGGGCATGTGCAATCAACAGGGGGAGACAGAAAGCAAGAAATCACCTCCCGGGGGTGGGTGGGGGGGCAGCCACACCACAATCCCTTTTCCTCCTTTCTCATCTCAGGATTTGGGGCACAGATGCACACATGCCTGGTGTTTCAAGCCTCTTGGTCCAGGGCTCAAACTGTAGTTGACCAATGTGGGAGTCCAGCAACATAACCATTACACTATCTGCTGGTCCCTGTTTAAAAATTGTATGTGCTTGGAACCAGCAGTTAGCATAATGGCTATGTCACTGAACTCCCATGTAGTCGACCGAGGTTCGAGTCCTAGATCCAGTGGCTTAAACTCATGCCAGGCACGTGTGTGTACGTGCGTGCCCAAGATCCCAAGAAGAGAATGGAGAAGGGATTGCGGCATGGCCATCCCCCCTGGGGGGGTGATTTCTCGCTTTCTGTCTCTCTGTCTTTCTGGCGAGCACATGCAGCCTATAGCAAAAACCTCTAAAAAAAATTGTATATGCCAAAGTGTATTTTTGTGTTGATGGGACTGATTCAGTAGAAATTTTGAGGAGTGACCAGCAGTTAGTGTAATGGCTATGTCGCTGGACTCCCATGTAGTCGACCGCAGTTTGCATCCTGGACCCAGTGGCTTAAAACTCACGCCGGGCGTGTGTGTGTGTGTGTGTGTGTGTGCCCAAGATCCCGAGAGGAGAATGGAGGAGAAGGGATTGCGGCGTGGCCATCCCCCCTGGGGGGTGATTTCTCGCTTTCTATCTCTCTTTCTCTCTCTGTCTGTCTGGCGAGTGCACGCACCCTATCACAAAAACCTCTCCAAAAAAAAAAAAAAAGAAATTTTGAGGAAAGGAATTTGATAACTACAAAACTGAAATTCTTGAAGATCAAGAAGCACAGGTTTTTAATAGGCAAAGGGGTAGTGTTTCCACTGTAAAAACAGAAAAGCAGAGTCCAGGATAGATCTGAGGTGGTGGTTCTGGCAGTGGAAAGAGGAGTGCCTTTTGTTTTTTCAAGGAAGTCCAAGACAAAGTCTTCAACAAGGAGGGAACACTGGGGGATGGGTATATAGGAGGTCTGAAAAGGAAGACAAGAAACATGGTTAAGAGACTCTAACTGGAACATGATATAGTTGTGCCTGATAGGGCTAATGAGCCATGTGTGATCTGAACCATGGGACTAGACTAAAGACATCCAACTTAAGAAAGTTCTAATATTTCCCTTTCATAAGAGTTTAGGTGGTGTCCAGTCTTCAGAAGTGAGGAAACTATTAGTCCAGAGGTTTCAACAGGAGAATAAAACACTTCATAAGCTTAAGGCTATGTCTTTTGACTTCTGGTTTGCTAAAGTAGAGGCATATTACTACCGACAATATCAAGAAATGATAAAGGAAGAGGCATGGAGATACAAAATGGTTCCAAAATGGGAAATTAAAGTAGACGAACAGGAAAAGAGAGCACATGGTGAAGAATCAGAAATTGCTAAAAAATGGGACTACTTAGTGTCTGAGAGGGAATTGAATCATATAGAGAAACACATACACCGAGCTGAACGAGCTAGAGGCCTCAGAGACCACAAATACCGACTACTTTCGCAGAGGATTACAAGAGAAATACTTTTCCCAAAAATATTAACACTGGAGAAGGATGAAAAAAATGAAAATATCCAGAAAACACACAAAACTAAAACCAAAAAGTACAAGATGAAGTGGGCAAAGGAACAGATGAAGGGACATCAAGATCGAATGATTCGGGGGAGAGAACTCACAGAGCAAAGAAATGATCAGAGAGATTCTTGGAAACTATCTAGTCATGTTCCTCCTTTCCTAAAATCTCAAGTGGAGAAAGAGGAGGTGAAAGAATTTGAGTGGATTACAGCTTATCCAATTTTCCAGCCTTACCAGGAAGCACTAATAGAAGTGACTATTCTAATGGAAAAATCAAAACAAGAAGATAAAATTAAGAAACCACTCCGAAGGGAACTCTTGAGTATGCCACCATTTTTGAGAAGTCAACTAGAAAAAAATAAAGTTTAAATTATTATTTTACACTAGAATACTTTTATATAGTCATTAGTACAGTAAAATTGTATACCCCCCTAATTTTGTTCCTAAATGCTTCAGACAGGCAAAGAAAAAAAGTTAAATCACAAGCACAGTATCCTCAGATGTCTCATCTAGCTAGATAATTACCTCAAACTTTTATGACTCCGCAACCCCCCCTTTTTTTAAACTTGTGTATATGGCATGGGAGAGACAAAGACAGAAAGGGAGAGAGCAAGAAAGCACCCTCCAGGAGGGATGACCACACAATCCCTTCTCCATTCTCTTCTTGGGATTTTGGGTGCACACACACACACACATGAGCCTGTGCCCAACATTTTCTCAAGCCTCTGGATCTGGGACTCAGACTATATTGTCAGCCATGTAGGATCCAGCTGCCTTAACCATAACCATCTGTCTGGCCCCACAACCTCCATTTTATATCTCACCATTCTGCCAGCAAATCAGGGAAGCTCAGCGGATCAATTATGCCCCACTTAGGCATCACCAGAGCTGCCTGACAAAGTTCAGGCAATGACTGGGCCCGTCTAGAGATTCAAGATGGCTTCCATATATGCCTTTGGTCAGGAAGGATAGGAGGCCAGGCTCAGCTGGTCCACCTTTCTCCTTCTTCTCCATGTAGTTTCAGGGCCACACAGTAGTTGGATTTATTACACAGTGACTTAGGACTTTTAAGTATATATATTCCAATAGGCCTCTTGGAAGCTAAGCTTCTTATGTTTTTAGCCTCAGAAGTTCCAGAACATCACTTCTGCTATATTCTGCTGGTCACCTAAGTCAGCAAGACCAGCTCATATTCAAGGAGAGGGAAACAGATTCTTCTCAGAAACATTTGTAGCCATTTTTTAGTCTGCTTACTCCAAGACTCTCAAAAGTCTGTCACATGGGAACCAGCAGTTAATGTAATGGCTATGTCGCTGGACTCCCACGAAGTTGACCGCGGTTCGCGTTCTGGACCCTGTGGCTTAAAACTCACGCCGGGCGCGTGTGCGTGCGTGCCCAAGATCCTGAGAGGAGAATGGAGGAGAAGGGATGGCAGCGTGACCAACCCCCTTGGGGGGTGATTTCTCACTTTCTGTCTCTATGTCTCTCTCTGTCTGTCTGGCGAGCGCACGCGCCCTATAGTGAAAACCTCTCCAAAAAAAAAAAAAAAAAAAAGTCTGTCACATAATTCTGTCCTTGATTATACTTCTGTTCTTTTTATACAGTTCATAAAACCAAACAAATACTTTTTTTAAAACCCACAATTTCATAGCTCCTGAGTTGATCTTGACTAAAGAGCCTGGTTCCTATTTGTAGGGGTATAGACAAGTGTATAAGCCTATTACAATTATTATACAGACAACATATTGTCTTATGTTCCAACTCACTCACAGTAAAATGGGTTATTATTTCCTTAAGCCTACACACAACCCTTCCAGAGATCCATGTCTCCAGAATGGAGCCTTTCTGTACCTCAGTGGGTTTACAATCTATATGCAGAAGACAGCATTAGAAGAAATAAAACAAAATAGCACATAACTGATTATGTAGTATACAAAGTTTTATTAAGAATATTGACTAGAGAGTAGGGTAGCAATTTAAGGGGAACTTGAAGCCTAGGAATGTACCTTGGATGATAACCTAGGAAGACAGAACTGTTTTAAAATTAGATTATGGTGATGATTGTACAACCCCATGAATAGATTAAAAAACACTGAGTTGTGCACATTAAATGGGTGAATTGTATGGTATAGGAATTATATCTGAATAAAACTATTTAACTAAAAAAGGAAAGAAATGCTGGTGTTTAGAGAGGAGGAAGTAAGCCTGGAAATGCTAACAAAAGGTCTGATCATGCCAGGTTTTGCCTGAAGAGTTTAGATTTTTAAATTTTGGAGGTAGTATAGGGAATCACTGAGAAACTGACAGGTGGTTTTGAAGAAGTGAGAGAGATCTGAAGGATAGACAGGGAGTGGAAAACACCAGATGGCAGTCTGTGACAGTAACCTGGGCAAGATAGAATCAGGAAACCAATAAGAATGTGACTAATTAAGGTAGAGGTTATAGTGAGGGGAAAGAAAAGAATCCAAGATCTCTGTCTGAGGAAATACCATGGTAAAAGTAGCAGTATAGGGATTACAAGGAGAAAATTTGGGGGCTACTTTATACATACATGTGTCTTAACAGCTCTAATGCTGTCCAGTAAACCACAGATTACATATATCTGTATCTTTTTCAAGACATTTAGACATCAAAGTTTTGAGACTGTTCAGGATATAAATGTAGTATAAATCATAAGAGAGTGGGAGGGAACTAGAGAAAGCAACAAACATCAGAGATGTTCAGTTTCAAGGCATAAATATTCATGTGTCAAATAACAGTATCTCCTGGATTTGGAAAAGAATTGGTAAAGTTTGGTATAAAACACACTCACTCAATAGACTGGTGGGAAAGGAGATGCCACATTGCCATGGTTTGAGGACTGACAGTATTTCTTATATAGGATAGCGGCTTGTGGAGGGTCTTTACGAACATGGTCTAAGGGAACCCATCAGAATGGGAAGAGAGGATGACTGATAGAGCAGAGTTTTACAGGAAGCAAGAACAGCTAGTATCTAGAGCCTTCCACAGAATAAATACCTCTACTCCTGACATCAGAGGAAAGGAATGAATAAGAATGAACATAGTAAGTTGGGGAATGGAGAAGGAATGAGCTATGGCCCAGAAAATACCAAGGGCAGACTTTGAAAGCCTGTCAGAGATCAGGAACATGGAGTAAGAATGCTAGAAGGGTGGATCCAGAATGGGTATTGCTGGGGAAAGCAGTCCAGCCTGGCTTACCAGAGATTTTATTACCTTCTTATGTGTAAATGATAGGCTAGATCATTATGAAATTGCTGATATTTTATCTTTTTTTTAACCTACAAAACAATTTCATATGGTATAATCCATCTGCTGATTTGACTAGCTACCTTTTCAGCCAAAGTGATATGAAAGGAACCATAGTTCCTCTCCCATAATCGTAAAATAAAGAGCAACTACAATTATTTGTGAATATGGCAGTTAATTTCCTTTAATCAAAGACAATCATGACATCCATTAACTATCAAAAGCTACATTTTGCTAAAAACAATCTTCTTTAAAAATGTTTAATCATACAATATATACAAGACATGCTGCTTTCCTTTTTTTGGATTTCACTATCCATTTGGGGTCTAAAAGAGAGAGAAAAAAAAGCTGGTTAGTTTGTAAATGATAAACTGAAAGTCAGTCTTTACATAAATGCTACATTACAACTAGCCTCTTAGTGAGTAGGATCCAGATAATCCCCATTTTATGTCTTATGCCTACCCTTCTCTTTCTCTCAAAATATTTTTATGTAAGTAAATTGGAACAAAACAAGTTCGATTAATTGAAGTACATATTCAAACTTTACATTAAGTACTAAAAGCACATTTTGATTCTCAAAATCATGGAAAATTTGAGCTAGAATTAAAAACCTTACCAATTATATTGTTCAAAAATTCCATCCTTTAGAGAAATGTATAGATGAAGCTGAATAAAATTAAGTGAATTGCCTAAGGTTTTATAGTAAAGGCAGAGCCAATAGGATCAAGGACTTCCAATTCCCACCCACAGCTGTTTGGAATATAGAATACCAGATCACCACTAAGATTTCTTCCTAGAAATATTTCCCTTAATAAAAATGAAGAACTATTTATAGCATAATTAAAATTTCCTATCTGCCTATTTACTGACATAATTTTAAGGCAACTCTATCCTCATCCTCCCTTTTTGCTTTTACCTATAAATAAAACAAATCTAATGAAACAGTGAACCACACCAGATGGGGGGATTCAACAATTCATTTAGGTAATGTATCACTTTGTTGGGGACAAAAAGTCAAACCAAGAGCAAATTCCTGCTTGCCTCTTTGAACTGCAAATCTTTTTTTAAAGATTTATTTATTTTATTTATCATTATTATTATTATTTTAATTTGTTACAGGGCATGCGGGCTTACCAAAGAAAGAGAGAGAGAGATGGGACCAGCAGGTGGCATGGTGGTTAAGGTGCTGAACACTCTCACATGGCCAACCACAGTTTCAGTCCAGGACCTGGTGGCTCGCTCACTCTCGCTCTCTCTCTCTGTTTCTCTCTGGTCAAATTAAAAAATAAGTGAATTGGGAACCAGCAGTTAGCGTAATGGCTATGTCGCTGGACTCCCACATAGTCGACCGCGGTTCGCGTCTCGGACCCGGTGGCTTACAACTCACGCCGGGCGCGTGTGCGTGCGTGCCCAAGATCCCGAGAGGAGAATGGAGAAGGGATTGCGGCGTGACCATCCCCCCTGGGGGGTGATTTCTCGCTTTCTGTCTCTATGTCTCTCTCTGTCTGTCTGGCGAGCGCACGCGCCCTATAGCGAAAAACCTCTCCAAAAAAAAAAAAAAAAGTGAATTAAAAAATAAAATTAAATAAATAATTCTTTGAAAAAAAAAAGGAAAGAGAGAGCAAGCCACCAGGTCCAGGACTCGAACCGTGGTCGGCCATTTGGGAGTCCACCATCCTAACCACCACACCATCTACTGGCCCTCAACTGCAAACCTTAAGAACACTAAAGCGGGGGCCAGCAGGCAGTATAATGGTTAAGGTGCTGGATTCCCACATGGCTAATCACAGTTTGAGTTCTGGACCTGGTAGCTTACTTTCTCACTTTTCCTATTCTTCTCTCTCTGTCTGTCTCTCTGGTGAGCACACATGCCCATAGCAAATTAATAATAATAATAATAATAATAATAAATTTTTTAAAATTTAAAAGAATACCAAAGTAATTAATTCAAAGCAGGGAACTTAAAACCACTATCCTGGCCTCTGCCTGTTTTTTACTAGTTATGTGGTTCTAAGAATGGGTCACTAGAGGGAGGCAAAACCCCAATTTCAATGGAAAGGGGGAAAAGTAGAATGGTTTAGTTTGCCAAATACATCCTAATAAAACTGTGCAGGCATAAACCTCAGTGAGTAGAATGAACATACTATAAAGTAGCACCTAGCTGGGGCTATATAGCTTACTGCAGTCACCAAATAGGTATTTTTAATGCATTTTTTTTTTAATTTCAAGAAAAACAGTTCTCATGTTTTTTTTTTTTTTTAACATATTTTTAATTAATTAATTTACATTAATTCCCTAAGCATTGTCATAGCATACAAAATGTGATTTCCCATCCAGAACATACTGCATAGTGGCTTGTGTTCATGGATATGTGTATATAAGCTGTGCTTGCTATTGAAAATTTTTAGATTAATTAAGATCTTTAGTGAATCAATAAAATGTGGGGGAAAAGGCATAGAAAGCAACCATGGAGGGATCAGCAGGTGGCATGGTGGTTGAGGTACTGGACACTCCCACATGGCTGAACAGTAAACAAGAAATGGAAAATTATTTGTTGACGATAACACATATGCTGATGTGCTTGATTAAGCCAACATACAGTGTATTCTCATTTTGTATGCTATAATGATGTAAGTAATATGAATGTAAATAAATAAATTTCAAGAAAAAAAAAACTGTGCAGGTATCCCATTGAAAATGTTACTTACCTTCAGCTGTCATCAAGAACTCAGCCTCTGCTGGCTCTGACTTAAAGAAATCACAGGCTCTGAAATCTCAAAGGTCTTCACGATCTCCTGACAGAGAACAAAGAACATTTGGGCACTGAGTTTACAGCAAGTGAAATCAGGATCAGAACTATGCAGCTAAACAAAGTCAATATGTAGAACTTTACCTCCCAGTCACGGTAACTCAAAGCTATGATTCCTTGATTCCTAATTTGGGTATTTTGTTCAACTCCCTCATTTTCTTCATTAATATTCACAGGTTCTGTTTGAAAGACATAATTTTCAAAGATTATCAAATGAAAAGAGGTAATCTGAACAGAAACTTATAAGAACAACACCTGTATTGAAAAGATACTTGTAGGAGGACCAGCAGTTAGTGTAATGGCTGTGTCGCTGGACTCCCATGTAGTCGACTGCGGTTCGCGTCCCGGACCCGGTGGCTTAAAACACGCCGGGCGCGTGTGCATGCATGCCCAAGATCCCAAGAGGAGAAGAGAGGAGAAGGGATTGCGGCATGGCCATCCCCCCGGGGGGTGATTTCTTGCTTTCTGTCTCTCTGTCTCTGTCTGTCTGGCAAGCGCACGCGTCCTATAGCAAAAAACCTCTCCAAAAAAAAAAAAGATACTTGTAATACTACATACTTATTAAATTTCATGCATTATTGAATTATTCTATTAGTATTACAGTAGCAAGTAATATCCATTTGCTTCCATTTAAAAAGGCATGTAATAAAATAACACATCTGTGGGACCAGCAGTTGGCATGATGGCTATGTTGTTGGACTCCCATGTAGTCAACCGCGGTTCGAGTCCTGGACCCAGTGGCTTAAATTCATGCTGGGCATGTGTGTGTGCATGCCCAAGATCCCAAAAGGAGAATGGAGGAGAAGGGATTGCGGCATGGCCATCTCCCCTGGGGGGTGATTTCTTGCTTTTGGTCTCTCTGTCTCTCTCTGTCTTTCTGGGTAGCACATGTGCCCTATAACAAAAACCTATAAGAAAAAAAAAAAAAAAAAAAAAAAAACACATCCAAACAAACATCTGGAAACCACTGCATATCTGTGTACTACCAGAGCTAAGCCATAGTGAATCCAACATGAAATTGAGAATGTTTGGAATAACAAATAAGTGCAATGAAAGTACTTCTTTCTCCACAGGAAACCTTAGAAGGACACAAGTAATGCAGACATAAGTAATGCAGAGTGTGAAATTACTCAAGTAAGAATGAAAGATTCATAGAACCTCAAGAAAAAAAGGAGGTGGCACTTTGGAGAAAAGTAGCTAGAGGGAAACTACAAAAAAAAGACCAATTAGAAACTTTCTAAATTAAAATTTTAGGGAAATTATGTCATTTTTTTGGTTAATCTTTATAGCAGTAGATGTTGAAACAATGATATAGATAAATCCATCAATGTTCTAAATATGACCATGTTTTCAATTCTGTCATTATTTGGGCAAGATAAATGACTAATTTGCTACATATAATGAAAACTCATTTTTATCTAGAAAAATACACTTCATAAACTCTAATAACAAATATATTTTCTCAAAATCAAGTTTTTCCAAACTTAATATCATTTACCTATTATTGGCAATCGGTCTTGGTCAAGTCTTATTCTTGCAAAACCATCCTGAAACAGAAGCATGATTTTAGGAGAAGATTAGACTTAAACCTATAGTCACTGGGTGAAAATAAACAATTATATAGTTCTATATCTTAGACAACCAAAATGTACCACAACAATAATGAGGTGATACAGATGATAGTTCGCTAACATCTTTCTTTACACAGGGTATTCTCTCAGTTTCTAATCAACTCTTTCACCTAGATGCAGTCTCTATTGTAAAGATCTTTGAAGTAAAACTCTGTCTTGTCTCTAACTGACTTATACTTACTTTGAAATAATCTACATTTTATTATACATATTATACATATTTCTATCACTTGGCCTGTTGGCAAAATATCTTTTTGTCATTTCTCAGAACATACTTCAGTCAATACAATCTTTTGTCTAAGGTTAAAATCATGTATAGAAACGTAGTCTGATATAAAACTAAAGACAGTCTAAAGCAAATTACCATAGTACAGTTCTGAGTAAGTTAAAAGAAAAACAAACCCTATTTTAAAATAATTTACATCTTAAAGAGCTACAAAACTACTATAAAGACCTCCTTGGGCTGGCCCCAAAGTCTAGCAATGGTTAAAGGAGCTAGATCCCATGTGGCCAACTGCAGTTCGATACCATCATGACATCTCGAAAAACAGGCTGGGTGAATGTGCATGTGTGCCTAAAATCCTGACATTATGGGAAAATGGAGGAGAAGGGATGGTGGCATGATCATGCCCTCTTAGGAGTTCTTTTTCCCTCTCCCAGTCTTATATAGCAAATGCACATGCCCTCTGGTAACTAAAAAAAGATGGAAAAAAAAGACCTCCTACTACACATATCCTTTACCCATATTCACTGATTATTAAAGTTCTGCCATATTACTTTCTCACTGTCTTCCTGTATGTATTATTTATGAACAATGTGGGAATGGTAGACGGCATAACACTTGTCCCTAATCCTTCGGTATTTCTTGAGAAAAGGATATTTTCTTACAAAACATAACAACTGTCAAATTCAGAAAAGTTAACATTTATACCATTATTGTAATCTGATCTATCATTCCATATTCAAATTTTGCCAATTCTTTTTCTAAATAATTTCTAAAATGAAAAGGCAAACACAAATAATTAATTAGTTTCTTCTACCTTGTATCCCAATTAATGTTTTGTTACAATGGTAACAAATAATGGGGGACCAGCAGTTGGTGTAATGGCTATGTCACTGGACTCCCATGTAGTCAACTGCAGTTTGGGTCCCAGACCTGGTGGCATAAACTCATGCTGGGCATGTGTGCGTGCGTGCCCAAGGTGCCAACAGGAGACTGGAGGAGAAGGGTTTGCGGCATGGCCATCCCCCCTGGGGGGTGATTTCTCGTTTTCTGTCTCTCTGTCTCTGTCTTTCTGGTGAGCACACGTGCCCTATAGCAAAAATCTCTCCCCCCAAAAAAAATTATAGTAAAACAAAATAAAATACATAATAGTTAGTAGAGATAGCTCTCATCTGTAGCTTTTAAAATGTGTCCTTTTTCAAATCTATAAGAGCAATTAAAGAAATAATCTTAGTTCTTACCCGTATAATGAAAGAAACATGAAAGATGTTTTCCACTGTACGGGGGAAAGAATGTGGATCAATCACAAAGTCAAAGAAGGACATTGGAGTATCAGCTATAGACAAAAGAGGAAAAAATTCTTTAAAACAAGAAAATTATGCTCATTTATCAGTAACACTAGCTCTCTCTAGCATTAACCAGAGACAAAACAAAAAGAGACAAAACAGGACCACTAGCTCTCTCTAGCATTAACTAGAGACAAAACAAAAAGAGACAAAACAGGACCACTCATCCTGTTGGGGGAATGTAAATCAATATAACCCTTCTGGAGGATAATATGGTATATCTATTAAAAATATGCTTTCCCACTGACCTGACAACCCTCCTTTAAAAAGCTGTCCTACAGAAATACTAGCACAAGTACACATGTTAAATACCCCAATTTTTTATGTCACCAGTTTAAACAAGAGTAAAACTCTATAAAAAATAGTATCCATTAATAGTGAGTCTGTTACATATATTTATGACACAGCTTTATAATGGGAATCACTGAAAATAAGGAAGATCTATATGTACTGGTTTAGAAGAATGTTCCCATGGAAAAGTCACATTGCAGAAGAATATGTATATTACAGTTAGCTTTTGGAAAAAGAAAAAAACCCAGCTATGTATGCATATATTTATTTAACTGACTTAAATATTGGGTTGTCAGGAAAGTCATGAAGTATTTTCCTCTGCAAAAATGCATCATGACTTTTCCAATGACCCAACAGAAAATAATCTGAAAATATTACACATCACATTTTGTAAGTGACTACCTTTAGGGAGTGAGAGGAAATAAAATAGGTAATTGATGTTTTACTTTTTTCACTTTTATGGCATATATTATTTTGTCATAGAAGAAAAACCCCATCTTTTAAAAATAAAAAGAAAGTTACTTTACCAACACTATCACACTGTCCTTTTAGAAGGAAGAAACCACATTAAATACATATGCCAAAAAGGAATCAAAATGATTCAAACATTATGTACAGCTGAGAATGCCTTTTAAATAAAAATAATTCCATCAAAGGGGACATATTGAACTGATAAATACAAATTATTTCATTTTGAATTTGGTGTCATACTTACGATCATCTCGAAAATATGTTTGCAACAATCCCAAGATTCTTTCTACTTCTTTCTCTGTTGCTTCTTGATGAGATTCTTCCATTCTTTTTAACTGGAAAAATAATATTATCAAGCTGACTAACCTACTTGCTTATTAACAACCTTTCCTCTTACATACCCAAACTCCTTTAAATGTCATTTACTGGGAATTGTTAGCAGTTTTTATCCCCCTCTTAAAATTTATAGTTTTAAGAAAAGATATCCTAGTTTCAGTAACATTTTTATATTAATTTCTTATTATAAGAGTAACATTACCAATTCAACCATTTTCAGGTTGCATATAAAACAACGAAATATAAAAAGGGTAGTTTAGAACAGCAGTTCTCAACTGGGAACAATTTTGACCCTCAGGGTACATTTGCTAATATCTGGAGCTATTTTCGGTTGTCACAACTAGGAGAAAGAGGAGTTGCTATCTGCTTCTAGAAAAGAGGCCAGGGATGCTGCTAACCATCCAACCATAAACAGGACAGCTCCACAAACGTATCTAACCCTAAATGTCAACAATACTGAGGTTAAGAAATTCTGGTTTAGGAAAACTTATTAAAACTACAGAAATGAGTTAAAACAAAGAAAAATGACCAATTCAATAAAAAGCTTAAATAAAATGCTTACTTATGTGGCAGAATATGACTCCAATCCTAAATCTTAGAAAAGATGGCCAAACTGCATATATATTATATTAATATCTATTTTAACTTTAGATTTTTAAAAAGCAACATTTAAAAAAAAAAACAAACCTGGGCAGGCATTGCCCTCTGCTCTTCTATCATACGAACTTTTCTTGGACGATCGATTCGTGGCTTTGGCACAGGAAGCTCTCCTTGTATTGAACCCAACCTAATGAAAAATATGCTTTCATGTCTTTGTTTTGTTTTTTAAGCAAACTAATTTACTAACTAAAAGCAGTGCTCATGGCATAGTTGAAATTAGACCAGTCAACAGTGATATTTGAGCTGACATCAGACCAAGACTCTTGGTAAGGTTTGTGACATCTCTTCTGCTTCCTTTGTATTTCTAAATACAAAGAGCTTTATTTAACCAGGTACATATCAAAGACCTTCATTTTGTTCTGTACATTAAACCAGTGAATGTACCTGTGGAATCTTCTCAGCTATCTATTGTCTATTTTGCAAAGCCAACTTCTGAGATCAGAAAAAGGACGAACATGTGAGGAACATCTCTAGTGGATCAAAAGCCTTAGGTCTACAGGTATCAGGGCAGAAGTTCACAGCCCAGGGACTACAGAACACACCTGTCTTAGGAGAACAGGTGAAGCAAAGGCCCCAGGATTCATTTCCCTTTTGAACTATCTCCACCCCCGCCCCCCAAAAAAGCCCTAATGCAGACTTAGGCTGTAGTAATAGTAGTAGCAAGAAATGGACTCATGTGGTCCCTACACTTGAAGAGATTCAAAACATACAGTATAGATAAACAGATACGTGTTTATGAACACAGAACCATTCTTTTATAACATCGAAGATCCTACAGTGCAATGATGGAGTATAACTAAAATAGTACAAGAGCATTTGGACAGACATCTACCCAGACATAGGAGTGACCTGGTTGGGAAATCCTATGCTAACTGTTAACACTTCTGTCTGGAGAAGTTACTAGAGGTTTCCAAGTTAGGGCTGGGAGAAATAAACCTCACCAGATAGAAAAGATGGGTGAAAAAAACATTGGCAGCTAAAGAAACAGCAAGTTCCAAGTACTTCGCCATGGCTGAAAGTAGGGCTAGATGATGAGATAAAGTTTAAGGCTTTATCTTTAGAGCCTAGGATTTATGACAAGAGTTTGCCACTCAACAACAAAAACAAAGATTTGAACTTCATCCTATAATAAAGAAGTTTGGTCTTGATCCCATTATACAGTGGTTCTGGGCACCTGAGTTACCTAAAATCTTTGATAAAAAGAGATGCTGGACACTCCCAAATGGTCGACCCTGGTTTGAGTCCCCAGACCTGGCAGCTTGCTTTCTCACTCTCTCCCTCTTTCTCTCTGTCTCTCTCTCGCTCTCGCTTTCTCTCTCTCTATGTGTCTGTCTCTGGTGAAATTAAAATAAATAAATGAATAAATAAAATTAAATAAATAATTATTTAAAAAAAAAAAAAAACACCTGGCCTCCAATCTGAGACCTACTACATCTGCATCTCCGAAGCCTTTTAAGTAAGACACTACCAACCTCAAGAGGTTTACAAAGGTGAATCACAAAAGACAAATACCCAGGAGCTATACCACTTAAGGAAGAAAAGAAGAAACAACTCAGGATAGGTTCCCTAGGAAAAAAATATCTCCTGGGGAACAATGTACTTGAAGGCTGTCTAAAAGAACCAGTTAGAGCTGTTCTTGGTTCCTCCCTAGGACAGAGTTATGAAATTAATAAAGAAGTCAATTTCATTTGAGTGTAAAGAAAAGCTGTTCTGAAAAATAAAAAGTTGTATCTAAAAATGAATTGGGCAGTTTATCTGACAGTGACTTAATTAGTCTTCAGAGATAAATCAATGATTATCTGAAAGGATGTTATAACAAATGGCACTGAACATATTGGTAGAATCTTAAGATACCCTCAATAGGAGGTTGTCATCCCCTTACATAATAAGGATGTCAAAGATGATAAAACAAAACCAGACAGGTTACAGACTCAAAGTCTCACAAGCTAGAAAGCTAATGAGCCCCAAGAAGGCCTTCATAAGGAAGTTCTGGCCTATGGCCTTTCAAGTTAAAACAAGGTGGCTAAAGCAAGATGAGGGATGTTAAAGTTCATGCACATTAAGAGTTTATAGACACTTAAAAGTTTAGGAAGTCTCCAAATGATGGCACCATGGCCATCACCTTACAATACCAAACAATATTTGTCCTACAATAATAAAAACAATTTAAAGTTTACAAATGGCTGGTCTATTGGATTTTTAAAATAATCTTACAGAAAGTGGAATGTATGGGTTTTATTAAAGGTGTTTTCTGCTGTTTTGCCTGATATTTTCCAGGAGTCATAGACTATGAATTCAAAATCAGAACTATCTTCATCACGGATGAGTTCTTCAGCTTCTAGTGGATTAACACCCATATGTGTCAGCTACAAAAATGAAGGAAAACAAAAAAACCCAGTTAAGCCATAAGCAATCATTCACTACATCCAATAATCTATATTACTAAACCTTTAAGAGGTGAAGCCTGCTTTCAGTATCTTAGGTTGTTGGCTAAATTTGTTATTGCCACAGTAATTTTATATATAAATTCTTATTTTTCAGAGGCACTTTCTTTTTGGCACAAAATATCCTTCAATGTATTTATAACCTTTGGGTGAGAAAGTGAAATGATATGGACCAGTGCTTTCCCATTAAGGTGATTTTTCCCTAAAGTCTTAGGGCAATACCTAGAGTCATGTTTGGTTGTCACAACTGATGGAGTATTGGCTTCTACAAAGTAGAGGCCAGGGAGGCTGCTAAACTTTGTATAATGGATAGTACAGGCCCCCAAAACTTACCCAGCCCAAAATGCTAATAGTGCTGAGTCTGAGAAACTCTGCTGTAGCCCATTGGCAGAGGAATTTAGGTGTGCCAGGGGAACGAGGCCTACTGGAAATTTTTGTATCACAAGTAGTTTATTTATGAGTACAATCATACTAGCATAAAAACATAAAATCACATCCTAAATCAGAAGCTCTACGACAGAATAGAGAAGTTTGGCTGACTTTTAGATTTTAATGGTTAGCCAATTTCATAGAGATCGCTGTTCAGCTTTTATCCCAGTATATACAGAGAGAAGCAGCACAGCATCAGTGAGAGAATTACTCATTTTACAATTGCCTCCCTGGGAAAAGTTGGCAGAAGTTGAACAATTCTCCTATCTCAAACTATCATACAGAAATTATATTGAATTTACTTTTATGAAAGTATACTTTTATTACATTATATTTTATTACTATAAGATGTCTAGGAGTTATCAAATTAAAATGGGAATATCATATATGAACTATAATCACAAGGCCCTCAGGGAGTGTAATACTATTAAAGGCAACCTAACTTAGAAGAAAGAAAAGGCTACAGGAGCCTTTTTAGAGTGGTATGATCAGCGTCCTCAAGTCTCTCATCACCTGTCTTACCATCACACACTTGTAGGGGAACATTTCAAGCTTTCTCTAGTCAAATTTATCAATCTTTTCCATCTTATACTTGGAAAGGTCTTGCTTATACAGTGACTAAACTCTATTTAAGCTTTTAGATTTAATGATTTTAGACTTCTGAGGCTTTTATTTTTGATAGAGTACAGAACTTAACCTGTTAAATGAAAGTAATTTTTTTAAAATACCCACTATATGGTCACTTTATTAAGCTGTACATTACTGTGCATTTTCTTAAACGCATTATGCTTCACAATAAAAAGTCTGAAAAAAAATTTAAGAGGGACTACTCATATGTCTCACGCCGTTACAAAATAATTATTTTATCTGGGCAGATCTAATAGTACTAAATCATTCTAATAGCATTTAACATAAATATTCAGTCAGAAACACAATGTTCATTTCATGTTGTATCTACCTATGCTAGGACATAGGTTGGCTCAGAGTAGAAATTATTACTTTTATGTCAGAGTAGAATTTTTTGAAAGACAACAGAATAAGATACAAAGTCAGTCTCAGTGTGTGTTCTTTTTTTCGGTAAATCCATCAAGAAAATGTTTTAAAATGTCAGGTAACAACTATTCAAACTTGTTAAGAGGTAAAGAAAGTAAATAAAGTAAAACTAAAAATAGCAAAACCCCAATTATATTTATATAGCTCTGAAATAGTCTCAAAGACAGACTGTGGTTCAAGTGCCAGATCCAGCGCCTTCAAACTCACACCAGGCATGTGTGTGCGCATGCCCAAAGTCCTAAGAGGAGAAGGAGGAAAATGGATTGCAATGTGATCATCCACCCTAGGGGATGATTTCTTACTTTCTGTCTCTCTGTGTCTCTCTGGCAAGCACATGTGCCCTATGACAAAAATCTCTCTAATAAATAAACAGAACACTAAGAAAGTTTCAAAATACTGTAAGCTCCTACCCTAAATTCTACTACATAGCTCTATCATTTTATCTGTCTAATAGGGTTAAATCTCTTTGGAGGAATCTGAGGCAAAAAAGGAAAAAATGCAGTGCAAACCATGTGTATATGGATATAAACAAAGTAAATAATCGTACAATACATAACAGATAAGACATTTTTCATTAAGATTCTATAGCTTTGACTTACTAGAGTTTCCACATATCTCAGCATATCAAATGAGCTCAGATCAGAGCGCAGCTGTTTTGCCTTCTCTTTGCCCAAATCTGAAGCCAAAACAAGAAACTGGGCATCTAGGACTGCTTCTCTTGCTCGGGACACTATTCGAAAAAGAATGAAAACACACACATTACAAAACACATATTATCCACAGATATTTTTCCCTAAATATGCAACTATTTACTATTGGGATGTCTGAAAAAGTCATGACACATTTTTGCATGGAAAAATAAATCATGACTTGGGACCAGCAGTTAGCATAATGGCTATGTTGCTGGACTCCCACGTAGTCGACCATGGTTCGCGTCCCAGACCCGGTGGCTTAAAACTCACGCTGGGCGTGTGCGTGTGTGCCCAAGATCCCAAGAGGAGAATGGAGGAGAAGGGATTGCGGTGTGGCCATCCCCCCTGGGGGGTGATTTCTCGCTTTCTCTCTCTCTGTCTCTTTCTGTCTGTCTGGCGAGCGCACGCGCCCTATAGCAAAAACCTCTTCAAAAAAAAAAAAAAAAATCATGACTTTTAGGACTACCCAACAGAATTTCCCATTAGACTGAAAAAATCTTAGCAGGCTAAACACTGGCCTATTTCCTTCTAAAATTGGCTCCCTTATCCAAATCACCAAAATGTTCAATCAAAGCTTTTCAGTCTTCCTACAAGCCAGCCTTCTCTAGTTTTACTACTCCTGCACTAAAGCACAATCTCTTAATAATCTCAGGTTAACCAGTTTACGTGCTGGGCAGGACCAGGGGGCTTATGCCTCACGTGGCAGCACAGACAACACAGCATAAGCAACCCCAAATGTACATTCTGCAGAGGGCAGTGACACCTGGGACAGATGCTCAAAAAAGATTTGACAAAGGACAAGGTATTTAAGATAAGCTGTGGAAGAGAAAAAGCTTTAACTAAAAGGAGAGGAATGGGACAGGCAAACACAGGCTAATCATGGGGAGAGATTGTATGAAGTTTGGAGAGATAAAGAAGGGATCAGCTAGAGGAACAGAAGGCCTGAGGGTGCTGGCTTCATCAGACCCTGTGGGACACTCGAGCATGAGAGTAGTCTGGGAACACCTGCAAAGGAGAATTCTAAAGAAAGCCAAGAAGAACACGGCAAAGTTCAAACACAGAAATGCTTGTGTCCGGCTTGCTCCTCAGACTATTTCTCCTGAATTACTGATTTCATGAATGATCCTCGCAAAAACAGCAAAGACTTGGCTGGTGAACTCACTGACTCCAGTTTTTGCTCTTGTTCTCCATTTCTGTTTTCAAAGGAAAAGTTTTTAATCATCCCAGGAGAGTCAAATCAGATGTGACAATGACTAAGAGAACAAAACAAATGCAGATGCTGGTTAGTGGGTAGACCCATTTCTGGGCTGATGGTAGACCCATCAGCCTCACAGCACATCCTCAAGAAATGTACAAATACCACGTCATGGATGTCTTGAAGGTCTCTAGAGTTATCTCCAAGACCATTAAATCCATGAATGCCAAGCATCTGGGATTCTGTCCTAGGGCTGAGTTGGATGAATAATTTTGCCTTAAATTTTTGCTTTAAGCACTGGAAATAATTGAGGGGGGAAATGATGTGTAGATTAAAAGTTATTAAGATATACGGTCATATCAAGAGTAAATGAGGCCCAAATAACAGTAAGGAGACTGACTGGGACTCTAGGCTGGGAAAGGAAAAGTGGTCAGAGAGGGTGGGAGAGGTATTTAACTGGGTGAAAAGGAAAGACTTGGTTCCTGGAGGTGCTTGATTTTGGCATATCAGGATGAGGGAATAGTAGGGAGGTTGTCTCAGTGCAAGGAAGACACAAATGGGGGAGCACATGTACAGAAAAGTGTTAAAAGGAGACAACATGTAAACCCCTAGCCATACTAAAAAATGACCACAAATAAATGTTATGGTCCTCAAAGAATAAGAACAATTGTGTCAATTCTCTCCCTCTTTTTTTATGAACCATAAGAGAGGGGCCTAGATGGGATTATGGTCTAGGTAGTTGTCCTAGGGCTCTGACTCAGAGCCCACATCAGGGAATATCCTACCTGTCCTCTGTCATTGGACAGACAGACCACTGCTGCTACCACCACCGCTGCTGCTTTTAAGTCAAACTAAGACTTCTTAAGAGTTTATTGAGGACCAGCAGTTAGCGTAATGGCTATGTTGCTGGACTCCCACATAGTCGACCACGGTTTGCGTCCCGGACCCGGTGGCTTAAAACTCACGCCGGGCGCGTGTGCGTGCGTGCCAAAGATCCCGAGAGGAGGAGGAGAAGGGATTGCGGCGTGGCCATCCCCCCTGGGGGGTGATTTTTCGCTTTCTGTCTCTCTCTGTCTGGCGAGCACACGCGCCCTATAGCAAAAACCTCTCCAAAAAAAAAAGAGTTTATTGGGAGCAGGGAGTGTGGGGCACTCTTGACAGGGTCTTGTCATACCACAATCCCCTTTCCCCAGTTCTCCAGCTAGTCAGGATTTTGGGTGTCTATCCCCAGTATGCTTCAAGTCAACAGGGGACCTGAACCCACAGTCAGCCATGTAGCCTCCAGCACTGCAGCTCAGTATACTATGGCCTGCACCACTGAGGCTGGGCCAAAGATTATTTTTTAAAGCTCCAATGATCTAGAGTTTAGTGCTCTCAGACATCTCTCTCTCAAACACACACACCCTTGCTTAGAGACCAACAGGTCCACTTGAAGACATGGCCTCCTCCACCAGGTTATAGGTGGACCAATGGCAAGGAGCTGAGGGAGGGGAGACTTGGAGAGGGAATCGAAAAGAAGCAGGCTGTCAGGCTAGCTCCATTGTTTAGTTCATCCATTCAACATATATACACTAAGGATACAGCAGTAAATAAATGTGAAAGAAACAGAAAAGTGACATATTTAAAGATCTCAGACTTGGACAGCAGAACCACCTGGTGGGCTTGTTAAAACACACTGTGGGACCCACTGTCAGAGTTTCAATGTACAGCCTTTAATATGTACCCAGAAAAGGGTTAATACAAATAGTAGTACTGCTATTAAAAAAACAAACAAAAACTTGTAAAGCACTATTAGAAATTGGAAATTGATGTCAATAATTTATCTTACTCAAAACCAATTTAAATGATCACAATACATCTGATAATATATATATAAATTAGTGAATTACCTTCATTAAACAGAGTATTGGCCTCTTCAAGGACCTCTGTTAATTTGTCGCTGGCGTTCAGAATATCCTCCCGGTTTTCTGTTTTAAAAAATGCAAACTTTGGGAAATGTGTTCATCATCCACTAATAAATCATTCAAAAAGTTATCACCTGCAGTAGTAGAGCCAAGCCTTGCACCCTGTTCCCTGGATAATTACTTCAAACATCTTTATCTTTTTAACCAAACTGGCATGGAAAGAGAAAAAAGTGACTCTCGCCCTTAAGCAGCAAGAACTTTGAAAGGAACCTTGACCCAAAAGGTTCGATTCCCGCAGCCTCTGAGAAGTGCTCCATAACAAGGTTCTTCTCAAAACTCGTCAAGGGACGTAATCACCTAGAGGGCCACGCAACAGATGGACGGGCCCACCCAGAGTTTCGGATTATTTAGGTCAGGGTGGGGTCTGAGAACGCGCAGTTTTGACAATTCTCGCGTGACGCTGACATCGCAGGGCTTCCGAGCCCACGTTAAGAACCGCAGAATGCAAGAAAACGGCAGGGCGCCCGCGTCCTGCCTCTCCCCTGCTGCTGTCAACTCTGGCCAGTCGCCGAACAGTTTGGCCTCCAGCTTTCCAGCCTGCCAATCAGAGGCCGGCGTGCCTCCTCCCCCTCCAAGGTCGTGCGGCTCCCAGACAAAACGGAGGTGGCGGCACTTCGTAAACAAATGCAGGCGCAGCCCGCTGCGAGGGGCTGTCCCCCAGTGAGCTGTTCCGAGCCGCCGCCGCCCTGGCCTGCGTCCGGGTACCTGCCTCCCAGCCCGCCTCCAACCGTCTCCGGTCTCGCCAGGCGCAAGGCAGGGACCGCGCGCCCGGCCCGCGCCGCCCCGAGGCGCCGCCTTACGTTGGACGGAGTTGATGAGCGCTCGGTACTGATGGCGGATCTGGCGGCACAGGCCATGGTCGGTCTCCGCCTCCAAGCTGGCTGGATCCACCATCTCATCCCCAGAATCCGACGGCTCGATTTCCTCCAAGCTCGGACGCTCTGGGGCCTCCCTGCGCTCCGGCGCGGCGCCGCGGCGGGACGCAGGCGACAGCGGGGACCTGGAACGAGAGCGGGACCGGGTGCGATCCCGGTGCGGGTCGCGGCCTCGGCCCCGGCCCTCAGACCGGCGGCCGCTGCTGTCTCCCGACATAACGCCAATTCGCGGTGCAACTTCGGAACGGCGGAAGTTCGCGCCAGAAACTGAAACCCCTGCTCCGCGCGAGCGCCTGCTCCCGGCGGAACGCCGCTTCCCGGCTGGCGCCCGGGCGCACAGCGACGCCTGTGGTGGGAGGCCGGCGACGGGCTGGGCAGGGTCTCCAGGACTGGGATGCCGCGGGCACCGGCTTTAGAACACCTGCCAGGACATCTGAGTGTCTGGATCCACCAGATGCACCCGAAGTAACAGACCTGTGTGGTTAATAACAGCTTACCACGAGGAAGTCAAGCCTTTTGCTCCCTCGTCATTTATAATGAGATCTCAATTTCTTAGAATCTTGATTTTCTGGTCACCTGCGCCCACCCCGCTAGACCTGCGCCTTCCCCGGGTCCCTTTGGCTCCCCAAAGCACAGCCACAGCCTGGCAACAGCATAGACAGGCAGTGCATGTTTGTTGAGGAGGTTCCTGGAGTGGAGTAGGTGAGCCCTGGACGTGGAGACAAGCAGACGAGGCGTGCTGCCCATCTCTGACTTTGGTTTCCCTGAGCCATCATGTGGGTGGGGATGGGTCAGATGGGTTTACGTGCAGCTGGCAGTACCACTGTTTGTGAGGACAAAGAACAAGCAAACAAATTAACCAGGTTCCTTGCCTTCCTCGTGGTAAGCTGTGTGTTAACCACACAGGTCTGAATACCTACAGCATGAAGGTATGTTCATAATTGATTCTTAAACTAGAACATCCTAAAAATACTTCTTAAAGGGTCCAGGAAAGATGTCACAATCACACTTATTCACTCAAGAGGAATTACTGCTACCTAACCTGTAATGTAGATTGCTTTTGGGGGAGTTGAGAGCTTCAGTGGAGCAACCCCTGCCCCCCAAAGTTGGACAGGAAAGAAGGGTGGTGTTGTCTGAGAAGTAGCTAAATGACACCCCCACCCCCCACTCACCCCTGTGAAGCTATCAGCCTTTAAGGATATATGTTTCTCTACAATCCTGATTTCTGATTTCTTGCCACATTTAGTTTAAATAAAATCTGGTCAGTTATTCTGAGAGCTCTAGTATCACTATTTAAAAATTAATCTGGGGCCAGCAGGTGGCATGGTGGTTAAGTCATTGGACTCCCACGTGGTTGACTGAGGTTCACGTCTGGACTGGAAGCTTAAAACTCAGGCCAGCCCACGTGCTTGCATTCCCAAAGTCTCCATTGAAGACAGGAGGAGACATGATTGCTGCAGGGCCATCCTCCTACCAGTGATTTCTCACTTTCTGTTTTTCTGTCTCTCCAGACAGCGCCCTATAGCAAAAATCCCTAAAAATAATAATTTATTTATTTATTTTTAATTTTTTTTTGGAGAGGTTTTTGCTATAGGGCGCCTGCACTCGCCAGACAGACAGAGAGAGACAGAGAGACAGAAAGCGAGAAATCACCCCCCAGGGGGAATGGTCACGCCGCAATCCCTTCTCCTCCAGTCTCCTCTCGGGATCTTGGGCACGCACGCACATGCGCCCGGCGTGAGTTCTAAGCCACCGGGTCTGGGACGCGAACCGCGGTCGACTACGTGGGAGTCCAGCGACATAGCCATTACACTAACTCCTGGTTCCCAATAATAATTTATTTTGAAGTAATTTCAAATTTACAGAAGTATTACAGCAAGAGGAACAATTCCAGTGCACCCAAGACTAAGGTCTTTATCTGTGCCCTCCTCCACCTCCTATTTTTGGTCCCCATTATCACTGTTCTTTATCTGAGGTCAAAATGTTGGCATGATATGCTTTTTTCCTACGTTTTCCTCCCAAACTCAGACTGTCTTCTATATAAAACTAGCCCCATGAGGAAATCAGCACTACACAACACCACTATCCAGGTCTCAGATCCCATTCACATTTCACCATCTGTCACAACTTCCCCACATTTCTGCTCCAGGATCACTTTCAGGATCGCATTATCACATTATCGATATTATTATATATCATTGTATATATCTGTCTTTCTCTTTGATCTCCTTCAGTATGGAATAGTTGTGCAGTCTTTTGCTGCCCTTCATGGACTTGACAGCCTGAGGGAACTTTAAAGTATTTTTGGAAAAAGGGAATTAAGGTAAAATCCGCACATAGTTCTCTTTTCTTTTCTTTTCTTTTCTTTTCTTTTCTTTTCTTTTCTTTTCTTTTCTTTTCTTTTCTTTTCTTTT
Source organism: Tupaia tana (assembly GCA_026018925.1). Classification (NCBI taxonomy): domain Eukaryota; kingdom Metazoa; phylum Chordata; class Mammalia; order Scandentia; family Tupaiidae; genus Tupaia; species Tupaia tana. The sequence goes on from JAKSZU010000010.1 coordinate 32,948,397, forward strand.
CTTTTCTTTTCTTTCTTTCTTTCTTTCTTTCTTTCTTTCTTTCTTTCTTTCTTTCTTTCTTTCTTTCTTTCTTTTTCAAATTTTCACCAGAGAGCATGAGTACTTGCCAGACAGAAACAGTGAGGCAGAGAGAACAAGAGGAAGAAAGCACCCTTCCATGGGGCATGATTGTGCTGTAATCCCTTCTCTTCCATTTCCTCATATGATGGAATCTGGGGTACACATACACATATACCTGGCATGTTGTTCAAGCTGCCAGAGCTGGAACTGGAATTGAGCCATGAGCCATGTGGGATCTAGTTCCATTAGCCACTAGACTGTGGGGCCAGCCCAGTTTTTTCCATGAACTTTTAAAAAACACTCTATAGTAAAGAGTACAATGAAGAATACAATCTAGGGTCCAGCAGGTGGCATGGTGGTTAAGTTGCTGAACACTCTCACATGGCCGACCATGGTTGAAGTCTTGAACCTGGTGACTTGCTTTCTCATTTTTCCTCTCTCTCTCTCTCTTTCTCTCTGTGTCTCTCTCGGGTCAAATTAAAACAAATAAATGAATAAGTAAAATTAAATAATTCTTTAAAAAAATAATACGTTCTGTAAGTCCTTTCCTTTTTTTTTTTTTTAAGAATTATCTTATTTAACTTTATTTATTTATTTTAATTTGACCAGGGAGAGACAGAGAGAGAGAGAGAGAGAGAGAGAGAAAGCAAGCCACCAGGTCTGGGACTCTAACCGCGGTCGGCCATGTGGGAGTCCAGCGTCCTTAACCACCACACCACCTGCCGGCCCCCAAAATCGTGCACTTGCCGAGAGAGACAGAGAGAGAGAATGAGATGGACTCGATGCCACAATCCTCCAGCCTCCATAGGTTTTTGCCATAGGGCAGGCACCACCACGCCCTTTGTAAGTCCTTTCTCTCCCCGAACCTGGGTTGGTCCAGTGTTTGCTCTGTGTCCAGACATTCTTGTCATATATTCTTGGCAGGACTGCTACAGAAATGATGTACTGTTCTTAGCACTTCACTGTAGGGGGCACACTGAGTCTACCTGCCCTATTACTGATACTGGTTTCTCCACCATAAGTTTCCCTTTGTAACTGTTAAGTATTTTGTGGGGAGACACTCCAGAGCTAAACAAATATCTTCTACTTTAAAAAATCTTCAGCCACCAGCCTTAGCACCCATTAATGATTCCCCCCCACACAAATTACCCACCACTCTGATGATGACTTAATGGCGTTTTCTATGACCATCATTCCTCATAATTCCTTATTAATTGACATTCTCCTATAAAGAAGAGATTTCCCAACTTATTCATACATTCGCTCACTTATTCATTCATTAAGTATAAACTGAGCTGTAATTTTGTATCATTTTTACTCTGATGCTTAAATTGTCTTAGGTTTGGCCACTGAGAACCCCTTCCAAATGTCTATTCTGTCCCTTCAACATGCGCCCTTCGTTCTTTGAGCTTTTCCTTATTTTTCCAGTACAGCAATATACACAGATTCACCTTGTATTTTCCTTGCCTCCGCCTTAGAATCAGCCATTTTTCCAAAGAGTGCTGGTATTTTTGCTTTTGTTTTTCCAGAGGAAAATGTTATTTAGAAACCAAGATATGGTGCCCAATGTGCTCATTTTTATTGGGAAACATTTGCTTCTAGACTCTCAGAAAACAGCTAGAAAAGTATGTATATACATATGTATGTATAAATACACACATGTTTATATCTTTACATTGATAGAAATGATTAGATACTGATTGATTTGAGAATGATTTAAAACATGAGTTGATGACAATACCTCTATTCCAATCCAACACCTCTGGGTTTGTCTGTGATGGTAAATTTTATCATCAGTAAGTTTACTGATGGTTAATTTTATTCAGGTATCAACGTGACTGGGATAAGGGATACCCAGAAAGCTGGCAAAACATTATTTCTAGGTGTTTATGAAGAAATAAGCATTTGAATCAATAGACTTCAGTAAAGAAGACCTGCTCGCTTATGTGGATGGGTAGTCTCTAGTCCCCTGAAGGCCCTTCTGAATAAAAAAGGCAGAGGGAAGAAAAATTTGTTTCTCTTTCTTTTTGAACTAAAACATCCATCTTCTGCCCTCAGCCATTGGAGCTTCTGGTTATCAAGCCTTTGGCTGTGGATTTGGTGTTACACCATGAGTTCCTTCTGGTTCATAGGCCTTCAGCATTGGACTGAATCACACCACCATCTTTCCTGGTTCTTCTACTTGCAGGTGGCACTTTGTGGGACTTATTAGCCTCCAAAATTGCAAGACCCTCTTATATGGCTATCTATGGCCCATTGGTTCTGTGTCTCTGGCAAACCATGACTAATACATTCCCATCCCATATTTATAAATTCCTTCATAACAGTGAAGAACCTGCTTGCCATTATCATCAATATATTTCCTTATTTTCCCAATCCTTCCGTACGTAACCAATCTCTGCCCATGCTGGCTGCATGCTTGGCCCCCTGACTTTCACATTTAGCTGCAATTGCTGACAGATCCCTCCCAGCTACTTGTTATCTCTTTTTTTCAGAGTGTTAATCAGCTTGGCAATAACCTTAGAGTTACTATTCTTTAATCTCTCTAACACCTGATATATCTCCTTCCCTGAGGTACTCCATCTGAGCTTACCACCAGCAAAAGTTTTAATAATCACACTGCCACCTTGTGCTAAGGACAATCTGTGTACCACCTGCCACCACTGATGTGTCCTCATTGCCTGCCACATGTCAGGCAGAATCCTCCTCTACCACCTGCTTTGTTGGAACACCCCACTTCCAGTGCCAACCATCACAGGCTGGGTTCTCCAGAAAGCAGACTATGAAACAGATTGGCATACAGGAGTTTTGTTAGAGGGTGCTGTTGTAGAAGGGAAGGAAGCAGGACTGAGAAGAGGGAGAGTTTCATACCATGCACCTCTCTTCAGCTCTCTTTGAGGCAGTCCTCAAAAGGTCAGGCAGCTGAGAACACTTCCAGCAAATGGGAGAGGCCACTTCTTTTTCTCCTAGACAGTGCATCACAGGCTCCATCACAGTGTCAAGGCTATTCAGTAACCATAAGTGAATCATCGGTACTTCATCTATACAGCTTGATTCTCCAGTTTGAAAGTCAATGAGGATGGTTTTTCTTATTGGGTTTCAGTCAATATTGGTTCATGCAGAGTTAGCAATCAATGTGATCACTGATTGTATTTTCTTTCTCACGCTTTTGCTTTCTTCTACAGTTTCTGACAGTGCTTTATTGTGCCATTCGAAGAAATAAAGTTTCAACTCTTTCTAAGCTTTTTGATCTACTGGAATTCCTCTTTTTAAAATTGGTTTAAAGTATTATTTTATTTAACCTTATTTACTTATTTATTTATTTCAATTTGACCAGAGAGGGACAGAGCGAGAGAGCAAGAGAGCGAGAGAGAGAGAGAGAGAGAGAGAAAGAGAGAGGGAAAGTGAGAAAGCAAGTCACCAGATTCAGGACTCCAACCTTGGTCAGCCATGTGGGAGTCCTTAATCACCACGCCACCTGCTGGCCCCAGAATTCCTTTTTGTTCTGGAGATTGCTACTCCAGGACCCTCCATCTGCTTGCTTCAGTTTCACCCAGTACTCCATGAGGTTTCCTTTACTGCTTTCCTCAGTTAAGTTCATTGCTTTCTGTACTACAGGTTGAAACCTTAGTTTATACCCTGGTTTTGCTGGGACACTTTCTTAGAAGAGTTGCAAAGAAGGCAAATTTCAAGTCTGAAAAAATCTCTTTTTTTCTATCCTTACATGGAGCTATAGGAGTGATCAGGCCCAGCACCCACAGCAGGACATGGGTTTTTGTCCACAGCTCACAAAGAATTAGAGACGTGATACAGTAAGCAAGCGGACTGTATGTATGTATGTATGTATGTATGTATGTATGTATTTATTTTTAAGCAGATTTTATTAAGAGAGAAGGAAGAGGGGCCAGCAGGTGGCATGGTGGTTGGGACACTGGACTCCCACCCACATGGTTGACCACAGTTTGAGTTCCAGACCCAGAGGCTTGAAACTCTTGCCAGGAGCAAGAGGAGAATGGAGGAGAAGGGATTGCAGTATGACCTTCCCTCACCCCCCTCAAGTGGAGGGGGAGTGATTTCTTGCTTTCTGTCTCTCTGTCTCTCTGGCAAGCACACATGCCCTATAGAATAAAATCTCTCAGAAAAAAAAAAAAAAAAAAAAAAAAGAGAGAAGGAAGAACAGAGCTCCCAGGCAGAAAGTGGGTCCTGAATGGGTTGTCAAAGGACCAAGGGAAGGGGTTTTTAATATGAGTCCAAGGGGCTTTGTCTATGATTGTTTTCAGGTGGGATTTGTGCATGTGTTTTGCTTATGGTGGGGGTCACAGGTTGGATAGGTCCATTTATTTATTTATTTATTTTTCTCTAATTTTGGAGTGGATTCAAAGGTCAGGAGACTTTCTTTCTCCAAAAGTTTGGGTCCATAAAAGACCATTACCCTCTTTCTGGAGTGTGTGGTTGGGACCAGGAAAAACAAAAAAAAAAAACAAAACAAAACCCTAATTCTCTAATTCTTATTTTTGCTTTAGGTCATGCTGCTTAGGTTAATCATCAAGCCACCACTGCAAGCTGTTTCTGTGAGCAAACAGTTTAGTGACAGCTGAATTGTGTGCATCTTAAAACTTACCCATTTTGTGATTCCATTTTAGGCCTATAACAACTATATACTTAGGGGCCCTGTCTCCTACCTCACGAAGGCCTTTAAAAGGCTTCTACAAAAAAGTAGTGGCTAATGATCTCAAGAATTCTTGTATAATTTAGGCTCATGATATGGGTGCCCTTTGTCCTTAATTGTACCCCAACCTGGCTAGTTTTGCATTTTTGGGGGTGGGGGTAAGATTGTCTTTTGACCCCAAACATGGTCTTTTTACAGTGGATCATTCTTTGGGCTGTGATTTTCCATGCATTAAAGCTTATCGATCTATAATTTCCTTTAGGCCAAGACATTTGAAATTTCAAACTTAGGAGTTGTCTGGTCTGGGGTCCCTGACTATAATTTTTTCACCTAATGATACATAATGCTAGTTTTGGCCAGAGGTTCAGTAAGCAAGGAGGAATGTTACTCCCATTAGGTTAAAGTAGGTTGGTTGTGGGGACCAGCAGGTGGCATGGTGATTAAGGCGCTAGATATTCCCACATGGCCAACCATGGTTTGAGTCTTGGACCTGGTGACTTGTTTTCTTACTCCCCCCCCCTTCTCTCTCTCTCTCTCTCTCTCTCTGTGTGTGTGTGTGTGTGTGTGTGTGTATGTATGAGTTTGTCTCTCTCTGGTCAAATTAAAATAAGTAAATGAATAAATAAAATTAAATAAAGTTTTTTTTTTTTTTTTTTTTTTTAAAGTATGTTGGTTGGTTTTATAGTATTTTTTTCCCCTCTCAGTGTTCCATCATGGCTCCCCTTCTGTTACTTATTCTACCTAACTGTCTAGCCAGTGTCTGCCTCAGCTGGACTGGCTCTATAATATTATGTTTGAAATAATTTTTCATCAGAAATTTAAAGGCATTATTCCATTATGTGCTTGAAATGGATTCTGATTCAACATTTACAGGTACATTCTAGGTACTAGAGAGACAATGATGAGTAAGACGAAGTTCCTACTCTCATGCAGGAGATAGATAATTAAGGAGAAAATAATAAGAGTATAATTTGGTAATGATAAGTACTATAAAGAATTTAAATAAAGTTAAGAATATAAATGCTGACTGGGAGTTGCTACTTGAGATATGAAAGGCAATAACACTGTTCCGAGGAGGTAACATTTGAGATGAGACTTTAATCATGAGAAGTAATGAGTCATGTAAAGAAACGGAGAAATAATATTGTAGTCAAAGACAACAGCAAAGAAGTCTTTGAGGTTAAAATGAGTCTGATGGGACCAGTAGATGGCATAATGCTTATGTCGCTGGACTCCCACATAAGTGACCTTAGTTCAAGCCTGAGACCTGGCAGCTTAAAACTCACACTGGGAACATGTGCGTGCCCAAGATCCCAAGAGGAGAAGAGATTTCAGCATGGCCATGTCCCCTGGGGGAGGGGATGATTTCTCTCTTTCTGTCTCTCTGTCTCTTTTTGTCTCTCTGGTGAGTGCACATGCCCTATAGTAAAACTCTCTCTCTTAAAAAAAAATTAAAAAGTCTGGCACCTTTAGGAAACTTCAAGAAGGCATATGTAGCTGGAGTGCTGTGTGAAAAGGGGAGTCCTGGGAAATAAATTTGGTTCTGATGTTCAAGGCTGTACAAATGTAGGGAAAGAAAAACTTTTTCTCTGTCTTCTTTGTTTCAATGGCTAGGAGGCCTGCATTATGGACAACAGACATTAACAAAAGAAAAGACATACAAATTTATTAATTTTTAATTTTACATGTAAAGGGGCATCATAGAACAAAGAGATTAACCCAAAGGAATAGTGAGATGTGAAACCTTACGTCCCATCTTAAAGAGAAAAGCTATGTAATAGAGAGCAAATGAATGTTAGCAAAGATAAATGGGCCTTTAGGAGAATCGGTGAAGATATGAGAGTTTATGATGTTATCTGTCTGGATTTAGTGCTGATTTTTAACCTCCTCTCATAAAAAGAGTCAATTTCCTCTTGTTGATGAAAGTGTCAGGAAGATATTTCTGACAACTGAGTGCTTCTTTTTGGTGACTCACTTTCAGGATGAGAAGAGAAAAGGCCCTTGCTGTATTTGTTGGTTCTCAAATGTCTTCAGCTCAAAATAATCCTTATGCCACTATGTCACATTCTGGACTCTTTCATAAATGATCTGTTTTGTTTTCTGGACACATTTAGGATAGGAGGTAGATTGAAAGATGGCCATAAATTCTTGGACACTTTTCCCATCCAGATGTGGAATGTATCTGGACGTTTCTTCCCTTTTAATGTAGGCTCTTTATGACTAACCAACAAATTATAGCAGAAGGGGCACTATGCCAGTTTTTAGATCTAGACCATAAGAGACTGGCAGCTTCGACCTACTGTTCATTGAAACACTCACTCTTGGAGCTCATCCACACGCGGTAAAAAGCTCAAGACACATAAAAAGGTCATGTATAGGCCACAGATGAGCTCCCAGCCAAAGCCTGTGTCTGCGTCACCTGCCAGCCATGTGAATGAGCCATTTTAGATGTTCAGCTCAAATGAGCCTCCAGGTGACTCCAGCTCTAGCTGTTGTCTGACAGTGGCCACATGAGAGAACCACTGCTCCAGGGAACTGCCTAGCTGAGCTCAGCCAGCTCACAGGTACCTCACACAGAGTGGGCTCTTTCAATTTGGAGATTCACCTTTTAGCTTTGGGAAATGTTATCATGTAATTTCTTGATACTTTCTTCCTTTTGCTTTTCTCTGCATCTCCTGTTAATCAGATGTGGGACCTTATGGGTTTCTTTTCTTCTTTTCTTTTCTTTTTTTTTTTTTTTTTTTGTTTTAATCTTTTTTTTTATAGAGAGATTTTTGCTATAGGGCATGTGCACTTGCTGAAGAGACAGAGAGAGAGAGACAGAGAGACAGAAAACAAGACATCACCTCCCAGGAGGATGGCCACACCGCAGTCCCTTCTCCATTCTCCTCTCAGGATTTTGGACACACATGCACACACACCCAGAGTGAGTTTCAAGCCGCTGAATCTGGGACTCTAACCACGGTCGATCATGTGGGAGTCTAGCCGCATAACCATACTGCCATCTGCTGGTCCCTGGATTGATTTTCTAAGTCTCTAGTATTTCTTCAGATTTCAAATATTTTTTATTCTACTTTTCAAAATATTGTTTTTTTTTAAAGAATTATTTAACTTATTTATTTATTTTAATTTGACCAGAGAGGGACAGAGTGCGAGAGAGAGAGGAAAAGTGAGAAAACAAGCTGCCAGGTCCGGGACTCAAACTGTGGTCAGCCATGTGGGAGTCCAGCGTCCTTAACCACCATGCCACCTGTTGGCCCCAAAATATTGTATTTTTATTAATTATTTTATTTTAATGGTTCTTTTTATTATCATTTTTATATTACATTTAATCACATATATCTTTACAGCATATAACTTTTTTTTTTCCCCAGGATAATTACCATGCATACCAGTAAAGACAAAGACATTACTATCCACATCATCATCATCATCAAATAGCTTTTGTTTTTTTCAGATTATTATTTTTATTCTCATTTTTTTAAAAAAAAAATTCAATCACTATACATCATTTGGCTTGTAAAGAGAATTTACCTAACATGATACACTTCTTAGGCCAGTCCAGTTGAGAATACTGTACATGTTATCATCAACAGGTAATAAACCATACTTGTGTCCCACAAATGTCAGGCTCTCTCTGTTTTTCTTCTGCTTTCTTTCTCTATGCCCCATTCCACACTGTCTTCAGCGTTTATAACTATTTTCACTGCTTTTATGCCCTCCAATATGTCAATCTCTACCATAGAGTGCAGATAGTCAGTCTATATTAAGTGGATACATACAATATCTTTCTTTCATAGCCTGACTTGCTTCACTCAGCAATTAATCTTCCATATTTGACCACTATCAAATGCCAGGGTCTTGTTTTTATGGCTAAATAGTGTTCAATGCTGTTTATGTGCCACACTTTCTCAATCCATTCATCTGTTTGTGGACATTTGAGTTGGTTCCATGTCGTAGTGATTGTGAATAATGCTCCAATAAACATTGATGTACAAGCGCTTTTCTGACTGAGTGTTCTCCTGTCCTTTGGGTAAATACCCAGAAGTGGGATTGCTGGATCAAATGGTAGTTTTATTTGTAGATCTTTGAGGAACCTCCATATTGTTCTCCACAGTGGCTGAACCAATTTACATTCCCACCAACAGTGTAGGAGAGTTCCTCTTTCATCACAACTCCGCCAACATGTATCACTTTTCGTTTTTTTTTTTTTTTTTTTTTTTTTTGAGAGGTTTTTGCTATAGGGCATGTGCGCTTGCCAGAAAGACAGAGAGAGACAGAGAGATAGAAAGTGAGAAATCACCCCTCAGGGAGGATGGCCATGCCGCAATCCCTTCTCCTCCATTTTCCTCTTGGGATTTTGGGCATGCACGCACATGCGCCCAGCCTGAGTTTAAGCCACCGAGTCCAGGACTCGAACCGTAGTCGGCTACATGGGAGTCCAGTGACATAGCCATTACGCTAACTGCTGGTCCACTTTTCGTATTTTTAATATTCGCAATTCTGACAGGGGTTAGGTGGTATCTCATTGTGGTTTTAATCTGCATCTCCTTTATGATGAGGGATGTTAAGCATTTCCTCATATGCTTTTTGGCTGTTCATATGTCTTCCTTAGAGAGATTTTCATTCAGCACATTTTCCCACCTTTTAATGGGCTAATCATTTTGTGGGGGAGGTAAACTGCTTGAGGTCCCTGTGTATTCTGGTTATCAGTCCCTTATCTGAGGCATAGTTTACAAAAATATCCTCCCATTCTGAGGGTTGTTGATACAACTAATTACTGTCTCCTTTGCTGTGCAGAAACTTTAATCTGATATAGTCCCATTTGTCTATTAGGGATTATTGCCTGTGCTTTGGGAGTCTTATTTAAGAAGTCTTTGCCTATCCCAATGTCTCCCAGAGTTTCCCCACAGTTTTCCACCAATAGTTTTATAGTTTGAGGTCTTAGGTTCAGATCTTTGATCCATTTTTTTTTTTCAACATTTTTTTTTTTTTTTTTTTTGGAGAGGTTTTTTGACTATAGGGCGCGTGCACTCGCCAGAAAGACAGAGAGAGACAGAAAATGGGAAATCACCCCCTGGGGGGATGGCCATGACGCAATCCCTTCTCCTCCATTCTCCTCTCAGGATCTTGGGGATGCACGCACACGTGACTGGCTTGAGTTTAAGCCACCAGTCCGGGACCGGAACCGGAACCGCGCTCAACTACACGGGAGTCCAGCGACATAGCCATTATGCTAACTGCTGGTCCCAGATCTTTGATCCATTTTGAAGTGATTTTTGTTAATGGTGAAAGATACGGATTCGGTTTCATCTTTCTGCAGGTGAATACCCAGTTTTTCCAGCACCATTTGCTAAAGAGGTTTTCTTTTATCCACTGGATTGACTCTGTCACTGGTAACCTCTGTCAAAAATCAGTTGGCTGGGGACCAGCAGTTAGCATAATGGCTATGTCGCTGAACTCCCACGTAGTCGACCACAGTTCACGTCCTGGACCCGGTGGCTTAAAACTCACGCCGGGCACGTGTGCGTGCGTGCGTGCCCAAGAACCCGAGAGAATGGAGGAGAAGAGATTGTGGTGTGGCCATCTCCCCTGAGGGGTGATTTCTTGCCTTCTGTCTCTCTGTCTCTGTCTGTCTGGCGAGCGCACGTGCCCTATAGTGGAAAAAGCTCTCAAAAAAAAAAAAAAAAATCAGTTGGCTGTAAGCTTTGGGGTTTAATTCTGGGGGGTCTCTATTCTATTCCATCGATCCACCTCTCTGGTTTTTGTTTTTGTTTTTGTTTTTTTGCCAATACCATGCTGTTTTGATTATCACAATATTATAGTATATTTTCGGGTCAAGGGGTGAGATGCCACCTACTCCAATCTTTTGGCACAGGATTGCTTTGGCAATATGAGGTCTATTATGATTCTAGACAAATTGTATGATTGTCTTTTCTAAACATGTGAAGAATGACTCTAGGATTTTTATTGGAATTGTGTTATATATATATATATATATTAATTTAGATAGAATTGCCATTTTGATTATATTAATTCTTCCAATCCAGGAACATGGGATTTCCTTCCACTTTTTTGTGTCATTTTCAATATCTTTTTTAAGATTTTCATAGTTTTCTTTGACTTCCTTAATTAGGACTGTCTATAGGTATCTTATACATCTTTTGGCTATGGTAACCTTCTAAAGTAGATCCTTCTTCAGATCTACCTCATTGAACTTGTTCGTGTATAGAAATGCTATACATTTTTGGATGTTGGTTTTGTATCCTGACACTTTACTATATTCATTTATTACTTTTAGAAGTTTTTTCATGGAAACCTTTGGCTCTTCTTTTTTTTTTTTTTGGAGAGGTTTTCACTATAGGGCGCGTGTGCTCGCCAGACAGACAGAGAGAGACATAGAGACAGAAAGCAAGAAATCACCCCCCAGGGGGGATGGTCACGCCGCAATCCCTTCTCCTCCATTCTCCTCTTGGGATCTTGGGCACGCACGCACACGCGCCCGGCGTGAGTTTTAAGCCACCGGGTCTGGGACGCGAACCGTGGTCGACTACGTGGGAGTCCAGTGACATAGCCATTACGCTAACTGCTGGTTCCCAAATCTTTGGCTCTTCTAAGTATACCATCAAGTTATCTGCAAATAGAAATATTTTCAATTCTCCTTTGCCTATTTGAGTGCCTTTTATATTATTATTCTCTTTTCTGACTGCATGGCTAAGACTTCCAGCACTATATTGATAAGAAGTAGAGAAAGTGGGCAGCCTTGTTTAGTACCAGTTTTTAGTAGAAAAGCTTTTAGCTTTTCTCCATTCAATATAATGTTAGCTATAGGTTTTTCTTTTCTTTTCTTTAGAGGTTTTTGCTATAGGGCGCGTGCGCTCGCCAAACAGAGAGAGACAGAGAGACAGAAAGCGAGAAATCACCCCCCAGGGGGGATGGCCACACCGCAATCCCTTCTCCTCCATTCTCCCCTCGGGATCTTGGGCACGCGTGCATAAGTGCCCGGCGTGAGTTTTAAGCCACCGGGTCCGGGACACGTACCGCAGTCGACTACATGGGAGTCCAGTGACGTAGCCATTACGCTAACTGCTGGTCCCAGCTATAGGTTTTTTTATATATGGCTTATACTGTGTTTAGAAATGACTCTTCTAGTCCAATCTTGCTGAGAGTTTTAATCATGAAGGGATGTTGTATTTTGTCAAATGCTTTCTCTGCATCAATTTTTCAATTGATCATGTTTTTTACCTTTCTTTCTCTTAATATGAGGTATTATATTTATGGTCTTGCAAATGTTGAACCAACCTTGCATCCCTGGAATAAATCCTACCTGGTTGTGATGAATAATCTTTTTTATATGTTGTTGGATATCATTTGTAAGTATCTTGTTGAGAACTTTTGCATCTATATTCATCAGAGATATTGGTCTGTAGTTTACTTTTTTTGTCATGTCTTTATCTGTTTTGGGAATGAGGATGACAGAGGCTTCATAAAATGAATTTGGAAGATTTCCTTCCTTTTGGATCTTTAGAAATAATTTTAGTGTAATAAGGGTTAACTCTTCCTTAAAAGTTTTGTGCAATTCAGACGTGAAGCCATCAGGACCTGGGTTTGTTTGTTTTGTTTGTTTGTTTGTTTGTTTGTCGGGAGGTTATTTATTACTGATTCAATCTCACGGCTTGTGATGGGTCTATTCAGGGTTTCTTTGTCCTCCTAATTCAATCTTGGTAGATTATATGCATCCAGGAATTTGTTCATCTCCATGTTCTCTTGTGTTTTTTTGGCATATAGTCATTCATAGTATTCTCTAATGATGTTTTTTTTTTTTTTTTTATGTGGTTGTTATATTTTATTTTCCAAGTAATACTGATTAAAAATATTTACACACCTACTTTTAAGTCCACAGTTTAGCACTCGTATTTGTATGGCTTTAAAAGTTATAGCACAAGATCTTTATGTTAAGGTTCAGGGGAAAAAGATTCATTCAAAACAAAGCCTGATATATTATATACATGTTTGTCTCTGTACTTTAAATACATTAATTTTTAAATGATGCTTACCTTTTTTTCATCTGGTGGTAAAATACTAGTGCAACTTTTCATCAAAATAAAGTTTACCACAGATGTAAATAAATTTTCCCAATTGAAAATGGCCCTTCAGCTGCCATTAAATGAAATTTCTCAGCCTCACTTAAAAAAGAATTGGTGGTTGTCATTATAAACAAAAATATGAAGTACTACAGCATCGCCTACGTTGCTGCTTACAACATCAACTTTGAGAGAACCAGAGATGCTTTATAGAAGTTTAATTGGTTTTGAAAAGGCACATGGTGTGGAGCTATTTTGTTTTTTTTTTTTACATTCTGTAAATTGTCACCACCACCACCACTCTTTCTTTTGCAGAGATGGCAACTGTGACTACTGGGGTAGACAAGAATGTTCAAACTAAAGAAAGCCAGAAGCCAAAATTTAACTGCACAGTAACAATGCACTTTTCTTCATGCAGCTTGTTTCCTATATATTCAATTTTCTAACATGCATTAGAATACATAAGCTTGTATTCTAATGATTTTATGTTTGATTTTACAATATGAAAAAAGTTTGAGGAAGGACGTGACCTGGGAAAAAGGGAGAACCCTCGCCACAATGAAAATAGATACATCCGTACCCAACTATATAGTAAGAATATAATCCTTTAAGTTTCCAGAAATATACTTCTCAAAGCCCCCCATTCCTGCACGGGGCGGGTGATGCTCTTCTGTGGCAGTAAGTGGGGAGAAAGGAAATCAGTTTATTTTCATAGAAACAGTTCAGCACAACAGGAAACAGTTAACTTTGGTCCACTTGTCTGTTAGCTTTAGGACAGTCACACTGCCCTTATCAGTTCAAAACCCAACATGTAAATTTAAAAATATATTCATTTGTTATTTCATTCTAAAACTGACATAGCTGTTCTGTCCTCATTCCCTTCCTTTTCATCTGCTTGGGAATCCACTGTTGGTTTGGTCTCTAAGCCCTCAGCATCTTCGTGCTCTTCCCTGGCAGCCTCAGCTGCGTGTGCTTGGCTAGGTTCTCTTTCCTCTTGGTTCATGATTTCAGGAGTCACATGATCCAAGTCTGCTTCTAGAAGCTCAGTTTGTACTTCCATTGGCATCTGGTTTACCCGTTCCACATGCAGCTCTTCTACATGCACTTCAGTACCCTCTTCAGTCTGAATTCGACCCACCTCTAGGTAACTCACTTGGACCTGCTCTGGAAGCTCACTTATATGTGAATCGTGCACTTGGCTGTCCTGGAGCAGATCTGGATGAACTTGTTCCACAGTCACTTGTGCTGAGTCCACCTGAACCTGAAGCAATGGCAGCACATGCACCTTCCCAACTTGTTCTATAATCGTCATTGACGTCACAGGTTCAGTTTGTACGTGCGTTTCTACTGAAAGAACTTCTTCAGTTACTAGACGTTCTGAAATATTGTGAGTATCACTGAGATGCCTCCTTAATTCATTTCCTTGCATAAACCACAAGTCACATAAAGTACAATGGTTGGGTTTATCTCCAGTGTGTATTACCAAGTGATCTTTGAACTGGTCCCAGCTGTTAAACACACTGTTACAGACCTGGCATTCATAAAGCTTCTTTCTTCCCTTTTTTGCCCCCACTCCAGTTTGACATGCAGTGAGGTGACATTTGAGAGTGCTGTTTCTAGCAAATCGTTCGTGACAATTTGGACATTCAAAAGGTTTTTCACCTGTATGTTTTCGAAGATGCTCTTTAAAATGTCCAAAATGGTCAAACTGTTTCTCACAGTACTGACAGATATGAATTTTTTTCCCAGTTCTTTGCTTCTTACTGACTCCACCTTCTTCGAGGTGGTAACAATTTAGGTGCTGTTTCCATGCGCTCTCCCGTAGATACCTTTTATTGCATATTTCACACTTGAAACTCTCAGTGGAGTGTGATTTCATGTGTTCCTGTTTGCTTGTGGGGTCAGATGCACAGCCATCTTCTTTAATCTGCCCTTTTCTATCACCTTGACGGTACTTGCTGGTAATGTCCGCCAGCAGTGCAAGAGCGGAATCATCAGAGGAACCTGTGCTCTGAATGTACTTTATAGACTGCTTGGCAGAAGCCACTTCCTCTAATGTTTCGATGCCTTCATCTTCCACTTCAATTGTGCCTTCAGCAATCTCCACCTCAATTTCAACAGGTTCTGATTCTGCAGATGGCAATGACTCAGTGATAACATTGGAAGTTTCTGCAATCTTCCTTTTTTTTGCCTCACTTTTTCCTGTGGCATTTTCCTCTAGTGGAGCTGAGTTTTCTTTGTTCCTGACTTCAAGAGCTTTGATAGCTTCTAACATTTGTAGAAACTCTGCTGCTTTCCATACATCATTGGCTTCTTCTTCACCTTGTATCATTAATTTTGCAGTATATGTGAATTCAATTAAATGACGAAATGCCATTTTACTAACACCTTCTATCTCCACCAAAGGTTCCTGAGTAAACTCCTGAAAGAATTTGTAGAAGAACTTACTACAAGCAGCCAAAACAGCTTTGTGGGCCTTAAAATGGTGTCCGTCGACAATCAAGGTGATGTCAGTAAACCGGTCCTGCTCCCGCTGTTCATTCAATCGGTCCAGGATCATTTTATGATGTTCAGGGAACTCCTGAAGGCATTCCATCGTCTCTTCGGCCTCCATGGCCGTCGGTCTGCTCTAGCTTGCGGCCCGCCCTCTCTCTTCTCTGCTCCTCCGCGCCTCTCCTTCCATGCCCTGCCTTCCCGGGGCGTAATTCACCCCACACCTCTCCTGGCTCCTACACCGCGGTTCGCCTTCCATTTTCCCCGCGAGGTATGGGGCGCTCGGTCCGCTCGGGTCCAGCTGGCGAACGTGGCTTGCTCGGACACCCCGGCGGCCGCGACGCGGGCTGAAGCCGCCACGCTCTAATGATGTTTTGAATTTGTATTGTGTCTGTTGTAACGTTGCCTGTTTCATTACGTATTTGATTTATCTACTTTCTTTCTTTCTTCTTCTTTATCAGTCTAGTTAACGGTGAGTCGATCTTGTTAATCTTTTCAAAGAACTAGCTTTTGCTTTTATTTATTTTCTGTATGGTTCATGTATTTTCTATTTCATTTATTTCTTGTCAAATCTTTATGATATCTTTTTGTCTGGCATTTTTGGGATTTTTTTTTGTTTTTATTTTTCCAGTTCCCTGAGGCATGATGTTACTGTCTATTTGCCACCTTTCCATCTTTTTCTTATGTGCACTAATTGCTATGAATTTCCCTCTTATGATTGCTTTTGCAATGTCCCATAGATTATGGAAACTCGTGTACTCATTATCATATGTTTTCATAAACTTTTTGATTTCAGACTTCATTTCTTCAGTAGTTAAGAAGTCATTCAGAAGTAGGTTGTTTAGTTTCCATGTGTTTGTGTATTTTCGAGGGTGTTTCTTGAAATTAATATTAACTTTAATTACATCATGGTTGGAGAAGATGCTGGATATAGTTTCTATGCCTTTGAATCTGTAAAGGCTTGATTTGTGTCTTATCATATGGTCAATCTTTGAAAAGGTTCCATGCAGGGGTGAGAAAAATGCACATTTTGTGGTCTTAGGGTGGGAAGTTCTATTGATGTCTGGCAAGCCAATTTGACTTATAGTACCGTTTAGATCCTGTATCTCCCTGCTTATTTTTTTGTCTATAAGATCTGTCTAAAGGATATAGTGGGTTATTGAGATCCCCAATAATTACAGTGTTGCAACCTATCTGTCCTTTTAGCTCTAGCAGTCTTTCTTTCACATATTTAGGTGCTCCTGAGCTGGGTGCATAGATAAGCATTATGTCTTCTTGCTGAATTAGCCCATTTACTACTATATAATGCCCTTCTTTGTCTCTCCTTAGTCTTTGTTTTAAAGCCTATTTTGTCTGAAATCAGTATCGCAACTCCAGCCCTTTTTTGATTTCTGTTTGCATGGAATACCTTTTCCCGGCCCTTCACTTTTAGTCTATGTATGTCTTTATCCACAAGGTGCATTTCCTATAGGCAACAGATAGAAGGTTTCTGTTTTTGTTTTTGTTTTGTTTTGTTTTGTTTAATCAATTCAGTCAGTCTGTGTCTTTTGGTTGAATAATTTAATCTATTAATAGTTAATGTTATTATCAATATATCCAGACATCTTTCTATCGTTAAGTGAGTCATTTTCTTGGTTGTTTTTTGTTCTCCTATATCTGTCTGTCTGACTTTTTAGTTTTCTTGGTACAGCACACTCTCTTTTGAAGAGCTGGTCTGGAGTTAGTAAATTCTTTCAGATTTTGTATATCCAAGAATGTTTTTATCTTTTTTTCTCATATGACCAATAATCTTGCTGGGTATAGTATTCTTGATTGAAATTGTTTTTCATTTAAAACTTTGACTATTATTTCCCCATTCTTTTCTTACCTGCGTTGTTTCTCAGGAGAGATCTGATGTTAGCCTGTGGGATAACCTTTGTAAGTAACTTGACGTTTCCCTCTTGCCAATTTTAGTATCTTGTCTTTGTCTGTAGTTTTGACCAACCTGGCTATGATGTGCCTTGAAGAGAATCTTCTTGGGTTGATTCTATTTGGGATCCTATATATTTCTTGGGTCTGGATATTTGAATGCCTCTGTAGGTTTGGAAAGTTTTCCCCCAAGATTTCATGGAATAAATTATCAATGCCCTTATTATTTTCTTCCTCTTCTGGAATACTAGTTATCTGGATGATTGGGTGCTTGATGGTATCTAGTATTCCTCATATATTGTCCTTATTTTTCTTGGTTGTTTTCTCAATCTTTTTGTTAATTTTTTCTATGTCAGAGGTTTTGTCTTCTACATTTGAGATTTGATCTTCTACATGATTTAATCTACTTTTAATACTTTTGAGGGAAGTTTTAATTTCCTGTATCACATTCTTCATCTCTAACAATTCCATTTGATTTTTTTATGGCGTCTATTTCTTCTTTCAAATTGTGAAAGGACTTCCTCATCTTCTGTAGCACATTGTCTCTTTTCTCTTGCATCTCATTTAGTTTGATCACTATAAATATTCTGAACTCTTTATCTGACATTTCCACAAGTTCCATTGTGTTGTCTGTGGGCAATGAGGAATTGATGTTTTCCCTTGGGGGTGAGACATTTAGTTGGTTGCTCATATTTCTTGTGCCTCTGCGATTGTTCCAAGTCATCTGGTGACCTGTACATTCCTTCCTAAATTATTCAAGGTATCTCTGAGTGTTCAAAGGTGTGCAGGAGTAGGCAATTGGCAATCTCTCTTCTGCTCTGTCTCCTCATTGCTCACCAGCACTTTGCACTATTGTCAGTGGTCCTGGGTGACACAAGGTCCTCCCTGTTTCTAGAAAACAGATGGCACCTGAAACTAAGCTGCTGAGCTTCAACTCAGTAACAAAGCAGAGATTGTGTGGCACATGTACCAAACACCAAAGTCCTGAGAGTTCACAGGTGAGTGGGGTAGGGAATGAGCCACAGGTCCCAGACAGTAAGCCATGCAGCCACAGGCAGCCTGCCTTCTGGCAAGGCCCTTCACTGGAACGAATGTACAGATGGGGTGGGGAGGGGCACAAGTTTGTCTCAAAGTCCAGAAACGAACCTGAAAGTGCAAAGGCAAGTGGGGAAGGGGACAAGCCATGGGTCCTAGCTGTTAAACTCTCCACCCACAGATGGCCCGCCGTCTGGCAAGGTCCTTCGCTGGAATAGGTCCAAAATATTGTATTGATCTTACTTTCAGCCTTTTATTGAATGTTTTACTTCAGAATATATGAAAGGTTTATTTTTAAGAATATTATTTTGGGACCAGCAGATGGCATAATGACTACATCACTGGACTCCCACATGGCCAACCACAGTTCAAGTCCCAGACCCAGTGGCTTCAACCTCATGCCAGACACGTGTGCATGGGTGCCCAAAGTCCCAAGAGGAGAATGGAGAAGAAAGGATAGCGGCATGGCCATCCCCTCTGGGAGGCGATTTCTCACTTCCTGTCTCTCTATCTCTCTCTGTCTCTCCAGTGAGCACACATGCTCTATAGCAAAAATCTCTCTAAAAAATGAATTATTATTTTAATTCTATTTACCATTACTATTTTTTTAAATTTGCTACAGGGCATGTGTGCTTACCAGAGAGAGGTAGAGAAAGAGAGAAAAAGAGGGAAAGCAAGAAGGCAATTCGCCAGGTCCAGGAATCAAATTGTGGTCAGCTATGTGAGAGTTCAATTCCTTAACCACCATGCCACCTGCTTTTGATTTTGATTTTGAGAATTCTGACTACTTTTTTCTATTCCCAAAATTATTTCCAGGGGTATTGGGAGAGTCTTACCTATAAACATTAACAGAGGCCTACATACATTAAGATACCACTTTAGTTCATTGATAGTGTGACCCTACATCCTGTCCCTTGTATAGTGTTTTAATGATCCTTAGTGAACCTTTTTATCTCTTAGAGTAGAGCACAGACATTCTTTTGCTGATATCTTTCAGGAACAGAGACTTATGTTTTTCTTTTGACTAATTACTGATGTGAGAATTTTTTTTTTCTTTTCGGTAGAGATATTTTTGCTATAGGGCGTTTGCACTTGCCAGAGAGACAGAGAGAGAAAGCGAGAATCACCCCTCAGGGGAGATGGCCACACCTCAATCCCTTCTCCTCCATTCTCCTCTTGGGACTTTGGGCACACATGAGCATATACCTGGTGTGAGTTTTAAGCCACTGGATCCAGGACTCAAACCATGGTTGACTACGTGGGGTCCAGCAATGTAACCATTACACCATCTGCTTGTCCCCACTAATATAAGAATTTCAAACTCGCCTATAACCTGCAAGCCCCCTCTTACAAATGTCCCACCTTTTTGGACCAAGCCAATGTAAAAGATTCTTTATGCTGATTGACAATTCTCCTGCTCTCAGAACTAAATAAAAAGGAACCACTGTATCTCAGCACCACAAAAAACACTTTTGTCTTTCTCCAGGTCTAGGTTATTCAATGCTATGTTTAGAATAAACCACATTAACCATTGTTTATGCAGAGTTTGGTTATTTCCATTGACGATTCTGATTTTGTCTAGTTGATAGGCCCTGGGGATGGAATGGGGCATGACAACCAGGTAGGCCCCACTTATGACTGTTTTTAATTTTTAGCTCCAGTTCTATTCCTTCCATTGTTCCTGATGTTTCAGAGCTTCCTCTGGGTCTGCAGGACAGAGTGGGTCTTGTTTTGGCTGAAGTCCCTTTTGTTCTCTTTCAATGGAAACAGAGACTGAGACTCTTCTTCCTTAAATCCTCATTCCACTTTTCATTATCCACATACCTGGGGAAATTTTTCATCAGTTGATGTACCTTCTTCAGTTTGCTACATTATTGTCTTGATAAACTTTAAAAAAAAGAAAAAGTTCAGGCCAGCATGTGGCCTGGTGGTTAAGGTTTCTGGCTCCTACATGGCCAGCTATAGTCTGAGTCCTGGACCTGGAGGCTTGAAAACACACCAGGCACGTGTGCATGTATATCCAAAATCCTAAAAGGAGGGAGAAATTATTTTTAAGAGAGATTTTTGCTATAGGGCACGTGCACTTACTGGAGAGACAGATAGAAAATGAGAAATAACCTCCCAGGGGGGATGACCACACCATAATCCCTTCTCCTCCATTCTCCTCTCAGGATTTTGGGCATGCATGCACATGTGTCCAGTGTGGTTTTCAAACCTCTGGGTCTGGGACTGGAAATGCGGGCATACATGAGAGTCCAGTGACATAAACATTGTGCATCTGCTGGTTCCAAGGAGGGAGAAATTTAAACAAAGTTCTTTTGCTCTCACTTTATTGAAGTCTCTTGGAAGAAAGGAGTTAAATTTGTGTGTTCTGTCTGCTTCAGTATGGGAGCTTGTTTTTCACTGTGTATGAAAATAATAAATGTTATGCATTATTTATTTATTTTTATGAATCCATTTATTTACTCTTAAATTAAACATGATTTATTTTCTCAGAACTTTAAAAAATCAGAAGATTACTAATAATTTAATCATTGTCTGGGAAATATTTTGGTTTTTGTGTCTGTGTGAGTGTTCTCTACCATATCCTAGTAATTTTCAGCAAAGCTGTCTATGAATTTGAATTGGGAAAAGAAGTAATATGAAATTTAAAAAATAATAAAACTTTGGGGCCAGTAGATCATATAATGGGTTAGGCACTGGACTCCCACGTGGTCGGCCACAATTTGAGTCCCAGGCCCAGCAGCTTGAAACTCATGCCAGGTACATGTGCGTGCCTGCTCAAAAATTCCAGGAGAATGGAGGAGAAGGGATTGTGATGTGGCCACCCCCCCCAGGGGTGATTGCTTGCTTTCTCTCTCTCTGTCTCTTTCTGTTCCTCCAGCAAGCACATACACTCTATAGCAAAATCTTCCTCAAAAAAAAAGTTTATTTTTGTGTCTTCCAGAGTGTACAGATAGACCTGAGGACACAAACTTTTCCCATGTGACCTCAACATCATGGAATGCTGCATTATTGCTCTGTCACTGTAGCTGGCTTATGAGCAAAATTTTAAAATATTTCAAATCTCTCAAAATTAGAAAGAAAAAAAGCTTTGCTTTTGTTAATTAATGAACTAATGTTTTGGTCAAAAATTATTTCAAAACTGGCAGTCCAGATGAATGGTAAAAGCTGCAGTTACACTATTGGGTAATGGTGGCACCACTTTAACCTGTAAACAGACATGGGTACAGACAGGTTTTTGTCAGGATTGTAGGAACCAGACTTGTTCATAGACATTGGAATCTGAGTGGTAATTTAAGTGCAATTTAAAAGGTTTTCTATGTTTCAAAGCTATTTCACTGAAATATTATGCACTGGTACTAATAAGAGGACTAATAAGTGTTCCTGGATTTCATAAACTGGGAACAGAAAGAAGTTAGATATGATAGAAAGCTATGAAGCTGGGACATGCTGGGCTCTTAAGTGGGAAGAAAGAAGTCTGTACAAAATGAGAGGCAATGCTGAGAAAATTGTAAAAACGTTTAGCTCTTAAAAGGTGAAAATACACCCCAGTCTTGCAGGTATGTGTCCTCTAAAGGTACTTACTTTATTTTATGCTTATTCTTACAGAAAAATATGATTTAAGTTATTGGAGGGTTGAAGTGCATAAGAACTTCAGAAAAATGTTATAAAATCCAATTGTCCTGAACACCTTTTATTATTTGGGGTTTTCCATTTTTAGAGGATTTTTAAGTTTAAGTTTATTCTTACATGAGCTAGAAAGACAGAGAGCGAGAGAGAGATAAAGAGACTGGCACCTCCAATATGGTTTCCATGCCATGATCCATCCCCAGCCTCAACCAGCCCTGGATCATGGGCATGCGTATGCCTGGGACACTTAGAGGGATATCCGAATGTGAACCTGGAACCTTCTCAGGCAGGTCAGCCTTGTAGAGCATTACATTTTACTACTGAACCAACCTGCCTTTTTTTTTTTTTTTTTTTTTTTTTGAGAGTCTTTTGCTATAGGGTGCCTGCGCTCACCAGAAAGCCAGACAGAGAGACAGAAAACAAGAAATCACACCCCAGGGGGGGCTGGCCACACCGCAATCCCTTCTCCTCCATTCTCCTCTTGGGATCTTGGGCACGCATGCACACACGCCCGGTGTGAGTTTAAGCCATTGGGTCTGGAACTCAAACCGTGGTCTACTACATGGGAGTCCAGCTACATAGCCATTATGCTAACTGCTGGTCTCCCAACCTGCCTTTTTCAGAGGCTTTTGTATGTATTATCTTGTTTAGGTCATACTGGGCCTATGAAGAAGATGGGTTGTGGATGTTCCCATTCTCCACATGATCTGATTGATTCAAGTCACTACTACAAATGAAATAAATCAGGAAAACTCCAGCCTTTAGTCTCCACATTCAAGAATTTCTGGTGGGTCCAAAGGCTATTATAGAGTTTTACTTATAAAACCCCGAGGAAGGGGACCAGCGGTTAGTGTAATGGCTATGTCGCTGGACTCCCACGTGGTCGACCGCGGTTCGAGTCCCGGACCCGGCGGCTTAGACTCACGCCGGGCGCGTGTGCGTGCGTGCCCAAGATCCCGAGAGGAGAATGGAGGAGAAGGGATTGCGGCGTGGCCATCCCCCCTGGGGGGTGATTTCCTGCTTTCTATCTCTCTGTCTCTCTCTGTCTGGCTGGCGAGCGCACGCGCCCTATAGCAAAAAAAACCTCTCCAAAAAAAAAAAAAAAAAAAAAAAAACCCCGAGGAAGACAATTCAATAGAAACTTTTAAATATGGGGGGGGGGGGGGAGAGGAATGAGTATGGTTAAGTAAATTCAGCACTCTGAATAGTAGGATAATTTTTTTTAAAAAAATGTTTGCTGTAGTATGAATACGCTCACCAGAGATGACAGAGACAGACAGAGAGAGAGAGAGAAGAAAGTGAGAAAACATCCCCTAGGGGAGATGGCGAGGCTGCAATCTCTTCTCCTCCATTCTGCGCTTGTGATTTTAGACATGCATGCATATGAGTGCCGCATGTTTTTCAAGCCACGGGTCCAGGACTCAATCCTTGCAGTTGGCCATGTGATATCTAGCTGTCTTAACTACTATGTCACCTGTGGACCCTAATAATCGAGTAATTTAGAAAATTAACTGTTTCTGATGAAAATTACATTGAAAGATGACTACAGTCACAAGAGATGAAATTTCTAGACTAGAAAGTATAAGCAGAGACCATCTTCCTCTTTCCTTGCCTTCCAGTCTGGTCTCTGTCCACAGTTTCTTGTGTGAATTTCCAGAAAAAGTAATTTACATATTATATTGCATGGTTATGTTTAAATCAAAGACTCTATATACTACATATAATTTAGTATCAACATATAAACATAAATTTTCCCTACTCTTAAAAAATTTAGTATTTATTTATTTAATTCCATCCATTTGTTATTATTATTTTTTAATTTGACCAGGCAGAGATAGAGTGAGAGACAAGGAAAGTGAGAAAGCAAGCTGCCAGGGGACCAGCAATTAGCGTATTGGGTATGTCGCTGGACTCCCACGTAGTCGACCGCGGTTCGAGTCCCGGACCCAGTGGCTTAAACTCACGCCAGGCGCGTGTGCGTGCGTGCCCAAGATCCTGAGAGGAGAATGGAGGAAGGGATAGTGGCATGGCCATCCCCCCTGGGGGGTGATTTCTTGCTTTCTGTCTCTCTGTTTCTCTTTGTCTTTCTGGCGAGCGCACACGCCCTATACCAAAAACCTCTCCAAAAAAAAGAAAAAGAAAAGAAAAAAAAGAGAAAGAAAGCAAGCTGCCAGGTCTGGGACTCAAACCACAGTCAGACATGTGGGATTCAAGCACCTTTAACCACCATGCCACCTGTCGGCATGCTGCTTTTTTTTTTTTTTTTTTAACATAAATTATAGCATATTATGCACACTGTTCTGTACCTTTATTTAATGATGCATCTTAGAGTATTGGCACATAAAGAACTCCACCCCTTTTTAATAGTTGCTTAGTTTTTCATTTTATGGCTACATCTTTAATTCATTAAAGAGTGATGGAATTTCAGTAGCTGCTGTTTAGAACTGGTATAGGGCCAGCCAGTAGCTCAGAAATCAAACCTTGTACATAGTGAGCCAGATCCTACATGGCTGACACCAGTTTGAATCACAGCCCATTGTCCTGAAAGACATGCCCAGAGTCTCTTTGGACATATTCAAAATCCTGGCAAGATGGAGAAATGGAGGAAAAAGGATTATAGTGCAACCATACCCCATTGAGAGACACTTTCTTTCTGTTTCTCTCTTCCCCGTGTGTGCACATGCCCACACACAAATCCATGTGCCCTCTGGCAATAATTTCTTAAAAAGTAGAATTGGTCTAATAATAACAGCTCTTTCTCAAAGGAGAATATTGACATTTTCAGGAAGGCTAACTTGATTTTATGAGGTCCATAGGAGTATTGTTCTTGTTTACTAGAAGCACTTTCTAATTTTATTACTTTTTTTTTCTTTCTTTCTTTTTTTTAAAGTCTGCTTTGTTTTGAAGAGTGGCTGGTCCCAGCCAAAATATATAACTGCTCCAAGTACTTCAATTGTAGCCCAAGATAGCTGACACTAGCTTCAGAGCCCTAATAAACCCAGGAAAACAAAGCTGGGGGCCAGCAGTACCTGTAAGCTCTCTTCTCTATTATCCTTTCCCTGAGTTGCAGAGCCTTCTGGAAAGCTACCGCCTACCCTGGGTCAGATTGCTTACACGCTGCTGCCTTGCAGGCCAGCGTTCCCAACCTTAAGCCAATGCACATTTATAGAACTATTCCATGTGATCCTGGGGAAGACAGACACGGGAGGAGGGCAGTGCTGAGAAGTTGTAACCTCAGGAAGAGAGGGCCTTTCCCCCTCTCTACTCTCCATGCAAAGAGGATACTGGGTAAGTTCCAGATCAATAGCTTTATTCCTTTGAGCAATGCATGACTTTAAACTGGTTTGGCTACTGAGATTAGAGGGATAAACTCATTTCTTTCTTTCCTTATAAATGAAATTAAAGATACATCTCTGCTTCTTTCCCCTCACCTCTGATCACCTCCTAAGCCAAATGAACTACTGTACGTTTTCTAATACATTACAGTTTAGAATATGAACTCCTTAATGTGGACTTTAGTCTTTTCATTTATAAAATGAAGAGTTGGACTACATGATTACTGAAATTTCTTCTGGCCTCTGTTATGATTTAGCCCAGCACACATTATATTTGCAAGTGTTTGTGGTTCTGCAAAATGATAAGAGAGCCTCTAGAGCCCTAATATACCAAGACCTTGTGGGGAAAAGTTAATGTAAAACTCATAATTATGCTGACCTTGACATGTCTGCCTATGTATGTGTCCAGACTCACAGGTACCTCTTCAAACCTGTTTCTGATGTTGTGACTACTAATTCAAGCTGCCTTGCGATCTCAGCAAAGCTGTGTTTAGTTTGACTTGGTGTCAGTCAGAACTGAACATCAGGGCAAAGCTGAAGTTAGAATGCAAAGCCTCATGAGAGAAGCCTATAGTTCACTTAAACACTGTGTGTGTGTGTGTGTGTGTGTGTGTGTGTGTGCGCACACACTGTTTTATACTGTGTTCCATAGGACAGAAGGCACAGACGACACTCTTTATACTGCTTATACCACTTATAACCTATTGTGTAATATCTGTATCAGGGTATCTGTAGGGGGCAAAGCTCCTCCCAGACTTAGCTGTAGCATCCAAATCAACTCACTGTCATCTCCAGGGAATACCTGTTGGTTATTTGGGGTTTTTCTGTTCTCAGGTCTAGCTGACAATCCCTATTGCTTTCCTCTGCTTTTTCCTGCACAAACACCACTGCGAGGCGGGCGTCAGAGAATATCTTATTATCTAGTTTTGTTGTAAATACTGTCCATAGTTTTGTTGGTTTGTTTGTTTTTATATCATTGCTCTGTCTTATTTACCTGAGGGGACTTGAGGAGATCTGAAAATTCTGCAACCACTATCTTCCTAGAATTCCATTTCTTGGGTTTTAAACTGCAGACATTGTGACTAGCTTGCTTCTGCAATAGCTCTAATGGGTAGGCAAGGGTCTGGCCAAGGACAAAGGGAGTGGTGAGAAAGGAGACAATAAAAAAGACATTGCAGGGCTGGCGGGTGGTATGCTGGTTAAGGTGCTGGATTCTCACATGGCTGTCCACGGTTCATGTCCCGGACCTGGCAGCTTGCTTTCTCACTCCCTCCCGTGACCGCCCCTCATCTCTCTCAGATCAAATTTATTTTAAAATGGTGAATAAAATTAAATAAAGTAATTGAATTAAAAAAATTTTTAAATAAAATAAAATAATTATTAAAAAAGAAAGAAAAAACATTGCAAAGGAAGAATCCAGGGGCCTGGCAAGTGATTGTACATGGAAAGACAAGAGGAATGAAGCAGAGAGGATTATACATGATTATCATTCATTTCATCATTTCATCCATAAACACCTATTAATTGACCCCATGTACTTACTGTACCAGATCCTGAGACTAGGCGTGTAGTTGTACGCTACACTGACATACTTTCTGCCCCATGGAGCTCCTAGTCTACCAGGAAGGAAGATACCAACTAGGAATTCATCACAGAACGCAGAATTACAGTGAATCCCAGGTCATATGACTGAAGTCAGATCCTCTGAATGGAAATGGGAAAGGGAAAGGAGAGGCTGGCTGGAGGGAGAAAGATAGTGAACTTGCATTTCAAGGGGTTGAATGAAAGTCATCTAAGTAGAGCTGTCCACTGGAGATTATCATGTGTGGTGGGACGAGCGGATGGCATAATGGTTACGTTGCTGGACTCCCACATGACTGACTGAAGTTTGCGTCTCAGACCCAGAGGCTTGAAACTCAGGCTGGGCATGTGTTCGTGCATGCCCAAGATCCCAAGAAGAGAAAGGAGGAGAAGGGATTTTTTTTTTTAACCATCCTCCCAGGGAGTGACTTCTCACTTTCTATCTCTCCTGTGAGCGCATGTGCCCTATAGAAAAAAATATCTTTAAAAAAGACACATATGTGGTAAAAGTGAGAAGTCTATGGGAATCAATGGACTCTCCAAGAAAAAGACCATCCTAGAAAACCAAATTCTGAATCTTATTAAATGGTTATACATAAAGAGAGAGAGGAGCATCAGAGATGGAGAAAGAGCAGGATTTCTCAGGACCTTATTAGAAAAGTTTTAAGTGGAAAGAAGCTTGAGGAGGAAGGTGGGGATGCCTGTGACAGAAGCTGCAGAGATGCCGAAAGAGGATGAGGACTGAGACAAGGCCAGAGTCTAGGAGCCATGGGAAATTATTGAGTGTGTGTCGTGGTTTTGTTTTGTTTTGTTTTTTAGTTTGTTAGGGGGCACATATACTCACCAGAGGGAGGAAGAGAGACACACACACAAAGGGAGAGAGAGAGAGAGAAAGCATCCCCTCTCTCCCTGTGAGGCATGGTCATGCCACAA
Organism: Tupaia tana; assembly: GCA_026018925.1. NCBI lineage: Eukaryota > Metazoa > Chordata > Mammalia > Scandentia > Tupaiidae > Tupaia > Tupaia tana. The sequence goes on from JAKSZU010000010.1 coordinate 32,976,128, forward strand.
TCCCTTCTCTATTTCTTCCTCCTTTTTGGGATTTTGGGCATGCACACACAATGTGCCCAGTGTGTTTCTCAAGCCATTACCACACAGTTGACCATGTAAGATCCAGCCAGCCACCTTAACCATCATGCCACCAGCTGGCCCTTGAGTGTGTTTTTAAACAGAGAATGGTTGCAAGAAATAGAAATCCTTTAAAAAAAGCAAGGGGTGGGGGCTTTGTTGAGCAACTCTTTCACCCCAGTTTATCATCAACCACCAGCTTCATTTTGGTCTGAGAATGAACCAGTATCCTCTACTGGGCTCCTAAAGTTCAGTATGCACAGGCTCAGAGTTTCTCTGCTATTGATCCTGAGCCCCACTACTCATTGCCTTGGGGCTAACGTCCTCCCTTGACTGATTTCCAGGTCTCCTATTGAATATCAAGAGAGAAAATCTGATTGGTCAGTTTAAGCCAGAATTTCCCCCAGTCCAATAAGCAGTATCTAGAAGGTGGGTTGATCTGTGGGCCAAGACCACTTAGCCAGGAGGAGAATGAGGGGTGAGAAGTTGGAGGGCTGAAGGAAGAACAGTTTCTGAGTAAAGAACAAAGGCAGGCCCTCAAGAATTGCTGCTCAGGTATGTATTTCATGGGAGCGGAAAAGTCAGTTGTAATGATGGGACTCCTAACTACGTGTAATAGTGTGTGTTCTTATTGGCAAGGACATACTGAGGACAGGGGACACCTAACAGGGAAGGGGAGAGCTGAGGCAAATACAGTTTGCTAGACTGTGGCATATTGGCCAATAGGAAACCATATTCATTCTGATGATGACACTGATCCCATGCTGTGATTCCCAAGGCCATGAGCCCAGGTGAGATTTGCCCATCTTGGCATAGAGGGTCTCATCCCAACCCCAAAGGCAAGGCATGGGAACCAAGACTTCAGGTGGGGAGGTTAGCTAGACATTGCTCAAGAAACCAACAAAGGAAGACACTCTTTGTGGCTTGATTGTACCCTTTATGGGTCACTAAGCAATCCACTGTGACCCTCGTCCTGAGGTTCCTAATTCAGTTGCATTTGGAAGAGGTGGATATCAATATGCTTCTGTAATGTTAGCCTACTGAAGCAAGTTTGTTCCTGTGTTTTAATCTTGTGAAATGCCCGTGCATAGCAAGAGCAACTCAAGATAGTTGCCACCTTGCCAGCGTTTCATAAATGTTATTAATAAGGGTGTTTAAAATTGACATAGTAGAGAGAGTCACTGTGAAGACTGAGTGCTCTGAGTTTGTGACCTAAAAAGGGGAAATTCTGCTCCACACTCATGGCAGGGAACAGCCTCGGCAGAGCTCCATGCCAGAATTGGTGCCAAAGAATTATAAAGAGATTAAATCCAGCAACACTGGCTGATGTTATTCAAGCAACGAGAGCTAATTTAATGTAGTCGAACTCTTACATCTGTATAAAGGTTCAGGAATGACTGAAATTGGTTGTGCCTCAGTATTCTGGTGCTCCAAAGACATATCCATGCACTACCAAAAATTGAACCTCCTCAGGGTAGCTGCCTTGGCTGCTGATTAAATCCTGAATTGCAAGGCTTAGCCATGAAAACTGTTTTTTTCTCTGGTTGTGTTCATTTATGTCTGAAAGAATTTCAAAAGGTCAGGGTGTGTGTGAAGCTGAAGTTGTCATTTCTTTTTAGGGCCAAGATTTTCATTTTGAGGGGACATATTTTTATAGGTGACTCTGAGTTTAAACAACATGGCTCAGTACTCACTTCTGCTCATTCAGGAAATGATTCCTGTGAATATGCTTCTCCTGAAACTGGTAATGACGTTGGAGTTAGGATCTGACAAAGTAATTTTGTATCTCATGTTTCATAGCAAACAGATGAGGCAACCAACCTTTTAATCCCAGTTGATCACAAGATCATCATCTCATGTGTTCCTGTTCTTTGAAGAGGATGTGGTGATATTATTGTTTGCATTGCTTGGTGGAAGGTTCATTATCTGGCATTCGTCAAGTGTGCCTCTACCTCCCCAACACCAGCCTGCTTTACTGCTCCAGGACTGCCAAGGCTTTTGTGAATGCCTCCTCTTTATCTAGCCTAAACAAAGGGATTCAGGTTGATGTATTTTGATAAACATATGTGGGGCAAATGACCCATCTAAGGATGACAGCCTTGGGGAATCAGCTAGATAAAGAAGGAACAATGAGAGAAGTAGAGAGGGAAAATGAGTCAGCACCCCCATGGAAATTGGTCACCACAGTCCCTTCTCCTCTGTTTCTCCTTTTGGGATTGTGGGTATGTATGAACATGCACCCGGCATGTTTTTCAAGCCCCCAAGAGCAGGACTTGAAACACGTAGTCAGCCTTGTGCGATCCAGCTGCCTTAACTACCATGCTACAGGCTGGCCTTGTCTCATTTTTTTTTTTTTTAAAAAAAAAAGGTTTTTTGCTATAGGGCGCGTGAGCTCGCCAGACAGACAGAGATAGAAAGCGAGAAATCACCCCCCAGGAGGGATGGCCACGCCGCAATCCCTTCTCCTCCATTCTCCTTTCGGGATCTTGGGCACGCACGCACACACGCCCGGCATGAGTTTTAAGCCACCGGGTCCAGGACTCGAACCGCGGTCAACTACATGGGAGTTCAGCGACATAGCCATTACACTAACTGCTGGTCCCCTTGTCTCATTTTTTAAGCAGTTGATTTTTTAAAATCAGGGTCTAACTAAGATCTATAAGTTGTTTTTGGTTGACATGTCTCCTAAGCCAGTTTTCTATTCTTGCTCCCTTTCCACCAAGAGGTTCCATATTTCTCCTATATCTTCCACCATGTATCAGGTCATCAGGAAAGTCATAACATATGTATTTCTATGCAAAAGTGTGTCATGACTTTCCCAAAGACCCAATATATCCTCCAGAAATTTTCTATACATCCCACAATTATATATATTTTTTTCTGTAAATTCTTGTTGTTGTGGTTGTAAGAATTTTCATTCTTAGTCTGTGAATTCCAATCTCTCAATCAGCTGTGCATCTGTTTATATTGATTACTTTCCCTCTTATTTATAGGCCACGTCTTCATCAGCTCAGGCTGCTATAACAGAATAACGTAGACTGGTGGTTTAAACAGCTGAAATTTATTTCTCACAGTTCTGGAAGCTAGGAAGTCCAAGAATAAGATGCTGACTGAGGCTCTGGTGGAAGCCTTCTTCCTGGTTCACAGATGGATGCTTTCTTGCTATATTCTCTTCCCTCACATGGAAGAGAAGAGACTATCTCTCTTGTGTTTTCTTCTAGAAACCCTAATCCAGTCATGAAGGTGGATAGCCCTCATAATTTAACCACCAGAAAAATGTTGCACCTCCAAATACTTACACATTGGAGAGTAGGTTTCAACATGTAAATTTGGGTGTGGGGTGGAGTGGGAATCACAAACATTAAATTTATACCACTATGGTATACTATTTTCTGAATATGGTATTGGGATTTGTTTGGTAGTAATTTTTTTTCAGTATTATTGCATCGATATTTGTGAGTATGGGCCACTTGGTGGCCTCATGGTTAAGATGGCTGGACCCACAAGGCTGGCTGCATAGTTTGAGCCCCAAACCTGGCAGCTTGAGAAAAACGTGTGGCACTTGTGTGCATGCCCCAAATCTCAAGATGAGAGTAGAAGAGAAGGGATTGCAACATGGCCATCTTCCCTGGATGGTGATTTCTCACTTCCTTCTCTCTTTCTCTATCTATCTTCAGCAAGTGCACACACCCTGCAGCAAACTAAAAAAGAAAAAGTATTCATGAGTGATATTAGACTGATACTGCTCTGGTTTTGGTTCTATGCATGTGTGTGTGCCATCTCTATTATGTTTAGAAAGTTATTATTCATAAAGGGAATTAAGAGTGTTTTTGTTTTTGTTTTTACCTTTACAATACTCTGAAATGATTTCTAGAACATTGGGACTATCTGACCATTTTTTGGGGGGCGGGGAGAGGTTTTTGCTGTAGGTCACGTGCGCTTGCCAGAAAGACATAGAGAGAGACAGAGAGACAGAAAGTGAGAAATCACCCCCCAGGGAGGATGGCCACGCCGTAATCCCTTCTCCTTCTCCTCCATTCTCCTCTTGGGATCTTGGGCACACACGCACACACGCCTGGCATGAGTTTAAGCCACCGGGTATGGGACTTGAACTGCAGTTGACTACATGGGAGTCCAACGACATAGCCATTATGCCAACTGCTGGTCCCACGGCTTCATTTTATGTATTTGTTGTACTTGCTCCGTTTTTCTTCTTGATCAAGTTAGTGATTTTTTTCCTAGTTATTTTTTTAAGAATTAGATTTTAATTTGTTCATTTATATATTCTCTCCATTAATTTATGCTTTCAATTTTATTATTTTCTTCTTTATACTTTTCTTGGTTTACTTTGCTTTTCCTCTCCAGTTTTTTGAGTTAGGAATTTATTTCTTTATTTTCCTCCCTTTATGTTCACTGATAAATATGCTTATTAGTGCAATGAATTTTCCCCTGATCACTGCTTTAAATAGATCCTATTGACTCTGATATGTAATATTGTTATTGTTATTATTTTTTTTAGAGAGAGAGATTTTTGCTATAGGGTGTGTGTGCTCATCACAGAGATAGAGACAGACAGAAAGCGAGAAATCACTCCATGGCCATGCTGCAATCCCTTCTTCTCTGTCTCCTCTTAGGATTTTTGGGCATGTGCACACACGCACCCGGCATGAGTTTAGCTGCCAGTTCCAGGGCTCAAACCTCGGTCAACTATGTGGGAGTCCAGCAACATAACCATTACACCGTCTGCTGCTCCCCATCATTATTTTTTTAGTTCTGTAATTTTAACTTGTGTTTTGTCTTTTCTTTCTTTTTTAAATTTGCCAGAAGGCACGTACACTCTCAGGAGGGAGATGGGAAATGGTCACACCACAGTGTCTTCTCCTTCATTTCTCTCTCCTTTCCAGATTTTGTGCACACGCACACAAGTCCACCATATTTTTCAAGTCTTTGGTCTGGGACACAAACTTGCACTGTCAGCCATGTGGTATTCAGCTACTAAACCAACCACCATGTCGTTGGCTATCCTGCATTTTACTCTTTTACTGAAGAGAAGAAAGGCTGTTCTATTTCTGTTTTTGTTAGTACTTTCTAGTTTTATTGCATTGTAATCAATGTTTATAATTACCGATATTTTACAGGAATTACTGATGTTTTCTCCATAATTTTTATGACTGCCCATAGATATTTGGTAAGAAGATGTGTGTGGAGATTGTTTGTATTTTTTGTTTGTTTATTTTAGTTTGCTATAGGACACATGTGCTTGCCAGAGACAGAGAGAAAGGGAGAAAAAAAGTGAGAAGTCACCCCTCAGAGGGGATGGCCATGCCACAATCCCTTCTCCTCCATTCTCCTCTCAGGATATTTTGAGCACATTTACATGTACGCACAGAAGCTTGGTATGATTTTCAAGTCCCTGACTCCGGGACTCAAACCACACAGTTGGCCATGTGGGATCCAGACACCTTAACCTCCACACTACCTGCTGGGTCAGGAAGATACAGTCTTTATCATCAAGGTGTAGAGTTTGATTAGTATCCATAAGATATACTCTATAAATTAAGTTGTTTAGCTTTATCTTTCCTTAGATTTTGTCTACTTAATGTGTTTTGTACTCGTAAAGACTCTTATTAGTGTTTTCTATTTCTTCTTACATTTCTTTCATTATTGCTTCATAAAGAAGGTTGCTGTATTAGAAGATAGATATTCCTAAGTGCTATATATCCATTTCAAATTTTGGCTTTTTCCATGAAAAAGTTCTCTTTTTTGGTCATATGTAATGTTTTTACTTGAATTCTACTTTGTCTTATAGCAAGATCATGACCCCAGCTCTCTTTTAGTTCCATTTGCCTGTAATATCTTTACGCGTCTCTTTATTTTTAGCCTTTCTAAAATAGTATGTTTTAGGTGTGTCTTTTGTACATACCATTTAGTTAGATCTTGCTTTTTGAGCCAGATTGAATTTTTTTTTCCATTTAGTGGGTGAATTAAGCCCATTCATACTTACTGATATAACTGGTGTGGAGGGGTCAGCTTTGTTATGACGTTTTATAATTGTGTATCCTTTGTTATATTTGTCATGTTCCTTTGTCTTTTAATAAGGTTTGTATTTTTGCTTCAGTGGGTATTTTTTGTAATACTCTTTTAAAATTACTTGGTCTCCTGTTTTCTTATTTAATCGTTACTGTCAGGTTTATCATGGTGGTTTGTTTCCTCCAGTATCCTTTAACACTCACCTATTAGCTACACAACGACGAACTTACTCTAGTTTTTTTTTCCCCTCTCCCTTCTCCCAGTTTTTAAGTGTATTATTTCAACTTTGTTAAACCAAATAACATTCATACGTTGGCCTTATATTCTTGCCCCCACATTTGTTTTATTCTTAGATGTATATTTACATATTTCAAAATCCTCACCATCAGTCCCTTTTGTAAAATTTTCCTAGTTATTGCATGGCTGGATGAAATAAATCATCTAGTAGATTCCTCAAAAAGGAATCTGATGGGTATGAAATTCAGTAGTGTTGAAAATTGTGTTTTCTAGCTTTGATATATGAAGAACACTGTGGCTGTATATGAAATCCTTGGTTCACTGGCATTTTTTAAAATGAGGTTTCATTGTTACCTTCCTTATACACTGTTTTAAAAATATATAATGGCAGTCTAATTCTTTTGACTTTGTAAGTTTTTTGATCTTCTTTTCTGGAGGTCTTTCAACTTTCAAATCTAATAGTTTTACTAGTCTTGGAATTGATTGTTCTGGGTTAATTTTCCCAGATATCCAGTGAGTCCTTTCAGTATGCAGATTCTGGTATTTGAAAGTTTCCTTGGATCAAAGTTTTAAATATTTTAATCCTATTCCATTGTTCTTTTTTTAGTATTTAAAAAAATAATGATTTATTTAATGTTATTTACTTATGTTTTTGTATTTTCAATTTGCTATAGGGAACATGCACTCACTAAAGAAAGGGGGGGGGAGTAAGAGAGCAAGCCACCAGGTCAAGGATTTGAATCGTGGTCACATCATATCCAACAACATATAAAAAAGATTATTCATCACAACCAGGTAGGCTTTATTCCTGGGATGCAATGGTGGTTCAACATTTGCAAGACCATAAATATAATACCCCATATTAACAGAAAGAAAGATAAAAAACATATGATCATTTCAATTGATGTAGAGGAAGCATTTGACAAAATACAACATCCCTTCATGACTAAGACTCTCAGCAAGATTGGAGTAGAAGGGTCATTTCTAAACACAATAAAAGCCATACATGAAAAACCTATACCTAACATTATACTGAATGGAGAAAAGCTAAAAGCTTTCCACCAAAAACTGGTACTAAACAAGGCTGCCCACTTTCTTCACTTCTTTTCAATATAGTGCTGAAAGTCTTAGCCATTGCAATCAGAAAAGAGAATAATATAATATAAAAGGCACTCAAATAGATAAAGAAGAACTGAAAATGTCTGTATTTGCAGATGACATGATGGTGTACTTAGAAGAGCCAAAGTTTCCTGAAAAAAACTTCTCAAAGTAATAAATGAATAAAGTGTCAGTATACAAAATCAACATACAAAAAACTATAGCATTTCTATATTCAAACAACAAGTTGAATGAGGTAGATCTGAAGACAGAAATCTCTTTTACCATAGCCACAAAGTGTATAATAAACCTAAGGAAGTCAAAGACTTTTGCAAAGAAAACTATGAAAATATTTAAAAAGATATTGAAAATGACACAAAAAAGTGGAAAGAAATCCTATGTTCCTGGATTAGAAGAGCCAATGTAATCAAAAATGGCAATTCTACCCAAATTAATCTAAATAACACAATTCCAATAAAAATCCCAGAGTCATTCTTCATAGGTCTAGAAAAGACAAGCCTCTTGAGTTATCTTTTATCCCCAGTTTGGCTGCAACCCTTCTCGCCTCCCTCAACTACCCCATGTCTCTGTTCACCTAGTCCTCCACCTGTCTCCACCCCAATTGCTTATGCTGGTTCAGTCCCTGCTCCACTTCTGATCCTGCCGACCTGAGCTTGCCCCTAAGTCCATCTCCCACTCATCTTGCCCCTTGGTTTTAATATCTTCCTGCTGGATCTAATCAAGGGGCAGGTCTAGGCTGACTCTCTGCAGTCTCCTCAACCGTCCCATGCATAGACAAAGTAAGGTGTGTGCTTTTTCTTTTAAAGAATTATTTTATTTAACTTTATTTATTATTTATTTTAATTTGGCGTGCACGCGCGTGAGAGAGAGAGTGAGTGAGAAGGCAAGCCACCAGGTCCAGGATTTGAACCACAGTCAGAAATATAGGAGTCCAGCGCCTTTAATTGCCACACCACCTGCCGGTCCCTAGGTATGTGTTTTTAAACAGTTAAACCTTGGAAACAACTTAGTTATTAAGTATGAGGTTTAGGTATAAGGAAATGTTCTTGATAAATGTTACCAATGTCCTTGGTAAATGGAGGAAAAAGCAGTTTCAAAAAGAATACATAAATATGTGGGTTGTATTTAAGTTTATAAATATATTTTACCCTGAAGTCTCTCTACCCATGTAACCTTAACCTAAATCCATACCTTGTGGATCTCCAAAGTCCATCCAAGATTTTTGTGAATTCCCAAGGGCATATACTCTCTGGTCTCCTCTGCTCTCTGGATTCTACTTCATTATGCAATTTCTGCTTCATACTTGTTGACCTGGATACAAATAAAGCCCAGCCTCTTCCTCAAGGTCCAATATCTGCCAAAACCAAAACTAAGTGAAACAATGTGAACACAGTGGTTTGGAGCTGAGAATTTAGTAACTGGCTCAACCTCTCCCCCAGCAGAGGGATGAATATTTCAGTCTTTGACCAACTAAGTCATGACAGCAGGGAACCTCTAAGTTCCTCCCAATCCTAAGACTGGATGTTTTCACATCAAAATTTCTAGGCAACTTCAGAGAGGGAAGAAGGGAAGAACACAGGTGGCTAAGGGAAGGGTGTGAAGGAAGAGTTGTCATTTCACTCAGACCCCACAGGGCAGCTGGTCCTTGTAAAGTTCCCTTGCCAGAGCAGAAAGCGAGCAAGGCTTAATAAATCTCTTTTCCGGGCTGTGCCTGTTTGTTTGTATTAACACTGGAACATGATAGCAGTGCTAAAAGTAGCTCCAAGCTCAGCTGTACAAGGTCGGGAGTTAAAGCAACTGAATCCAGTCACAGGAGAGAGAAACCCAGGTCTCCTTTCTGTCTAAGGAAAGGGCTGGGGCACCTCTGGGAACAGCAACTATCTTAGGTGGCTGAGTTTGTCAAGCAGCCAAAAGAGGTGCTGGATCAGGTGAACCTGAGCTCACCCTTAATGAGCAAAATACCTTGTACTCACCCACTGACGCAGGACTTGACCGTGGGAGGCCTCTGTGGCTGGAGGGCAATATCGTGGCAGGAGATGTGGTTATGATTTGAGCGGGCTGGTCTAGTCTGCAAAAGCGACGCCAGAGCCTTCAGAAGCCTGGTCAGGATGAGACTGCCTGTTGGAAACAAACTTGTGTGAGTCTAGCCTAGCCGTTTCTTGCTGTGAGATGTTGGGTAAATTGTTTCTACCCTCCAGGCCTCAGATTCATCATCTGTAAAAGAGAGTCCGGACAAGATGATATTCAAGATTCTTCCAGTACTGACCATCTAAATTCAGTGCGGGAGGAAAAAATAGAATTTATTAAACTTTTTAAACAGAAAACTTTCTATCACGTTACAAAAAGAGAGTGAGAGGTCTAGCCATGGTGGCATGTGCTGGTTGATGCTGTTATTCAGCAAGCTGAAGCTACATGTGAGACCTGGGTCCAATTCCCAAGCCACAACCCCAAAGCTGGGCGTGGTGGTGCCTGCCTATAGTCCCAGCTATTTGGGAGACTAAGGCAGGAGGATTGCAACATAGCAAGACTGTGTGTAAAAGAAAATAATTTTTTCAATGGTGAAGAAAAACCAAGGCGTGACTGTCCAACGTAACAGCAAAGCCCAACAGATCATCACTAGACTCTTCTCACAGGTTAGGACATGTTGCAAAACCTCTCTGACCCTCAGTTCAGTGCAACAGGCCTCACATGAACTTGTGGCCAATTCCCTGGTTCCCTGCACTTCCCCACTGCCCACACAGCACATAAAGTAGGGCATCAGCCCTGGCCTGGACACCACAATCTTGGTTCCCGGTGGTATCCCCCACCTAATCTGCCCAGGTGTGGCTTCTGCATGGTCTTGCTGCTGTGCTGGTTCTCATCTCTCCATTTTCCCTCCTCTCTCAGACCTGCCCTAAGGCCCCATATGCCCAATTAAACTTTCACCACTTCTCAGCCATGGCTGTGGCTATCTGGTTTTGCTAGCTAGGCTGCCTCGGTCACAATGATTAGCCACCTGGCCCAAACCTGGATCTTCTGCTATTTTCTCGGTTCAGGGAGGGAGGTCTCATAGCTGCATCTTTCCAAAACTACTTTAGTTGCCCACAACTGGAAAATCTATGCTCTATTATAGAAAGAGTTGAACAAACACCCAGGAAATTATCTTCAAACTCTACAAAAATCTACGCAAGGCAGTAGTGGCATGATGCTATTTATCAAATGCAGGATCTCCATCCTTCCTCTTGTTTTCTGCCGGTCAGGCCACATGTATGCACTTAAGGATTTAGGCTCTTCATCCATAAAACAAAACAAAACAACCTACCCCACAACTTTGTTGCAAGTATTAAAGAGAAACATGAACCTTTAACAGTTTTTTAAAAATTATTTCCCCATTTAATTTCATTTGTTTTTATTGGTATTTCTTTAATTTGACCAGAGAGGAATGCACAGAGAAAGGTAAAGCGAGAAAGCAAGCCACGAGATCCAGGACTCATACTGCAATTAACCATGTGGGAGTTCAGCACCTTAACCACCTGCTGGCCCCCCTAACAGTTATTAAAGGAAACATCTAAACCCAGTTAAGTGTAACAGAGATTCATTGAGCAAGAGATAGGTTATACAACCCTACAGCATTTCAGATGGAAGTTGGTTTAGCTACATCGGATCACATGTGCAGCTTAGAATTACAATATATATAGAGAAAAGGAGGTAACATATAAACCAAGGAAGTGACATGCAAAACCAACCCAATTGGCTGCAGTGGGCATTTGCTTTCTATTATAGTTTAGCAACTTTCAGCCTCTGATTGAGAGAGGAGTCAGTTGCTGTGATTGGCTGAGTTTCAGTTGCTAAGCGACCATAGTATATACTTAGGGTTGGTTACAACATACTTGTACCTCAAGCTAGATCGCAGTTCAGTGTATACAGAGATTGTTTTGAGCCTATTGTATCATTTAAGTACAGAAGCCTGTTCAGACTAATTTAGTTCAGTTTAACACAATGCTAGACACATAAAAAGAGCTCAATATTTATGGAATGCATTAATAACTGAATAAATGAATCAGAAATTGTCCTGGTTTATATTAAAAATCTTTTGTGGCTTTAACAATGCGACACCAATATACCAGTTGAAAAATGAAATTTCTCTAAAACAAGAAACAAATGAACTTAGTATCTTAATCTTAAAATTAAGTTTAAGACTAGGAAGAGGAAAGAATTCTATTTCACCTGGCTGTCCAAATAGAACAAGTGAGTAGAAGAAGTCTGAATTTATTTTTATCTGTGGCAAGCTATCTTTTTTTTTTTTTTTTTTTTTTTTTTTTTGAGAGGTTTTTGCTATAGGGCGCATGCGCTCGCCAGAAAAACAGAGAGTCAGAGAGATAGAAAGCAAGAAATCACCCCCCAGGGGGGATGGCCACACCGCAATTCCTTCTCCTCCATTCTCCTCTTGGGATCTTGGGCACACACGCACACGCGCCCGGCGTGAGTTTTAAGCCACCGGGTCCGGGACACGAACCACGGTTGGCTACGTGGGAGTCCAGCGACATAGCCATTACACTAATTAGCTGGGGACTAGCAGAGAACTCTTAGCAGGACGGAAGATGTTCTAGAAGCCAGTGTGTATGGGAGAAGGCAAGAGGAGTCCTGCTTTCCAACCTTAGTTATTAATAGAATGGACCCACTTGGAATGATTGGCTCTTAGACCCATGGCTTTGCATGAGCGGCACTTTCCCATGGAAGGTCTGGATGTTTGCAAGGTTAGCTTTCCAACCTGTGTTGGTTTCTTAAGAGCAACTGTTTGCAGTATGGTCTTTAGCAGGATAGTAGAGGGAGGGCTCTTTCTTGTTTGCTCTGTCCTCACTGTCCACCTTTCTTCCCTTTTAATCCTCAAATGACAGGGTCTTTGCACTGGTCTAGACCCTTAACCAAATCAGACCCTCTACACAACCATCCTTTCATCACACCTTCTCCATTATAAGGCCATTCTTTCTGTATCCTCATTGTTTAAACATCTTGTACTTGGGACCAGAAGATGGCATAATGGTTATGTTGCTGGACTCTCACATAGTCAATCATAGTTCGAGTCCCAGACTAGGCAGCTTAAAACTCATGCCGGTGCATGTGTATGCATGCCCAAAATCCCAGGAGGAAAATGGAGGAGAAAGGATTGAGGCGTGGCCATACCCCCTGGGGGGTGATTTCCCACTGTCTCTCTGTCTCTCTCTGTATCTTTGGCTAGCACGTGGGCCCTATAGCAAAAATCTCTCTTAAAACAAACAAAAACACCTTGTACTTTACAATCTAGCAACCTTAAATGTTTTTGTTTGTTTGTTTGTTTTTAAGTTAGTCCCTGCATACCTGAGGTCTTTCTCACCTCTGCTTCTGATGCTCTAGCTCAGACTGGTTTAAACTGTCTCATTCTGGGAACTGTGGGGTGTCATTGCCCTTTAAAGCCTTCTGTAAGTTTTTCGGCCTTAAATTTTCCCCTCACTTCCTCTGACCCCAAGTTTCTTCTTCTGGAGCGTTCCCAATTTTGTTTGTGTCCCCCCCCCCACTGCCACCCCACAAATTCACATGTTGAAATCTTAACTGTAGCACCTCAAAATATGGCTGTACTTGGAGACAGGGCCTTTACAGAGATAACTAAATTAAAATGAAGCCATATGGGTGGACCCTGATCCAATGTGACTACAGCCCTTGTAAGAAGAGATTAGGATACAGGCAGCTACAGAAGGGAAGACCATGTGACAACACACAGGGTAAGATGGTCATCTACTGTATGAACCAGGAGAGAGAAAAGAGGCCCCCGAAAAACCAACCATGCTGACTCCTTGATCTTGGACCTCCAGCCTCAGAATTATGAAGCAATGCATCTCTGTTTATGCTGTTATAGCTGCCCGAGCAGACTAATACAGGCTCTTCTCCCTGTTCAGAGCTGACCCAGATGTGGGCCTCAGCCCTCTTACTGCAGTCACACGTGCACGCCAGCTCCAGCCATTTGAGGCATTTCTGCTGGCTGCAGACTTGACCAAAAGGCTGGTTTGTGAAAGAAATTTACATCACAGACTCGTAACCACTAGAAATGGATTATTGCACATTCCCCACCGTAAAGCCCTTTGATGTGTCTGCCGCTTTAGCCATTTTCTCTCCCTCTTCCCCCCGTCCTTGGAAGAAAGTCCCTAATTTCCTTCTTCTCTTCGTTAGGGTTTTTAATATGTTTTGACTCTTCACTCCCAATGGATTCTTGCAAGATATTAAAATTTCTCTTCCCCAAAAAACTATCCCTGTAATTTTTAGAAGTAGAGAAGGCACATACTCTTTTTTTCTCCTCCTTCCAAACCTTAGCTGTACAGAAATCTAGTGTTAATAAATGCAAAAGAAATGGTTTTCAAACTTTTATTTCCAGTAGTGGAATTCTTTTATTAAACAGTATTTTATGCAGAATTCCAAGATGTGAAATGTACACACTTTTAAATTGAGGTGAAATGCATGTAACATACAATTAACCATTTTGAAGTGAGCAGTTCAATGGCATTTAGGCCATGCACGATGCTGTACAACCATTACCTCGAACTAGTTCCAAAACATTTCCATCACCCCAAAACAAAAGCAGTTACTCCCCTTTCTCCCAGCCCCTGACAACCACCAGTCTGGTTTCTTTGCCTATTCTGGATATTTCGTATAAATTGAATCACACAATAGGTGACCATTGGTGTCTGGTTCCTTTTCACACAGCATAATGCTTTTAAGGTTCATCCATGTTGTTGCCTGTATCAGTTTGTCATTTTTTAAATGCCTGAGTAGTATTCCACTGCCTCTATACTGCATTTTGTTTATCCATTCATTGAAACACACAGTCCTGCTCTGTTTAAACCAGATGTGAGGCACCAAGCTTTCCCTTCTCATCCAATTTTCCCCTGGGGGTGTCTCAAACACTTATAAGGAGCTTGGGAAGATACCTGGTCTCCAGGAAGCCTGTAATGAAATGCTATTCTATTTCCCTGGAGTGGCAGTGCCTTGTGGATTTGGTAGAAGTTTTCATTTTAATGAAAGACTCTGCTGCTGCACACACACACGCACACACACACACAGAGAGAGAGAGACAGAGAGAGAAGGCACCAACTGCATTCAGGTAAGAGTGGGCTGACTAATAATAATTGAAAGAATCCTGGAAGGTGGGAGGTAGTTGAGCGGGGGAGTGGGGGGGTGGGAGGGTGTCTTTGAGCAAGTGGCCTAGGTCCCACCAGAGGTCTGCAGTGTGTCCTCCACCCAGCTAGACAGGGAGGCCTGCTTATCAGCTTTCTGGGCAAGCCTGCTGCATTTATGACTTCACTTGTTGAAACTCAAGCCACGCCTGAGTAAGTACATTCTGCACACAGCATGAGCAGGTGCCAGACTGCTGTGTCATCATATTTCCACAAGTTTTTTTTGTCTTTCTACATTATTTACAGCAGAACTTTCCCAAGTGCAAACAGAAAGCCCTGTGAGCATTTGACTCCTTTCCCCAAAGAAACGTTTGCTCCCGTTGTACTGCACAAAGGGCAAGCATGAAGGGCCAGCGAGTCGCTCATGGCTCTGTGCTCCCGGGGCAGGACAATCCTGTGCCTTAGGTGCTGCCAATCAGATTGCAGAGGCCCATTTAGTTTAGATAAGCCTTTTCTGAAAGGAGCCCTGCTGATGTAATAACAGGGAAAATCCACGTCCCCACTCCCTTGTGAAAGGCCCTAGAAGTGATGGGCTGGGAAATGCTGATTGCACGTGGGCAGGAACGCTTGTCTAATTGCCTTGCCGGGGCCCTGCACGGCTGCCGGGCAGGTATGAAGCACAGCTGGTTTGTACCAGCAGAGGGTGGAGACAGGCTGTTTGCCTGACTAGTTGAGGTGGGACAGGGACTTGCCTTAGAACTCACATGCTTCCGAATGGAGGAGGAAAAAGTCCAGTCGCTGAAAAGCAGACTTACCGTGGGCCCACAGTCTCCAAGTCCAGACCACCCCTGAACGTAAGTAGAAGACAGGGTTGTGTGTGCCTTCCTTTCAGGTCTTGGGAAAGCCCAGAGGGTGGTAGTCGCAGGGTTCCCCAGGAGAGAATTCCAGGTGCAGCCAGGCCTTCTCTCTGTGGTTTCAAAATGTACCCTTCTATTTGTCTGTTTAAAAAGCTAGTCCGCCCTTTTGAAAAAGCAATGTAATACACTGTAAAATTATATCTAATCCAATGTAATATAAAGAAGATTATGATGATAATAAAAATTTTAAAAAGCAAGTTTGAATGCCCGCTTTTAAATAAAATTAATGAATTTAATTTGGTGAATGAGTGCCAAAACTTAATATTTCCTTGAACCAAATAAAATACAAACTTCATATGGTTCAACATGGTAGAAAGTTAATTCATTGAGGAGGCATAATGATTGTAATACTCAACATTAGTTTCTAATGAGGAATCACCCTCCAAATGAAAGTAAAAAATAAACAGATCCATTTTAAATGAGTGAAGATGTTTACATTCTCTAAGTGAGCATGTGATTGCGTGTGTGTCTGCAGCAAATGACAAGAAAGGAACCAATGAAAGGGTTGAGAGAACTGAGCAGTGAGGTGATGTTACAAGTTTCTCACTTTGGAGGCATTTTAATTGGGTCTGCTCAAACACTTGCATTTTATTTTCTGGTGATTGCCCAGTACACATAGCACAAAGTGGCTACTCAATCTATATTGCTTGAATGAATTAGCAAACAAATAGGCGAATTGTTTTTTTCTTTTTTCTTTTGGAGATATTTTTGCTATAGGGCCTATGCGTTCACTGGAGACATAGGGACAGACAAAGAGAGAGAAAGTGAGAAATCGTCCTCCAGGGGGGATGGCTGCACTGCAATCCCTTCTCCTCCTGAGATCCTGGGAACACGCACACACAAACCTGGTATGAGTTTCAAGTCACAGGGTCTGGGAGTGAACTATGGTCAGCCATGTGGGAATACGGTGTCCCAACCACCATGCCACCTGTTGGCACTCAATAGGCGAATTTTAATTGTTCGGATGCAATCTTTTTGTCTTTTTTTTGGGGGGGGGGAGGTTTTTGCTATAGGGAGTGTGTGCTCACCAGAAAAACAGAGAGACAGAAAGCAAGAAAGACAGAGAGACAGAAAGTGAGAAATCACCGCTAGGGGAGAATGGCCATGCCACAATTCCTTCTCCTCCATTCTCCTCTTGGGATCTTGGGCACATATGCACATGCGCCTGACATGAGTTTAAGCCACCGGGTTCAGGTTCAGCTGAACCGAAGTTGGCTGGCTACATGTGAGTCCAGCGACACAGCCATTACACCAACTGCTGGTCCTGGCAATCTTGCATTAGAAGCAGGAGACTCAATTCTATTTCCATCATTTGGCTTCCAAAATTGGGTCTTTGGCAAGCTCTTTCCTTCGCCAGCCTGTTTCCCCACTGGATTAGACTGATAATCTATGGCTCCAGCTCTAGAAATGTGTTAATTCTTTTAAAAGTGTCAGAAACTTAGTTTGTCTGAGTGGGAAGCGTTAAGGGAGTAGGTCTACCCTGCACGTGTTACGGGTTCTCATGGGACAAAGTTGCATGATGTCAGTGAATGTATTGGGCTTCTCCATGAACTGTGTGAGCACCCTAGTTATGATGGTAATTAATAAACAATGTCCTCACTTTCCCTCTCTCTTTCTCTCCCTGTGCCTCTCTTTGGTCAAATTAAAATAAGCAAATAAAATAATTAAAAAAAAAAAAAGGTGCCGGCAGGCGGCATGGTGGTTAAGGGCGTGGTAGACTCCCACATGGCCAACCACGGTTCAAGTCCTGAACCTGGCAGCTTGCTTTCTCACTTTCCCTTTCTCTCTCTTTCTCTCTCTCCCTGTGTCTCTCTCTAGTCAAATTAAAATAAGCAAATAAATAAAATAATTAAAAATAAATAAATAAATAAACAATGTCACTAAGTGAACCCTGTGAAACGATTCCATTGGGTCATTGGAAAAGTCTTGACCCATGTTTGCATAGATAAAAATAGAAAAAATACGTCATGACTTTTCCGACGACCTAGAAATGGTCTCGCATGCACACCAGTTTACATGATTATCGATTCTTTGACCCCAACTCTCCATTTTCCTCAGCAAGAAAACCACTCTGCCTTCATAAAAATATGTGCAGAAGTGAAACTGATTTGATGAAACAAGTGTTTAGAGTAAAAAATATAAAAACCATATGTTGTTGAAGAGAAGTGGATTTCACGCCTCCTCATGTTTGACACTGAGCTCTGCTGTCACCAACAGTGGGAAACCAGCCACACTGGATTTCCAAACTGAACACAATTAGAAACAGAAAATACTGACAAGCAGCACGCTTCAAGCTCTCTGGCAAACAGGCCCCTTTTGTCACTCCGTTTGTATGTACACATATATGTGTGTGCTGGCATTCGCTCAGAGACGCAGTGACAAACTTGTTTTTCAGAAGTGTCTGCCAGCCTGGAGGTGGGGAATGAAAACACCAGCCCGTTTGGGGAAAGAAGACTGGGTGGCAGACAGCAAAAGAAAACCCTTCAGAAGTAATTTTCCACGATGTGACTGCAGAGAGAAAACATTTCCCATCATCTGGCTTTTGAGTTTGGAGAGATGAGCAGACAGAAAAAGCCTCAGACCTTCCATCTTACAGATGTTTATACACTTTGGTCTCTCCTAGTCACCACCGGCAAAATTCTGAGGGCTGCTGAGCACCCGAATCACCATGGGCAACGAGAACAGCACCTCGGACAACCAGGTGGGTGTTGGGAAGCTTCTCCTTGAATCGCACAGCTCTCTAAACAGACCTTCACTGGACTCTTTTTCCCAGCATCTCATCTCTGCCCAGGAAGGACCAAGATAAGACACAGTCTATGCCTAGGTACTTGTAGACATAGATGTAGTTTTTTGTAGGCATTTCCCACTTCATTTTCAGATTTCTCTTATGGTTAAGGCTAGCCCTAGTTTTTATAAATTATGAACACTAGTTTTACTTTTTACTCTGTGCTTGTAAAATGGACATAAAGAGAGTCTGACAGTTTTTCTTAGATCATGCCCATCTATGAACTTATTTACATGGATTCAGTGGAGATAGTTAAAATAAAACCTTTTCCACACTCTTCCCCGAAATAAAGTTATAGCCACTTAAAAAAAAAAAACCTATCAAGGCTGAGCAGATTAAATGAGAACTGTGGTTCTTGTATTAGACAAAGATTTAACCATGGAAAGAAGCACTTTTTAACTGTGCAGTAGACAGAGATATTAAATATAACCAAATTTTGTCACTATACCTTTTTAAGTTTTTTTTTTTTTTTGAGAGGTTTTTGCTATAGGGTGCTTACACTTGCCAGAAAGACAGAGAGAGACAAAGAGATAGAAAGCGAAAAATTACCCCCTAGGGCGTATGGCCATGCCACAATCCCTTCTCCATTCTCCTCTTGGGATCTTGGGCATGCACACACATGCGTCCAGCATGAGTTTAAGCCACCAGGTCTGGGACTTGAACCACGGTCGACTACATGGGAGTCCAGCGACATAGCTGTTATGCCAACTGCTGGTCCTGCACTATCCCTTTTACGTTTAAGTTCTTGTTTGTTTGTTTGTATGTTTGTTTGCTATAGGGTGCATGCACTCACCAGAAAGACAGAAAGAGACAGACAACAGAAAGCGAGAAATCACCCCCAGGAGGTATTGCCATGCCGCAATCCCTTCTCCTCCATTCTCCTCTTGGGATCTTGGGCACGCACATAAACGCACCAGGCATGAGTTTAAGCCACCAGGTCTGGGACTCGATCTGCGGTCGACTATATGGGAGTCCAGTGACATAGCCATTATGCCACCTGCTGGTCCCAAGTTTATGTGTTTTAACTTAATGTTCTGTTGAACAAAATCAGGGAGACACTTTCCCATTTATCTCACAAAAAGTGGAAATTTTAGATTAATGATCTTGAGGTCTTTGAATGAGAAAATTAGATCTAAACGCCAGCATACTGCACTTCATTTTACTTCTGCCTTTTTCTTCTCTACAATCTTTTCTAAAGTAGGAACACAGGAATTGTCAAAAGAAGAGGTGCAAACTCCAAGGTCTTTAGGGGAAAGCACAAAATAATAACTATGTTGAACAACTGGTTGTGAGGCATTAGGGATAGGTGGGTACTATGGCAAACAAGAAGGTTCATGTCCCATTATCTAAAGGAGACAGTCAGCATTGCAGGATTTCCCTATTTCTGTCAAAATGTCACAAGCCCATTTTTTTCCATAAAAACTTAGTTTTTAAATTGAGCTTTTTATTTTGAAATAATATTAATAAATTCAAATGCAATTTTTATAAATAATACAGAGAGATCCCATATACCCTTAACCTAATTTACCTCAAGGGTAACATCTTGAAAAACTGTCATATGATATCACAATCCGGATACTGACGTTGATACAGGCAAGATTACAGATCATTTTCATTAGCAGAAAGATCCCTCTTGTTGCCCTTTTATAGCCACACCCACTTTCCTCTCATCCCATCCCTAAACCCTGGCAAGTACTGATCTTTTCTCTATTTCTATAATTATATCATTTCAAGAACGTTATGTAAGTGGGATCATGCAGTACATGACCTTTTAGGATTGGCTTTTTCCACTCAGCCTAGTTCTCCTGAGAGTCTGCCAAGTTGTTGAGTATATCAACAGATCATTCCTTTTCATCACTGAGTAGATGTACACACAGATGTATCAACCGTATAAGCATACCATACAGTTTGTTGAACTGTTCACACATTGAAGTACATCGGGGTTGTTTCTAGTTTGGGGCTATTACAAATAAAGTTGCTATGAACATTTGTATGGAAGTTTTTGGTGTATGTGAGTATGCATTTTCAGTTCCCTGAGATAAATGCCCAAGAGTGCCATTGCTGGGTCATATGACAGTTGAATGTTTAGTTGTATAAAGAACTGACAGACCGTTCCTCAGAGTCACTGTACCATTTTACATTCCCACCGGCAAGGCATGAGTGTCATCTCTCTACAACCTGGTCATCATTTGGTGGGGCCACTGTGTGGTATTAACATTCTGATGGGAGTGTTGTCACATCTCACTGTGGTTCTAATTTGCATTTCACTGATAGATAATCCTGTAGAAGAACTCGCATGTGCTTATTTGCCATCTGTGTATTCTCTTTGATGAAACATCTGTTTATGTCTGTATTCATCAGGGTTCTCAAGAGAGACCAATGGGTTATATACACAGATATAAGAGAAAGGACTTATTAGGGGAATTGCCTTATAAAATTATGGAAGCTGGAAAGTCCCATGACAAACTATCCGTAAGTTGGAGATCCTGGGTTGCTGGTTGTATGGCTCAGTCCAAGTCAGGAGGCTTAAGAACTCAGGGGCGGTAGGGCTAGGGAGATGTTAATGATAGTATAAATCCTGGAGTCCAAAAGCCAGAGAACCTGGAGTTCTGATGTCTGAGAACAGGAGAACAAGAGTGTTCCCAGCTCCAGGAAAGGGACCAATTCACCTTTTCTCTGTTTTTGTTCTGTCTGACCCCCCAGTTGATTGGATGGTGCTCGCCCACACTGAGGGTGGATTTTCTCCCATTTAATCCACACAGACTAATCCCTAACCCTTGGCAACCCCACACAGCAATTCCCTCTGGAAACACCCTAATAGACACACCCAGAAATAATGCTTTACCAGTTCTCTAGGTGTCTCTTAATCCAATCAAGTTAACGCCTAAAACTAGCCATCTGACAGTTATGATTAAATTACAATAAACATCTGGATGTAGATTTGTGTGTGGGCATAACTTTTTGACTCTTTTAGGTGGATATGAAGGAGCATGTTTTCTAGCTCATATGATATGAATATGCTTAGTTTCATAAGAAACTGCTAGACCATTTTTCCGAAATAGCCGTGCCATTTTGCATTCACGGCAATGAATGAGAATTTGTGTTGCTCCACATCCTCATCAGCATTTGGTGCTATCAGTGCTCTAGATTTTGGCCATTCTGTAGGTACATAGTGGCCCACCATGGATTTTTTTTTTTAAGAGAGATGATGATGATGATAATTATTGCTATAGGGCATGTGAGCTTGCCAGAGAGACAAAAAGAGAGAAATCACCCCCTGGGGGGATGGCCATGCCACAATCCCTTCTCTTCCATTCTTCTCTCAAGATTTTGGGCATGCATATACCTGCACCCAGTTTGAGTTTATGCTGCCAGGTCCAGGACTTGAACTGTAATCAAACATGGGAGTCCAGCAACATAACCATTATGCCATCTGCTGGTCTCACATCACTCATGTTTTATTTTGTATTTCTCCAGTGAGGAGATCTTTTCATATACTTATTTGACATCTTTATATCTCCTTTGGTGAGATATCTATTCAGGTATTTAGCCTATTTTTAAATTAGGTAATTTGTTTTATTATCCTTGAGTTTTATAAGACTTATGTATGGATAAGCAGTCTTTTCTCAAATGTGTCTTTTGCAAACATTTTCTCCCAGTCTTTAGCTTTTCCTCTTATTCTCTTAAAGTTGAGAAGCATTTTTTGTGTTATTATTACTCACCTATGAATGTTCATCTTTCCAGAACCATTCATTGAAAAGACTATCATTTCTCTATCAAACTGCTTCTGCACCTTTGCTAAAAATTAGTTCATGTGGATCTACTCCTGTGTTATCCATTCTGTCCTTTTGATTGTCTTGATTACTATAGCTACGTAAGTCTTTAAATCAGGTAGAGTGATTTTCCACTTTATTCTTTTTTTTGAGGTTTTTGCCATAGAGCATGCATGCTTGCGAGAGAGAGAGAGAGAGAGAGAGAGAGGCAGTGAGAGGGAAAGTGGGAAATAACCCTCTGATTCCTTTAAGAGGAGATCTTAAGGAGACATGCCTTGAGCCAATGCCACTCAGCAGGCACATGTGTTTAAAAACAATAGAAATTGGGTCAGCAAGTGGCATGCTGGTTAAGGCACCAGTCTCTCACATGGCCAACTACAGTTTGAATCCCAGACTTAGAGGCTTGCTTTCTCATTTCCCCCCTCTCTATAGTAAATTAAAATAATAATAATAATAATAAAATTATTTTAAAAAATAATTAAACTTGGGACCAGCAGATGATGTAATTTTTATGTCACTGGACTCCCACGTAGTTGACTATGGTTTGAGTCCCAGACCCAGAGTGTAAAAAAGCTCACGCCGGGGACCAGCAGGTGGCGTGGTGGTTAAGGCGCTGGACACTCCCACATGGGCGACCACGGTTCGAGTCCCGGACCTGGTGGCTTCCTTTCTCACTTTCCCTCTCTCTCTTTCCTCCTCTGTGTCTCTGGTCAAATTAAAATAAATGAGTGAATAAATAAAATTAAATAAATTTAAAAAAAAAAAAAACCTCATGCCGGGCACATGTGCATGTGTGTCCAAGAGAGGAAAATGGAGAAGGGATTGTGGCGTGCCCATCCTCCCTTGGGGTTGACTTCTTGTTTTCTGTCTCTCTATCTCTCCAGCTAATGCATGCACCCTATAGCAAAAGTCTCTCTTTTAAAAATATAATAATTGAAATTAATTGCCAACATTAAAAAAATTGTTTCTTTACACACTCTCTTTTAGAAAATGGAACAGTGGACCAGCAGGTGATGTGGTGGTTGGGGCACTGGACTCCCACATAGCCAACCACATTTCGAGTCATAGACCCAGTGGCTTGAAACTCACACTGGTTAGGGGTGGGTGCATGCCCAAAATCCCAAAAGGAGAATGGAGAAGGGATTGTGGTGTGGTCATCCCCTCTGGAGGGAGTGATTTCTCACTTTCTCTCTCTGTATCTCTCTCTGTGTCTCTGGTGAGTGCACACACCCTATAGCAAAATCTCCCTAAAAAAAGAAAAAAAAGAAAATGGAAAAAGACTAATTCTTTCCTGATTCATTTCTCTGATACTAAAACCAGACTAGAAAAGTATGGAGCAATAAATATTTTTAGACACAAAAATTCTCAACAAAATATTAGCAAATCAAATCTAACACATACATAAAAATAATTCTATATCATGACCAGGTGGGATTTATTTCAGATATCCAAGATTGGTCGACATTAAAAAAACAATATCACCCAATGTATTCATAGGCCAAAAAAGAAAGATCACGTGATGACATCAATTTATGCAGAGAAAGCACTGGACAAAATTCAATACCCAAAGTAAAAACCTGCAGCAAACCAGGAAAGAGAACTTTCTCAACTTGATAAAGAACATCTATTTAAAAAACAACAGTTTGCAGCCACCATCTTAACAGTGGAAAGCTGAATGCTCCCCCTACACTGGGAACAAGGGAGCATTCTGATGATTCTTAATTAACATAGCACTGACGGTCCTGGCCACTGTGATAAGGAAGAAGAGAAAGGGTATACAGAATGGGAAAGAAGAAATAAAACTGTCCTTATTTGCAAATTACATGATTATCTCCATATAAAATCCCAAGGAATCTACAAAACAAACAAAAAATTCCTCTCAGAACCAAATAATTCAGTAAAGTCACAGGATAGAACACAGCACACAAAAATCCATACACTAATAATGAACCTATGGACACCAATAATATGAATTACGGCCACTACAAAACATGTAATATTATCGTCTGTCATTTAACAATAGGGATGCATTCTGACAAATATGTCGTAGGGTGATTTTAACCTATGGGCAAGGGCTGAACTTCTCTAAGCAGAGAGAATTTCTGCCTGAATACAGGCAGAGTTTAAAATGGCTTATATATTTTTCCCATTACCTTTACTAAACCACGCTGTCCAGAATTGGAAGCTCATTTTTCACCTAGGGTATACGTTCATAGAAATGGAATTGTTGCATCAAATGAAGGTAAGTACTTCCAACAGACTCTTGCTATACATACTGCCAAAATGCTTTCTAGAAAGGTAATGGCAATTCATACTTTCCTCATCAGGTATGCAGGCCCATCTTACTGTATTCTTGCAAGCAATGAACATTTTAGTGCCTTAGATTTTTACTAATTGGAAAGGTAGAAATGCTTAGGGGGTTAAATATTCTCACCCCACACTACCTGTCCCCTTGCTTTTCCCCTCCTACCAGCTCCCAGCCCTGTTCTCCTTCCTCAGTCTCCCCCATCCTAAGCAGGTAGGAGATGTTTCCCTGGCTCTGCAAATTTTCACATCTCCACTCTCGGTCAGACGTGACCAGCGAGGTTTATGGGGTCGCCTTTAGGATTCTAGAGACAGAAGAAAATATGTCTTCTATGGAGGAAAAAAAAACAACATGGAAAATATAACACAGGTATATTTGGCTATACGACTCAGGGCTTTCCTATGTTGCTGGGGCTTCTCAACCATCTTCCCGCTGCCTCCTGGACATGTCTGCCTGGAGCCACCCTGAGTTCCTCAAACCTGAGCCCAGCTTTCCCACCTCCACCCATCCTGCTCCTCCTGCAATCTCTCTCCCGGCTCCATGATCTACTCTACCATCCAAGATAGAAATCTGGGATCACCCTGATTCTTTCCATTCCCACCCCACATTTAATAAATCACCCTGTGACTAATTAATTAATTGATTAATAGTCTGGCCATTTAGCCTTCCTAATTTCTGTTTAATTAGGACATGTTGGGGTTGTAAGACAGATGCCCATTTCTAATGAACATAAGCAGGTAAGCGGATTGTTGACTTACAGAATTGAGAAGCCCACAGAGAGGGTCTAGCTGCAATGTGGCCAAGTCTAGAAAGTTAAAAAAATGACATCAGAGATCTCTGGATCTTGCTTTCCTTTCATCTGTAGTTCCTTAGTGTTTTACTGAGGTACCCTCCGCCTGATAGAAAAGAAAAGATGCCTCAGGCACTCTAGACTTCAGGCCTCATCCAGTTTATAATCCAGCCTCTGGATCAGACCCATCTAAAGAATCAGACTGGCCCTGATTTTGTCCTGTATGTCTTCTTTGAGATTAACCACTGTGCCCAGAATATGAGACACTCTGATACCCAACCTGAGTTACATACCCAGCCTGTAGAGCAAAAGTGGGCCCAGCTCAATGTTGACCTCACCAATGTCACTTAGGCAGTTTCTCAAAGGACAAAAGGTAGCACGTAGCCATTATATTACCTTTACTTTTTCTTTTTTTAGAGAGATTTTTGCTATAAGGTGCATGTGCTCGCCAGAGAGTCAGAGAGAGACAGAAAGAAAGCAAGAAATCACCTTCCCACTGTAGGTGGGTGGCCATGCCACAATCCCGTCTCCTCTATTCTCCTCTCAGGATTTTGGTCATGCACACACACGCGTCCAGCATGAGTTTTAAGCTGCTGGGTCTGGGACTCAAACCACGGTCAACTACATGGGAGTCCAACAACATAGTCATTATGCCATCTGCTGGTCCCTATATTACCTTTTCTAGCCATTTTCTTCCTCTCCATCCCCACTGTCCCAACCCTATCATCTCACGCCTTTATCACTGCCAACACTTCTGAACTGGTTTCTCTGCCTCAGTATGCAACATCTTTACTTTTCTATTAAAATTTCTCTTTTCCTACTTTACATGTGTTTGTGGTTTTTCATTCTGTGTCTCAGGACAGCACACCTAGAGATCTGGACCTAAAGAACCTAGGATTTTACACCCTGCAGCTCAACTCCCCTATCCCATGAGCACTCGCTGTAAGCTACTCACTCCCTGCAAGCTACTTTTGAGCAGCACTAAGCTTGTCAGAGGGCTGGCATTTCTCCTCAATATGGTAGCCAGTCGTTCTGCAGGCCACTTCTCTCTTCTCACAAAGTCAGCTTCTCAGAGGTCGAACAAGCCTAAATAAAAACAGGAAGCCTGAACAAAGCCCCTCTGGCACAGATAAAAATCCCTCACCTCAGCTTTTCACTGGCAATCCATTTTCCAGGACATACTCTCTGCCTGGGAGCTCTGATCTTTCTTTCCTCTCTGAGCAAACTCTCCACTTCACTATCCCTTGTCTGTGTCCATGTCTCTAATTCTTCATGAGCATGAAACAAATGATGGGGTTCACTGCTGTTCCTGCATTGGGTGCAGGGCCCACGCATCTCAACTTCCTCTGTCCCTGTCTTCCTGCTTCAATTGCCAACACCTCTGAACTGGTCTGTCTGCCTCAGCATGGCCCCTTAGCACACCCAGGCTCCCAGTCCTCTTTGTGAAGATGCGCTTGGAGATTCCTGCATACTGCTCACAAGTGAACTCTTGGAAGGAAAAATGCAAGTCTGAAGGAACTTCCTGTTCACTACTAATGACAAGGCCTTGAGGAGCAGCCATGTTACCAGGGCAGAGGACGAGGGATAGGGCTGCCTAGTCCTAGCTCTTGTCTTCTTCATCCTCAGGCTATAGGTTCTTCTCCCTGCCTTATCTAATTTCACTTGTGCAGTCAAGGGCAGGGTGGGAATACACTGAGTGGGTTTGGGATATAAACCAGCCAAGACCACCTCTCTGGTCCTGTGGGGTTTCCTCTTCCTTGTGGCCCACCCTAACAGTGGGACCCTTTTGCATTCAGCAGGAGGATGCCAGCTCGCATAATGTCGTCCTGTGGCCTCCCAACCCTGAACCTCCGCAGGTACGGGGGAATACGATACGCTGCATGGCATGCCCTCCGGTCCCCTTCCCGACTCTTCTGTGGTTGCAGACATTTGGCATGGAATGTGCATTTGTCTATTTTAGTTCTCTCTTCCTCTCCCATCACCCTCTCCCATCAAACCCAACTTACTTGTAAAATAGAAGAGAAATTGGCAATTTGTATTTAGATTTTCAAAGACTAAATAACAGTTTGCTGTGCCTGTCCAAGAACTGCCCAGTTGATGTGCTGCGAGTTGTTGACTAAGGCTGATGCTGTCAGTGGAATGGAATGCAGATGCTGCAAGCCAGTACTAACCCTTCCATGCTCTTCTGCTTTGATTTCCTTCGTCTCGGAGTGAGTGAGGTTGGGAATGGGGTGGTGGCCCTGCCTCCACCGTCAGTGGGCGAAACTGACGTGTCATAAAAAAGATTACATTCTGAATCACCTGCCAGTGTCATTATGTAATCATGCAGCTAACTGAGCTCCTGAGTTTTAGCCCTGTCTAAAGTGTTTGCCATGGCCTGGAGAAGGGGACAAATAAAATACTTTGCACTCACTTCAAGTGTTTTTTCCAGGAGATGATGTTGAGGTTAGTGTGTGTTTATGGGTGTGGGCAGGCTGAGGTAATAAAACTCCCGAATCCTCACTGGCCTGCTGAAATCCCTGTGACTCCTGGCCAGGTGTGTTAGTCATCCCGGTGACGTGTTCTTTGCCTTAGGATCTGCTTCTCTCCCAAGAGGGCGGCCAGGTAGCTGTGCTTGGTGCATCTCTTTCTCTGCACAAGAAATGACGTTGGAGGTTGTGAAATATGTTTCTGTTTCAATAGAGCATTGTGAAGCCTTTTCACATGTGCGATTTCATCTGTCTCTTCTCATAATCCCATGAGGTGGCCAGGCCCAGGCTGTTCACTCTTGTTTTATAGACAAAGAAAGAGGCTCGGAAGGTTAATCATCTTGGGTCATTTGGGTGAGTAGAGGAGTGAGAATGAAAACCCAAGTATCACTCACAAAGGTTGACTGAGTCAGTAGTTTTCAAACTGAATGCCAGGGTATCACAGGCCAACACATTGCTTCAAGAACTGGCATGGGTTTTGAAGGGACAACAGGTGTCTGGGGGACTGGACCTTCATGCAGTCACCAAGGAAGCAGAGATGTGAGCACAAAGGGACCTCTCCTCAGAGCCTCTTGGCAATGGGCTGGCAAATTATTTTAATGAATTTTGCTTTTGAACATTTTGGCAACAACTAATTTTTGGATTAATTAAGGACCCTTTTGTCTTACTCCGGAAGTCAAGTTTAATAACATCACAAGAGTCCTACTTTTGGATCCTGCTGACCAGCCACAGTTATTTGTTTCATCAGCGCAAACACTGTCTGACTCTGAACTTTAGCAGTATGGTGTGGTTTCTGTTCTGTGTTCCCAAGGGAAGAGAAGCCATTGACAGAGGAACATTCCCACACTCAGACTGAAACCTGCTACATCTTTTTATTGAAAGTTACCCTTGGGACCAGCAGTTGGCGTAATGGCTATGTCGCTGGACTCCCATGTAGTCGACAGCGGTTCGAGTCCCAGACCCATTGGCTTAAACTCACACCTGGCTTATGTGCATGTGTGCCTAAGATCCCGAGAGGAGAATGGAGAAGAAGGGATTGCGGCATGGCCATCCCCCCTGAGGGGTGATTTCTTGCTTTCTGTCTCTCTGTCTTTCTCTGTCTTTCTGGTGAGTGCATGCGCCCTATAGCAAAAATCTTTCCAAAAGAAAAAAAAGTTCCTCTAATGAGCTGAAGCCTTTGGGCCTCAGACCAGCCCCCTTGTGTAGTCTGTGCTACATGCTGAGTTTTAATTGTTACTCCTGCTTCTTCCCTCCAAGAGCTGACTCACTTAGGCCTCCTCCGGGAGTACCAGTGGCCTCGGTTACTGAGGGGCACAGCTGTGACTTACACCCTAGCCCGGGCCTTTCATTGCCAGAGGCTCCTTTTCCTGCATGTTGGTGAAGATGAAGAAAAATCCGTACATATAACCAAACTTTGGAGGGTGACTCATTCAGGGTGGGAGGGCACAGTCCATGGAGGGGTCACCAGAATGTCTAACATTGGGCCAGGGTGAGTTTCAGCTGCCCCCAGGAGTGTTGGGGTCCCTCTTTGGAACAAAGGAGGTGGTGGAGCTGTGAGGAGAAGACCACTCTCCTGGGCTTTATACATCTTGACTTGCATGGAAGGGTCTATGCTGAAATAAAGGCCATGCCAGTTCATAGCCCCAGATGGTCAAAGCGAACTTAACAGTCGTTCAGTTCTGGGAGCCCTACAGAGGGCGCCCAAGGGCCAAGCATGCAGATTCCAGACAAGAAGCACCACACTCAACCCTTTGGCCCTCTCCTCCCCCTGGTGATAGGGTTATCATGATTCTTGTTTAGGGCCCTGAAAGTGTGGGGAGGGAGAGAAAGACATTCAATACTATTATTATAATGGCTTGCCTTAGAAATATATGATCATTGCATAACTCCTTTTAAGTAGTTATGTTAATTGGGTGTTTTTATCTGATTTTTATCTGTGGACACTGCGGTCAATGCTATGAAGCAGGAAGACAGGTGCAAAGACGCTGATCTGACCTAGTGTTGGGGAGGGCTCTCTTAGAGGAGCTAATGTTTATGCTCAGATCTGAAGATGAGCAGGAAGTAAACTAGATTAGAAGGATCTAGAGGCAGATCAGTGTGCGCGCCTCCCCCAGCTCAGCCCTCACTGGGCAGTCTCTTTGTGTTCCTGCTCGCTGCACCGGGTTGCAACCTAGGTCTTTGATTCAGTCCTGAAGACCTGATCACTGAGGGCTCTCATGTGAATTCTCTGGCACCCAAGGAACAGAGGACCAGAAGGACAGGAGAATCCGTGCTATGTGAGATGTCCCTGGGGCTTGGTCACCAAGAAAGGTAATAGAATGGGCTTCTGCAGGCTGAGGTCAGCCCGTAGTTCAGAGACTGTATTGTTATTATTTTGTTTAATAGATAAAAGGCCCATCAGTAGGTTAAGTGTCGTTTTAAAGCTACAAATGCTCCATACCCTAAGTTTAACTCAAAGGTAACGTTTTTAATTCCTAAAGAGCCTGTAAGGAACTTCATATTACATTAGACTAGTGCTAGAATGAGAAGTGTTTTCTAATATTCTACTGACAGAGAATGAGCATCTGGGATGATGTCTATGTTCTTAATGGGGGAAGAGACGAGGTTAGGGAAGAGATAATTAAATACAACAAATTCAATGTGCAAAACAATGGAAAGCTTCTTTGTCATGACTTGTGTGTTCCCACACCTTTATTGTAAGGGTCGCCTAATCCAGAGGGTCAGTGCTAATTTACACTGCATGATTAATAAAGCGTGTGAACAGATCCAAGTGTGGGTCAGATGCATCTTCCGAAGGGTCTGATGAACTGCTTTACCTCTAAGCTGAGGTAACCACGAGGGTTCTTGACGAGTTTTGAGTCTGTTTCTTCTTTATAGCAATAGTCACTAGCATGTATAATGTCTACCCTGGTCTAGCTTTGTGCCAAGTGCTGCACGAGTTTTGTTTTATGTAGCTTTCAAAATAGCCCTGTAACTAGAATCCCTATTTTTTTTTTTTTTGAGAGGTTTTTGCTATAGGGCACGTGCACACGCCAGACAGACAGAGAGAGACAGAGAGACAGAAAGTGAGAAATCACCCCCCGGGGGGATGACCATGCCGCAATCCCTTCTCCTCCATTCTCCTCTTGGGATCTTGGGCATGCACGCACACGCGCCCGGCGTGAGTTTAAGCCACCGGGTCCGGGACTCGAACCGCAGTCGACTACATGGGAGTCCAGTGACATAGCCATTATGCTAACTGCTGGTCCCAACTAGAATCCCTATTTTACAGCCATGGTACTGGACACACAGAGCCCAAAGACTTTCAGCTAAATAGGTAGCAAAGCTTGGGCTTTGTGACCACTGTACACAGCTGCTTATTCTTGAGCCAAGTCTTTGATGCTTTAGTATGAAAATGAGTCCATGTAGGGATTCTAGAACTGCAAAAAAAAAAAAAAAAAAAAAAAAAAAAAAAAAAAAAAAAGGTTTATACCTGCATTTCAAATATAATCTGGTGCAATAATTGCCTCCCTACCCATGATTTTCCCATTTGTAGTTCCAGTTACTTGTGATCAACCAAGGCTTAAAAATAGGTGAATACAGGCCAGCAGATGGCATGGCGGTTAAGATGCTGGACTCCCATATGGCCAACTCTAGTTCGAGTCCTGGACCTGGCAGTTTGCTTTCTCTTTCTCTTTCTCTCTCTCTCTCTCTCTGGTGAGTGTATGTGCCCTGTAGCAAATTTAAAAATAATAATAATGACAAATAAAATTAAATAATTCTTAAAAATATATATAGTCGAGTACAAGGCCAGCAGGTGCCGTGGTGGGTAAGGTGCAGGACTCCCACATGCCTGACCATGGTTCAAGTCCCAGACCTGGAAGCTTGAAAATCACACCAGGTGCCTGTATGTGCATGCCTAAAATCCCAGGAAGAGAATGAAGGAGAAGGGACTGTGGCATAGCTATCCCTCCTGGGGGTGGGGTGGGTGATTTCTTACTTTTCCTCTCACCATCTCTCTCTAGTGAGTGCACATGTGCTATGGTAAAAACCTTAAAGAAATAAAATAAGTGAGTACATTAGAATAAGATATTTTGAGAAGGAGAAAAAGATCTCATTCATACAACATTTATTGTAATATTTTGCTAGCATTTCATTATTAGTTATTGTTAGTTCCTTTCTGTATCTAATTTATATATTAAACTTCATCGTAAGTATGAATATATAGGAAACATTGTGTGTGTGTGTGTGTGTGTGTATACACAGATATATGTGTGTGTGTGTGTGTGTGTGTATATAGTTCAGTACTTGGAAATGAAGAAACATTT
Organism: Tupaia tana; assembly: GCA_026018925.1. Classification (NCBI taxonomy): domain Eukaryota; kingdom Metazoa; phylum Chordata; class Mammalia; order Scandentia; family Tupaiidae; genus Tupaia; species Tupaia tana. The sequence continues at coordinate 33,008,040 of JAKSZU010000010.1, forward strand.
GGGCCGATCTAGCAGAACTGTGTGAGCGTTCGCCTTGACAGGGAAGATGGGCAGCCTGCTGGCTGTAGCACGGAGCATGTGTTCGTCCTCCATATTTGGCCAGGCTGGCAGTTGTTTCTGAAATCCGATTCCTAATGCCATGGGGATGACCTTTGGTCTACTTCCCAGCATTCACCTGCAGTCACGCTGCTCTCAAGAAGCTCTTTCAAAGAGTGGGCGACTTGAGCAGGCAGTCTGGCCATGATCTAACCATGCTAATCTAGCATGGCTTAATTAACTTTATTGGCATGACCAGTAAGCGATGCTCTAGAGAGATGGAGCACGTTTGAAAGGTAAGGTGTGTGGGGTATTTTTTGTAATGGCGAAATGCTTTAGCTCTTGATGACGTATAGTTTTCAGGGCTGGAAAGTAGCTATGATTGTTTAAAGATGGCTTTAAAATATACCCAGGGTTGTGGAGTATTTGGAGCCAAAGAAAGGCCGTTTGTTTACTCAAGCAATGGCAGCGAAGGAAAGATTTGAAGAAGCAACTGGACCAGTCCGTTTGTCATGAGAGGCTTGCCAAGTGTTTTTCCAGCCTGCCGTTTGGAAGTGTGAAGGGTAACTTTAGAAATGCATGATGTTTTGCGGTGATGCTCGTTGACACAACAAGTCCCTTGGAGCCCAGTATGCAGTATTAGTCCTGTTGCTAGGGTGGAGAAATTGGAAGGGGGGATTCAGAAACACTGTAGGAAATGCGTCCAAAGTGAGGACGCCAAGGACGGAGTGTGCTTCCCTTCGTGTGTAGGAGTGGCTATCAGACTGAACTAGAATAATCTATTTTTCATGCAATCTACAAATAGTTATGGACAGCTTTTGCTGTGCCAGGTACTATTCTGGGCATCCAACCTAGGTTCTTACACCACGTTATTCATAAATTTCCAATTGTTTTAGTTACTTGGAGTGTGGCAGCAAAATGGTGGTGACTATAAAGGAACTATTTTCTCTGGAAGGTAGGAGTTAAGAGCATAACTTTGGAGCCAAACTGTCTGAGTCCTAATACTGGCCCTACTACCGCCAAGCTATGTGACCGTGAGCAAGTGCCTTAACCTCTCTGTGCTGGTGTTCTTATCTGCTAAATGGGATTGTGATGAGTAAATGAGTTTAAATATTACAGTACTTGACATGAAGGAAATGTTTTTGGTAATACATTTGCTATTATTGTTACAGCAGAAAGGATGCCCTGTAAGGTCTGAGCCTTAGTATTATTATTATTTTTTTTTAATTATTTATTTTTATTTATTCATTCATTTATTTTAATTGGATCAGAGACAGACACAGACAGAGAGAGGAAGAAAGAGAGGGAAAGTGAGAAAGCAAGCCACCAGGTCCAGGACTTGAACCGTGGTCGGCCACATGGGAGTGTCCAGCGCCTTAACCACCACGCCACCTGCTGGTCCCCTGAGCCTTAGTATTATTATTGTGGGAAGAGCACTGAACTTCAAGGTAGAAGGTCTGGGAATTCTGTTTCTCCTCTGGAAAATGGAAAACATGGTTCCACCTGCCTGTTTAGCTCACAGAATTGGCTGGATGTCCTAGCACTCTGGAGAGTGCAATGTGTCATTCATGTGGACAGTTCTGGGGCTTTTAACTCCATCTAGATATGTTTCGTTAGAGAAAACTGGCATTGTTTTTCCAGGTTCGTTTTCTATTAGGAGAAGTGAATCTGAAAAGAGAGAAAGGTCTGCCCTTTGTTCTTCTTCAGAGAGGACTCTGGGTCCTTGTTAAATGCCTTTACCTGAGGAAATATAACTCAGTCCCCTTTTCCCTTTAGTTGGAGGGGAATAGACCTGCCTCCTTTTAACATCTGTTGTTTGCATCTGTCTGGGCTGTTAGACATGTTTTTCCAAAATCACTTTAAAGAAACCTTGATCCTGAAATCCAGGACTGAGGAGGTGTTCTGGCTCTGGAATCAAAGATGATGGGGTCCACGCAGATTCCATCACTGTGTGATCTTGGCCAAGTTACTTATTTCTCAGAGCCTTGCGCTAAAGGAGGGACTTCAACAGCATCTTCCTCATAAGATTGTTGTGAAGATTCAGGACAGTTTATGAAAAGACATCAGTCCAGCTCCTGGCACTTGTTATGGAGTCAGAACATAGAAGCTATTATTGTTGCTGCTGCTGTTGTTATTTTCCCCACACATTCTGTCTTCTAGCTAAAGAGAAGGATGATTTTTTAGTTGTAGTATTCATGTTAGCCATAGAACTTATGGGCTTCTGAGAATTGAAGCATCTTTTGTATTTTACCTTCAGACATGATTGGGTGAACACAGACAGCCAACGTCTCAGAGAAATGCACCACTGGAGGAAGCATAGCAAAGCTGACTTGCTCTCTAGGGTAGTGGTTAAGGTTAAGGACTACAACTCACCCAAGAGAAGACTTACAGTCTCAGGAAGACCCTCAGGTACACGCTGAGATGATTTGCACTCAAATGTCCTACAGAACCACGAAAGCCCCAGCCTAGAGGTGGGTTGAGGTTGACAGGTGGGGATCCTCCCTTCCTGGGAGTCCTGGGTAGCTGCCTGGTGCATGACCTACAGTCATGGTATTGACTATGAGCAGCTTGAGAGAAAAGACGGATCATTTGTAACTCCCACTTCTAGCACTGGCTCTGGAGTATGGTAGGCTTTAGACGAATGTCTCTTAGATGATTCAATGAGTCAAGAAATCAGTGAATATTTGGGGACCTAGGTAAGATTAGATATTTACCAAATAATCTAGCTGCATCAGGGTCCATATTTACAATGGGTGAATTGGTTGGTTTAGGAGAGAACTTTTGTCTCCAGTCCTTCCAGTGATGGACAGGGCCAGAGTGCGTCTCTTGCTGGGACCATGTGAAGAAACAGCACCCCGTTAAGGGAGAGAGATTCCCAGCAACAAGGAGCAGAGAGCAGAAGGGAGCCCCATACTGCCTGGAGGAGTTCCTCTTGCTTGGCTCCCGAGCTCACGTGCACCACATTCCCCAGAACTCCTCAGGGACAGGGATTGGGACTCATGGATCTTAGTTTCTCCCAAGCACTCAACAAGTCATGTGACTAGGTCTGAGGTGCATCCTAGGATGAAAGGGAAACTGTTTCTAATTTACATAAAGGCACTGTCTTCTCATAGCTATGTGCTGGCCCAGAAGAGCGCCAACTTCCGATTTTCACAGAGATTTCATGGAGGATGTTCACCAGGGAATATCCTGTTGTGTGATTTCAGATCATCTGTTAGACTTAAGCAAAGTAGAAAGAAGAAGGTCTTATGATAACTGTCTCCAAAAGCGTGTCCCATGTGACACTAGTTCTATAAAACGTTTGCCGATGGTATAGAAACAAAGTGAACTCGTGAGTTAAGATCCAATAAAATACTGTAGAACTTCTCAGAACCTTTAATATGCTAATGCGCACCGTGACTTTCTAAGAGAGCTACGTGGTCAGCCTCTGTATCCTTGGGTTCCACATACCCCATTTAACCAACCGCAGAGGGACACTATTATGTGGTTGCTGACGTGTGCTGCGTAGTTAGACCCACAATGGTTGTGTCTGTCCTAAACATGGGTGGACTTTCTTTCCTTGTCATTATTCCCTAAACAGTATGATGTAACAAGGACCCAGCATGGCCTGAGTCTTGTCAGGGCTGGGGGTGTGGGCATTGTGATTGGCACTGCCCTTGAGAAACTCAGCGAAGGGGGAGAGGGGGATGGGTGGCACGTTTAGGGGAAGAGGACTCAGCCACTGTGGGAAGACAACGTAAAAGATAACCACTGCTTTGGGGTTTACAAAAACCCTCTCCCCTCTTCTGATTTTTATATTACACTTAAAAATGAACATTATTTATATTTTTATTTCAGTTTTAGTTTTTTGCTATGGGGCACATATACTCACTGGACAGAGACAGAAGGAAAGTGAGAAATCACTTAAATTAAAATTTCCATTTTAATTTCTTTTTTTTTTTATAGACCACAGATTAGTTTATTTTTAACACCCATCATGCCATGAATTCATAGGGAATAGGTTCCAGTAGCTCAGGCTTCTTTCCATTGGTTCTCACAAAGTGTGCTTCTCTGGGTGGAGCAGGCTGGCGCTTTAGTTGAACCCAGGTACCTTTCTCTTTGGCTTCTTTCTTTTTCTGGTCATTTTCCTTCACATGTTTTAGGAAGCTATCTCTGCTCTTAGGATGCTTAATATGCTCAATATGCACATTAATTCTCTTGGCAAGAATCTTGCCCTTAACTTGTTTGTTCACAACAATGCCAACAGCATGCTGGGTCACATTGTAGACTCTTCCAGTTTTGCCATGGTAACATTTGTGGGGCATTCCTTTTTGAACAGTACCCATTCCCTTAATGTCTACAATATCACCTTTCTTGTAGATTCGCATATATGTCACCAAAGGAACAACTCCATGTTTTCTAAAAGGCCTAGAGAACATACATCAAGTGCCTCTCCTCTTTCTCTTTGTGTTCGTCATTTTGGTTAATTACTGGAAGATGGCGGTTCCGGCTGAAAGGCCCATTTTAATTTCTGACAATGAACACAAACAACCTGGAGTGTTTCTGGAATGGAAATCTGTAATTGCTCATTTAATCTTTGGGCAGTAAAACAGTATTAATTTCCAGTCATGCAAGCTTAGCCAATCACAGGGAGGTGTATGAACCCCTGCTGCAATGGCCATGCTGCAATCCCTTCTTCATTCTCCTCTCAAGATTTTGGGCACGCATGCCCACATGCCCAGTGTATTTTTCAAGTCACTGTTCCAGGACTTGAACCACACACTCAGTCATATTGGATCCAGCGTCTTAACCACCATGCCACCTGCTGGCCTGGAATCATTCAAATTGAGTTTTTAAAATTTCATCTCTTTCTGTTGTTTGAAGTTTTAACTGAACCTTACATTTTTGCATTTTGGTTTTAAAGTCAACTAACATGGCAGGCTTGTTGTGGGAGTGAAAGAAAAGGTGGGTCACTCTCAGAGTGGTTAAATGAGTGGGTCCTGGTTTTTCAAGGGCTCATCATTGTCTTCCAGCAGTTTGGTGTTTTTTTTCAGGTTTCCAATGGAATTTTTGTGTAAAACTAATGGGGAGAGAAAAGAGAAAGGGAGGATGTGCTTTCATCTATTGGGTCGTCAGAAAAGTCATCATGTATTTTTCTGTGCAAAAATGTGTCAGGACTTTTCCGATTATCCAATAGATGGTACCATGAACAAATTGGACAGTGTCGGTCTTAGGTTATGTAGCCTCACTTTCTCCAGGGAATGGATAACCCCCAAGCATGGTGGGTGTTTCCCGTCTTGGTTTCTTACTAAAGCCATCACCTACTCAACGGGAGCTGCTCGTTTAACTGCGTTTCTTTCTTTCTTTCTTCTTTCTTTCTTTCTTTCTTTCTTTCTTTCTTTCTTTCTTTCTTTCTTTCTTTCTCTTTGAGAGTTTTTTGCTATAGGGCGCGTGCGCTCGCCAGACAGACAGAGACAGAGAGATAGAAAGTGAGAAATCACTCCCCAGGGGGGATGGCCATGCCGCAATCACTTCTCCTCCATTCTCCTCTTGGGATCTTGGGCACGCACGCACACGCGCCCGGCGTGAGTTTTAAGCCACCAGATCCGGGATGCGAACCGCGGTCGACTACATGGGAGTCCAGCGACATAGCCATTACGCTAACTGCTGGTCCCTTAACTGCGTTTCTTCTCCATGTGATGAGAGCAGGGCCTGTTGGCTTTGCTCACCATGTACCTCGGTGCCTGGCTCTGCCCCTGGCGCAGGGCAAACACTCCATTTGGATGATCAAGCAAAGGAACAACTTAGCCTTGCTGGGTGTGGCCAGGGCCTATTGGTCAAGGTTATGTTTTCAGGGACTCCTATCTGATTTCCTTTCCAATCTGTCTCCCTCCAGGCTCAGAGGACTTCATCAGGTCAGAGTCCAAGATCTGTGCAACCACCTGGGAACAGTCCGAATATAAAAAGGAAGCAAGGGGACACATCTGGAAGCCCGGCCCGTCAGGGCTTACCCAGGTAGGGGGCTGCTCTGGAGGAGCGACACAGCACGAGGCGAGACCAGCTCACTGCCTGCTCCGCACTTGCTTGGCTCCCTTGGTTTGGGAAAGTGTACCCTAAGACACACCATCTGGTTCTCCGTGGGGAGGTGATTGGAGTAGGGGTTTGTACACCTCCCTGTGATTGGCTAAGCTTATATAACTGGAAATTAATACTGTTTTTCTGGCCAAAGATTAAATGAGCAATTATAGACTTCCATTCCAGAAACACTCCAGGTTGTTTGTCTTCATTGTCAGAAATTAAAATGGAAAGGATCAGTTTCCCAAGGGGCTTATCAGGGTGTCTAATCTGTGGCTCAGTCAATGACTCCATTCCCTCAGGGAAGCCCTTGTGGGCACCGGGACCATGAAACAGGGGATTCAGAGAATTACTGAAGCCACCAAGCCCTCCATCCTAGGGAGGCTGGTGAATGAGATTTAGAAACCAGCAAGGCCAACAAGGTGGCCAACACCAAGGTGTTGGTGGAAAGCGGCCACTGTGGGTGTGGCCCATCAGTTAGTTGCTCCTCCTTGTGACCAGGCACTGGTTTCCCAGCATCTCTGTGACCTTTCCCTTCCCAGTGTGTCACACCTGCAGTTTGGAGGGCACACACAAGCAAGGGCAGCAGCTTGGGCATGCAGCCCTCAGCCTGGACACAGGCCAGGAGCACTGGGAGCAATTGATAACTGCATATGGGATCAATTCACAAATAGGATTTTGATTTGGTTAGGAAACCCTTTGAACAACTGAACCCCAGGTTCTAGGAGTTTATGATTACAGGCCTTAAAGGAACAAATGAAGAGGAACTCTGTGGAACAAAAATACAAAATAGAATGACGGGCCCCTTGTCAGAGACGATGAAACTTTGGGTCATAACATACTTTCTAATAGCTTTCAAAACCTTAAGACTTGGTGACATATTTTACTTTAGCTTTTTTTTTTTTTTTTCCTTAAGAGATTTTTGCTATAGGGCACGTGTGCTCCCTGGAGAAACAGAGACAAAAAGCGAGAAATCACTCCCCCAGGGAGATGGCCACATTCATTCCCTTCTCCTTCATTCTTCTCTTGGGATATTGGGCACACACACATAAGCTCCCAGTGTGACTTTGAAGCTGCTGAGTCTGGGACTCGAACCACGGTCAACTACATAGGAATCCAATGACATAACTATCACGCCATTTGCTGGTCCCATTTAGCTTTAAACTGTGGACAGTCCTGGGTAAGGAAGAGTGACCCTAGTAATAGAGGGTAAGGATAGTGCAGGAGTGCATTACTTTGGGTTTTATGATTTCCAGAGGAGGCACTCAGAACCTCTTGTCAGGAGCACTAGATATTTTTTAGGAAATGGTGACCAGATGGGGCAGGGTGTGCCTTTTTGCTGAGGGAATCATAGAAAGATGCCTTGAATGGGACGTTTGACTCCAGTTCTTTGTTAAAGGTGGTGCCTCCTTTGTTTCCCAGGGCTATTATACTTTCATGAACTTTTTTATCTGGGTGACAGTACAAAGGTTCTGTTTGGCTCTAACTAGACCTCTAAATGTGCTCCATGTGAACATGGAACGAAAGGGTGGATTCGTCTTTTCTGGAATCCTGCACAAGGGAGGACACTGCAGGCCGGCCCAAGATCTAGCTCCTCCCTCCCTTCCCATCTTCGTGAGGTCCTGGGATCTCCTAGGCGTCTTGGGAATGGTTCTAGCTCTGGGCCACAGCTGGACCGGAGAGTAACAGCAGCTCAGAGGTCTTCTGTGGCTTGTTCCTCAGCTTTAGTCAATTATTACTTTTCCCTTGAAGATTGTCTCTCATTGGCATGCAAATTGAGCATAAAAGATGTGCCTTCCAAGAACAAGTCCAAAGAAGCAATTTCCTGTTCCCAATTAAAAACAGGATTCTCCTCAATAAAGATTGCACATGTGTATAGCCAGGGCCCTGTACTAGCTAACTCCTAGACTACCAGGAGGCAACTGGTCTCCTACTCCCCAGGGTTTACCATGACTCTGTCAGGGGTGGGGAGTCAGGACGTCTTTAGGAGAAGACATGGAGCATGAGCTTCGTGTGTGCAATTTCAGTGAGTCACACCACCCTTGGCAACCCCAGAAAGGATAACAATAGCATTTAACATTTAGTTTGCACGTGGGTGCCAGATACTACAGCAAGTGCTCTATGTGCACAAAATAAAAATGTGTTTTCTTTAAAGCAATTCAGTATCAATTCTGACTCCGTAGTCTGCCTGGTTGGTGGGAATGCCCATGGCAACCATCCCCGGGACCTTCCTCTCCTGAAGCCTGGTACGTTGAGGTCTCTGACTTTCCACTCCCAGCACCACCACTGAGACACGCACTGGCCCAGCCACTGTCTGTTGAAGCCTGTGGCTGCTGCTTCCCTCCCACACCTGGCATGAGGAAGCCTTTAGTGAGGTTAGAGCCCCATGGCCAGCCCCTTCAGGCTGCCTTCCTCCCTGCTCATCCCTCTCTGAGTCTGAAAGCAGAGAGAGACTCTTAGACATCCCCCACTATCTCTGGCCCTTTCTCTGCTCTTTCTTCGTTGATCAATGCATTGCCTTCTTTCTTGGTTTATTAGGCAACCAGCATTTTCTCTTCAAAGGGTATAGGTTTTTACAAGAGGCAGGAAGAGGTGTTGACCTTAAACTATTCTCTATAGGCAGAAAACACAGAAGGGCCTGCGGTGGGTATGGCCCACGAGACATAGAGGAAAGGGAAGAACATATATAGAGAGGTACACGTTAATATTTTCAGATCAACTACTCCCAGGAGTTATCTCCACTGGATAAATAGGGAAACTGAGGCTTGGAGCATTATGTAATCAGCCTTAGTGGTAAAAAGCCCCTCCAGGCTCTTTTCCTCTAAAGTATACTAGGACTTGGGGTTTGCACCTCCCCAAACAGGGTAAGCTCCTCATCCCAACAGAAAGCATAGGGGCCCAGTACTTCAACTGCCTTGTTTCCTGGTTGCCACATGATGTCACTGTTGGAACTTAACCTTGCATAGTCCAACCCTGAAGATGCAGGGAGGGGCCTCCCCAGTGTCCACCCCTGCCAGGCCTCTGGGTTTCTGAGGGAGGACAATTCTGCCCTCCTAGGAATAAAGCTTACCCGCCAGATAGCACCTCCTTCTGCTCAGCCACGTCACCCTGGCCTCGCTGCCCTGATGTCTGCGTCTAGGCTGGCTCCAGCCTGCTATCCATGTGCCCTTCTTTCCTTGGGTACCAGCAACCAGCGATTGGGCAGCCTCTTCCTTTTAAACCTTTAAAACAAAACCCATTTTATTACACAACCTTTCCCTAGACAGTGGAGCTATTTGACTGCACCAGAGGAAAGGATAGTTTTTGTAGGGCAAGAAGTGTAGGCTATTGGCTATTTCGCATGCTTCAGTGTTGTGCTTGCTCATTCTTCCAAGGAGGGCCACAAGCAGTACTGCAGAGAGGACTGGCGTTTCTCAAAGAGCTTACCCTAATTGCTTCCTCTCAGAGTGAGGGACCTTGCTCGTCCTGGGCCCCAGTGCCCTCTCACTGAATCAGAAACTCTGGGATGGAGCCCAGGGATGTGTGTTTTAACAAGCCTCTCCAGGGGATTCTGGTATGCCCATAGTCAGAACCGCTGGAGTAGATGGTCAGGAATGGAGATACTTGAACTGAATCTGAAATAACAAAAGGGAGGTTGGCATGGGAGCATTTAGGGAGCTGTGCCTTCCGGGCATAGGATTAGGCTGTGCAAAGGACGTAGGGAGAGGAAGAATCTGGGGTGTTGGGGAAACGGGAGACCAGTGAGGGAGCGGGAGATGACGAGTCAGGCAGCGCCTATGTCAGTCGGGCGAGGGCCTTGAAGACAGTGATAAGGAATTTCGATTTCCCTGCTGGTCTGTAATGCAGTAGTTAAGTGTTGTGCTTAGGGACCCAGATCCCACATGGCTGACAGCAGTTTGAATCCTGACCCTGGCGGCTGAAAAAGCATGCTGGCACATGTGCATGTGTGCCTCAAATCCTGATGGGATGGAGAAGTGAAGGAGGAGGGATTGCAGCGTGACCGTGCCACATGGGGGAGTTCTCTCTCTCTCTCTCTCTCTCTCTCTCTCTCTCTCTCTCTCTTTTTCTCTCTCTCTCTCCCTGCCCCATCTCTGTTTCTTTTTTTTTTATTATCTATTTTTTTATTACATTGAATGACATAAAACTTTACAGTGTATTACATTGCTTTTTCAAAAGGGAATGCCATGCATGTCAGTCAGTACAGAGACATTAATCTCCCTGCTTCAACATTCAATATCTTTCCTATGTTTCCCCCAATCATTATTATTATTATTCTAATTATTTTTTATGATAAACATGATTTTTTTTCCAATTATCAGATCATAAAATTCCCAACAATAGGAAACGTAGACTGCACTCAGGGCTGGACCAAGGGTGGGTCTCGTGCAGCCCCGCAAATGTAGGTGAATCTCCATGGAACACAGTTTCAGGAACGCGGCTCAGGAAAGCAGAGACGGCCATCAGCGGTTGCGGCACGCGGGGCAGATCCCGGCCACGGCCCGCGGGGCAGAGCCCCGGCCATGGCACGCGGGGCAGACCCCGGCCACGGCACGTGGGGGCAGAGCCCTGGCCACGGCACGCGGGGCAGAACCCGGCCATGGCACGCGGGGGCAGACCCCGGCCATGGCACGCAGGGCAGGGCCCCGGCCACGGCACGCGAGGTTAGAGCCCCGGCCACGGCACGCGGGGCAGAACCCGGCCACGGCATGTGGGGGCAGACCCCGGCCACGGCACGCGGGGCAGGGCCCCGGCCACGGCATGCGGGGCAGACCCCCGGCCACGGCACGCGGGGCAGGGCCCCGGCCACGGCACGCGCGGCAGGGCCCCGGCCACGGCACGCGGGGCAGAGCCCCGGTCGGGCCGGACCTCTGGACAGGGCACGTGAAGCAGAGCCCCCGCCACGGCACACGGGGCAGACCCCGGCCACGGCACGCGGGGCAGGGCCCCGGCCGCGGCACACGGGGCAGGCCCCGGCCGCGGCACGCGGGGACAGAGCCCCGGCCGCGGCACGCGGGGACAGAGCCCCGGCCGCGGCACGCGGAGGCAGAGCCCCGGCCGCGGCACGCGGGGCAGAGCCCCGGCCGCGGCACGCGGGACAGACCCCGGCCACGGCACGCGGGGCAGGGCCCCGGCCACTGCACGCGGGGCAGAGCCCCGGCCACGGCACGCGGGGGCAGACCCCGGCCACGGCACGCGGGACAGGGCCACGGCACGCGGGACAGGGCCCCGGCCACGGCACGCGGGGGCAGGCCCCGGCCACGGCACGTGGGGCAGAGCCCCGGCCACGGCACGCGGGGAAGAGCCCTGGTCGGGCCGGACTTCAGGATAAGGCATGCAGAGCAGAGCCCCGGCCATGGCACGCGGGGCAGACCCCGGCCACGGCACGCGGGGTCAGAGCCCCGGCCACGGCACGCGGGGCAGAGCCCCGGCCACGGCACACGGGACAGACCCTGGCCAAGGCACGCGGGGCAGACCGCGGCCACGGCACATAGGACAGAGCCCCGGCCACGGCACGCGGGGCAGAGCCCATGGGGCCGGACCTCCAGACAGGGCACGTGGAGCGGAGCTCCCGCGCCCTGACCCCACACCCCAGCATGTGGAGTGGAGCCCCCGCCCCCGCCTCCCCACCCCCGCGCGCCGGCACGCGGAGCGGAGCCCCCGCCTGCCGCCCCTGGACGTTTAATTGTATCTAGTACTTCTTGCATATTATTCTCAAAGTTTTGGGCCATTTTCTCAGTCTTTATGGTGGACCTTTCTAGGCCAGCCATTTTCTCTTCCACATTAGAGATTCCATTTTCTGAATGATCTAGTCTGCTTTTAATACTTTCAAGGGAGATTTTGACTTCTTGTATTATATCCTTCATCTCTAACAGCTCCATCTGAATCTTTTGTAAAGTGTGAAACTCCTCTTTTAGATCTTGCATGAATTTCCTCACCTCCTAGAACTCTTCAACTCCTTTCTCCTTCCCCTTCAGCAGTTCCTTGTCTCTCTTCTCTTCGATCTCTGTTAGCTTTGCCATTATGAATGATCTGAATTGTTTATCAGACATTTCCATGAATTCCCTTGAACTGTGTGTGGATGAAGAGGAGCTATCCGTTTCAATTGGAGGAGAGGCATTTTCCTGCTTCTCCATATTTCTTGTGGGCCTGCAGCGATTTCTAGTCATCTGGTGGATGGTCGGTTTCTTCCCAAACTTTTGAAGTTTAATATGAGGGTTGGGAAGTGTGCAGAAAAGGAAGCAGAGAGAGGGAAACAATACCAACAACAACAAAAAAAAAACAGACAAGAAAGAGAGAAAAAGAAGAGAAAAGCTTTGGAATTCATCTAAAAAAGAAAAATTAATATTAAAAAAATTTCAATAAAAATCAAAAATTAGAAAACCGCGCGGCGCGCTAGCGCGCCGCGTGAAATGTCTAGATCTCAGGAGCCATTGAGCAGACTGTCTCTTGAAGAAGGGCTGTTCTGGGAGGAGCAGAGGGGATTATTAACAAAACAAAGGCCTAGGAGGGAGGGGCCAAAGGGCCCTGTAAGACGCCTCACCTTAAAAAATTCTAAAAAGCAAAAATTTTAAAAAAAGACAGACAGAGAGAGAGAGAGAGAGAGAGAGAGAGAGTGAGAGGTAGAGAGAGACAAAGATTGATTCAGAGACAGGAGATATGAAAGGGGTTTTCCTACCACGTGGGTTTTGTATGCTGGAGGCCCAGTTAGGAGTGGGACATCTTCCTTTCTCCCAGCATGTCTAGATCTCAGGAGCCATTGAGCAGACTGTCTCTTGAAGAAGGGCTGTTCACGTGGGTTTTGTATGCTGGAGGCCCAGTTAGGAGTGGGACATCTTCCTTTCTCCCAGCATGTCTAGATCTCAGGAGCCATTGAGCAGACTCCCCCATCTCTGTTTCTTATACATGTGTCTCCTGGCAATTAAAAAAGAAAAGAAAGGATAGAAGGAAAGAAGGATAAGGGAAGGAAGGAAGGAAGGAAGGAAGGAAGGAAGGAAGGAAGGAAGGAAGGAAGCTGAATTTCATTGACATTATATTTCAAAAGGAACTTTCTGGCTGCTTATGGAGAAAACAAGGGGACAAGGCTAGAACCAGGAGGCCAAAAGAAGAGGGAATGTAGGACTCCTGGAAAGATGTGGAAGTACCTTGAACTAGTACAAAGTTTCTCAACCTTGTTTTCAGTATCCATCAGTCCTAATCCCCACAAGGGACCTTGAGGGACATTTTGTCTCTATTGTCCTCTCTTTTCCATAAAATCTCAATCCCATATATACACATATTTATGTACTGTAGGCTTTGAGGCCACAAACCACTGTAATATCCAAGATGTCTTTTCTCTTCTCAAGATTGAATTCTCACCCTCCCTGGATTGATACTGGCCCATTGAGAATACATGTACAGAGTGGATGCTGGTGAAAATGGAGAAAATGTGTTCATTTTGAATATTATGGATATTTTGGCAGCTAGAGATGCCAGAGCTTGATGATGAATTGCATTTAGGAGGTGTGAGAGATGAAGCAGAAGAGATTCCTGAAGCTTTGGCTTGCACCATTGGGTAGAGGGAACCGTGTCTGAGCTGTGAAAAGCATTAAGGTCAGTACGTTGCTCAGTTCATGGCCACAAACCAGTCTACTGCAACTGGGGGTGTGCTGACCACCACAAATGCAGCCTCCTGTTCAAACAGTCAGACAAGGACCTGTCACCTGTCCGAGAAGAACAGAATTCTCCTTTGGGATTCCAGGACAGCTCATTGTCTCCTCTACATCCAACCCCTTACGCACCTCATTCTTTCTTGGGGGCTCGTCTCCTAGTCCGTGTCATAACCATGGGCCCACTGCCCACCACAAACCATGCTCTGGGCCAGAGATACAAAGGTGAACAAGACATGGCAGTCTGATCATAGAGAAAAAGCTAAATGCTTTAAGTGGCATTTCTGGGAGCACAGGGGCAGGAGAGAGGGGCTGGATCTGCTGGGGAACCTGGGGTGTTCTCCTAGGGAGGTTCCTTGGGGCTGGGTCTTCAAAACTCAGTAGGAGGGCGGAGAAAGATAGTTTCAGGCAGAGGGGAGAGCTGTAATTATTGCAGATCTCCAGGAAACAGAATTTAGGAAGGACTAGATTCACTAGCCTTTTAAATAGGCCATCTCGGGGCTTCTTTAAATTTGGGAAATAGGAGATGTAGCATATCCATTCAGCTTAACTTTTGCCTTTTTTTTCTTTTTTAGAGAGAGATTTTTGCTATAGGGCATGTGCGCTACCCAGAGAAACAGAGATAAAAAGCAAGAAATCACCCCCAAAGGGGATGGCCACACTGCAATCCCTTCTCCTCCCATCTCCTCTCAGGATTTTGTGCATGCACGCACATGTGCCCGGCATGAGTTTTAAGCCACCAGGTCCAAGACTTGGACTACGGACGACAATGTGGGAGTCCAGCAACGTAACCATTATACCATCTGCTGGTTCCAACTTCTGGCTTTTTAAGAAGACAAATTGTTATTTAGAACAGAAAATAATCTTTCATGTTTGGATAGCAGCAACTTAGGGAAAAGGTAGAAAAATGGCTTGGAAAAATAAGATAAATGTGTTTCAAATGAAAGACAAAAATGTTAGGGCCAGCAGGTGGTGTGGTGGTTAAGGCACTGCACTCCCACATGGCCAACCATGGTTTGAGTCCTGATCCAGGGGCTTGTTTTCTCACTTTCCCTTTCTTTCTTTCTCTGATCTAATTACTACTAATAATAATAACACCACCAAATAAAATTAAATATATATATATATATATATATATATATATATATATATACACACACTTTTTTTTTTTAGGAAAAAAAAAAAAAGGAAAGAAAGATAAGGAATGTTTTTACTCCTGACCTCCCAACTGTTCTTTGTGAATGTCTACTGCAAGCTGGGCCCTGGGCCTAGGGCTGAACACATCGCCTCACCCAGCAGCTCTGTGTGGACCAACGTAGGCCTGACGGGCCATATGAGGAAATCAGGGCCCACAGAAGTTAAGGAACTTGGCCCAGGTCATAGAACATGGCATGGTGGAACAAGCCCAGCGTGGTTTGATGCCACCTGAACCCTACACTTGCATAACCACATACCAGCTCTCACAGGTGCTTGGGCGCGCTGGTGCTGTGGTTTCCAAAATTAGAAAGTAAACCGCAACCTAGCCTTAAGACTTCATTTTCCTATAAACAGAGTCCGTTCTTAGAGACTGAAAAGAGAAAACGCAGAGATCTGACCTGTGTTCTGAGCAGTGGCTAGGGCCAGCTGTCAGCATCTGAGCGAGCCACGTTTCCTAGGCGGCTGCACTCTGTTCCCTCCAAACAAACTTGTGGACTCCAGGTCTACTCCCAGGCTCCTGCCCGGCAGGGCGTGTCAGGCAGAGCTGCCCTCCTTGTCCTGCCTCTGACTCATTATTTATCTCCGGCAGGAAGTAAACAGGAGAGGAGAATGGGAGAGGGAAGGAGCGAGCGCCTGACTTTTGACACTGGCTGAAAGACAAGGCCACGTGCTGACTTAAGTGTGTGTCTGCTTTTGGCCTGTTTGGTTTCCACAGCACATTTCAGTCTTTAAAGGGAGAGGAAGGGAAGTGTTTTTGCATTATGAGATTATACTCTTTTATTATAACAACTTGGAACAAGGAGAAAAGAGAAAAGTAGAGAGAAAAAACAATCACCAATGCTCCTACTCTCCACAGACAACTGCTCTTAAAAAGTTAGTGTGTTTTTCTCACTCAGTTTTTCCCTAACATTTTTCTTCACTTTGAGATGGCTCTCTCTCTCTCTACATACATACACACACACACACACACACATTTTTATATACAAGGTATTCAAAAAGTTCATAGAAAATGTGTATTATGAGAAAACTATGGATGGATTTAAAAATTTGTTTGCACCAAAATAAATGTGTACTTTAATTTCACTTTTCTGTGACCTTTTTGAAGTGCCCTCATATACTTTAAAAATAATTAATAGATTGTTTTTAGAGCAGTTTTTTAGGTTTACCAAAAATCTAGATAGCAGAGTTCCCATGTACCCCTCCCTCCTCTGTGCGGGTTCCCTGTTACTAATATCTTGCAACAATGTGATACACTTGTTATAATAAATGAGCCAGTACTGATACATTATTATTAACTACAGTCTATTGCTTACTGTAGGTTCCCTGTCTTGCCTATTCTACCAGTTTGACCAATGCATAATGTCATGTGTCTACATTGCAATATTTTTTTAAAAAGCTATTCAATTTTATTTATTTGTTTATTTTTTGAGAGGTTTTTGCTATAGGGCATGTGCACTCACCAGAAAGACAGAGACAGAGAGACAGAGAGCGAGAAATCATTCCCCAGGGGGGATGGCAACACCGCAATCCCTTCTCCTCCATTCTTCTCTCGGGATCTTGGGCATGCACGCACACGCGCCCAGCGTGAGTTTAAGCCACGGGGTCCAGGACTCGAACCGCTGTAGACTACATGGGAGTTCAGCAACATAGCCATTACTTTAACTGCCGGTCCCTATTATTATTGTTTTTTTAAAATTTGACCCAAGAAAGACAGAAACAGGAAAAATGAGAAAAGAAGCTGCCAGGTCCAGAACTCAAAACAGTGGCCAGTCATGTGGTAGTCTGGCACCTTAAGCACCATGTCCCCTGCTGGCTCCAACACTGTGCAATATTATCCAGATTAGTTAAAAAGTCCTTAAAAATTCCTATTCAAGACCAGTGCCTTTCTTGTGGGCAGTGTATAGTTAGGTTTTGCTTTATTAATCTACTCTGACAATCTCTGCCTTTCAATTAGTGTTCATAACATTAACATTTAATTTGATTATTAATATAATTGGTTTACATCTATCAATTGTAATTTATTTCCTATCTGGCCATCTGGTTTTTTAAAGAATTATTTAATTTTATTTATTCATTTATTTATTTTAATTTGACCAGAGAGAGACACAGAGAGAGAAAGAGAAGGTGGGAAAGTGAGAAAGCAAGCCACCAGGTCCAGGACTCAAAACATGGTCGGCCCTGTGGGAGTGTCCAGCACCTTAACCATCACGCTATCTGGTGGACCCCTGTCCATCTGTTTTTTTATTCTTGTATTCTCTTTTTCTTCTTTTGGATTAAAACACTATTTTTATGATTCTATTTTACTTCCCTTTTGGCTTTTTAGCTACAACTATTGCTTGGTGATCTATAATATAGTCTTTAATATACTATAATCTACTTTCATATGATATTGTACCATTCCATGTATATTAAGAGTCTTACAAAAGTAAAACTTTTTTTTTTTTTGGATAGGTTTTCGCTATAGGGCGCGTGCGCTCGCCAGACAGACAGAGAGAGACATAGAGACAGAAAGCGAGAAATCACCCCCCAGGGGGGATGGCCACGCCACAATCCCTTCTCCTCCATTCTCCTTTCGGGATCTTGGGCACGTATGCACACGCGCCCAGCGTGAGTTTTAAGCCACACGGGTCCAGGACACGAACCGCGGTCAACTACGTGGGAGTCCAGCGACATAGCCATTACGCTAACTGCTGGTTCCCAGTAAAACTTTTTTTTAAAAAAAATTGCTAGAAGGCACCTACACTCACTAGAGAAAGAGAGTGAGAGAGAGAGAAAACACTCCCCAATGGGGTGTGATCATGCCACAATCTCTGATTCCCCCTTAGGATTGTGAGCATTCATCCACATGTGCCCAGCATGTTTTTTCAAGTTGTCAGGACTGGGATTTGAACCACAGCAGGGACTGGAACCTCGTTTGGTCATGTGGGATCCATTCCCTTAACTAGTAGGCTACAGGGCCAGCTCACAACACTATGCTTTCATTTCTTCCCATTGACCTTTGCACTAGTGATGTACATTTTACTCCCTCATATGTTTTAAATCCTGCTGTACATGTTAGTTTGTTTGCTTTAAATAGTAAATTGCCTTTTAAAAACAGATTTAGATAATAAGAAAAGAGGATAATATTTTCCTACATAGCTACCATCTCTGGTGTTCTGTATCTTTTTTTGTGTGTAGATCCTGATTACCATCTGATATTTTCTTTCTCCTTGACAGACTTTCTTTAACATTCCTTGAAATCTAGGTCTACTGGGAGTTATTCTCCTGGTTTTTGTGTGACAAAAAGCCCTATTTTTTTAAAATCCTAAAATCTATGTTTTAGAAAGATATTTTATCTGGGGACCAGCAGTTAGCGTAATGGCTATGTCGCTGGACTCCCATATAGTCGACCGTGGTTCGCGTCCCGGACCGGGTGGCTTAAAACTCACACTGGGCACATGTGCATGCGTGCCCAAGATCCCGAGAGGAGAATGGAGGAGAAGGGATTACACGTGGCCATCCCCCCTGAGGGGTGATTTCTCGCTTTCTATCTCTCTGTCTCTCTCTGTCTGTCTGGCAAGCGCTCGCGCCCTATAGCAAAAACCTCTCCATAAAAAGAAAATTTTTATCTGTTCAGAGTTCTTCTTCTCTTTTTTAGTTTATTTATTCACGAGCGCGCATACGTGAGAGAGAGAGAGAGAGAGAGAGAGACAGCACCCCCACCAGGGTCCCTCCTGCAATCCACCCCCAGCCTTCAGCCAGCCACGTGCCAGCATACTCAGGAAGGTCTCTGGACTTGAACCAGGAACCTTTCCATGTTAAGTTGCCTTGCAGGGGCATTTCCTTCTACCACTGTGCCACTATCTGGTCCCAAGTTCAAAGTAGATACAATATTTTTTTTTCTTTCAGTATTTAAAAAATATTTTTCCATTATATTCTGGCTTTCATTTTTTTTCCAATAAAAAGTTTTATCTCTTTCTTACCTTTTTCTTCTTTATTTTCCCCCATGGCTGCTTTTAATATTTTTTACTTTTTAAACTTGGTTTTAAGCTATTTGGATACAATATGCCTTGATGGAGTTTTTTTTTTTTTTTTTTTTTTCATTTTCTTGTGCTAAGACTTGGATGCGTGAGTTTGTTGTTTATATCATATTTGGAAAATTTTTAGCCATTGTTTCTTCAAGTATTTAATTTCCTTTCCTTTGGGGACTCCAATTACACATATATGTAGCTACTTGAAGTTTTCCCACAGCTCAGTGACATTGTATTTATTTTTTCCTAGTCTTTATTTTGGGTTTCATTTTGGAGACTTCTTATTGCTATTTTTTTAAGGTCACTTTTTTTTTCAACGGCTAATCTGTCATTAACATTACCTAGTTAGAGGTAATGTCACTTTAGACATTGTAGCTTTTCTAGACGTTTGATTTGGGTCTTTTTAAATCTCCCATCTGTGCTCAGCATGCTCTTTCTTTCCTACAGCCTCCTGAATATACTTAATATAGTTAAAATATTTTTTAAATGTCCTTGTGTACTAATTTATCATCTATGTGATTTCTGGTTTAGATTTAGTGACTTGATTTTATTTCATCATGGATCACATATTCTTGCTTCTTTGCTAGACACTGTGAACTTTAAGCTCTGGAGTTCTGGATATTTTTGTATTTCTATAAATATTCTTGAACTTTGCTCTGGAATACCGTTGAATTATTTGGAACAACTTAATTCTTAATCCTTCTGGGTCTTGCTTTGTTAGGGGGTGCCAGAGAAGAGTTTGGGTGAGGGTTAATTTTCCCCACTGCTGGGAAAAGACCCTTCTTAGGACTTTAACAGATGCCCCGTGATCTACAAGGTCCCCCACCCTGGCTGGTGGGGAGCACGAACTATTTCCAGCTCTGCACGGACTTGGAGGATTGTTTCCTCTTTATCTTTCGGTTGGTCTGTGCTGGCCTCGGGATTCCATCCATGCGCGTGGTGATCAGTGCTTTGCCGTCTCCAGAGTTCTCTGTTCAACCTTTCTTCTCTGGTACTCCGCCCTGGGAACACCAGCTGCCTTGTCTCCCAGGACACCTCAGGTCAGGAAGACTGATAGGCTCCGTCTGAGAACCCCTCTGATGCCCTTCTCCCCAGGCTTTCGGTGGGAGTAACACCGGAGCTTACTGCGTTACTTTCTTTCTTTTCTTTTTTCTTTTTTAATAATTATTGATTTAATCTTATTTATTATTGTTATTGTTATTATTTTTTTAAATTGACCATAGAGAGAGACACAGAGAGAGAGAGAGAGAGAGAGAGAGAAGGAAAGTGAGAAAGCAAGCTGCGAGGTCCAGGACTTGAACAGCAGTCAGCCACACGGGTGTGGCTTAATGGTTAAACAAGATTAGATCATGTTTTCCCCTACGTCTCCTTAATAGCCAATCCCTCATTATTCCAACCCCTCTTATAATTAGTAATTATTCTTTTTTTTATTTTGCCAGAGGGCACACGTGCTCACCAGGGAGACAAAGCGAGGAGAGAAGGCATCTCCCCGATTGGGGCATGGGGGACACTTCATTTCCTTTTCCATTTCTCCATCCTGTCAGGATTTGGGGCACTTATACACATGGGCCTGGCATGTTTTTCAAACTGCTGGGTCTAGAATTTGAACTGTGCAATTGGCTGTATGTAAACCAGATGCTTTGCACATCAGGCTATAAACTGGCCTAATAGTTCTTTGTATGACATTTTCCAACTCAGCTCTCTGAAAAATGTTGAAAGCTGCCACATCCAGTTTCTTTCTTTAGTTTTAAATGGAAATACAACAAAACACGTGGCATTTATTTTGGGGAAAGTGAGAAGACCCTTCTAGAAAAAAAGAATGAGAAAAAGTATATCATTGGGCAAAAGTTGTTTCTCTTTTCTCTCCAAGGGCTTCTTGTATCACAGATACTTGCAGGCTCCTGTGGCTTTTTATGGCTTCAAAAGCCAACCTTGACAGCACTTAATCCTCCCAGACTTGTCCCTGCAGCTGTGTCAGTGCTGGGAGGAGACTGGGATGGTCTTTATGGCTTTGACACTGAACCGGTTGAGGCCCAGTAATGTTGATTCATTGACTTTTTTCCTCCCCCATTTATGTCGATGGGATTAGAAAAATGAATCTCAACTATGTAGGCTGGTGACTAGGACTCATTCTGAAAGGAAACTCTTAACCCGGTTTTCGTATTCAGTACACAGGATCTCAATTTCAATTTCCCACATTCTGTAAAGACAAGGGCAGCCCTTCTTGTACACCTAGCCATCAAATTCTGAGAAGCACTGAGTTTGATTTTTAAAAAGTCCCTGATAGAAGTACAAGAGGAATTGCCTATGTAGCTTTTGCTATCATTAATAATTAATCCAGAAGAATCAATCATAATTGGCTCAACTACTTATAAAGTTCCTGAAGAGGCTGTCTTTTCAGGCAGTCTTCTCAGCTTGGGGTAGAAAAGGGGGAAAGAATAACTGGAGAGTGGGTGTGTTATAGGAAATAGACTACCTCAGAGAGTCATGATTATTTACACCCTTAGAACTCCTTGGTGACCAGACTCACAAATGATAGGAAAATGTACAAAGCAAAGGAGATGAATATGGATGGCAAATTGATTATGTGGCTAGCAGAAGTTTGGCTGTGTCCCCGTGACACAGGCTGGTCCCCACACCAACCAGCTTTATTCTGATTTCAGGTTTTGGAAGCACTGAAGTCCTTCAGCGGCTTAGTTTACTTTCTTTGGATGGAGTCTTGGTCTTCCTTTTCATGAAAAATGGTTGTACCCACAACATTAGCCAATTCAGATTTTGACCCGCCTTCAGAATGTGTGGAGAAATGAAACACTTCAGTGACCCTAAGTTACACTTTGGGTTTGAGAAGCTAATTAATCACATTCCTTCTTGGGACCAGCAGATGGAGTAGAAGTTGTGTCACTGGACTCCCATATAGTCTACTGCAGTTTGAGTCCCAGACCCGGTGGCTTAAAACTCATGCTGGGTGTGTGTGCATGAGTGCCCAAGATCCTGAGAGGAGAATGGAGGAGGAGGGATTGTGGTGTGGCCATTCCCCTGGGGGGTGATTTCTTGCTTTCTGTCTCTCTGTCTCTCCAGCAAGTGCACATGCCCTGTAGTAAAAAATCTCTCTAAAAAACAAAGAAACAAACAAGTGCACATTCCTTTTCCCCAGATTCATTGTGAAATAGATACCGGGGTTGATAGAAACAAGAACATCAGCATTATTAATGGCAAGATTGAGTTGAAAGACATGTCAAAATCGGACTTATCCTGTTCTCCCCCAAACTAACCTTCCCCATCCAGTGCCAGACGCAGGTGCCATGAATGTCAGGGAGCGCCGGCCCCTGCTGGCTTATCACAGGGCAGATGGCGGGGAGAGGAAAGGGGGCTGCATTGTGGGTAGACACATCAGCGAGCTTGAGCATTTTAAAACAGCCATGGAGGAAATTAGAACCGTGGGGCTGTTCCTCTCCCTCTCCCCCATCTCGTCTTCTCCTAGAGGGATGGCAGGAAGGGCGCAATTTGGCGGCAGCATCATACTTCACTGTGAGCTCAGGGGTGTCGGGGAAGTCCCTCATCTGAGGACCAAAGCAAGAACATCACCCAGCCCCTGCACTCCCACATCTTCAGCCCAGCTGCCCCCACTGCTGACGCAAGTGTCAGAGTTGGTGGGTCCCCGAGGCTGCGTTCTCTCACTGGCCTTCACTCTATCCCATGCTTTCCCTTTCCAGAAAGTTTACTGGAATGCAATGAGTAACAATGATGATGCGATGTGAGAAAATCTCGTCTTTTGAATTAATTTGTGAATATAACAAATTATTCACAGACTTCTGTACTTTATAATTAGTAACAAATTACTTGGAATGCACCCTCTAACTCAATAGACCTACCCATGCACATAGGGATTTGGAGTTGAGCAACGCCCCCTAACCTCATTTGTTTCACAGAAGGATTTTTGGAAAAGCACTTTGCCTTTTCTGGGCTTCAGTTTCTTCATCTGTAAATGAGATGTTTAGACTAATACGTTATGGGAATGCTGTGATTGTATGGAAGGAAAACGCTTTCTTAATCTTCAAATGAAGCAACCATGATTTGGAAGCCTTGTTGAATATTCAGTTTCATTGACTCGGGTTCCTTTGTATCTGTCCATCCAACCTTTCATTCACTCATACATTCATGTATTCTACAATATTTATTAAATATTTGCTATATGCCAGGCCCCGAGGATACAGTCTTAAAAGGAGGCAAGGACTCAGCCTACATTGTACTCCAGTGGGGGTGAGGGTCACCTTCCCTGTTGATGGCAGCTGTGACTAGTGCTAGGAGGGCCTGCCAAAGGAGGCCCTCTGGGAGCCAAGGCCAGGGAAGCTTTACGGGAAAGTGAAATTGGGGCCTGAGATCTTTCTGAGAGGAGCAGCCGGGGTCCAGGCTCCAGGCTCCAGACAGATGCAGGGTTGAGTAGTTCTATGTAGGATGAGGAGGAAAGGTAGGTTGGGGCCATAGCCGACAGTAAATCAAAGCCACTGGAGAGTTTTCCTAATTGGGACCAGAGGAGCAACTTTCATTTCTCAGCCATCGCCCTGGCTGCAGTCTGGAGAACTCAAGGAAGGGGCCAGAGTGGATGAGAGACAGGGCTCTTCACCTGTCCAGGTGAGACGCTGGTGCAGGCAGCAAGCACAGGGCGCAGGAGGCAGTGCGGGCTCTGGAGACAGGCAGCGCCACAGGGCTCCATCTTGCTTTGCATCAGTATCTCTTCAACTGCAGAGCTGGTCTTGGGCCTCTCAGGAAATATTTCTTGGTGCACAATGAATCGGGGATATTCATCTGCCAGGCCGATGTGCTGATTTTAAATGAATTCAAAACTGAAACGTGCTGGGACCAGCAGTTAGCGTAATGGCTATGTCGCTGGACTCCCACGTAGTCGACCGCGGTTCGAGTCCCGGACCCGGCGGCTTAAACTCACGCCGGGCGCGTGTGCGTGCGTGCCCAAGATCCCGAGAGGAGAATGGAGGAGAAGGGATTGCGGCATGGCCATCCCCCCTGGGGGGTGATTTCCTGCTTTCTATCTCTCTGTCTCTCTCTGTCTGTCTGGCGAGCGCACGCGCCCTATAGCAAAAACCTCTCCAAAAAAAGAAAAAAATAAAAAAAAACTGAAACGTGCTCAGCACAGGCCTGGCCTTAGTGAATGCTCAGTGTGTGGCAACTCTTCACCTTTGTGATTTTGCTTTACGCTTTTGCTGGTCTACTAGTGCAGGGGGCCACCTTTGTGTTTTCTGCAGCCAGTCTCTTTCCTCCCTCTAAGCGTTGCATGCACATACGTTTTCAAAACTATGCACTTAAGAACTCGTCTGGGCGTGGCTATCTCTAGCTAGGGAAATGGGGAGGAATTTTTCCATGTCCACATCATCTGCTTAGACCTTTGCTACAATAAATGGCCCTTCCTCCCAGGCCACTGCACACCACACCACACACTTCTCCCTTTGCTATGCTGTGGTCTACACCAGGAGGCTGGAGTCTTTGTGCCCTCCCTGATGACCTTGACACAGAGGCGCCCCTGTGAGCGGAAAGGCTTCCTCTGATGGCCTGTGCTGCCCGGAATGCAAAGCACTTGCCTTGTGGATTCTGAGCAGAGCCTTTAGGCCATACATTTTGGCTCTATCTGGAAGCATAAAAGGACATTATGTAAGCTTCAATTAATGCAAAGCCCTCCCAGATCAGTTCTTAGAATTTTTTGCCCTTAGGCAAATTTGCTCCTGGTGAGTGACTTTAATCTGGCTTTAAAATTGCTTCTGGTGGATAATCACAGAGATTTCTGATGCTCAGCTTAAGCTAAATAAGCCAACCTCTGGGTTCGTATATGAGGGGAGTTGCTGTGTGCCTCACACTTAGTGGGAAATGTGTTCCTGTTTGCTCTCTGATAAGATGGCGTGGGGTAACATAAATTTGCAAGGTGCCAATATAGAGTGGGTTTATCATCTTGCCCCAGATGATAATGACTTAAGTCAGCCTGAAGGGAAGCCACACATTCTCCCTAAATTGGCATTTCCTGCCAGAGGCAAGGAAGTGGCTTTGTTTGTTTTATTTCTAGTAGGATAAAGGAGGGGGCGATATGTTCTAGGATCCTTGTGCAAGCCAACACCAATAGGAGCACTTTGTTTCCAAAATAATCTCATTACCTACTGAAATATTTGACCCTCAATTAATGAGTGGTTATTAAAGGGAAAATGTCTGGGCATGGAACATGGAATTATTGGTTGGGGAGCAATCCATCGAGCCAACAGTCTCGAGGTTTGAGTTCCTTCCTGGCACTTTCCAGGGAGTCAGGCCAAAGTGCCTTACGTGAATCCTGGGTGGTTTCACACGCTTCAGTCAGGATGGGCCAGGGATCTACTGGGGCCCATCTGTCCTTGGTGACCATTTGCAGACTGAAAGCATTCAAATAACTTACCCTCAAAGTGTTCTCCTCTTTGCCCTTGTCAGCTCTGCCTTTGGGTCAGAAAATGGTCATCTGTTTGAGACAGTGGCCAGCTCTGTCCCAGGGACACTTCCTGTGTCCCATATGCAGGAACAGTCATTAGGTAAGGATGGCTGTCATGGTGATGGTGTGAACACGTTGCCTTCAAGGATGTCAAAGGGTGTACATGTGTTTCAGGGGTGAGGGGCTTGGCAGAGAGGCTGGGATGAGACCATGTATAGAGCTTCTTGCTCTCCTTGGGAGTTAGTCTTGAAGGCAGCATAGCAGAGTGAATGAGATCATGGCTCCTGGAGCCAAGTGCCCAAGTTGAGATCCAAGCTTCGCTCCTCTGTGCTCCAGTGTTATTGTCTGCAAATAGCAGACGTCCAGTGTTACTGTCTGCAAAGCGCTGATGTCCAGTGGATTTTGTCCATCATCTCTCCAACTTTTTAGTTTGGAAAACTTGAAATTTCAAAACTGTTGAAAGTCTAGAACAATAACTACCCATGTACCTATTTAGTTAGTCTTCTCTGGCTGCCACAGGAGTATATCACAGCTGGGTAGCTTAAACCACAGGAATTCATTTTCTCATAGTTCTCGAGGCTAGAAGTCCAGGTCAGGGGACAATCAGGGTTGATTTCTGGTAAGGCCTTTCTTCACAAGTTGCAGAAGGCAACCTTCCTATCTACTTTCCTTCCTTCTTATTGCCAGAGGGCATGTGCACTCACCAGAGGAAGAGAGCCACAGAGAGAGGGGAGAAAGAGAAAGGCAGAGAGAGAGAGAGAGAGAGAGAGAAAGAAAGCAACCTCTTACGGGACAGAGTCACACCATAACCCTTTTTCCTCCATTCCTACTTCTCGTCAAGATTTTGGGAATGCGACGGGACCAACAGTTGGCGTAATGGCTATGTCGCTGGACTCCCATGTAGTCAACCGTGATTCGAGTCCCAGACCCGATGGCTTAAACTCACGCCGGGCGCGTATGCATGTGTGCCCAAGATCCCGAGAAGAGAATGGAGGAGGAGGGATTGCTGCATGGCCATCCCCCCTGAGGGGTGATTTCTCGCTTTCTGTCTCTCTGTTTCTCTCTGTCTCTCTGGCGAGCGCACGCGCCCTATAACGAAAACCTCTCCCCCCCACAAAAATAAAAAGATTTTGGGAATGCGTTCACACATACGAGTGTGTTTTTCTTTTCTTTTTAAAATAATTATTTGTTTTATTTTATTTATTTATTCTATATATTTTTTAAGTTTAACCAGCGAGAGACAGAAGGTGAGAGTGAGAGAGTGAGAAAGTGAGAAAGCAAGCAAGTTACCCAGGTTGGGATTTGAATTGCAGCCAGCCATATGGGATCCAGCTCCTTTAACCACTGTAGTATGGGGACAACCCAGAAGGCACCTTTTCACTGTGTTCTCACATGACCTCTCCTCTGTGTGTTCATGCACTCTTCCTCTTTTTATAAGGACACAAGTCCTATTGGATCAGTATGCTGCCCCTATGACTTCATTTAACCTTAATTCCCTCTTTGAATGTCCTGTCTCAAAACATAGTCACATTGCGGGGTAGGGCTTCAACATATGGACTTCAGGGGGACACAGTTATGTCTACCCTACATACTTTTATATTTGAACAAAGGTGCACTTCACCATCACCTTGTAGGCATTCCTTATATGTGAATGCATGTGCATTGCCTTGCTTGGGAAGCTGGAATTTTGGCATTGGTTGCGGAGAATAGAATCTTTCCTCTGGCCACATCCAGAATACTGTGGGTCTGTGTACATGAATATGGACACATGCAAAAGTAACACCAAGTTCCATAAATTGCTCTTTGCTGTCTTCCTCCCAATAATAACTTCAAAGAAAATGGCCAAAGCCTTAGAAAAACCTTAATGTCTATGATTTTCCTGATATCTCCAGATATTAAAAAATGTGTCATCATAGCAGGTACACAGAATCATGATTATGTAAAAATAACCAAAATTGTAACCCCTAAAAAATTGTATAGAAAAAATATAGGAGATTCACTAGAACACCAAAAATGACTAATACAGAGACTATTTTTTGACATTTTTTAATATCATACTTAAATCTATACAAATATACATATATTTATATGTACACACATTTGTGGTAGCGAGTACATATGTGTGTACGTGCACGTGCATGAGAGAGAAGCACTATCAACTTGGACTCATCATCCTGAGCCTGTTTCCCCAGCTGGCCATATGATCCCGTCTTGTTGGGTGCCTGTGCTACCTCTGCCCCAGAGTGGCTGGACCATAGTCATATATTTTATTTTATTTATTTACTTATTTTTAGTTTTTTTTTTTTTTGCCATAGGGCAAAACCAGTGTGCTCACTGGAGAAAGACAGAAAGAGACAATGAGAGGGGAAGTGAGAAATCACCCCCAGCAAGGATGGCCATGTCATAACCCCTTCTCCTTTATTCTCCTCCTGGGAATTTGGGCACATGAGCCCGGTGTGATTTTCAAGCTGCCAGGCCCAGGATTTGAACTGCAGTCAGTTATATGGGAGTCCAGCACCTTAGCTACCACACCGCCAGTCATATATAGTTTTAAATTATTTATTTTATTTTATTTGTTATTACTATATATTTTCTAATTTGACCAGAGAGAGAGGAAAAAGGGAGAGTGAAAAAGCAAACCACCAGATCCGGGACTTGAACCACTGTTGCCCATGGAGGAGTACAGTGCCTTAACTACCATACCACCTGCTGGCCCCTGGTCATATATTTTAAGTTAAAAGTGTGGACCAGCTGGTGGTATGGTGGTTAAGGCAGCTGGATCCCACATGGCTGACTAAGCAGTTTGAGTCCCGGATTCTATGGCTTGAAAAAGATGTCAGGCACATGTGTGGGTGTGTGCCTAAGATCCTAGGAGGACAATAGAGGAAAAGAGATTGCGGTGTGGCCATTCCCCCGGGGGTGATTTCCCACTTTCTCTTTCACTGTCTCTGTCTCTCTTTCTCTCTCTCTGGCGAGTGCACACACCCTAAAGCAACAACCTCTAAAAAAAAATTTACAAAAAAAAAAAAAAAAAAAAAAAAAAACTTTTTGTGTTTTCTACATTTCAGAATATTATTAATGAATTTCCATATTTCCCTATTCACTACTGACCAGCATGGCAAGCCCCATACTAAGTGCTTGAGGCTCCCTGCATTGATTTTTGAAGAAAGTGTGGGCATGTATAATATTAATAGTTGTGGGAGGGGTGGGAAGTGGGAGCTCTTCTTGGAAAGGAGTGAGCTGCATGGGGACAGTGCTTTTGTGGCTGAGGCACCTGGTGACCTTTTGTGGGGGAGACTGGGAGTGATTTTGTTTGTAATTTGGTTCTGTCTTTGGCATCTTTGAAAGCCAATGGAACAATAAATGTTTTCATTGTTGGCAGTGTTGGCCTCGGAGGCTCCCACTCTGCAACTGAGGTTTCTGCCAGCCCAGATCGGTGCATCGTGCCCCCAGAGGCAACTGAACCAAAGACGTGCCCACAGGAAGCCACGGGGCCAGAAGATTCTCCATTGTCCGACCCACCACCATCCTGGGAGCACGACTGCCCCTCAGCCTCCATGCCTTTTGCTGAGTGCCCCCCAGAAGGTCACTTGGCAAGTCCTGCAGTAGCACCTGAAGATGGGCCCCTTGCCCAGCACCCCAGGCAGGAACCTTCCCCAAATGCTCCAGGGGAATCCATGGCAGCATTTGTCCCTGAAGGGGACAGTCTTACTCAGCAAAGTGTGGTGGCCAACATCCCCAGTGCTGATGAAAGAAAGAAAGAGCTAGAGGAAGAGGGACAGAAGTCTTCCTCTTCCAGCTGCGCTGACCAATTGCCAGGAATTTCACCAGTACCTCTCAGGGGGCCAGTGAAAGGACAACTGTGTGGACCAGGTGACGTGCCTAGTGGTATAAAGTCCCAAGATGAAGAGGCCACGGGTGACTTTCTCCCTCCAGAGTCCAGACAGGAAGTGGCTTCTATACAAGAGTCTCCCGAGGCCCCTGCTGCAGCCCAGCCAGGAAAGGAGAGCTCAGCTGTCTCAGAGAAGTCCCCCCCAGAACCAGAGACCCTGATCCCACAAGATCCAGCCTCAGACAGAGGAACTTGCCAAGTGGGGGTGCCTCCTCAGTATTTAACTAAGGACTTGGGATTCCTCAGGGCCTGCCACCCCGCCGGGAGCAAGTCAGGGGCTGCCCAAGAAGCTGAAGCGCATGCTCCTTCCCAGGAGAACCAGCAGCAGCAAATGGAAGCACATCTGCTGCATGCAGAGTGGCCCCAGGTCGTGAGTCCTGGCCTGGCACCAGGTGATGGGTGCTCTGGGAAGGAGACTCTGGGTGTTAGTGGTGCTCAGGGTCACTCGCACACAGGGACACGAGGAACTGAGCCCACTCCAGCTGTCTGTGCGACAGCAGGCGGCCAGCCTGAAGGGGCTTTGCTTGTGAGTGCTGAGCCCTGCCCTGGTGGTCCGACTGAGGAACCATGTTCAGCTTCAAGCCTCACTTCACATCCAGCTGCTTCTGTTGCCACAGAAGGCCCCAGCAGGTTGGACAGAGAGATGGTTTCTGGGGCTGAGATAGCCGTTTCTGCAGATCCAGCTGAACAGCAGGTGGACACAGGGTTGGCTGCACTAGAGGAATACGAATCAGCTCTTAAAGAACGCCCAGAAGGGAGCCCCAGAGAGATGCCTGTCCCTTCACCCCAAGGCAGTGGAGAGCTCTGGAACAGAGAGCAAAGCCACACTGCTCAGCCAGGGCTGCTACCCCCCTCAGGCTCCCAGTGCATCAAATGAAAGTGCTGGAAAGTCACTGGGGCCACAGGATGGAGCCAAGGCCCTTAATGACACTGAAAGCTCAGCTGTGGCTGAAGGGAAAAGCAGATCACCTGGAGATCACCCTAGAGATCAGGAAGAAGCCCCAGAGCCACCTGGAGGGGCAGATCCTGGGAACCTCAGGGGAGAAGAATCTCAGGCCTTCAGCTGCAAGTCCAGTCCTGAGGTATGCAACGATGAGGTTTCAAAACCCAGTGGTGATGCAGAGAACAGAGTCCTTCTCGGCTCAGATTCAGCACAGTCACCCAGAAAGGGAGGTGCTAAGCACGCAGACAGGCCTGACTCTCAGGCAGCAGCGTGGAGTGAGATGGCAGACACCCACATGGCGGGTGTATCTGGCTCACAGCACACACTCCATGAGGAGGCCCATGTTCTGCCCCCTGCACTGGATGGAGCTGGGGAACACCCTGTTCCTGAAGGAGCCGGCTGGGAGGGGCCAGGATTGCAGACTAAATGTCCTGACACCCTTCAGGGCAGAGGAGAGCTGGGAAGTATGGAGTTTCTTCCTGCTTTTGAATCTGAGAAATCAGATTTCCAGTCAACCCCTGCTGTAGAAGTTGGATCCAAAGCCCAGACAGTAGAGAGCACATCTGAAATAAAGATGACGGGCCACCCATCCCCACAGAGGCCGGACACCTGTGATGGGAAGGGCTTGCTGACATCCCCGGGCCAACTCCATGGGCTGAGGCCTGATGCAGCTGGACAGAAAGGTCATGCAGACGTGCCACATCCCGCCGAAGGAGAGACCTTGGCAGTGGACTGCGGGCT
The DNA here is from genome assembly GCA_026018925.1 of Tupaia tana. Lineage (NCBI taxonomy): Eukaryota > Metazoa > Chordata > Mammalia > Scandentia > Tupaiidae > Tupaia > Tupaia tana. The sequence continues at coordinate 33,039,019 of JAKSZU010000010.1, forward strand.
CCCCATGCTCAGCCTGGAGCAAGAACAGCAGGGAAACCTGTCCTGCCCAGGGGCTGGCTGGATAACAGGAACTGTATCTGAGTGGCCCCCACTGTCGTTTGAAAACCAGCTCTGGCCATCCCAACCAGACCCAGAAGCATCCATCTTCAATATACCCAGGGAGAAGATGCAAGCACCTGAAACTGGGAAAGAAATTTATCCGAGCGATCCAGGTCTTAAGAACGAGGGTGCAGATTCTCCCCAAGTCCATGTGCCTGTGAAACCTCAAGAGGATATGAGCTTGCCCACTCATGGAGGAAAGCAGCAGCTTTCTGGGTCAGCACTTCAAAGTGAGCTCCCCAAAGGCAGTCTGTCTGATGCTCCAAGTCCATCTCCCAGGGACACAGTTCCAGAGAATTCTCTGACAGAGGAGTCAGCATTGTCAGCACAAATAGGGACAGAGGCCACCTGCACTAGAGGAGAATGGACAGGAGGGAACACACCATGGTGGCCAGCCCTTGAGGGTCTCACCTCCTGCAGCAGACACCTTGAAAGACTCTGCTGTTGCAGGTAACCTGAGCAGGAAAGAAAGCTGCTCTGCTGGGCAGGAGCTGAACAAGTCCCAACAGGAGCTGGCTGCTGTTTTCAAAGCAGGCAGCCAGCATGAAGAAGCCTGTCAAAGGGATGCAGGAGTTTCTGAAGCAGCTGACGCTCGGCCCCCTGCTCTCGGGCTTGGGTAAGAAGGAGACGGCAAGTAGAAACACAGCGGGCGCCCCGCCCTGTCTACCTGACTCAGTAGCTCTTCTAGATGCAGCTCACTGCTCGCCAGCCCCAGCACTAGCCAGCCCCGGAGTCACACCCACCCAGGATGCTCCGGAGAGAGAGACATGTAATGAAATCCACGAAGGGAGACAGCAACCAGTGTCGGCCCCGCAAGCAGGAAATGGAGTGCCCCCCGCCGCCTTGGATGCTGAGGCTCAGAAGCTTCTTGGAAGTTCCCCATCAGCTGGGGACCAAAGCGGTGAAGGGGGGACTGCCCAGACTGGTGGTAAGACTGATGAAGGAGACACGGGGATGCAGCAGGCTCGGGGACAAACCAAGAGACACTGTTGGGAGTGAGGGCTCCTTTCTGACTGAGCACTGCCTCATCCTCAGGGAGGATCCTTCCATCTCTACTTTTTGGTGACCCCTGTCAAGCTGAGCAGCACACATCTACCTGCCAGGATGGTGGGATTCCTAGGAGCACTGTGGATATTTCTGCCTGCCAGGCTGACCTGGACTCAAACAGGCTCCTGCCTTCTGGGGATACCTAAAGAGGCTGCTTCTCACACTCCTGACACTCCTTACCTGCATATTGATGGTGCTGTCAGGAAAGGGGCAGAAGATAGTCATGTGGAAGATGTCTTCTCGAAGGGTCCCATAGCTCCTGGTTGCAAGAGGGAGCAAGGAGAGCCATCTAACATGCTTCATGGAGGCAGGCTGCCTCCATGAAGCTGTTAGATGGCTCTCCTGCCTCCCTCTTGCAACCAGGAGCTACAGGTGGGGAAATCTCTGCAGTGCCAGCCAGCAGTGGGAGCCCCAAAACTGAGGCCACTGAGGGACTTGTGGACTTCGTGCCTTACCTGGATAGAATGCCACGTCTGGCTGAGGGTAAGCAAATAACAGGGGAGGAAAAAGTGACAACAGCTCCGGGGCAGATGCCAAGACCAGTGAGATTCCAGCGTGCCCTGACAATGTGGAGGATGTGGTGGGCCATGCAGCAAGAGAGACACAGGAAAGCAGAGAGAGAACAGAAGAGCCTTCTCAAGATCTAAGGAGGGGCGCATCAGGGCGTGCAGATCCAAGCTCTAAGCAGACTGGAAAGATCACTGGGCTCCCTGACTTCAGGGAGCACATCACCAAGATCTTTGAGAAGTCTATGCTTGGAGCCCTGACTGCTGATCGGTCGCAGAGTGTAGCTGGAGAAAAGGCAGGAGCTGGGAAGAATGTTATGGGCAAGGACCTCACCGTGCCACAGTGCCTAGAAAAGCTTCTAGATGGGACTCAAGGAACAGTCACCACCCCCCTCCCCACACTTCTCCCTGGACTCTTGGTGGAGAAGAAGCCAGAGTTGGTCACAGAGGCTGAGATTTCCTGTTTGGCTCCCCAGGATCCAGCTCCAGACAAGCTGCCAGGGCTAGCAGGACCAACCTCAGAGCAGAACCTGTTAGGTGCTAGTGTTGGGGAAGAAATGACAGGTGTCCCACCTCTAGTGAGGAGCCAGAGGCCAGAAGGGTCTGAGGAAAGCTGGCCAGGGCCTGGGAGGCCAGGCTCACTCAGAGCAGGGGAAGGGCAAGCAGGATCTAGCGCCAGGTCTTTCCTCACAGGTGGCTACTCAGAGTATTCCTGCAGAGAAAGCCACTGACTTCCAGGGGACTCCCCAGAGCCTCAGAGGAGACGCCTCAGCTCCAGATGCCAGAATTCCTGCTGGAAAACAGCACCAACAACCATCCACCTGTGACAGTCAACACAGAAGTGACAGTACTCAGGACTCGGTGCTCACAGAGGGTCCAGGTAACGGGCCAGGACCCACCTGTGCCCTGGGAGTCTCTTCTTCCCATGGGACTGCCTTGATTGCACCTGAAGCTAACAGTGAGCCCTGGACCCCTGACATGCTGCCAGGTGAGAGGAGGCCTGGAGGTGCTGCTGGCATCTTAGAAATGCAAAATGCTCTGGGCAATCAGAGGGCCCTTGAGCCACCAGCTGGAGAAGTATCGGACACTGCCCTGGAGCCCGGGAAGGTGGTAGGAGCTGCCGGGGAGACAAGGGGTGACGTCATGTTGAGCAGTGCTGAGACACAGGCACGTGCGGCAGGTGACCTGCCGGAAGCAGGTACTACAGGGTTGTTCCCCAGCACAGCTTGTGACTGGGCGCTGCCGGGGAGCCGTCAGGACCCAGCCTGCTCTGACAGGGCTCTGGCGATGGAGGATGCTGCTGCCCCACATGGGGGCAGCCCAACCAGGCACCACCAGCCAGCCACGAAGCAGCCAGGGCCTGAGGCTTCTGGTCCTGTTGAGGACGGGAAGGCGTGTGGCTCCTCGCTTCCAGAACCTGACGAAACTCGGGACCTGAAGCAGCCACGCTTGGCTCCAGAAGAGCTCCACACTGACAGGTACTTCAAAGGCTAAATCCTCAGGGGAATGTGCAGTTGGTTTCAAGGTGATTCCCAACCTGATTTTTTTTTTTTTTAAATCAATCTCATAGACGGGTGGTTTTCAAAACGCTAACTTTTCTATATTGAATTGCTTAAATGTGCTGCTCACCTTCTCTGGATGTGCTAAGATTCTGAAAAAGGTGAGAGAAATGGCTGGAGGTGTGGGAATTGTTTCATGTGTCTTGTTCCTTTCCTTGTGATCTGTAATTTATCTCCCATAAACCACTGAGGAAGTATGAACTGTTTATTGGCCCGCTGCAAACTACTGGGTCGTGGGTCATAGGTCATCACAGTCAGCCATGTGAATTTCTGGAATCAAAATACATCTGCTTTTGGGACCAGCAGTTAGTGTAATAGCTATGTCGCTGGACTCCCATGTAGTCGACCGTGGTTCCAGTCCCGGACCCGGTGGCTTAAACTCATGCTGGGCGCGTGTGCATGTGTGCCCAAGATCCTGAGAGGAGAATGGAGGAGAAGGGATTGCAACGTGGCCATCCCCCCTGGGGGGTGATTTCTCACTTTCTGTCTCTCTGTCTCTCTCTCTGCTTGTCTGGCGAGTGCACACACCCTATAGCAAAAACCTCTCAAAAAAAAAAAAAAAAAAGAATAGGAAAGAAAAAAAAGATACATCTGCTTTTGAATCTGGATTTATTTACCTGATTCAAACATCTCAAAACCGTAGTCTGACTGAGGCCCATCTTTCCCTAGGGATCTTAGCTTTGTAGCCACCTAAAGCTGTAATTGGGAAAAGTGCTTTTAAAGTAGGATAGGGAGAAAAATGCCCCCTTATCATCTATATTATCCCGTGGATTGCTTTCTTTCACTATCCCAGAAAGAGCCCCAGGCTTGGGCCATCTACCTTACCTTTGGTTCCTGAGAAGGCTGCTCTAGGAGTCGTGGGCGGGACCACTTCTCATGAAGCCAGAAGTGCAGGAGGAGCAGAAAGGTCAGTGGAATTTATCAGTCTGGGAAGCCTGCAGTGCTTTCTATAGACAGACACACATGGGATGGTTTGCAAAGGGGAGTGAGCCTCATGCAGGAGTCCTTGTATAAGAAAGAAGCGAACAGCCATCCCATTCTATATGCGGGTAAAATAGTCCCAGAACTGACTGAAAGCTTCATTGTTGTGAAAGACATTCAGTGGGTTACTTTCACACCTAAGCTGATTACCTTATTTTTAATTAAAAAAACCAAACTTTATTGAGATATAATTCACACACCATGTAAGTCACTCATTTAAAGTGCATACAATCCAATGGCTTTAGCATATTCACAGAGTTGTGAACCATGGTTGCACAATTCAGAACATTTTTATTCCCCTAAAAAGCTCCTAGACATCACACCCCAATCCTCCCACCCCAGTCAGCCCCAGGCAACCACTCATCTGGTTTCTGAGGCAAATGGACTCAACATTGATTTAATCTCAGAAGCAGGAATGGCTCATCACCAACAGCTGTCCCCCCTCCATAGAGACCTCGAGATCAGAGGAGGACAAATGGCAAATGTAACTGTGAACCTCAGATCTTCACACTTGCAGTGTGCCTGCCTGTTCTTTCCTAAGCGAAATGACACCTACGGTTGTGCAGAAGCTGCTGTTCCATGTTTCATCCTTCTGGGGAAATGGAGATATTCTGGACAGAGACACAACAGTAACGAGCTTTGTGGCATACCTAGACCTTCGGTTGTCCTGGTACTTGTGTGTGTGTGTGTGCGCGTGTGCTCACATGCGCGCACACTTGTGCATATGAGTGGGGTGGGGTCAGACTTTAAATGAGTACCTGTGTAGTCTACCAAACAGCTGCAGGCATTTTGTAAATGATTTGATTCATATTTTGCACATGCGGAAAGAATGTATGATCACCTGTTTTTCGAGTCTGAACACTTCCACAGAACCCAGCTGCCTTTGGTGCCCTACAATAGTGACTCTCATAACTCTGAGGCAGCGTGGAGGTGGGCGTGTGCTGCCAAACCGAAGCCAGTGTAGGCAGCCCTGGACACCTATCTCTGCTGCTGACATAGCATACCATTTCCTGCTGCCTTTGCTGGTGTGTACTGTTTTACGTGCCCAGTTCGGGTGTAGAAAAATCTCCCTCTACCTGGGAAAAATCTCCCTTACAAAGGACTATATTGGCTCCTTCTTTTTCAATGTGCTTCACTGTTTTATTACCTTTTGGGAGAACTCAGGGCCACATCTAGTAATCCAATAAATATTTCATAGCTCATGGTTTTAAACACTTGAAATTTTAAAATTAAAATTTCTAAATTAGTATTAGGAATTATTATTTTCCTGGAACCCTTGTAAGGAAAAGCATAAACAAAAGTATAAATAAAAAGTATTAGAAAAGTATAAGTAAAAAGAATAATCCACAACCACACCACTTCATGATTACTATTAATAGTCTAGTGTTCTTTCACCCATGGTTTTCCCAGTTTCAGTATTAAAGAGTTTTTTTCCTTTGCCTTCAAAATTTTTTACTCACATCAGTTTTAATGGCTGAAGTTTTATGACTGATCTTAGCTTTCTGGGCATGTTTCTGTTCTCTTTGCTCCTGTTGAGACTTTTGAGTTGCGCGTTCCACTGCGAAGAGGTCCCAGGTGAATGGAGGTTTGCTGTAGGTGTAACATCCATACCAGATGTTGAAGATTTAGTATTTTATATATATGTATATGTATATACATATATATAAAATATAGTAATATAGTATAAAAGCTCATCATTGGGGCCAGCAGGTGGCATGGTGGTTAAGGTGTTGGAATTCCTACATGGCCAACTGTGGTTTGAGTCCTGGTCCTGGCAGCTTGCTTCCCCTCCCCCGCTCTCTGGCAAAACTCATGTGAAAAAATAGCAATAATAATAAATAATTCTTTAAAAAACACATCATTAATCATTTTAAATATCGATTATATATGAAATGATAATATTTTGGATATATTGGGTTAAAATGTATTATTAAAGTTAATTTCACTTTTTTTTCATTTCTGTTTTCATTTGGCCATAGGGTACATGTGCTAGCCAGAGAGAGAGAGAGAGAGAGAGAGAGAGAGAGAGAATATGAAATTACTGCCCAGTGGGCATGACCACACCACAGTCCTGTCTCCTCCATTCTTCTCTTGGGATTTTGGGCACACACACCCATACACCCAGTATGTTTTTCAAGCTACTGGGTCTGGGACTTGAACCACACAGTTGGCCACGTGAGATCCAGAGCCCTTACCTCTGTGCCACCTGCTATCCTTTCTTTGTGTTTTTAAGTTGCTCCTCACATTTTAAAAATTACATATGTGCCTTGTGTGTACATGGCTCATGTTCTATTTATTAATAGATCATGTGATCCAGAACTTGCTTTTCCCTGGCCCTTGAAGGAAATGGGACGGTAGCAGGCAGGCCTTCCATGTGCTTTGGGCTCTTAGGGCTTCCATTGTCCAGCCGGGGTTGAGACTTTCCAGGAAGAATTTTAATTGAATTCTCTTCTCCAGCCTGTCGGGGGGTGACCTTTGGCTTTCCTTCTCCTAAGGAGAATGACGGGGGGAGAGGTGAACAGGTCACAATAGATTCCATCTTATATTTGGAGATAATCGAAGGTATCTGGAAGGGTTCAGACCAGTTTTATCCAACAGGAATATAACATAAGCCACAAATATAATCTTAAAATTTCTAATAACCACATTAAAAAAATAAACAAAAAAGAAAAAATTAACCTTAATAATATACTTTATTGACCCCAGTATATCAAAAATACTACTGTTCAATAAGTAACTAATATAAAAATTATTGAGGCAGTAGTCTATATTTGTGTTCTCATACTGTGTTTGACATCTGATATGTATTTTTTTTTTTTTTTTGGAGAGGTTTTTTTCGCTATAGGGCGCATGCGCTCGCCAGCCAGACAGAGAGAGACATAGAGACAGAAAGCGAGAAATCACCCCCCAGGGGGGATGGTCATGCCGCAATCTCTTCTCCTCCATTCTCCTCTCGGGATCTTGGGCACGCACGCACACATGCCCGGCATGAGTTGTAAGCCACCGGGTCCGAGACGCGAACCGCGGTCGACTACGTGGGAGTCCAGCGACATAGCCATTACTCTAACAGCTGGTTCCCTATTTTTTAAAGTTTATTTATTTTATTTCTTTTTTTGGAGAGCGTATGTATGTGTGAGAAAGACAAGTGCCCGGCAGGGTCTCACTGCAATCCCCTCCCCAGCCATCCAGCCAGACAGGATTATGGGCGTGCACATGTGAGGACCCTGCATGTTCCAGGATGACCTGAGATCCAAGCCCTGACAAGCCATGTGTACCTGCACGGCAGACAGCCTGCTATCACCAGCGCCATTGTAGCGGGGCCTGGTGCGTATGTCGTGCTCACCGCACGTCTCAAGTAGAACCAGCCACATTCCAAGCCCCGAGCTGAGTGTGCTGAGCAGCTGCCTCACTGAACACTCCAGACACTTCCAGAGATCTAATAACTATCGAGAACTGATTTGAAGGCCAACCCTTTCCACAGGGACCCCAAAGGCCTACATCTCTCTGCCCAGCAAACACATTCCTTTTGGTTAACATAAATGTTAAGAAGGCTATTTTTGGGGACCAGCAGTTTGCGTAATGACTGTGTCGCTGGACTCCCACGTAGTTGGCCGCGGTTCGCGTCCCGAACCCAGTAGCTTAAAACTCACGCCAGGCGCGTGTGCGTGCGTGCCCAAGATCCCGAGAGGAGAATGGAGGAAAAGGGATTGCGGTGTGACCATCCCCCCTGGGGGGTGATTTCTTACTTTCTGTCTCTCTGTCTCTCTCTGTCTGGCGAGCGCATGCGCCCTATAGCAAAAACCTCTAAAAAAAAAAAAAAAGAAAGAAAGAAAGAAAAGAAGGCTATTTTCCTTGAAGAGGAGGCTCAGTACCTCTTTCTGGTTGATGAACTTGTTCATTACAAGGGAGCCATGCATGTGGACCTGGGCGGGTGTCAGAGAAAGTCCTGCCAACACCGGGGTGCGTGTCCTAGGAGTACAGGGTGCTGCATATGAAGATGAAATGTGCTGTCTGAGGGAGACTGGGTGATCAGACTTGAGTGGGCCCTGCCAGGAACTGGGGTGTGATGAAGTTCATGGCTGGGTTTTGAATGCACAGCCCAGTTCTGTGCCCTACTAGTTACATTCGTCACCTCAGCTTGCTCGTCTGTAGAACAGGGATGGCAACAATGGCACCACACCCAGCCCCACTGAATTGTCATGAGTGTTAAATAATACCATCAATTAAGTGCCACATTGGCACGTTCTGCTGCTCGGCAGGTGCTAGGCTCTCTGCTGTTTCGTGAAGGGTTTCTCTAGTGCAGACCATATCTCCCTCCTGTAGAGACTTTTTTTGAGCCATTTTTGCTATAGGGCACGTTCGCTCACCAGAAAGACAGAGAGACAGCAAGAAATCACCCCCCAGGGGGGATGGCTACATCACAATCCCTTCTCCTTCATTCTCCTCTCGGGATCTTGGGCACACACATGTGTCCAGCGTGAGTGTAAGCCACCGGGTCCGGGACTCAAACTGCTGTCAACTCCATAGGAGTCCACCAACATAGCCATTACACCAACTGTTGGTCCCACTTTCTGCGGAGACTCTTTTGAGGATCTCAGTCTGTTTTCCTATGGCTGCTAGCTTTCTTTTCCAATACTGAATTCTCTGTCTGCTAAGATGTCTTAAACATAGAGGAGGGTGAATTCTTTTATACCCCCTACTGGGTAACCCATAGTGGCTGCTGCAATTTGAATTTCTTTAAGATCATGTTTTATTGTAAAACTTTATGTGTCTTTCCTTGAGACCACATTGTATTGTAGTTCATCATCAAACTAGTGCTATAAGTTGCCATAAGAAGAGCGACCTACATCAAAACCGTACTTTCTACTTTCTTGTTGCTTATTAGGTGATATGCTTCTTTGGAATCTATTAAATTTTGGAGATTCTGCTGACTAGAATAGAGCTGATGCCACATATCAGATTCAATATCTAAGAAATGAATTTTGGGACCAGCAGATGGCATAATGGTTATGTTGCTGGACTCCCACATAGCCATCCGCCGTTGGAGTCCCGAACCTGGCAGCTTAAAACTCACACTGGGTGCATGTGCGTGTATGCCCAAGATCCCGAGAGGAGGGGTTGAGGCATGGCCATCCCCGCTGGAGGGAGTGATTTCTCGCTTTCTGTCTCACTGTCTCTCTCTGTCTCTCCAGTGAACACACGTGCTCTTGCAAAAATCTCTCTTAAAAAAAAAAGTCTCCTTTTCTACCTTAGTGCAGGATAATTTGATAACCTGTTCTCATACACATGCAGATGCAGGTAGCAGAAGTGTGTTTACTGCCTTATTTCCCAACTTTGAAGTCAGATTGGTGCTGTTAGTGGATGTGCCAGGGTATCCTGTAGCTTGCATTACTCTGGCCACGACCTCATTCCTGTCTGTATGAACCCCATTCTGAGTAGCAGGTGCTGACAAGTGGCTCATGAGCATTTCCATACATTGTGTGGTCCTCGCTGTGCAAGAGGCAGGGACCTAGAGATGGACTCCCTTTGTTTTCAGGTGGTTCTACAGAAGATGGTCGAACTGTTTTCACCTATCGTCTCTGTTGGTGGAAAGTCTAAATTTGGCATTTTGCTTACATACCATTATCATTCAAATACGCAGTTCTGGATCAATCCTGGGCATCGCCGAGCTTGTTTTTGCTGAAGTTTTTATTTAAAGGAAGTCTTTCTCCCTCTTTTCCATTTAAGGAAGAGGTTGGAAAGGTATCATTTCAATTATTAGTACAGTTTAAGAGACCTAATTTTCCCCATTGCGTAGAGTCTTTGTGTAGAGCTGGGCTAACTCATGAAGGCCAGTCGGGTTGAAAAGTTGAAGGAGAGAGGACAGAGAGGACAGCTGGCTCCTGGCCGAGGAAGCCCTGGCTGGACCTGAAAGCCACGCTGGGTCTGCGTCTCTGCTTTCCTCCCACAGGTCCTTCCCACTCAGTCTCTGTTTCTTCCTTCCCTCTCCTCCCCCTATAAAATTACCAGCTGCAACCTTGTGTTTTCAAGGTTAAGAATAAGGTTTTAGAGGGTAGCTACAATTGTATAAAATTAAGAAAAAGGGGGGAAAAAAAGTCAGTCAGTGCAGTTCCTGTAACGGATACTGCCAGTCCAACAGGTCCCGCCCCCAAGAGCCTTCTGGGTTTGATTTTATTATTATTATTTTTAAATGGGAGAGAGGGACAGGTATTTTTTTTTTTAATTGACATGGGGCTGGGGCTAGCAGGTAGCATGGTGGTTAAAGGCGCTGGACTCCCACATGGCTGACTGTGGTTCGAGTCCTAGACCTGGCGGCTTGCTTTCTCACTTTCCTCTCTCTCTCTTTATCTCTCTCTCACTCTGTCTCTCTCTGATCAAGTTAAGATAAATAAATAAATAAAATAAAGTTGAATAAAATATTTTTTAAAAATTAACCTAGGGCATGCTTGCTCGCTGGAGGGAGGGAGGGGGAGAGAGAGAGAGAGTAAGTGAGATCACACCCCCCACAGGGCAGATAGCCACTCCTCAATCCCTTCTCCTCCATTCTCCTCTCAAAATTTTGGGCACATATGCACATATTCTCAGCATGTTTTTTAATCTGCCAAGTCCAGGATTCAAACCATGCAGTTGTTTTGTTGTTGTTGTTGTTGTTTTAGATCTTTGTTATAGGGCGTATGTGCTCACAGAGAGAGACAGAGACAGACAGAGAGACAGAAAGTGAGAAATAACCCCCAGGGGGGATGACCATGCCCCAATTTCTTCTCCTTCATTTTCCTCTCAGGATCTTGGATACACACATGCACCAAACTTAAGTTTTTCAAGTTACTGGGTCCAGGACTCGAATTGCAGTCGACTACATGGGAATCCAGCAACTTAACCATTATGACATCTTCTGGTCCTGAGATAGGTGTTTTTTTACAGGGTCTCGCTGTGTCATGATCCTCCTGACCTAATGTCTCAGTTAGCTAGGATTATAGGTATACCCGACCATGTCCCGTGTGTTCAGATTGGCTTGGGAACAGAACCTGGGCCTGCCCTGCTGTTCCAGCTTCCCAAGTGCTGGTGCTGACTGCATCACTATGGCTGTGCCCGTGTTTGACGTTACATGACATTGGTAACTGACACTCCTTTCATTTACATCAATGAGAGACAGTTGAGTAAAACAGACCCATTCACATCCCATCAGCCTCTTACTGGCCTTGTGCCTTGGATAAGCTACTTAACTTTTCAATCCTCAGTTTCCATATCTGTAAGGAGGGAAAATAACACCTCTCTGCTCAGAGTGGGGTTAGGATAAAATTAGAATGTTTCCAAAGCCTCTAGGATAATGTCTGGCATATGGTAAGTGCATAATGAAAATGGTGACTGCTATTATAATTTAAAATGTGTTTCTTTTAAAGTGTCCTGGAGATTAAGCACGGATCCCCAAACCAAATGGTAACAGGTCCGTAGCAATAGGGAGACGCAGGAGCTGGCTGGGAGTCTGTCTTCTGCTGCTCTGCCTCTCTGTCCATCACATGGGGCTTCTCCTAACCCTGCTTGGCCCACAGGGAGCTCATTATGTGAATGAGATCATAGACTCAAATGCACTTAGGAAACTAAAGACTCAACAAATGCATGAATTGCAATCATTGTGAACCATCATATATAAAAGTCCAAGAGCCTTTTTAAAATGTAGCTTTTATGTCCCCAAACTTTCATGTTTCAGGATTAAAATGAATATCCTGAGAAATCTGTCATTTGGAAAGGTTCAAGCCTCTTTAAAAAGCTGGCTTATGAGGCACTTACACACACACAGGGTGACCACCACCTCAAGGCAAGGGCTGGGTTCCCTGGCTCCAGGCAGCTGGGACAGGAACACGACCACCTTAGCTTCTGGCTCTTTTAGGTGATCTGTTTCCTCTGCACCTGGATCCAGAGTGGGGAAGAGCCACTTGCCACCACTTGAAAATCCAGGGTCAGTTTCAAGGCAAGGTGGTGATTTTCCAAAGTGAACGCATTCAGAGTGACCTGGCTTCTCTTCCTGGAACCTCTTAATACCGCTGCTGTGGAAACCGCTGCATTAGACCTGGATCTGGGTTTGTTTCAGCAGCAATGTTTGAGAAGTGAACATTTGTGCTCTGGGTGGTTAGAGCTGGAAGGAACCTAGGGGGGCATTTTTGTGGACTCCCCCAACCTACACTCAATGGGGGAAGAACTGAGGCTTGGAATGAGAAGGGACCATGGAGCTAGCAGCTGCAGAGCTATAACAGAACTGGATTCTGGCCTCTGGTGGCCTGTGCTGATGTCATGCTTCCCTCTGTAACTGAACCACAGACTCCCCTGCCCCCAAAGATTCCTTCCAGCAACACCAGCCACCCTAATTCTGCTTCTAGACGTTAGAGAGAAGATCGTGCAATTGTGAGGTCCAGAGTGCGGCAGGCACAGGCCTTGAAGTCAACAGAGCTCAAGTTCCAGATCAAGGTCTAGCTCTGTGACCTTGGGGGCATCACCTCCACGGAACCTGTTTACGCACCTGTGAAATGGGTGCACGTGGTACCTAATGACAGCGTTGCTAGGATTTCAGAGCACTTGACACAAGTACTTACTTACCCGATGTTAAGTTCCCTCTAGTTTATCCCTGTCTCTGGGCCAATGTACTTTCCGGCATCACGTTTCATTCTCACCTCACCCTTAGGGAAGTACTGTTTGTGTACCCCTTTTTGCAGCTGCTCTGACAGGTGACATGGCTTGCTCAAGGTCAAAGAGTTACTAAGAGAATGAGGACTAGAAACTCTCTTCTGGAAAATTTTTTTGACATCAAATCTCTGTCTAGAACCCTGATCATTAACGTAGGTGGAATCTTGTGGAAATTATTCTCTGAAACAATGCTGTCCACTAAAACTTTCTACAGTGACCGAAATTTTTGTGTCTCCACTGTCTCATGGTAATCACTAGCCACATGTGACTGTTGGACACTTAAAATGAGGGTAGTGCCACCAAGGAACTGAATTGCTCATCTTGTTTAATTTTAATTAATTATGGTTTTTATTAGTTACTATTTTTTTAGTTACCAGAGGACACATGCACTTGCCAGAGAGAGAGAAAGCACATCTCATACCCCCTGTGAGACATGGCCATGCCACTATCCTTTTCCTCTATTTCTATACCCTGCTAGGATTTGGGGCATACATGCACAAACACCTGGCATGTTTTTCAAACCACGAGGGCTGGGATTTCAACCGTGGTCAGCCATATGGAATTTGGCTCCTAATGCACAGCACTTAACCACTGCACCATGGGCCAGCCCTTAACTAATTACGGCTTACATTGAAATCGCCACATGGAGCTAGTGGCTTCCATATGGGACAGCCCCAAGTATGTAAGAGCTCAATCCTCACCAGTCAGAGCCAGAGCAGACTCTGCGAGGTTCTCTGTGAGACACCTTGGAAGTTCCTCAGGCACCTGGTGGTGTTCAGTGAGTGTGAGACTCCTCCTTGTTGCCCCCTCCCCTCAGTGGCCTGGCTCTGCAAGTGGGAAAACTATGTGGCTGTGTCTCTAGAGCAGTCTGAGGCGTACACACAGCATAACTGCCCAGTAATGTGAATCAACAGGAGCTGTCGTCACTGCACCCAAGCCAAGGTTTACCAGCAGGCAAGCCAGAGACCCCAGCTTAGCCTGATGTAACTGCACTCCCAGGCCGGCACACGGGTCCCTGAGCCATGTCTAAGGAGACCCTGGATAATCCAGTCAGCTGCCTCCAAACAGTCCTACTTGTGAGAAACTCTCCCTTCTGTGTATCCCTCCCCCCTCCCCCCCCCATCGGCCCCACCTATAAGGTTGCCTCTCGCCAGCTTGGGAGGGAGCCAAAATGGCCAGAGATGTGATTTTTCAGGTGATGTCTCTTTGCCATTCTCATCCTGAGAAACTGGCAGGGTAAAAAAGAGGCTTAACGTGTAGTGTGTGATGTCAATAGGCCCCAGATTACAGCGTCTTAGCCTCTTCTTGTCTTTCTTAATGCCTATTAAGTTGTCCCATGTTAAATATTTCAGCAGCCCACGGATTCAGATGTGGACTATGAAAGTGGTTCTCCTTTTCCAGAGAAGGCACCGGAGCAGGCCTGATTACTGATACTTTTACTGCCCCTTCCTTTTGCAAGGCTGGCAGCAGTGTTTGAAAATTAAAAGTATCAGGAAAGGGTCGCCTCTATGCCCTGGGAGTGGGCACGGTGGGCCTAGAGAGGACAGCAGTGCACAGTGTAATTGAGTTGACGCTGAGTTTTTAGACCAGGAACACCCTTGGGAGGAAGATAGCAGAGCTTTAAAGTTGCCCCAGATGAACAGTATGGGCTACAGAGGAAGAAAGAACTAGACATGAGGCTGAGGATGATATTGGGTTGTAGGCAGGGGCGTTTTAGGTAGCCAGAGTTCAAATCCCAGCTCCCATTTATTGGTAGTGTTGGGTGGACTGCACCAAACCTTGGCTTCTTCATAGGTTGCTGTGGTTTGAACTCATCTCCCTAAAATTTATGTGTTGAATTTGGTTGTGATAGTGTTAAGAGGGCAGAAACTTGGGCCAACCCATGGCTTGGTGGTTAAGACAGCTGGATCTTAACCAGTTCAAGTTGCTGACCAGTTCAAGTTCCAGAACTGACAGCTTGACAAACATGCCAGGCATATGTGTGTGCATGCTCAAAAGCCTGAAAGGAAGGAGAGATGAAGAAAGGTGCCCTATGTGTGTGTGGGGGGGGTGTTTTCTCACTTTCCTGCTCTATTTCCTTCTGGAAAGTGCATACACCCTTTGGCACATTTAGAAAAAAGAAAAAGAAAGAAAGAAAGAAAGAAAGAAGAAAGAAAGAAAGAAAGAAAGAAAGAAAGAAAGAAAGAAAGGAAAGAAGGAAGGAAGGAAGAGAGAGAGAGAGAGAGAGAGAGAGAAAGGAAGGAAGGAAGGAAGGGAGGAAGAAAGAAAGAAAGAAAGAAAGAAAGAAAGAAAGAAAGAAAGAAGGAAAGAAGGAAAGAAAGAAAGCAAAGGAAAGAAATTTAATCCAACTATGGGGTTTAGAGTGAGTCTTTGGGAGGTGATTAGGATTAGCAAAGGGCATCAGAGTTGGGCCCACATGACTGAATACTGGTAGGAAAGGAAGTGAGACCAGAGCAGAGACGGGACACACACTTGTGTCTGGAGGCAAGGATACTCACTTGCTCTGTCTTACCATGTGATGCCATCCACCATATTATCTGTCAGCAAGAAAACCCTCACTAGATGCAGCCCCTTGCCCTTGGAACTTCAAAAACATGAGCTAAATACACCTCTGTTATTTATAATTTCCCATCGTAGTGTTGGTAGTGCCAAACTAAAACTCAGCTAAATGGGGAGGGCTTACATGTGAGACAGAGCACTCTGCATGGAGTCAGCCTGCAGTAAATGGTGACCATACTGCTGAAGAGTAGGGGTCATCAGCCCTTAGAGATTCCATAGACAAGGCCCCTGAGTGCGGGGAGTCTTACGGGCAGCTCTATCCCCACAGCCAGCTCAGCAGCCACTCAGCAGAGGTGCTCCCAGGACAGGTGCTCAGAAAGAGAAGCCAAGGTCTCCTCTGTTAGGGGAAAGCGGAGACAGGCATTGAGGACATGCCAGGCACAGGCTCGTCTACTGGAAAGAGGTGTGGTATAAATGGCTCGGGGAGTAGGTGGGTAGGTGGACATGCTACAGGGAGGTCACAGACAGGCTGTGTAGACTTCCAGCCCAGGACTCAGTCCTGAGGAGTCAGGTTGTCTCCAGACTCCTTTCTACCTGCTCTGTTCACTCTGCAAGGGACGACATGTCCTCCACCTACCTGAGGCTCAGTGTCCTCTAACGCAGGATCCCGAAGTTGGATGTCGTGATCCTGTCTCCTCTCTTATCACAGAAAAATGTCTGCCTAGGTACACATTTGTGGTAACTTTAATACGGACTGGATCTGTGGCTCTGGCTGACAGGTTAAAACTGTGATACTGTTTCTTTGAGACTGCTGGACTTGCAGGACACGGCTCTTGGTTCTCCAACACCCGATACCCTGTGTGATGCACAGTAGGCACCCCACAAGTGTTTGCTAAATAATTAATCATGACTGCCTATCAGGTTGAGTTTGAGGGTTCCTGTCCTGGAAATGAGGTCAGATGGGACTTGGAGGCAGATGGCTGGGTCTGACTTTTCACTCTGCTGTTAGGCTACTCAACTTTGAGTGCGTTCCTTAGCTCCTCTGAGCTTCAATTTCCTCCCTTAAGTATGTGTAATAGAAAGGTCCACCACATAGCGTTACTATGGAGATTATATAAAAATATTATGTGTAGAATGCTTAGCAGAGTGCCTGCCTGGCGTGCAGTAAAGACTTAAATTTCAAGGTTTATTATATTGTTTTTATCATTACTTATATTAGTGTTATTATCATTTGAGTGATGTAATACTGTTAAGGTAGGTTAGTGTTAATTGCTTATGTCTTACACATGGACTTGCTGAAATTTGCTGGAGTTCATGAACATCAGCCCTGGATTCTTTGGAATGGGCTACTACTCTCTAATGTGCCCTCCTTTCCTATCCTGCCTCCTCATGGTGGTGGCCCTCGGTGTTGCAATATTGTATTGGATCCAAGGCCGAGCCATCTGGCACCCCCAGAGAATGCATTCTCTTACTTGTGGAAACTAGGGCTTTGGGGTTAACCTCTTGCTAAGAGCGGTTGCAAAGAGGCTGAAAGCTAACATTAGTGGGAGGGAGCAAGCGCCTGCCTGTGTGGGTGAGCACAGCCCAGCCACACCAGTGGGCAGCACATGCTGAGTGCATCTTACAGGACAAACGGCGTAACTATGTTGGCATGAAGTTTTAAGCTGAGGACCATCCCAGGCCTCCTAGAGGAAGGGGAAAAGAAAGGTGTCTGACCCTGCATGCTGGATGCCATAGCACAATAGCTGAGGAAGAGGCCCTTCCTGGCAAGTGAGCAAACAGCTGGTATTTAAACACGCATGCAGAGTTGGCAGACAGTGAGCATTTTGGGGAGGGGTGAGAATGCCAACCTTGGGCTTGAGGTCTCAGCCTGAGAACAGACTGCCTTTCTAGGCCCCCTATGAAGGGTGTCTGAACAGATGCTCCTCTGGCTCCTGAGCCCAGGTAGCAGGGATGTTGACGTCGAGACGAGTGCCACCTTATGCCTGGTTCAGGCATTCATAATCGTGAAATGGAAGAACCAGAAAGACCTTCATAACCTTTAGCCTCTTTATTTTACAGATGAGAGACTAGAGAACCAGAGAAGGTGTATGATTTCCTTAGGACCACACAGCCTGTCAGGGGCCCACTGGCCTAGGGCATACTGAGTGCAGTTCTCTGGCCTCTAGGCCAGTGTTCTGTTCATCAATCCCTCTGGCTCTGTAGGGAGCAAGCAACATCTTTGCCATTTATAGGAGATATCCCCAGGGTAAGCTTAATGTGAACTGATGTTCATTTGGGTTGTTGGAAAAGTCATAACACATTTTTGCATAGAAAAATATGTCATGACTTTTCCAACGACCCAATAGATTGTTTTCCGGAGGTGGTGGTGGTTTAATCTCACCCTTAGGTTGAGTCTGAGAAAGCTGCATTTGCGGGCTTCTCCAGTTTTTTGTAAACAAGTTAAGCTGCGGCCTCTAAACTGTGTGGCCCTGGCTTTTCTTAGCTCATGGCCAATAGCATTTGCAGTAGGCTTGCAGGAAAACCACTGTGAAAAGCTAGTTGGGCAAGCACCGAGAGATGCTGATTCACCATGATCTGGGAAGCCTGTGGACACTTGACAACAGTATAGTCTTGGTTTAGAGCTTAACAGGAGAAAGTTCTGCTGAAATTTGAGTTTCGTCCACTTTTAGCTGAGTGTGCCTGTGTGAGCAATTTATTGAGGAAACCCTCAGAGGATACAACAGTTCGTTTCAAGTTTCTTTACAAACAGTTGGTCCATGAATCCTTTTGAAATAAAATTCTCTTAATAGTCATTGCAGGGTTCAGTTTTGTTTTTGTACGAAGATGAGAAGTTTATTTGTTAGAAACCACCAGGCTCCTTGTTGAATGGATGTTCATACCTCTTATTTCATTACTATTTTGTCTTTGATGGAAAACATTCTATGAAAATGGAATATATCAATGGCCCCCAATAGGAGACAGCTTTACTTTTAGGAACTCTTTTTGCATTTTGTACTTGGGAACTATGAGTGACAAAAATGAGTAGAAAAGTTGTTACTCTTTCTTGCATCTTTCTCGCAGTCTTGAGAAGCAGCTGACTCTATCTGAAGTCTAACGAAGGCCATTTTATGTCTCTCTTCTATATCCTTTTTCCTACAGCATAAAAATAAGGATAAAGGTGTAAACACAGAGGTAGGCTCACGTTTAAGTCATCAGAGGCAGGCCCTCCATTGTAGCTGAGAGATATCCCTGTCGCTGGGTGACCCCTCTGCCTGCCTTCCCCCTCTCAACTTGTGACCCTGGAGGGGACCACATTCTGGTTTCAGAGACAAGAGAGATACAGACAAATGTTGTGCCTGTGAAGTCTTCCCAATCCTCCAACTCCCCAGGGATCCTCACGTCCCACCGAAGCAGCTGGAATCCTGTAGATCGCTGACCGAAATATTAGGACAGGATCGAATGCATTACAGTCTATCAAATGGAATTTCATCCTTTGCAGAAGAGCTTGGGTGTTTTGAAATGGACAGAGCTGGGTTCAAACCTCACACTTATTCACTATAGGACAGTGGTCATGTTACTTCATCTTCAGAGCCTTAGTTTCTTCATCCGTAAAATGGGCATAATATGAGCACCTACCTCAGAGGATTCAGTAAGAGGGTGCATGGGGAGTGCTTGTTCAAGGCTGGCATGGGTGAGTACTCGATAAATGTCTGGCAATCCAGGCTGCCACGGTCAATCACCGCTGGGGAGTGTGCTCACCAAAGGGAAGCACTGTGCCCAGTCCCCATCCCTTAGTCGTGCCAAGTACTCAACGGATATCTGATAATAGAGACTGTGAATGTCTGTCCTGCTGGAAAGTGAGCCCTCTGAAGATAGGGGTTGTGCCCAGTCCCTAGTCCTTAGCACAGTGGGCTGATGGAGTAGGCATTTGACAGATATTCATAGAATAACTGTGTTGTATCCACCAGACAGAAGATGTGTCCATTTACTACCCATCCTTCAGATGCTTACTGTGTGGTGGGAGATGAGACATCTATGAAGTTATTACTACAGTATAGATTGAACCTAGTCCTGCAACCTCCTCTCCCCTCAGCCTCACCAGATTCTCTGACGACAGCGGCTATTCCAGCAAATGCTTTATTTTTCATCTATGCTCTGATGTCACGCAGACATCTGACTCTGGAGAGAAGCTTCACTGCCTATTTAGTCAAAGGCTTATTTAAAATTAGGAACAGACAGAGTTCAAGTCCAGGAGCACAGTGGCCCCTGGAGGAGCTGGGCCAGGTGTACTTGGCCTGTGAACCAGTGTCCAGCATCTTGGCTCTGTGAGCACAGGGCCAAGCAAGGCAGACCTGGAGTGTGTGCCATGGACTTCACATGTACTCCAGGAAATCCTGAGGCCATGTCTAGAAACTCTGGAGGAAGCTGCCCCCACACATTTCTTTGTGTGTATTTTGGGTTCAGGCTGACATTTCATCTTAGTATGGGCGGAGGTAATGGCTGGATTTTTAGAAGGCCTGAATTCCACCTACACATATTTCTCTCTGCCCTACAACTAAGTTCTGATGGATTTCTAAAAATGTATCTTGTTACTTGTCCAGCCCGTTGTGGAATGTTATGACTTAGCTAAGAAGCCCAAAACAATGATTCCTTCTAGAAAACAAATTTCCTCAGAGTTCAGTTGTGAACTGGATCACACGTTATTAGTACAAGGGCTGACCTCCTAGAATATGGTAGAACCGGGCACTGGTCTTGGTTTCTCCTGGCACATTTCTCTCCTGACAGGTTCAAAGTATACAGAAATAATGCAGGCTGGGTTCTTGGTCACTGTGGACTGGTTCAGAGTTTGGGTTCTATAGACACACATGTGTGTGTGAATCATGGCCCTACACTGTGTGGCCTTTGGGTAAGTGACTTCACTGCTCCAAGCCTGTTTACTCCATTGTCAGCTGAAGATGTCGGTGGAACTTACCACAAAGGTTCATTAGGAGAACCAAATGAAAGAAGCGATGGAAGCTACTTTGCGGAGTGCCAGTCATGTAGAAAATGCTCACAAATGTTGGTTACTTAAGTATTTTTTCAATTGCCTTTTTGGCTTTTTTGTTTGATTAGTAAGTGAGGAAGGCACAGTGCAAGCTGTCAGATGGATGGTATTTTGCTACTCTTCAAAGCTGAGAGAGGATGGGATAATCCTCTATATTCTGGCCTTTCTGGTAGTTGGATGAAGCCCTGAAATGCTTCCCTGCTGGATAAGAGCCTCAAGGGAGCAGTGAGGTCCTGGGAGGCAGAGCTGGGGGGAAGTGCACCCAGAGGAGGAGACTTGTCTTGCAAAAGGGAGGAAAGGTGGAGGACAATGCGCACTGGACTGGGAGTCAGCACAGCAGAGACCCAGGCCACACTGCTGCCGGGAGTGACTGCCAGAAGACTTGGTTTCCGGCTCTCAAGGAGACCACGTGCTGGGTGAAGACAGTTCACAGGCAGTAAAAGGTTAAAACAGCTCATGGCACTGTCTTTGCCTCTCATTTGGCCCTTCATGGAGTTGACCTTTTACGTTTATCTAGAAGGCACTCTCCGTGGGAGCGGGGCTTTGTCTCTTCTCTTCGCTGCTGTCTCTCCAGCATCTGTCTGAAAGTACCTTGCGACTGTACGTGTTCAAGATTGGTTGAATAACTTATCACAAATTATGGAGTCTATTCAAATCAAGATGCCATTCCCACTACCTAGAACTTCTATTGCTCTTCTCCTGGTATGTCCCTTTCTTTCTCAGCTCAGTGTTCCTCCAGTGTCAGTTACTCATGTCCACCTTCTTGACATTCACCATATTATTATCTACTTTATTTCATTTTTATCTTGATGTATTACTTCAGCTTGTCCTTGGCAATGTCTGTGAAGTTATGGGCTTGGGGTACTAATTCTATTTTTTTCCTAATATGCTTTAAATGTATAACTATTAAAATAATCAGAGAAGTCCTAATATAGTAACAACTATTAGGTTTTCTGAAAAGTATTTTTCTATGCAAAATGCCTCATGACTTTCCCGACAACCCAATATTTATTCTCTAAAATTCAGACTAACTATTCCTTCTTAGGGAAACTCCTTATACCTCTTCCAAGGGTAATTTTTTAAAAAAAAAATTATTTTATTTAACTTTATTTATTTATTTACTTATTTTTAATTTGATCAGAGAAGGACAGAGAGAGAGAGGGAGAGAGAGAGAGAGAGAGAGGGATTGAGAGAGAAGGAAAGTGAGAAAGCAAGCTGCCAGGTCCAGGACTTGAACCACGGTCGGCCATGTGGGAGTCTAGTGCCCTCAACCACCACGCCACCTGCTGGCCCCCCAAGGGTGACTTAAACATTCCTTTTACATCTCTGTCATGGTGATCATCCCCTTATCAGACAGTAGGAGTGAGTACAAGGACCTTGTTATGTATTTTTTTCCTATCAATTTTTAATGTATATGCTTCTACCTTTTTAAAAATGCCTTAAAACAATTGTACATATTTGTGGGGTACAAGATTTTTCAGTATAAGAATACAATATGCAATGCTTGAATCAAGCTAATTAGCATATCTATCATCTTAACCATTTGCCATACTCTGTAAAAGAACATTCAGAATCCTCTTACTTACTCTGAAATATGCAGTAAGCCATTGTTCCTCTTATCTGTGTGTAATTCTGTTTTTATTAATCAACATCTCATTATCCTCCACCCCCATCCTTCCCAGCCTCTGGTGGTAATTCTTCAGTTCTCTATCTCTATGAGGTCATTTTTTTTTTTTTTTTCAATTTCCACATGTGAGGAAGAACATGTCTCTGTGTCTGGCTTATTTTACTTAACATAATGTCCTTTAAGCTCATTGATTTTATCTCAAATGACAAAATTTCATTCTTTTAATGGCTGGATAGTATTTTATTATGTGTGTATCTGTATCACATTTTCTTTACCAATTCATCTGTTGATGGACAGATGGAATATCTGTTATTGAGACTAGTGCCACACTAAACATCGGGGTGCAGATATCTTTATGTCTGTATTGGCTCTTTAGCCCTAGTGCCTCACACAGGACCAGATACATAGCAGCACTCGAGAAGTGATTTTGAATAACCTAATGAAACCCCTTTGGTTTAGAGAAGTTTGTGTTGTGGAATATGTCGGTACCCTAACCAGACACTGTAGGATTCCCTGAGGACCATGTGCTGGAATTCAGGGCCCCAACACTCATTCCTAAGCTTCCACTGGGTGCCCATCAAGAAAGTGGATGTCTGAACTTCAATTTAGACTCCTGGTTCCCAGCAAAGAGCTAGTGAGTTCTTTGTCTAAGGGGGGTGTGTCCTCCATCCTACAAACTCACATATTCCCTATCACTTAACTAGCCGGTCTTACATGTTTCCAGCCTCTGGCCTCATCTCCCAGGACTTCTTCCTGTGTAAAAGTGGCATTGGCAGTCCAAGGTGGGAGGGTCACCAGCAGAGGGGACCTTGGCCAGTGGGGCTGAAGTAAGTTCTCGACAGAATGGAGATTCTATCAGGTTCTTCCTGCTTCAAACATTGACTGTGCCTGGTGGCCACTAGAGTCCTTGGTTCCATATTCCTCTCTTTTGCCTGCCTAGCATGAGCCTGTCCTTCTTTTTTTTTTTTTTTAATAATTATTTATTTAATTTTATTGAGTCATTCATTTATTTTAATTTGACCAGAGAGAGATACACAGAGAGAAAGAGAGGGAAAGTGAGAAAGCAAGCCACCAAGTCTGGTATTCGAACCGCAGTTGGCCATGTGGGAGTGTCCAGCGCCTTAACCACCACGCCACATGCTGGTCCCCATGCCTGTTCTTCTAGGCAAGGTCATGTCTTAAACATTTTTATCCTCCCATGGGCACCTGGAATGGTGATCACGGGTGCTCAGTGAATATTTGATTAGTTAATGATTATTTCTTGTGTCAGGAAAATTTGGGTACAGGTTTCATGGAGTTTGTCATGTCTCAGTCAGAGCAAAATATTGTGTCCTCGACAAGGTATTAATGGAAGGTGCAAACACATAATAAAACATTGCTTAGTGAGCAGGACCAGGGACACTTCCTAGGCACCAATTTGTCTTTTGTATTCCAAACTTCCTGGTCCCTCCTTTGCTTTGTGTTTTTCATTCATTTCTGTGCCCTAGGTCTGATATCTACCAAATGAGTGCTTCTCAACACCAGAGTGGACAGTCCTTTGACTTCTTGGTAAAAATATTAGACTACTCTGTACTAGAAAGCTTCAACGATCAGAAGTGCACCATCTCACCCAGCAGGAAGTCTAGAGGCAGGGCACTTTGGAGGTTGAGTAAATAATTGACTCAGTGATGTCACTGAGGACCCCAGCCCTTTTCATCTTCTCATTACCCACATGTAGTGTGGATTGATGTCCTCCTTTATCATTTCAAGCTGGCTGCAGCAGCTCCTGGCATTGTGCCTTCACAGGGACAAATGTGGACAGGCAGGGAGACCTGTCAAGGACAGTAGCTATGCCACCTTGTGTCTCCACCAACCAGTAAGAAAAATTTCTTCACAAGGCCCAGATTTCTCCTTCTGTTTCATTGACCAAGATTGTGTTACATGATTATCCCCAAACCAATGATTTGAACAAAATGAACTAAATAAGAATGGAGACTAGCCACTTTGGAGGCAGCATATGGGGTTTGCCACAAAAGTTCAGATTCAGAGTTTCTCCAAGTGTGGTTTGAATAGTATCTCCATCAGAATTATCTAGTGTGTGCTTGCTAAAATGCACACTTCTGAGCTCCTTCTCTGACTCCCTGAACCAGAATGTCTGAGAGCTGGGACATGGAATCAGCATTTTAACAATTACTCAATGAGTTTTATTTGCACCGAGTTTCAACCCCATAAACCTGGTGTTTGTGGTTGTTCCCAAACAGCATTTTCAGGTTGTAGATGCCCCCTCACCAGTGAATAGGGGAGCAAGAAGAATAAAGATTTCACTTTTAAAAATTCCCTTCCTAGTTCCTGCCTTTTAGAAATTCAAGCAGAAATATGAGGGTATTTCTAGAAGTTCATAGAAAACTAAAATGAAAGTATGAGCTTATTTTGGTGCCAAAAATTTTTGAAACTCATGCATAGTTTTTCATATCACACATTTCTATGAACTTTTTGAAAACCCTCTTATTCAATGTTGTAATGATGCTATCTGGCATTGCTTTAAAATAATCTGGAAGGCAGAGTAGAAGCGGGCATGTGGATAAAACAGACTGACCATGATTTGATGATGTCGGAGCTGGGTAATATACGTAGGGCTCATTGTACTGTTGTCTCTGCTTAAGTTTTTCAGTCTAATCCAGATGCCTGCTGCGACAGTATCATCTTTGACCTTGGGTAACCACTCTCTTTCTTTGGGTCAGAGGTTGAATTCTAAGATTCCACAGCAAATGTTCTTCTTTCTTTCTTCTTTTTCTCCCTTCTTCCTAAGGAGTCTTTTCTCCAACAAAATCTTATGTGGAACCCAAAGGTATAACAAATAAAAGTGGAACGGGCTCAGTTACAGTGGTGTAGGCAACAGGGCACTGCTGCATGATACCAGAGCCTTCGGGTAGGAGGTCCCAGGTTCAGATCCCAAGTTGACCTGAACATGTTGGGCAAGCTTGTGAGAACACCCATGATTCCAGCTGGCTTGAAGGCTGAGGAGAGGAAAGGATAATGGCATGGTAAAACCCTGTCAAGGGTACCTCCTTTCAAAAATTAAACCTAAAAAAGAAAAGTGAACAGCTTTGGTTACAGGTGCTATGAGTGCCTCCCAGGTAGCCTCTTAGACAATTTCAGAAAACACTAGGGCTCTGGAGAAGATAGTTTAACAACGATTGCCCTAGGGCATTGCTGAAAACACACACACCACATTGCTGCAGAGGCCACAGTCTGGTACTCGGGCCCAGGGAACTCAGTATGAAAAAGATTTAGCCATGGATGTAATTTCTTTTCTTTTCTTTTCTTTTTTTATTTAAGCTTTTGGTGTTTCTTTTTTTTAGAATTATTTTATTCAACTTTGGTCACCATTATTTTTTAATTTGACCAGAGAAAAAAAAGAGAGAGAAAGTGAGAGCACAAGCCACCAAGTCCAGGACTTGACCTACAGTTGGTAATGTGGGAGTTCAACGCCCTTAACCACCACGCCACCTGCCGGCCCCAATGGATTCAATTTTTAAGGCATATCCTTGCTACCTGCAATTTAGTCTTCTATAGATTCCAGGCGTGTCCCGAAAGAGGACACAAGCATGCATCTGTCTTCTTCTGTGCCATCATTATGCTGTTATCCAGACCTGGAGAAGGCGAAGACGGCAAGACACATTTATACAGCTTCAGGTTCACTGTCTAGGCAACATTTCTGGCTGGAGCTAGGATCAGGACTGTGGGTTTAGCTAGGCATTTCAGGTGTGCTTGTATTTCTGTTATTTGGTGGGATTCGAATCTCAATCCTATGTGTTGTTGGGAGCCTTTGAATTCATCTCCTAATGACTATGTTCTACACGGGACCATGGTCCTGTCTGCATGCCAGCTGCCCAAGACCATTGCACAGCCTAAGCTTGGGGGTCCATCAGAGAGGTGCTGAGATCAGCCTCCCTCAGCTGGAGCATTTCTCCTGTGACAAATGGTACAGAGACGTTCATAAAATCCAGGATATTTCCTTAAAATCCTTCAGAGGAGATTAAATCCCAGTGATAACCAGTTTGCTACGGCTGCAATCCTTTTCTTACAGTTCTGTAGGTGAAATGTCTAACACAGGTCTCTGTGGGCTAAAATAAAGATTTCAGCAGTTCTATGTTTCCTTCTGGAGACCTTAGGGAAAAATCCATTTCTTTGCTTTTCCAGCTTCTAGATGCCCACATCTCCCTTGCTCATCGTCCCCTTTCTATCTGCAAAACCAGCAAGCAACACAGCATCTTCCAGTCTCTCTCTGGCACTGACTACACCATCATATCTCTCTCTCTTTCTCTCTCTCTCTCTCTTCCTCCTCCTCCCTCTCCCAAGTAGGAGGGCCTTTGTGATTACCTTGGTCCCACCTGGATAATCCAAGCTAATCTCCCTATTTTAAGGTCAGATGATTAGCAACTTTAATTCCATCTACAATCTTAATTCCCTTTTGCATATAATCTAACATATTCGTGCACTCCAGGGATTAAGATATGAACATCCTTGGGGGCCTTCTTTCTGCTCACATACACAGACCTGCCAGTAGGTTTCAAACCACAGCAGGATCTCCCTATGTCAGGAGAGATGTGCCTCTGTTACCTTGGGAGGGGCTGCTTCCTGTGAAAGGGATGGCACTCAAATTCATTTTAGCTCTTTGCCCAGCTAGAGTGCTTGAGTTTACAAGATGGCAGTGGGGTATTTTTTTTTTTTTTTTTTTTTTCAAATCATAAATGGGTAAGACCTGAGATTCGGGCCCAAGAACACTAAAGACTGGGCACTCCAGTTCTCACTCCATCAATAGCTGACAGCATGCATTTAAACAAAACAGCCTACTTGGGTCTCAGTCATCACACGTGTGCAAGGGGCTCCCTAGCACTGTACCAGGAAGTTCATGATAAGCATGTAAACAGGAAACAAGCTTTCCACCAAAATACCACTCTTAGAAGCGTGACATTTTTAAAAAACCACAATTTTCATGGAAAGCAGCAAAAGTCTATTTCTTTGTTCTGCAGAGAATCCTCATCGGAGGCCCTCAAGCCTTGGGCACCTGTTTCTTTAAGAGGAGGAAAGGGACTGTTGAGTCATTTGTAAGTCGACTGCCCTTTGGTCCCTGAGTCTATAAAACACAGCTTTACTTTCTTTGACGCTAAACTTAAAATAGGAAGCCTGATGTCCACAGTCACAAGCTTTTCCTGGCCGCAGAAATTTCCAGAGAAAGGGCGATATGCAGTGGTGTAGACGGGTCAGCCCCACTTCTGGGCGTGAGGTTGCTGTTACTGAAGGGGTGAATGTGGGGCTCTCCAAAGTGGAACAACAATTTACAAACCCATAGAATACATTGTTCTCTAGACTAAGGCGGCGGCAGAGGGAAGTGGTTTGGATTTAGCTTCTGCCTCCCTCAGAGGGTGCAAAAGCCGAACAGCCAAAGCGAATGCACATCAAGTTCTGCAAGCTGTAGACACAATTCACGCTGAACACCCGTGGTTTAGGGCCAGGCAAAAAAAAAAAAGGGCCAGAATGTGGGAACCAGTAGGGAGCTGGTTATTACTGAGGTCCAGTCTCAGGAACAAGGCACCTTTTCGCTCCCAACTTCCTTCTGATGTGCCCTCTTGCAGGTGGGTAATCCCCCCTGCACCCCATTCCTGAGGAAGAAGCGTGGACTGTTGAGTTGGGCCACCAAGCCTGCGCTTGGCCTCCTCAGTCACGTCACATGCCGGTACCTTCCCCGCTGCCGTGAGTGGTGGAAAGCGCGGTGGAAAAACTAAGAACAGTAATAAGTTGGCATGACTCAAAGACTCCTGGAGAAGGTCTGGGGTAGCAGCCCGGCTGCGCGTCTGTCTGTCCCCCGGGCTCTTTCGCCTCTCGCTCTGCGCCCACCGATCGAGTGGGTGCGATTCCGCACGGGCCCGGCAGAGTGGGCGCGCCCGGCCGCCCGGCGCATTCCTGGCCCGGGCGGAGAGCGCGGCGGGCGCCCTGTGCGAGCAGCTGGCTGCGCGCTGGCCGGGCTCGGAGCGCCCAGACCGGGGGGAGGAGCCTGGCCCGGCCGCCGCCGCTCTCCCAGTCATTGGCCTTTTGTGCTGCAACTTTCCCGAGCGCTTTGGGGAGCCGCGCCGCCTCCGCGCCCGCCCCACGCCGTTGCCCCGGGAAAGTTTGCGTCCCCGGACCGGCCGTGGAAAGTTCTAGCGTCGCGCCGCAGCCTCGCCGGGACTCATTGACAAGACTCTGCGTCTCCGAAGAAAAGTTGCCGGGTGCGGGCTGTCTCCGATCGCCCGGGGCGGGTAAGTACGCCGCGGCCATAGACAGGAGGGCGGCCGCCGCGGGTCAGGAGGACATAGGCGTCCTCAGGACCTTAGCCACCAGACAAAGGCGCGCTAGAAGTGGGAGTCGAAGCTCGCTTCAGTGCTCCCGGTAGGGACTGGTTAAGGGTGGAAAAGTGGCTAAGTACACGTATGTGTCCTCTGCTGGCAGAGGAGTGTCTGCGGGGCCCGGAGCGTCTACCCAGGAGGCCGGTTCCCTCCGGTGGAACCGCGCCCGGAGTCGAGGTGCCCCAGGGGCGGCCTCCGCGCCATCCCCTCTGTGCTCCTTTGAGTTCTTGTGGTTCCACCGGGTCGCATGGGGACACTCACGACGGCCCACAGTGGCTCGTGGATTAGCCCTAAAATTCTGCATTGGATTTCCTCCGTGTTTGGGACTTTTAAATTCTCGAATAATTACGTCAGCGGAGCTGAGCGCACTTCGAGGCTCCGGCGCAGCACGTGACCTGCCAGAGCTTCCCCTAGGCGTCCTTGGCTCCCGCCGCCGGCTGGCCGGCCGCAATGTTCCTCTGACTTTGTGCGCCCTGGAAATGCAGCTTCGAAAGTCCTGTGATTTCGCTGACCCGGCTTAGAGCGCGTAATGCACCACGCTAGTGCGTGGAGAACTGCAGCGTTTGCTGGGCTCTTCAAGGCCTGTCTTTGATTAAATCGCCTAATTATCATTATTGTTACCTTCAGGCACTGTCGAATGCTAAGGTGGGAAAATGTGGTAGCAGGCTGAAATACAACCGAAATAGACCTTGTGGAGGAGAAAGCAGAAGTGGAGCCTATGGAAAGGCGGCGGAAGAGAGACAGAGGGGCTTGGCTGGTGCTGGAGTGTGTGTGTGTGTGTGTGTGTGTGTGTGTGTGTGTGTATGTGTGTTGGGGGGGCGGTTCTTATGACTGTCCGGCACCCCTTCTGAAACAGCACATGGAAAATCGACGCTCCTAGGGCAGGTTCCTATCTGTTTTATGCCAGAGGAAGGTGCATCTCTGTTAACCAGTGAGCTCTCTCCATCCTATTTCTGATTCCCCTTTGAGGCCACGTTTCAAAGCCCTTTCCTTTACACCTGTAAATGACTTTGTCTGGGGCCACCACCTGAGATGGGGTTTTATCTGTGCTTGTCATCCATGCAGATTCACATGCAGATTTCAGAGCTGAGTATTCCCCAGCGTTTTGGGGTTTTATGGTTGATGGAACTTAGAGGAAGGGTTTTGTTGGCATTTGTACAGTGAGTTACCTCCCAGAGCATCCGACTTTCTGTGCTGGGGCCCGCCAGAGGGCCTCTGAGAACGAGAATACAGCCAGTTGTGCTGGGCCAGTAAGTGGAAGGGAGTGGGTTCCCATGGGGCTCCTTTGCTTCTACCCGGGTTTGGGCCTTCTCCTAAGGGAGAGCTGGAGCGGCAAAGAGGCCAGCAGCTGCAGTCCCGAGTGCACACCACAGCCACCTCAGCTACCTAGAGCCTCTTCCTTGGCTCCTGCTGTCACTAGTCCTTCATCAGAAGTTACATTCTGAGGCTCAGGTGTGTGACAGGGTACGACCTGCTTCTTCTTGTAGTTATCGGTATACAGCATTCCTGCCGAGGAAATCTGCAGATCTCTGCCGCCCTCTCTGGGCTAGGTAAAAGTGACCCTTTGCCCCTTGGTTTTCCCCATCCCTTTGTTTCTCTAGTGCTTGAGCATTTAAAATATTTAGTTGATGGGCCAGCAGGTGGCATGGTGGTTAAGGTACTGAATTCCCACATGGCCCCCATGGTTTGAGTCCCAGACCTGGAGGCGTGCTTTCTCTCTCTCTCTCTGTCTCTGTCTGTCTTGCTCTGGCAAAATGCATGTGAAAAATAATATTAACAATAATAATAATAAATAAATAATTCTTTAAAAAATATTTAGTTGAAAGGAAACTAACAGTTACAAAAGAGAAATTCAAAGAAGTTCAGAAGTCCAGGTCTCCGCCAGGGGTAACATGTCAAGGTAGGACTCGAACCTAGGATCCCACCTCCCACACCTGGCCTGGTGCTCTCTGGGCTGAGTCCTGTGCCTCTGGCTTTATTTAGCTTTGTATTATGGTTATTTGTGCTTGTTGCTTCTATGGAGACAGACAGTGACAGGGAGAGGACATGTCTGGTTCACTGTATGCTCTGTAAGCGTGACATGGGGGTGGAGGGAGTAGGTGGTTGTTAGATTGAATAATACATAGCCCCTGCCTTCAAGGCTGTGTGTGTGTGTGTGTGTGTGTGTGTGTGTAATACCTGAGCATACACACACTGAGCAGACTTTGTGGTGGGGGGTAACTCCCCAGGAGGGGATGTCTGGATATGGAGGAGGATATTTTTGGTTGTTCCAGTGATTGCAGAGGGCCCTGCTGGCATCTAGTGGGTGAGAGCCAGGGACAGTCCTGCACCACTAAGAATTGCCTCACCCAAAATGCCAGTAGCATCCCACCTAGAGGGTGCTGCAAGGGTTTGATGGATTGGGAGAGACAGTTCTAATTGGGAGGATGGAGAAAGGGGTCTCCAGGCTTGCCAGACTCCAGGTGTAGATGAGGCTTGGAAAGAATGAGGGCTTGGTGGAGAACGCCTGGGTGTAGGGACCCACATGCACTTTCTCCTGGGTCTTGGTTCCACAGCCAAATGCAAATGGGTCTTGGATTCATTGTGGGTTCAGTGAGCAGGCCCCTGCACCCTTTGCACAGATAATCAGGAGAGGTTTGGAAGGTTGGCAATAAAGTCAGTGACTAATGCTGGTGAGAAGAGCAAACCAAAGAGAAGCCAAGGGCTTTGTCCCTCCTTTATTATACTATTGTGACCAAGGTTGGAAATCTGTCTTGGTGGCTGTTTTTTTTTTTTTTTTTTTCCAGCTTCTCCCCCACTGAGGTCACAGGCCTTGGTTCATAACCTCAATAATCATTTCCACAGCAACTCAGTGTGATGACAAAACATCTCAAGGATTATGAAATCATTCGGACAAAATGAGAAGCCTCAAAGACCTGGGGAAACAAAAATTTGCAGGGCAGTGCATCTAAAAATAGAGCAGAGGTGCAAGTGCAGGTCTCCAGGGAGCACAGAGCGTCATCTGGAACAGAGGTTTCATTTCAGAGATGTTGCGTATCAGCCCCAACTCCCTGCCCTCCCTCCCGTGTCCACTACGCTACAGGGTTTCAGCCTGTCGTTTAGCAAATGTGTTTGGGGCTAATTAAGAGACAGCAAAGTTCCCAAGGCTTATTTTCCCCGTGGGCTGAAGAGGGTGCATAGAGAAAACTCTGAATTCAGAAACCTGTGTTATAGTCCCTGCTGGGTCCCTCACCAGCTGTGTGACCTTGAGCAAGTCATGAACCATCTCTGAGTCATTTTCCTTCTCATCATCCCTGGGGATAGTGATCCCAGCCCACACTGGCTCACTGTGGAGGCCGGTGAGATCATGCCATGAAAACACTTGTACACTGTAGAGTGCTGTGCAGATGGAAGGTCTGTTGTGCTAACTTTTTTACATTAAGTGTAAAGGGGTTTGTTTAGGGAAAGTAGGTTTCCTAAGACCTCCTGGAAGTTACCTGTATTATGATCATTTAAAAATGATAAACAAGGAAACATACTAGCAAACAGACCTGTCTTTTGTTTAGAAGCTGCTTATCGACACGACCATCCAGGAGCTGGTTTTCTGGATTTTTTTTTTTTTTTGGAGAGGTTTTTGTTATAGGGCGTGTGCGCTCGCCAGACAGACAGAGAGAGACAGAGAGACAGAAAGCGAGAAAACACCCCCCAGGGGGGATGGCCATGCCGTAATCCCTTCTCCTCCATTCTCCTCTCGGGATCTTGGGCACGCACGCACACGCGCCCGGCGTGAGTTTAAGCCACCGGGTCAGGGACGCGAACCGCGGTCGGCTATGTGGGAGTCCAGCAACATAGCCATTACACTAATTGCTGGTCCCCTGGATTCCCTTTCTGTTCCTTCTACCTTGCTTTGGCATGTTTCCTTTGAATTGTTTATTTATACTTTTTCCAAGAGAACAGGTGAAAATAAAAAGTGTGGAGCTCATGTTGGGTCTGCTCAGAGCGCAAATACAGGGAAAATAAATGGCAAGAGAAAGCATCTGCGCCACTGGCTCATTTCTTCTGCTCTTTACAGTTCTTCAAATGCCTCCATTTTTGTGGTTATGTCCATGCTGGGTCCTGAGGTCCCAGCACCTATGTCATTTAGCATGTAAGGATCCTGACCAGCATTCCACATTTGAGCTCCTTGAGGGCCCTGAGGAACGGTTTCTTATCATGACCATTCTTCCCATGAGGGGACGTTCCAAATTGAGGAGAGGTGGGAAGAAGTCAGGTCAAGCCGGCATTGGTGGTATCCTTTCTCCTCCTTCTTTTATTGCTGGAACACCCTCTCTCCACCCCTGGGACTTCCTGCTCCCCAGCTCCCTGCTTCACCTGGAATAGGAGAAAGTTCATTGATAGCTTTCATACCTGAAGTGCATCCACTCCAGCCCATTCCCTGGCCCCGGGATCTGTATTCCGGAGCTCCCCGCCTGCAGCTCCCCAGTCGTCTCGTGGTCAGCCACGTGCCAGGGTCTCTTTCCTTGCGGACTGACGTCACTCTGCCTCATATTTCTCTGCATCCTCAGTGCCTGGGGCTGTGCTTGGCAGGACGTACTTTCAGCAGTTCCTTGTTGGACCTTTGAGTGACTCATGCCCTCTTTTGAACTAGGCGTTGCTGGTCCTCACTGCATGATAGGGTGAGCATATGGAGTGTATTTTGCTGCTTGGATGGTCTTGGAGTCAGGGAGAATCTGTGACTCTGGTAAGGTATTGAAGACTCACAGAGGTTTTAAAAACTCCAGCTAGAATTCGGCCTTGTCTGTGCAAACATACTGGTAGCATTTGCTGAGCCTTCAGCTTACTGTTTGCAAGCTGAGTTGCTTGTTCGCAGCCTGAAAAATGTTAGAGGGGAAGCCGGTTTGGGCCCGAACTAAGTGACAGCTAGACAGATCTGATGGCAGCAACTCTTAATATCATTCCGTTATTGCTACTTTCCAATACCCACACATTCAACACATATTTATTGAATACCTACTGTTTATTGAGGGCTTAGATTGAGGTGGACACTGTGATTTACCTGTGGGTTTTTTTCTTTTTAAATTTATTTAATTTTAGGTATTGTTATTATTTGAAAATTTGCTATAGGGCACACACAACCACCAGAGAGAGACAGAGGGGGAGAAAGTGAGAAAGCAAGCCGTCAGGTCCAGGACTTAAACCGTAGTCGGCCATGTGGGAGTCCAGCACCTTAACCACCACACCAGCACCAGACCTGATGCACGGCTTTAGGGATAACAGGAACCAGCTGCTTGCCCCTCCATATGTCATTTAAATTGGGATGAAACAACCATATATTGATACCATTAAATTTACCCTCTTAACTGTCTGGTGTTTGTGATTCTGGCTTATGATGATCTAATCATACCTCTTTGTGGGATACAGTATGGTTTTTCAGAGTATGCTTATGGTGTGTAATAAAGTGTAATAAAGGATATAGACATATTCATCTTTTCTGACATTGAATATCATGTTATGTTGTACACATTTGATAATAGTTCTCCCAGGTTTTTTGTTTGTTTGTTTGTTTTTGGAAGTATATATTGAACTGTCAGTACTCTGCTATGGTTCGCCATTCTGTGTTTAAGTGTACGGCTCAGTCATGTTACGTATATTCACATTGTTGTGAAATAGATCTCTGGACCTTATTGGTCCTGCCAATCTGCAACTCAGAGCCCATTAAATAACAATTCTTTTATGCCTGCTTTCAGCACTGGTAACATCATTGTAATTGCTGTTTATATCAATTTTACACGCACTTTTTGCTCTTTTTTCTTTGATCAGTCTTTCATGTAATACATTTCATCCTCATTTTACAGGTTTACGGGTTTACTGAGGCTCACGGAGTTTAATGAACTTGCTTGGGCTGTAAATGGCTAGTGGAGGACGGAGCTGGATCTAGGCTCAGACCTGTGGCTGGCCTGCCCTTTGTACTGTACTTTCTGCCTCTGCCCACCGGTTCCCATGGGCTCACCAGTTCGATTTCTGTGCTCAGGCTCTGGAGTGGTCAGTGCACGTGTAGACTTGATGCACGGCTTTAGGGATAACCAGAACCCTCAGTTGGGATCTTGGTCCAGAAATACGGGCCATTCAGCAGGCAGCATCCCTTGGTTTTATGCTGAAGATCAGGGGACAATTACAGTACCACTCACCTGACCATGTGGCTTCTCCTAGCACCTGAATGCGTTTATTTCTTTGATGAGAAGAACAGTGGCTGCCTCCCACTTCCCTGCGCTGTCCTTCTGGAATAATTTCCTCTCCTTTGAGCTTGTCATAAAGCCATCCTTGGGCTCGTTAACCCTGATGGGTGTGCAGGTGTGTGAACAACAGAAGCTTTGCTTTTTTTTTTTAAAAAAGATTCTTTTGCCATAGGGCATGTTCACTTGTGGGAAAGAGTGAGAGGGAAAGTGAGAAATCACCCCTCCTTCCCCAATGGTCACACCACAGTCCCTTCTCCATGATTTAGTTGTATGTGAGGAAAACAAGGTTCTCTCACTTTCCCCTCCTGAAGTCCTAGCTGGGAGGAGCCCGGATCCTGGCTAAGGGGTTGGGCTGTGGTATGCACTACCATGGCCTCCTCCAAGCCATCCTTTTCCTGCCAAAGAGGAGCTCAGGGTTTCCGATCAGCAAATTGTTGGACTAGAAGTGACCATGGAGACTGAATAGTCCAAACCCCTAATTTCCTGGAGAAGCTGCCTGTACTTGTGGAAGGGGAAAGGTCTCATCTCCCCCTTCCCCACCCTTAGAGCCACTTCAGTGATAGGGCTGTTTGCCTACACCTCTTCCTTGTGAAGGAGACCCTGTTTGCTGCTCTGCAAGTCACTCTTTTCACGGCCCATCATATGGAGGGATGCTGCCTTTCTGAAGGAGATCTGGAGTCATCAGCGGGGCTGGAGTGGGGACCTGTGTGGTCTTGGGTGAGGACATTTCCTGCCTAGAGCTCCCTGTGCCTTTTGTGAAGTGCTGTCACATTGCCCACGGTGACAAAGGACCTACACAATGTCTGGCTCACACTATGTGCTCATAAACATTGGTTCCCTTTGGCACATGTTGCCATCTTATTCATTCATTCATTCATTCTTTATTTATTTTTTGGAGAGGTTTT
This sequence comes from Tupaia tana, assembly GCA_026018925.1. NCBI lineage: Eukaryota > Metazoa > Chordata > Mammalia > Scandentia > Tupaiidae > Tupaia > Tupaia tana. Next base: position 33,074,530 of record JAKSZU010000010.1, read on the forward strand.
TGCTATACGGCGCGTGCGCTCACCAGAAAGACGGAGACACAGAGACAGAAAGTGAGAAATCACCCTGGGGGTGGGGGGGATGGCCACGACTCAATCCCTTCTCCTCCATTCTCCTCTTGGGATGTTGGGCACGCACACACACACGCCCGGCATGAGTTTAAGCCACCGGCTCTGGGACTCAAACTGCGGTCGACTACATGGGAGTCCAGCGACATAGACATTACACCAACTGCTGGTCTCCTCTACCTTATTCATTCTTAACCACAGTAGACTGATATCCCCTAGAGCAGAGTGGGTGAAGGAGCAGTTCACACCTGAGGGCGTACACTTGAGTGAATGGCGAGCGTGCAGGAGGAAGGGGCATGCATGCTATTAGAAAGCACATTCAATACTATGTGTTCCAAAACAACACACCCAGGCCAGCCTGTAGCACAGCAGTTAAGTGCTGTGCAGAGGGAATCAGATTCCATATGGGTGACAGCAGTTCAAATCCCAGCTCCTGCAGCTTGACAAAAGTACCAGGCATGTGTGCCCATGCCCAGGATCCTGAAGAGATGGAGAAATCGAGGAACAAAGGATTGCAATGTGACCAGGCCCCGTTGGGAGTTTCTCTCCACAATGCACCCTTTGCTCAAGCAGAATCCCAACACATCTGTTGTATTTGTCTTAAAGATACTCTCATTTTCAGAGTGGTGCCCCTGTGCCAGGTGCCTTGCTGTAGAAACGTTTTTATGTCTGGTCTAGGTGAATCCTTTCTACTCCCTTCCATTCCCCACTCTGACAGATGGGAAAACTCAGGCCCTGAGAAGACCTTTCCCACAATTGTACAGCTCTTCATTGCTGGAGCAGGGTTCATGCTTAGGCAGTATTGCTCCAGACTCTGGCCCTTTAACCTGCCCTGTCCTATCTCTCCATGGGAGTAGGGATGGCATTTTATTTCTTCATCCTCAAAGGATCCAGAGTCTCTTGGGAGTACATAAAACAATGTTTGAGACTATAAAAAGCTTGGCTTCAAAATTTGAAAAGCATGGATCATAATTTAAATGGGTAAATATTCGATTTTAAGTGGCTATAAAATATCCCCTAGATCAACCTCCTTGGCTCCCTGTGCCTCTGCCTTTTCATTGCAGTAAGTGTTTGTGATACTGATACTGGAGCAGGGGAGGTAGGGGGGTTCCTCCTCTGTTGCTGGGAGCACAATTTCCCTGCTGGTTCTGCTGTCTCTTCCTGACCACTCTGGCCTCCCCCGTCTCCTGTGCCCTGCCTGGGGCTGTGCAGCTGAACTCTGGACAGGAAAACGGTGACGTGCTACTCCCAGGGGAAGACCTGGGGAGACAGCCTGGGTTCCTGAATGAGGACAGGGTCAGTGGTGGAAGGCCTGGACTCTCGCCACGTGTTTCTTTGCCAAGTTACTTCATTCCTTTGGTCTCAATCTCCTAGTTGATAAAATAACTGGTCTGCCTTCTTCATGGGGTGATAGGGAATGATAAAAGGCAGAATTTGGCAAAGCTCTAAGGTATCATACACTTCTAAGTAGCTATGCATTTTTTTAAAAATAATTTTTAAAATTTATTTATTTATTTTTTAACTGAAGGCTAAATCTTTAATTACTAGACCTTATCTGGGAGTGGAAAATCTCTCTGTTCTTCCCAGCCTGGGCTCCAGGATCACTTTGACAAGCTACTTTCTCCAGAGTCCTGAGGGAGATGTCTTCCTCTTCCTTAGTCTGAGTCAGGCCCAGAGCATGCTGTGGGAGTTCCTGGACCCTGTGAGCTGAGACCTGGGTCCACATCGTGACTCTGTTCTTCATCCTTTTATGGAGGTCCTGATTGAGGGATAGCATGCGTAGCTCTTCATACAGTGCCTGGCAAGTACAAGCACTCAACAATGTTAGCTGCATTTATGATTATTGTTCTTAAAATTTTTATCATAAACATTTAAATTTGTTACAGTTCTTCATGTATATTAAAATATTACCATCAGCAATAAAGCCATCATGCTTGAGACCTTACAAGTCCAACTCTCAGGATCTTGAGTTCTTCCTTTGCTCCTGTAGTGGCTGATCCCTCTGGTCTTAGGAACTTTGGTTTTTGTTTTTATTGCCAGAGAGCACATGCACTCTTCTGAGAGGGGCAATGGGGAAGAGAGAGAGAGAAGAAGAAGAGAAGAAGAAGAAGAGAGAGAAGAAGAAGAAATCACTCCCACAGTGCAGCACGTTACACTACAGTCCCCCTTCCTCTGTTACATCAGAATTTGGGGCATGCATGCACATGCACCCAGAGTGTTTTTCAAGTTGCAGTTGCAGGAATTTGAACTGTGGTCAGCCATGTGGAATCTGAATCCCAATGCACAGTACATAACTACTGCTATCATGAGGCCAGCCCCTTGGTCTTGGGAATCTTATTAGCTACCCAACCCTAACCACCCCTGTATTGGCCTGCAGGGATTCTAGGCCAGACTTGACCCACCTCACTATTTGCCAGATCCAAAAAAGATGAGTTGTCCTTCATTATGTCTAGGAAAGCACAGACTTGCTTGTCCTAAGGAAATGCAGGGCCCACAGAGCTGCATACTTGGTGAACCCACATTCCAAAGCAGAAGCAGAGCTGGCGTCTGTCTCCTCCTCACACTAGAGGATAAAGGTTTGTCTCAGAGTATCGAGGGGAGCTCAGAAAAGGGGGTGTGTATATGCTCCACATTTTATGGCCTTTGCTATGGCTTCTTGCCTTTTCCATCAGATCATGTCCAGCTCAGAACTAGCCAACAGTTCATTAGATGTACCTCTCAGAAGATTCCATTTTGCTGATTTATGACAGGTTTTGCCTGTCATTTCAAAAAAGGAGTCAACAGATGTGAGCTGCATTGGGCTCTATGCCAGCTGTGTTGATGAGAACTTTACCAGTGTTTTTCCGAGTGTGGTGCACAGGTTCTGGGAAGTCTGGCCCTGAGTTTGGTGGCCACATGATGTATTTCAGGGTATATGTTACCCAGTTTATATTAGAAAAAATGACGTAGCACATCAAACCATGAACTCATAGATGTTCTTACTTGGAATGATATATGAAGGAGAGGTCTTCAAAAAGTTCATGAAGAATGCATATTAGGAAGAAATTTTGCATGGATTTAAAAAATTTTTGCACCAAAATAAGCTCATACTTTAATTTCATTTTACTATGATTTTTAATTTTGTTTTTGTTTTTTTAGATTTTTTGCCATAAGGTGTATGCCGTCACAGGAGAGAGAGAAGACAGAGAGAAGGAAAGTGAGAAATTACCCTCCAGGGGTTTGGCCACTTTACTCCCTTCTTCTCCATACTCCTCTCTAGATTTTGGGCACACACACACACATGCCTCCAACATGGTTTTCAAACCTCCAGATCCAGGTCTCGAATTGTGAAGTCAGCATGGGACCTAGCGCTTCCATGAACATTTTGAAGTCCTCTTGTAAATTTATTTAAATGACTTCATTAGAAGAAAAGCAATAATCTTTTACTTTCATTAAAGATAAGTAAATAATGGGCCAGCAGGTGGCATGGTGGTTGGGGCACTGGACTCCCACATGGCCAACTGCAATTTGAGTTCTGGACCTGGCAAGTTGCTTTCTCACATTCCCCTCCTCCCTTTCTCTTTCTGTCTCTCTCTGGTTGAGTTAAATAATAATAACAATAAATAAAATTAAATAAAATAATGTTAAAAAAGATCATCTTTAAAGATGAGTAAATAATAATATAGGAAATTAAGGTCTTCATGTATGAGGCACACAGTTAATAACATGGCTTTCCAACCAATTAGATGTTTAAAACCCAGATCATCTCTGATTGCTTCCCGCACCTGTTCCCCCCACACCTGGTATTGAGTGACCATCATGAAGCCTCTTGGACATCTCACTTGTCTCTTCTACAATTGCCTGAATTATGTTCAGTATTCACCTGGCACCTGAATTGCTCCAAAGCTTTTGTCTTGGCTCCCACACCTGCATTCCTTTTCCCTTTGAATTATTCTCTACTGAGGCACAAGTATTATATTCCAGATATCCCATTGCTCACCTGCATGTAAGTTTTTCTTACTCCTTGTTTCCCCCAGGACAACAGGTTAGTGGCCTGACCTTCCTAGATTTGAGGTCGTCTCCAAGCTGGCCCTGGCTCCACATCCAGCTGCATGTCCCACAGCTGCCCCCAATGCTGCTGTCGTCCCATGCCACACTCTGTCCTCCAGATCCAGTCTGAGCTCTGTAGGTGCTGGGAAGTGTCTGTTTGCCTGCATGCTTTGGCTCAAGAAGTTTTTATTTGTTGCTAAATGCAATTTCCAATTTACAGAAAAGCTGCAAAAATTTGTACAAAGGACTCTCCATCTTCCCTTTGCCCAGATTCCCCAAATGTTGACATTTTACCACATGTTCTCTGTCATCATATATATGTGTGTATATGTATTGTTATTCTTCTTCTGAGTCATTTGAAAACAAATTGCAGACATGAAGCTGCCCCCTTCAGAAAGAAAACCAAACAACAACACAAAGTCCCCAAATCTGGTGTGCATTTCCTCCAAACAAGGACACTCTCCACACACTGCCAATACAATCATACATTTGGGAAATCAATATGCTACATCACAGCACCATCTAGTCCTCAGAACCCACTCAAACTCAACAACATGGTCCCTTTTTCCATCGGGCCCAGAATCCAGTCTGATGCACATGCAGCCCTTTGTCACGTCTTTGGTCTCCTTCAATCTAGAACAATTCCTCAGTCTCTCTGTCCTGCATGGCGTTTAAAAGTACAGCTCATCCATTCTGCATGAAGTCCCTCAGCCTGTGTCTATCCAGTTTCCTCATGACCAGGCTATGGCCATCATTTTGGCAGGGATCCACAGAAATGCTGCTGTGCTGCCCCCAGGGGAGGGAAGGCAATCCTGGTCATTGCCTGGCCACATTGGTGCCCACCAGGCATCTTCACCATTAAGTCGTCATTTTCCCATCTGTGATAGTGAGAAGATACACCAAGACCACATTGCTGTCTACTTCTTTGAACTTCTACCCATCTCCCTTAGCATCTGTTTTAGCTCCTACTTGAATTAACCATCAGCATGATGGTTCTTCAATGGGGATTTCCTGTTTTCACCATTCTGCCTACATGTACTTGTTGGCATTTCACTTTATAGGGGAGCTTTAAAGGGGGGAACTTTCCTTTTTCCCCATTTATTCATTTGTTCATGTCTTTATTTATAGCTAAATAAATAGATCCATGGATTACTGCTTAATTCAGTAGATTATAATCCATTACTGTCTCTCTCTCTCTCTAAATATATTCTAAAACATAGATGTAATATATATATAATGTATAATTATTATGTTTTTGGTACCCAGATAGTCCCAGCTTTGGCCATTTGTAGCCCCACTGAGGTGGTATTTATGTGTGTTTGACATGACCCTTCTCAGCAAGCAGAGCTGGGAAATAGATGTGTGCATTTGGATGTGCACGTGTGCACACATTTCAAGTTTTGTATTTATCTGACCTCCGATTGCAGCCCAAGTGAAGGTTCTTTCAAACTAGCCGTGTTTTATACATGCAAATCCTTTTCTGGATGGAAGAACCGCTCTCTTTTTACCTCTGATGTAGTTATTATTATTGTTTTGTTGATATCCCTGTAGATAACGAGTTCCTAAAAACATTGGTCTCCTTTTCGATGGTCCTGCTGTCTCTCCCCCTTCCGAGGAGGGGAAAGAAGCCTAGTGGCTTTCAAACTGAGTCATCAGGGGGAGAGGGTGGGAGAAGCCTTTTTTAGTCTGGAAAACACTTTGTACGCATTGATCCATTGAAGTACTTGGTTGGCTTCAGGCAATTTTCTCACTGGCCCTCCTTGCCAGGTTATCCTAGCCTGGAAGAATCCTGTATTTCTATGGCTGTTTGTCTATTGTTTGTCTCTTACATCATGGTCTGAGTGTTTGTATCTCCTCTCCGAAGCTCATGTTGAAATCTAACTCACGGGGGTGATGGTAGCCAGCTGTGGGGCCTTTGGCTCATGATTAGGCGTGAGGATGAGATCCTCACTGATAGAATAAGTGCCCTTACAGAAGAAGCCTGCGGCCGGCAGTGGCATGGTGGCTGGATCCCACATGGCCAACTGAGCACTTTGAGTTCCTGACTCAGTGGTTTGAAAGACACACTGAGCATGTGTAGTGTGTGTGTGTGTGTGTGTGTGTGTGTGTGTGTGCGCACGCTCAAACTCCTGAGAGGAGAATGGAGAAGGGAGTGCGACATGACCATTCCCCATGGGGGTTGCTTTTCACTTTCCCTTTCTTTGTGTTTCTTTCTGGTGAACACACATACCTTTTAGCTAAAAAATAAAAACAAGATAAAAGAAAGAAAAAGCCAACCCCACACCCCCCCGCCCCGCTTCTGTGAAGAGACAGCAAGAAGGTGTCATCTATGAAGGAGAGCCCTCACCAGACACCAGGACTGCTGGCGCTATGATCTCTGACTCCCCAGCTGCCAGACCTGTGAGAAATAAATGTCTATTGTTTACACACCACCCTGCTATGGAATTTTGTTATAGCAGCCTGAAGGAAGCAAGACACCACCCTTCACAATTCTTGCCTTCAGCTTTCCAGCTGTCTTGCCCTCAATTAGCCTGGAGTGCGTGATCCCCATGTAGTTCATCCTGGTGTCTGCCATGGGGCCCTTCCTGTGTAAACTGAAGGTGTTGGCTCTTCAGTCTGGAGCGTGGATGAATCCTCTTGGAAGCAGAGCCCTCTCTGCCTCCATTTCTGCCGTATGACTCATGGCCCAGTGGAGAAGCACTTGTTCATACAAGCTCCCCTCCCTGACATTCCTGGGGCAGATCAACCTTTTACGGGCCTGACTAAATTTATAGTGGGCTGGGTCTGCAGCTGGTGACAGCAGCTGATAGTTGAAATCTCTGGTAGATTTTTTTTTTCCACTCTGAAAAATATTTCAGTCACTCCAGACCCAGCACCACCACCAATAGAATTTAGAAGCCATTTATGGCATCTCACAGTTGGTCCGGGGAATGATTTTATAAGAATCAGTCCATTTCCCCAGATGTCAGCTCTCCCCATCCTTAGCCATCTGGAACATATGACCAGAGCAGTAGGAGGTAAGACGGAAACATCCCAGAGCTGAAGGTACAGCGTGAATTTGATATGTGTGGTTGTCCCTTGGTGTCCACGGGGATTGATCCAGGAACCCCTGCGGAGTCTCATGTGCCACATATAAAATGCAGTTGTATTTTCATATTACCATATGTACATCCTTCCACATACTGAGTGTCGTCTCTAGATTACTTGTAATACTCAATACAATGTAAATGCAATGTAGATTGCAACGTAGGTTGTTCTTATGCTGTACTTTTTAAAAATTCGTATTATTTATAGAATATTTTTGATCTGCAGCTGGTTGAATCTGCAGATTTAAAACCTCATAGATCTGGAGGGCCTACTGTATACTTTTTAGCAAATTCATATGGTTCTTCGTAATGTGTATGTATATATACACATACATGTATATTTTTAATTCTTGTAATTATTTTGTATGAGAAGTTTAAAGACTTTTATTCAAAGCTTATTTACTTTTGATATGTACACTATGCTAAACTCCCAACCATGTTTCTTAGTCAATAGTATATTAGAAGCAGAGAACTGGAAGGTATAAATAGCATGAGAAAGCAGGTAAGATGATGAAGTATAGCCAACAGCCTGAAAGCAAGGCGTGAGACAGTCTAGGAGTCCTTTGCGATCAGATATTCCAGTGGCTTCACTTTTCCAGATGGAAAAGCTAGCACTCAGACAAGTCACCAGGCCAAGACCCCAGAGTAGGTATGGTCTACAATCCAGCTCTTTGACTTCACATGCAATTGCTGTTTTTTCAGTGCCATAACACCTTCTCACATCATAGTTGCTCAGATTGCTGATTGGATGTCACTGAGAAAATGTTTAATTATGTTCAAGATTCTCCATTCAAAAAAAAAATCAGGAAAAGTGTTTATGCTTTGAAAAATAACTCCATCCCAAAGAGTTAAAGTCCCAGTGCCATCCAATAAAATATTTGGGCAGATATCTGTTATCCAGAAAGATCTCCACCGGGACCTTCCTTTTCACAGTGGTGCCTGCTGAATGAGGTGTGGCGTGGCTGTTTCTGCCTTGGAATGAGGTTGGCAAGTGTAAGTCCTCGCAGTGGAAACTATGAAAACAGAAGTGAGGAAAGATGGTTTTATTCTGATTGTCCCGTTTCATAAAATTTTCTCTGAATTGTGAATTGAATTTGTTCCTTGGCACTGAAAACCTTTCTTAAGATGCTTTCTTATTTGTTTTGCTATGGTAAAAGCACCATGTGTCTGGCATAGAACTAGAAAATAAAGATAAATTCCATGAAGAAGAAAAAGTTTAAGAATTTCACTACTGAAAGAATTGCCATTAACACCTTGATGTATATCCTTCCGTGTTGCTTATTGACTCATTGAATCTGTTGCTTGCTTTCTGTGTGAGTGCGTATTTACATAAACACTTCTCATAAGCTATAGGCTATGTATATTGATAGACACATGCACATAAAATCTGGATCATACTGCCAATGATTTTTAAACTTGTTTTTGATTAATAGCAGATATCCAGATACATACAGAGGTACCTTATTTTTATAACAGTGGCAAGGAGTCCTTGCTACGGCTGTGCCTTCATTTGATGAACTGAGCCCGACTATTGGATCTTTTGATTGTTTCCGTATTTTTTGCTATTGTGATCACAGCTGCGATCAGCATCATTGGTCACACCCCTAAATCATCTCCTTAAAATAAAGTCTTGGAAGGACAATGGCTATGTCACAGGAAGCAAAGGGTTTTTTTTTTATAGCATTCAGTGAGTGTTGCCAAAAGTCCTGGGCTCTGTTTTTCCACTCAGGTTTTATGACTTTGGAAATCCGTATTGCCTATAGTTGAGGATTCTTCCGATTATCATGCACCGAAGACATCCAGAGTCCCTGCTAGCCGCCCTCCTCCAGACTCATTTCTTCCTTCATTTCTCATTGCACCAAATTCTGTCTAGCTCCTTGGTGTGGTCACGTGGCTCCAGGATCTTGTTCTGGGGGCAGTGAAAGGGTGGTCAGGAACTGTGGGGAAGAAATAGTAAGTGTGGACACACGTATGCTAGTCCAGTTGGATTCGAGTATAGTTTTGGGAAATTCACCCTGGGCCTCCCCATTCTCATTCCTCCTCATGCCAGGGGAAGTACTTTATGGCTAAGTGTTCAGTAGGAACTTCAGGCTGATCCCTTGGCATAGGATCACGTCCTAGTTCCTGAACCTGGCCTTGAGGTAGGGCTCCCTTCACCCGCCCCTTTTGTAGTCCCCACTTTCTTTCTCTACGCTCCGTTTCCAGTGACCTTTCGCAGTTCCTTCTGCAGAATGCACACCTCCCTCCTGATCCCGGGCTTTCACATATGCGCCTGCCTGTTGCTGGGCTAACTCTTGCTTTCTCTTACTCTTCAGCCTTTGGGACAGAGCCAAGTGTGGTTATTAAGAGCTTGACTCCTGGAGTCAGGCCTGGTTTGTGTCCCCATTCTGCCACTTACCCACTGTGTGACCTTGGACAAGTTACCCAGCCTCTCTGTGCCTTAGCTTCCACATCTGTAAAATGGAAATGTAGTCCTACCTCACGGGGTGCTTGTGAGGATCAGCTGTGGTGATTTCTAGAAGCACTTTGAACAATTTCTGGCATAGTAAGCATCCACCGTCACTGGGCTAGCTAGCTGGCTTCAGCTCACTCATCACTCCATGAAGACGTGTTCCCTGACCTCGACTCTGGGTCAGGAGCTCTTAGTTTATGATCTCATAGCCATCTGCACCTTTCTTTTTAGCAGTTACTATAATTGTTGCTAAATAAGCCTTAAAAAAAAAAAAGTCAGACTCTTGTCTGAGGCTGTAAACTCGTGAAGGCCAGGGCCACCTCTCTCTCATTCACTGCACAGGCCTGGTCAATGTATCTGCTCGGGGAATGAAAATAATGGCCCTGCTGCTTAAGGCTGCAGTGGAGTTTGTCAGGAAAGGCCTCACTGACCTCCCAGTGCAGGGTTCTGGTGTAACCGATTAAGAGAGGGGACTCCCCAATGTGACCTGCTGTGTATCCCAGGACTGGGTCTCTCCAGGCTTCCAGGGCCAGCCTGCTCCTGGAGGTTGTTTAGTACAGACCTGCTCAGTTGAGGACGGACCCGAGTGTTTACATTTCTAGCTCATTGTAGATCAAAACTCTTGAGAACGTAATTAAATGAATTACTGGAAAAAATGAAACAAGGGGTCGGCAGGTGGCATGGTGGTTAAAGGCATTGGACTCCCACATGGCCCACATGGTTTGAGTCCTGGACCTGGCGGTTTGCTTTCTCACTTTCCCTCTCTCTCTCGCTCCGTCTCTCTCTGGTCAAAATAAAATAAAATAAATAAGTTAAATAATTTTTTGAGAGGTTTTTTGCTATAGGGCACGTGCGTTCCCCAGAAAGACAGAGACAGAGAGATAGAAAGTGAGAAATCACCCCCGGGAGGATGGCCATGCTGCAATCCCTTCTCCTTCATTCTCCTCTCAGGATCTTGGGCACGCACGCACATGCGCCCAGCGTGAGTTAAAGCCACCGTGTCCAGGACTCAAACTGCAGTTGGCTACATGGGAGTTCAACGACGTAGCCATTATGCCAATTGCTGGTTCCTAAGTAAAATAATTTTTTTTTTTAAAAAAAAAGGCAACAAACTCAAGGCTAGGGTTTCTGAACTTTGACACCATCGCTGTTTGGGCTGGACTGTCGGGGCTGCCCTGTGTAGTGCAGGGTACCTAGCAGCATCCCTGCCTCTGCCACTGGATGCTAATAGCACCCTCCGCACTGACCACGGTTGTGACAGCCAGAAATGTCTCAAGACATTGCAAGTGTCCCCTGGGGGGAAATGTCACCCCTGCTGGAAAACCACTGATAAAGACTTCCAAAGCACAAGCCCTGACTTTATGCTATCATGCTCAACCAAAATAAGATGATCAAATTATTGTAAAAGTTTCTAAACACTGGATCCAGGTTTTGGTACCTCTTGTCACTGACTGGTGACAAAGACCTACACCTCCTACACTTGACCCTGCTTTGACCAGCACCAGCCTCTTTTTTCATAGAAAGGGAAACCGAGGACTCTGTCTGGATAAAATGTGTTAAAACACATCTAAAGGGCCAGCCGGTGGTGTGGAGGTTACATGGATCCCACATGGCCGACTTCCTGGTTTGAGCCTTGGATCCAGCAGCCTGAAAATCATGCTGGGCATGTGTCTGAGCATGCCCAAAATCCCAAGAGGAGAATGGAGAAGGGACTGTGGAGTGGCCATCCCCCCGAGGGGTGATTTCTCAGTTTCTCTCTCTCTCTCTCTCCATCTCTGTCTCTCTCTCTCTCTCTCTGGTGAGTGCACATGCCCTATAACAAAAAACTAAAAAAAAAATTTTAACTTTTAAGAATATTTCTGAGCATTGGTTTTTTCCTTCTCTTCTTCCTAGTTCACCTGTAGAAGATAATGCTGTCCAGCCAGCTGCCCCCACAGACCTGGAAAGCCCACCCTTAGCTGCCTCTTCCCACCACGGTGATGTCATCAGCCAGCTGTCTACAGATCTGACAACCCAGAGGTACTGGGGCTAGGCCTGAGGCCGGTGGTGGGACCGCAGGGCCCAATCCCTGAGGCTGCCTCTGCCTCCCACCCTCACCTGTAGTGCGCCCCACACAGGGTCTTCACACCTTCCTAAGCAGGTGTGTACCACCTGAGGTCTCTTCTTGTGGCCTGGGGGATGACCTAAGGGGACATCAGGGGAGCTCCCACACACTGCCCTTTTAGAAATTTGTTCCCTTGCAGTCTTCAGAGGTTGTTATTTAAAATGGAAGTCTTCCAGGAGAGAGAACGTGTTATTTATACTCACCCAGGGAGTGGTTTAGATAGCTGCCTTCTGGTCTCCTGAGACACCAGCTGGGCCGGCTGCTTGGCTGCGTCCATCTTTGGGTGGCGGTCAGAGAACAGAGGAATCAACACTGCATGGAGGAGGAGCCTGGTCCTGGCCCTGTCCTTCTGTGTGTCCCCTCCCACCAGGCGCCTTCGTGGGCTTGATGTCCTCGCAGCCGTGTGCTGATCAGAGTCCTCTGTCTACACTGTGCTTAGCCCGGCTTCAGGCTTCACCTCTCTCTCTGCCTGCAGACTTTGCACTGACTTTCCAAAAACCAGAATCAGCCTCAGGAGCCAGCTCGGATGCCTGGAGGCACATGTGTACACATAAATATCTAAGCATGTGTGTGTCTCTATACATGTACGTGTATATACACATGTCTATATGTTTCCATACACACATACACGTATATAATCTGTGTATCTTTCTATAAATATACTGTATATGTATCTGTATCTATTTCTTTTTTTATTATTTTACTGAACTTTATTTATTTATTTATTTAAATTTGACCAGTGAGGAACACACAGAGAGAGAGAGAGAGAGAGAGAGAGAGAGAGAGAGAGAGAGAGAGAAGGCAAGCTGTCAGGTCCAGGACTTGAACCACGGTCGACCATGTGGGAGTCCAGTGCCCTTAACCACCATGCTACCTGTTGGCTCCTGTATCTATTTCTTATATATACACACACATATACATATGCATGCACAATATGTCTCTGCCCCATGTATTTTCTCACACACACACATACACACACATAGATTTTAATTTATGTACATATCAGTGAAACAGCTGCTTTTTACCTGCTGGTGCGTGGCACTGGGAAAGCCTTGGTGAGGAGAATAGACGTGGTCCCTTCCCTTCTTGAGAAGCCCAAGCTGAAAGGAGTCTGCCTTTCAGAACCCCCTGGGGAGCCCTCCATCCCCACCTGTGTCACTGCCCTCCATGGACACCTGTAAACTCCCTGTGTCTCACCCCATCTCCTCTGCTAGACTGCAAGCTCCTCAAGGGGAGGAATGGGCCACCTGGAACCACTGGAGCCACAGCTGCACTCCGGCATGGGGAGGGCCCGGATGAAGGCTGGTGACTTGAACCAAATCGGAGAGAGCACAGGGAGGGCCTCCTTGTCCACCGGCCTACAGCTGGGCATGTGCTGAACCCTCCTCAGCCACTCCTGTAAGGGTGCAGGCAGTCAGTGACAGCATCGAGAAGTCTCTTCTGTACTCTGGGAGGAGGTCTGCCTGGTGGGAGAGAATGTGAGGGTAGGCTACATGGCAGGCAAGGTAGGCTGGAAGCCAAATACTCAAAGGCAACTGTATACCCATGTGGAATTCTGATTGCTTCCTTCCTGGTGGGAGTCAGCCATAGTTCTCTCTTAGGTGGGAGTGTAACCTTTTTTCTTTTCTTTTTTTTTTTTTTTTAAGAGAGATTTTTGCTATAGGGCCTTATATGCTTGCCAGAGAGACAGAGAAGCAAAAAGGTGAGAAAATCACCCCCCAGGGGGGATGGGCACGCCATAATTCTTTCTCCTCCATTCTTTTCTCAGGATCTTGGGCGCACACACACACACACACACACACACACACACACGCCTGGCATGAGTTTCAAGCAAATGGGTCTGGGACTTGAACCATGGTTGGCCATGTAGGAATCTAACGATGTAACCATTACGCCATCTGCTGGTCCTTTTCTTTTTTCCTTTTTTCCCCCATTTTTAGAGATTTTTTTTGTTATAGGGCATGTGTGCTTGCCAGAGAGACAAAGAGAGAGAGAAATAGAAAGCAAGAAATAGCCCCTCAGGGGGATGGCCATGCCACAGTCCCTTCTCCATTCTCCTCTCGGGATTTTGGGCACACATGTACCCACACATGCCTGGCATGAGTTTCAAGCCATCGGGTGCAGGACTCAAGCCACGGTAGGCATGTGGGAGTCTGATGACATAACCATTATGCCATCTGCTGGTCCAACTTTTTAAAGGAGAAACTCTAGCTAGGAGCAAAGGCCCAGCACTCAGCTATAGAAGGTTCCAGTGAGAAGTCAGGTGCCTACCTCTCCTCCACCTCCCCACGCTCCCTCTTGGTCTCTGTTTGACTCCATAACCCCGAGTAGTTTAAGAAAGCCCAGGAACCTCTGCTGGAGCAGGTGGGGCACAGCCTTCCTTAGTGAAGCCTGGAAGGAGCTGAGATCATTCTCCAGTGTACCACCAGGGGGCACCCAGGAGCACACGGCAGCTCTGAGCAGAGGATGACAGGATTTGCCTGGATGGATTTTGGGAAGAACCGTAGTCCAGTTGGGGGTATGGCCAGTGCCCCTGAATCAACCCTGTGACTATCTTTGAAACAACTTGTCCTGGGCCCCACCACAGTGAGTGATGCCCACCTGTAAAGCTTTTGCCTGGACACTCTTTCCTGGGCTCCAGACACTGTGCTAAGTGTGTTTCAGTGAGTGTTGGCAAATCCTCCCATCAACCATAGAAGCTGGGAGGTGCTGGGATGACTGCCATTTTACAAATGAGCAGACTGAGGCTCAGAGAGCTTAATGTGCTTGAAAACATACAGGTAATATGCGCAGAGCTGAGATTAAAGTACGTCTGGCCCAGCTTCCCAACTTGTGTTCTGAACCCCTCTTCTGGAAGAACTGTGGGGAGAGCCAGGCTTCTTGTTGTCACGTCTGCCATGCAGTCCCATCTACATCCCTGGCTTCTGTCAAGTCCAAGGAAGACAGTGGGTTAAGTTATGTCACCTACCACCCTGACCGAGCATGATCCCAGAGTGCAGAAAGGAACCAGTGGTAGGCAGACATGTCAGTGCTGAGAACTCAGCCAGCTCTTTGGATTTATCTCCCAGGGGAAGGACTCCGATAGAACTCTGGGAGGAATGCAGGCATGACTATAATCCAGAAGTGGTGGCCAGAACCCGGGGAGTACTTGAGTAAGGAATGAATGATTTTGGTGCCTTGCCAGTGTTACTGGACATTTATTTTAAGTTATATTCTCTCATTGTTCTTAGTGGATTGGTAGAAAAGAGACAGTTCTGATAGGAGCAGGGATTGGTCTGACTTTGGTCACCAAATGCCTCACAAAATACAGTTGGTCCTCATTACTTGCAGATTCCGTATTGCGAATTTGCTAAAACTTATTTATAACGCCAGCATCTGTGTTCATGCTTCTTTCTTGGTCATCTGCAGACGTGGGCAGAGAGGTGAAAACTCTGGGGTCCCCTGACATAGTTCTTAAAGGAGATCAAACAACCAACTCTCTGCTTTCTAGCTTTTGCTCTCATTCTGTAAAATGAGTGTCCTTTCCGTGTTACATTGAGTGCCATGTTTTTTGTATTTTTGTGCCTTTTATTGGTGACTTTGCTGTTTGAAGTGGCGTCTGAGCACAGTGTAGACGCCGTCTGGTGTTTCTGTGTGTGAGGAGACTGTGATGCCCCACAGAGAAAGGACGTCAGTTAGAGGAACTTTATTCTAGCCTGCGTGGTGTGCTGTTGGCTATGAATGAAATGTTCAGGAACTAACCCTATATGTTCAACCAAGTGTCTATGAACAGAAACAAAATTATGTACTGACAGACTGATTTCTGTGTTGTGCTCTGAGGCGCATAGGAACCTAACCCCTAGGAGAGCTGAGTGGTTTAGCATTTGCTAATTCAGTATTCACAGTGACTTTATAGAACATAGCTATGAAAAAAAGCAAGAAGCAGTTGTAGTTTGGCCGGACAGTGGTAATGCAACTGGCCTCACACAGGACTCACAGGTTCACTTCCTGGAGTCACCTTGTATGTGCTGGGCATGCACACAGGCCCATGGGCTGGCTGAGGCTGGGAGTGGATCGTGTGTGAAGACTGTGTTGGGGGTGCCTGTCTCTTCTTGTTTGTTTTTTTTTCTCTCTCTCATAGAAGAAATAAATAAACTTTTTTATTTTTTTTTAAAAAAAGAAGCTCTGTACTTAACCTTGCCCATCTGTTGGAATAATTAAGAAGGGCTTTCCGGGTATGCAGTGGTGAGTTTCTTTAACCTCCGAAGTAGCCCCGTCTCTTCACCCCACGTTCTCTATTTTCTGCTCAGAGTAAAAACAAGAAGCAGAGGGTGGGATGTTGGTGGTGTGGCGTAAACCGGGCAGAGGGAAGGCTGAAACAATCCCCTTCTTGCAGAAGCAGGGCTAATAGTTCAAAACTTAAATTTAAATAAAACATTTTATAATGTGTGTGTGTGTGTGTTAATATTAGGCTCAGCTCTGAGGTGCAGTTGTAGTAGCTGCTCAGGGGAAGCTGGATCTCACGTGGCAGTTTAAATCTCTGGTCTGGTCTACCTGAGACTGTCTGTTGGACACATGCAGGAGGGCTCAGGGTCTGACAGGTCGGAAGACCAGAGAAACTAAGTTGTGGCGTGATCAGGCCTTGTGGAGGGTGCTCCTCTCTCTTTCTCTTTCATATGCGCACAGAAAATCAGCAGATTCGTTCAGGGCTCTATCATGAATAAAGAAAGATACAATTATTATTATTGTTAAAGATTATTTATTTAATTCCGTTTGTATTATTATTATTATTATTTGACCAAAGAGAGACAGAGAGAGCCAGAAAGGGAAAATGAGAAAGCAAGCCACCAGGTCCGGGACCAAGACCATGGTCAGCCATATGGGAATTCAGCGCCTTTAACCACCATGCCACCTGCCGGCCCTGAAAGATACAATTATTACTTAAAACGTGAAACTGGAGTGTTTGCTTTAAGAGCTCCTTGAGAAAAGAACAAAGGATTGTCTCTCCTTCCTTTCCCATTGCCTGCTAATTCTTTGGTGCTGTCTCCTGAAATTTTAAGAGCTCTTCTTTCTGAACAGCAAAAAATGGAGAAGACACCTTCATCTCTGAGATGTTTTGCAAATAAAATGCAAGGGATTTTGATTCACCCCTTTCTGTTATTAAAGACACTGGTCGAGACTCTCCAGGAAGAACTGTGAAGCTGCTTGAGGTGGTCGAGCTTCTGTTTTGCTATCAGCATCCCTGAAAGCAGGATTCCTTTGTATCGTTTAAATGGTACCTTGATGTTCATGAATCAAGTTTGTGAAATCAGTACCAGGGTCCTGAGTATATTGGGGTGCACCTATGTATTTGTTCAGAACCTTTGGATTTCCAGTGCCCAGCCAGCTACTCTTAGATCGAACCCTCTGGATTGCCACCTAGCAGTTGTCGAATATTGGCAATTTCATCTGGTTTAGACTAACATGTGATTCTGTTTTTGTTTCGGTTTCTTATGCTTCTTGAGCTGCTTTATCTGTGTAGACAGGCTTTTGGCTTTCTGAATGACCAGGTAAATCTGAGATGAGTCTTCTTTTGTCCTCTTATCCCCATCCCTAGATCCTGTAACCAGGGCCCATCCCTGGGGTGCTCAGGACACCTAAGGAAATTTTGTACCAGGGCAGAGGGCCCAGGGAGCTGCTGGTGATGATATGGGAACAGTCCACGACTCCAGCTCAAATCAAAGTCTCTCCTATGGTTTTGGGATGGTGTATATGACTTTCCTCGTAGTTAATATTTTCCTCTCTGGCTACGTCTTGCTTGAGCTAAGCTTAAAAATAGTTTTTCTCTCTCTGAGCACAGAAGGGAAAGGATAAGAATGTGCTGGGAAAGAATTGACAAGCCAGTTCAGGGTTAACTGTGCAGGAACCAGTCCCCTACTGGAAATCGAAGGTCAGCGTGTTTGGGGGCTATTCACTCTCTCACATGGGGTAGCTGGTGGATCTCTCTGGTGACTGGAAATTTCTGGATGTGCTCGCCTCGGAGTTTCCAGCCCATTCACAAGCTTCTCTCAGCACCTGCTGGTTTGGGCTCTGGAGCTTGTGGTGGCCACGCACCTGAGTATGCTGTACCTCCCTGTACTGACACTTGTCTTACCAAATCCTGGGCCTTCGTCAGCCTGACTGTCCAGTGCTCGTGTTGACCCTGCTTAGCTCTCCAAACCGGCATGTCAAAGCACTCTCCTTTCTGCAGCTCGCATCTCACTTTCAATCTAAGCTGAGTCTTTGGCCTTAAAGCTGGCCCTATTACGTGATCATGTGCACTTGGGGATTTAAGAAGAGAAAATCAAGAGGCCTGCGAGGGAGCGATTGTGCTAAATGCCTTCCAGATGGTGATATGAAATGGGAGATAAGACGCTGTCGCCCATCTGGCCCGACAGGACGTGAAGTGTTCGACTTGCACCTTGGGAGCCGTTACCACCCTCCCATGACAGCCTGGGCCACTCTGGTGTTTGTCTTTGGACAGGGGCTTAATTTGGCAACTCTAGCCGGTCTCTGAAATGAAATTTGTTATCAGTTCTGTGGGGAATCTGCCAAGAAGAACCCAAAAGCCCTGAACAGGGAGTCAAGGACAACAGTTGCTGACAGCGTCTTGCTGTACCTAGATTGGAAGGGCCGTCTGGCTGTATGCAAGTTCCAGAGCGATACTCTCTGCTGTGTGAGTGGAGTCTGCCTCCACATATTAGTGCGACCAGTTGTTGTTTGTAAGGACCTTGGCAAGGTACTAATTCAGGGATGGCGGACACTGATCCCTGGGCAGTGGTTCCTTAGGGATCTGTGTTAAGAAAGATACCGAGGTCTTGTCCAACTGGGCTTAATAGAAAAGATTGCCTTGATTCACGTCATATCTGTCTGCCAAAAGTAAAGTGGTTTACATGTTCTGTTTGTCAACTCTGTCTTTAAAAATATAAATAAATATGGCGCCAGTAGATGGCATAGTGGTTAAATCACTGGGCTCCCACATGTTCAACATGGTTCAAGTTCTAGACCCAGCGGCTTGAAACTCAGCCCAGGTGTGAGTGTGTACATGCCCAAAATCCTGAGAGGAGAATGGAGGAGAAGGGATTGCAGCATGGCCATCTCCCCAGGGGTTGAGGTCTCACTTTCTGTCTCTCTATATATCTTTGTCTCTCCAGCAGGTACATACACCCTATGGCAAAAAAAAAAAAAAAAAAAAAAAAAAAAAAAAAAAAAAAAAAAAACTCTCTAAAAATAAATAACAGATTTAGTTTAACATTTTTTTAACCTTCCAAAAATTTATCACTCTACAGGAATTTTAATTCAGCTTCTTTATTATTCCAATAAAGTTTGGAAAGCATTGTTTAACTCCTTACTTGGGATGTGAGCATTGAGAGTTAGAAGGGCCTTTGCATGTCTTAGCCCCAGACCCACTTTGAGAGAACAGCAGAACATATTGTAGGGGAAAGTGAGAATGCAGAATGTGTGACCCATGTCAGGGCTCTGCTCTTGCTGGGTTGGGCTTGGCAGCTGTCTGGAGGTCCCATCGAAGGCTGGGAGTGGTACTGAGCATGGTAAAGGGCCCAACTCCCTGAGAATAATGTCTGTAAGACAATTCACTATGACTGTGGCGGACTTGAGTAGAGATAGAAGCTGACCAAGATTGTTGAGGAGCTGAACCATTGGCTGCCCTTCCTGTCTCTGCTGGAGCTACGTTGCCCTCTGGCAGCTCAGGGAGTTGGAGGGACCCTATTTATGCTCCTCCTTGGACTCTGGAGGAAGGTTGGCTTCCTGAATGTATGATCCAAGGAATCACCCAGGGCCCTACACTGAGAAGTGCCCTGTGCCTAATTAAATGTTCTTGTGGTTTTTATCTTGAAAGCCATTGTACTTATAGAACACGGGCTCTTGCATTTTCACTCTGCTTTCATTTGCATTCCAGTTTTGTTTGTGAATTATGTTGCTGCTTCTGCCTCAGATGTTAGACTCCGGGCTTCCAAGAAGATAGAGCAGTTGCCCTGCTGTCAGTGGCCTGCAGCGTTGAGGGGCTAGGGGTGAAAGGGAGGGACCTGTCATGTGGAGCGCTCCTTACGTGCCAGGCTCTGTGATGGGGACTGCAGAGCCTCAGCTAGCCGAGATGTGAGCCTGCACTCCAGCTTGTGGTCTTGTGGGAGTGAAAGACACACTATCAGATAACAGTGGGATGCTCAGAAGTTGGGAATCCAATTCAGCCTGGCGAAAGAGGGTGGGTCTGGTTACCTGGGGAAGGCTTCTTTTTTGGGTCTGGCCTATGTGAGCCACCAGAATGATGGTGGGGTAGGCTAGGAGTGGATCTGAGAGGCAGGAGGCCTCCCAGCTGGAGAGCCTACTTGAGCAACGGCACTGCTGGGAGTGCTAGAGGGACCTACATGGCTTGGTGGGGTTGGAGCAGGGAGAAGTGGAGACCAACATGGCAGAGGTTAAAGTTGCAGGGGGAACCTGTCTTCAGGCCAGGGACATCCCCTTGTGCTCCAAAGGCCAAGGAAAGCTGGGGAGAGTTTTAGACAACAAAAGGCTTGATGATTCTGGTGATTGTTGGGACATGGGTCTGAGGGGACAAAGCAGGGCAGGCACAGCGGGATTCCCAGGAGTCCTGCTCAGAGTGGTTGAAGGCCTGGAGCAGCAGAAGTGGCCAGACAGGATGGATTCCGGAAGGAGAAGGAGATGACTCATCAGGAAAGGGTGATGAGGTACACAGGGGTGAGAGAACCGGAAAAGTCAGGACAATCCTGACTTCCGGTGCCAGGGCCTGGCTGGCAGGTGGTGCCACCAGCCAAGCTAGGGAAATGTGGGAGGAGGAGACTCAGGGGTGAGGAGGAGTTCTTTGGGGCTCAGGAGTATCTGTAGATGTCCATGTGTTAGCAGTTGGTGGTGAGTCACTGAGTTTCCCACTGGGGCTTGACCTCCTCGGCCACTGGGGAAGAGTCCAACAGCAGGCAGTGGAGGGAGGGGAGGCACTGTTCTTAAATGAGCGTTGAGTCATTTGTTTGGTGCTTTTGACTAATGGGACCAGGCCAGGCCAGGAAGGGTGTGGCCCTGGTGGTCAAGGCCAAGAGGGAAGGCAGGAGGGAACAACAGGGTGCCCCTTGGGATCTGGAATGGCCTTAAGGACAGCAGCGATCTTCAGGCCCCTGAGCTGCTCGGAGCTTGTTGGGGGGGCCTTCATTGTGCTGCCCAGGGCATCCTCAGGGCTGGGACTGGAATGGATTGCTAGGGTCAGGATGTCCCCTGAGGGTGGCCAGCTGTTCTGGAGTGTGGTTATCACTGTGTTTCATCCCGGGAGTTTTCACTGCTCTGATTAATGTGGGGCCACAGTTCTGAGGCTGGCGCTCCCTTCCCCTACGGCAGTGTTATTAATACAGAGATCCTTCCTTCCGGTTTGATAGAGTGCCCTTAAAGTAATTCTGTGTGTGTCTAAACCACACACAGAATTACTTTTTCTCACTGTACATTAAATATTTTAGTGGGATGCGTGTTAGTGGAGGGAGGAATGTAGTCCATGCATTTTCTTGAGTTAGCTAAATTTCAGACTAATATTGATAGTGTGAGTTTGTGAGAGGATCTATTTGCTGCTTATGAATATGAATAAATGTAGGCTTTTGGAGTGTGAGAATGACTCTTTTAAGGAGCTTAAACAGCCCCCAGTAGTTTGCATTATTCATTTGGAGTTATTCATTTACAAAATAAATCATTTCAGCCACTGTCACACTCTTACAAATTGTGGTTTGACCACCGTGGCATCACTGCATCACCTGTAAGCCCGCTTTGTGCTTTCGCCTGGTTCTGCCTGAGCCTTTCTTGTCATTTTCATCCACTTGCAGGTTGGCTTGCTCAGGGCTTACCAGGGTCATTCCTTTCTTGTCTCTGTTTTTCTCCATTTTCTTGGAGTGCAGAAGGAGCAGGCCACATAGGTTCCAGCTCTGGCTCCACTCTAGAATTGTGTGGAGCCAGACACTTGGTCACATCCAGTTGGGACACTCATGGGCTGTCCTGTTTGTTGAGTGCCTGCTGTGGGCTGGCCAGATGTTGGGGTTCAAGGGTGAATGTGGCAGTGTGGCTCTCCGCTCCTGGAACGCCCTACCCGGTCTCCCTTGGGGTGAGGGGACATTCTATAACTACCTTGATGTCTGATGCATGTCACCAAGGGGAAGAGGAGGATCTTAGATGCATGTAACAGGGCAGTCTGTTAAAAAGTGAACAGAGGGGGCACACCGTGGCCAGGCACCCAGCACTGGGCACACCTGGAGGGTGTGGAATTGCGGCCTGGTGAGGGAAGGGGGTTGCCAGCCAAGAAGGAAGCAAGTGTTCGTTGAGCGAACTGAAGGAGGCCCAGGGGGAAGCAGAGCGGTGAGGAGATGGTGAGAGAGGAGGCAGCAGCTGGCCCTCTGGAACCAGCTGAGCTGTGATGGGGATAGGAAGCCGGCTGGGAAACCCTCTTTCCAGTGCGTAAGGTGCTGGTGGCAGCCGTACTTCAGACCAAGACGCCAACCTTATATGTGGAGCCCCAAAAGGTGAGAGTGAGGAGAAGGTAGTGACCAGAGACCCACACGTCCCAGACTTCTGCATTCTGGGAGCTTCCTGCAGCATTTCCCCCAGGAGGAAGACGTGTCCTCCAGCACAAGGGCTGTGACATCTCAAACCCTGGCTGCCACTTCAGGCTGGGTTTTAGGCTCTCAGTGCTGAGCTGCCTAATTCTAGCACCACCACTCTCAGCCCAGCTAGGTTCCCTGTGGACAGGAGTGTGGACAGCTGGAGAGGCTGAGAGGGCCGCCTATCCTGAAAACTGGACTTTAGCTTGTGGACACATCGCTTATCTTGCTTTTGCCGAAAGGGAATATCCGAACCTCTGTTGAGCCCCAAGTTTGGGCCTTTGGCATTTTTAGAGTGTTGGCAGGCACTACCCCAGGAGGCCCCTGCACGCTGGGTGATTCCCTGGATGTCCAGTAGGGGGCACTCACCCATTACACAAGGGCAGGAAATCACAGCCCTGGAAATCCTTCAGGAAGCAAAAGGCACCCAACAGATTCCTTGATTACCCTCCAGTGTTTTCACCTGGGCTTCTCTCAGCCTTGGGTTTTCAGAGGCAAACCCCAGGGAGTTTGCACGGTTGTATTTTAATTCTCAAGTCACATAAATTCATTGCTTATAAACAGTTTTTAGAAGTCATTATTCAAAAAATCCTCTTCTCCAAACAAAAATCAAACCACACTCTCACAGAGTGTCCTGAACACCTGAACTGTCTCCATAAAAGAAACCCAGTTCTGCTGGAGCCTAAGGAGGGAGGAACTTTAAGTCTGACCTGGGGGCTGGTGCATGGGAGACTGCAGCCTCCTCTGTGTGTCATTGGAGGCCGGGTGGCGAGCCCAGCGAAGCAGTGTGCTGGGTCTTTAAACAGTCCATTCCGTGTGTGGGTGCGTGGGCTGGGTGGGGTGAGTGGCCCTGATGAATGTGCCATTAATGAGCTGAGTTTCACTGGGAATAATTCTCCCATTGTGTCCCCAGCCCTTCCCCAGCTGCTGCCCGTGTGGGTCTTGCTCCCTTGGCCTCAGAACACACAGCCTCGCCTTCCGCCTCGGCTAGTGATGCGGTAGAAGCCTCCATTCCCTCCTGCCAGGATCTGGCCAAGGACTTAAGCAGGTAATGTACAAGCTCCCACTCCACCTCAGCTGCCCCAGAGGAGGGGCCCGGTGGCCTCTGCCCCCTAGGCTCTGAGCATAGATGCTTTGGCCTTGCAATATGTTTCTAATCATTTAGGCTGCAGTTGATCTGAAGTTTACTTACTAGCTAGCTCTAAGGACAACAGAACCAGCAGGACATATCTATCTATCTATCTATGCAAGACAGATTTTCTTTAAGGCATTGGCCATGTGATTGTGGTGCTGGCCAGTCTACTATAGGCCCTGGCCTTGGGCTGACAGTGGAAATGCAAAGTCTGCATTTCTGGTGCTGAGAAGCATGAGCAGAGGCTGCGGAGCAGAAACATTCACAGGTGTTGGGAAGACCCTTAGTATCCCTTGGATATAGTGGGTTGCTTAGTCAAAATGTGTTGGCCAGAGATCCAGGGAAGAACTGATATTGCAGCTTAAGTCTGAATGCTACCTGCTAGCAGAACTCCCTCTTCCTCAGAGGACCTGGTGTTTTTCTTCTTCAGGCCTTCCACTGATTGGCTTTCAATGACTCTAGCAAATCTACCATTTAAATCAAGATTTAAATGTTAATTTCAACTAAAAATACTTTCACAGAAACATCAAGACTGGTGTTTGACTAGATATCTGGGTACAGTGGCCCAGCCACGTTGCCATATATGAAATTAACCATCAGAGCAAGTAATCAGAACTCCTGTTTCTATGCAAGCAGTTGATTCTGATTATAAACTATTCTGCTGAGCCATTAAAGCACCGTCAAGAGCATTCTTGGACAATGTTTTGGAGAGTGCCAAACATACGTGAGTGTGCCAAGAAACACAGGCTTGTGCTCTCAGGGAGCTCCTGCTTGCTAGGGAGGCACATACTAAAAGCCAAACTGTGGGTAGAGGGAGAGTCTAGAAAGGACACCCAGAGCAATAGATGACCAACTGCCAAAGCGGAGTATCCAGAAGTAACAGAGGAATGAGAGGAGGAAGAGGCTACAGGATGGAGTGTCACAGCAGAGTAAAAATTACGAACAACTTAATACATGTTTCGGAAAATAAATGTAGCCCTGTTAATAAATATGCAGAATATAATGTACTATTCAGTGTTGAAGATCAATATGGGAATATCCTTGATTTGATTATTATATGTTGTATTCATGTCTTAAAAACATCCCATAGCTTATACAGATAGACAGCAATTATGTGTATACCAGGAATCATAATGATAATTTATAAAGAGAAGAAGAATCGGGAGGGAAAATCACTGCACGCAGATGTGGTTCTAGAATACGCAGTAAAGAGGTGAGCATGGAGCCGAACTGAAATCTCCGATCTGAATGGCGCTCTGCCAACCATTAAGCTCCTTCCTGGCTGTTTTCTCCTGATATCTACCTGCAGCCCTGTTGGTCCTGAGTCCAAGAGATGGGAAATTCACCTGCGATGCCTTGTCTGGTCTTGGCAGAGCAGGGACTTCCCCCACCCGTCTTGGTACTTGTGCAGTGGCCTTGGGCTGATGGTGGAAATGCAGAGCCTGCATTTCTGGTGCTGAGAAGCATGAGCAGAGGCTGCGGAGCAGGAACATTCACAGGTGTTGGGAAGACCCTTCGTCTCCCTTGGATATAGTGGGTTGCTTAGTCAAAATGTGTTGGAAAAAAATTAGCTCACCCTTCTTAAAAATTCTGCCCTTTGGTTTCTTATAAAGTTAAAATAATACCTACCATATGATCCAACATGCTACTTCTGGATATTTACCCATGAAAGATGAAAATACGCATCCTAAAAACCTGTATGCTTATAGCTGCTTTATTCATATTTAACCCTAAACTGAAACAACCCAAATGTCCATCCACTGGTAAAGGGTTCAACAAATTTGGTTATATCTGCTCTATAGAATACTACTCAGCAATAAAAAGGAACAAACTACAGATTTATGCAATAATAGAGGTAAATCTTAAATGCATTAGACTAGGTAAAAGATGCCAGACTCAAAAGGCTACAATCTGTATGATTCCATTTATATGATATTCTGGAAGAGGCACCAGTGTAAGGAATGGAAGACGTATCGATGGTTGTCGGGGCTCGGAGTTGGAAGAGAGTATTGATTACATATGGGCAGAGAGCTCTTTTGGAGGTAGTGGAAATATTCTATATCTCGTTTGTTGAGGTGGTATATGACTGTATATGTTTATCAAGATTCATGGAACTGTACACCTTGAAAGAATGAATTTTGAGCCAGCCATGGCATGGTGGTTAAGGTGGCTGGATCCCACATGGCTGACTACACTCTTCGTGTCCCACACCTGATAGCTTGAGAAAATGGGTGCATGTGAATGCCCAAAATCCTGAAAAGAGGAAGAGAAGGAGCAGGGATTGTAGAGTGACCATGCCCCATGGGCGGGGTGCTTTCTCACATCTCTCTCTCTCTCTCTCTGGCAAGTGTATGTGCCCCATGACAACACTTTTTTTTTTTTAAAAAGTGACTTTTGACTATTTATGATATGTAAGTTATATCTTGTTTAAAAAATAAACAAAGAAGTTGACCCAAGGGCAAGAGTAGACTTTTGATGAAATCAAAAGAAGGATTTTACCCTCCAGATCTTTCCCTGATGCAGACAGCTTGGGAGAAAGTGTCTGCTGCCTCCTGGTACCAGAGGATAAAAGTGATACCCATGTGCTCTGAGTGTTCCTTTCCTGAGGTCCCTGGGCTCATACAAGGTGCACGGCATGATCTTGCCCATAGATTTTTTTGTTCCCTGGAGGCTACTCTGGATTGCTTCTGAATCACATTCATTTTCCATCTAAGCACTCAGCCCCAGGAACTTAGGGCCACTGTGGGCCAGGCACTGTGGGAGGGACAGGACACCAGAGGTACAGAAGACAAGCACCACCCTGGCCCCATGGAGTTTATAGCCCCTGGAGGAGACAGATACAGGGTGAGCCATTACAATGGGACAGAGAAGTGTGTGCTCTGGGTGAACGTAACCCACACCCTCACTTAGTCTGTGGCTGAGGATGCTTCCCTGGGGAAGTGACTTTTAAGCTGAGAGTTGAAGGCCATAGTGAGTTTAATTCACCTGGACTGGGGAGGTACTGATGATGCTGGGGAGAGAATGAGTATTGCCGCGAATGGAGCAATGTATGTGAAGACCCTGAGGAAAGACAAGGCATGGTATGGGAGCCAAACTAGAGACCCCCATTGCGACTGGAGCCAGAAGAGATGAGAGAGGAAGATGGGCCAGTGGGAAGAGCTACTTAGGTGGTGGGCTGGTGGTAGGTCATGGGAAGGATTGGGACATTTATCTTTCATTATTTTAGTAGAAATATATATATATATATATATATATATATATACACACACATATACATATATATATATATGTGTGTGTGTGGTGTGTGTGTGTGGTGTGTGTGTGTATACGAACAGTTTAGATTTATGGAAAAATTGAGACAGTAGTATAGAAAGTTCCTATTTATCCAAGCACGTGGTTTCTTCTTTTTAACATCTCAACAGCAGCATGGTAATTTGGTACAGTTAATAAACCAATAGGGATATAGCATTACTAACTAAAGCCCATAGGTTTCAGAATTTTAAAGTTTCTTCTAATGTCCCGTGTCTGTCTGTCCCAGATTCCATTTATCCTCCTTAGGTTCCTCACGGCTGTGGCAGTTCCTCAAACGTTCCTTGTTTGTGATGACAGTGGCAGTTTTGAGGAGTGCCGGTCAAGTATTGGGTAGGATGCCTACCACTGAAATTTGACATTTTTCTCATGATTAGACTGGGCTTTTGAATTTTACGAGGATGATCAAAAGATAAGTGCCATGGTCATCACATCGTTTTGAGGCCATATACCACCCACGCACTTTGTCCTCGTTGATGTTGGCCTTGGTCAGGGTCCTTGGGAAGCTCCCCTTTGCTCTGCTTCGATACTGAGCTCCTTGGAGGGAAGTCCTTGTGTGCAGCTCACACATCAGGAGCAAAGAGTTAGGCTCCCCCTCTTTTAGGCTGGAGCATCTATGTTATTATTATTGTTTAAGTTTTTCTAAAATTTTCTTTGTTTCTTTTTCCTCTCAATTTGCTATAGGGTACATGCGCTTGCCAGAGAGAGATAGAGAGAAAGAGGGAAAGTGAGAAAGCAAGCCACCACGTCCAGGACTCGAACTGCAGTCAGCCATGTGGGGAGTCTAGCATCCCAACCATCCCACCATCTGCTGGCCCCAATATCTACCTAAATTATTTAGACTTCTTCTACACAGGAGATTGGTCTCTTCTGTCTCATTTGTTAATTTAGTCAATTACTTATTTCTATCAGTATGGGCTCATGGATATTTATTTTATACTTTGTGTTTATAATTCAATACCACTTTATTTTGTCACTCAGATTGTTGCAGCTTTGGCCATTGGCTCCTGAGACTTATAGTTTTGGTATTGGGCATGTATGTTCACCAGAGAGAGAGAGAAAGTGAGAAATCACCCCCAGGGGGCATGGCC
This sequence comes from Tupaia tana, assembly GCA_026018925.1. Lineage (NCBI taxonomy): Eukaryota > Metazoa > Chordata > Mammalia > Scandentia > Tupaiidae > Tupaia > Tupaia tana. Next base: position 33,102,400 of record JAKSZU010000010.1, read on the forward strand.
ATGCTGCAGTCCACTCTTCTCCTTTCTTCTCTCAGGATTTTGGACATGCATGCACACATGTCCAGCGTGGTACTCAAGGTGCTGGGTCCAGGGCTTGAACCACACAGTCAGCCATGTGGGTCCGGCTCCCTAACCTCCTCACCACCTGCTAGCCCCATGGGACTTCCTTTTCAGAGCAGCCAGAAGCCCTGAGACAGAACAGTGATATGATTCAGTTTGCATTTTCCCAGTTGCCCGGCAGGGAGAACAGGTTTCAGGTTTGGCCAGGGCCCCATACCCTGAGGCACCATGGCCTAGACAGTTGAGGGATAGCCGTGTTAAGTACACCCTCCAGTTCCATGGCTACTTTTAGCCGTGGAGCAATGGCCTGGGTCCAGGGATCCAAGTAAATCATATTTTCTTCCCCTCTGACAGGTCTTTGGAGTTTTCAGAGCAAGTTTTAAAAATGCGCAGATGGATGCTTATTTTCCTAAGCTGGAAGTCGTTATTTACCTAGCCAGAGCCAGAGTTCGAGGTCCTTGCTGGTGTCATGATTCAAAGATACAGCCCCTGTCCAGCTCGGCTCCTCACGTCGGCTCCTCACGGGGCCAGCCTGCCTTCCGTGTGTTTTTGCCATGCACGGGCAGCTGCAGTGCCCCACATCCGTGGCTTTGTCTTCCTTCTTCGGGCTTGGAGGAGAGCAGCAGGGCAGTGAGACCTGGTATCGTGACAAAGAAAGCCCAGGGCACCTCTTATTACCAGTCGACAGATGCTCTGTTTCGCAGACACGCTGGGGGACTTCCTGCTGCCTCCTCCTGCTTTTCATGGCTGCTGTGGAAATGATGACACAATCCCACATTTCCAGAGCAAATGGCTTTTCTCCAGGAGTTTCACACTCCCCTTCCCCCATGCCCGTTGGTAATCATTAGGCCACAGCCTTGGGGAGAACAGATGTAACTTAGAGAGGGAGAAAAGAGGGGGACTGTGGGGCCAGGAGAGGGCAGCACTTGAAGTCTCTACTTCCCAACTCTCCTGAAGCCAAGAGCTCTCCTGGGAGGACAGGCCACTCCCTGGCCAAGCGTCTGACAAGCCGGCATTTCTCCCCCAGAGTGGCCCTCCTGAGGCTTCACAGAGTCAGCGATCACCCCACTTTCCAGACACATTTGGAAAGCTGTAAGAGGTTGCGATGAGGCGGGAGTCTGGTCATCAGAACTTCCAGGAATGCAAGTGGAAAGCTCTGGCTCGGGCTGAGGCGGCTCTGCTGGCCTTGGGGGCTTGTGGTAAAGAGCCTGGTGTGTTGCAGCACTTAGGCCAAGCAGGGCATGAGCCCAAGCAGACATCGTCCCTCCAGGGCTGACCTCGCGCTCTCCCTGTCAGGAAATTGTCCTGTAGGAACTGGTAACTTGGAAACTGGGCCAAGGGCTGCAGACTTGAGTCAGGAGGAGCAAGAGGAAGCTGCTTCCTTGGCATTGGCACAGGAGGCTCAGGAAACAAGAGTCCTCAAGAAACACAGGCCCAAAGCATAGCAGGTTTTCTGGTGAGGTACCCTCCCAGGCCCCCACCCCACCTGCCTTGGACAGCCTGCCCTAGTTGCTCCCAGCTCTCTGTCCACACTTCTCCAAGACATGGGAGTTCTTCTCAGGTAAGAGACCTACTCCCCACCTCCCTCAAATGAGAAGTGAACCCCTTGAAAACTGCTGAGCAGTTCATTTGCACACTCCCCAGCTCAGCAGTTCTCTGTGTTATCAGTGAAAGGTGTGTGTTGGATTTGCTCTCAGTGGACTAGGCCCTTGACCAGACTGGGGGCCATTGTTCCCTTTTCTTTTTCGCTATAGTGCTGCGCTCGCCAGACAGACAGAGAGAGACAGAGAGATAGAAAGCAGGACAGGGGGGATACGGCAATCCCTTCTCCTCCATTCTCCTCTCGGGATCCCTGCCACCTGACCACCGCGGTCGACTACGTGGGAGTCCAGCGACATATTACGCCCTGGTCCCCCATTGTTCCCTTTTTATGGAAGCTACATCTTACCCATCCCCCTGCCTCTTGGATCACGTGTTACAGGCCAGGCTGGGCATAACATGCTGTTCATCCCTGCCATGCTCACGAGCCAAGCAGAGGCAGTTTGACCAGACTCTCCCACCCTGCTCACCTCGCGAGGGTGGCCAGTGCTGGGGCAGCTGCTGAGCAGCCTGCTGTTTGCTGGGCGGACGTGCCTGGGAGCGCCACCATGCTGGCTTCAGCTGGAGGAAATGAAAAGGGAGGCTCTGCTTCACTGTCTGGGCAGAAACAGGTGTGGGAGGGGCGGAGCTGGCGACCCAACCCTGCAGTTCTCTTTTCCTCTACTAGGGGGAAGAGCAGTAGGCAGGGTGAGCTCTCTAGCCCGACTCGGTGGAGCATTGCTGAGAGAAGCCACAGAGCTTCAACTCGGTGACCCCCATCTGGACTGGAGTCCCAAGGTCCCTAGAGCAGCCTGGAAAGGAATCTGACCCTGAGTGGGGCACAGTGAGAAGCAGATGGTGAATGGGGCTTCGAGGAGCCAGTGAGGGTGTGGCTGGAAGCACCCAGCACAGCACAGCTGTGTGGAAGGTTCCAGGGTGGTGTGAGGCCCTAGGTTGCCCTGAAGGGCACAGCTGAGGCTAGGAGTCTACCCACCACCCCAGCCCAGTGGCCCAGTGATGGCCTTTGGTACTGTGTTGTGGTGGCCGCTACTTTATCCTTGGGGTTTCTGTATTCCAGGAGGCCTCGCCTCTTCCAAGCCAAGTGCGTGCCCTTGGGCCCTCAGACCCATCCAGAGGAGCAGATGGGCGAGCTTCCTCGACCAAGCCTGGTCACAGACTGCCCCACAGGAAGTGGACAGACAGACTCCCAAACCAAGGGAGGAGCTGGGACAGGGCAGGCCCCAGGGAGGTGGGGTAGGACAGCGTGTTCTCGCCAGAGCACGCCAGCTCAGGACCCCTCCCTGCCTAAGTGCTGCTGCCCGTTGCTGATGAGTCAGTGTCTGTAATGCCTTGGCTCTCGAGGTGAAGCCACAGGCCCACTGCTGTCAGGAGCAGGAAGTGAGGGGCGCTCGAGTCTGAGTGGAACCATGCAGTGTTATCTGGTGTGTGCCTCTGCTTTGTCTGCATGTTTGATTGATCCATCCATCCATCCTCTCAGCAGACACCTCCCGGGCTGATTCAGTGCTACAGCCCTCCTCATGATGTGGTGCAGAGGAAGGAGCATAAAGTTGGAGAGGCGTGTCCTGGGCCCAAGTGTGCTGTTGGACAAGTTGCCTGATTGCTCTGAGCCTTTGCTTACCCGTCTTTTACCTCACGAGGGTTCTTGTGAAGAGTAAATCTGTTCTAGCTCAGTGCTTGACAAGTAGGAGGTGCTTGATCAGCATTGTTTCTTCCTGACTCCTAGCAGTGCTAGGGTTGTTGGGAGAGAGGAGACAGGGAGAAAGGAGTCAGAGAAGCTGTTCCGTAAACAGACACAGGTAATACAATCTGATCAACTTCCTCAATAGAACTAGAAACAAAAGACCCAAGGGAAGAGAGCACCTAATTGCCTGGAGAAGTTGGGAAGGCTTCCCAGAGGAGGCAGCATGGCATTGGGCTTTACAGCGTGAACAGGTATTGCTAAAGGTGAAGGGAAAGCGGCGTCAGGGAGAGGCAACTGCATATGCCAAGGCTTGGGCGTGTGGAGAGGCCCAGCAGATGCAGGTGGCAGATCAGGGAGAAACTAGAGGGCAAGAAGGGTTTGCAGCGGTCACAAGCAGAGCAGCCAGGTTAGCAGCCGAGTGCAGGTGGTTGTCAGATGTGGAGGGGCCTGCAACCCGGCCATGGAGTTTGCTGGAACCCAGAAGTGAAAGGAAACTTCTCTTCCCTTTTCAAGCAGGCAAGACTCAGGGTGGAATTTCATTCTGGGAACATCTTTGGTGGTGTGGAGCAGGGTGGATGGAGAGCACAGGCCAGAGGTCAGAGGACCATGTGGAGGCTGTTACTGTGGTCCAGCGGGGAGGCAGTGGTGGCCTGAACGAGGGCAGTGGCTATGGGGAGGGAGAGGATCTGAGTCTGTCTTTGTGGCTAGCATTTATTCATTCATTCATTCACTCACAAACAGTTTGTCAAGCATTTGCTCCTGCAGGGCTGAAATCAGGTGCTAGGTGCTGGGGATATGGTAGTGACCCCATAGATGTTGGCCACATTTTTTTTCTTCTTTCTTTCTTTTTTTTAATTTGCTAAAGGGTACATGCACTCACCTGAGAGACAGGGTGGGGGCAGTTAGAAAGTACCCCCATGAATATGGTCACTCCACAATCTCACCTCCATTTCTCTCTTCTTGTGGGGTTTTGTGCATGCACGCACACACATTCAGTTTGTTTTTCAACCCTCTGGGTGGGATTCCGGCCACCTTAACTACCACACCACTGGTCCAGCCACACACTCTCTGGGGATGACTGTGCAGGGGGAACTGCTCCCGGGCTGGGCTGGGCTGTGGAATAGGGGCTTATGGGTTAAGGCACTCAGGACCTTGGGTTTGGCCCCACCATTTCCATACCTTGTTGTTCAAGGTTGAGCTCAGAGCCCAAAGGGTGAGATTCCCACATGGTCCCACATGGTTCTCCGAGCATGGAAACCCCGGCCCCTTCTCCGGGCTGGCTATTTGGGGATGACTTGCCCACCTTGTCCCCACCTTGTGCCCCTGCTCCCAATCGCTTATCTAAATACCCATCTCACTGAGCATTACCGCCTGGGGGCTTCGCGAACCACAGTACCCCACCCGGCCTGCATTTCTCAGCCTTAGATAACAGGATGAAAGCCGGTGAACAAAAGCAGAATGATTTTGCAAAGAACAGAAGATTCTAGCTTTTACCTTGAGCTGCTAGAGACAAAGAAAGAAATGAGCAAACAAAAATGAAAGGGAGAGGTCTTCCAGGTTGAAGGACCTGCAGTCCACCAGAGCAGCCCGACTCAAACCACACGGAGAAGTTTCATATCAAGGCCAGCACCTTTGCTCTGACACACAGACGTGCCTGTGATTGCCACAGACCTTCTCTTACTAGGTGGGACGCAATTATTCTGTTCTTTCTTGTGCTGTGCCGTGCCTTGCTGTGCCATGCCATTGCAAAAACGAGTTGATTGACACTGCTGAATTAATACCATGGCCTCTAATGCATTGTGCCTGATTCATCTCTAAGAGGAGGAAGCTTTTCCCTAGATTGGTACTTGGTTGCTGTAGTACCTCTGCCAGGAGAGGCTGAGACCTCTAGAGAGATGTAGTTGAGTGTGTGGGCTCCTCCTTTGTGAGCAGAACACTGATTCTTGCAATGCTGTGTGGCAGGACTGAGTGGGAGCTGGAACTGAGCTGGAGAGAATAAAAGTAACCTTACGGGCTCTGACTGGGGTTGGGTTCTCCCCTGAGCATCATAGTGGCTTTCTTCCTTCATCATTATGACAGCTGTCCTTTACTGAGTACTCTCTGTGTGCCAGGCACTGAGAGAAATGCTCCAGATATAAGAAAGACTTCAAAAACTTTGTGGAAAATTAGAATTAAAAAGTACAAGTATATGGCATAATAGTTATGCTGCTGGACTGCCACAGAGTTGACCATAGTTTGAGTCCCAGACCCGGCAGTTTAAAACTCATGCCAGGTTGGGACCAGCAGTTAGCGTAATGGCTATGTCGCTGGACTCCCATATAGTCGACCATGGTTCAAGTCCCGGACCCAGCGGGTTAAACTCACGCCGGGCGTGTATGCGTGCGTGCCCAAGATCCTGAGAGGAGAAAGGAGGAGAAGGGATTGCGGCGTGGCCATCCCCCCTGGGGGGTGATTTCTCGCTTTCTATCTCTCTGTCTCTCTCTGTCTTTCTGGTGAGCACAGGCACCCTATAGCGAAAGCCTCTCCAAAAAAAAGAAACAAAAACAAAAACAAAAATCTCATGTCAGGCATGTGTACATGCATGCCCAAAATCCCAAGAGGAGAATGGAGGAGAAGGGATTGCAGCGTGGCCATACTCCACGGGTGATTTCTCACTTTCTGTCTCTTCAGTGAGCGCATGCACCCTATAGCAAAAACAACTCTCTAAAAAAAATAATTAGAAGTATATTTAGTATAAAATTTTTGAAATCCATGCATAGTTTTTTCATTTATATTTCTCCATGAGTTTTCTGAAGGCCTTTCATATAATTCATCTTTTTTTAAAGAATTATTTATTTAATTCCATTTGTTATTATTATTGTTTAACTTGATCAGAAAGAGAGAGAGAAAGGAAGAAAGCAAGCTACCAGGTCCAGGACTTGAACCGTGGTTGGTCATGTGGGAGTCCAGTGCCTTAACCACCATGCCACCTACCAGCCTCTACTTCATCTCTTTTAGTGTCCACAAAAGCCCTGTTAATCAGATATTTTATTGTGCCCATTTTCTAGATGGGAAAACTGAGGCCCACTGAGGTCAGTACCTTGCCTGAAGTCACAAGCTCAGAGGGCAAAATTGTGATGGGAGCTATTTGAATTATGTCCTCTCTGTGGACTCTTCCAGGAAGTCTGCCAGCTCCAACTCCTCTACCTGGTTGAGGCACTCTGGGCATGGCATCCTAGAGGTGCTGTGAGAGTGAAGTAGGGACACTGAGTCATATCCAGACCAAAACAGCCACGGTCGCAGTGGCAGCTGCCACACATTAAGCACTTGCCGTACGCTTGGCTCTGCTGTGCTGAGTTGTTCACACATTTCATGTAAATGGAGGACATGCTGTTGTTATTTTCATCGCACAGATGAGAACATAGAAGCACAGGTGCTTCAGTAACTTCTTAGGGTCAGCTTAAGGATTCAGGTAGTGGAAACATCTCACAGTGTTCTATTCATCTTTTCGACTTAGGTGTCTGAGAAAGAGTGTAATTCAGACGTACTGCTGAGTACCCAGCCTTGCTTACTCCCTGCGATATCAAAAACAGAAACTAAGATCTTCCACTGGCGAGAGCACAGCGGTCAGGGAGGCTGCAAGCGTAGCCCTGGGCTTTGCTTGTGGTACCTGGGGTTTCTTTGGAGCTCCAAAAGATAGTGCCAGGCTTTGACCTAGGGATTACTGCGCTGTGTGATGAAGTAAGCTCTGGCCTCAGCTAGAAACAGTTTTGGTTTCTGCCTTTCTCCTCTGTGTCGGTAAGTACGATCTGTCCATCTACGTGGCCACATGTTACGGAGGCCCTTCTGTGTGCATGACTCTGGCCAAGCTCCCTGCTGGAGCTGACCTTGCAGCTGCTGGGACGGAGGTGCTGCGTGGTGCTGGGCAGTGCATGAATCACAGGTGAGTTCCCGGGCAGGGCCGCCCCAGCACAGTGCAGATGCTCACGTAAAGTAAAACCCCTTTATGTTTTCCTGCATTTGTAGCTTTAAGACATACCAAAAAAATAGATAAATCTACCATACATTTATTTTGTGCCAAACTTTTATAGACCCTCAACCTTTGCAAGATGTTAGGAAACCTGGTCATGTCTGTGTCCAACTGTGTCTTGCAACATTTCCTCAAGGTCAGCAAGATGAGGCAGGAATTGGGTCAGTGTGTTGTCATGAGAAGATTGTCTTCACATGTACGAATCAATTCCTAAACATTGAGCATTTAGGGAAAATAATCCCTTATCTCAGACACAGTTAGGAGCTGATTGAAGCCAGCCATGGTTAGGAGGGTGTAAAGCAAATTATACACAAGGGCCTCTAGGATGGCTGTGAAAAGAGGGAGATATTTTTAGAGCTTGGTAGCAAACACACATGTGCATGCGTGCGCACGCACACACACACATGTACACACACCCACGCTGACACACTCATTCACTCACTCTGCCCACAGACGTGGTGCTATCAATAGCTGCTATGGATGCTATTTCTAGCCCAGCGTTCTGGGTCTCTGTTCCTTCACAGAGCCTTGAGTCAGCAGTTCTGAGCCTCCGTGCCTGGTTTTTCCTGCCCCGCGCTCAAGAAGGGCTGTGTCAGGCTCTGTGTAGACTGCCCATCAGGCGGAGAAAGTCCGTCAGCTCAGAGCAGGTGATAACAGCCTGCCTCCATGTGCAAGGAAGGAAGAAATCCAACCTCTTAAAGTGAAGGAAGGATCAAGAGGATTTGGAGCTTCAGAATTTACTCTTGCATTTTCATGTTGGAAGCATTGCCCCCTGAATGGCCTCACTGGGGCTGTGAGGAGAATCCCCTCTCACTGCAGATGGGCAGGGGAGCCAATCTCAACCTGTTTCTCCCGTCTGGCTTCAGAAACCAGCTTTGCTGTCAATTTTGGCAGCTGGGAGACCCCGTCTCTGTTTACACCAGAAGGTTCTCCTTGAAAGGCCTTTTATTCCTAACACAAAGTAGCCTCTAAACCCAGCAAATTTAAGCTCTAGAGGAGCTCAGTGGATTAGCACACCAATATTCAAACCCAATACCGTATTAAAGCTCTTTGAACAAGAACTGACACTTGTCATAGGGCCTGTGGAACTTTCTGTTCTGTCTGGAACGTTTCCCAAGAAGAGAGATGGGTAACACTGCTGACGTTCTTGATCCTAGACAGAAGCAATTACCTGACCCAGGTCAGTCTGTTGGTTCTCTCTTCCCAAGTTTAGAATGAAAGTGCCCAGTGCCACTTCTCAGCAACAGTAGGGTGGGTTTTGAGCAGTTTGCCAGGATCACTTTCACGGACTTCATGACATCCTTCATCTTCTGCCAGGTTTGCAGTTGTGCTTTGTGGCCGGTGGCATTGTCTCTTTGCCCTGACAATCAGCAAGAGACTGAGCGGCCAAGACTTGTGAAGCCAGGAGGACTGTTTGAGGAAGGGCCAAGTCTTTAGGTGGTGGCTTTGTTGATGAGCATAGTCCTTCCTCTGCCCTTCGATTCCCCTGGGAACATTGTCATTTCCTGATGTGTTGATGGCTGGGGGAGCTAAGTAGCTCCTGATATGTTTGCTGAAGCAGCCACGTGTGGTCAGATATTGTATTGGTGGAAGGATGTTCAAGGCATCATTCACCATATACACAGTCATCTGGGGGGGATCTTATAGGACCGAGTATGTTTAGAATGTCAGTCATAAACAAAACTTCTCATCCATGGAATGGTCTTTTTTTAAAAAACAAAAAAAACAAAAAAAAACAAATCTGTTGGGGAGACCAGCATGTGGCATTGTGATTAAGGTGCTGGACACTCCCACATGGCTGACCACAGTTCAAGTCCTGGACCTGGTGGCTTGCTTTCTCACTTTCTCTGTCTCTCTCTCTGTCTCTGTCTCTCTGGTCAAGTGAAAATAAAATGAATGAATAAATAAAATTAAAATAAATAGTTCTTTAAAAAAAATTCTGCTGGATTTAATGAATGATGTAACTGATCATGGTCATTGCCCTTTCTGCTTTGGCTGTTGGGACACTTAGAGCCAGACTTGTGGCCTACTCCATAAAGGACCTGGGTAAGTATTTCTGGGCTAACCTCACCACTTCTGGCTTTTACCTCCTGTTTCTACCCAAATTTCCTTTTGTTCTCTTGAAGTGCAGGTTTAAATTCTTTTTTGACATTAGGTAAGGGTTCATTTTTCTAGAGACTAACTGAAGAGCTGCTCCTACCATTTCTATATCAAAAGAGCTGAATGAGATTGGTGAAAGAAAGAATTTTGTGATTCTTACTGAGTCTTCTTGGACATGCATTTGTGTGACTGATTTATTTTTCATACATGATGAGATTCTCAACACTGACTTAGCTGCTGTATAACCCTGAGCTTTTCAGGGCCTTCTCCTTCCCCTTTTTTTTCCATTCTATCTTCTCTTCCTCTGTTCCTTCCTACCATTTTTCCTTTGTCCCTTCTCCCCTTCCTTCTTTTCTTCCTTCCCAATGGGGATCAAAGATTAAAAATGTATCCTGGTTTCTTAATTTTACAATAAAAAAGTGAGACTCATCTTTCATCACTGACTTCTCTTCTGACACATGTTGGATTACATCCTTGGGTCTAATAGTTTACCATTGGGGTATTACTATTCCTCAACCCAGAGCTTCCATCAATGAATTGAAAGACATTTTTTCTCATTAAGAGTGGCCTGTGCGGTTGTCGTGTGAAGATATGGCGAAGGTTCTAAGGAATACATGTAGTAGATCAGGCCTTTTCAAAAGGAAAATGAGAACTTCTGGAAAAATGGGTTTTCACCTGGGCTGTGCTTCAGCCCATGAAAACCATTCAGACTCCCGAGGGGGAGCGTGAGAGATTTAATGCCAGTGTGTAAGAATACCTGTGGCCCTAGAAATAAAGGAACCAAACAATCTTCTGTCATCTGGATTCATCATAAGGTCAAGGACTTTTGCCGGGACCTCTGAGATTTCCGTAGCACGGTTCATAGGGCTTCAGCTGTGTGTTGGGTGCATTGCAGGCCTGCAGAGCAGAGACCAGACACAGACATATGGCTCACCCAAGACAGATCATCAACATGGGGGTTGAGAGTCTGGGAATAAAGAAGCCAGTGGGCTGAACATGTGGGCTAAACATGGAAGAGACCCCTCTCAGGAGCTAGCCAAGGCTGGGACATGATGCCTGGAAGGAAAGAAGAAATGGAGAAGTTGGAGAAAGGGTGGGGGTGTCTCCTTGGCGGTGAAGATCCTGGCTCAACTCAGGAGGGGGGTAAGTTACAAGACCAAGGCCAGGAGGAAAAGTTACTTTTTCTGGAAGGTGGTGGACAACTTGTGGAACTTTTAGAGCCACGCTGAAGGACAGGAAAGCACGTTTTTAAAAGCCTGGGAAAGAGGATCCCAGATAAAGCTAGGCGGAGAAAGCCCAGCGAAATGCCATTCCTGGCCTGCAGCCTGTGCTGTCCCTGTTCTCTGTGCCTTGCTGGTCACATGCTCATGTTTACAGGTAGGGACTGTGCTCAAGCCACACAGCTTTCCAGCTCTTAAAAATTTAGTCAAGGCAGCGAGTGTGCCCAGTGCAGTGCTTGGGTGCCCAGAAAGTGCTGGTCACAGAGTCGTGTGACTGGGTGTGTGTGTGTGGGGGGGGGGGGGTGCTGGTGTTGTGGCCCCTGGTAGAGGAACAAATTGTGAGGGGGCAGGGATAAAACTCAGAACCTGGAGCCTATGTTATGATCACCTCCCTAAAAAGATCCACATGGTGTTACTCAGCCTCCCCACGCCCCTGCCCTGCTGCACTGGGTGGTGGTGAAGGCCAGGGGGTGGGGGAACAGGAGCATGCCCCAGTCCTGATCTCCATCTGTATTTACATTCTTAGCATTCTCCAGCTGGAGTTTTCTGTGATCTGACCTATTTTCCTTTAGCCTGTGTGCTTGGGCTAATTAGCAGCGTAGGGGTCTATTGGTAGTATTTAGAATCTCGCTGCTATGGCAACTGGTGACATCCCTGTGGCTGGAGGCAGATGTAGAGCTGCTCAGGTTTGTTTTCCTTGGAGTGTCGGGGGGGCTTCAGATTACTTGATGTTCTTGATTGTAACCCAGTCCCTTGCACCTCTCCGGGATTTAAGAGCTGATACCACATAGTTTGCCTCTCAGTTCCAGGATTCATCAGGCTTGCTGATCTTCCGTGTCAGTAAGTCACTTGAAAATTGACTCGTCTTACAGATTTTTAGTTTTAGAAATGATGGGTATATTCCTTGATTATCTAGATCTAGGGGTTCCTGGGACATTGATGGGAAGGTTTGCAGTGGAGCCTGTCTGCTTGGGCTTAGCCCACCTTCAGGACCCTAGAATGTGTTCACGAGGTCCAGAGGCCTGCGTAGGACTGAGTTTAGAGTCTCATTAGGACCATGCTTAGAAGAGGTGGGCATTGCTGGTTTGCTCTGGATGCTGTGCTGCAGTGCCACCTGTCCCTCACAGAGTGGCCAGGGTGGAGACTGGAGTAGAAGTGTAAGGAAGGGAGGATCCAGGTAAGGGAAGGCAGCTCCTCACAGAAGGCCGGTGGGAAGCAGAGAGCAAAGAGATGCCTGTGTGGGTTTTCTAGGTGATCGTGTTAGTGGGCTCCTTGTGTGACAGAACCATGTTTGTAACCTCAGCTCCAGCCCAAGGCCTGACCCAAATGAGTACTCAGTGCATGTTTGAACAAATGGAGGGAGTTATTAAGAAAGCTAACTGCTTGCATTTTTTGTTTGTTTTGACAGAGGGCACTAGCCCTCATCAGAGATAGACAGAGAGATACAGAGAGAGGAAAAGTGAGAAATCATTCCACAGGCAAGGATGGTCTCATTGTAATCCCTTTTTTTCCATCCTCCTCTTGGGATTTTGGGCATGCATATACACACATTCCATGTGATTTTCAAGTTGCCAAGTCTGGGACTTGAACCATGGTCAACCACGTCAGAGTCAAGTGCCTTAACCACCATATCAACTGCTTGTTCACTGCTTGCATTTTTATACTTTTTTTTTTTTTTTTTTTTTTAAGTTTTGCTTTAGGCCATGTGCCCTCACCAGAGAGAGACAGAGGTAAAAGGAAAGTAAGAAAGTACCCTCGGGGGGATAGCCACACTGAAATCCCTTTCCTCCATTCTGTTCTTGGGATTTGGGGTATACCCATGTGTGTTTTCAGGCCGCCAGGTCTGGGACCTGAACCACTCAGTAGGCCATGTGGGATCCAGCCATCTTAAACTCCATGCCACCTGCTGGCCTGCATTTTAATACTTTTACATGGAACCTGTGCTTTCTTACTGTGATTTAACCTTTATGGAATAATTCAAAGGTAAGGTGAGGGAAGGAAGAAGGGAAGGCCATAAAACGGGCAGGTGTGCAGTGTGTGTGAGCGTGGTATCTGTGTTAACAGCAGTTCCTGTGGATAACCATGACTCAGGGGTTTGGCTCTGCATCTTAGAGGTCTGTGGAATGTTTATGCTGTGTGAAATGGCCCTGGACCGCTGTCCTGATAGTCTGACTTTAAAACCATTTCTTTCTTTTTTTTTTTTTTTTTGGAGAGGTTTTCGCTATAGGGCGCGTGCGCTCGCCAGACAGACAGACAGACAGAGACATAGAGACAGAAAGCGAGAAATCACCCCCGGGGGGGATAGTCACGCCGCAATTCCTTCTCCTCCATTTTCCTCTCGGGATCTTGGGCACGCACGCACACGCGTCTGGCGTGAGTTTTAAGCCACCGGGTCTGGGACGTGAACCGCGGTCGACTACATGGGAGTCCAGTGACATAGCCGTTACGCTAACTGCTGGTTCCCCTTAAAACCATTTCTATCTTTTCTCTTTCTATTAGCCGTTCTTCTTGATAATGTAAATGTATCTTAAGCAGTCTTAGTTCAGGCTGCTATTAAAAAAGTACTATAAACTGGGTGGATTAAGCAGCAAATATTTATTCTTATAGTTCTGGATGCTGGAAGTCCAAGATGAGGATGCCAGCATGGATGGGTTCTTAATAAAGACTCTCGTCTTGGTTTGCAGATGGCCACCATGTTTCTCCTTACACAGAGAGGAGAAAGATATGTGTATATGCCTTGTATCTTTTTCTCTTTTTATAAGGGCATTAATCTCATCCTGAGGGAACCCTCATGACCTCATCAAACCCTAATTACTTTCCAAAGACCCTACCTCCAGATACTATCCCACCAGGGATTTAGGACTTTAGGAGATAAATTTTGCAAGAGTACATTCAGTTCACAGCACAGCCCTTTTCCTCTCTAATGATTCTCCCTCCCCAGTTTTTAGCCATATATATATATATATTTATATTAGTGTGTGTGTGTTTTAAGTCTGCTATAGGCTGTGTGCACTCACTCTGAGAGAGACAGGGAGAGAAGTGAGAAAGCACTCTCCTCCCTTGGGGGATGGCCATATGGCAATCCCTTCTCCATTCTCTTCTCAGGATCTTGGGCACACATGCACTCACGCACACGCACCTGCCATCTTTTCCTAGCCGTGGGTCTGGGATTCAAACTGCGCAGTCAGCCATATGGGATCCAGCTGCCTTACCTACCACAACACTGGCTGGCCTAAACTTTGCATTTTCTATTTGCTGAATTACTAGGTAACCAAGTATGTTTTAAATTGTGCATAAAGTCAGCCTCATTAGAGTCTGAGCAGCTCTTCCATGAGTACATTAAACAAACTAGTAATATTAATACATAGGCTTTAGTTGCATTGACTTTATTCTGTTTGCTTCACTCCTGGTTCCTGGCCATGGTAACATCGGTGACATGGTGTTGTCTCACTAATGTCACTATGTTGTAACTTTTTGATCATTGGGATTCTAGGTAAAAGTACTTCACTTTAATGCTGCCTTACTTCCTTTATGGTACTAGGGGAAAAAAGTTTTGTATAAAGAAGGATCCTGGTCTTGGGCTTTCATTGATGGTATATAATTTAATTTTTTGATGCCCTTGCAAAGTAGGTGCTTTTTATCTTTTGAGGAATTGGGACTCAGAATGGTTTAGTAGTTGGCTCAAGGCCACATAGCTAAAGAGGAAGAAGTCAGGATTTGAACTCTGGTCTCGTTTCAACACCCTCTCTGGTCACTGAAGCAATGAGAAACACCTACCAAGGGTAAGGACACTTCGGATGGTACGGTGTTTTTGCTTGTCATACAACAAAACAAAAGTTGGCAGATGCACTGGGATTGTGGTTTCTTTTTTTTTTTAAATTTTTTTGAGAGGTTTTTGCTATCGGTGCATGTGTTCGCCAGAAAGACAGAGACAGAGAGACAGAAAGCTAGAAATCACCCCTGAGAGGGGATGGCCACATCGTAATCCCTTCTCCTCCATTCTCGGGATCTTGGGCACAGGCACCTGGCTTGAGTTTAAGCCACCGGGTCCAGGACTCGAACCTCAGTCGATTACATGGGAGTCCAGTGACATAGCCATTATGCTAACTGCTGGTCCCTGATTGTGGTTTTTCCACTTTTCTCCCCATGGATTTTTCTAGTGCCAAGGTTGGCACCCTGGAAAGGGGTCAGTGTCCTCAAAATGTTAGTCTAGATTAGTGCTTATGAGTTGTTCTGCTCCACGCAGTAAAGTTCTTCAGGCCCCTGATTGCATATGGAGGCCACACAGTCTCTTTTCTGGTAGAGAAACAAACCCCCAGGGTGCTAAGAATGGCATTGGGCTGAACAGGTTGCAGGATCCTTGCCATAAAATGACACCTCGCCTTGACAGTGAGTGATGGCTTCCCTGGGAGGTGCTTTCCAGAACAGGTCTCATCACACCACCCGTCTGTTACCTTCCCGCTGAGATTGACATATTCATTACCTATTTTCATATAATGCAAAAGTAAGCCTTCTCAATGTTTCCTGAAAATTTCATGTTGTTACGTCCCAGGAAACAATTTTGATTGTCTATTTTTTTGCTTGACACTAATATTAAATTTGAGCAGAGGAAAGTCAGCTCACCACTAGAAATAATGTCACCAGTGGCACTCCCAAAAGTACCCATCCAGACATCCTTGGCCACATTTTTAGAAAACACTCAGTGTATTGGAGGAAATTTTCTTTTTATTTTGGCCACAATGTAGATACATTTTAGGTTTATCGCCATATGGGTGAAGAAATGCTGGGGAAATTTAGAAACGTGGTCAATCCATTCATCAGTAGTTCCATTTGGATTCATTTGAGAGCCTGGAGCTCAGAGTGAAGATTCAGTGACTACAGCAGGAGGAATTGACTGCTTTCCAGGTGTGGCCCCCACATCTATACCTATAAGGAGACGAAATTCGTCTCAGCAGCCTTTGTTGAAAAAGCCCAGGAGTTCAAATCAGAGGGTTTCAGTGGGGACCTGGCCTCTGACAACTGGGCATTGGTGTCCAGGAGGGGGATAGGGTGGCTAGGGCATTCCTGCAGGTCCAGCCTGAGTTTAGAACCACAGGGATAAATCAGTGCATGGCACTACCTCACAAAGGTAGCTGCCTCTTCCCTGTGGAAGGGGCATTAGTGGTCTGACTTGGGCTGCTCAGCTTGCCTGGCCTTTGTTAGTTTATGGTGAGCCTCTCAACAAGAGTTATCTTTATGGAGAACTCACCTGGTGACCAAAGATAGTGTTGCAGACCCTACCTTGTGCCTCTTCCTCTCCACCTTGCCCCAAGGAGCAAGTGTCCCTGGAGGCGAGCTTGAGCTGGCTGTGAGTTGGAGCCTGACCAGGGGCTCTCTCTAATACAGGCTTTTGTGCCTCCTGAGCCCATGCTGGCCTGAAGGAGGCAGAAGCGGGCAGTGGAAAGGGCACACACCTCTCCGGTCTTCCTGTGTTGCCACTGCAGCCAGTTTCCTGGCTCCTCCTGCTATAACCCTGGCCTAGGGGTGGGAGAGTCCATTTTCTTCTTCCTGGAGGGATGAGACCCCCCTGACAGGCGGAGGTCTACTGGCCTACCCTACCAAGTTCCTCCCTCCGGGGCCCCTGTCCCTGGCTCGCCAGCCCGCAGTGTATTTGCATCTCAAAGCTACACAATGCGGGCGGTCCCGCTAAGCAGGAGGAGGTTGGGGCTTGACGTGAGTGCAGAGGGAGGGTCTTCATCCGCCCTCCCCCTAGCCCTGTTTCCGGAGCTGGAGATGGAGCTTTGTGGGTTTGCAGACGTTGGGGCTGCTCGGTGATGATGACATCATCGTGTCACACATAGGAGCCTAGCTGCCGGGGGCTTTAAGAGAAGATCCATTCGGACTTCACCAGCGCTCATTCTTACACTCGCGCGCCCCGGGTAGAGCCGTGCACGGCCGCTACAGCCGCGCGCACACCTAGGCGCGTGCTGGCCACACTCACGCGCACCCTTCCGCCGCGCTCGCCCCCCGGGCCGGGCTCGGGCCACAAGCCGCAGCTCCCACGGCCGCCGTTGCCGCCACGGATGCCAGCAGCTGCTCCCATCTGCAGTGCAGCAGCCCCGGCCGCCGGCCGGCCCGCCCTGGGCTCGCGGCTGGAGGAATCGCGCCAGGACGCTGGCCCTGCTCGCTGTTAGCCTGCACGCCCGGGCGCAGCGAGGATGGGAGGGTCGCAGTCCCTGCAGCCAGTCCCAGCGAGCGACCTGAACCTGGAGGCTTCCGAGGCAATGTAAGTGCTGCGCTGGGCCACCCGGAGCTCTCCAGGGAGGAGGAGAGGCTGCTCGGGCTTTGTTAGTGTCGCCTCTCTTGATGCTTGTGCTGCTTGGAGCTCGGCCTGGCCTGGGGGGTTCGGCAGCCTTGCAAGGCTTTCCCTGGTGGTTGCTAGCATTTCGAGGTCCCACTGGAATGAGCGTCTGGCAGCCCCAGGATACTGAGACTGGGAGAAGAACTGACCCCCTCAAATTACCTTTTGGTTGCTCAGCAGCCAGGTGCATGGTTGGTGTCTTTCCTCTGCGCCCCTGACATAGTGGTATTTCCTGCAAAGGAGCCGCCGGGCGTCAACGATGGCCTCCTAGAAGAACCCTTGAGTGTGGCAACTGAGTGCCTGTGTAGACAAACCAGCTTATGGACAGCCAGTTGCATGTCTGGGCAGATGGCGTGAAACTCACTGGTGGACGCTCGGTCCGTTAGTCTAAGCACCATCCGTATACTCACTGCTGAACACTCGGGGACAAGGCCACTCGCTATTATTAGTAAAGACAGCCGAACAGCCTTGTCATTGGTCGAGGCAGTGCTCGCCTGTGCATCGATCCAGGAATCTGATCTTTTCTCTAAACCACAGAGCTAATGTGCTCAGAAGTGGCCTTTATCCTGGACGAGTGTTTATTAGGATTACCGTTGCTGTTGTGGTCGTCTCCATTACCCACCCCCGCATGTTTGGAGGATAGGGCTTTCTGAGTAGGTCTGCCTGCCGGGTCATATTGCAGCAAGTGGGCCTCCTCACTTTAGATACCCATCTCAGCCTTACCTGCTGCTTTTCCAAAGAGAAGACTGTGTTTCAGGAAAGAGTATTTTCTGGGAGTGTAGGGGTGGGGTGGTCACGTGCTGGGTTCTTAATAGTCATCGATGTGGAGATGGAAAGGTAAGGGAATGGGCTGTATTGTAGGGATGGGCCCCTGAGGGGGTTCCTCACTGGTTCCCAGCCTGAGCTTCAGTGAGGAAGCCAGCTCCATGTGGTGGTGATGTCATGTTAGGCCGAGCCTCATGGTTTTCGAGGCTCTGGCTCTTTAGTAGCACTCATTCTTGGGAGCAGGTATGTGCCCATCATTTGTTTTCATCCCTGTAGCTCCAGGATGCTTCATTTTATAATGGAGGCACATTCTGCTTGAGGGGTTTTTTTGGTCACGAGCCTCATACCGTACCTGCTCTGTCCCATCGTGTATAATATTGTTAGGTCCTGGAAAGGCCTACTACGATGCAAGACTCCATCCTAAGCAGGAAGGAATGATGACAACCCGTTTTTTAGAAAGTCTAAACTGGAAATTTAGTTAATCAGTGGTAGGCATCAGCTAATTAGCTGCCATGAATCAGATTTACCAAAGAGCTTAAGATGCTTGGAAAAGATAATGTAACTATGTTTGAGAAAATATCCTTTTCGAACACTGGAAATATTGCTTTTAATCCCGTACATTCCTGTCCTCTTTCCCATGTGAGTTAATAAATAACCAGTATTCGGTTGGCGAAGGGCTAGATTCAAAGAGATTCTGTTGGGTACATGTTGCCATTTTGGATAAGGTCCTCTGAGGTTATACCCTATGGGATAGTTGTGTTTCAATAAAACTTCAGCCTGAATGGCCACATTGTGATGGACGCTGCTTATGAAATATTTTCATGGCTGAGTTGGTCCATATGCACCCGCCTGAGGCTTCTGTCCCTGAAACTGCTGCTATTTTTGAAATGTCTGTAAACATAAGTCTTTACGATAACCTATTTACTCATTCACAAAATCCAATCCTTCAGCCCCTTGCATTTTTGTTTTCAAAAAGTGGTGAGAGACCATGTTTGTGGCTGGTGTCCCTCCTGACAACTGTCTTTAAAAAATCCATCTCTGCCATCTGAATTACCGGGGCTTGTTTTTCTGCTACAGATGTGCTCATTTTCAGTGGAGAGGTTTTGTTTGTTTGTTTTTGTTTTTAATGGAGTAAAAGGGCACTCTTTCCTGTACTTATGAAGGCATAAGTCTTCCACGGTAGCATGTATTTCCATGCTCCCAAAAATGCATGCACATGAATAATAGAGGAGACAGCAAAGCAGGGCCCGTGGCAGCCTCCATTGTAAGATGATGCTGTCAGGGCTCTGAGCTGGAGAGGAACACGGTGCACACCTGCCACCAGATCGTCCCTGACAACTGGAATCCAGAGTGAACATTCTCTTTGTCTTTGGTGGTTTCCTGTGAAAGATCGGCTTAGGCAGGGCCCCTGTGTAAGAGTGAAACCAAAAGAAAGGATTTGGAAGTGACTGAAGGATTTTTGTTGTTGTTGCTCTGAGATTTCTTTCCTTCAGGTTTCAGGCTTGGGGAGCCTTGGGGTAGCTCTCATAACCCTAGTGACAACGTCATTCTGTACAATAGTGTGGTGGGTAGGGAGGGAGGAGAAGGGGCAGTCCTTTCAAGAGTAGAAACCTCAAGCCTGGAGGAACAGGAAGGCATATGGGATTGGGAGTT
Organism: Tupaia tana; assembly: GCA_026018925.1. Taxonomy (NCBI): domain Eukaryota; kingdom Metazoa; phylum Chordata; class Mammalia; order Scandentia; family Tupaiidae; genus Tupaia; species Tupaia tana. The sequence goes on from JAKSZU010000010.1 coordinate 33,121,827, forward strand.
GGGGTAGGGGAGGAGGGTTCGAATTGTGACCGGTGCCTTGTTACTCTTAGTAGTCACATATGGCAACATTGGCTTCCACTAGGGGATTATTAGAAATGCAGGCTCTCAGGTCCAGTCATGTTGCACAAGCAGGAGGGCACAGCTGAGCAATGGCTGAGGCCTAACTGGAGACCCAGGTTCACTTCCCGCTCGGCCTGAAGAGGCAGGCCTTGGTGGCACACATCCGTGGTCCTGAGAGGCTGGAAGGTCTTACAAGTGATGTGGTGAGACTGGCAAAAGTGCCTATCTTTCTCTCTTCCTCCCACGCTCTTTCTCTCTTTCATTAAAAGACAAAACTCTCAGGTTCCACCTCAGACTGGCTAAATCAGAATTTCCATTTTAAGTGGTGATTTGTAAAGATGCCCAGGTGATTCTTGGGCACTGAAAGTTTGAGAAGTCCTACGCTAGTAAAGTCTCCCCTCTGTTCTGGTCCGTGAGAAACTGCTGGCCACTTCTCTGGCTGCTCTTCTCTGTCTGGGAAAGAAGTTATGATAGGAACAGTAGCCATTGTTTCTCAATACAAAGTGGGGAGCAGGGAGATAGAAAATTCTGCTGTAGAAGAAACTGATTTGGGGACCAACAGATGGCATAATGGTTACGTCGCTGGACTCCCACATAGTCGACTGTGGTTCGAGTTCTAGACCTGGCAGCTTAAAACTCAGGCTGGGCATGTGTGGAGCGTGCCCAAAAATCCCAAGAGGAGAATGGAGGAGTAGGAATTGCTGCATGGCCATCCCCGGGGATGGGGGGATGATTTCTCACTGTCTGTCTCCATCTCTCCAGGGAGCGCATGCATTCTGTAGCAAAAAAATCTCTTAAAAAAAAAAAAAGAAGAAGAAAGAAAAACACTTACTTATCAGCATGGGTGGGTGGGAAATTCACACGGGAAAGGGATGGGAAGTATCCGTGTGGATGTGGTCTGCCTTTGTTGATTAAACCTGCCATTCATCCCTTCTTTCTGCAGTAGCCCCTGGCGCCTTGGCTTCTGCTAAGTGAATCAGCACTAAGTACTTTGTGTAGTTTGGAGACCACTGTTTAGGGGCTTCCTTAGCTTCCTCCAAATTCCCACACCCTGGCCATTAAGAACTGCCTAGACTGTTGCAGTATTCTCAGACTGTATGCCTTGGCTCTACAAAATAAATCGCATGGGCCTGTTTGTGGAGCAACAGTAAAGCAAGATGCTCTGCAAGGCCGACCCACCTGGATGGCTCCAAGTTGTTGACCACTCTGAGAATGCTGAACATGTCTGTGCCCATGGCCCAGGGCTGGTTGAATCTGGGGGTAAATTGAGGTTTGGGGACCCTATTGGTGGTGCTGTCTCTATGTCTGTCCATCTCTCTTGCTCATGGAAGAAATAAATACCCCCACACACACACACACACACACACACACACACACACACACACATGGAAACCCATACTTCTATAGACCCATAAGGATCAAAATTGAAGGGCCAGAAGAAAAGTGATGAAGGATCAAACAGCAGGTCTTGATGGTTGACGAGATGGAAGAGGAAAGGATAAAGACAGTGGCAGGTACAAAGTGGAAGTTCAGCATTTCTGGTGACCAGGATAAAGAAATAGCACTAGAAGAGTCAAGAAAACTGGTTTGGGAGCTAGCTTGGAGGAAAGTTGATGAGTCTGGGCTGGGTTCTGAGATGCAGGTGGGATCACATGTAGCTAGGAGAGTGGCCAGAGAGATCTTGGGTACCCCCTCAGTGAATGTGGCTTAGAGATCTCCACGGATCTAGTCACAGGCCTGAAAGCAGTCTGGTCCCTTCCATTGTGGGTGTGGGAGCTGTGGAGAGGGTCTGATGACTCTGACCATGCCCCACCTGCTGTGGACGTCTTTCAGAGGTGAGACACTACGCCAGAAAGATTCTGAGCAGGTGAAAGTGCTAGACAACTGCAAAAGCTGAGACACTCCATGCCTGAGAATTGCCAGCCTCTCAGTCCCTCAGAAGTCCAGAAAAGCTGCAGGGACTCCCAGCAGAAACCTTTCTTTAGCCTTCATTGGATCTTTTTCAAAACCTCGTTTCTTGAGCTGACCCATGGCTAAGCCTTTGTTGCTTAAATGGCCATATTCCTAATGTGGGCCGCAGTCAGTTTTTGAGTTCATGGAGGTAGATTTTACTTGAGATATTATTGTGGGACAAAATTAGTAGAGTTTGTCTGTCAAACTGAAGAAGCTGCAGTTGAAGTGGTGGTTGGGGCGCTAGACTTCCACATGGCCAACTGCAGTTTGAGTCCCGGAGCTGGCAGCTTGCTTTCTCATTTTCCTCTCTCCCTCTCTCTGATGGCTATAGCAAGTTAAAATGATAATAAATAAATAATTGTTTTAAAAAAAAACAAAAAAAACGAAGAACCTATAAAGCTATGTATAGAATGGAAGGGGGAGCTTGAGCCCCAAAGGAGCATCTCAGGGACATTTTCCTCTGCCTTCACTCCTAGATGTGTCCAGCTGGCCCTGAGACCCAGTGCTCATGTCCATAAGGATTCTGGCCTTTCGCTGCCTTCTCTGAGGGACTTAATTGGAGGCTTTCTCTAAGTGAGGCAAGTACGTTCTGAGGCCCTCCAGCTTTTTCAGGGGCTCATGCTGTCCTTCACTGCTGAAGCCCTGGGACAGGGTGCGCCCCACAGTTTTACTGTGAGCCTCTAGGACTTGAGCATTAATTGAGTGCAACTCTGCAGGTGGGCCTTACATCGAGGTCAATAGATTCTGGGTCACTCTTCCCTGTTGACCCTCCCATCCCCATTCCTGTGTTTCTTTCCACTGTCTACAGCCTGTTTCAATATTTTTGGTTGCCTAGGAAACCACTTTAGCCTGAAATATGATTGGCTGTTCTTGCCAGATGGATTACAGGCAGCATTCTGGGGTAAGCAAAGGATGTTGAACAATTCCATCTTCTCCTCTTAAGATTAATGGTGAGGATTTAGGCATCGCAAACAATTGTTCTGTGAAAACCAATTGTTCATGGGCTCATACTTCGGTTTCAAGTTCGACAGAGGTCTGGGGGAGACTGATTGGCCACAAAGAACTGACAGAGCCAGAACTGCTCACACACATCCATCCTGCGAGGGAAGCGTTAGCTCGGTTGATTCTGGTTCAGTTTATGTTTACAAATTTGCTTTAGCAGTTGTTCCTGCAGAGCAGGTGTGTGAGGTTCGTGGTCACCGAACTTGGAAACGAGCTGGGTGCTGCAGTTTCTAAGCCAGGAGAGAAAAGTGCTTTCACTTAGTCGTGCTGAATAGACTCAGATTCAGCAGAAGCTTACGTGCACTGTGTGGGCCAGGTTTTTTTCATTACAGAAATATGATATCCATTAATCCTGGAGGGCAGGTGAATTTATAGAGAAGGAAACTGAGTCCTCTGGGATGGTCTAAATCCCAAGGCCAGCATGCTCTTGGTGTACAGGGTCAGAGAGTAAACACTGAGGCTTTGCCGACCATTTGGTCCCTTGTTGCAGCAACTCAACCCTGCTGTAGCACGAGAATGGATGAGACGGTACGTACATCAATGTTGCAATAAAACTTTATTTACAAAAACAGGTGGCAGGTTATAGTTTGCTAACCACTAGTCATGGAGATGGTTGTTTCAGGGCTCAGACCCATGTTCCTTACCATCATGTCTGTCTAGCAACATGGGAATCCCCATGCTTTTGTCCCGGGCAAGCTTCTTTGTTTTTCTGTTTTCGTCTCTTAAGATGTTTCATCCGAGCTCATGGATTTAAATAATATCATGTACCAATAGTGCCCCACTTTATATGCTTCTCATCGGAGCACTATACTTAGCCAACTGTTTATACCCATCTCCTCTTGGATTTCTCATGCATCGCTCAGGCTTAATATGTCCCAGGTAGAACTCTGGTGGCTTTCTTTCTCTCTAAAGCAAAAACAAAAGTAAAAACAAATGCACATTAAAACTGACCAAGGTCCCCATCTCATCCTTCCCACGGCACCTCACCCAATTGCTCAAACCAAAAACCTGAAGGTCAGATCTTATCTTCTTGGAACCAGCAGTTGGCATAATGGCTATGTCGCTGGATTCCCATGTAGTCAACCGTGGTTCGAGTCCCAGATCCGGTGGCTTAAACTTACACCAGGTGTGTGTGTGTTCCCAGGATCCCGAGAGGAGAATGGAGGAGAAGGGATTGTGGTGTGTCTGTCCCCCCTGGGGGGTGATTTCTTGCTTTCTGTCTCTCTGTCTCTCTGTCTTTCTGGCGAGCGCATGTGCCCTATAGCAAAACCTCTTAAAAAAAATAAAAAAAACACCGGTCATCTGTAGTCCTTATAACGTGCAACACTATCCTGCCTCAGAGACTTTACGAGTGCCATGAGGGTCTCCAGAAAGTCTCTGCTTCACATTGGCGTGGCTGGCTCCTTCTCCAGCTTTGATTCTCAACAGATTTTCCTGCTGTTATTCTCCAGTGCTGTTCAATAGAACCTTCTGTGATGGTGGAAAAGGTCTGGATCTGCACCTTCCAGTACAGTAGCCACTAGCCGCATGTGACTACTGAGTGCTTGAATCGTGGCTAGTATAACCAAGAAACTACGTTGTTAATTTAACCTAATTGAAACTGAAATTTATATACCCCTGTGTGGCAAGAGGCTGTTATACTGGACGTTACAGCTGTTTCTCATTCTTTGATCTGGGTTCTTCATAATGCTCAGCACATGCGGAGGATAAGGATGTGACTACACATGACTGACTGTACGGTTCTAGTCCCAGACCCGGTGGTTTGAAAAACACGCTGGGTGTGTGTGCATATATGCCCAAAATTTCATGGAGAGAATGGAGGAAAAGGGATTGAGGTGTGGCCATCCCTTTTTGGATGACTTTGCACTCTCCCCCTTTCTCTCCGTGTCGCTCTCCAGCCAGTGTATGCACCCTCTAGCAAGCTAAAAACAAAACAACGTAATGCTCAGCAGTTTGTAGGCATGTATGTACCTGTCTCAACAGAATGTAAGCAACACGAAGGCATTCTTGTTTGCACTTGTTTCTCCAGCATCTTAACACAGCATCTGGCATGTAGTAGGCACTCAATAGATGTTTCTGGAGTGAATAAATGCATGAACAAATACATGATATCTTACTAGCAAAAGGAATCATAACCACATCTACTCTGCACTGAGCTGCGGTGAGGGGCCCCTGCACTTGGGCAACGATGGGCTTGGCAGAGCAGAAGGGGGCCCTTAGAAAGGCAGTAACAAACTTGGCTGAATGCCATGGGTGCTAGAGTTCTGTGGATCTGACCTGTTGCCCCAGAGTAAGTTCAACGCTGCCTGCCTGGCTCCGTAGTGTGGCACTGTAGGAACCTGCTGGTGCCGCTGGGTAGAGGAGGTGAGTCCCTACCTAAATGCTCCTGCACCAAACACTCCAAGGAAGAATGCAGCACACGCCACAGCTGATTAGCAGGTCACTCAGGTAACGCCTGGACCCTTTCTCACACTCCCTAGACCTGCTCCCTGTCTTCTCTGCTCTCCTGGATGTTTTGCTCTTCTTAGATGTCTGTTTTCTCCCAGCTCTCTGTGCTCAGCTCTCTATTCCTCTCTGCATGCATCTTCTCTCCCCTCCCTTGGCTGGTCTCTCTTTTCTGTTTTCATCTCCCACCCAAGAAAATTGCTTACTGGGTAGACTAGGCGTCTGCCGCAAATGCTGTGGAGGCTTGTGAGGAGGGTGGTGTGGGATTGTGAGCATTAAATTACTTTGTTCTTGCATTCCTAGCCTTTTCAAAAGAAAGCAATTCCTGAGACTGAGAGGGTGGGTATTCTATACAATGCATCCCTGTGGCTCTGCAGGAATTTCCCTGTTGGGTGGTGGACTTCTGCAGGTGTTGTACCTGCCAGCCCTCCTTATTCAGAAGGGTTTGTTCCCTCTGGATTTGCCACTTTTGCCTTCCTCTGCTTTCTCCTTAAATGGAAGTGGATACAGCCCTTGCCTGGAGAAGCACCAGTCTCTGGCTCTGTGCAGAGTTGTGGGGTGGGGATGGAGGTGGAGGCAGGGATAGAACAGTTTCCATGCCCAGAATTTGCTTAAGCCTTGCTGACAGGCAGGTTACAGCAGCTCTGTGTCTGTCTGGGACCGAGAACTTGGGCCACCTGCCAGGCCCAGTTTTCTATCAGCATTCCAGCTTCACTTACTCCAAGGTGTCTGTGGAAGTCTAGACTCTGAGAATTTAGAACTAGAAACTTTAGAATCAGAAATCAAATGGAACTTTATCTGAATAGAATGTTGTTTTAAATCTGGCAAGCATGTCATTTGTGAAACTTGTGAAATCACTTTGGACTTCTTTTTTAAGAGAGATTTTTTGCTATAGGGCACATGTACTCCCAGAGAGACAAAGAATAAAGTAAGAAACTACCCCCCAGGGAGGATGGCCACACAACAGTCCCTTCTCCTTCATTCTCTTCTCGGGAGCTTGGGCACACCCACACATGTGCCTGGCATGAGTTTCAAGCTGCCAGGTCTGAGATTTGAACCGTGGTCAACTATGTGGGAGTCCAGCGATGTAACCATTCCACCACCTGCTGGTCCTCACTTAGGACTTTTCTGCTAGTCTTTATTCAAAGTGAATAAGGTAATCATTTTAATCTTTTCCCTTTAAATTTGCTAAAAATATATTTTTTTAGATGGACTCTGTCGTTCGATAAGCTTAAATCAGATGTATCCTCCCAGAGCAGTGACAGTGATAGTGCTTAGATGGCAGATTCTTTCTCCCATGAAGAAATGTAGTGGATAGTTCATTTGAGGATAAAAATGACCAAAGTGGGCCCCTGGGCCAGGCCCTTCCTGGATTTTAGCTTCTGTCTTTTTTTTTTTTTTTTTTAGAGATTTTTGCCTTAGCACATATGAGCTCGCAGGAAAGAGAGAGACAGAAACAATAAGAGGGAAAGTGAGAAATCACCTCCTGGGGGGCCGCAATCTCTTCTCCTCCATTCTCCTCCTGGGCTCTTGGGCAGGCACACACATAGTGGCGTGAGTTTCAAGCCACTAGGTCCAGGACTCCATGTGGGAGTCCAGCGATGTAACTGCTACACATCTGGTGGCCCCTTGACTTCTGTCTCTGTCCTCACTTTTCTGACTCCTTCCAGCTCCTCAGGGATGTTCTGGAGGTCACACTAAGGAACCTGGCATTACTCCCTTCATCCTTCGTGAAAGATGGCTGTAGACACCTGAAGAGAATGTTGGTCTCTCCTGCGGTCCAGCAAGCCCAGGTGTGGTCAGACGAATGTGTGGCCTTTTAGTACCTGACATCTACTGAGACTTACCTGAGTGAAAGCCACCCACTGTCAAATGTAGAAGCCCAGAGATGATCTGCACTGTCCTGAAGGCCACAGGAATGTGACCAGTGACTCCTTGTGTCTTCATTTTGTGTTTTGGCTCCATAGTTACATCCCTGTTTGTCTAGACTAAAACCTGACATTTAGAAAACACTCAGGCTGGGGGCCGGCAAATTGGCGTGGTGTTTAGGGGCACTGCACTCCCACGTGGCCGATGTGGTCTCAAACCTGGCGGCTTGCTTCCTCACTTTCTTTTTTCCTCTCTCCCTCTTGGTCTCTCTAATCAAAATTAAAGTAAATAAGTAAATAAATAAAGTTAACATAAAATAATTTTAAAAAAAGAAGAAATAAAAAAGAAAATATCCAGGCTGCACTTTGTCTCCTGCTGGGCAAATATCACAGTAAGAGTTACCGGGTACCTTCTGCTCCCCACCTGGGAGAAGCTGTGTTTTCTGCAGCAGTCCTGTGCAGGCCTCACCTTGAATGTGGTCAGATCTGGGTTTGTCTGGAACTTCAGAACCAATCTGGATCCAAGCCACTCTAGCCTCTGAGAGTTACTCCTCTTTGCCCTTCATCAGGCCCTGATGGACACTGCTGATTGTTCGTTGTTCTGCATTAGATGGAGATATCTAGAGTGTTCAGAGGTGTCCTACCCCTAGGAAGAGGAGGCTGGCTTTATATTTTAGAGAAAACATCTGCATGTGTGTAGGTCATGCATTGGAACTGGCCAGTCAAAACTCTTAGAAGAGGATCTTGTGACTGCTAATTTCCTTTAACGAATGGCCCTGCGACGCTTTCCTGGGTGCATGGCTGCTGGGGGAGTGAGGCTCACGACATCACTCTGCACAGAACCTCATTCTTGTGGGAAAAGGAAAGGGCAGAAGAGTACAGAGGTGAGCCAGAGGCAGCGGGGCAGCTGGGAGGGATGGGTGTAAGGGTCCTTTTGGGTCCCTCTAGCCTGTGCCTAGAGAGCACTGAGCTTAAACTCCTAAACCTTTGGCTGACAGAATTTGTGTGTGCAAGGCTGGGGACCAGGAGCCCAGGATCTAAAAGCCCAACTCTGGCCAGAGCTGCACCTCCCTCGGATAGGCCTAGGTTTTGCCTATGGCCTCAGCTAAGCACCTTCAATTGCAAGTAGGAAAAAAAAAAAAAAAATAGAAAATAGGGCCAGCAGGAGGCGTGGTGGTTAAGGCACTGGACTCCCACATGGTTGACCTCAGTTCAAGTCCTGAGCCTGGCAGCTTGAAAATCTCCACTTTCTAGGAGTTTTATGCATGTGTGCCTAAAATCCCAGGAAGAAAATGGAGAAGGGACTGCAATGTGGCCATCCCCCCTGCGGGGGGATTTCTGACTTTCCCTCTCAGTCTCGTTTAGTCTCTCTCAGTGACCACATGTGCCCTATGGGGAAAAAAATATTTAAAAAAAAAAAAGAAAGGAAGAAACAACTCAAATTGGCTTAAAGAAAAGAGGGAGTTCATCTTCTGTAACTGGTGGGTGGGATTCCTAGATGGATAATTGCCAGGACGGCTTTAGGAAAAGGGACACCCCCTTGAAATAAAGAGCCCTGGAACAATCCACAGCGTTGGTGTTTGTGGCTTTTGAAATTGTCTTTGATGTACAACAGCTGACTTTCTCCTGAGGCTTCCTGGGGCTGCCTTATCCTCTGTGTGGCCTCCTGACCCCTCTAACAGGCTTCCAGCTGCTGGGAGAGTCTTGTGCCTCAGACTCTGTGCTGTCTGCAGGGCTCAGAGCTGAGCTGAGGCCCCAAGTCACCGAGAGGAGAGCCGAAGTCTGGGCCCTGGTCCTTGGCTTGGTCCACAGATGCCCTTTGTCGGCTCAGCTCATGTCTGCCGCCCTAACTGGGGGGCCGTGGGAAGCAAGTGCCCCTAGGACAATACAGGAGATGTAGGGAGCGTCTTCAGGTGCCAGCACAAAGCTTCGGAGAAGTGACTTGGGGGGCGGGAGGGGTGGGGCATGCATGGCTGGGCGCTCTGGCAGTCTTTCCCCAGGACCCATGCTGCTGATGGTTCTGGGTCAGTGGGAAAGAGCGCCAAGGAGAAGGGAGAGGCATGCTCTGTGGAAGGGGCTGCCTCAGCTGCTTGTGGGACTTCAGAAGGCAGAGGTATTCGTTCTCAGTGTCTGCCTCAGCTGACCGTCTTGGTAACAAATAAGGCTAAAGATTGTGTCCGAGCCCTGTCTGTGCACCGCACACCAACCTCCTCCCTAGGGCTGAGCTCATACCTTTTGGCCCCAGCTGCATAATCCGGAAGCTGCCCCCAGACTCCAAAGCCCAGAGCTGCCAGCCACCTGCTCCCGGAGAGGACAGTGGGCTAAGCTAAGCCAGGGCTGTGGCTGTGGCTGCAGGAGCTCACCTCCCCCTCTGGTTTTCCTTCCCTTGTGTCTGCCCTCCTCGTGTGGGACTGTCCTGTTGCCCTGGTTGCAGTTTTGGGCTGGGTGCACTGTCCCAGTGTGCTTTCTCCCATCTGGGGGTTCTCTGTTCCCTCTCTGTCTCTCCAGCTCGTGCAGTGGTCAGTCCTGCCTGTAACATGCCTGCATATTTTACCTGGGCCAGCCAGGCAGGTGGAGTTGGGACTCTGGGCGTGCCTGATAAACTCTCCCAGTGCTCCCGAGATAAAGAGGGGAGAGGGTACCCAAGTCAGCCCTAAGCGGCCCATCCCCGCCGTGAAGAGCTTATCCTTCCTATCTCCAAAACTTCCTGTCCTCCATCTGCTATCTCCCCAGTCCCGGGTGACCACTGTTCTACTCTGGCTGCTGTGAGCTCCACTTTTAGATTCCACATGCAAATGAGCTCATTGTGGTTCATTTTTAATGTTTTATTATTATTATTATCATTATTAAGCATATATTATTATTATTATTAAGCATAGCATAATTCCTGGTGAAGAAAAACACTGAAACATTGGTACTATGTGGGAAAGGACACATTAGCGTCACTCATGTAAACAGTTTATAACCAGGAAACCATGTCACGGTTGTGATGTGGAATCGTAGGAGCTAAACCTCAGAAACCAGCCTGTGCAGAGGGGTTCCTTTCGGGGTGCAGATGCAGGCACTAGGCAGGGGCCTCAGTGTTCAGTGGCGTCCAAGCAATGGCTGGAGCAGGACAGGAGGGCACGTGGAGGAGGGGAGCAGGGTGCACCAGGCAGAGGGAGCAGCAAGAGCGAGGGCAGGGCTGTGGAGAGCAGGGCACTGGGTTTGGCTTGAGCAGAAGGCACGCAGGGCGCAGGGCCACTGAATGTGGACAACAGCAGGGAGCCTTTGGAGCACAAAAATGGGAGTTACAGGATCAGATTTGGGTTTGTGTTCAAAAAAAACAACAGGAGGAAACAGCCTACCTGTGTTTCTTTAACTGTGCGTCACACACGTTGCCTTTTTTTTTTTTTTTCATTCTATGTTTCCACATTTATAACTAAGAGATTGAGCAGCTTGGCTCCTTCAAGTATGGGTCCTTATTCCTAGAATTAGGATCCATAATTAGGACCTTTGTCTGTTAGGATTGTTGATAAATTGATGTTCCCAAAATTCTCCCCGGTCAATAAAGAACATCAGCTCTGAAGTCCCCTGTGTGCGTGATGATTTTGTGCATAAGAGGCTGCCCCACTGGAGGAGTTGTTTGGAATAGGCTAGACTGTCCTACAGGGCACTAGGGGACATGTGCCAGTGCTCATGCCTCATCCTAGCTAAGGAGAAAATGTAACACCATTTTACTTAACATCTCATTGTACGTGTAGATAAAACTCGATTTTTTTTTCTCCTCTGAAAAATATGTGGCCTTGTAGATAGCCATGCAGATTAGAGCTGCTGAAAGGGCTGGTGTGACTCTAGAAAGCCAGAATTTGTATAAGATTTGTTACCAGTTAGCACACGGGGAGGGCACTAGGAATGTAAGAATTTCAGATAAAACATTCTCACTTTGGAAGGAGCAGTGGATGAAGGCTAGCATAGGGAGAAAGGCCGCTACATTTGGGAGGTACAGCTGGAGAACAATGGGGTGGTTGTGCACAGAACCTTCTAGAAAGTATGGTGATGGCCCAGGGAGTGGACTGCTGGGAGGTGAGAGGTTTTCTGAACAGCAGGAGAATGCAGCTGGAGAGGTGATGAGACCCAAGCCTGTGGGGCTGGGATCCATGAGCACAAGCAGACAGCATTATTCTGCTGAAGGAAGAACAGATTTGGGGACAGTGTAGATTTGGGAGATATCCAGGGGCCAAACTGGGCCTGTCCCTCCCAGAACTACCATCATCCATGATGGAAGCTTAAGATCCTGAGAAGAACAAGGCACCTCAGATTCCCCAAGAAAGTAAAGCAGCATTTCAGGCCTTCAAGAGACCCTCAAGGACCAGCAGATGGTGTAGCGGTTATGTCACTGATCTCCCACATGGTTGACTACGGTTCAAGTCCCAGACCCGGCAGCTTAAAAATCAAACTGGACGTGTGTATGTGCATGCCCAAAGTCCCAGGAGGAGAATGGAGGAGAAGGGATTGTGGCATCACTATTCCCCCCAGAGGGTGATTTCTCACTTTCCCTCTCACTGTCTCTGTCTCTGTCTCTCTCACTCTGGCCAAGGGAGGGCATGTGCCCTGAGGCAAAAACCTGTACAAGGAAAAAATAGAGGCCCTCAAGTCTTCATGTTTACCGTCGGTTCACATGTCAGGAAGCCAATCTGCAAAGCTCTAAGGTGGACAGCATCTGATACACAAAGATGGGATGGGTGAGCTCACCTCTGTTCGAACCGTAACAAAATACCAGCAATTGGGTAGCTTATAAACAATAGAAGTTTTTATCTCATCATCCTGGAGGCTGGGGAGTTTGAGACCAAGGCAGATTTGGTGTCTGGGGAGGACCCTCTTTCTGGCTCCTAGATGGGGCCTTCTTGTTGGGTCCTCACGTAGCAGGAGCAAAGGATCTTTCCTTGGCCTCTGTTATAAAGGCACAGATTCCTCACGACCCAGTCATCATGGAGGTCTCTCACCTCTCAACGTCATCACCTTGGAGGTTAGGGTGTCAGCATCATGTCAACACCCAAATCACAGTTGCTTCCCTCCGACAAGCAACCACTGACCGTGAGCAGTCCACGGTTTGTCCTGGTAGGGCAGCACGTAGCCTCCCTCCCCTCCTCCCTGCCCCCCACTTTTGTTTTGTGGCATTACTTTAAGCCTTGCAGTGAAAAATGGTGTCTGAGGAGGAATTGGAGAGTTTGTGAGGCCAGACTTTTGAAATTGTACTTAAGTTTCTGGTTGTTTTTCTTTATCTGAATATTTTTGCTTTTTTTTTTTTTTTTTTTTTTTGGTCAGAAATGTCTTTTTTTCCTCCCCAAACATTGATGTCTTTATTATAGAATTTCTATTTACCTAAGTTTAGAAGCTGTGGAATGATGATTTGATGGAACTATTATTAAGCCCTGATCTGGAGCTGGCCAGTTCTTTTCGTAAATTGCCAGAGGACACAAACACTTGCCAGAGAGAGAGAGAGAGAGAGAGAGAGAGAGAGGGAGGGAGAAGGCACCCCTTCCATTTCTCCATCCTGTCAGGATATTGTGCATGCGTTCACATGTGCCTGGGTGTTTTTCAGATTGCTGGGGCCAGGATTCAGACTGCAGATGGCCATGTGGGGTCTGGCTCCCTTAATCCCTAGCCTATAGCCCTGGACCTGCCTGTTTTCTCAGTGATCTAGTCATCATCATCAATGGTCAAGCCAGTGAACCATGTTTATTGGTGGGCGATCCAGAACTTAGGTGAAACCTTGGTTCTTTCCTCAGTTCTAATGTTTAATTGATTGGTACAACCTATGACAAATTATGAAAAAAGATACGCCTTTAATGATTTAATTCAAATAATATTAAAATTCTAGCCAAAGGGGCCAGCAGATGGCATGGCAGTTACATCGCTGGACTCCCACATGGCCAAATGCAGTTTGAGTCCCAGACCCAGAGGCTTGAAACACGGGCGCATGTGCAAGTGTGTCCAAGATCCCAGGAGGAGAATGGAGTAGAAGGGATAGTGGCATGGCCATCCCCCTGAGGGTGATTTCCTCTTTCCCTTTCACTGTCTCTGTCTCTCTCTCTCTGGCAAAGCACATGCTCCCTAAGGCAAATCCCCCCCGCTCCACAAAAAAAATAAAAATAAAAATAAAATTCTAGCTGAAATCAAGAAGCACGATTGTAAGTAGCAGAAACATGGAAATAATGAAACAGTTTGAGCCTTTGATACAAGATATTTGAGAAAACAAAGCACAGAGCTGGTCTTTAACATCTTGTCATAAAAATAAGAGAAGGTTGGAGTGTGTTTGTACATCCCAGCTGAAAGGTGAATAGAAGTAGCCAGGTGACTGCTGTCAGATTTATTTCTTATTCTGTTTCTTTTATCATAAAATTGAGAAGTTCATTGGCAAGAAGGTCAGCTCTGAGAGCATTCTAACTGAATTGGATTATTGTCATATAACCCTTAACCTTGAGACAGCAGTGCTTCTTTGATATGGAAAATTGTATCTGTTCACTGGAGCTTTATTACATGCCATTGGAATCCGAGGTTACTTATCAGCCTTGTCATATTCAAACCACTAATTATGGCTGTGATATTTTTGCTATTATTAAATCAGCTGGTATGAAAGATGGTTCAGAATCTCTTAGAGTTAAGAAAAACTGTTTTCTTCCTTGTATCAATTACAATGCAAGTAAAAATAAATGTTTATTTTAGCTGAGACATTTCAGAAGTACATCCTGGGATCTCAGCTCTCTCACACCCGTCATCCTAACCTTCCCTAGGTGTCTCAGATCTGGCCACTTTCTCACCCTCTCGGTTACTACCATTCGAGTTGCAGGCTCCAACCTCTTCCTTCTGGATTGCCACGCCTATCCCCGCCACTGTTCTCTGAGCACTCAGAATAACCTTCTAAAACATAACTCGGGTGTATGTGAGGGGGCAGGGGTGTCCTTCCCCTGTATAGAACTTTCCAGTGGCTTTTAGACTCCTCACATGCCCTAACAAGGCCCAGGTCCCGACCATCACTGCCCACCTCCTGGGCCTTCTAGCAGACAGAATGGGCTGTCCACGACCCATTCTGACCCATTCTGTGCATATCCGGCCTCCTTCCCACATCTGGGCTCTTCATCTCGTGGCGCTCTCTCTCTCTCTTTCTCTCTCTCTCTCTCTCTCTCTCTCTTTCTGCCTGGCTTCTTCCCTGGGGTTGTGGTGACTGGCTCCTTCTAAGCTTTAAGGAGCCTGTCCTCGGGATGCAAGAGGAGGGAACCCCAAGTGCTTCCTGGAGCCCACAGCAAACAGCCCTTCTGTTTGGCTGATTACAGTTTCTCTCTGGGTGTCTGGGAATTAATTCAGTACGTATTCAAGTAAAATGTATTGTTTCATTTTACGATTCCTCACCCACAGCCGCTGTAGCAGCATGTGTCTGTGGGGGGAGGGTCGGGGGGGGGTGTTGGGTGTGTGAGGAGAGTGTGGAAATCACGTTCTTTTCTGTAAATTCATGAATCATTGGTACAGCTGGCCCCCGACTACAGAGGGCTTTAAGGAAAACAGGAGCGTGACTGTGCTTTGTGTGTTTATGACACATTAAGGAAGGGATACAATAATTCAATTTGTAAAATTTTAACACTTTAGGAACTGGAGAGAATAAAGCCCTTCTAAGTGCCTGGCACTACACAAGGGATTTGATAATTACGCACTGAGCCCTCACAGAGCGGCCCCTGTGGTAAGTGGCACTGCCGTTGCTACCTGCTGCTACCCACTGCATAGACAGACACCGAAGCCCCAGGATGACCGGAAGCTGCCGCTGTAGTTCCTGCACAGTGGTGGAGCATGAGTTTGTAACCAGGTGTATTGACGATCCATTTTATATTTCATAAATGCATGCTTTTCCTTCTCCAAGGTATCAGGACCACATACTTTATATATGTGAAGAAAGTGCTTTAATGTAGATTATGTCTCAATAAGCATTTTTAATAAGTGGGTCAAAGACTGAGTTGACATTGCTGCGTTATGTATGAGAGAGCGGTATGAAAATACACCGGAGCAGGCAGCGCCTTAGGAGCAGAGCAGGGCGGTATGGAGCAGGACTCACCCCTGTAATTAGTGTGCTGTTTACATGCCTTTCTTTCCCTGCTTATCACGTAGAGAGGCTGCAAGGAAAGGGAAGAAGATTTAAGTCCTTTTATTGTCCAAAGGCACTGTTTGCCAACTGTAGTAGAAAATCGGCTTTTAAAACTTCCAGAATTTGGGACCAGCAGATGGTATAATGGTTATGTTGCTCAACTCCCACCTAGTCGACCTTGGTTCAAGGCCCGGACCTGGTGACTTCAAACTCACACTGGGCACGTGTGCATGCATACCCAAAATCCCGGGAGGACAATGAAAGAGTAGGGATTGCAGTGTGGCCGTTCCCCCAGGTGTGGTTTTTCACTTTCTGTCTCTCTGTGGAGTGTACGTATCCTGTAGCAAAAATCTCTCTTAAAAAAACAATGTCTCAAATTCTGAAAGTTTGGGTTTTTTTAAGAGAGATTTTTGCTATAGTTAACATGTGCTTGCTGGAGAGACAGAAAGTGAGAAATCACCCCCTCAGGGAGGATGGCTACACTGCAGTCCCTTCTCTTCCATTCTCCTCTGGGAATTTTGGACAGCCACGTACACGTGCCTGATGTGAGTTTTAAGCTACTGGGTCTGGGACTCGAACTGTGGTCTGCTATGTGGGAGTCCAGCAACGTAACCATTATGCCTTCTACTGGTCTGAGACCTTTTCCTAAAATGTGCTAGCCATTCCATCCCAAGTCCAGGTTTGTACATTTTATTGCTATTTGCAAATGACGATTGAGACTCCCTGAGACACACAATAAACCACAGGTTGCCGTTTCTTTAGCAGAGCTGGGGAGAAAGGCAGTCTGGAGAATTTGTGTTTCTGACAAGGGAAGAAGCTGCCGCGGGAGGTATTTGTTGAACACATTCTCTGGGCAAAGGCCTTGAGAATGACCAGTTTCCAGACAAGTGAGCTATAACAAAACTAAACCCACTCTGGAAGCATGTTCTCTCTGAGTGTGGCAAAGCTTCAGGTCTCTGAAGGCCTCGTGCAGGCTGCTTGTCAGCAGGGAGGGTGTGATGCTTGATCAAAGTCCCAGCCGCTTGGAGCTTCTAGGGAGCTCCCCGAGCTTTCTGGGCTGCTCGGGATTTTACCAGCTGGTTGAAACCTAGGGTAAGGTGTGTTATAAGCCATTGTTACAAATGATGGCTTCTTGGTGAGGCTTTGAAGTCCCACTTTAAAGGCAGAATCATGAATGATGAATCACAGAGTTCGTGATGGAAGATGCAGGGCTTCATCAGCAGAGCACCTCAGCTCCTGTACCCCTTCATGTGCCTTTCCACATTTGCACTAGAAGGGGCAGTGAGAATGGAGATAGAGAGCTGGAGAGAGCTGGAGAAGCACGGGGGAGAGAGGCTACGGGGAGGGGAGAGGCAGGTGGGGGATGGAGAGAGGGAGACACACACTCAGGACAGGTAGAGGCGGTGCCAGATTTCGAGACGCACAGAGTTAGACACGAACGAACATCAAGACAGAGTGAGCTGTGAAGGTGAGGGACATCAGACAGCAAGAGCCTGGCCAGAGCGTCCCTACTGTCTGCAGAGCAGAAGTCTGCGGCCTTCTTTTTGGAAGCGTCTGCGCTGAGATTAGGCATTCCCTTAGCTTTCCCTTGGCGCCGGGATGGCATCGCCCTCTGCCTCCTCTGTGAGTCAGTGAGAGCCACAGGATTCAGGGCTGACCTGACTTCCGCACAGAGGTCACTTGTCTGACCTGAGAGGTCTGAGTAGCCCCCAGCCCCCTCATGTCATTCCCCGTGGGCTCCAAGAACCTCAGACTGCTGCAGCCAGGACAGCGTGGGATGGGCCAAATGAAAAGGGGATAAATGGGCGGGCAGGGTGGCAGGACATTGGGCTGGCCTAGCTGGCTGCCTCCCTGGGATGGTCGTGGCTCTCTACAGAAACTCCACCTGATCTGCTCCCCTGTAGGTGAGGATGCTCTGGAAACTGGGGACTTGTGAGTGAGGGCTCCAACCTGTCCACTCACTGGGGCCTCTGTGCCACGGGGGAGGCGCTTGGGTTAGGATGAGAATGTGCCCTTGTCTTGGCTCGCCCCTGGGTGTTGCTGGGCTGCTGGGCAAGCTGCTGACCACTTGGCTCTGAGTTCTCATCCTTACAACTCAGGAGGACTTGAGAGCACTTGTTTATCTGTCTGGCTCGCCTGCTCAGGTGCCATGCATGATGGGTCCCGCTGAAGTCATCATGGAGTGTATCCTCGCTCACCTGTGGTGAGGATCTGATGACAGAATGGACAAAGACGTGTGGAGGAGCTGGGAAGGGTCAGCTGAGCTGATTCCCGTCCCTGACACGTTTGCTGCCCCTGGCTGGGTCACCTCCATCTCAGCACTTGGGGACCTGCCTGGGAAACCACACTTGAAATCAGAAAGACGCTTGGTGAGTGTGGAACGTGAAATGTGGATGTAAGGTAGATGCTCCTTGGTGTCTAAGGGAGCACCTAGGGGTGGCCCTGCTGCACCCGACAGTAGCTCCTGGAACAGGGCTGCCCTGGTGGGTGTGTCTACCCTGGACTCTGCAAGGGAAAGGCTCCTTCTTGCTGTCTCTGCTTCTTCCAAACTCTTCTGTGGCTCCTCCCTTAATCTGTGTTGCCCTGGACATAATCCAGCTAACTGGGTCCCAGCTGGGTTCTGTTCACTGTGTCCAGACTGCCATGTAATTTGGAAGGGCTTGCTGAGCACACTCTGGAGTCCCCAGTGCCACCGGGCTCTGCCCAGTTCTGCCTGCATCTCCCTCTGTATAAGGCAGCCTGTGGTTTCTGGTACCTTTTTCTGAATTACAAAACTAGCACATATATGTTACCTGTATGCATACATTTCTGTCTGTACATAGGCATATAGGTATGTATTTGTGTATGTATATATATATATATTTTTTTTTTTTCCAAAGAGATTTCTGCTACAGGGCACGTGCGCTTGCCAGATACAGAGAGACAGAAAGAAATAGAGAGACAGAAAGCAAGAAATCACCCCCCAGGGGGAATGGCCACACCACAGTTCCTTCTCCTCTTCTCCTTTTGGGATCTTGGGCACACACACATGCGTGTGCCCTGCGTGAGGTTTAAGCCACCAGGTCCTGGACTTGAACGGAGGTCGACTGTGTAGGAGTCCAGTGACATTAACCATTATGCCATCTGCTGTTCCTTGTATTTGTATGTTTATATGTAGTTATTTTATCTGAAGTAAGTGCATACTGTATAAATGCTCCTTAATTAGCTGTTTTTTTTTCCTACTTATCACCTACCTTCCAGCCCTCCTGATTGCAAAGTACACCCCACCCACCCTTGTCAACAGCCATGTGGTTCTGAGGGAGGGTCTGTCACTTGCCAGGTGCTTGGGGCAGCCCTAGCAGTTGGCCAAACATCACTGCCCTCTGAGTTCTTGCCACCTCTTCTCCGTCACTGACTCTCTAGAGGCTGTCCAGGTGGCTACCTCCAACATCACCCTGCTCCTTCTAATTGGATTTGGTTTCAGAAACCAGATACCAGACCTATTAGACCTGTGTATGAGAGGCTAAGCTTCTTTCCAGGGAAGACGGGAAGAGCTTTATGTTGAGTGACATGGAGGATCTTTACTGCAAGCTCTGTGTCATATGACTTGGTTGAAAGAGAAAAGTGTGTGTGTTCTGGGTTCTGACTGTGTCTCAGATGGGTCAGGATACCTGTTTGTTTGTCAAGCAGCTTCTGACTTGGCAGGCCATTGCTGTAATTCTCTAGAGGAAATATCAATAGGAGGACTTGAACCACAGCCTATTGGAAGCTCCTCCTGTGTATCCCTGAACCCCGGGTGTTATATTCTTTTTCTCGCTAGTATTCACAAATATGTTATTTCCAGCTAAATTTTTTTCAGAATCTGAGTTTAAAGTAAAGACTCTGACTTAAGTTACTCAAGCAAGATGTTCAGCTACAGAGATGAAATTTCAGGGGTATCAGTGCGTGGAGACAAGGAAATGAAAGGGCAATCTGAGTTCTGTCTGTCTGTATTTCTTCAAAGACTGGATTCACAATCTGGCCTTTCTCCAGGAAGATGTAACAAAATCCAGTTATAAACCAATGGAAGTGTGAGCTGGGAAGCCAGCTCTGCGTCATGCTATGCTTCCTGCAGTGGGGCCCCAGCCTCGAGAACATCGCTTTTCTTTTGTGAGAGGCCTGGGGTTTTACAGATAAGGTCTGAGTGGTAACGCACACCCACAAGTGCATGATGCCACACCGAGCCTCCTTTGTCCCGGAAACAGTGCTGTGTCCCTGGAGTCTGTGGGTTGTGTGCACCTCTCAGGATGGATGAAGCTGAGCTCGGGAGGACACAGAGTGCTCAAGTACTCCACCTCACTGTTCTGTCCACCGACATCCTGACAAGGCAGCAGCCACATGGTGTGGAGGGCTTCCAGGTTCTCTTTCATACCCAGCTCAGTGACTCTGACCAAATGAAGTAGAAGACGTGGTCTGATTGATAGCAAA
The DNA here is from genome assembly GCA_026018925.1 of Tupaia tana. Taxonomy (NCBI): domain Eukaryota; kingdom Metazoa; phylum Chordata; class Mammalia; order Scandentia; family Tupaiidae; genus Tupaia; species Tupaia tana. Next base: position 33,141,717 of record JAKSZU010000010.1, read on the forward strand.
TCACGTTTTCTCAGAGGCCGAATGCATGGAGGCCAAGGGCAGAATCAGAGCCTCAGTAATAAGTGGGCAGCATCATCCACCAGCCTTACTGTTACGAATTGATTTATTTTTTGGAGAGAAATTTTTGTACTCACTGGAGAGACAGAGACAGTGAGAAATCACCACCGAGGGGGAATGGCCACACCACAGACCCATCTCCTCCATTCTCTTCTCAGGATTTTGGGCACGCACGCACGTGCACCTGGTGTGAGTTTGAAGCAACTGGGTCAGGGACTCAAACCGTGGTCGACTACGTGGGAGTCCAGCGATGTAGCCGTTACACCATCTGCTCGTCCCCTTACAGTTATTATTATCCCCATTTATTGGACAAACGGTCTAAGACCTGGGAGGTCAAGTCACTCTTTCTGTAAGTGGTGTAACTGGGAGGGAATCTGTGGTGGATATTAGGTGTCCGTGGGTCACCTGATCTTCAGTCCACCTTCCGATTGCCTTTTGTTTCTTTTTCTTTTTCTTTCTTTTTTTTTTTTTTTTTTGTTTGTTTTTTTACTATAAGATGTGTGCTCTCACCAGAAAGACAGAGAGATAGAAAGCGATAAATCACCCTCCAGGGGAGATGGTCACGCTGTAGTCTCTTCTCCTCCATTCTCCTCTCAGGATCTTGGGCATGCATGCATATGCACATGCACTCAGCATGAGTTTAAGCCACTGGGCCCAGAACTCGAACCACGACTGAGTACATGGGAGTCCAGTAACATAGCCATTATGCCAACTGCTGGTCCCCCGATTGCCTTTTGGGAAAGACTATCTCTTCACCTTTCTATTGTGTGTGGGTGGGTTTCTTGTTTATTAAGGTTCCCTGCCTTCTTCTAGCTAAAGCATACAAGCCAAGATAGGTCAATTAGATGCGCCCTCCTTGAAATCAGAACCATAACCTAAGTTCTGGGAGATCCTCAAACTGGCTGAGCATGTTCTGAGACTGTGCACATGAAAAACTAAAATGCCCACATTTCTGTCCTTTCAGACCTGGTTCCTCAGCCTCCTCCATAGTTTTAGTTATCCAGAGTTAGTTCCTGTCTCTTGCAACTGTAGTCAATGTATCTATATCTAGGTCAACTTCTCTCCTTTTAAAAAAAGAATTATTTCTTTTTTATTTTATTTATTCATTTATTTATTTTCATTTGAACAGAGAGAGACACAGAGAGAGGGAGAGAGAGAAAGTGAGAAAGCAAGCAACCAGGTCTGGGACTCGAACCATGGCCAGCCATGTGGGAGTGTCCAGCGCCTTAACCACCACACCACCTGTTGGTTCCCATCGACTTCTTGACCTGTGTGTGCTATTTCCCCCTTGCCAGGTCACGTCTCTAACCCAGGGGCAGCCAGGACAACAGTGCCCCTTGAGCCCTACCAGCACCTCAGTCACTGAGTGACTAGTTACTTAAATCGGAAAGTAGGGCCTTCCCACAAACCTGACAGACTCCAGGTGCTGGGGATCTCGGGATAAGTGTGTTGTGTTTACTTTGATTCTCCCTGGGTGACATAGGCATCAGCCTGGAGAATTCTAGGCTTGCCAGAGATCACTTTGTGTTCACAGCAGACAGAACTTAACTGTCTCGCTCCTCAGCCACCGGTCTATGCAAGACAAGTTTCAACCTTAGATTGTGGTAAAATCATGTTCTGCCTTTCCTAAATACTGATAAATGATTTTATAGAGCAAATCCCTTTTCTATATCCAGGACAGGCAAATTAAAGGAAAGACCTTTTCAGTCAGCCTCTACAAAAGTACCAGATGGGGTGGCCAGTAGGTGTCATAGTGGTTAAGGTGCTGGCCTTACCACGTGGCCAACTACAGTTTGAGTCCCAGACCCAGCCTCTTGAACTTCACACTGGGCACGTGTACATGCATACCCAAAATTCTGAGAGGAGAATAAAGGAAAGGTGCTTGTGGCTTGTGCCTCTGGGTGTGTTTTTCACTTTCTGTCTGTTTCTCTCTCTCCAGTGAGCACACACGCCCTACCACTGAAGTCTCAATCAGTCAGTCAATCAATCGATCATTACCAGTCTGGTCAAATTGTTTTAGGCAAGAAGTGTGTATGTGTGTGTGCATGCACACAGACACACACATGTTGGGTGGGGACAACTTTTATTGACAAGGCTGTCTGGAGTTGTCATTATGCAGAATATCTTGATGAATAAAATTCTAGTATGCAGCAGTTTCAAAAATATCCGCTCACTCACAAATTCATCAAGCTCTTACATGAGACACAGACATGAATGAGACTGATACGCTGAGGTTCATTTCAGGAAGATCTGCTACTCTCTATAGAGATGGTAGACGATCTTTTGGCCTGGATCATGCTAGTTGACTTCATGATGTGGGGCTTTTGGTCAGGGCTGTTGCCCTTACCTGGGCTTGTCTTCAAGAGGAAGCTAGGCCTGAGACCAGCAGTTAGCGTAATGGCTATGTCGCTGGACTCCCATGTAGTCGACCGCGGTTCAAGTCCTGGACCCGGAGGCTTAAACTCACGCTGGGTGTGTGTACGTACATGCCCAAGATCCTGAGAGGAAAATGGAGGAGAAGGGATTGCAGCATGGCCATCTCCCCCCCCCCCCCGGGGGGGGTGATTTCTCACTTTCTGTCTCCCTGTCTCTTTCTGTCTGTCTGGTGAGCGCATGCGCCCTATAGCAAAAACCTCTCCAAAAAAAGAAAAAAAGAAAGAAAGCTAGGCCTGAGGTGGACACTGGAGGTTTTTCTCGGGCTGTTCACACACTTCTTGCTCATACCCCCAGCAGGGAGCTCAGAGAGTGGACCTCACATCAGAAGAAGCCTCATCTCTAACGTGCCTGCACTGTGTTCTTCTACTCAGGGTGGTGGGTGGTCCCAAGAGTCTCCATCCTGTCCCAGGGTCACTGTCTTCCTGGGAACTGCACTGGAATTCTGAGATGTTAATCTAGAAACAGATGATGCAAATGGAAGCATCCTCTTTCCCTGTAGCAGTGCTTAGTAACTATTTCTTGGTAATTGGGCAGCATTCAAGTTTGGGTAGTTTTAGATTCCAGGGTGGCCACTGTATTTAGACCAGAGAGTCTTATTTGGAGGCAGTGCTTAGTGTAGACAGTCCTAGTTGTATGGAATTTCTAACTGTAGTTGTCCTGAAGGGGCTGGTGATCTTGGGCAAGTCACTTTAGCTCTCTGGGTCTCAGTTTCCCCACCTGTTTAGAAAGATAAGTGTGTTGGGGTAAAATACGATCTCTAAATTTTCTTCCAACCTCCAAGTTAGAAGATTCTGTGGTCTCTGCAATTAATTATCCCAAGCCTTGAATTATCTCTAGTAAAACTTGAGCAAAATGCAACTATTTAATGTTATACTGGAAAACTACAATTATAGTACCTCTTTATTAAAAGATGCACGTTTTAATTCACATACGTTCACAGATATATATAGGCACATATATATGTATATTTACATATTATATTATGTGTCTGTGGGTGCTCATCTTTTTTTTAACTTTCTTTTTTAGTGTTATTTTATTTAACTTTATTTATTTATTTACTTATTTTTTAATTTGACCAGAGAGGGACAGAGTGAGAGAGCAAGAGAGAGAAAGTGAGAAAGCAAGTCACCAGGTCCAGGACTCGAACCGTAGTTGGCCATTTGGAAATCCAGCGCCCTTAACCACCATGCCACCTGCCAGCCTGGGTGCTGATGTTATACTATTGGGTTGTCGGAAAAGTCATGACATATTTTTCTATGCAAAAATGTGTCATGACTTTTCCAGTGACCCAATATTTTGTTATTGTAGTTCATAGATGTAAAAGCACAACAACCAAACCACAGATATAGGGAAAAAGGCCCTTAGAGTCTACATTTTTCCAGCCATCTAACTCTTGCTTTGGGGACAGTTTCCATACTCTGTTTTGACACAGCATGTTATTAATGGAGGGGCTGAATTTCAATTGTATTGAGCAGAGGTTTTCACACTGTGCTCTGTGAGACTTTAGAGCTCTAGAGAAAGTCTATGAAACCTCAGAAAAATACTTGAAAAGGTACTCTAAAATTACTAACAGATGCATAGTCGGGAAGCTGGGCAGATCTGGGTTTCAGAGGTCAGCATGGTCTGTCCACACTTGGGGTTCCACATTCCCATCTTCCTGCTCTTCTGTACCCACTGTGCTCTTTGGTGTAGAATACCACCAGCATGTCGCCTGTTGCTGATTCACCTGGTTTTGTGCCATCAGGTGGCTCTCCTGCCCTGTCTGCCTTATTAAAGAATATTTCAGAGTCATAGGATAAGCTGTTAAAAAGCAGAGACTATTTGTATCTATGAGGACTTTCCCCGACAATGTATAACCAGGAGAATCAACAGGTAGGATGTCGCAGTTGGTATCCCCAACCTTCAGGGTCAGATTGTCAGTTAATCCGAACAGCTTACTTGTTCTTCGTGATAGACTTTAAAATAAGACCATATTATAAATTAAGCTTGTTAAAAACATTTGGAAGCCCCAGATGTAGTGAAAGTGCACAGACTTTCGAGGTCGACAGCTCTGGATCTGAGCCCTGGCTGTCATCATTTACTTACTGTATAGTCTTGGGCAATTCGCCTAATCTATAGCCATCTCAGCTGTAAAATGGGCCTGCTCTCCAGGAGGCAGGACTTCTATGTAACATTTACTTATTTATTTCTTCAATGAGAGAGAGAGACAGGTGCCTTCAAAGGGGTCTTCATGCCATGATCCATCCCCCAGTCTCAGGTGACCCAGGTCACGGGCATGTATTCTTGCATACAGTGTGCTCAGGGATATCCCAGGATGCAAACCCAGGCCCCTCTCTTTGCTACCAGGGGACCACTGCCTGGCCCTGAGGCAAGCCATTTTTGAAGATTATAGATAAGGTTCAAATGGATCTTGTTCAGTGCCTGACACATAAAATCTTCAACAAATAGTAACTGTTATGGTTTCATACTGAGACTTAAAGTTACTATACTTCCTGTCTGGCCATTAAGAACGATGTGTTTACATTATAAGTGTATATGTGTATTTGATTATATTTGCATATTATATAGTGAACATAGCATATCCACATCTGGTAAATATATTTTCTTGTAATTTAGAGACATTTAGGCAGATTAGAGTGACAGTATTTCTCTTTCGGATACGTATTTGTGGCAAATTAAATGAATTCCCTTCCTTTCATTTTTAAAGTGTGTGGTGTCTTAATAGAATAATTTCTTGTACTTCAGTTTTTCTAGTAGGAAAAATAAAGCAGCCAGTGGGAATTGGTTTTATGCGTTAAAACTTCAAAATGCTGCTTTATTTTTATGTACAGACTCCTTGTGGGTGGACCGCAGAAATTCCTGCTCTTGGAAATGTTTTTGAGCCCCTGGGAAACTGAATAGGGAAAAAAAGAGCTAATTAAAAAAACTGCCATCCGCCTCTTCTAATTAACTCGCTCTCTGCTCCCAGGAGAGGGTACAGAAATATGAAAACAAGGTGGGCGGCACCGGAAGTGGATGCCATGCTGGTGGCCCATGGTGTCCTCTGGTGTTCCGATGCAGAAACAGTTCATAGCAAACAGGCGAGGGTCCACAAAGGCTCGGTGTGCCCTTGCCCCTGCCCTCCCCGCACTGCCTCCCACGCAGGGGCAGTGGTGAATGGTGGTCCCTTGGAGCAGGTGTGCAGGCCGGGCAGCTGCAGCAGCAGAGACCTCATTGGAATTCAGCAGCTAGAAGCCTCCGGCAGCCGGCCCTCCCGATTGCTTGCTTGTGTGTTGAGAAAGAGCAGTGCCTTTTGTGCTCCAGAGCCACACATTGCCAGTGCCCAGGGATGCAGGAGCCAGCACACAGCTTCTCTCTCTGCATCTTTGCTGGAGTAGAACAGCTCCAGGGTCTCAGAAGCTGGAGAAGCACACTCACTTTCCCAGTGACGTCTAAAGAGAATTTAGATCCCAGAGATAGCAGCAAGGGAGTGAGGGGTGAGAATTTGAAGGACAGAGACTATTCTTCGGCCAAGATGTGGTCCCCAGTGGAATGGGCTTGGTGGATGTGGACAGCGGTGACCAGCGGTGGGGACTCCAATCTGCTGGTTCTTCGAGGAAGCTCTGGAAAGAGGCAAGTGGGCTCTGTGCACCTTGTCAGTGTCGCCCCTGATGCAGGTAGTGTTGGAGACTGGGTTGAGGAAGCCAGCTTCCCAGGGCTACACCCAGGGCCCCAGGCGGATCCAAACTCTCTTTCCTCTTTGCTGCTTGGTTGTGTAACCTCCTTGTGTTTTTCAATGGGGTCAATAGACTCCACAAAATTTCTTGTACCTTGATCTGTTGCCCAAGTGTGGAACTTAAATTCTCCAAGAGCTAAACTATCTATCATCTCTATCTATCTATCTATCTATCTATCTATCTATCTATCTATCTATCTATCTAAATTTGTTGTAGGGACGTGCCCACCAAAAGCTAAGCTCTTTTTAATATTAGTGTGTTTGTAAAAAGTCAGGATCAGGATGTTTGCCTGAGTTATTTACTGCCCCCAGACATGTAATAGTATGCAGGCTTTGGCACATTGGACCCCATCAAAAGCAGCTCTGAGGTATCAGTTCATCTCTGTGGGTCCTGGAGGGCTTTAAGACTGGTTGGAAGAGCCAAAGTCTCTGGGAGGACTGGGATATGGGGGGCTGAGGGATCTTTGACACCAATTAAGTCCATTGCAAACAAAAGTTGTAAAAGCATTATCAATGGAGATTTTCTGAAAGAAACTCCCCACATGGCTTTTTTCTTGTCCTGGTGGATGGCGGAAGGACTGGGTTCATTCTTGCTGCTGTCTGCTGTCTGCGATGAGCTGATGGTCTTTAGAAGATGGTGGCCTGACTTGCTTCACTCAGCATCAAATCTTCCATTGTATGTCTCCACTTAACATATACCGACTGTGTGCACTCTATGGTAGAGACGGAAAGATTGGAGAATATAAAAGCATTAAAAATTGTAATGGAAAGAGAGTGTGGGAGGGGAAGAGCGTAGGAAAGGAAATTTGGGGGGGTGGAGTGGAGAGGTAAGACACTTGTGGGACACAGACAAGGTTTTTTATCTGTTGATGTGGATGTGTATAATAGTCTCACCTGGGCTGGACTGAGGTGTGTATCATGCTGGGTAAAGTCTCTTCACAATCTAAATGATGTATAGCGATTTAATGTAAGAATAATAATTTAAAAATTGGTAAAAAAAAAAAAAAAAAAAAAAGAAGAAGAAGAGGGTGGCCTGTACCAGGATCACTGGTCCTTTGCTTTTGTGGCATGTAGCCAGGCCAGCAGCCTGCGCGTGTCACAGCATTGGACTGCAGGACTCAGTGACATTGGCCGCACTCACCTGCCAGGTCACCTCTGATCAAATATCCTTCCCAGATTTGCCCACTGGGATCGTTTGTGCCAATCAGCAATCTTGATATTCACCTTCTTGCTAATTAACTTCCTGCTGCAAATGAATGAATTGGTGTTTTTGTCTATTTAAACTATCCTGGGCCTCACCCAGCAGCCGCCACTTCCTTGCTGGCCATCCTCAGAGGCAAGGTTGAGCCCGGGGTTGTGGACCACAGGGCATCTTGAGCTGCCTTCTGGCCCGTAGGTAGCACACCTGGGCAGGGTCTGGGAGAAGCCTCATCCTTTCTGGCTGAAGATTGAGTGGCCAGTAGAAGAGATGGAGAAGGGCAGTCTGGTTGGATTGTTTTTCTTTTTAACCCAGGACAAGGCTTTAGTTTGGCTAGAGTGGCTTCCCCTTGTTAGAGGATGGAGCTTCTCTGGATGGGTTTTTGGTTCAGTTCTCTAGTCACGGAATCTTCCTTGAGAGCAGACTTTGCTGTGAACCAGCGAGGGCCATTTTCTCAGTGTGGGGGGCGGTGGGCTCTGTTTTGTGGCTTGGTTTGACACACCCCTCCAGCTGGCTGGCTCGCCTGCTCTCATGTGTTCATTCGTTCTGTTCATTCGCTTACCAGGTGGTCATTCACTGCCTCCTGTTTTAGGCTCGGGGATGTTGGGGTGAATAAGAGCAGCTGCCCTCCTGCCATTCCCAGCTCAGTAGAGGAGAAAGATAATGAACCCAATTAGAAAGTGAATAAGTCTATACTAACAAGTTATGAGGAACCCTGAGAAGGCAGGGCACTGGAGGGAATGATGGGAGAGGTGAAAGGGAGGTTGAGTTCATAAGGTGGAGGTGAAAGGGTTTTTATGAATTTTATGAGGTGGGACCCTGTGGGTGCTTGGAGCTGCCTCTGATGACACAACACCACATAGCTATGCTAAAGGGTGTCCGGAGCACACTGCTCGTGTTTGCCAGTGAGACGAAAAAAATGGATTTGAGAAGGACCGAGTTCAAATGCACCTCCCGGACACACTCAAGGCCGGTGATGAGAGTCATTCTCGGGAGCCATGCTACGAGGTGACTTTCATCTGTCCCCACATTGTTTAACCGAGTTGTGAGCCAGAACCCCTGTGTCTGCGTCTGGGTCACACACCGCTCAGCACATTGGCCCTCGGCCTCTGTCTAACATCTGTTTCTCTCCCTTTCTCCATCAGGAGTTCTGACTCTGAAGAAGCGTTTGAAACCCCGGAATCAACGACCCCTGTCAAAGCTCCACCAGCCCCACCCCCGCCTCCCCCTGAAGTCACCCCAGAACCTGAGGTCATCACACAACCACCCCCGGAGGAACCAGGTAACCAAGGGCCAGGAACTTCCTGAGGAGAAGCCCAAGGGAGACTTGGAGTCACTCTTCCCAAGGCATAGCTGGAGGGGACTGGGGAGGAAGAGTGGGCTCCTTGGACAGAGGCCTCCTGGCTCTGGACTGTGTTTTGTGTGACTTTTGTAGGTTTGAGTGACAACTAAGGGTAAGCACATTCAGTGGGTTATTCTGCACTTGCTTTGCAAAAGTTCTGGGAGGGCCTCTGGGGAAACCATTTAGCTCTGGTGCCTTTCACTGGAAGGACTGAGTTTGGGGGGTGAAATGTACCTCAAACGTTTCCAGCATGGTCTCAGTTTCTAGTATTTGGCCTTTTGGTCCCATAAGAATATTGACTGTGCACAGTGTGTGTGAGTCTGCATTTGTATTTCAAGAACACAGCCCGTGGGCGCGGGGAATGAAGGTGGTCAGTGGGGAGGACTGAGTACCAGCCGAGTCAGTTTGTGAGGGTTCTTTTACTCTTGAGTTACCTAATTTCTTAGCACTCTCCCATGACCTTCCTTTAACACTAAGACTTGATACATCTTTTTGATGTGTGATTCTGAAGGCAGGGGTGGACCAATCTCATCCCCACCCCATCTACCCACATGGCTGGGTGCTCTGTGTGCATCCCTCCTTACGCCAGTGGGGCTGGGACCAGCTCTCATGGGAAGATTTAGTGTAAGGCTTGAAAGGAGATGGGACCTGCCGGAGATGGCCTCGCAGGCTAGTAGACCAGGGGGTTTGAGGTTTATACCTGGACAGCTCTGAACCTTCACTTCAGAGGACCCCAGTTTGGCCTTCCTCAGGCCACAGCCCCCTCCCTGGGATGAGTCCGCAGGGCCACTTGTAAATCATGAGCTGGACACCTGGGAGCCGCTACTCCGAGGCTCCTCCTTGTCCCCTTCTCTAGGGCCTTCTTCCCGAGGGCGGACTGTGCCTCAGGGAGGAACTCGGGTGGGGCTGGGACCTGCAGGCTGGGATGTTCACACACCTGTGCTCAAGGCTACCCCAGGTGAAGGATGGCACTGTGGTGAGAAGAGGGAGCAGGCTAAGGGCCAGACCTCCATTGGTGCTCTCACCCTGCCTGGCCACGAGCCAGACAAACTGAAAAATGAAATAACATTTTGACCTTAATGTTGGTTTAAGAAAGAAATGGGTGGAATTCTTTGAATCTGCCCTAGGTTCAAGCAGGCCATTGTTTTAGAAAGAATATACACTCCCTGGGCCAAACAAATATGTCCCCTGGTGCCAGGGAAGTGGGTAGGACAGTTTTTATGAGAACAGATACTTCTGCTGGTGTCTGACAAATGCAATTTTTAAATAGATTCTCCCCAGTCTGACAGCTCATCCACCAGCAGTAGTATCTGGGTTTTTGCCGAGTCAGTTTAGATGCTGGGCTCAGAGAGGATAATGATTAGTATTTATGTGATTTTAAGGTGGAAAAGAGCCAGGAGGTTGCTTATGGTTCTCAGAGAGTCATTTGTATCCTCTCCTTTATTTCACATAATAAAGCATATAAAAATGTGGAGAGAAGGGGTGATAGGGAAAGGTTATTGATACAAAATTACAGTCAGATGGGAGGAATCGGTTACAGTATTCTGTGGCACAGTAAGTGACTATAGTTAACAATAATTTATTGGGACCAGCAGTTAGCGTACTGGCTATGTCACTGGACTCCCATGTACTCGACCGTGGTTCTAGTCTCGGACCCGGTGGCTTAAAATCATGCCGGGCGCGTGTGTGTGCATGCCCAAGATCCTGAGAGGAGAATGGAGGAAAAGGGATTGTGGCATGGTCATCCCCCCGGGAGGTGATTTCTCGCCTTCTGTCTCTCTGTCTTTCTGGCGAGTGCACCCACCCTATAGCAAAAACCTCTCAAAAAAATTTATTACATATTTCAAGATAGCTAGAAGAGAAGATTTCACATGCTCTCAACACAAAAGTAATGACAAATGTTTGAAATGATGGGTAAGCAGAGTATCCTGATTGATAAATAACATTGTATCCATGCCCCAAAAGCCCACATTCTTACCCCCCACATATGTACAATTATTCTGTTTATTTAAAAAAAATATTTCCCTTATTTTAAAAAAACTGACCCAGTTTTTAATGGAAAGTAACTGAATGATAAACACGTTGTAATCTCTAGGTCAAATATGATTTTAAAATATTCTTATTGTGGGTATAGTAAGTTTATGTCTAAAAATGTTTGGGCTGCTTTAGAAAAGTATTTAGACGAAAGCGATGGTGTAATCCAGCATATATTCCATCTCCAAACACCCAGTAGTGTGCAGAGGAAGGCCATTCTGTGACTGTAGGTGCATCTCTGGGATTCCGTCGATTAAAAACCCCGCCTGCTCCCGGGGAGTGGTTTGCCTTGTGTGTTCTTCTCTTTGGCTCTACCTTACTTCCTTGTGCTTGGCAAGCTTTTCATCAAAGCAAAGTACAATCTCCCTTCTTAAATACACATGGATACGGGACCAGCAGTTAGCGTAATGGCTATGTCGCTGGACTCCCACGTAGTCGACCGCGGTTCACGTCCCGGACCCAGTGGCTTAAAACTCACGCCGGGCACGTGTGCGTGCGTGCCCAAGATCCCGAGAGGAGAATGGAAGAGAAGGGATTGTGGTGTGGCCATCCCCCCTGGGGGGTAATTTCTCGCTTTCTGTCTCTCTGTCTCTCTCAGTCTGTCTGGTGAGCGCACGTGCCCTATAGCAAAAACCTCTCAAAAAAAAAAAAAAAAAGAAAAACACATGGACACACAACACCCCCCTCTCTCTTAGATGGCAGTTTCTAAAAGAATGAGCATTCTACAGGATTAAGAGATACCCGCCTTCCACCCAGGGAAGAAATTGGAGACATTAATTGCCACTGAATCAGAGCTCCCAGAGCCTTTGATTACAATGGTTGGGGTCTTTGAACAGGGACCTTACACTTTTCCTTTTGTGAAAAGCACAGTGAGGCTAACAGTATGAGGATTACACAGGAAGGAGACTTACGGTTGGAACTGTGTCTGCTTAAAGCTCTCCCTGCTGGGTTGTATGAAGATCCATTTGATTGGCTGCCTGTGCTAGAAAACTGTCAGCAGAATCAATGTCTTCTCGGCCACTTTGCAGACCAGCATGGGGCATTATGGAATCGTGAGAAGCAGCTGAGCTTCCTTGCGTGGGTGACTGTAGGAGAAGAAAGCTTTGTTCTGAGATCCACAGAAAAGAAAGGGCCAGAGAGGAGAATCTATTGTCTGGTTTTCTTCTGCAAAGTACCAGGGATGTTGCTCAAGATGCTGAAAGAACCACATGAAGGACCTTTGCCTGTGCATAAAGGCTTGATTTTTCTTCTTGGAAACCCACATTTTACAAAGCAGTCACTCACTCCCTGTTGGATCCTTCGAGCATGTTCGTGCTTTGTGGTCAGAGGACAGGCAAGAGATACCAGGGACACACCTTGGGTCTGCCTCGTCTGGGTGGCCGGGACTCAGCTCATCTGAGCCCGGTTTTCCTATTTCCATCAAATGAAGGGGGTGACCTGCAAGTCCTCTGAGGTCTGAGCCACTTGGACCTTCTGCGACTCTGTACAGAACACCTGGCTCTTGTAGAGTGAAGGTGTCAGTAGAAGGTTAAAACTGGCCACTGACGGACGTAATAAAACATCACATAATGAAATGCCCATTCCCATTTAAGCGTCAGCTCTGTACTGTATCAGGCCCATGCTGGGTCCTCTGTGTGTTCCGTCTCCAGCTGAGATGAGAGAGAAGTGTCCCTCCTGTGTACAGTATCCCTGAATGGCAGCTGCCGTGGCCTGCTTCCCCATGAGACAGGGAGTTTACAGCCTTTGCCTGTTGCCTTACAGCAAGTGAGGGGCTCTGGGATCAGATCCCAGGGCCCCTCTGCCTCCAAGCCTAGCACCTTTGCATTCATAAATGAGGCTCCCCTCCATACAGGCAATGTGAGCTGGTACGCCGAGCACCGATCTGGTGCTGGCACTTCATAGGTGTTGAGTACAAGTCCTTGTCACAATCACCAATGCTCAGACATGTTTAGCTCTGTGCCAGTGTTCTGAGAGCAGACAATGGGGCGAAGGATTGTCACGTGGCAGCAAATGGTCAGGAGGGGGAGTGTGACAGGGGAAACTGAGGCTGAGAGTTGCCCATCCTCCCTCTGGGCACACCCTTCACTAGGGACAAAGCCTTTTACTCATTCTTGCCAGGAGACCCACCTTGGGGCCGTTGAGGTGACTGGTGCCACTGTGCCTGGGTGTCTACACCTTTCCTCCCTGTCCCAGGAAGTGGTAGCCCTTACCAGGTACTGATAGTGGTCTAACTGGCTGTTTTGGGCCACTGTCCTCAGGAGAATTCAGAAGGGAGCTTGGTGCCTGGCTTGGTCACAGAATATCCAGTGGCTTCCATTTTAACTGGGCCCACCTCAGGGACCTGTTTCCATACACTCTGTCACTTGCTTTCATCTCCTCTAACAGAGCCACGTGTGAGTGTTCGCTATAGAGGCAGGAAGCTCCTGGTGTTGCCCAGGGCATCCCAGAACTTAGAGAGGCAGTGGCCCTTCCCAGCCTGGGCCAGGGGTACAGGGAGTGGGTGTCACCATGGCAGATGAAAGAGTTGGGGGACTCTGGCTGCTGTTTCCCTGCACCTACTGGGCTTGGTGCTGTGTGGCTCTCCCACTTCATTCCCATGGGAATGCCCAATTCCCAACTGAGGCAAAGAGGGGCCGACTGACCTGCCACAGTTACACACTGCTCACTCTACTCGGCCTGCTCTACCAACGGACCACAGTGGGTGGTTACAAACCACAGGCTTTTATCGCTCAGGGCTCTGGAGGCTGGGAGTAAGGGCATTTACCCCCATCACAAGGACTCCTCCCTCTTAACCTCATCACCTTCTAGAGGTTTCTCCTTCCAGCACCTTCCCCTTGGGAATGAGGATTTCGGCTCTGGAATCTTGAGTGGACACAGACGTTCAGACCATGGCCAAGGCTTTTCAGACCCTGGTCCAGCTGCCACAGCACTCATGCCTCCTGGCCAGGCTGCTCCTCTCTGCGTGATGTGTGTGATAAACGTGTCCAGGTCTGGGGAGCAGGGAAGTCACTGGAGCCAAGTGTGAGAGTTTCATGTGTAAGGAGACACGCTCAAGAGGGGCCTGTTATGTCAGCTGGTGAGTGGTAGGTGTTGTCCAGGCAGAGGTCAGTTCGATCCCTGAGTCAGGGGTACATGGGGTCCACAGATGCCAGATCCAAAGCCATGTTCATCCCAGTCTGGCAGGACCTGGCTGTGTAGACAGGTGAGGAAACACCTGTGGCTGTACTTACTGCCCTGGGCCCCTTGGCTGGGCATGCCAGGGACTTGGCAGGGCCTGACCCTGTGGAGGTGCATTTACTTCCCTAATGGTCTCGCTGGAGGGTCTGGACTGCATTTCATGCCCTCACCAGCACAGTAACCCTGTCAGCTCAGTAAGCTGCAAGTGTACCCCAGGTTGCTCAGCGCCCCACAGCCTCCAGGAGAGAAGCAGCAGTCAGCAAAACGGGATAGAGAAGTGACATTTGGTGTGCCCCAGGTGGAGCCAGGACCCAGCCCATGGCTGCTGCTCTAGCGCTGGCTCTTATGCCACCCCACAGTGGGACTGTCATCCTAGAGGTGTCACTTTTTGCCCCAGAGAGTGAGCCCCCGACCTTAGGCCCAGACTCCCCATCCTAATTATGGCCATACCACCTGGCTGCTCACCAGGTGGATTCTGGTGGAAACAATCTGGTTTTCGTAATGAGGATTTATCCATCACTAAGTGAGTTAACGTGGTCAGTAATTCTCCTTACCCCACAGTGCCTTGATTGGCACTTTCCCCTCTTTGGTCTCTAGGATCTGCATGGAGGTTTGAGAACAGGCATGTGAGAACAAGACAGATACCCAGGAAGCAGTGGAGTACAGTCCACTGGGTGCTTGCGTTTTGGGACATAGCAACATCTCCGAGGGTCTGGAAGCTTCAGTGTGTCAGGGTTGAAGGTAGCTGCAGCACAAACCTCCTGCCTCTCCTGCTGGTCTCTTGGGTTTAGTTTGTTGAGCCTTACAGCTCTGAGTTTTGGACCCCATCAGAGGATGATGGGCACCAGGGGACCAGATCTGCTGGTTACTTCTGTTGCCCTGACACCTCAAGCCTCAGGCAAAATTCCCACTAGGAATTGGAGTTGCCCTTGGAGATCAGTCTGGGCCCACCCAAGCTGTGCGTAGATATTAAAACATTGCCCAGTGGGGACCAGAAAATGGCGTAATGGTTATGTCACTGGACTCCCATGTAGTTGACCACAGTTCAAGTCCCGGGCCCTGTGGCTTAAAACTCAAGCCAGGTGTGTGTGTGTGCATGCCCAAAATCCTGAGAGGAGAATGAAGGAGAAGGGATTGCAGCATGGCTATCCCCCCCTGGGAGGTTGATTTCTTGCTTTCTCTCTGTCTCTGTCTCTCCAGCGAGCGCACATGCCTTGTAACAAAAATCTCTTTAACAGAACCCCCCCAAAAAACAAAAAAACATTGTCCACTGGGGCCAGCAAGCAGCATAGTGGTTAAGGTGCTAGACTCCCACAAGGCTGACCGCAGTTCAAGTCCCGGACCCAGTGGCTTGAAACTCACATCAGGTGCATGTATGTGCATGCCCAAAATCCCGAGAGGAGAATGGAAGAGTAGGGATTGCAGCGTGACCATCTCCCTGAGTAGGTGATTCCTCACCTTCTTTCTGTCTCTCTCTGTGTCTCTGGCGAGTGCACATGCCCTATAGCAAAAATTGCTCTTTAAAAAAAAAAAAAAAAAAAAAGGCCCACTGAAGGTTTTTTTGTTTTGTTTTGCTAGAGGGCATATATACTTGCCAAAGAGAGAGAACAAAGAACCCTCCATATAGAGTGGCCATGCCACAGTCTCCTCTCTGCCTCTCACCCCTTTTGGGATATTCTTGGGCACACTCAGCCTAGGTGTGTTGCGTCAAGCCACCAGGTCTAAGGACTCGAACCACCAGGTCAGCTATATGGGATCCAGCTGCCTGGACCACACACCACGGAGCCAGCCTACCCAGCACAGGCTTTAAGAACTAGATAGGCCCAGCTAGTAAGCAGGTGTGGTGAGTCCAGCCCTAGAATGCCCTGATGAGGAGCCTCACCTGTGGCAACTGTTACAAGGAAAATTCTGAGCCCCACGCCAGCTCTGCTAACCTGCTTCTCCAGGGACCGGGGTGGATGGGGAGTCTGGGATTTTAATGAGCATCTCAGGCATGTCTTAGGCCAGACAAGTTTGGGAAATGCTGAATTAGTCACAGATTTGCTACGAGTTGCCTACAGCTACCAGCAGAATGCTACATAAGGCCTGAGTATGCTGGTTATATCTTGTTAGCCTATTAAAATGGAGATCTTTTCCCAAAACAAACATAATTAATTACAATAGATTATTATTCGTGTTCCTAGAAGCTGTAAAGCTATGCTTCTTGGGTATAAGACCATCCACCCCTGATTTATTGGTTTACGTTAAGAGCCTGTGAGTGCCAGGGTGCCCATGGGTTGACACCTTTGGTCCTCTGGACCTGACAGATCCCTGCCCTGAGTGAGCTGATTGCGGGTCTGTTGGGGAGAAAAAGCAGGGCAGCCGGCAGTAAGTGCCCCTGTGAGAAACATCCCAGCAAGGCTAAGAAATGTAGCCTTTGGAGAAAACAAGGTGGTTATCAGTTGCCACTTACTAGTTTTCTCCCTTCCCTTGGAATTATCTTGGGATTCCCTCTTGCTTCCAGCACATTTGCTTTTTCTTAACTTGGGGATGTTACTGCCAACACTGCTGTTGTGGACCAAACTGCGTCCCTTTAAAAGGTGTATGTTGAAGCCCCGTCCTCCGGTTTGGCTGTAGGGAGTTCATTAAGGCTGAATGGGGCTGTAACCGGGGAAGGTTCCTAACAACACAGGACTGTGTCCTTAAAAAAGACGAAGGGACACTGGGAGTGCTCACTCAGGAGACACCAACGCCTTGGACTCCAGCCTCCAGAACTGAGAGAAAATCAACGTCACCCAGTCTGCGATACCTGGCTGTAGCAGCCCTGCAGACTACACAGCTGGGAACCCGAGTGAGCCTCTCATGTGATGAACCACAACTGCGGGCTTGTCATCAGACTGCGCCAGAAACCTGAAGCTAAAGCACAAGATGTTCTCCAGGACACTTGTCACCCAGGTCTACATGATGGGGATGTGAGGCAGAGGACAAGCTGACATGGTGGACTGACCTGGGGTCTTGTCCATGGCATACCCTACAGTGGCCGACATACAGGAGCCAGCCCACATTATCCGTGGAATGAATGAATGGTCTTTGTGCAGGTGTGCTATGTGGACATTTAGAAATCCAGTAGGGCTAGGGTGGGGACTGGGGACCCGATGGGAACCACATTGGCTTTGGACAGTCAGTGACTGCACACGGCAGGGATCTTTCCCATGAAAGGGCCAGCCCTGAGGTGGACACGGTGGGGCAGCCTGCCCTGGTGACTACACAGTAAGACAGTACTTCTCAGCCAGGGATGATTTTGCCCCCCATGGGGACATTGCAGAGTCTGCAGATGTATTTTAGTGATCACAGCTGGAGCGAGGGTGCTGTTGGCATTGAAGAGATGGAGGTGAAGGAGCTGCTAGGCCATCTACACTGAACGGGGCACCTACACTGCCCCCACAGCAGAGAACTCACTGCCCCGAACATCCATAGTCCTGCAGCAAGAATAGGCTTTCTGGTCCATGATGCTTTAATTAGGGAATGTCAGTTCTAAATAGAAAAGCCATGTTAAGCACGCAGGGAGCTCTTTAGAGGAAAACAATAAGCAGATGGTTAAGCTTAAGGTCAGGTGATTGTTGCATGACTGGGGAGAACCCCTGGTATTTGAAGAACCTCTGAGGGCTTCCTTCCAAAGGCTGCTGAGGCACTTGCAGAAGCCTGAGAGAGAAGGTTGGCACTGGGTTTTGCTTTGGAATGAGCCGAGCCACCTCCCTCCTTCAAGGAAAGCACCTGATCCTCATCAGTGTGTACCCTGGATCTCTGGACCCTGTGTCCAGGGGCATTCACAGGGCAGGAAGCGAGGTCACTGTCCATGGGTGCTTGAGGGTCCTAGGTCCCAGAGGAAAGTGGGAAGGAGTTGATTTTTAGAAATAAGGAGGGAGGGGACACCTCTTCTTTTGAAATGAGCAGTGTTTGAGAAACGCTGGAGAAACCACATAGTGGACAGAGCAGAGCCTAGAGGCGTCAGTCAGGTGCTCTGTAGTCAGGAGATCTCTCCGAGTGGAGCCTGGAGTGGCACTGGGTGAAGGGAGGACAGTCTGAAACCAGGACTGGCTGTCAGATGGGCCTCTGGAAGGTGCTCTCAATCCAAGAGCATTTATTGAGCTTACAAGAGAAAGTGTGACCAGTTAAGGGAGTAAAAAAGACAAATAAGACCAGTTCCTATACCCAAGAGGTTTGAAGTTTCCTCATTTGTAATCTCCCACTTGATCAGCTGAGCGCCCTCTCAAGTGCTCCAAAAGAGGTTTGCTTATGAGCAGAGGATGATAGGCTCTGTGCAAAACAGTCACCACTTGGAGGTGACCATGGTGACCATGCATCACACTGGGGAAATCTACAATAAGAGACCAGTTCAAGCTTAATCGAACATTTCCCCAACCTTGTTTGCTCGCTGAGTGAGGGATTGCACTGCCAGATTTATCAGATAAAAATACAGAGGCCAGCTCTGTGGAGCAGTACTCCGGAGTTGCCAGACTCCTCATGGCAACCACGGGTCAGATCCCCGGCCTGACAGCCTGAAACGCACCAGGTACTCAGGTGAGTGCCCAAGATTTTTTTTTTTTTTTTTTTTTTTGAGCGGTTTTTGCTATAGGGCGCGTGCGCTCGCCAGACAGACAGAGAGAGACAGAGAGACAGAAAGCGAGAAATCACCCCCCAGGGGGGATGGCCATGCCACAATCCCTTCTCCTCCATTCTCCTCTCGGGATCTTGGGCACGCACGCACACGCGCCCGGTGTGAGTTTTAAGCCACCAGGTCTGGGACGCGAACCACGGTCGACTACGTGGGAGTCCAGCGACATAGCCATTACGCTAACTGCTGGTCCCGGTGAGTGCCCAAGATCTAATGGGCTGGAGGAAGGATTGCAGTGTGAGCAGGCCCTGCAGAGGGTGGTCCTCTCTCTCTCTCTCTCTCTCTCTCTCTCTCTCTCTCTTTCTCTCTCATGCACACATCTCTACCATGAATAAAGAAAATTATTTTTTTTTAAAAAAGGAATATAGAGTGCTAAGTTAAATTCAAATCTCAGATAAAAAATGAATAATTGGATGTGGTACATACATTAAAAACATATCCATTTATCTAAAGTTTAAATCTAAATGAGCATGCTGTACTTTATCTGGCCACTGTACCAGTCGGATGGGGAGGCTTGGTGGGACACGACCCCAGTCAGTGAAGCACACCTCGGGAACGCAGCCCCCAGTCGAATTTGTGCCAACTTCTTTTCTTCCTTGTTCTACATGCTGCTGGTACAGAGGCCTACAGACCACAGTGTTTTGTAAAGTGTCATGTTTTTAGTTTTCTGGCAGATTAGTGTCTGGCATCCTTGACTACCGGAACAGCTGTGAACTCAGAAATACACGTGGTACAAGCACAGTCCAGGATGGCCAAGCCAAAGCCAGGCCTGGCTGGACCCCATGGGCAGTGGGAATGTGAGGTCACTGGGCATCACTGGGTTGTCAGTTGGAGCATCTGCAATGTGTTGGAAGAAAAGGAGCCGCTCCTTGGCTGGCAGTGGCTGAGGAGGTAGAAAAGCTGGGAGGAAGCAGTCAGGAGAGGAGTGAGAATAGACAGGCAAGGCCAAGGACAAGCAGGCAGGAGTAAGGGGGAGGGTTACAGGAATGCTTGGAGCAGCAGGCGGCATTTGGGCCAGCTCAGCTCTGCCACCATGCCTGGGGGCCTCCAAATAATGTTCTACTCATGGCTCTGAGCAGTCAAGGACAGGTTGCTGATGAGAGTAGCTAGCAGTTATTGGAGGCTCATTGTGCTTTGCTCTTGTTACTTCCCTGTCTTCTTGTCCTCTTCCCGGCATCATTGCTATTTCTGTTACCCACCAGGGGTGCTCCTGCCCCAGGGCCTTTGCCCTTGTTACTCCTTCCCAGGAACCCTCCTGGTTTGTGCCTTTATTTTCTTTCTGGTCTTTGCTCAGAAATCTCCTCTTCATAGGACCTGCTTCGTAGGACCTGGCATGACGATCTTGCACGGCAATCTTCTGTACTGGCTATATTTTTCTCCTTAGTACGTATCACCACCTGACAGCCTATACGTTCTACTTATTTGTTTATTCACTGTTTTCTTCCTGAAGAATGTGACTTCCAGTAAGTCGGGGGTCTCGTCCATGTTGTTCACTGTCGAACCCCAGCACCTAGAACAGTGCCTGTCCCAATTATGCACTTGGTGATGTCTTCAAATGAATGATGTGAGGTACTCCTTAGTCAGCTCTTACCTTTCCCATTTTACAGATCAGGAAACTGGGGGTAACCCTGTCTAGAGTCTAGAGCTAGTGATGGGTGGGACCAAGTAATGTGTGCTAGTGGATCAAGGTGGCCTGGGGCTCTAGGTTGACAGCTTCTGCTCTAGAATGGTCTGTCACAAGATGAGGAATGCCCTGAAGTGTCTGGTGTCCATCAGTGACGGCTTTGTCTCGTTTCCACAGGATGCAGTTCTGAGACAGTCCCTGTCCCCGATGGCCCGCGTAGCGACTCGGTGGAAGGAAGTCCTTTCCGTCCTCCACCACACTCTTTCTCTGCCGTCTTCGATGAAGACAAGCCGATAGCCAGCAGCGGGACTTACAACTTAGACTTTGACAACATCGAGCTGGTGGATAATTTTCAGACTTCGGAACCTCGCTGCTCAGACTCTAAAAGTCAGGAATGCAAAGTGAGCACGCGGAGGAAGTCTACAGATTCCGTCCCCATCTCCAAGTCTACTCTGTCCCGATCTCTCAGCCTGCAGGCCGGTGACTTTGATGGTGCTTCTTGCTCAGGCAACACTGAAGCTGTGGCCCTCGTCCCAGATGCCTACAGCACGGGTTCGAGCAGTGCTTCTAGTACTCTTAAGCGAACTAAAAAACCAAGGCCACCTTCCTTAAAAAAGAAACAGACCACTAAGAAACCCACAGAAACCCCCCCAGTGAAGGAGACACAACAGGAGCCAGCTGAAGAAGGGGCTGTCCCCAGTGAGGAGAGCCCAGCACCCGAGACAACGGAATCAGTGAAGACAGAAGGTTCCGGATCAGCCTTGTCAGAGGAGACACCCCTAGACCCCACTGCTGCACCCAAAGCCACTTGCCCTCTGAACTCAGAGAGTACAGAAGGGGCCATCCCCCCAGCTTCCGGAGGAGGCAGAGTGCAGAACTCACCCCCCGTTGGAAGGAAAACGTTGCCTCTTACCACAGCCCCAGAGGCAGTAGAGGTGATACCATCAGAGAGTGGGGGTCAAGAGGACTCCCCAGCCAAAGGACTCTCGGTGAGGCTAGAATTTGACTATTCTGAGGACAAGGGTACTTGGGACAGCCAGCAGGAAAACGCCCCTCCTACCAAAAAGGTAGGCAAAAAGCCAGTTGCCAAAATGCCCCTAAGGAGGCCAAAGATGAAAAAGACACCTGAGAAACTGGACAGCACTCCTGCCTCACCTACCAGGTCCCCTGCTGAGCCCAATGACATCCCTATCGCTAAAGGTACCTACACCTTTGATATTGACAAGTGGGATGACCCCAATTTTAACCCGTTTTCTTCCACCTCAAAAATGCAGGAGTCTCCCAAACTGCCCCAACAATCGTACAACTTTGACCCAGACGCCTGTGATGAGTCCATTGACCCCTTTAAGACGTCCTCTAAGACCCCCAGCTCACCTTCTAAATCCCCAGCCTCCTTTGAGATCCCAGCCAGTGCCATCGAAGCCAATGGAGTGGATGGGGACGGGCTAAACAAGCCCGCCAAGAAGAAGAAGACCCCCCTGAAGACGTAAGTTCAGGGGTAGAGGTGGTGAGGATCAGAGGCGGGGTTGCGCGTCGGCTGGGATCCTCAGTCATGTGCCTGGATAAACTTTGGCTGCCCTAATCTTGCCCCCGGTTGCCATGACACTGCCATGTTTGCAGCCATTTCACTAGGCAGGCAGGGTGTGCACTTTCCTCCTTCTCTGAGGCCACAGTGGTGACATTTTCCTATCTACTACCCCCTGGCGGCCCACAGTCCTTGATTTTTTTGCCTCAATAAATCAATGGTCTAAAGCTTTACTTTTAGCTGCAGATCTGATGTTCGACTCTTCCCACAAAATAGGAAGTCCAGCAGAGACCTGATCAAGCTCCCTGGTGGTGACTGACCCTTTTCCCCGTTTAGCATGTGAATTGCTTTTTGGAGTACATTGCTTTTCAGAAAAGCTGGGAGACACACCCTTTACACTTACGGTATTTCTTTCTGCCCACTAATGAGACATTAGCCCAGGAGGCAAACACAGTAGTGGGCTCCAGGAGGCCCAGGTGTGAGAGGCGTAGCCTGGGTGCCTGCCTGCATCCTGACCAGCTCTCTTTGTCTCCTTCTCTTTCTTTAGTTATCTCATAGACAAGAGTTCAAAGCCCCTGTAAGTCCAAAAACGATGAACAGAATCTAAAAGGAGAAAGTAACCCCTGTGAGCCCCAAGCACCGTTAATAATTGGGTCTGTTGTCCACAAACACTTGGCCAATGCAATGCCTGAAATACTGTGAGGCCACTCCTCCAGAATTCGTTCTTAAGACCTGCCTCTAACTTGGATGACTGCAGGTTTAGTCTTCAGACTCTGGACCAAGCGTAATGACTTTCTTGGAGACTTGATTGCTCTCATGGGAAATATCTTCAATAACATAGCAAAACCGAGGAGACAGTCTCCCTGGGGGCAGCACAGCCACAGTGCTGGGTCTGCCTGGCACGGCCAAGGGTTGACCCATTTACCTCTCATTCTAAGCTTGTGTGAGCATCGAACATTTGAAAGGAACCCAGGGCTTCCTGGGAAGAGGTTTTCTGTAGAGGTTTGTGTTTCTGCGATCACCCTGCTACTGTCCATTGGTAGCTGGGAGGCCACATTGGTCAAAAATGCAGACAGTCTTTAGATGAGTTACTCAACTAGGCCCTTCCTAAATGGGGGCTGTGGGCTCGTAAGATTCTGCACTGAGGCGATGAAGCTCCTTGAGCTCTAGTGCTCCATGAGATGATTAGAAGCAAAAGAGGAAGCTGTTCCCTAACAACCCCTTTCCAAAAAGCTGGGATGTTGCACTCTCTCCAGTGTAACTGCAGTGAACGGCTGCTGTACCCTAACCCATTAATAACCAGTTGTCCGCAGGTTTATCTTTTTGTCAGTTCCTTCTGTCTGTCTCTCTTTTTCTTTGTCTTCTTGTCTTAGGATGGTTGAAGATGTGATGTCTGTGTGTTCTCTGTTGTAAGTAAATTTAACGGACTCTGCCTCTTATGCTAAATGTGCTTCTTCCCTCCCTGTTGTTTCTGCTTCCAAGCCCTTTTTATTTGCTGTCCGTGGCTGCTACTGACATGTTTCTGTGGTGGGCCTGCGAATGGTGGGGCATGGGGCTCCCCAGAACGGAAGTTATTTTGCTGTTTTCTAGTGATTAGCATAAGTGAGACTGTTTAGCTGTGAAAACATGATTATCCAACATCTGCCTGCTTGTTGGGAATGAGACCTTTTGTTTTTTCCTTTCATATGGGATGTCTTCATCTGAGAACTATACATCATTTTTAACCCCTCATTCCATTCTTCCATTTAAACAGGGCTAGTCTAGGGCGATTGCTTTCAACAGTACCGTGGCTTCGCATTGAAATAACCATCCAGTTCGAACACAGGCAAAGAACGTCGCCACTTGTTCTTGCAAATGTGTGTGAAGCACAAGTGTTTGGACTGTTCCAAATTGAGGCCTGCGGGAGCCCCCTGAAATGCAGGGTCGGCTCAGAGTGGAGCCCACGGTGGTGGGAGCCATCGCCAGGCTGCTCTGAGCCTGCGGCCTTGGTTACCTAGGACCCGGGTGGGTGTCGGCATGCCTCATCTGCCATCTGTGGGTCACCCTGCTGGGCATCACTGGAAATGGAGCTGACCGCCTCTGTGCCTCCGCTCGCTCTGCCTCCCATGGCCAGGAAGGATCTCGTCGGTAGCTCTCAGGGGTCCAAAGACATGGACCTTCTTTCTGTCCTTACAAAGAAAACCGGCCTGGTCCCAGCCCCAGGACAGGGTGGAGTCCCCAAGCTCTCTTCAAGCTGTGATAGCACTGTTTTTATGGCAAAAGCCAGAAATGCTATAAATAACCATGTATGCTACTTTTCTTTCATGATTAATGCCATTATTGGAGTGTCTTATTTGAGAGAACACAAGGAAGGAACTTGAGTGCAAATTGCTCTGTCCATCCAGTTAATGTTAGAGCAGGGAGGTGGTGGGGGAATCCCAGGGAAGTGACTGCCTCCCGATAGCGCTTGCTTTGCAAGGGTAAGAGCTTATCCAGAAGAACTGGCGAATGGGGGCTTGGTCACCTGGGAGCAGCCTGGGAGCCTGCGCACCCAGGAGGCCTAACAACCATTTATGCTAATAGTCATCCTTTTCCTTCAGGGATCTGTGTTCTGGATCCTTCAGAAGTCTCATCGGTTATTTCCTTTGCCCCAACTCCCCCCAGTTGTTTATATGAAGGAGAAAGAAAGGGAGGAAAGAGTTGCAAATCTTGTGCCTTTACCATGGTTAGGAAAAAATAAGAAATCATCCCAGACCTGGCCTTGCCTGAATTTAGAATACCACCTAGAAGCTTTCAGAGCTCAGGAATTCATTAAGCTCAGAGTTCTTGTGAATAGGATGGATTCTGCAGCCCTCTCTGAGGACCCAGAATTTTCCATTTCTACATGGACCCCTCCCTTGCTCATTAAGTGCTCTGTCACCTTGCCTATCTGTAAATTGCGTCCTGTTAATTAGTGTCAAGATGTTAGAGCCCCTCCCTCAACCTTAGTTGGTTCAGACATTCCTGGAAGAATCCAGATAAATTAATCTCATTAAAAATTTGCTTTGTACAAAAAGAACATTGAGTTAATTTTAGCTTCATTTTTTTGGGTCAGCTCTCCAAAATGGCATTTTTTTTTTTTTTTTTAAAGATTTCCAGCTTGATGGCTCTTTACCTTGGGGGCAAAAATAATATCTGTTAAAAGAAGAATGAATCCATATGAATATCTTACAGCCAATGTTAGAGTGGTGTAGACGGAAGGGCGGTCTGGGCCACATAGCTGAGCCGAGGCAGGGGCTTCAGTCAGCTCTGGATTGCTCTGGAGTATTCTATATCTCTGTTTGTTGTGTTTACATTTTCTGTTTTGTTTCCAGTGATACATTTAGGGTGAAAAAGTCGCCAAAAAGGTCTCCTCTCTCTGATCCACCTTCTCAGGTAAATGCTCCTTTGATTTTTTGATGTTATCACTCACCTAGGGCGTCCACACTGCTGTGTTTTTTATCACCCTACACCCCCACCCCCAAGTCAGCAGAGCTTTCTCCCCTGCCCTACATGAGCATGTTTCCAAGACTCTCCTACACGGAGGGTTCCTCAGTGTTTGCAAGACGTAGTCTTGGCTGTTCACTTTGAGGGAGATCAGAGTAGGAGATATTCAGAAAGAATGTTAGCCGGATTCTATAGGAACCATTCCAGGACATTCTGACCGGTTACTCTGCTGAGAACATATATGCCTGTCAAGTTGGGAAAGTCTTTTGAGGTACATGAATACATAGTTGAATGAAGTGAATATGTGTAAAGAACACTAAATGATGCAGCCAAAACGGGAGTGGGAAGATACGGGATCCCTTTCTCTCTCTGAGTCCTCATTTTCCTCTTTTCTAGTTATTCCACCACATCTATACTATTTCTTCTACCCTCTTTGTGAGCCAAGGCTTTCCTCCAGTCTGTGAGCTGTACTGTTTCTCTGTCATAAAACAAGCAGACTTCCCACCTCTCCAAGTCTAAGTCAGCAAAGCCCCAGATGGCAGACCCTAGCCAAGGCGGAGGCTGCAGAGGGGGTCACCAGCCCAGAAATGGAGGCTTAGGTCCCAGTTGCAGCACTGCCTGAACATTTCTGGGTTCCCATCCTGCCTGTTCAATTCCACACACTACTGTGGAAGTGGAGATAAGACCCCCTTTTGTCTATACCCAAGGACTGGCATGAAGATTGCAAGTGAAATTGACGATATTTATGTGTGAGCCTGAAGCACTATGTGAGCATAACAGTCACTGTAGTGAAAAACTAGCAAGAATGTCTCAAGTAATCAAAACCCCAAATCCTGATTTTTTTTTAAGCCCATAGTCGCTCCTTGACACAAATACTAATAAAAGGACATTCATACAGGAAAGACTTTGTCTCCTTCAGAGACCATTTGGAGCAGAATCTAAGAAGAACATGCACAAGATTTTGACAGGGACTTGTCCTGATGAGTGGGACCCTAGACTCATGGGTGGGTGTGGTTCTGACCAAGAGGCTGAATGAGAGAAGAGACTGCTCCCTTTTCCTTGCAGGACCCCACTCCAGCTGCTACACCAGAAACACCACCGGTCATCTCTGCAGTGGTCCACGCAACAGATGAGGAAAAGCTTGCAGTCACCAATCAGAAGTGGACGTGCATGACGGTGGATCTGGAGGCTGACAAGCAGGACTACCCGCAGCCCTCGGACCTGTCCACCTTTGTAAATGAGACCAAATTCAATTCGCCCTCGGAGGGTAAGCAACTCTGTGGCCAACTGGACCCCCACCCTGCCTTGGAGAATACTACCTCTAGGGAGCAAAAGGCCAGGACAGAAACTTCTCAGCCAGGTAACCACGTTATCGTTACCATGCAATTGTGTGCACGTCGCCCAGTCATTTGCACTTGAAGCTACAGCTGTTTTAAAACAGCCTGTGACTTGAAGCCAGCCCTCCCTTAACCCCAAGATGCCTGAGCGCAGCACCCTCTAATTCCAGGTCCTGAGCATTGGCTTGAGCTTTGCTCATTCTGGGTTTATGTCCTCTTTGTGATTTGGAAAAACTTAGGTCCAAGGAAGTGTCATTCAGGTCAAACTCCGTAGGTCAGCCTGCCTGACGCTAGGCCCCAGAAGATGGTCAATCTGGCCACATGTTTTAATCAAGCCCCAGGCCAGAGGTTCAGCCCAGGCTTGCTAATGAGGAAAGGAGTACTTTGCTATCTCATTACTGTCTTCCTTCTTCCTCCCTGGCTCTATTTTCAGTCCTTCCTAACTGATTCTTTGGTTTGAAAAACTCACATCTCAGGGGTCAGCAGTTTGCGTAATGGCTATGTCGCTGAACTCCCATGTAGTCAACTGCGGTTCGAGTTGGTAGCTTAAACTCACGCTGGGCATGTGTGCGTGCGTGCCTAAGATCCCGAGAGGAGAATGGAGAAGAAGGGATTGTGGTGTGGCCTTCCCCCCTGGGGGGTGATTTCTCGCTTTCTATCTCTCTGTCTCTCTCTGTCTTGCTAGCGAGCGCACGCGCCCTATAGCAAAAACCTCTCAAAAAAAAAAAATAAATAAAAACCTCACATCTCAAAAGTCAGCTGAGCAGGACTGAGTGGATCAAGATTATTTTTTTTTTTTTAATTATTCCACTAAGAGCCAGCAGGTGGTATGGTGGTTAAGGTGCTGGATTCCTACACGGCCCACTGCAGTTGTAGTCTTGGACCTGGCGGCTTGAAAATTACGTCGGGCATGTGTGCTTGTGTGCCCAAATTCTCGAGAGGAGAATGAGGAGAAGGGATTGTGGTGTGCCATCCTCTTGTGGGGGGTGATTTCTCATTTTCCCTCTCACTGCCTCTCTCTGGTATGGCAAAATCCTTTAAAAAAAAAAAATCCACTAGGGATGATTTTTTCATTTGCACATTGGCTTCCGTACTTCCTTTCTTGTTAGGAAGGTTGATAAGAGCACCTAGAACCTTCCCTGGAGGGATAATTTGTTCATCTCCCTGCTCTGATGGTACTCTCTGTTCCCAGCATCTCCCTCACCCACTGCCTGTGTGACTGGCAAGGCTAGGCTGGGCCAGCTTGTCAACACTCTGACTTTTGAAAGGGTTTCTCTTTCCAAGATCTTGATTTCTAACAGTTTTTGTTTTGTTTTGAAAATAATGGCCAGAGAACATGTGTATTCACCGGAGAGAGACAGGCAGGCAGAGAGAAAGCATTCCCCAATGGGGAGTGAGCACACACTCACGCTTGCTCTCTGCAGTTACCAGGGCCCAGATTCAAACCATAGTCGGCCATGTGGCTTCCTTTAACCACTAGGCTACAGGGCCAGCCCTCTAATTTTTTTTTAAATGGTAGAAATCACTGTGAGGAAGATCATACAGAAAATTCTCCTCTCCGCTTCTTTACTGCCAATAAAGAATTAAGATCTCCAAGAAGCCATCCCTCTTCCTGGTCTGGTCGTTTGAATTGTAATTGGGTGTGGGTTGTTGTGTGTAGAGGCTCCTCTACAGTCAGACCTGTCTAAGTGGTTTGCTCTGTGCCCATGAGGTCTTCAAATAGTACCGCTGTGCCTTTATGGTGAGATCTTACTCATGTTTCTCAGGATTTTGGACGTTTATCTTCTCACTATACAAATCTCCCTTTCTAAGTTTGACAGGGAAAAGATGATCCAAATTATATAGAATAGGACTTTTTATTTTATTTTCTGTCACATAGTTGGCCATTGACTTGGCCCTCTGGCTTTGGGTTTGGGAGATTTAAAAGTGGCCATCTTACTCTTAACTAATGGCAGAGACCCTGGGGTTGGTCGTGTCCTCCTGTCCATCCTCATTTCCCTCTGCATCCACGGCTGAGCCACAAGTCTCACCAGAACGGAATCACTGTTCCCCTGCGAAATCCCTCACCCAGCTGCCTCTGCAGTGGCTGCCACTGGCCCCACCTGCTGGAATGCCCTGCCACTCCCACTCCATTCCCCATTTCCCACCAATGCCTGTCTCCGTCCTGCTCCCTCCAGCCTTTTCCTGGATATCCACTTCCCTCTCTGCTTGCTTTTAGTGCTCGGTCTGGGCTGAGCCAGGGGCACTTAACACACGATGATGATGTGTTTGCACTCCTTGCTTCCCTACCAGGTCATATCTGAGGGCGGTGACTCTGTCTAGTCTATCTTTATGTCCCTCGTGGCAGCCTGCACATGGTAGGGGCTAAATAAATACGGCTTGTGAGATACCGGGAATACTATACCCCGCAGATTAACAGCTCAATGTCAATTTAGTTCCTTCAGTCTTTGCAACCATTGATCCATTGATCACTTATATGAGGTGTAGGGAACTGAGTGAGACGTGGTTTTAAGTCCCAGAAGCAGCAAGGGGCACTTAAATACAGCATCGGACTTGGCCATCTCATAGCATCTACGGTTTCTTGCTAGTTCACTTCTTTTGAGCTTGATGGGAAACTTCTAAATGTCAGAGAAAAGCATTTAGAAACCAATCTAGGCTTGGCATTGCAGATAAAAATCAAAAAGCACATGATTTTGGTGTAAGTGTGTATTTGATTTCATCAGCAGAAACCAAATACACGCATTTTTTTCATAGAAAACATAAAAATTCCAATAGCACTTTTTAAGCTAAGAGGTACCAATTCAATAGTAATATCTGTTTGTTCATCCTTAACAGTGTACTAAAAGACAACTCACTAGCTTGATGACATATTTAACAATCGTTCGTTTTTGCAAAAATTCAATAAATGGGTAAATATACACATTTGGAACTAAAGTCTATTAAACCTGCCTCCTTAGAAAATGATTTGGGAAGACATGATTATAATTTAGCTGGTTGGCAGTTGGAAACCCCTCATAAGTGTGAAGGTTGGGCTTCAGGAGGTGTTTGTCCTGCCACATCCACCTCTCTAACATACCCTGGTTCCCTCCAGCATCTGAATTGTCCTATTAATTAACGAAGTCAAGTTGAGCAATTCCAGACAAGCACCTGGGAGTTCTGATGTACTCATCAGAATGAAACTATTCAGGGCAGCAGCTGTTCTCTGAAGCTTTGTTGTACTGATGTCACCATTCACGGGAAAATGTATTGTTGGGTTGGAAATAAAAGTCACTATTTAAATATTAATTTCATAGATAGTGGTCACACAGCAGGAACTGTCTTTGGTTGAGCACACACTTTGAGCTGTGCTGAGTCTTTTGCATACACAACTCCATTTTATCTTCTGTAGAGTAGACGTACAATTCCCCATCTTGAGAACAAGGAAACAGGCTTGGAGCTGTGAAGTGACTTGGGCAGTGCTGTGGGGCTAATCCACAGGCAACCGGATCTGCCTGGCTTCACAGCTGTGCTCTCCTGCTGTCCTGTTGTGAGCACGGAACGGCTTCCTGCTCTCATCTGTAGAATGAGGGCGTTGACCTTCTCACACTTCTCTACCTGGATCCATAGAGCAGAGCTGAAGAGCTTCAGGTTGTTTTTAATATTTTGAAAATCCTGAATAGAATGCATTTCAAAAGATGTCCAGGCGATTAAAACACCATGTTTGGGCAGTGGTTACAGCTCAGTGTGGTGACAATGATAGTCTCCCACTGATTAAAAACTCAGATCGACAAGTATAAGTAGTTTTCTTTGTATGCTTGCTTTGTAAATGTCTGTTTTCGAGTATAGTCTTTTAAAACATGGGGCCATGAGAGAAAACTTAATCCACTTGGTTCCTAGAGATGAAAATATTAGGAACTATTGGCCTGCACAGCCTCTGAGACCTCCTGCCCTCAGAGACCTCTTGCCCTCAGTTTTTGGATTCATAAATCTAGGTGGCCCATTGGCGGTTACGTGGTTTCCTTGACCACCCCCCCAACACAGTTACAGCAGCCCCTCCTTCCCACACACAACTGAGGGGTAGGTGTCTTCCTAGGAGCCTTGTTCATTCTTTCGTGTTCGGCACCGTCACTGTGCCATATTACAGGCATTTAGAAAGGAGGTGCCAGATGGGTTGTGAGCAGCCTCCATGTCTCTTTCTTTTTTCTCCTCCCCATCACTGGTGTTCAAAGTTCCAAAAATATTAGCAACGAGCAGTAACGTATCTCATCACAGTTGCTTACATTTGTATAAGCCATCGTGGGGCTCTATTGTACAGTATTTCGTTTTTACCCTGTAAAATGAGAACACTTTTGAGCTCTATTTTATACATAAGACAATTAACACGAAAAGGTTAGGTAACTTGGCTTCCCTGATCTTGGAATGGAGATCTGGACTCTGCTGCATCCTTCTGACTTCTGCCAGGATTCTTTCCAGTTCCCCAGCAAAAGCTCTCTGAATTAGTGTCAGATGAAAACAGCAGTCCACCCTCTCACAGTGCAGGGCCCTGGTATGAAAAAGCAGCATTTGGAGACCAGCAGTTAGCGTAATGGCTATGTCGCTGGACTCCCATTTAGTTGACTGCGGTGCAAATCCCAGACCTGGTGGCTTAAACTCACGCTAGGCGCATGTGCGTGCGTGCCCAGGATCCCGAGAGGAGAATGGAGGAGAAGGGATTGTGGCGTGGCCATCCCCCCTGGGAGGGGTGATTTCTCACTTTCTGTCTCTCTGTCTCTCTCTCTGTCTTTCTGGCGAGTGCATGTGCCCTATAGCAAAAACCTCTCAAAAAAAAAAAAAAAAAAAAAAAAAGCAGCTTGGGACCAGCAGTTAGCATAATGGCTATGTCGCTGGACTCCCACATAGTCGACTGCGGTTCACGTCCCGGACCCGGTGGCTTAAAACTCACGCCGGGCGCGTGTGTGTGCATGCCCAAGATCCCGAGAGGAGAACGGAGGAGAAAGGATTGCGGTATGGCCATCCCCCCTGGGGGGGATGATTTCTCGCTTTCTGTCTCTCTGTGTGTCTCTGTCTGGCGAGCGCACACGCAAAAAAAAAACTCAAAAAAAAAAAATCAGCTTTGGATGTGGCCGCACCCATTAAAAGTAACTTTGGGTCTCTTCTGCTTGAAGCAGCCACATACTTTAGCAAGCGACTTCTGAGGTTATGTTGGTAATGTGCCACTTGGTGCAATTGGCGTTACCCTTTCTGGCCTACCAGTTGCTGGATGGTGTGAAAATGGGGTTAAAAGTGGACATGCCTCCACACCCCCCACGCCTACCCTTTAAAGCTTAAAACATAAAGCTCATGAATGAGATTTAGGAAATCAATTTCAATAATATGTTTCCTCCCAGTGTTGAAGATTGCCCAAGACGACAGGAACAGGCATTTGTTTTTCTTACATCCTGTCCAGCCCATTTCGTAAATTATAAATGAGGACCCCAGATGGCTAAGATGAAGTGGCCAGAGCTTGTCCTGAAGGAGCATCTGCAGGCATCTGTCACCCCCTGGAATTGAAGTCACTTGTAGAGTGTGGACTTCCTAGAACTGGGCATTTTATGGATGCAAATATTTCTCTGGGGATCAAAAGAACCCCACTTCTATATAGTCAGGTGCTACTTCTGAAGAAAGGAACAGGGACACTGAGCAGTGGGAAGAGAAACTTTCTCTTCAAGTAGAAAAGAAGGCAAATAATTCAGTTTGGTGACCTGAAACTCACCCTGACTAAGCGGCCAGGGAGTGAGTTCAGGCTTCAGGTGGGATGCTTTACTGAGGTGATCTGGTAACCTGAGCTGGTCACTCACCTGAGGCCACAATGCCCTGGAAAATCTCTGTGGGGGTCTCTTGCTTAGTGGTGTTCCTGGGTGGCTGGTGCAGTTTCCGGGTATGGTGGGAGAGTTCTGTTAAATAATTCAGGGTTATAATGCCTTGGCAATTATAATGATTCTTTGGAAAAAGCAGCTGATTCACTCTATCCTGTCAACTGAAACATCTGTAGTAGAACAATGAAATAGTCCTGGAACTACACCTGGAGTGTGACAGATCTGGGAGAGGCCTTAGAAATCACCTCCCCCACTAGCCCCCACTGACTGGTCAGTTTTGATATGAGGAGGATATCAAGTCTATAATGTTCTGGGTCTTACATGGGAGCAGATCCTGAGGTTCAGCCTCTGTGACAGTTGGAAACACACTTCCTGAGCTTCAGGCCGGCAGTGTGTGCTTTGCACTGTGACCTCTGTACTTTCTGAGAGGCACAGATCTCAGTGTAGGCATTTGGGAAGCAGGAAGTCTTTATGGCCATTTAACCACAAAACCATCTTCAATCCTGTGAGCAGGCCATGTCTACTAGAAAGCTCTGTTTTGCTTCATCCAGGAGGTTCCAAGATTTCTGAAAAGTCATCTGCATGTTTACGTGCCCAAGTTTGTTCACCCACAGCCACACATTTTGCAGGCTTTAAGAAGGTCTTATAGGAGGCAGGCGGGGGGGGGGGGGGGGGGGGGGGTGCAAAACAGGTAGCATAGTGGTTAAGGCGCTGGACTCTCACATGGCTGACTTGGTTCAAGTTTGGAACCCGGCAGCTTGAAACTCACACCAGGTGTGTGTGCATGCACGCTCAAGATCCCAAGAGAAGGGATTGCGATGTGGCCAACCTCCCCTATTTCTCACTTTCTATCTCTGTCTCTCCAGCTAGTGTACATGCCTTATAGCAAAAAAACTCTC
The DNA here is from genome assembly GCA_026018925.1 of Tupaia tana. NCBI lineage: Eukaryota > Metazoa > Chordata > Mammalia > Scandentia > Tupaiidae > Tupaia > Tupaia tana. The sequence goes on from JAKSZU010000010.1 coordinate 33,174,993, forward strand.
AAAAAGAAAAAAAAAAAAAAAAAAGGTCTTCTGGAAAAATCTCAGGTTAAAATTTATATTAAGGAATCATTTTTTTTCCCAATGACTCCTTTATTAATGCAGAAATAAGGGAGCTTTAACTTAGAACTATTACTTATATTTACTTTCACCTAAGAAAATTGAGGCATCGGGCTTTATGAATTGTTACTGATTAAACTTTATAGAGGGCACCGCTGATTGATGAGTGGGTCACTTGTCACATCTTGGTTGTTTAAATAGGTAAGAGGCACCTGACAGGGGAGAGAAACCAAAAAAAAATCACCTGGCAGTTCCAGGTTCAGGCTTCTGTGAGGACACGCCCATTTTGGTTTCATTTACCACTGAATTCTCTTTGCTTCAAGCAGTGGAAGGACACAGTAAGTGTTCAGTCTGTTTAAAGGATGGGCTTCAGTTGAGTGGAAGAGCTGAGTTTTCACTGAAACAGGCAGTGGTTTTCTAGTTCCCAGTGAGTGTCTGGAATTTTCTTTGCAGCCTAAAGTCCCCAATCAATTTAAAATAGAGGGAGGGACTCTTTTCTCCATCTAATTGGACTTTAAAAGTCTGCATTTGAAATTTTGACTTGACCCATAGGCACTAGTAGAATTTTGGGAAATGTTCTAGGTGACTTAAGAAGCTTCTCTTAAAAACAGTGTTCAGGGAACCAGCAGTTAGTGTAATGGCTATGTCGCTGGACTCCCACGTAGTCGACCGCGGTTCGCGTCCCGGATCTGGTGGCTTAAAACTCACGCCGGGCGCGTGTGCGTGCGTGCCCAAGATCCCGAGAGGAGAATGGAGGAGAAGGGATTATGGCGTGACCATCCCCCCTGGGGGGTTATTTCTCGCTTTTTGTCTCTATGTCTCTCTCTGTCTGGCGAGCGCACGCGCCCTATGGCGAAAAAACCTCTCCAAAAAAAGAAAAAACAGTGTTCAGAGACCAGCAGATGGCTTTATGGTTAGGTCATTGGACTTCCATGTAGTTGACCACAGTTTGAATCCTGAACCCAGCAAGTTAAAACTCACACTGGACACGTGTGTGCGTGCCCAAGATCCCAAGGGGGAGAATGGAGGAGAAGGGATTGTAGTGTGGCCATTCTCCCTGGGTTTCTGTCTCTCTGTCTCTCTAGTGAGCACATGTGCCCTATAGCAAAAAATCTTTCTTAAAAAAATTTGTTTTTTGTCGAGAGGAACAAAATCTGCTTTCTTGCTTCAGGGTGTGGCTAGAGCTGAATTTGCAGAGAGGGCAAGTATGGATCCAGTTCCACAATGTCATCGGGACATGCCAGGGCCTGGGTTGCACGTCAGAGTACAGAGAAAATGTGTAGCGTGTACAGCACTGAAATGTACACTCTCAGAGCTGCAAACTCGGTGCAGTGCTCAGACCCGTGGACAGTCAGACCTGTGCTTGGCCGTACCATTTCATTTCCCCTGGACTCTCAGACTCCTCAGTGGCAGAAGCCCCTTTCCAGCCAGAAGTTCACCCATTGTCTGAAAATAGCTGAGTGGAGCCTCCCCTTTTGGCACCAGTCAATGAGAATTCTCAGAAAGCCCAGAGCCTTGTTCTAGGCCCCATCCTGCCCAACCCAAATCTTTTTCTTTTGTTTCTCTGGCACTAACTTCACTTTTTGTTTCTTTGCAGAGCTGGATTACAGAAACTCCTATGAAATTGAATATATGGAAAAAATTGGCTCCTCCTTACCTGTAAGTTCTTTGGACGTGGGTCAGTCAGGGACTCGCTTTCCTGCCCTGTCCTTTGTCATGAAGACAGGCAGGGGCCTGCCTTATCTCCATGGCTGTCCTCAGTGGCCGCCATGGTTCCTGGCTCATTGAAAGTGGTGGGACTGGACAGAGTCGGCACACCTGTGCTGTCTGCACCTTTCTCCCCTCACACCCATTGCCACCTGTCCCAGGTGCACTTCTCTTTTCCTCCTGTCCTGCTCACCCCCTCCAAGGCAGCCCTCCCCCTTCTCCCCTCCTTCTGATGACTCGAGAAAACTAGAACCTTTTCTCAGATGAGTTTCTTGTTCCCTGTTGAAGAGCACTCTGGTTTTCATCTCAGTGGCATGTGTAGGCCAGCTGTACCCACCCTGACCTGTGACTTTGCTCCCTCAGCAGAATGACGACGCCCCAAAGAAGCAGGCCCTGTATCTTATGTTTGACACTTCTCAGGAGAGCCCCGTCAAGTCTCCGCCCGTCCGGATGTCAGACTCCCCGACGCCGTGTTCAGGGTACGACTTTCCCACAGAGCTGGTTACAGATCAGGCCAGAGGTCCACAGGCCTCTGAGCACCTTTGCTCTATCACCTTGACCTCACTTCACTGCATGTATTCAGGCAGCCCATGTGTCAGTCTCTGACTATCCACCGGACTTAATGCACTTGTTTTATTGCTGAGAGCCCTTTAGACTATGGCGAAATCCTTTACTTGAACTGCCTGTGACTCAGTTTCCTTGAGCATAAAGTGAGAGTTACAATAAAACTGACCTCAGAGGGATTTTATAAAGATCAAAGGAGGGCATCAGTCTTCTAGAGCATCCCCCAGCTCTGTCATGGGGATAGGTCTGCCTGTCTTCTAGAGAATGCTGTATGGAAAGCTCTGGCAGAGTGCTTGGTAAACATAAGCTACTGATGCGAGTGTTGGTATTTACATTTGTTTGGGTTCATGGTCTGAGTGGTGCATTTGAGTGGGTAAGTATGGAGTATTCCTCTAAGAATTGGGACTTCCACCCTGTCCCTCTACCTTTCCATTGAGTAGGAGTAAAGTCCCTTGCATTGACTTCTCCTACTTACTGGGACCCTGCAGACCAAAATTTGCCTGGGGGCAGGAATGATGATGATGGTGATTATGTTATTACAACAGTAGTGGCAGCATGTGATAGGCACTGTATTTGTGTTTTACACGCACGCAGCATCTCATTTAATTTTCACAGAGGTAAATTATCTTCATCTAACAGAAGAAAACTGAGGCATAACACCCAGTCCCTTCCCCAGAGTATACAACCAAGCAGCTGGCTGTGAGTTTAACTTCAGAGCTCATGCCCCTTAGCCAAGGGCATCTTGCTTCTGCCTCTCCCTTGTCAGTTGACCCTGGGATGGGGCTGGACCACTCTCTGACCACCTAGCCTACCAGTCATGTGGCTGCTAGAGACTTAGCCCATGTCCTTTAGGAATACAACCCTGGAAGTACAGGATATCCTTGGAATATTGACTTTGGTCAATTTCAATGAGAGTTCCAAGGAAGAGACTCTAAAAATGCCCTTTGCTTCCTCAGGTCAAGCTTTGAGGAGACTGAAGCCCTTGTGAATGCTGCAGCAAAAATTCAGCATCCTGTCACAAGAGGGCTGGCCCCCACCCAAGAGCCACACTTGCAGGTGCCAGAGAAATCCTCCCAGAAAGAGCTGGAGGCCATGACTTTGGGCACCCCTTCAGAAGCAATTGAAATTGTAAGTGGAATCAGAGGGGCCCAGGATCACTGGGGAGGAGGCCTGGGCAAGCTGGGTACTATCACCCAAGGAGCCAAACCTTCAGAACCACATTCACCTAGAACCTACCATGGAACCCTCCCCTGACTCCCCATCCAGAGAAGCCAGCTTCGGAGACCCCACAGTGTAATGATGAAGGGAAGGCTCTCCATTCTCACCAGGGTGCTCTTGCCGTCGTTACCTGAATACTTTATGTGCCTTTGGGGATATTTTCCATGTTAGCCCTTAGGCCTGGTCAGTCATCCATCTACCGTGCCTCTTCATCCTCTATGGCAGAGGACGGTAGATCACACCTTCCTTCGTGATGGGGAATTGCTCCAGTTTATAGGTCAAGACTTTTACCTCTCCATTCGGAACCTGAGCTGGGGCCTTGCAGAGCAAATAGAGCCGAGAGAAGGTCTCACACATCGCCTGCATGTTCCAAGAGTCCACAGAGCCTCCCTGGCGTAGATGATGCACATGGGAGAGTCTTCCACACATTTAAAATGGACCGTGCTTCTAGATGAATTGCATTCCCCTCCTAGCAGTCCCCACCTGGGTTTGAAGCCATTGATTGAGAATGTTACTTTTCCTCTGTATTAGGAAACCATTCCTATCTCGTGCAGCAAATATGTATTGAGCACTGATTTATGTGGCAGTGAATGCTAGGCTGGCACTAGAAAACTAATAAACAAAAAAGAGGATCTAGATGTGAATCAATCTCGCAAATAAACACAATGAAGAACTTATACATGGTTCACCTACAAAGTTGGCTTCTGATTTCAAAGTCTTTCTGATCTAGTAGGAGACGGTTTTCATTTAAAATCATCTTTCCATTATTTAGAAAACAGCAATTACCCAAACCTCATTCCCTTTGAGAAGTATTTTCTTGATGAGTTATGTTTGGAAAACCTATCAGCTAGCTCGCTTCCCACCCATGGAGATTTTCAAGTAAATAAGCAAATAATTTAGCTCCCACCCATTGGTTAGGAAGCAAGCGTGGTGTGGGGGGTGGGGAGGGTACCCAAGGCTGTGCTTTTGGGGTGAGGTTGGGGCCTACCCATCTCAAGCTGTTTATTATCAGCTCATGGGAATGCATCCCGATGAAAACACAAGTATCGGCAGCTAATGAAAACTCTCTTTAGCCTTAAGGCAGAAATGTCCAGCAAATGGATGCGTGATCCTTGCCTGGAATCGATATCACTCTCTGCTCTCCTCTATTTCTCTCCTTTGTCCTCCTCTCTGCCGCCGTTCAGACAGCTCCCGAGGGCTCCTTTGCCTCTGCTGACGCCCTCCTCAGCAGGCTAGCTCACCCTGCCGCTCTCTGTGGTGCACTTGACTATCTGGAGCCCGACTTAGCAGAAAAGAACCCCCCAGTATTTGCTCAGAAACTTCAGGTTTGTAGCCCACGTGTGACCTTTTGGGAGTTTGTCAAAACCTCAGTAGAGAATGAAACCCTAAGCCCCCAATGAAATGAGGCAGGATTTAATGAGAAACTGCTCAGAATGTCCCAAATGAAATCTTTTCCGCTCGAAGGCTGATAAATGCGGTGCTCTACGCAAGATGCCAAAATGATGTAAATTGTGTGATGACACATCAGTCAAGCCAGTTCTCTTTTAATTGGGGAATTGGGCCCGAGCAGTCATTTTTCAGAAGTACTGATAGCCCCAAAAGTAATTTCTATGATTTATTTACTAAACTAAGAGTATTAGATGACCACTGAGCCAAGCTCTTTGCATATACAGGGCTATCTCAGACTCCCTGCGAGGTAACATCTGGTCTCGGTTTTGCATGTGGAACCAAAACAATTTTCTACTCTGTACTTTAAATTTGACAACTTAATTTGATATCCCCTAGCCTGGGATATTCAGCGCAAACCTAGAGAGACTGTACAGTCATTTGAGAGATGCCGTCCCATTCATGAAAGTGTTGGCCAGCTTTACCTTGAGAAAACAAAAAGAAAGAAAACAGTGTGGTGAACGGTTTGATCTCATTTTAAAAATCACTGCTGATTTTACTGCACAGTACTTCCTGACATGCAAAAGGGTGATTAAAACAAAGCAATTAAACACTTATTTCATGATCTGCTGAGGTGTTAATTGTGAAAGAAAGCCGGAGCGTGTGTTTTTCCTGAGTACCTGTCATGACACATCTTTGTGGCACATTCATTTCTTGGACATGGAAAACATTTCCGTCTGTCATGATGCATTTTCCCTGCGGTTTGCTCATACCCCCTCGGGCAGGAGGAGTTAGAGTTTGCCATCATGCGGATAGAAGCCCTGAAGCTGGCCAGGCAGATTGCCCTGGCTTCCCGCAGCCGCCAGGATGCCAAGGTACCAGTTTGCTGCTGCAGTGAGCTGCCTCCTGAGAATGCTGTGTGTGGCTCTGTGGTCGCGGGGCTACTTGCTAACCATTGGTCAGACAGGCTTTGCCAGTGGCCAACAGAGTATCATTTCCCCAAAGCGGACAGCATAACTCATGTGTAAATACAAGCTGAGCACATGTCTAAAATCTGTTTAACGCAAGAATGAGGGAAGTAGCAGATTGGATTGCTGGTTTAAGTGGCAGAGAATATGAGAAACCGATGTTAGAGTCAGTAGGTAAAGAAAACTAAAATAAGATGTCAAAATTAGATATAAAACTGGTTAATACTAGCTCAATGGGACAAAAAAAAATAACCTTTGAGGGTTTTTCTTTTCCTTCCAATTATCATTTGCTTCTCTACTGAACAAGAGTAAGTGGCAGCTTTTCTGTTTTCTACAAGTTGATGTGGAACTACTGAGACAAAGTCCTAATCAACAGTAAATAGTGAAACCAAGACCTTCTCAAGACGTTAGATGGTGGTCTAGGCCCAGGGTCAGCAGTCCTTTCTGTGAAGGGAACATTACAGGTCTCGCTGGCCTTATAGTCCCTGTCACAGCCACTCACCTGTGCCTGTGCAGTGCAAAACCAGCCTCAGACAGTGTGCAGATAAATGGTGCAGGGGGTCGCAAAGCAGAGCAGCAGGCCCTTCAGCCATAGACCATAGTTAGCTCACCCCTCCTTTCAGAGCAGAGTGTGATAGTGACAGGGCACGCAGAACTCTTTCTGCCTGGTTTCCAGGTTTGGGGTAGTTTTGTTTGTTTTTCTTTAAGAGTTACTTATTTAATCTTATTGATATTAGTTTTTAATTTGGTGTGGGGAGTGTGTGCTTACCACAGAGAAACAGAGACAAAGAGAGAAAGTGAGAAAGCAGCCCACTATGTCCAGGAGCTGAACCACAGTTGGCCATGTGGGAGTCCAGTGCCTTAACCACCACACCCCCTGCTAGCCCCTAGGGTAGTTTTTCTTTTCTTTTTTTTTTTAAATTAATTAATTTTATATTTATTTATTATTTTTTAAGTTTCTTATAGGACATGTGTACTCACCAGAGAGAGACACAGAGAGGGAGGGACAGAGAGAAAGAGAGGAAGTAAGTCACTAGGTCCAGGACTTGAACAGTCATTGGCCATGTGAGAGTCCAGAGTCCCAATTACCATGCCACCTGCTGACCCCTAGGGTAGTTTTTCTAAATTTGAACAAGTTACTGATGACACCATGTGGGTGTGTTGCTCTCAGGGCTGCTGGGCAAGCCATGGTCTCTTAAGAGCAGCTTCATTCCCACCTTCTTATCCCACCTGGGAGGGACATCTCAGTGAACATGGTGGGTCAGTCCAGAGCTAGACCCCGATATGCTCTGTGGCTTTGAGGGCATTAGTGAACCTCTCTGTGCCTCAATTTTTCCACCTGTGATGTGAGTTTGATAGCAGTGAGTTTGCAGGTTGGCAGGAGGAATACGGATGATGTGTGTGCAGTGGCACTCTGCCTGGCTCATAGTACGTGTGCAATAAAAGGAAGCTGCCGCTGTTGGTTAACACTTCACTTTTGCCTCTGCCACCCAATCAGATGATTCTAGCATCTGTCTTCAGTAGGCAAATCCAGGCCCATTACATAGGTGGGACATGGAGCCACATGACCGTGGGTCACTAGCCTGGTGGGGACTGGAACTCCTGCATGCCCTGTCACTCTCGTGCTTATATCAGAGGAGGAGTTCCTGCTGCTGCTCTTGCTCTGAGGAACCCCCAACACATGGTCTCCCTGTCTGTAGCCAAAAGGAGGACCCTTCTCTCAGTGACAGAAAGTGGTCACATCATAGGTGTCTAGACTAGAATCAATGAGGCATAGGGCAGGGACAAGAATGGAAATATACGGGAGACCAGCACATGGCATAAGGGTTACATTGAGGGGCTCACACATAGTTGACTGAGGTTAGAGTCCTAGACCCGGTGGTTTAAAACTCACACCAGGTGTGTGTGTGTGTGCACGTGCCCAAAATCCCCAAGAGGAGAATGGAGAAGGGATTGCAGTGTGGCCACCGCCCGAGGGGTACATTTCTCACTTTCTGTCTCTCTGTCTCTCTCTGTCTCTCCAGGGAGCACACATGCCCTATAGCAAAACTCTCTCTTATAAAAAGGATGGAAATATACATTGGAGCTGTCCTTGTTCTTGTTGCCAAACCATAAACTTGGGTTGAATTTCCATGAAATCGAGATTTTTTTAGAAAGCATTAAGAAGCAAGGACTTTTTTTCCCTCACTAAATTTATTTCTTGATATCCTTGGAGAGTGGCTTAAAGACAGAATGAATTGCCTGAAGTCTGGCCATTATAAATACCGTGTGTTCGTGTTCAGGAGATGTTTGAGATGGAGCTGAGGCCGTTCTGCAGAGTTGAGACTGCAGATCAAGTGTTCGGAGTGCTGGCGCTCCTGCCTCGTCCTGTGACAGCGTGCCAGACGGCCATCCGCCAGTATTGGCCGGGAGTTGACTGCCTGTCAGTTACAGCCTGTTCTCAGACCATGTGTCCCCACGTTGATTTAGAAAATAATGTCACATGGATCCACTGAGTGTGGGTTCGGGAGGCAGCCCAGGCTATATTTCAGAAAAGCATACTAACAGATATTCTTTTTGAGGTAGAACTGTTTTGGAGTGGAAGGAACATTTTTTACTACCATAGTATCTTATATCGTTTTCATAAAAAGTACACTGTGAGGTGACTTTGGCTCCTGAGAAATGTGAGCTGCTCTTTCCTGTCACTTACTAGCCCAAGGGGGATCTGTGAGCCTTAACCCAATTAGGCTCCTGTGGGTCTCTTTTCCACGTGGATGCCTGGTTGCCCCTGGTGTGCTGGAAAGTGCTGATGTACAGGAAAAACAAACCAGCAGCTGTGGACCCAGTTTGCTCTTTTTTTCTGCACATGTTTTTGAGCTGCAGGTGACATAGCCCAACCTTTTGGCAGCATGGTCTTAAGCAGTTATTAACATAAAAATGAAATTATTTGGAACGAAAGATACCACATTGAGGGGATGAAAAACAGCATGAAGTATGGTGGGGGTTGTTCTCAGAGCAGCTTCCACTTACATTGCTCTTGGGGCTGACAGAGAGCTGAGTCAGCCCTCGAGGAGCTGCAGCAGGGTTTTCCATCTCGTTTCTGAGAAAATGTTCGAAATGAGGACAATCTGTAGGGGCCGGGATGCTGGGCTGCCGTCCATTAGTACCTTCAGACTTCCACATGCGTCTGAATTCAGTGTGAGTTCAGCGTGTCCTCCCACGAGTGACCATGACCAGGGTCGCTGCATGTGCCTATAGCAGCTCTGGATTTGACACTGAGCCAGGTTAGGTCGAACCTGAATGTCCTAGCTCTGTGGCCTTCCAGGGTGCAATGCGGGGGTGGGGGGAGGTTAATTTGTGTGTACAATAGATCCTGGTCGTTGGCCTTTCCGGATTAGGGGTCCCCTGTACAGGTCGCAGGCACATCTGGGTAATTTAGCAGCAAGGTCAGATGTGAGCTCCAGAATGGGAGCAAGTCCTGCCAACGGGCACCATGGCTAGAAACGCGTGAGTCCTCCATGTCTGATTCCTTCAGGGTCCTGACGTCCAAGAGGCAGATGCCTGGATTCTGCGTGAGCAGGAAAAGGAGTGTAGGACTGGCCAGTTGTATGGCTGGCTAGCTGCCTGGTCTCACATGCTGCGCCTCCTGAGCTCTGTTGTAACTGTGTCCACAGACTCCCCCTAACCCCTACCCCACATTAAAGTGTTTCCAAAGAGAGACACATGGTGCCCGAAAGTCATGTGAACAGTCTAAAGAGGAGTGACAAAGGCCTAGCTTGTGGCTTCAGCTCATTTGACGGTCTAGAGAATGTGTGGTCACTGCCTGGATGCTGTATTGAGAACTAAGAATGTTTCCTAGCTCGGTGAGAAGGAGTGACCAAGTGGTGCCAGGTGGTGCCATCTGGAGTAAGGGCATGGCAGTGTTGCAGGATGGCTTCTGAGGTGATTTCCAGGTTCTTGGTGTTTCAGACAAAGAATGAACAAAACACGCAAATGATGTAAGGAAATGGCAGTTGACTTAGTAAAAGTAAAATTGCACTTCTGAGAAGTAGGAGCGGCCCACACAGACAGAGAAAGAGTAGCTCCAAAAGCGCTGGCAGTTCATTTTCCGGGATTTATAACTTGAACCCAGGTCACGTGGGTTGATCATTGGCTGGACCCACTGATTGTTTTTGTCTCCATGGCTCTATGAAATGTGACAGGGCCCACTGATTTCTCATTGGTTTTAGCAGATATGGCTGGGTCCACTGATGCCTGTCATTGACTATATTAAATGTGGCTTAATCAGTTACACACAGCCCACTAATCTCCTTCCTACATTACTGTGGGCAGGAAATTTTCTGCCCTGATCGTTTTTTTCTATCTAGCCACATGGGAAGACGCTCCAGCCTCCTTAGTCACTTCCATTTGCCAGCTTTCTCCTGCCTCAGTAGAAGCGCCTTCCCTGTGTTTGACCCTCCTGAACCTGGGAGCTGCCCCTCCTCAGATTTGGGTGGGGAGCCCCTGGCTGAGACCACACTCCTGCCCAGATGATGTCCTGTCGCCCAGACACCCCCTGAGCGCCCATGGCTTCCTGGCTAATCTTGACTTCTGTCCTCACACTTGCGTGGCCTGTCTGGAATGGCTCTCCCAGGCTCCCATCTGAAGGCCCCCAACATCCCCAGTCCTCTGACTGTCCTGAGCACAAGGATACTGTCATGGTCCCAGCACTCAAGGCCTGGCAAACAGAGACAGGCGCCACAAAAGCTATAAACTGGGGTGAATGGCCAGATCCCATTTCCTGACTTTAAGCCTCAAACAACCCCAGGCACAAAGCCTGAAGGTCCGAAGGGGTTAACACTGACCTAGGAGTTCTTACAGGACCCAGGATTTAAGGAGTGGATTGAGGGTTAGAAATTGGTTGCAAAGGCTTCACCTTCAGGATTGTGCCCACCTTACATTTCTACTTAAAATTCTAGTGGCTTTTTTGGCCCCTTAAATTAGCCTGTGGGGGGGGGGGGTTATATGAGAAAAACAAAGCTTAATCTAAAAATATTTGCTCTTAAAATATCAGTGAGAGACAAACCTATTCATTTCAGTTGAAAACACTTCTTAGTTGTACAGAAAAACAGGGGTGTGTACTATGAATTTCATTAACACACAGACACTCAGGCAGTAATTGAAACAGGTTCTGAAGTCCTCTGTTTCTTCACTGAAAACACCCAGTGGCCAGGATGAAAGGTGACAGTGAATCATTCTATATGGTAGTATCCATTTGCATTTATTCAGAAAGCTTACCGTTTTATTTGTATTTTCATTCCCTTTCTTGTTTTACAGAGAACTTGAGGCAGCTTAAAGGTTATTAATTCCTTCATTAGTCATATTTAGTTTCTGCCGAGTATGATAAAGTTAGTTTTAATTAAATTCAGTTTCTCTTGCACTTCAGAGAGCCTGTTTATTTTTGGCCAGAATTGAATCTCATTCTGGGAGATTGAGCCTCTTAGCCACATCTCTCAGATCCTCATTTTTTATTTATCTTTTTTTTTTCATCTTCAGAAAGGCCAGGCTGAGTTTGATGGTGTCTACTATTCTTTCCATTTTGAAATTTTATTCTAATTCTTTTTTGAGAGTGTATGGTTTTACTTCAGAATTGATAGAAAGTTTATTCTTTGATCCTCCAGAATTGTGCATATATAGGCTTTCTCGTAAGTACAAATATCTAGTCTAGATCTCTAGGTATAGTTGTCCAGTTACTTCCTGGGAAGTTTGCCCTGTGACGCATAGAACCTTGGAAGCAGCCGTCAACAGCAGAAACTGACCCAGTGAGTATGAGGCTGTGCTCCCGTGGCCCAGTGACCTCTGCTTCTGAGGGTCAGCCTGCCTGCTACTGAGGCCTGTTAGCTTGTGTTTTGGTCACATGTCCTATAAATGCAGGCTTCTTGAGAATCCAAGGCCGAGATGTTGGCATTCCCGTTTGACAGGTGAGCGAGTCTCTGGAGTCTGGTTGAGGACGCTGTGTGCCCCTATCTCTGACCAGCAGATCATTTGGGTCACACTACAGGGTTAGTGCCAGTATTCAAGGCCAGGCAGAGACAGTGAATGCAAACGACATAACATTCTCTTCCAGAACCACCTAAGCCATTGAGTTCACCTTGCATGTGTACAACTAACTGGGCCTAACTCAGTAACCACCAGTCCTATCCATTAAACTTCTACCTGAGTTTTCTAAGCTGTTTTCCTTTATGAGTTCATTTCTGGCCCTGTGGTAGGGTGAGCATGCCCGTTCTTGTGACTGAAGAGAAATTCTGCTTGAGTCCCTTGGCCCACCCCCTCCCAGTTACTGCAGCCTCGTTAATCTTATCTCCTGTCCTTTATAAGACCTCATTGTTCTTTCTCCAAATCTCTCTCTCTCTACTACACAGTGGTGTTCTGTTCACCACGCAGTTTATTCTTGTCATTTCCCAAGGGTGAAACAGTCATACTCTGCCTATCAGATCACCATTACCACACATTGAACTGAACTCTACCAACTAGGGTGGAGGCACATCTTGGCAGCCTCGACAGCGCCGTGAGGTTAATGAATAGGACTGGGAGTATGGTTGCTTTGATGTTTCTTTTGCAGTAGACGTAGGCTGACAAGCCTGGCTGTGCTGGTTGATGATTCTCCTAACACCACATCCCAACTGCGTTGCAAATTGCTGAGCATTTGGTGCAGAGGGAAGAATAACCATAGACCCTGCCTCACCTCCAGGAGGCCAGAGTCTGCCCTCTACAGAAGGCTGGACTGCCTCAAACCAGTGTCACTTGAGTGGGCAAGGGGGTGAAGGATCTTGTTGAGGGCCTGATCAACAGATGTGGATATTGTCCATTTTTCCACTAAATAACGGGCTTACTGGCTACATTACATTTCCATCCAGAAACTCTAACCTGATGAAGGTGACATGATTGACAGCCACTGTAGGCCTTAAGCTTTGTGTGACTCACATCCTTCCCAACGGCCTTAACCCCCAATATTCAAATGTGGACTTTCTTTACAAAAAAGGCCAAATCTGCAGTTACTCAAACTAAGCAAACGTAGACTAGAATTCGCCATCATTCACCATCAAGATTACATTTTAGAAGTGGAGCCTGCTGAATAATGCCCTTGGTTCTTACACACTTTGCCTAAGTGGCTCAGCATCTGATAAATGGCAGTGATAAGCAGGCACCAGACACGACTGACTCCAAGGGCTTGGAGTTGCAGAGGCCTCTGCCATTCGCCCCGTTGTCTACCCGCACAGGTGCAAAACGATCGATTCCCGTAGATTGTACCAGCATTTCCTCCTTCATTGGTCTTTGCATTTTCCCATACTTTTGATGTTTTTTGTTTCAAAACCATACAACTGACCCATTCACGAGAGAATGAATGCAGTCCTCTTTGTCATATGATTAACATTAACTTTCTTCTTTCTTAATGAAAAACCATTCCGCAGAGAGAGGCTGCTCACCCAACAGATGTCTCCATCTCCAAAACAGCCTTGTACTCCCGCATCGGGACTTCCGAGGTGGAGAAACCTGCAGGCCTTCTGTTCCAACAGCCTGATCTGGACTCGGCGCTTCAGGTTGCCAGGGCAGAGGTACTGTGGTGTGTGACTTGGAGAAGGCCAGCCCTGGTTGCCCTGGGAAGGATCCAGTTACTGCCTCTTATAAATAAAGTAGAAACCCGTGGTTCACAGAGCCGGTGTCTGCAGGCGGGCTCTCTCCTCTGTACCCAGCAGGCAAACATGGACAAACCACAGATGTTAGTCTTCCCGGACGCCGTTGTTTAGTGGGCCTCTGTGGCCTTGTTTCATGTAACGAAAAGCATGCTCCTTTCAGCTGCAACCCAGGGAGCGCTGCAAAAGGCTAATATCTGCCTTATGTTTTTCTCATGTTGGGGAAGTCCTCTGGATGTAATTATGGCGTGGCGTCGGACATTTTAATTCCACATTTTTTTTTTTTTGAAGAGGTTTTTCGCTATAGGGCGCGTGCACTCGCCAGACAGACAGAGAGAGACAGAGAGACAGAAAGCGAGAAATCACCCCCCAGGGGGGATGGTCACGCCGCAATCCCTTCTCCTCCATTCTCCTCTCGGGATCTTGGGCACGCACGCACACGCACCCGGCGTGAGTTGTAAGCCACCGGGTCCGAGACGCGAACCGCGGTCGACTACGTGGGAGTCCAGCGACATATCCATTACGCTAGCTGCTGGTTCCCAATTCCACATTTATTTGAAGTCTCCTTGTCTTGGTCTGTGAATTGTTCAGACCCCAGTTCACTCATTTGAGTCTAACCTTTCTCTTCTTCTTCCTGATACTAGATCATAACCAAGGAGAGAGAGGTCTCAGAGTGGAAAGATAAATATGAAGAAAGCAGGCGGGAAGTGATGGAAATGAGGTCAGTTGTGGAGCTCGGCCTTCCGGGTGCCTGGGGGCTACTGATCTGTGGTATATAGCAGCTGGAGCTGGTGTGGCCCGCAGAGAGTGTCTGCTATAAAATGCTCTTTTCTTTATTACACAAGGTTCACATTTTGTACAAAAATATTTTTAGTATATTATAGTTACTAAAATAGCATGCACATGAATTAAAGAATTCAACCTAATAAATACATGTTCGATGAAAACAAATCTCCTTCCCATTCAGCCGTGGGTAACTGCTATCCACTGTCTTTGGTGTGTCCTTCTAAAGTTTTCATTTCTGATTGCAAATGTGTGACTGCCTCTATACAGTCTCCTTTTTCTTGCAAAGCAAATGAGAGAGTGCAATATACATTATTCTACTCTTAAAAGTAATTATTTTATTTATTGTTGTTACTATTATTTTAATTTTTATAGAACACGTACGCTCACCAGAGAGAGAGAGGGAAAGTGAGAAAGCAAGCCACCAAGTCCAGAACTTAAACCACGGCTGGCCATGTGGAAGTCCAGTACTCCAGCCACCATGCCGCCCTTTCTACACTCGTTTTTAACTTGCATATTTTGGATATGCTTTTAAAGATCTCTACCTCATTTTGTTTAAGGGGTGCCTAATGTTCCATTGTGTGGATGTAACATAATTCCGTCTCAGTGGATAAATACTTAGGATGTTTCCTGACGTTTGCTCCAAGGATTTATCTCAGTCGCTATATATTATAATAGAAATATGAGAGCCACAGTGTATAGAACACAAAATTACGAGGGGGGGCATAGTTCGTTATCAAAATCAGTTGCATTCTTCGCTGTCATCTTGAGTAGCAAGCAGCTCTCTAGGTCATTGGAGTCCCTGTGCTTTACGTCACAGTAGTTCTCCTCTTACTTCTTCCTCTCGGCTGCTGCCTTCCTGAGACCACTTCTGGCAGTGAATCTGAGTGTGCTGTTTCATATTCACTGCAAAGCCCTGCAGCTGGATTATTTTTAAACCTCTTTTATCTCTCTCTCTGTTTTTTGTATGGGAGGATTGTGTGGCTCTAGTTTCTTATTCACTCTGAAAATGAAATTGGGCATACTGAAAAGGCCAGTGTTTCTGCTTCTGATTTTTTTCTGCCTCCTACGGGGAGAAGGTGTACTTATGGGAGGCCCAGGAGTGGTATTTACTAACGGATACAGTAGGATTTCAAGGTGTCACCAGCTGGCACAACTGAGGTGGCATTTGATGGTTGAATGTCAGCCTCAGTGGCCTCTTGTGCCAGACTAGGTGAAAATCAGGCTTTGCTTCTGAGCTGTTTCTGGGCATGTTACCTAATTCTGTGCCTCACTTTCCCTATCTATAAAATGGGGATAGATAACAGAGTCTGAAGGCAGTAGGGCATAAGAGTGATGAATAAAGGCTTTGGAGTCTGCTGCCTGGATTCACATTCTAGCTCTGAGATTCTGGAAATGTTTCTGAATTGTCTTGTACCCCATGTCCCCATAAGTAATGCTGGGGACAGTGAGAGCACTGCCTCTTTGGGTCGTTGTGAAGGTGAAGTGAAGATACAGCATAGCTGAAGCATTTTAGGTCCCTGGTCTCCCCACACTTCTGAAAGGGCACATCGTTCACCTACTCCATGTCGTCAGCAGCAACAGGATTAAACAGGGCAGCCTTGAGCATCCAGTGTGGTTTGTGATGCTAAGATGCAAGGAGGTATTTAATCATAGAAAACACGGAAATGCATCTGTGTAGGACTGGGCTCACGTCTTGGCTTCCTTTCTTGTGGATGGGGTGAGACACTGACCTTGGACTACAGTCGAGAAGATCAGAACAGCCAGCTGGCCGCTGTGAGTGAGGCCTTCACACTTGGCAGAAGGTGTTCTGATTTCTTTATCCCTTGGAACATCACTGAATCCTCCCCATAGCCCTGAAAGTCAGGGTCCAGGGTATTCTTCACTGCACCAAGAGTAAATGAAGTCCCCTTGCTTCCGGAAGCAAGTTGTCCAGAGTCACGCAGCTAGGAGAGGCAGGTCACTTGGTACCCAGACCCCAGCCTGGGGTCTTTGTAGTCTTCTATCAACAGGGTCCTGGATCTCCAGCAGTTTGCAGCTCTTGGGTCTCATGGGGTATAATTATCAGATAATGTAGGTGAAACTCTTAAGTCTTTTGAGAGATTTTTTTCATAAGGTTGTCTTTGGAGAGGTCTTCACTATCGGGCGCGTGTGCTCTCCAGACAGACAGAGACAGACAGAAAGTGAGAAATCACTCCCCAGGGGGGATGGTCACGCCGCAATCCCTTCTCCTCCATTCTCCTCTCGGGATCTTGGGCACGCACGCACACGCGCCCGGCATGAGTTCTAAGCCACTGGGTCCGGGACGCGAACCGCGGTCGACCACGTGGGAGGCCAGCGACATAGCCATTACGCTAACTGCTGGTTCTCCCATAAGGTTGTCTTTGGAGGAAGGCTTCTTCATACCTTGCTCCTCTGACCTGGGTCAGCTGTAGGGCTGTCCTACAAGAAGGAGATCTCAGTGCTTTTACACAGCTACTGCTCACTGAGCCTACTCAAGGGCTATTCCTGGTCCATCTTCTCCCCACCCCCCTGCAAAAACACGGGCAGGTATGGATCTGGGCCTTAATGAGCTCCCACTGCAATGGAAGAGACAAGACTTACATACTGTGATGCCAGATGTGAGTTGCTTTGGATGAAAATGTAGATTAAGTGTTATGGAATTCTGAGAAGTCGGGGAAGCTTCTAGAGAAGACAGCATTCGAATTGGATACTGAGAAACAGACTGTTGGAGGCAGAAATGGAGAGGGACAGTGAACAGCATGGGTCAAAGCACGGCAGTGAGAAAGCATAGCAAATAAATACTTTGTTCTTATTGAGCCACTGTGTTCATGACATGGCATGGAAAAGGGTAAGATTGATGAGCAAATGAGGCCAGCAGATGGCATAGTGGTTAAGGAACTGAACTCCCATGTAACCAACCATGATTTAAATCCTGGACCCAGCAGCTTGAAATTCACACTGGGCATGTGTGCATTGCATGTGTGCGTGCCCCAAATCCCAGGAGAATGGAGGAGAAGGGATTATAGCATGGCCATTTCCCCTGGAGGGTAATTTTTCACTTTCCCTTTCACTGTCTCTCTCTTAGTGCCTCCAGCGAGTGCACTCGTCCTATGGCAAAAACCTAAAAAAAATTAATGAGGAAGATCCAGCCCAGATAGGGAAGACTTCATTGTCAGGCTTTTGTGTGTGTGTGTGTGTGTGTGTGTGTGTGTGTGTATGTATGTGTATGTGTGTGTGCGTGTATGTGTTTGTGCGTGTGTGAATGGGCAGTGAGGAACAATGAATGTTTTGCACAGGGAGTGGTGTGCTTAGAGTCGTGCGCAAAGAAAATGAACCTAGGGTGGGCGAGGAGAGGCCTAAAGTTCAATATGATCCTAGAAGTGTGAACCCAACCTTGAAAAGCAAGACTTGTCCTGTTCTATTTTGGCCAGACTGTTGGTGTCCAACTCAGGGCTCCTGCGGAAGATTAAAAACCATCCTGCCATCAAGGTTCCAACATGTGTTTACTTCTCTTACAGGAAAATTGTGGCCGAGTATGAGAAGACCATTGCTCAGATGATAGGTGGGTTTCCAGACCTGGGGTTCTCAGCTATGGGGAGGGCTTTAAAGCAGATGGCTCAGAAAGTGTTCCTCTCAGAGCATGACTTCCTTCAGGAGGGACTCAAGCATCTCAGGATGTGGCTTTGCTCCAGGGCAGCAAGCCTGGGGACCTCCAGGAAATACCTACTAGAATATGCCTCAGCATATGCCTGTGGGAAGCCATGGCAGTTACCTGACCCAGCCAAGGATTATCCATCTCACAGAGAAAGAGTTGAGTTGGTTCCTGGGATGTTAGGGGGTTTTCGCTCAATGAGTAGACTTAAGAGTCAAATTCCTAAACTCTAACTTCATTTAGACTCAAGTGTCAAAATACTTCAAGGACGGTAGCCCATGTGGTGATTGCCCACCGCCTTCCTCCTGTGACCACAGCAGACCCTGCTCACCAGTCCCAGCACTCCTCACTGAGACTAGATGTTGCCTCAGGATCCATCTTAACAGCACATTCCTGGAAGCCACTACTGGCAGATTGCTTTGGCTCACAATTAAAGAAGGCCTCACTTTACAAATTACACACAACAGGGCCTCCCCTGACCCTGCCTTATTTTGTTAATAATGAGAAAAGATCTTACAAAAGTTTTAAGCCCAAATTTTTACACTAATAATTACCATTTAAAAGTGATATTATGACTCTGGGGCTGTGGGGGGTATTTTTTGTTTATCTGTCTATCAGTTTATTTGCTTAGGTTCAGAATAATCAGTTTTCAAAATCTTTTTCTCCTAAGGACTCAGGGAGTGAAAACTCTAGGTCACTGCAAACCACAGTGTATGTGTCCAGGCTTGACACGGTGCTAGCAAATAACCCACGTTTTCTCAAACATTTGGATTTTGCGTCACGTTACACCTCTAGCTTCTCCCAAGATAAATATAACTGTAGCCTCGGGAGCAGTGAAGAGGCCAACAATGGAGTGTAATAAAGCCCATTTTAGTCCGAACTCCAAGAGATGCCCATTCGGATGTTTCTGGGATTCAGCCTCATGGTGCATGCATTCTATTAAAATGAAATGTTTCTACTAAATTGCTCTAAGAATTAATAAACACATAAGAATGAGATTGAAAAAAAAAAGCAAAATTTAAAAATCGACATTGAAAATGCTGGCAGAAATGGCCAGGGTAAGTTTCTGGTCTTCCCTTATGCAGGGTTTGGCAAGTTGAACACAATTTTTTGGCCTCCTCAAGCCTTGTGATATGAGAATATCTCTTAGACTCATCCAGAAACATCCTTCATTGCAGAGTCATGCATCTTTTTTAAAAAATAATTATTTTATATAGCTTTATTTATTTATTTACTTAACTTTACCCAGAGAGGAACAGAGAGAGAAAGTGAGCCGCCGGATCTGGGACTTGAACCATGGTCGGCCCTGAGGGAGTCCAGTGCTCTTAACCACCATGCCACCTACTGGCCTCCCCAAGTCATACATTTTTACTTTTGCCTTTGTTGGTGACATTTTGGCAGATACTGACATGCAAACGAAGCAGCATGGTCTTTCACTCTCAAAGAAGGCTCCGCAATGCAGTCTTTTACAGCTCAGCTGGCAAATTGCACAGAAACAGACATCCCCTCTTGAAAACTGGAAGTGGGAGGACCTCTTGAATTGGCATAAGTGGCCTGTTCTAGCGGTGACAGGAAGATTACTGGGCTGTTACTTTCCTCATAGAGGTTACTGGAGAGAGCAGTTAAAGCAAAATTTTCAAACCTACACCGTCTGCGGAGCACGTGGAATGTGAATTCCCACTAAGCCTCCCTGAGAATACTTTCATTCTCCAGGGATATGGCCACACAGGCACCTCCCACTTCTCCTAAAAAGACCTGGAGTGTTTGGCCTGAGGGTCCCTATCTTCAAGAGCTACACTCTTAACACTTTTGAAAACTTTCCTGCTCTTGGGAGTACTATCTGGGTGGTCTAGGAGATCCCTCCAGCATGCCTGGCTGGGTGCAGGGTATCCTGTCCCTCAGGATCCCTCACTGTGCACCCACCTCCTACTGCCGTCCTAATTCGCTGTCCTCTTAGTTCACTATTTTGGAGCTTTTCTCATCAAAAGGGTGACAAGTCTGTGACAGCCATCCTCTGGCCACTGTTGCAGGTCACTTATTAAGGTCCATAAATTTCAAGGTCCTCTTGCTCCTGTGGAAGGAAGCAGGGGGCTGAGGCCTGGCTGGGACTTGTGTCTCTGTGGATAAGACGTGCCTTCTTTCTGGGCAGGTCCTGCCTATGTGTCTAGAGTCCATCTCCCCCGCCCCCATTTTCACTCATCCAATCAGCATCCTTGTAGAAGGGGAAACTCAGGCTCAGAGAGCTTGGCAGTTCAGGGGCAGAGTGAATGTGGTAGAGTTTCGATGTTCAAACCAGTTCCACCACCCCCCCCCCCCCCCGCCGTGCCAGCTCCCCGTGGCTCCATGGCTTCCATGACCTGTCACAGATGTTCCACACCTGTGTTACATCGGTCCTGCCCTCATTGTCCTTTCCTGTCAACTGTAACTAAACAAAGTGTGTTTATTAAGCGCAAGTATCGACTATTTAGCATTCAGAACAGAGACTTCTGTGCTTTGCATTCCAGGTTGTTGCAATTGATTTTTTTCTGCTTTCCTAACAACTGCCCTGATTATCTGTTTTGCTTCCATTTTCTGTTGCTTCTTGCTCTTTGCTTGCAAAACAAACAGGCAAGCCTGGTAAGTAAATGCTTTTCCCCTAATTTGACACCTGCCCATTGCAACCCTTGTTTGTTTGTTTTTCTATTTTTGTTCTTTCTTTCTTTCTTTCTTTCTTTCTTTCTTTCTTTTTTTTTTTTTTTTTTTTTTTTTTTTTTTGCTTTCTGTTGTGTTTGTTGCATTCCCTCCATAATTTAATAATGTTTGCCTGAAAAAGCCAGGGAAATCTCAGGGGCATTGTTTTGTTGTTGAGTCTCAAACGTCTTTGGTTTAAGACTTATTTCCTGATCTGAAGAGCCTAACTACATTTGTCATTTACAAAAAAAAAAAAAAAAAGGTTTGTGGAGCATTCTCACTCCCAGTCTCCTGGGAACTGGGCAAATTCTATTTTTAAAAGAGTGGGAGGAAAGGAAACCTGAGGCAAGCAGTCTTGGATCCAGGAAATCAGATGGACTTGGTTTGATAAATGGCTCCTTTACCAAGCCAGGGGAAAGGTATACACAGCCTCCACGCAGCCCAGAGTGTGCATTGTCTGGCGTGCTGGGAACTAAGGAAGCAGCTAAACTTCAAAGAGTGAAAACAAGCATCTGGTTACTAATGAAACTTGGAAACGCTTTTTCATTTAGGAGTTAAGATGTGGCAAGCAGATTGTGGGTGATTTTTAAGTTAGAGTTTCCTTTAGGCATCACTGGGATACACTCCAATTCAGGACTCATTATGGACGGTGAAGCTGTGCTTAGTGGGTCACTGACTCCTACTTTCGGGTCGTCGGGAAAGTCATGATGCATTTTTGCATAAATACAGAAAAAGCTGGTATGACTTCTCTGATAACCTAATAGATGTCGAGGGCTTTATGTATAGTCTCTCATTTAATCTTCCCCTGATTGCCGTGAGATATAAATGCTGTTATCCTCTATTTCAGTTGAGAAGGCTGAGACTCACAGTTTTGTTTTAATTTGCTATTGGGCATGTGCCTGTTCCAGAGAGAGAGAGAGAAGGAGAAAGAAAGAAAGTGAGAAAGCGCCTCCCAGGGGATGGCCATGCTGCAGTTCCTTCTCCTCCATTCTCCTCTCAGGATTGTGGGCATGCACACACATATACCCAGCATGTTTTTCAAGCTGCCAGGTCCAGAACTTGAACTGCATAGTCGGCCATTTGGGATCCAGCCATATGCTGGCCCGACTCACAAGAGTTTATAAACCGTGCCCGAGGTCCCACAGCTGGGAGGTATCAGAGACAGGATTTGAACCAGGGTAGGTGGACTCTCGAGCCTCTTAACCACTTACCCACGTAGCTCTGAGTTGCTGGTAACAGGCTTTCTGAGTCCAGGGATCACAGAGGCAGGATTGGAGGAACATTGGGCATCGTGAGCTAGTGGTTCTCGAAACAGAGCCCCATCCCTGGATCAGCAGCCTCTGGGTCACTGAGGAACTCATAAATACAGACTCCCAACCCCACCCCAGACCTGCTAAATCAGAAGCTCTGGGTGCAGCTCAGAAGTCTGTTGGAGCAAGCACTCCAGGTCATTCAGATACATGCTCACATGTGAGAACCACCTCATTTGGAGGCCCTGGGATCCCCAGAAGTCAGGACTTTGGGGCAGTTTTATGTCAGGGCTAGAGCTAAAACCCAAGATGCAGTCCCCTACCACATCACACAGTAAGAATAGCCTAATGCCGGAATACGGCGCCATGCTGGTCTGTCAGGAACCTAAGGGACAGGAACCCAAAGCAAAATCTCCTCACTGCTACAGGAGCTGTGTCCTTTGAGGTCTGTCATTGTAAGAGGCCCGTGTAGAGACGAAGTTATTATCATGGCTTTGGGTTTAGGTTGAGGCTCTCCTGCTTCCTCAGTGAAGAAGTGGCTTAGTGTCTTATACCCTTTCTTTTAGCTTCTATAAAATGGGAATTAGAAAGCCTAGCCCTGGGTGGTTGTGAGTTTCACTCTTTGATTCACTGCACGGCGGTGTATGAGGCAATCTGATTGCCAGGCATCATCCTAGACCCTGAGACAGAGCAGGGGGAGAACCGGAATCCAGTGCCTGCCCTCCTGGTGTATGCATTTAGTGGGGAGACGAGGAGCCAGTGCATGTGCACACACACACATATGCACACATGAGTGCACATGCATGCACCCATCTGATGTTATGATAAGGAGTGGCCCCTTCTGAGAAGAGGAAATAAAGGATGAGAGCGTGAAGCAGAGGCGTTTCCATGGCTCTGGGGAAGTAACAGTTCAGAGACCTGAGCACGTGGGGAGCTGTGGGCAGCGGTAGGGCTGGCTGAGCCCTGGGGCTGGAGCTGCCGTGGGCATCCGAGGCCTTCATGGCTGGAGCTGAGAGGCCAGAGAGGGCAGACAGCAGGGTGCATGGTAAAAGAGTAAGTTTTATTCAGTGCCGGGGGAGTCTGTTGAGCAGGAGTGAGGTGGTAAGGTGGCCTGATTTACCATTAAACTCAGTGTGGCTGCTGGATGCTGGCTTAGGGGCATTCGGTGAATAGACAGCATGGCGCCTAACACACGGGAGAGCCCAGTGAGCCCTGGCTGTTGTCCTTGTCACTCTTGTCATTTCCAGCTGCGGTCTGTCCTATGGCAGCCAGCCCTCAGAGTCAGTCCTGGGCAGCAAGCAGACAGCCATTCCCAGGTGACCTGGGTTTGGCAGAAAGATGGCTCTGCTGCGGATGTTGGGGGAGGGACTTCTCCCTTCCCCGCTTGGCTGTCACCCAGAGAGCAGATGATTCCTTCCCACCTGGACCCGTGATGGCTCAGCACACAGAGGACATGGCGCAGTGCAAGCCAGGGGGCTCCTTCATACAGAGGGGGTCAACAAACCCTTTCCCATCCCTGCAGAAATGGGTTTTGAAGTGTTCGGGATAGAACATTAGCTTGGGATGACCAGGAACCAGAGAGGCAGGGAGAGAATGGAGCTGTTCTCACCAGGATCAGCATGACTCTGACCAGGGCCAAAATGTAATTCTTCCATAATCACTGAGAAACTCACTTTAATAGCAACAGTTCCACTTTTCTTGGGGTTAAGACAACTGGTATCAAAGAAGCCGTTAGTTTTTGTGTGAAACAGATTTTCAGGCGAGAAGTTGGTCGGCTTTGGATTTCTGGGATATTTTACAGATAAAGAAACCTTTTCTCATCCTGTGACCTTCTGTCTATTTTGTTAACACTTAGGAAAGCCCAGGCCACAGCACCCTTTAACTCACTCCAGTACATAATTCGGCAGTGATGTTGTCTTCTTTTATACCATGGAGATCTGGTTACTGACAACAGCTCCTGAATAACTGTGGTCTCCAGTATAGATGTGTAAGAGGCTGCACCGATCAGGTTAAGGAATATGGCTCATTTTTACCCTGTGTGACACTACACAGCCCAGGTCTCAGCTGCCAGGGCCATGGATTTTGTTCATTAGAAACAAAGTCTGGGCGGGCTCAGGGAGTGTATCCATCCCAAGGAAAAGCCAGGGCGTGAGGCGTCCCCACTGGTTAAGCTGAGTTGCGTCTGAGCCATGTTTTGGGTTCCATGGGCTGCATCGTTTGGCTCCTTGTCTCTCCTGCCAGAGGATGAACAGAGAGAGAAGTCGGTCTCCCACCAAACGGTGCAGCAGTTAATCCTGGAGAAGGAACAAGCTCTTGCTGACCTGAACTCTGTGGAGAAGTCTCTGGCTGATCTTTTCAGGAGATACGAGAAGATGAAGGAGGTCCTGGAAGGCTTCCGCAAGGTGGGTCTGCATTCAGTGCAGAGCAGAAGGCTGGAAGTGCATGGGGAGCCCTGGGCGGGCATAGGTATTCTGCAAAAGGAGGGGTTCCTTGGAGGCTGGGAGTCAGACTCAGCTGTCTGAGACTGGACCTGCACCAGACAGCTCTGGGGCTCCAGACACACCCAGCTATTTCTCTTTCTCACGTGCTTCACCCCATCTTCTGTCATGTCAGAACGAAGAGGTGCTGAAGAAGTGTGCACAGGAGTACCTGTCCCGAGTGAAGAAGGAGGAGCAGAGATACCAGGCCCTGAAGGTGCACGCCGAGGAGAAACTGGACAGGTGACACAGGCCTGGCCTCTCAGCAGCCCCTACCAAAGCAGATAGTCCACGTGCATTTTTCAGTATGATGTATGATGATAGGGCACCCTCTCGATTCCGATGGGTGAAAGACGCATGTACCCAAAGCACCTTGGCATCATGCGGATGGCAGTTGGGGGTAGGCGGAGTTCTCATGGGCTTCTATGCTGATGAAAGCTAGAGCCGGTCCATTCTGCCTGCCTGGAGTCTAGAGGAGAGAGGTGGGAGGTCTCTGTGGTGACCTACGGTAAAGAGTGACCGTTTCTGTGTCCCTGTCCCTATAGGGCCAATGCTGAGATCGCCCAGGTCCGAGGCAAGGCCCAGCAGGAGCAGGCTGCCTATCAGGCCAGCCTGCGGAAGGAGCAGCTGCGAGTGGACGCTCTGGAAAGAACACTGGAGCAGAAGGTAACGGACGCGGGGGGCAACCTCCTAGCGGATGGGGCTGCTGCTCTCTGCAGCTGCTGACCAGCCCATCACACAAACAGAGGCTGGGCTTCCCTGGCCGCCTGCTGCTCCCGGGCAGTCACCATGACAGCAGCACACCCAAGATGAGCTCGCACTTCGTAAGACTGGCGTGCTTTCTCCCTTTCTGGAACTGCAGCCTATGTGGAAGCATATTGCCACGTTGCGTTCCTTTTCAACATTCATTCATTCACTGGTCAGATATTTAATTACGCACCCACAACATGCCAGAGAGCACTGAGACCCTGCGTCCTGCATGCTCACAGTGAGTAGATGGGAAACCCTCACCCCCTGGCAGAGGCAGCTGGTCAATAAAAAGAATGGGCTGCATCAGGGCCAGCAAGGCCCTCAGATGTCCTTTAGTGCCAGGGACAGGCAGTGAGCTTACTGAGACCACTCAGCTTGTCCCCAGGTTCCCTGACGGCCAGTCTGGTGCTCGGTCCACGGTGCACGCTGTCTTCCTGGTGGCCCAATTGGAAGCTCCTTCAGCCCAGGAGCGCCCTGCCAATCGGGGCCGGTACGTCTGAGTTTGGATGAGTGTGGGCCAGCGAGGGCCAGGGCCCTTCTAGGTGTGTTTTTTTGAAGGAGGAGTTCCAGACATGCCACCCATTTCAGTGAATTTACTGAGCCTAAGGATTCCCTTAGGTCATCAGAGAGCCCAGGAGCCTGGGGTAGCAGCTTCGTGTGGGTGATGGGCCTTGGTGGAACCCTGGGAATCTGGAAACTCAGCCCCCAGTCCCAGTCCACCCTCCATGACGGCCCTGGGCAAGCCTCACACTCACCTCAGTTTCTAGGTTCCCTATTGCCCTGAAAGGTATCTGACTTTCTGAAAGGTATCTCACTTTCTGAAAGGTATCTGACTCTTACTAGTTGGATGGACTTCCTTGAGGCCTACTTCTGGTGCCAACTCAGCCTCCACGTGGCACTGTCCTGTGCTATGTTCCTGGTCATCCAGAGGCCAAGTGACTGAAACATCCATGCTATGGATGATGATTTTCATTCTTTCCTCTTTCCTCTTAAGATGAAAAAGACAAATGGTGACCGAATAGTTTAATATCAGAGTTGCTATTTTTTTTAGAGAGAGCAGGGATCATTCCACATACATTCAGCCGCCTGTTTTCTGGGCTCTGCTCTTTGTTTAGCTATAATCACAGAGACAAACAGGACAGTCAGAACCATCAAAGTCAGGCATTTGCTCGCTTGCTCACTCAGTGTGGATCGAGCAGCAGCATGATTCTGTCCTGAGTGTGAAGCTGCTATACATTGACGCATATTCAGTGACTCTCAAAAACTGGAAGCTGCCGGGACCAGCAGTTAGCGTAATGGCTATGTCGCTGGACTCCCATGTAGTTGACCGCGGTTCGAGTCCCAGACCCAATGGGTTAAAACTCATGCCGGGCACGTGTGCATGCGTGCCCAAGATCCCGAGAGGAGAATGGAGGAGAAGGGATTGTGGCATGGCCATCCCCCCTGGGGGGTGATTTCTCACTTTCTGTCTGTCTCTCTCTCTGTCCTGCGAGCGCACGCGCCCTATAGCAAAAACCTCTCAAAAAAGAAAAGAAAAGAAACTGGAACCTGCCATTAAAATAATGACCACACTCTGTGGTCATGTTGTATATTAAGGCAGTTGTACATCAGATGTTTCTAGGTGAGAAATGCAGCAATACCTTTGTTCGAGACTGTTCCTGTCTTCTTTCCCTCACGACTTATGATGTTTAAATTGAGGCATGGTGTTAGATATCAGAATCAGAAAAAGTGTTTTCGAGGTCCCTGGCACGGTCAGACAGCTATTGCTATCGCACAAAATGAAGGTGATGTTAAGTTTTCTGGCAGACTTACATCGGAAAAAACAAATTGGTCTCACAGATTTGGGTAACAGGAAAGATACAAATGTATCTGCAAACTTCAAACCAATAGAGAATGAGTTAATCTTGTGAGTTCTTCCCTAAGGGACCCTAAGTGGTATACAGGGGATAGGCCTCTCTTAAAAGAGATTCAAAAACATGATTCACTAGGCAGTTCTTATGTGAAGGTGTTGGGCATTTTGCCCAGACAGGGCTTATGAAGGCTTTTTGCCCAGTGAGCTGCATCCTGGTGGTGCGAGGATGAGGTTTGGAGACCCTCCAGAAATCAATAGACATCTAATAGGGTCAGTAATGCCTCACAGCCATCAGCCACTGGGCATGATGTTTCATTAGTAGCAAAACTGTATGGGACCCAGGTCAACCTGAATTTGTGTTCCAGGCTTGCCACATCTGACTGGCTGTGTGACCTTAACACAATAATTAACCTTCTGAGCCTCAGTTTCCTTGCTGAAAAATGGGGATAAATAATGGCTTCCTTGGGACCAGCAGATGGCATAATAGTTATGTTACTGGACTCCCACATAGTTGACCACAGTTTGAGACCCAGACCCAGCAGATTAAAACTCACGCTGGGCATGTGTGCATATGTGCCCAAAATCCCAAGAGGAGACTAGAGGATAAGGGATGCAGCATGGCCATCCTCCCAGGGGGTTATTTCTCGTTTTCTGTCTCTCTTTCTCTCTGGTGAGCACATGGGTCCTATAGCAAAAATTTCTCCCTTTAAAATTTTTTCTTAAAATAATGGCTTCCTTGGGGCCAACAGCTGGTATACTGGTTAAGGCACTCGACCTCCCACATGGTTGACTGCAGTTCTAGTCCCAGACCCAGTGGTTTGAAACTCATGCTGGGCATGTGTGCACACATACCCAAAATCCAGAGAAGAAAATGGAGCAGAAGAGATTGTGGCATAACTCCTAGGGAGCGATTTCTCGCTTTCCCTCTTACTGTCTCTCTGTTTCTCTCCGATGAGCATATGTGCTCTATGGCAAAAACCTAAAAAGAAAAAAACAAAAATCTGGCTTCCTTGAAGGGACTATCATGAAAAGTGAGTGAAGCTACAGCACCGGGGATGCCTTTAGCGTGGTGATCAGCACACTGTAAGCACTTTGGTAAGATGAAAAAGATAGCCATTAGCTGTCCAGCAGGAGCAATAGTGGCAATAATAATAATTTCAGGATTCAGAGCACCATCTCCGAGCAGACATTTCAGCACCTCTGCAAGCTGTTGACCTCAGAGCATAAAGTCTAGGCAGGAATTGGCCAAGGTAACCTCTAGGAATCAATAGGTCAGTTCTGACATTCCAGGCAGGGCTTTTTCCTGGCCAGAGCTGGCCATCTTGAGGACTGTGCAGATTCTTTCTCAGCACTGGCACAAGCTTGAGTCCTAACCCAGAAAGAGAACTGGGCTGGAATTTGTGTCAGAAAGGTCTAAGACTTCCAGAGAAGGGCCTCAGGACAGCCTTAGGGACAGGCTTTTGGTGAAAACTCACCTTCCATGGGGACCTCAAGAAAAAGTTGGCTGCAGAATGAACCCGGGTTGCCAGGAAGATCTGGGCCCTTAGAGAGGGCTGTTGGAGATTGTTGTGCTGTTGAACCAAGTCAGCAGCAAGCTTAGCATCTAAACCATCTGAGAGCAAAACCACAGCTGCCATGATGGGGAAGTCATCCCATTGGATCCCCTTTCTTACAGGATGGGAGTGTGGTAGGATCATCGGTAGTAGACAGACAGATGGTGGGCTCTTCTTGACTGAGCTTTAGAGGACTCACAAGGTGTGACATGAGGAAGACCTTCAAGCCATCTTGCTTCTGCTCTGTCTCCACAGCACTGCCTTCTTAGCATCCTCCAAATAATGCTGGTGATCCCATCCAAGTAGAATTGTTTATCCTTCCATGTACCATGTGTCCCAAAAAGATACCAAATAGCTCAACCCAGATCTCCCTCACCCCAGATCACATCCGTCAGAGGGAAATAAAGAGATAAATAAAGAGACAGAAGCCATACTAGTCCTTCCTCTACCATGTGTGCTGGTCACTGCCAGGGACTTAACATTTCTTACCTCATTTAATTCTCAGAAAGACAGACATTATCACCCACGTTTTAGAAATAAAGAAACAAGGGCTCAGAGAGGTCACTTGTGTGCCTTGGGGCACACAACTAGGGCTGGGATATATATATACCATACCCAGGATGTTAGGCTCTAAGTCATTTGTCTTGCTGTTTTAGATAACTAGGGGGGACCAAGAGGTCTGGTGGCTATCCCCTTTCACTAACAAAAAAAATCCAGTGACCGTTCTGATTAACTTGATTTCAAACATTAACAACTTCTTTCTTATCTTCACTTGCAGAATAAGGAGATAGAAGAACTCACCAAGATTTGTGATGAACTGATTGCTAAAATGGGGAAAAGCTAACTTTGAACCAAATGTTTGGACTTGACCATTGCGTGCAATATGACCGTCGGCACACTGCTGTCCTTCCAGTTACATGGACAGGTTCTGTTTTCACTTTTTCGTATGCACTACTGTATTTCCTTTCTAAATAAAGTTGATTTGATTGTATGCAGTACCAAGGAGACGATCGGAATTTCTTGCTATTGGTTTGCATTTTCCTAGTATAATTCATAGCAAGTTGACCTCAGAGTTCCTGTATCAGGGAGATTGTCTGATTCTCTAATAAAAGACAAATTGCTGACCTTGGCTTTGCCCTTTGTACCCGAGTTCCAAGGTGAGCAGCTTTTGGATTTCATATGAACATGTACAGCGTGCATAGGGACTCTTGCCTTAAGGAGTGTAAACTTGATCTGCATTTGCTGATTTGTTTAAAAAAAAAAAAAAGAAATGCATGTTTCAAATAAAATTCTCTATTGTAAATAAATTTTTTTCTTTGGATCTTGGCAATAAGTGTGGCTATGATTTATTTTCCGGGGAGGGTTAAGACTTTTCTTTCTTTGGCGTTTTGTTAAATATCAGATTTGGCCTTTTGCTCCTTTCTGGGCTCATGTCTTTGTCCATAGATTTAACAGACATTTCCTTTGTTATCACAGCTTGGTTTATAAGATAAAGCTAATGAGAAATATTGACTTGCTGCTTAAATAATTAAGTGACTGCATTGGATCAGCTTAGATTTGGTTTGTACAAATTCTCTTCGACTGTAGGAGGCAAAATCTATTTTTGTTTATTGGGTCAAGGATGAAGCAGGCTGTCACTTCTCTTGTCCAGTCCCTTTAATGTGTAAAGATCACACTAAAACGTTGTTCATTCTCCTCTGAAGAATTAAGAGAGTGAGCAGTTACTAATGGGAGACAGGTAATTAACCACTGTGGAGATTAACTAGTGATGTACCTGCCACTCCATTCTGTTACTGTTTCTGACTCGCTCAGGGACCTCAGGTTGGTGGGCTGCCAGATGAAGGCCTGAGGGAATGGGAACGTGGATTTGTTTCCTGGGCCACCATAACAAAGCTCTACACACTTACCGCTCCCTGCAGTAGCAATTGAACCTGTCTCAGTTCTGGAGGCCGGAAGTCCCAAACTGAAGTGTCCACGGGGTTGGCTCCCTCTGGATGCTGAGGGAGGATCTCGTCCAGGCCTCTCTTCCAGCTTCTGGTGGTTGCTGGCACTCCTTGGCACCTTGTGGCTTGTAGCTGCAACACCCCAGTCTCTCCTTCCGTCTTCACACAACCTCCTTCCATGTCTCTGTGCCTCAGATTTCCCTCTCCTTGTAAGAACACCAGTCATTGTATTTAGAGCCCAACTTAATCCAGGATGATCTCATCTCAAGATCTTCAATTATATTTGCAAAGACACTTATTTCTAAATAGCATCATGTTCACTGGTGGAGGGGGACTAGGATGCGGACATACGTTTCTGGGGACTCGTGTGTGCCACTGAGATGCGTGGTGTGGGGTATAAACTTGGAGAGCATACCCAAGCCCTACAGCCCTCAGCTCAGCTGTCCCTCTTCCTGCGCTAGGTACAGTGGCTATAGGCGACTCCCCTCACAGTAGGGCCACCTCCATCCCTACCAGGGCAGTCCTTAGGCAGCCCCAGCTGTGGAGACAAGCTGGGGTAGGATAGGGATTGCCTCCGTTACTTAGGAGGTGGATGAACTCAGCTGTACCAAACAGGGCCAAGGAGATAGGGACCCTCTGTACTGCTCTCCTGGGAGCCTGCCCCGGGGGGTGGGCTGGGGGGGGGGGGGTGGACAGCATCTCTAGGACTCAGACCATTTGTTTCATTTCTGCTGGACTCTTGGGCTCCTTCAGCAGAGCCTGCCTTGGGTCTCAGTGACACTCTCACTTGGCAGATACCGCAAACCAGGTTGGGACTGCTTCCCTCCCACTCAGCAGCTTCTGCTTGGTCTGGCCCCCAGTCGTGAGCCCTTACCTACATGCTCGCTTGTCCCGCCAGACCCTCTCCTCTGCCCACGCTCAGAACTGACGCGGCTGCATTCCCAGGACAGCCCAGCGCCTATTTCTCGGAAGCTCTTATTTATTTTACTCCAGTAAAATATTTTAACTACTACGATAATTAGAAATGAGATCAGAAAAAAGAAAACATTCAAACTAAGAAACTGTTCATGTGTATACTGCGTAGGTTTCTCAGGATGTGAAATCCTACATCTGTGATTTGTTTGTAAAAGCAGGATGATTTGGAGTTGTGCAGTACCACATCTGTACAGCCACCTGCCGTCGTCTGGGAACTGTCTCGTAAGCTGTTTTTCACCTAATATTATGAGGCCATCGTGTTATGGTAAACTTCTGTATCGATAATTGTAGCTCTTGGGGAGTCAGCAGGTGGCAGGGTGGTTGAGGCACTGGACTCCCATATGGCCAACCACAGTTCGAGTCCCAGACCTGGCCGTTTGAAAATCATACCAGGTACATGTGTGTGCCCAGCCAAAATCCCAGGAGGAGAAGGGAGAAGGGACTATGTGTGGCCATCCCCCCGGGGGGTGGTTTCTCACTTTCCCTTTCACTGTCGTTCTTCCTCTCTTTGCCAAACACATATGCCCTATAACAAAAACCTAAAACAATGTTTAAAAAATAGTAATTGTAGCTCCTCATCATTTTAAATAACTGCATTGCATTCCATGGCCCCAAAATGTATTTAACCAACCCCTCACCGGTGGGCATTTCTATTGTGTCCAGTGGTTCGCAACCCTGTGCGCATTGCATGAGTGTCCTGAATATGAACGTGAGCATTTCTTTAGCCTCAGTTTGGAAGAGAGGATCACCTGGGTTAAAGGTGTTGCCGCTCTCTAGCCAAAGGCCACCGGGAACACACCTGTGGCTGAGCATGTGGGGTTTTTTCCTGTTGAGGTGAGACACCTTAGAAGGAGCGGTGAAGCATCACATGATTCCGACTTGGGTTAGGTGATTCCGAGGTGGGTTTAAGAAAGCAGGCTTTACTCCACACGGGATGCTATCAAGACAGAACCGTAAGACTTACCACTCTAGATCTTATCTAAAAGGAGAAGACAGGAGGAAGGGAAAGCTGCCGTCAGTCAAGAAGGCACTCGTATCCACTAGCCAGGACAGGGCTAGTCAGTCCTCCCTGCGGTTTGGTCGTGCTCCTGTTATGTCTGCGTTCACACGTGTACCAAGTGGCCTGGTTTTGTTCTTGCTCCGCTGCAGTGGGAGTGGCCTGTCTGATGCTGATGTTCCGTGAAATTGTTTATGGGCAAGGCCCAGCTATGAGTGCCAGGCCAGCTCCCAGGTGTCAGTGGCTGCTTTTTTTTTTTTTTTTTTTCTTTCTCAAAGAATATATATCGCTGGGACCAGTAGTTGGCGTAATGGCTATGTTGCTGGACTCCCACGTAGTCGACTGCGGTTCGCGTCCCGGACCCGGTGGCTTAAACTCACGCCGGGTGCGTGTGCATGCGTGCCCAAGATCCCGAGAGGAGAATGGAGGAGAAGGGATTGCGGCGTGGCCATCCCCCCTGAGGGGTGATTTCTCGCTTTCTGTCTCTGTCTCTCTCTCTCTGTCTGGCGAGCGCACGCGCCCTATAGCAAAAACCTCTCCCCCCCCTAAAAAAAAAGAATATATATCGCTAAAGTTTGGGAAGCCCACTGTGACATAGCTCCCACCGGTTGTACGAGTGTATACCCCCCCCCACATGCACCTCTGACACCCCCTCCATCGTATATGCTCTTTGGGGAGTGTGACCTGACCCCTGGACCGCTCTATCAGCCCAGCCTGGAGTGAGGAGCACTAGCACCAGCCTTTGCCTCAGACCTCTCCACACTGGCTGCCCCCACAGCTCGCAGCTGTCTCCTTGGGACACTCCAGGAAACAGCCCTCACTGTGAGCTCGTTGTACTGTGGGTACTGAGAGGTGCGTTTCCGCCCGCCTGGGATATGAGATGGGGAAGGCCCCCACAGGGGGGTCGGGTGGGCATGTCTGTGGCCCTCTTTTTCCTCCACTCCCTCATGGGCAGTATGGGGGGGAGCTGTGAGGAAAGCCAGCACCAGCCCGTGGTGAGGAGCTGGACGGTAGGATCTCTGCTCTCCCAGCCAGCTGTGTGACACGGTAGGTCTCTCACCCCATCCAGGCCGGAGTCTGCACATCTCTGCTTCCCCTCGGGATGGCTGTGAGGTGACCCGCATAGGTGGAGGTGAGCTGCGTTTCCTCCTACGCGTACCTGACATGCCACATCCGTTTGCACACGTTCACACACCAGGTGCCACTGAGGACTGCTAGTGTCGCTTGGCTTGGCTGGTGAGGGGGGAACAGAAGAAGCAGGCACGGACTCCCGCCCGAGGCTCCCGGCAGCTAGTATTAGAACCTTGGAGATTCTCAGCATCTCTGAGAAGCTCTGGTTTGCTAAGTCAGTTAAAATTTTGAGCTGCTAACTTTTGTCCCCCCCCAGCTCAGCACTTTTTTGGAGCTCTTGAGTAAAGGAGTCTTTGCTGACATGTCAAGACTATCTTGTGAGGAAAGAGAGTGGATGAGATGCAGAGGCAGAAAGAAAAGAGGGAGGGTCACTGATGACTACTCGGGCAGGGAACTCCTGGGGGATTTCTTCTGCTCAAGTTTGGGGCTCAGCCCCTTGGATGTAGGAGCTGAGAGCCCCAAGGCCATGCCAGGGAGCATAGACAGCTCCCTATCTCGGGCTGCTGACTGGAAGAGAGACACCATCACCATTCTGCAGGGGGACAAGCAAAGGCGGTGGCAGGGACAGTGAGAACTACGTGACAATTGTTCATTCTTTTAACCCTTAATCCTAGTAAGATGCTATGGTCTCTTTCTTATTTTACTTTTTTGATTTTGAAATGTGAAGTCCACCATTTATTTGTTTCTGTTTCTTCTAACATTGTCATGCTTTTTATAAGAATTATTTTATTTATCTTTTTTAAAAAAATTTGATCAGAGAACGACAGAGTGAGAGAGAGAAAGAGAAAGACACAGAGAGAGAAAGTGAGAAAGCAATCCACTGGTTCTGGGACTTGAACCACAGTTGGCCATGTGAGAGTCCAGCATCGTTTGCCACCTGCCAGCCCCTAACATTGTCATGCTTTTTGATTCTTTTTTTTTTTTTTTTTTTTTTTTGAGAGGTTTTTGCTATAGGGCGTGTGCACTCGCCAGACAGAGAGAGAGAAAGCGAGAAATCACCCCCTAGGGGGGATGGCCATGCCACAATCCCTTCTCCTCCATTCTCCTCTCCTCTCGAGATCTTGGGCACTCATGCACACGCGCCCGGCATGACTTTTAAGCCACCGGGTCCGGGACGCGAACCGTGGTCAATTACGTGGGAGTCCAGCGACATAGCCATTACGCTAACTGCTGGTCCCGCTTTTTGATTCTTATGGTAAAGACACACAGACACATAACAAAATTGACCATCTTACTCTTCTTTTTTTTAATCTGCCAGAGGGCATGTGTGCTTACTGGAGAGATGGGGTGAAGAGGGGGTGTGAGAAAGCACCCCCATGGGGTATCACCATGCCGCCATTCCTTCTTTCCCATTTCTCCTTTTGGGATTTTGACACACACAAACACACACACACACACACACACACGCCTAGTGTGTTTCTCAAGCCTCTGGGACCGGGATTCAAACCATGCGGTCTGCCATGGGGCAGCTAGATACTGCAACCATCGTGCAGCAGCTGGCTCGGTAATCGTTGGTAAGTGAAGGAGCGCTGCTGTTTGCTGTATGCACATGATGGTGCAACAGCTCTCTAGCACTTTTCCTCTTGCCGAACTAAAACTTTGCTCATCGAACAACTCTTTTTCTTCCTCCAAGCCCCTGGCAACTACCATTTCCACTCCCTGTTGCTAAGAGTTTGACTGGTTTAGCTCCCTCACGTAAGTGGGATCATGCAGTATTTGCCTTTTTGTGACTGGCCCTATTTCTCTTAATAGAATGGACTCCGGTTTGTCCATGTCATGGTACACAATAGGGTTTCCTTCTTTTTCTAAAGGCTGAATAGTGTTCCATCATATGTACAAGGGACACTCATGGAAACATGATATAAAAGCACAAATGTAAGGGGCCAGCTGGCGGCACAGTGGAATGAAGCTGGACCTGCATGGGAAAGGTCCTGAGTTCACATCCCAGGACCTCCCTTGCAACCAGACATGCTTGTGTGTGTGCCTGTGAGCTGTGCTGGCCGAGACTTGAAGTCGGTCACAGCGTGAGCACCTTCTTGGGGATGCCTGTCTGTCTCTGCCTCTCTCGAGGAAGAAATAAGTAAATACAATTTTTTTAAAAGTACAAGTATATTTTGACACAAAAACATTTTGAAATTTGTACATAATTTCTTCATAGTAACCATTTTCCATAAACTTTTTAAAGACTCCTCATACTGGGACCAGCAGTTAGCGTAATGGCTATGTCGCTGGACTCCCAGGTAGTCGACCGCGGTTCGCGTCCCGGACCCGGTGGCTTAAAACTCACGCCGGGCGCATGTGCGTGCGTGCCCAAGATCCCGAGAGGAGAATGGATGAGAAGGGATTGCGGCGTGGCCATCCCCTCTGGGGGGTGATTTCTCGCTTTCTACCTCTCTATCTCTCTGTCTGTCTGGCGAGCACACGTGCCCTATAGCAAAAACCTCTCCAAAAAAAAAAAAAAAAAAAAGACTCCTCATACTTCCTTTATTCATTCATCCATCAGGAGACATTTAGGGCGCATCCGCCTCTTGGTTATTGTGAATCATGCAATACAAGTATCTATTCAATATCCCATTTTCTTTCTTTTTTAAAAATAATTATTTTATTTAACTTTATCCATTTATTTATTTATTTATTTATTTATTTATTTATTTTAATTTGACCAGAGAGGGACAGAAAGTGAGAAAGCAGGCTGCCAGGTCCGGGACTCAAACCGTGGTTAGCCATGTGGGAGTCCAGTATCCTTAACTACCATGCCACCTGCCAGCCCCAAGATCCCATTTTCAATTATTTGTATATACCCAGAAATGGAATTGCTGGATCTTATGGTAGTTCTAATTTTGATTTTTTGCAAGGCAGTTTTGCTATATATAGTATTCTTGGCTACAGTTTTTTCTCTCTGCACTTTGTCTCATCCCACTTTCCTGGCCTGTGATATTTCTGGTGAGAAATCTGGTAATCTTGTGTAAGCTCCTTTGTATGTAATGAGTTGATTTTCTTGAGCCGCTTTGAAGATTCTCTCTTTGTCTTTTACTTTTGACTATTTTATTTTGATGTATCTCGATAGTTCTCTGAATGTGTATTAGAAAGAAACCAGCATAGCAAATGTTATTTCATGGATAAAATACATCTCCTTTTAAAATATTGTAAGTAGGCTGGCTGCATGGACTGGCGTTTAAGGCAGCCAGCCCCAACATGCCAACTGCATGGTTCAAGGCCTTGTCCTAGTAACTTGAGAAACACACTAGCCGTATGTGTGTGTATGCCAAAATCCCGGAAGGAGGGAGAGAGGAGGAGAAGGGATAGTGGTATGACCATTCCCCTTGAGGGATGCTTGTCTTCCTCCTCTCCCTCTGTCACTTTCTGTCAAACCTACTCACCCTCTAATTAAAAAAAAAAAAAAGTAACAAAAATTATTATAAAACGTAAATTCATTCTTAAAGAAAAATTTAAGTAAATAGCATAGGTGATAGGGACCAGCAGAAGGCATGATGGCTATGTCATTGGACTCCCATGTAGTTGACCACGGTTCAAATCCCAAACCTGGCAACTTAAAACTCACACCAGGCACATGTGCATGTGTGCTCAAAATCCTGAGAGGAGAATGGAAGAGAAGGGATTGCAGTGAGGCCATCCCCCTAGGGGGTGATTTCTTGCTTTATGTCTCTGTTTCTCTCTGTTTCTTCAGCAAGCACTCATGTCCTATAGCAAAAATCTCTCTTAAAAAAAAAAAAAAAAAAAAAAACAGGATAGGTGATAGGAGGATATGAAATTGCGAAAGTGCTAACTCATCCTTCACTTTGCGCTTCGCTCCCATATTATCCCCAATCCTGGCACAATCTTGACACTCAAACCTAGTTTAGAAGCAAGCCCTGAGTCAGAGCAGTTGTCATCACCAAGCCTCCATGTATCTTGGAAGAAGAGAATCAACAGAGCTGTTGTATCCAAACTTGATCTTGCAGATGAAAAAATTGAACCCAGAGCCAGAGCGGACTTCCCCGAGGTTCCCCAGCAAGTTCATGGCCAGCATCTGGCCACTCTAGCACTCCGACGACCTGCTTTGCCCTTTGCTTTTCTTTCACAGAAGCTCCTGCCCATCTTTTGCCTCATCCAGACGTTCGGATTGGAGGTCTGGACCCTGGGTGCACAGAGAGCTCCCACACTGTGGGGGACAGCCAGTCTCCGTCCTGATCTGAGCATCCACCAGGGTCCTCTCGCTGTGCACGCTCTCCTGGTCTCTGATGCTTTGAGAACTAGAGTCTTCAGAGCCAGCACCCGGACTCCGAGGCACAGGTTCTCCAAACTGCCAGCCCTCAGGGCTCTTGGCTTCACTTCCCACCAAGGGAGGTTAAGGATGTACTGGGGTCCCAGAGCTATTCAGTC
Organism: Tupaia tana; assembly: GCA_026018925.1. Lineage (NCBI taxonomy): Eukaryota > Metazoa > Chordata > Mammalia > Scandentia > Tupaiidae > Tupaia > Tupaia tana. The sequence goes on from JAKSZU010000010.1 coordinate 33,212,964, forward strand.
CAGAACCAGGATCAAAACTGGATGTTCTTTACAGAGTACCCCACTATTTGGGTGACCAAATGGAGCAGGCTGAAATGAACTCTCTGGGAAGGGAGTGAGTGCCCATCCCTGGAGCATTTAAGAAGAAGCTGGACATCCCACCATAATCGCCCTGTAACTGGGATGCAGGAGATTTTAGTGCAAGGTACTTCTAGCACAGGGCTGTGCTCAGTGAGGTTTGGTGTCTGAGTCACTGAAGGTCTTTGCTCTGGGGATTTCTGGCTTGTTGGGGTTTTCTAGCTGGTGCCAGGGGGCTGGGTTATTTCACGTCCCCAGCATAACTGGGCACTACTAGGAAAGCTTTTTTTTAGAGGTTTTTGCTATAGGGCGTGTGTGCTCGCCAGACGGACAGAGCCAGACAGACAGAAAGCGAGAAATCACCTCCCCAGGGGGGATGGCCACGCCGCAATCCCTTCTCCTCCATTCTCCTCTTGGGATCTTGGGCACGTATGCACATGCACACGTGCCCGGCGTCAGTTTAAGCCACCGGGTCTGGGACGCAAACCACGGTCGACTACGTGGGAGTCCAGCAACAAAGCCATTACACTAACTGCTGGTCCCCTAGGAAAGCTTTCAGGGAAAGATAGTGAGGACAGTTTTCATTTATTTGTCCTTTCGTAGAAAAGAAAGACAAATGAAAATACTTTTGCTAACGGCTTATCTTTTTTGGGGGGGGCGGATTTTCACTATAGGGCCCGTGTGCTCACCAGACAGACAGAGAGAGACAGAGAGACAGAAAACAAGAAATCACCCCCCAGAGGGGATGGTCATGCCTCAATCCCTTCTCCTCCATTCTCCTCTCGGGATCTTGGGCACGCACGCACATGCGCCCGGCGTGAGTTTTGAGCCACCGGGTCCGGGACGCGAACCGCGGTCGACTACGTGGGAGTCCAGCGACACAGCCATTATGCTAACTGCTGGACCCCACTAACTGCTTATCTTTTAAGAGCTCCATGGGAGATGTATGTACTGGGCACTGTGTGTGTGTGTGTGTGTGTGTGTGTGTGAGAGAGAGAGAGAGAGAGAGAGAGAGAGAGAGAGAGAGAGAGAGAGAGAGAGAGAGAGAGAGAGAGAAGGGGGCAGGGCGGGACACTAAAACTGCTGTGCTCAGACTGAAAAGAATAATGGATCCAGCCAAGGCTGGAGTTGTGCTCAGGGACTGAGGGGATTGTGGTTCCCTGGGGTACTTCCCCAAAGTGGCCACTGGAGGGAGCCCAAGGGGCCGCTCTCAGCTGCACCACAGGCTTGGTACATGGAGAGCATCCCCGAGTTGACTCATGGTGGAGTGGGTGAGATGCCAAGGTGGTGCAGGGCAATGTATCTCAGATTTCTAATTTTTAATATCATATGGGTTCCTGCATTCTAGGGAACTTTGCTGGGAAGAGTTTGAGCCGGAAGGGAGAGAACAATGCAGAGAGGCAAATTGGGGCAGACTTCTGCTGAGACCTCCTCTCTAACTCCCCTCTCACACCCCAACAACACACATACGCACACACGTTCTCAGCCCTGGGCTAGGAGGGAAGCAGCAGACTCAAGGAGCAAGAGAGGCTCAAAAGCAACACGATGATCTGGCAAGAGGAAAGGTAGAAGTGGGTGTGAGTGTGCACTTGTGTGTGGGTGTCTGCATGAACTTCCTGTCCTTTTCCAGATAGAACAGCTGGTTATTGAGCCTGTTTTTCGAGCTGCCAGATGCCCAGCCGAGCTGCTTGTTACAGTCACCACTGTCTGCCTCCATACCGAGAAGCAGGGTCATCATTAAGAATCGTGTACATGGGGCCAGCAGATGGCATAGCGGTTATGTCGCTGAACTCCCGCGTGACCAAAGGCAGTTCAAGTCCTAGACCCAGTGGCTTGAAAATCCCACTGGGCACGTGTGGGTGTGTGCCCAAGATCCTGGAAGGAGAATGAAGGAGAAGGGATTGTGGCATGTCCATCCCCCCGGTGGGGTGGTTTCTCTCTTTCTCATGGTCTCTGTCTCTCTCTCCAGCACCCTAAGGCAAAAACCTCTTTTTAAAAAAACAAAAGAACCATGTATAAGAATGTAGCAAAAAAATTCTGTGACATAGTAAATGATCAAATCAGATTAAAGAGTAGTAGTTGTATGTGCACTGTATGTACATACATATATATATATATATATATATATATATATATATATATACTATTAATGATGGTTAAATCGACCTCTACGAGAGGGCCTGTGGCTGTACGCGGGGACTCCTCTTTGGAGGCTACAGGGCTGACGAAAATCTGCTAAAGTCCCTGTGGAAGCAAAGTAGAAGTTCCTAAGAACAGAATGGATGGAGAAGAGAAAACTTACGGTGGCTATGAAGGCCCTGATGCCATGTATGTCAAATTGATATCTTCTAATGGTCACAAATTTATTGCAAAAAGAGAAGATGCACTAATATCAGCAACAATAAAAGCTATGTTGAGTGGCCCAGGTCAGTTTGCTGAGATTGAAACCAATGAGGTCAATTTTAGAGCGATTCCGTCACATGTGCTATCAAAAGTGTGCATGTATTTTACCTACAAGGTTCGCTATACTAACAGCGCCACAGGGATGCCTGAATTCCAATTGCACCTGAAATTGCACTGGAACTGCTGATGGCTGCGAACTTCCTAGATTGTTAAATAAAATAAATTATAATAAACTGTTAAATGTTTTCAGTATTTCAAAAAAATTTATCTCTACAATTCAAATTATTGTAACTGTCCAAAAATTTTTAAGAATTATTATTTTTTATTTATTATTATCATTTTTCAACTTGACTAGAGAGAGAGGGAAAGTGAGAAAGCAAGTCACCAGGTCCAGGACCTGAACCACGGTCAACCATGTGGGAGTCCAGTTCCTCAACCTCCATGCCACCTGCCAGCCGTATTGTCAAAATTTTTTGCATCTAAACTTGGGCCTGCAAATGTGTTGCATTTGTAAAAGGAAAAATAATCTAGTAACAATCCTTTGTTTTTCAAGTGTGAGAGAGAGTCCACGGCCTGCATTGACTTCAGGTTCCTGTTATTGGAAGTAGGGATTTCTGTGAGCCCTGGGCAACCGTCCAGGCTGTCAGTGGGCATGACCTAGTCAAGGCATGGACTTCGCAGACCAAGTCAAAGAGGGCACTGCAAGATCCTGCTCTGGCAATTCTTAGTTCCCAGAGAAAGCAAATTAAAAATAATCTGTCGGGCTGGCGGATGGCATGGTGGTTAAGGGCGCTGGACTCCCACGTGGCTGACTGCAGTTCGAGTCCTGGACCTGGCAGCTTACTTTCTCACTCTCTCTCTCTCTCTCTCTGTCCCTCTCTGATCAAATTAAAAATAAATAAATGAATAAATAAATGACCAAGATTTAAAAAAATCATCTGTCAACAAAATAACTCATTGAGCATGGCTTCTAATAAAGTAAAACACTCAATTTTTATTTTATTTTTCTTTATCCACAATAGAGCACATGCACGCATGTGAGAGTGAGAGAGAAGAATAAGCACCCTCCACAAGGTCTGGCCACACCGTAACCCCCTTTCTCCAGGCCTCCAGCTCGTAGGGTCCTGGGCACTCCCCTGTGAGCCCAGTATGTCTCAGGCTGACCAGGCCGGGGACTCGAAACCCTTGATGTGCAGGATCCAGCCACTGTCATGAGCAAGCGCACCACCACTGTGCCACGGAGCCAGCTCTCAGTTTTTATTAAAATATTTTTGTTAAAACATGTGCGAGGGGACCAGCAGGTTGGGTGGTGGTTAAGGTGCTGGACTCTCACATGGCCAACCACAATTTGAGTCCCAGGCCTAACGACTTGAAACACACGCTGGGCACATGTGCATGCATGCCCAAAATCCTAGGAGGAGAATGGAGGGGAAGGGACTGAGGCACAGCCATCCCCCGGGGGCCGATTTCTCACTTTCCCTCTCTCTGTCTCTCTCTCTCTGGTGAGCACATGCACTCTATGACAAAAACCTTAAAAAAAAAAAAAAAAAGTCTGGGGACCAGCAGTTAGCGTAATGGCTATGTCGCTGGACTCCCATGTAGTCGACCACGGATCGAGTCCCAGACCCGGTGACTTAAACTCATGCCGGGCATGTGTGCATGTGTACCCAAGATCCCGAGAGGAGAATAGAGAAGAAGGGATTGCAGCATGGCCATCTCCCCAGGGGTGGGGGTGATTTCTCACTTTCTGTCTCCCTCTGTCTGTCTGGTGAGCACACGTGCCCTATGGCAAAAACGTCTCAAAAAAAAAAAAAAAAAAAAAAAAGTCTGGATACAACCAGAACTGGGGTGTATGTGAGAATCTTCCAGCCTAATATTCTCATTTCACAGACAACGCCTTAGGATCTGGCATCAGTTCTCACTAAGGCCCTTCTAGAGACGCTTCCAGGTTGCCCCAGGTGCTGGGAGTAGAGAGAAGGTACCGTTCCCATTGGAGGGAGGCTGAGGAGGACATGCCGGCACCTTGGTCGGCCCCTGTGTGGAGCTCTCGCTCACAGGCCTGTGCTCCCCAGAGCCTTGCCTCACCTGCCCTCAGGCCCCAGCCTGTGCTGAACCCAGGTCTGGGAACAGGAAGTGCTTGGAACCTTCCCTGATGTTGCCATGGTGCCCACAACGACCCAGCAGGAAACCAAAGGCAAGCTCCCCTGCCAAAGCACCTTGGCCCACAGAAGAGAAGGGCGAGCCCCAGATACTATGAGAGCTTTCAGGATTTGAGTTTAGAAGGTGACCAGGCCCAGCTCTACTGTTATTCAGAGACCAGTGCCTTGAAAGGCCCGCCATTTAATGAGCTTCACCTGTAAACATACTCGAGGCGGGCGAAAGGGCTGCAGGACTGTAAGTACGGTTGGCACTTTTCATCCACTTGGGAAACCAAGGACACCATCCTAGCAACAGGTACTGCCTGGACTTGGCTCCATCTGGTCAGCCTGGCGGGGGGCGGGGGCTTTGGGGATTCCCTGCGGGGAGACAGGAGGGCCCTTGGAGCCCAGAAACCGTGCGGGTAGCTCCTGCCCACTCAGAGGGACTCAGGAACGGACTCTGAAAACCCACTAAGGGGAGATATTGCCTGGTGGGATGAGAAAAGAACAGCCATATCTCCAGGCACTGAGGTTCCCTGCATTTCAAGATCAGCTGAGAAGACTCCTAGATACTGAGTCAAAGAAAGCGGAGCTTGAGTAGCTCAGCTCAGGGCGGACCCACCCTCCCCCACACTGAGGCAGTGTCCTGTAGGCAAGGAGACTCCTGCCTGGTGTGGCGTACTCTGTGCCAATCAGTTCTGCTTTCAAAATAGCGTTCCTCTCTCCTCTGGGCTTAAGTAAGGAGCCATGTGAGGGACCAGCAGGTAGCGTAATGGCTATGTCGCTGAAAATTGTAGTGAAGGTAATTAACAGGAAAAGAAAAGCCCGTCTGCTCAGGTGGAATGGGAATCCCATGATGCAGGGATCGTGGTGTTTTGCTCAATCCCATATCCAGAAAGAACTAACACGGCCCTGCATATGGCAGCTGCACAGAAAATACTTGAATGAGTGAGCAGTCTACTTCCCAGTACCATGGCTAGAATGCAGGCCCAGTTCTGTCCGTACAACAGCCCAGAGTCAGCCGAGCTCTTGGCCCACGAGGGGGCTTCCGCGGGTTTTGCCTGCTTATCCGCTTCCCCTTCTCCTCCCCAGGGTTGCTCTGGGGAACCACCCAGCCCACCCCGCTGGCAGTCTGGTTGGGATTGTGAATCAAAGTGTCTGCCTTCCTGAGGTCAAAAGGTGGGCCTCTGATCTAAGCTAGGCCCGTTGGGCTCACATGTTAAGAATTTGGATTCAGGGACCAGCAGTTAGCGTAGTGGCTATGTCGCTGGACTCCCACGTAGTCGACCCGCGGTTCATGTCCCGGACCCGGTGGCTTGAAACTCACACCGGGCGCGTGTGCGTGCGCATGCGTGTCCAAGATCCCTAGAGGAGAATGGAGGAGAAGGGATTGCGGCATGGCCATCCCCCCTGGGGGGTGATTTCTTGCTTTCTGTCTCTCTGTCTCTGTCTGTCTGGCGAGCGCACGCGCCCTATAGCAAAAATAAAAACCTCTTCAAAAAAAAAAAGAATTTGGATTCAGTGGCCAGCAGGTGGTATAGTGGTTAAGGCGCTGGACTCTCAGATGCAGTTCGAGTCCCAGACTTGGTGGTTTGCTTTCTCACTTTCCCTTTCTTTCTCTCTGGTCAAAATTTTTAAAAATGACAATAACGAATAAAATTAAATAAATAATTCTAAAAAAAATTAAAAAAGAATTTGTATTCAGCAGAATCACACATGCTGAATCGTGGGGCAGCTGATTCATCCTAGAGACAGCATCTGACAGAGATCACCTCTGGCGCTAGCCCCGGGTATGCACAAACACACACGGCATGCCATCAATCAGATTCGTTTCTGTTGCTTGCAGCCAAACTGCTCTGATAATGTTCAGACACAACCGGAAAGTCCTTCCATTCACACTCTTTCATGGCCCTCTAAGCTAAAATGATTCTAAGTCTTTTGGGCTCCTGGGTGGCCCTGGTCTGTACCCATTTTGGGGACTTAATTATTACTATCACCCCTTTTAATCTCCTGGACTGAATGATAAAATTATATGATCAACCCACTTATAGTCATTCTTTGGCCCACATCGCCTTGACAAAGAATAAAGAATCATGGGTTATTGCCTATTTTTTTTTCTAAGCAATGTTTATAGCATATTAGTAAACATTTTTTTTTTTTTTTTTTTTTTACTATAGGGTGCATGTGCTCACCACAGAGCCACACCACAATCCCTTCTCCTCCATTCTCCTCTCAAGATCCTGGGCATGCACACACACTCACTTGGCATGAAGTTTAAGCCACTGGGTCCAGGACTTGATCCATAGTCAGCCATGTGGGAGTCCAGTGACATAACCATTATGCCATCTGCTGATCCCTGGCAGACAGCTTTCAGTCTACTAATGTGTGGTTTTTTTTTTCCATTTCATTTATTCATTTATTTATTTTAATTTGACCAGAGAGAGACACAGAGAGAGAAAGAGGGAAAGCGAGAAAGCAAGCCACCAGGTCCAGGACTCGAACCATGGTTGGCCATGTGGGAGTGTCCAGCACCTTAATCACCACGCCACCTGCTGGTCCCACTAATGTGCTTTTTTAAAAAGTAGATATTCTTGGAACCAGCAGATGACATAATAATTACATTGCTTGACTCCCACATGGCTGACGTGGTTCTAGTCCTGGACCTGGAGGCTTGAAACTCATGCTAGGCATGCATATGTGTGCCCAAAATCCAGAGAGAAGAATGGAGGAGAAGGGATTGCAGTGTGGCCATCCCCCCGGGAGGTGATTTCTCGCTTTCTGTCTCTGTCTCTTCGGCAAGTGCTCAGCCCTATAACAAAAATCTCTCTAAAATAAATAAATAAATAAGGGACCAGCATACAGTGTAATGGTTACATTGCTGAACTCCCACATAGTTGACTACAGTTCAAGTCTCAGACCCGGTGGCTTAAATCTCACACCGGACACGTGTGCGTGCATGCCCAGGATTTTAAGAGGAGAACAGAGGAGAAAGGGATGGTGATGAGGCCATCCCCCTGGGGGGCAGGTGATGTCTTGCTTTCTGTCTCTTTTGGTGAGCAAAAAATCTCTCTCAAAGAAATAAATGGACTAGATATTCTCCTGATTTGATAAATAACTCACATTTGAGGCTTACTCATTATTACTTTTGTGTCAAAATATAGATTCTCTCTTTTTTTTTTTTTTGATTGTCAGAGAGAATATAAACTTACCATAAAGAGACAGAGAGACAGAGAGCAGGAGGGAGAAAGCAGTCCCTCATAGTGCGTGGTCATGGTGCAATCCCTCCTCCACTTCATCCTGCTGGGATTCTCGGCACACATGCACACATGCCCAGCATGGATTTCAGGCTGCTGAGGCCAGGATTCAAGCTGTGACAAGCAATGTAGAATCCAGGTTCCTTAACTACGAGGCTACGGGGTTGACCCAAAATACAGATTCTTTAGGTCAAACTCCTCCATAGTACGTTGGAGAGATTCTTCAAAAATTTGTTTAAAATTTCATCTTCAGCTCTTTTGTCTTCTAGGTGCTTATCTTTTTCCCACCGTGCAAATCTCCACGTCGTTCATGAAAATGTTGAATTCGGTAAGTCGATCAGCTTCAGGTAATGGGGAGAAAAAAACAGCACTCGGTCGTAGACCTGTGGCCAGCTTCCCACGAGGAGCTGGGTCCTGCCCCACTGAGGCACTCCAGCTGTATTGGCTGTCTGCTGGAAAGATCACGTCAGGGCAGGGCCATCCAGAAAACAGGGCAGCCCCACTGCCCGAGACCGCCACTGACGTCACACTACAGCAGGGCTCCATCTCGATTCAGGTCCCACGGTTTTCATCACCCACCATGTTCTAGGCACTGCACCAAGGCCTAGTATTTTCCAAACTTTATTCTATCTTTTGAACAACTCTAGAAGCAAGGTCACTGCTACCACCACCACCATCATTGCCTTCGTCATTACCGTGTCATCACCATCACAGTCACCAGTCATCATCCGTTATCCTCATCTTACATATGAGCACCAAGAGGTCATACTCACCCAAGGCCATGCAACCAGGACGTGGCAACAACAAGATTTAAACTTGGATTCTTCAGTCCACGACCCTCCCCTCCACTCTGTTGGTGCCCGGGTGGCTTAGGATCAATCGCATTCTTCTCAAAAGGTCTCTCACGTGTTTTATTTTTTGCTAGGTTTCTTTGAGCCATCAGTCTGAGGTTTATATTTATGCTGAGTGTTCTCCTGCTCTCTTAAGGATGTTGCCAAAATCCCCTTGGGGGCCTCAAGGAAACTTTCCAGTAAAAATCCCTGCCCATTGAGCACATAACCACAAGAGTTGGGAATCCAGTGTTCAAACAAAAACTCGCACACAGATAGCCACAGCAGCACTATTCATAGCGGCCCAGACGCAGAAACAACCCAAGTGGCCATCAGCTGATGAATGGGGAAACAAACTGTGGTCAAACCACATGATGGAATAGCATTCAGCCAGAACAAGGAATAAAATATGGATGAACCACAAAAGCTCTATGTTCAATGCAGAAAGCCACACACGAGAGGTCATATATTGTACAATTCCATTTCTGTACAATATCTAGAATAGGCAAATCCTCAGAGTCAAAAGTAGATTTGTATTTGCCAGGATGGCGAGAAGAGACTGGGGAATGACAGCTAAGTGGATGCGGGGATTATTTGGGGAGGTATGAAAATGTCCTGGAACTAAGTAGTGATGATGGTAGTATCACATCCTAACTTACTAGATACCTCTAAACCCTGTACTAGAAAATGGGTAAAATGGTCAATTTTATATTCCATGTATTTTGCTACAGTGAAAACGAGTCCCTGGTCAAGATTTCCTCAGTTTAGCATTTTTCTGAATCACATGTTAGAAAGTACTTACAGAACAGTACTTGAAACTTCCCTTCTTGTGGATTCTTTAGAACTACCTGCAAAAACAACCTTTTCCCTGGCACCTCCTGCTCTAGATCCTAAATTCCAAGTTGCCTTTGTAGCTTGAGCCCTCAGCCTATGAAATGGAACACACTGACCTTAAGGCAATGCCCGTGAGAAATACTGGCTACGTTTGACAATTGACCAGCATTTTACAATTTGTCTTGATTTCTTTCTGCTGTACAATTGGGAAAAGCTGATGTTTATGGAAGGCTAAAAAGAAATGTCTTTCTTTGATTTCCAAGCAGCACAAAACACGACTGGAGCGCCAAATAGTTGGGTCAACCAACAGGTGGCGTTTCCCCAAGGAGCCTTTCTCCGGGGACTTGCTTGCACTCTCCCAGAGGTGCAAGGCTCTGAGTGCAGACTTCGATGAAGTTCTGAAGAGCCCTGACAGGTAGGGAGAACCAAAGGGCCCTGGCAGGAAGTGGCCTATCAAGTGAACTGCATTCTGGGAGGGAAGTTGCCTGATGCTTGGGTCTTTCTGATTGGTTCGAGGACTGTCAGGGCACATCTGCAACTATCCCTTAGCCAAAGAGGGGGTCACAAGCGACCACTTTGTCTGAGAATGTCTCTGGGTGGTGACCAAGGCGGACAGAAAGACTCACAATGTTTTCCTCTAGATTTACCTTTACTATGGCTAACTTTGGGCCCTAACAGAATTCAAAGTTTATCATCCAGGGACAAACCCATTTCCTGAAATAACAAACAGTTCAGGCTTCGTGTTTGGACATCTCTCATGAATGTTATTTCTACCCAGTCAGTTGATCCCACCTCAATCCCATGGTATTCTGAGCGGCAGGCTAGACCATCCCTTCCTCAGGTTCTGGGTTCTCTCGTGCTTCTCCTGGGGACGCAGAGCTGGGCCCGATTGAAGAAGGAACACGAATCTTTCTGGCTTGATGGTACTCTGCCTCCTGGGCTGGCAGCGTCTCTCTGCGAACTCACAGTCAAATCTACCTGAGCAAGGGCTGCCCCGCTTGGACAGCATCTGGCATGCAAGAACTCCTTGCTTGTTTTCTTTTCTTTTTTGGTGTGTGTGTGTGTGTGTGTGTGTGTGTGTGGCCACATCGCAATCCCTTCTCCTCCAATCTCCTCTTGGGATCTTGGGCACGCACGCACATGCACCTGGTGTGAGTTTAAGCCACCAGGTCTAGGATTCGAACCACGATTGACTACATGGGAGTCCAGTGACATAGCCATTACACTAACTTCTGGTCCCCCCTTGCTTGTTTTCTGCACAAGTATCCAAATCTTTGTCCCCGAGGCCCTCTGGAAAGCTCTGCTCCATTGCCCAGTTCCTTAGACCAGGATCAGGCTGAAGAAGTCAGTGTTGGATCTGGGCCTGGGAATAAAGACAAACTGACCCAAAACCCGATGAGGAGCTGGGCAGCAGGAACAAAGGGTCTCTGGGAGTCAGTTTGTGGCATCACGGAACTAAGCAGAGGGCGGTGGCCTGAGAGGTGGGATACAGAAACCCGAGGACAATGGCGGTTAGTGTGCTGGGCATTCGAACTGTGAATAGTCTATAAGACTGGTTTAGAATCCCCACTTCTCTACTGGCTAGTAGTGTAACCTTTAGCCAATGACTTAACCTCTTTTAAGTTCAGCTTTCCGTCTATAATATGTTAATAATAGGGGCCAGCATGTGGTGTGGTAAAGGGCCCTGAACTCCCACGTGGCCAATCTCAGTTCAAGTCCTGGACCTGTGACTTGCTTTCTCATTTTCTTTCTCTTTTTCTCTCTCTGATCAACCTGGAAAATAATAATAAATTTAAACAAAATAATTCTTTTAAAAAGAATGTTAATAATACCATTGCCCTTTAAGAATTGTCTTGAAGATTAAAATCAAACAATATGTGTCTTATGCGCTTAGCACTATTTCTGGCAAATAACAGTTGCTCGATAAACATAATCATTATCTTTGTGGCCCAAGTAGTCGTACCTTCCCCAAATCCAAGCACCTGCCTCCAACACAACAGATGCAAGGGAGTTAGTTTGACATCATCTTTCTGATAGCATAATCTCCTTCTTCTGTAAATCTGCCTCTTTCTCTTATACTGGGGAACAACAGGTGAGTCCAGAGGCAGCCGACCCCAGCAGGCACTCTGGATACTCATGTATGGGTGCCCAGGTGATCCAGGCTCAGCTCTGCTCTAAGGCCTCTCCTCTTCCTGAGACAGTGGGCTAACCTGGCATATGTTTGTCATGGTAATGTCAGAGGACAAGAGGTCAAGCCTCGGGACCAGCAGTTAGCATAATGGCTATGTCGCTGAACTCCCATATAGTCGACCACAGTTCGAGTCCCGGACCCGTGGCTTAAACTCATGCCTGGCGCGTGTGCGTGCGTGCCCAAGATCCTGAGAGGAGAATGGAGGAGAAGGGATTGCGGCGTGGCCATCCCCCCTGGCTGGTGATTTCTCACTTTCTGTCTCTCTGTCTCTCTCTTTCTGGCGAGCGCACGCACCCTGTAGCAAAAACCTCTCCAAAAAAAATTTTTTTTAAAAGAGGTCAAGCCTCCAGGCACGAGCACTTTCCAAACCTTCCGTGAGCATTATGTTCACTAACAACCCCATTAGCCTTGGCTAGTCGCTTAGCCAAACTCCAAGTCAAGGAACAGGAAATACACTCCATTTCTGTGGAGAGGGAAACTGCAATGTTACACACAAACATGGAGTCGTGGGAAGGGACAAAGAATTGAGGCCATTGGTGCCGTCTACCAAGTGTGGAAAACTGATTTTCCTTTCTTTTTCCTTTCCTTCTCTTTCCTTTCCTTTTCCTTTTCCTTTCCTCTTCTTTCTTTCTTTAGAGGGCATGTGCACTCTCCAGAGAGACAGAGGAGAATGGGAGAAAGCACCCCCCCATGGGGAGTGGTCACACTGCAATACCTTCTCCTCCACTTCTCCCTCATTTTACACACTACCTGATTCTCAAGCCACTGGGTCCAGGACTCGAAATGCACAGTCAGCCATGTAGGATCTGGCTGCCTTAGCCACTAGGCAAGGGAGCCAGCCCTGATTTTCTATAATAATATCAAAATTATATTTTATTTATTTTCATAGTAGGGATTTATTCCCCGTGGTTATGAGAAACTTCTTGAGAAAAAAATAAGAAAGGTTTTATTTGATTTACAAATAAAGGACTTATTCCTGGTTACTCGGGTACCTTCAGACATCGGACAACTGTCACGTGACAGGCCCCAGGGTGGTGAGGGGTGTAGAACTTTACCATGCAACATACACATATCTCCCAAAGCACACTGTAGCTAAGGTCTGCCCCAACAGGCAAGCCATGTTCTTGTCTTTGATGCTGTTGCTACTTCTCCACTGGGGGGCACTGTCTACTTGACCAGAGCTGAGCCAATCTGTAATTAACTACCCGAGGAAAGGGTCACTCACAGTAGGAAGCTGAGGTAACTAGCTCCCGTTTTCCCATTCATTTCAGTATGTAATTGGGCCTCTTACAGTTGGTGCTGTGGGTGATGCCTGGCTGGGCAGCACTTCTGGTTTTGTTTGTGGATTCCATGATGCAGCGAGCTCTTGGCTCCACCGCTCAGATCTGCATAGGGATCATCAAATCATCGGTCTTCCTTGTCATGCCCTGGAGCGTAGGGTATGGGAGAGGGTGGGCTGAGAGATGGGAAATGTCATCTTTCTTTCAAATAACCTAATCTTTTTGTGCCTTATTTCTTTATCTGCAAGCTGGGGTTGCTGTCTTAAGGGGTTGCCATGAGAATTACAGTCTCTGATTTACCATGCTTTGACTTAGGATTTTCAACTTTATGATGGTATGGGCTACCACTTATTTATTTCTTTAAAAACTGACAATGACTTTGGCCTAACAAAAAATAGAAATTACATTCCGTTTTCCACTTGCAGTGCAATATTCACTAAATTATGGGAGATATTCAACATTTTATTACAAAGTAGGCTTTGTGTTAGATAATTTTACCCAACTTTAGGCTGAGGTAAGGATTCTGATCATGTTTGAGGTAGCCCAGGCTAAGCTATGATATTCAGAAGGTTAGCTATATTTTATGCATTTTCAATGTATGATATCTTTAATTTACAATTTTATCTTGGAACAAAACCCCATTGTAAGTCAAGGAGTATCTGACATAATTCATGTAAAGCACTTTTAGAGCAGTGTCTGGCCCATATAAACTGTCAATAAGCATGTGTTAAGCAGAGTCCCTGGCTTGACATGTTTATTGGCAGGCATGGACACACGCTGTCATCTAAACCTACAGGGGGTTCATGGTGCAAGGAAAAGGAATTCAGGTCTCTACCTACTCTTGGGCTAGTGACTCTGCTAGATGTTTTTCTCTCATATTGTTGGCAATGCCAAATCCATTCCGAGGTGGGAAGAGGTCATGCAAAGAGGCAGGACGCAAAGAAGGAATCCCCCAGAGTTTTACTGGAGAGCGATTGTAGGGAAGTGGGACTAGAGACTGATGACCCATGTTACGGAGGCAACTGAAGAACAAATCTCCATACCAGCAGTTAGCATAGCGGCTATGTCACTGGACTCCCACGTAGTCAACCGCGGTTCGAGTCTTGGACCCAGTGGCTTAAACTCACACCGGGCGCGTGTGCGTGCGTGCCCAAGATCCCGATAGGAGAATGGAGGAAAAGGGATTGTGGTGTGGCCATCCCCCCTGGGGGGTGATTCCTCGCTTTCTGTCTCTCTGTCTCTGTCTGTCTGGTGAGCGCATGCCCCCTATAGCAAAAAACCTCTCAAAAAAAAAGAACAAATCTCATACTCAGTGCCAGGCATTCCAAATTTTACTCCTCCCAACGCCTGCAAAGAGGGTATTATTATTATCTCTGTTTTGTGAAAGAAAGCACTGAGACCAAGGGCCTAGTCCAAGGTCAAGTAGCAGAAAAAGGAAAGGACTGGGATCCTGCCCCAGGTCTCTGTGACTCTTCCCAGTTAATCAAATTGGAGTTTTGCACATTTAAAGGATCAAGCCAGAAGCCCTTTGGATGGTTTGTTGGATGGTTTGTTGCAGGAAGTCCATTTGTCCATGAGAAACGAATGGCAGTTCCCTTTCCCTTCTCCCTTTGTCCTTTGTGGGGCATAAATTGGAGGAGTGAGCTCCCAGCCTGTCAGCACATTTTCAGTACCCCACCTGCATCTCATCTCGGGCCATTTAGTCCCAAACACTGAAGAGGACAACTCACAGATGCCACTGCCCTTTGCCCTTTTTTTTTTTTTTTTTTTTTTTTTTTTAGAGAGAGAGAGAGAGATTTTTGCTATAGGGTGTATGTGCTCCCCAGAGAAACAGAAAGTAAGAAATGACCTCCCGGGAGGATGGCCATGCCACAATCCCTTCTCTTCCATTATCCTCTTGGGATTTTGAGCACACATACACAAGCACCAGCATGAGTTTCAAGCTGCTAGGTCCAGGACTCAAATCGCAGCCAACCATGTGAAAGTCCAGCGCCTTAACCACTATGCCACTGCCCCCCTAATTGCTTTTTCAATGGTCCTAAAATCAGCCCTCAGATTCTATGGAATCTGCATGATAAATGATGTATCTGGACGAGCACCCATGACAGCCAGGAGAAAGCAGTGTGGTTACTACGGTGTCTGGCATCTCCCAGCTCAGGCGATGACAGTGATGTTTATGAGGGTAGCTGAGCTCATGAGCATTGCCCCATATTTTCCAAAGTCCGTTGTTCCATTTTGAGATCACAGTCTGAACTCTTGACCCTGGTCAGCTCTTTCCAGACGTGTCACCCAAGTCACCAGGGGAATTGAGAAAGCGAGTGGGGGTGGCTTGAGTCAGGTCCCTGTTTCTGTTAGATAAACAGCTCAATCTCCCACCACCTCCCTGAAGCTGAGTCACTTGGAGCTATCCCTCCGCTTGGAAAGGGCAGCACGTAGTCAATATTATTTTGGACACAGGCTCCTAACCCAGCCTTCTTCCAAGCACTCTGGCCTGAGAGGGTTCCTGAAATCATTTGAAAACATCATGGTAAATTTGACACGGCATTACACAAACCAGATGTGGTCGTCCATCAAATGTCTCTTGGCTGGTTGATTTCCTTGGGATGACCATATTCGAACTGAAAATGTGACTCAAATTTTGTTTCATTTCCTTGCTCGGTATGCTGAGCACACAGTGTTTACAGAAAAGCATCTTGTCTGTGTTTCCTTTATGCAGTCAATGGGTATTTACTGAGCACTTGCACGACGGCCTGTGCTAAGGTTGCAGTTCCATAGCATTTATGGACAAGCGTCTCACCTATATTGTCATTCATTCATTCAACCAATAGTTTCTGAACACCTGTATGATGGCTTGAGGTGGGGTCATGGCAAGAAATAAATGAAAAGGCCCAAGACACTACAGAAGGAGTTTAATGGGGGTAATCCCAGCGCAGGCAGTGTTGGGAAGGGCCAATGGCCCAGCATTCCATCAACTAATCTTATTCTGAAGGATGAATCAAAGTTCCTCGAGGCACAGAACACTTGGGCAGAGGAAGAAGCTCCTGTGAAAGAGTGCAAGCAGGAGCTGCTGGCTCCAGCTGCTGAGAAGGGCTGGAAGAGCACATAGGGATGGGGCTGCAGAAATAAGCTGGAGCCTGTTGGCAGTGCTAAGAAGTCTGAGCTTTCTCTCGGGAACACTGAGGAGACACTGGGGAATTCTAAGCAGGCGAGAGATAAGACCAGTTTTGCATTTTATGTGGCATTCAAGTGGAGGAGGGGTGGAAGCTGGGGGACTGGCAGTAACTGGGTGGAAGTTAAAATGACTTGGACAAAGATTGTAGCCATAAGGGCAAAGAGAGATGGAGATGGATGAATTTAAAAGATGCTTCATCAGGTCGATGCAAGTGAACAGATGCGGCATCCACTCAGCATGTTGGCATAGGTAACTGCAGTCTAGTGATGGCTGAAACAGAAACCTGGTGGAGAAGCAGGATAGGGCTTGGGTCAGATTCTGAGCTTAGTTTTTGGACATGCTCAGACTGGGAATAGTATGACACTAAGCAGAATCAGTGGTGAGTGAATGCCCTAGAAATAAAGCAGAGCCCTCTATTTTCTCTAGCAGAAATTTATTGAGCACCTACTGTATAACATTGTTCTAGACACTCCAATAGGAGATGCCACTCACGCAGCCAAGCATAGCCTCCAATGCCTCCTTGGCGAGGCTCACCTAAAAAGTGAAAATAGAAATCAACATTCTGAGCCAGCCATCAGCTTGTAGCTTATGAGACCAGCAGACAACTGGTGACCTGGGAGAACTCCCAGTGGGCAAGATGTGATGGGACGGTTGAGCGGGTGCTGTAGGGAAGCTTACCCTGGGACGAGGCATGCTGCAGGTAGAGAAAAACGTCAGTATTAGCTTCTGATTATTATTTTTTGTCTGTATTTTCCTTTGAGGTTAAATATTTCACAAATTCAAAAAATTCTCTCCGGGAATTTCAAGGATAACACCATCCAAAGCAGGGAGGCAGGTGAGTTTTTGTCACACATTGATGAACTCAGAATGTTGCTGTTTCAGGAGTGTCTTGAGGCCCTTCTGTAAGAAAACCAGCCCAATGACTGAGTCAGTAGTCTATAAGCTGCGATTCTTGTTCACTAACAGATGCCCTACCGATACGTCCCAAGCTGGCCAACACAGCTGCCTGTGTTAACGGCCACCATAAAGACAAGCGTGCTGATGTTGATAAGTAGCTTTGAGTTGGAAGACTAAACAGCACCATCACACCCAGTGGCTGTTCTTTGTCCCTTTGGGTTCTAACCAGCCATGACTTGAATGCCCACATGTGCACTTGTCCAAGAGGATGTTTCTGAAGCAGGATTACAAATCAAAGTAGGTCTAGTTAGATAGAAAAAAAGTTCATTAAACCTTGTGAAGAACCTGGCAGTTCAGTTCCTTCAGAGAGCTGTTTTTGGATAAACGTCACCCCACAGTGTGGTTGCCTGCAGTCAGAGCCAGTGTCTTTTCCAAGGAAAGTCTGGTAAGAATTCTTCTCACCCCTTTACTCCAATCAGCCAGGAGTAGTGTGGGGCCACCTCCTGTGAAGGAGAGAGACTTCTGTATTGATTAATGATATCTGCTATACATTGGCCATCCTGAATGAAAGTGGAAATGGATGTCCACGTGGAAACACGCTTTACCTACAGTTCTGTTCCTGCTTATAATGACTCTGGTGGGGTGGGTTTTCTCCTAACCTGGCATATCCAGACGACCTGAGGCAATCCAAAATTTGAACTATGAACCCAGGTTCTAAACTCCGGCACCAACAACATCACAAAATTAGTGAATAACAATAATAATCACTGGAAGGAGAAAGCAGTACCCAAAGTTTAAGGACAAAGCCAAACAATAAGTGGAGGGGTTCGTGATCCTCCACATCCTGTCTGGTGCTGAGCTTTAAGGTTCAGGAAAGTGCCCTGCACACCACCCTCTTCCCCCAGCTCTGCTCTAATGCAGGAGCTGAGCCACGCAAAACTCCCTCATGTCTTACTTGCCCTGGCATCTTTGGATCCTCCAATTGCACACCTCTCAAGTCTCTTTTTTTTTTCTTTTTTAAGGTTTTTGCCATAGGGCATGTGTGCTCTCCAGCAAAAGACAGAGAGACAGTGAGAAGGAAAGTGAGAAATGATTCTGCAGGCGGGATGGCCATGCTGCAATCCCTTCTCCTCCATTCTCTTCCTGGGATTTTGGGTATCCACGTACACGTACCTAGCATTTTTCAAGTCACCATGTTCAGGACTCAAACTGTGGCTGGCCCTGTGGGAGTCAGTGCTTTAATCACTGCACCACCTGATGGTCCCCAAAGTCTCTTCTTTTTTTGTTTATGCTATCCACAGGTTATAGTTCCCTACATAAAGACTTCTACAATTTGCAAAGAGCTTTCTTCACATGGTCATCTTATTTACTACTTTCTGATGAAATATGGGCTTTCTGGTGGTCCCAATTTTTTCAAGGAAGGTGAGGCTTATAGGAAAATTGCCCTCTTGGATGGACAGGATCTTCCTGTGTTGCACTTCGCTATTCCCTTTCAGATGGGTTATACTTCAGTACTAGTAGCCCAGTGGTTCTCAACAGGGGACCAGGGAATGATTTTGCTCCACAGGGGACATTTAACAATATCTGGTGACATTTTTGGTTGTCACAACTGGCAAGGGGAATGCTACAGGAATCTAGGAACACAAGCTATCCATAATACACGTGATAGCCCACACCACAGAGACATATCTGGCCAGAGAACTAGCTTGGCAATAACAATACTGCCAAGGTTGAAGAACACCATCATCGAGGAGGCCAAGCTGAGGGCCCCTCAAGAGTGACCCGGCCAGATTCCCTGCCCTATGAAGCCTCTTCCAGTTCACCAAGTTGAAGGGTTGGCTTATGTGCCTCTGAATCCTACAACGGTTCATAGGCAGCTGTCTAGGATGTTTATCACTCCCTGTGCTACTCCGTAAGATTGCTTATGGTATCCGCCTCAAAGCCAGTAAGCTCCCTGAGGCTCACACTTCACTGTTACGTTCCTGAAAGGCCCACGGAAACCACTTGCCCACTTTGTATACTTAAAAACTGTGATCAGACAAAGGAGTGTGAGGGAGAGCTCGATGCATCTTTGGACGGGGATGTTATTGGATCATTTGCTCAGCATCATTTTCTCTCTCCTCAGATGTGATTCTTGAATGCCTGGGCCTCAAGTGGGAACTCCACCAGCCTCAGCTTTTTCAGTCCAAGACCTTGGCCAACCTTTACTTGGTGGCCCTAGGACAGAGCACCACCAATCCCATGATGGAACTGAACAAGCTTCTGCGAGGTACTTTCTTGCCGTTACCTAGCACAGAAGTCCCAACACCTTCCAGTTTGAGGGACCCCAACTTGCCATTTGGTTACCTGCTTTGAGAACAGAGTCACTCTGGCAGTAAGAGCAAGGCTCCAGAGTGTGACCTCTTCACATAATTTAACCCCAGTTCCCTTGGTTGTAAAATGGAGATCATATCATTCTTATCACATGCTTTTAAAGACTAAAGAAGTCAATAGGTCTGAAGTTCTAGGACAATGTTTGGCACACTGTGAGTGCTCAGTTGTCCTTATAATAACCCAAATTTTGTCTGGTGAGCTAAGACGTAGAGACACTACCTACTTCTAAATGGACCGAAGAGCATTCTGGAAGGGAGACATATCTGTAGGGTTTGGGGCCCTAAGTATGCTGGTTAGAAATTTATGTATTCATCTATTGTCGTGTCTCTTCTTTTTTTGTTGTTGTTATTTTGGTTTTCTAGCTCACCACTTATTCCCAAAAGAACACAGATCACTTCTTTCTTTCTTTTTCTCTTTTTTAAGTTCTAACCATTTCCAATCTCCTCTTACCTGTTCCATAAATCTTCTTTAGCTACATTGCCAACTTCTTTTTTGGGCAACAGATTGGCAACACCTCAAGCTGACTCATAAGCAGGTGCCATGGAAAATTCAAAGCTCTCAAGCCAGCCAGCATGCCAGTCAGTAGGGGATTGCTTTTCTAGGACATGGCAGCAAAGCCCTCTTCTTCTGGAACCAGACAGGTAGCCGAAGCCCCTGGTCACAGCCCCACCCTGAGCCAAGAGAGCCTCGCTGCTTGCCTGAATCTGCCTAGCCCATGAGCCTCTGACTCAGCCCTTCCCCAGCTGAGCTGACAGTAAGAGCCAGCTATGGATTTCCCACAAAACGGTAACAACTTTGGCCTTTGCTCATGGTCTTCTTTACTATTTCAAAGTGTTTGTCCCAGTGTCTTCAAGAGTGGGACTGGGCTCTTCCAACTCCCTGTGCCCAGCTCAGAGCACTCACAGGCCAGCAGTGAAAGCCTCTGGTGGCCCAAACAGTGAGGACATGGGAAAGAGCAAGAGAATTTGGAAAGAGTCATTGTTAACATTACATTGTTCAATATGTCTAAAATCATTTCACTGAAAAGAAAAGATCTGACCCTGCTAAGACAGTCATTTTGATCCAGGCCCCCCTGTTTGAGGCTGGGCCTGGCTGGGAAATGTCAGAGAAGGTACAGAAATGAAAGCCCAGTGTCCTTGACTGTCATGGCTTTCCAGGATATCCCCCGAAACATTGGGAGTTAATCGGGCCCTGGGATTCACATCTCCGAGGCTTCCAGTCATGACGGCCACAGTCCTTCATGTGCCTTAAAAGCAAAACATATCTGACACTGACGGCTTTGGTGCTCTTGAGAATGTTCTGGAGTCAGCCGCAGAGAAAGTTTCTGAGCAAGCCCTGGTGTTTCTGAACAAGGCTCTCCCAGCTGCTTGGTTTCCTTTCACCAAGAGTTGAGGAGCAGCTGCACTAGAGCAGGACATGTTTATCCTTTACAGAAAAAAAAAAAAAAAAAATGAAAGACAATGGTACTCTTTCACTAAAAGCAAACCAAATGCCTTGGTTTTGAAGAACTTCAGAAGAGTATGACCAGATCCTTAGTCTCTGATCTGATGCCGGGGTTTTACTTAACCTGGAAGGAATGTTACACTTCCGTCTTCCACTTGCTCTGGCCTAGCTGATAATATCCCTTCCTTCCTTCAACAAATCTCGAGTTCTTGGCTATGCCAGGCATTGTACTAGGAACGCGCCATCTGGGCGACAGGCAAGCAAGCAGTGCTGAAGCATGGTAAGTAGCATGACACAGAATAATACAAACTACCACTTCATGCATGCCTACTATGTGCCAAGCACTCATAGGCATTATTACTGCATTTACTCCCCACAGTGAAGTGAATGATAGTCTGGAGAGTGTAGATGGGAGGCCATGCAGTGAGGCCAGAAAAGAAAGTCACTCAGAGCTGGGAACAAGGCCTGGAACTTTGCAGGTGCTCTATTAATATTTACTGAACAAGAGCCTGAACAGAGGCAAGTGCCAGAGTATACCGAGGGTGGTGGAAGAAGAAGGATTCTTCTCTATTTTTTTCCTGCAGTCTTTGTAGTTGCCAAGCGTGACATACTTTTTGGCTCCCAACTTGTGTCATTTTTTTTTTTTTTTTATCACCTGGAACCTTGAGATCCCCAGGCTTGGCATTCTGGCAATTCCATTAGTTCAGCCAATCTTTGCTGGGCACCATGTGTGCAAGACTGTGGTGGGTCCTGGAGATGGAATAACAACTATCCAATTAGCTGGCCCAGCAGATACGCACACAAGAGCAGGTCAGGGAAAGGCTAGTCTTTGAAGAAGGATAAAGCCATCTGACACAGGGAGGTGGAGAGTGGGGGTGTTATCTGGCATACGGGGTTAGGGAAAGCCTCTCTGAGAAGACAGGTGAGCAGGCTCCTGATGAGGAAGGAGGGAGAAGGGAGTATGGCCCATACCATCCTGGGGAGCAAGCTTCCAGGAGGTAGGTTTGGGGTATGGTGAGCAGACAGAAGGGAAGGGGCTGGAGGCCATTGGTGGGCCTTTGGCTCATGTGCCAAAGGGGTGGGATGCCACTGGAGACCAAAGAACAATGGCACATGGACTCACTTTTTGGAACTCCAAGAGGGCGGTCTTGGTTAGCCATGAGTTAGGTTGCTCCTTCCCTTCCTCCTGGAAGTCCTGGGTTCCAGGGGGCTCCTATCTTGAAGATCTGTGGGCCAAGTCACTGGGTAGACACCTCAGCCCCACATTGATCCTTCAGTGGGTGATCACAGTGCTCCTCACTCAAGCCTGATCAGCCCTAGGTGCTCAGGGTACAGAAATAACTGAAGCCTCGTCTTTGCCCTCAAACTGCTTACAGTCTAATGAGAGAAAGTGCGGGAGAGGAGAGTGAGGGAGAGATAATAAATATAGTAAATATATAGTGATAAATTCCATAAATAATAAAGTACAATGTGAGCATGATTTTCTGTTCTGACAATGAACAATGGCCATGTAAGATCATGGGGAAAGCTAGCCAAGGGGTACACAAGAGCTCTCTGTACTATTTTTGCAATTTCTGGGGAGTCTTAAACTGTTTCAGAATAAATACTCGTCTTAAAATGTATCCACTGGGGCCAGAAGATAGCATAGCGGTTACATAGCTGGACTCACATGTGGCCAACCATGGTTCAAGTCCTGGACTCAGTGGCTTGAAAATCACACCCTATCTGCATGTATGCATGCCTAAAATCCCAGGAGGAGAATGGAGGAAAAGAGATTGTGGAATGGCTATCTCACCCAGGAAAGGGGGGATTTCTTACTTTCCCTTTCACTGTCTCTGTCTCTCTCTCTGGTGAGCATGGGCACCTTGTGGCAAAAAAACTCTTTAAAAAGAAGTGTCTGGGACCAGCAGTTAGCATAATGGCTATGTCGCTGGACTCCCATGTAGTTGACTATGGTTCGAGTCCCAGACCTGGTGGCTTAAACTCACGCCGGGCACGTGTGCGTGCGTGCCCAAGATCCCGAGAGGAGAATGGAGGAGAAGGGATTGCAGCGTTACCATCCCCCCTGGGGGGTGATTTCTCGCTTTCTGTCTCTCTGTCTCTCTCTGTCTGTCTGGCGAGCTCACACACCCTATAGCAAAAAGCTCCCACAAAAAAAAAAAAAAAAAAAAAAAAAAAAAAAAGAAGTGTCCAAACAAACAAACTAAATATAGTGCAATACATGCCAAGACCGCAGGGCGGTGGGATCGTCGCGCCGCATCTCCATGGTGGCTATCAAACCCACACCTCCCTATCTGACTTCTTTTCCTAGCTTCGTCACCTAGGAATATCAAAGACCAGTCCTCTGTGAAGAAGATCTTCATTTCCTTGAAGATCAATGACCCACTGGTCACCAAAGTTGGTAATGTACATTTGTCTTTGTATTCTGAGGATGACGCTAAACAAATGGTTCTCCCAGATTTAAAACAAAAAGCAAAACACAGCAGAAAGTTGGTGCATATTCTTTATTTAAAAAAAAAAGCCTGAACTGAGAACCAGCAGTTAGCATAATAGCTATGTCGCTGGACTCCCACGTAGTCGACCGCGGTTCGCGTCCTGGACCCGGTGGCTTAAAACTCACTCTGGGCGTGTGTGCGTGTGTGCCCAAGATCCCAAGAGGAGAATGGAGGAGAAGGGATTGCGGCGTGGCCATCCTCCCTGGGGGGTGATTTCTCGCTTTTTGTCTCTCTGTCTCTCTCTGTCTGTCTGGCGAGCGCACGCGCCCTATAGCAAAAACCTCTCCAAAAAAAAAAAAAAAAAAAAAGCCTGAACAAGATAAACCAAGAAAGGGCAAGAGGGCTGAGATGACCAGGAGAAATGGAAGAAGGTGGAATGCTACTAGAGAGGGGTTTTTTACATTGAGAAAAGAGGCATGAAGAATGGCAGAAGGGAAGGAAGGAGCGGCCTTCTCAGACAGACCCACAGAAAGGCACCTGCCCTTCTGGAGCTCACACCTGCCCAGGGAAGCCCTCAGGCCCACTGTGTTCCCAGGCAGCACTTATCTAGCCCTTCCTAACAACTCCCAGGGCTGCTCCAGCAGCAGAAGACTCCCCACTGGGGCTCACTCTCTCCCCACCCTTTCCTGGCAACCCAGAACAGACTGCCATGTTAGCGTGACATGTATGACCCTGGTGATAGCATGGGTTTATGAATTGCTAGGTCAGGTATTAATCCACTTAAGAACAAGTTCAGCCAGTTGTCCTCAGAGCACGCTGTGAGGCACGGCAGCGCTATTTGGGATTAGATTATGTAGAACTTGAAATAAGCTGAGTCCATCTGTCCCCTGACCAAGGCAGTTCAGTTCCTGAACTATCAAATTATCCTGGCTCTTTCCCAAAGTCCTTGACCTTTTCCGAAGTGCCCAGACTCCAAGGAAAAACTTCTGTAACCTCTGTGTCATCTCCAGTGAAAAAAACGCACCTAACCCGCACATGACATCCTGTACACGTTTGGACAGTCACATTTCCACAGGACATGGATCCCAGGTTAGGAGAGATCCCTAAAACAGCCTCACCCTTGAGGTGACCCCAAGACACAGACTCCCTAAATGGCCATAAAGGAGCACCCCTTTTGCAGAAGCTCAGCCTTCTTGGGCTTTATCCTCAACTCCTTTGAGGAGGTTAGGAGTCCACAGAACAAACTTCCTTGATGGCGTCTGCACCCAGTCAGTGCTGGTGCATTTTCCCTAAGAGCAGCTCTCCCTGCCAGCTGCAGGAGTGAGTGAGGGGCACGGGTGGTGTCCTGTGCACAGAGCCCCACCCTGATGGCTTGCTCTCTGCTGCTCCCTCCCCAGCCTTTGCCACATCCTTGAAGAACCTCTACATGAGCACTGCGGAGGTGGACATAGACGACGTGCTGGGAGTGCTGGCTTCTGCTCACATTCTTCAGTTCAGCACCCTGTCTCAAAGGTAAGGGAGCATGGTGCAGCTTAAGTCAGGCCAGGCCTGGGTGGAATCAGAAGGGCCCTTCCCAGTCCATTTGATGGCACATCTCTTATCCTTTTTTTGTTGTTCTTGTTGTTGTTTTTGTTTTTAAGACTTATTTTATTTTAACTTTATTTATTATTATTATTATTTTGCAATTCAACCAGATTGGTAGAGAGAGGACAAGTGAGAAAGGAGCCACCAGGCCTGGGACTCAAACCATGGTCAGCCATGTGGGAGTCCAGCACCTTTTAACCATCACGCCACCTGCCGGCCCACCCAAAGGTGTTTTTGCACCCAGCGTATCTTTGAATCTGTAAAGGAACCACGACACTAATTCGCAATGCTCATTTTAACCAAATAATTCTCCACTCAGGAATGAAATACAAATAGAGGATCTCGACCACTGGGAAACATTCTGCAGGCATACGAAATGACTCCCCAGTAACCCTCAAACCAGGCTTGCTTACCTGTTTCCTGTGTTTACACTCTGGTTAACAACGCCTCTCTCCGCTGAGTTTACACACGTACGTGAACTGGCTGTTGGAGGACAGGCTGACTTCCCATCGTTGTCAGGCCTTATCATTTCCTCTCCTGTCACATAAAAGTCTTGATTTTTCTTGTAAATCATAGTTTTATTGTTACAAATGTTACACATGGTCATTAGAAGACAGAAAAATGCAAAGACCCATGTCAAAATTGCACATCAAGGGACCAGCAGTTAGCGTAATGGCTATGTCGCTGGACTCCCACGTAGTTGACGGCGGTTCGCGTCCCGGACCCGGTGGCTTAAAACTCACGCTGGGCACGTGTGCGTGTGTGCCCAGGATCCCAAGAGGAGAATGGAGGAGAAGGGACTGCGGCGTGGCCATCCCCCCTGGGGGGTGATTTCTCGCTTTCTGTCTCTCTGTCTCTCTCTCTCTGTCTGGCGAATGCACGCGCCCTACAGTGAAAACTTCTCAAAAAAAAAATAAATTGCACATCAATCCCACTGTCCATGTGGGGGACCCAGCCTTTTTCTTGGGAATGTGACTCTGCTGGCACATGTGAGTTGACCATTAGGGGAGACTGTGTACAATAAGGGGGGTCGGCCATGAAAATTTCAAAGTGGATTGACTTCAAATGCAAACGTTTCCTCATCCCAACGAGGGTTACCTGGGCTCCTGGACACCTGAAGAGCTCGTGGCTGCTAAAAGGCTAAGGATTCAAGTCATCGTTCCCACATCCATGAGCGATAGGCACATTTCAGTGATTCTGCCTGGGTTCAGAAAGCCATTGAAATGCAGCCTAGGAGGAATGAGAGTAAAAAAGAATTGCACTTTTTCTACAGTCAAAAGCAATCACACGCGTGGGATGTAGGGTCTGTGCTCAGCCCTGCAGTAGGCTGCCGCTGAGCCTCCATATGCCTCAGTGGTCTCTGCTGTAAAATGGGCACATAATTTTTGTTCTATTTACTTCCCAGAACTTTCCTGGGGATTAGGGGCTATCAGCACCAAGGGCTTTGAGATGGAGTGTGTGACTGGTCAGACAGTGTGCTCAGCTCTTTGCAGGGAGAGCCCCAGAAGGTAGCACTATGTTCATTTTACAGATGAGGAAACTGAGGCTGTGAGAGGCAAGTAACTCGCTAGAGTCATCCGGCTTCGTCAGTTAGAGGAGCCAGGATTTGAAGGAGACCAAGAGTCCTGGAATCTGCACCCCTAATACTGGACTATTCTGCTTTGCTTAGTGAGGTGACGATGTCCCTTACTCACTTGTGGTCTCGACCCTCCCTGCACCCAGCCCTTCCATGGCATTTGGTCTGGTGGGGTTTGTTTAGCATCGTTCACTTGTCAGTTTATTCCATCACACCTCCTTTCATCTGTCCTCTCTTTCAAGAATGATTTCTTAGGCTTCTCCAGGATGGCAGGGAGACAGTGAGGGATGACATGGGCAGGGTCACTGCCTGCTAAAGTCTAGCAGTCTCGAAGACTCTGGAAATGAGTCAAGTCGGGCCAAGTAAAGGGTGAGAATTTCCAAGTGGAAAATTTTGTGCCAAGTATGATTAATTTCAAGTAAGCCTGGTACCTATGATAAGAAAAGGCAGTTCTTAGAACATCTCCCTCCTACTTTCTGTGTATCCTGTAATCTTACAGTCCCTTGTTTCAGTAATACTTATGAAAGGATAAGTGAACCAAATAGAAAATCATTAATGGGGTTCATTTTCCTAGAATATTCTGTTCCTTCTAGACTTTTTCATGGCTGTGTGCCTATGGCTCTGATGTTCTAAAGACAGAGTTGGTGACTTGTAGCATTTCGATGTCCTAATTCCTGATGTGATTCGATACAGAGAGGAGGTTTAGGATGAGGGATGGTCTGTCTGGCTTGTTTCACCTCCCCGTGCCTCAGTTTCTTCAGCTGAATGAATGGCTAAATGAATGAAAGAGTATTTTATCCAAGCCAAGAGAGGATATCAGCTGTCTCACTGAGGGCAGAGACAGGCTCTCTCCTGGTGTCCTTGCAGGTTTCAACGCATGTTTTATAGAATCCACTCAGCCAGAATCAGTCCTGCAAAGGTTTTTGAGCCGGTGCCTTATGAGTCTGTGTGTGTGTGTGGAGGGGGGGTGTACCTGAGATGGCTCAGGTGAGGCCACTGGGCTGGAGCATTTCACAGCTTCACTGGGGCTACAGATGCTCTGGGAACTGAGGGGTGCAAGTGCTCAGAGGCCTGGACCTATTTATAAAGAATACACCGATGAGGGGCCCAGCATCTAGAAAAGCACTGCAGTATGTCAGCACGGCTGAACCTGCAGAGTTGGGTGACTGTAGGACACAAGAGGTGAGCAGTCATAAGCAGAGCCAAACTGCGCAGGATTTTGGGACCAACTAAGGAATCTGAACTTGACCCTGCAGGTGATGGGGGGAAAGGTCGAGCTTTTTCTGAGACTGCCCATACCCTTTCCATGATATACATCACCCATCCTCGGCACAGCACAGCCTGTGACATGTGATAACTACTTACTTACAGCTTTCATACTTGGGGCATTCTGAGCAGCTGTCTCCTGGTGCTGTACTGGGAGATATCTCTGACCCACATGCTGGCAGGGAGGCTTCCTCTGTAAGTGTGGCCTCCAGGCACCTTCTATCTCTGAGCCTTGACCGCCTTACCTCAGGCCCAGAATGGAGGCCCTGTCTTACTTTCAGAAACTTAGCCCTCGGTTACCCAGAAATGAATTAAGAACAGCAGGTTCTTCATTTTCCTTCCTCCCTTCCCCTACCCCTGGCCCCGTTTTGAATGCCAGAGCAGGAAGGGCTTTGAGATAATGATCCAAACCTATCATTCCACTGATGAACAAACATAGGCCTGCCTGAAGCTGCTGGGACCTGCCCAAGATTCTACAGATAATTGTGGTGGGACTGGTATTCCAGGTCAGAGGCCAGGGCAGGCCTACTTGTGGTTAGGCTGGGTCTTGCGTCTGAGAGATTGATGGTGCAGTTGGCAGGGGTGTGGTAGCACAAGCCTCAGTGCATGCGTGTGTGTGTGTGTGTGTGTGTGTGTGTGTGTGTGTGTATTTGCAGTATAACAGAACATCCAGGTGCTAAATGAGACCTCAAAGGTCATCTGAGTGGGAACCAGCAGTTCGCGTAATGGCTACGTCGCTGGACTCCCACGTAGTCTACCGCGGGTGACCCGGTGGCTTAAAACTCACGCTGGGCGCGTGTGCGTGCATGCCCAAGATCCCGAGAGGAGAATGGAGGAGAAGGGATTGAGGCGTGGCCATCCCCCCTGGGGGGTGATTTCTCGCTTTCTGTCTCTATGTCTCTCTCTCTCTGTCTGGCGAGTGCACGCGCCCTATAGCGAAAAACCTCTCCAAAAAAAAAAAAAAAAAAAAGAAAAAAAAGTCATCTGAGTGAGCTCTTTCAGTCAGTGCAAAATAACCCAAATGGTTGCTTAGGCCAGAATCACATGACCCTGAGGCTTCCCATCTTTAGGGGATGAAATGTATGCACACAGGTTCCTCTGGGTTCTGTTCCTTGGACTATCACACTGACACCTATGTTGGCACTTGGGTTGAGTCACAGCTGGGATCATGACAGTCACATGTATGTACACCCTATGTAGGTACGCATGCACACACACTCACATGTACACACATACTGGGATCATCTCCTATTCATCTGCCATGGCAGTATTTCCAGAACCAACAGCACAGGCTGTGCAGGGCAGGTACTAGGGATGGATTTGTATCGGGAATGCTACTTCCGGGCAGTTTGTTGTTATAGGGTAAGGTAAAGGGAGGCAAGGGATCAGGTAGAAGAAAGCTGTGGAATCAAAGTTAAGGAAGAACATGGGGAAGAGCAATGAAAGAGACTTTCAAGAGGAGGTGGTGCTGCAACTGGGCCTGGAAGGAATCCAGCTGTTAAAAGTGAGAGAAGGGGCTCAGGCAAAGCAGCAGCACTAAGTACTTAGCCACTAAGTCCTGATGCAGCTGGAGCAAAAGACAAAGGGGAAAGAGAGTGGGGAGGTTGGGGTGAGCGAGATCTGCAGGACCTCTGAGATCAGGTTCCACGTGGCTCAGTCAGCAGAGGAGAGAGCCTGGAGCTGGACAGGGGAGAGTGGCATGGGCCCCCAGGGCTGCCGTGGGGAGGATGCAGTGCAGTGTGGGAAGCTGTGGAGACAGAGAGACCTGCTGGTGAGAGGCTGTCACAGAGGCCAGTCTGAGTGATGAGAAGGGCCTGAACTAGGAAGGCAAAGAGGGCAGAGGGAACAGGGGCAGGCCCAAGCGACAGCGAAGATGTAGACTTGGCAGACTCATCAGTCTTCTGAGCCAAAGTGCCAGCAAGATGACAGCAGGGCCTGGTATTTCTTCAGCACAGGCTCCCCCAGTCCTCAGGGTTCCTTGTCCTAGATATGATCAGTCACACTGTGACAGACGGTCCTGTGTACAAGGGGGTAAAGTACGTCGGTCATGACCAGATTGTTTATTCATTTATTATCTCTTACCTTGGTTTAGTAAACGTTTTATGTGACGGGGCCGGGAGGTGGCATGGTGGTTAAAGGCGCTGGACTCCCACATGGCCTACCATGGTTCAAGTCCTGGACCTGGTAGCTTGCTTTCTCACTTTCTTTCTCTCTCTGTCTGGAAAATAATAGTAATAATAAATAATAATAATAAAGTTAAAATAATTCTTTAAAAAATGTTTATGTGGCTTAAGCAAAATCAATCAATCAGTCAAATAAAAAGCAACAGGACGTGCATTTTTTTGTGTTTTTTTGTGTGTTTTTTTTGTGTTTTTTTTTTTTTTTTTTTTTTTGGTCTTTTGGGTATTTTACAGGAGAAAGAAAAATCAGGATAGGGAGGCTAAAACCGAGTACTATATCAGCCTATACTTCTGGCTCTGAGTTTCCTAGAAGCAAAGATGAAATGTGATCAGTGACATTAGATAAAAATAAAAATTAGATTAAAAGATGAAAAATAAATCACTTAAAAGAAGCACAGCAGCTATTGATATTAGAATTGTGTATATCTTCATCAGGTAACTAAGCAACTTAATGATCAAGGTTCTCAACAATGTCCATAGAGTCAATGAAGCAGTGAATCTTATAATGTTCTTTTCCCATGGTGTCAAAAGCTTCACACCAAAATGTAACTGAGTTAAAAGCTCCTGAGGGTACTGACAGTTGATGTAATGGCTATGTCACTGGACTCCCATGTAGCCGGCCATGGTTCGGGTCCCGGACCCAGTGGCTTGAACTCACGCCGGGCATGTGTGCATGCGTGCCCAAGATCTCTAGAGGAGAATGGAGGAGAGGGGACTGCAGCGTGGCCATCACCCCTGGGGGGTGATTTCTCGCTTTCTGTCTCTCTGTCTCTCTCTGTCTGTCTGGCAAGTGCATGAGCCCTATAGCAAAAACCTCTCCAAAAAAAATAAATAAAAGCTGCTGAGGGCGGCTCCGGGGTAATAGGGACGTTGGTGGTAATAAACCCTCCAGCTCTCTGTAGTCTGGCTTTACTGAATTATACATGTTACAATATGTGAAAGCATTACTGGATATCCTTTAAGCCTTTATCCACGAGCAGTGTGTGTCTCAACTGAGTTTAGGAAAACCATTGGCTGATAATGAGTTCAAGATTGTAGATTGTACTTCAGTACAAGAGCCCAGTAGCTATTCTCTGATGCCCTGTCCAATAGAATGAAATTAACACCTCCTAGACGGTTTTGCTGGAGAGAGGCTAATATCAGGTATAGAAGTTGAGTTCATGAAACTTCCATGATTTCACATTCCACCTGGCACGTCCGCTCTGCCACACACCTGCCTCACTCCCTGCTCACCGTTTTGGCTTATTCTCCCTTGGCTGTGCCATCCTTGCTGTTCTTTCAAGGTATGGAGCCTGCTCCTGCCTTAGGGCCTTTGTACATGCTGCTTGTTCTTCTACTGCTGAGCTGACCAATTCTTTTCCTCCTCCTCTCCAGGTTTTAAATGCTACTTTTGGATTTCTGATCTAACTCCAATAGGTTAGATTCCTCCCTTTCATCATTCTCATGGCACCTTTTACGTCAATGTTTTTAACCCTTAACACACCGTAAGAATGTGGTCACCTGTCCAAATATTTCCTTAATATGTGTCACCCCTCCCCCCGAGCCCAGCAGCTTCCTGCTCAGCATGAAAGGCCTTTCTCAATAGCTGGTGGATGGTACACGCTCAGTGACTAGGTCCTCGATGAGTAAGAGAGCCAAGCAAATGCCTAGGCATGAGAAAGGGCCGAGGTTACTGACCGAAAGTTGTTCTTTGAATCCATCTGCAGAAAGGAACAGGACTGGAGGCCCCTCTGAGCTGTACTCCAATGGTCTGTACAGAAAGTAACGCCTCAGACAGAGGATAAGCAGATGGCCCTCTTGGCTAAAATTAACCTCATTGGACACTTTTAGGTGCTTTGTTTGGAGCAATGGTACTGTTCCCTGCTGTCAAGATTACTTTGTTTCTTTCTGACAGAGTAGATCTCAAGCCTCAACTCCCTCAGGCCTAGTTCTTTTTTTTTTTTTTTAAACTTTATTTATTTATTTATTTATTTATTTATTTATTTATTTATTTAGAGGGACAGAGTGAGAGAGAGAGAGAGAAAGCGAGAAAGCAAGGTGCCAGGTTTGGAACCCAAACCACTGTCAGCCATGTGGGAGTCCAGCATCCTTAACCACCAAGCCACCTGCCAGCCCCAGCCCCAAGCTCTTTGTAATGGGTTTTGCTAGTCCTGTCCTCTGGCCAAATGGCTCTATCTCTTAAGTGAGGCTGCCCTCTCCATGGAAAAGGTCTCTGCCGTTATCTTAGAGCTGAACAAAAGCCTCTGCTCCTCACTTCCTTGAGAGCAGCCTGAGGGTCCCCGGGAACAGCTGCTCTCTCTCTGCAGGTGTGTAACCATGATGATAAAGGGAATCACACCAAGCACCATCAAGAACTTCTACCTCGCTGGCTGCAAGGTAAGAACAACCTAGGCGGGGCATGTGGCCCCAGTGTGTGTGTGTGTTGGAGTAGATGTTGGGGATGGAGTGAGGAGATCTTCAAGAATATCTGAGACTCAGATTTCACCCATCAGGCCCAGCTCCAAAAACCAATTTGAAAGCACCCACTTAAGAGTAGCAGTATTTGATTTGGTCAACTGAATATATATATTTTTAAATCATCAATTTATTTTTAAAAAGGATATTTTAACACCAAAAAAAGTAGAATGCTTTAATATTAGGTGGGATGAGTAGCAGTATATCCTCTCTCCCCAAAACGGCAAATCATTTAGGGCAATCTTGTTGAAGCCGTGAGATCTTCCCCCATCTGGGCCCAGTGAGCACATCATGTTGGTAGTAGAGATGTAATCCAGTCTCTTGTTATCAGAGAGGGAAACTGAGACCCAAGAAGGGGAGAAGAGTGCCCATGATGACCAGTGGCTGAACGGTAGTGCTGGGCTCAAACCTCGGGACTCCCGATTCCGGTTCCCTCTGTGAGGCCACCATTGACCTGAAGGGATGCTCCCACAGTGAAACAGGATTTTTCTGTCATAACCCTTGGCTCACATACCATCAGCATGTCCCAGGGCTGCTGTCATCACATCTCAGGATGTTGGAAATGCCTACTGTGTCAAAGACCACGTGGTCCTCACCTTCATCCTTAGTGGTATCTTAGCATTCGATCAGCATTTCTCTGCAACTCTTTGGTCCCAGAAGGACCCCAGGTTCTGATGACATGCAAGGTATACTAAGACCCTTTCAAAGTCCCTAGCTTTAGAAAGCTTTATTCCCTATCCTTTAAATTCTTGCTTTTAAGGTGTACACACACAGATAGCCTCAGACTCCATGTGTGGTATACCCCTCAGGCCCTTCCATGATCAGTCACTGACTTTAGCCCAGGAGTTTCAACATGCAAGGCCTGTGGTCAGGCACGTGGATTGGGATCCAGCTCCGCTGCTTACTGGTAGGTGATTGCAGGCAAGAGCAGGAACCTTGAAGCCTCAGTTTCTCCATCAGTAATATATGGAAAATAGTGAACCGACCTCATGGGGTTGTGATGAGAACTGATTGAAATCAGCTGAGTGCAGTGCCTCGGACATAGTACACACTCAGAAAACGGTAGCTCCTGTAATGTGTGTGTTCTGTTGAAAAGGTTTGAGCACCTCTGCAGCATGACATTCCCTCTCCGCATGTCTGTAGCGTCGCAGCAGGCCAGCAGAGGGTGCTGAGAGTTCAGCATACCTTAATCAATGGGCTTGCCTTGCTTTCTCAGTACAAGGAACAGCCGCTCATCACCGCCTGCGAAAAGTGGCTAGAAATGAACTTGGTCCCTCTGGTTGGGAAACAGATCCACCTCCGGAAAATCCCGCAGGAGCTGCTCCACAAAGTGCTGAGGTCCCCCAGGTCAGAGCGGGTTCTGAGGATGCTGCCCTGGGGTGGCATGGGTGGAAGTGGGGGCTGGATGGGAGGAGGTGCTTTAATGGGAGCTGTATCCACACTCCTACTGGACATGTCCATGTTTTTCTGGATTCCAAACTTCCTGCCTTCCTGGATATGCAGGTCTTAGATGGGGACAAAATTCAGGGTACTGTGTGTGGGGTTGGGGAGCTAGCCCCCTTTCAGGCTCTTTCTCTGGGTAGAGACCTCTGGGTGCACGCTGTCTCAATACTCCACTAAGGTGAAAAAGTGACTTCATTGCCTAAGCAATTGAAAAAAAAAAATCCTGACATTAATACACATTTATTGTGGAAAGTTTAGAAAACATGAAGAAGCAGAGAAAGGAAAATAAAATCATCCACACTAAAGTAGTTTATATCTTCAACCCTGACTCCACTGAATATCTCCAGATCTATATATTTGACTGTCTACTTGGCCTAGCTGACAATTAAAGCTAAAACCCAACTCTTAGAGCCTCCTGGGCCCTTACTGTACCCCCATTCCCTCCCTAAGGTTCATCAACCATCTGACCAGGCAAGACTTTGAGAGTCTTTCTGGATACCAGTCACTGTGACCTCACCCTGATCATGAAGTCAGCTCTGCTTCCAAACTGAGCCCATGTCTATGGGCCTTCCTGCAATGGGAACTAGCCCCAGCCCAAGGCAAACCTCCATCCCCCTTCATTCAAACCACTGAAGTGACCTCCAATTCGGAGTCTTGCTTCTGGTCTTAACCTCATTCTGATCACATTTCTGGCCAAAGGCCTTTGGCTCTGTTGATCTACCTCCTTAATCTCATGTATCGTGTGACAGCCCTAGGGACCTTCCATAGATGACCCCGATGAGCTTTACCACACAGGGTCTCCATGCAGACTGAGCCTTTGCCCCTGCCAAGGCTCCTCATTCCTTGACTAGCTCATGGAACCATTCCACGGTGCTTGGCTTTTCCGGTTATTCCCAATGCTTTACCAATATAAATAGCATCTGAGTGAATGTCCTTCAATTTATCTTCATCTCAGATTATTTCACCACATTAAATTCCTAGAGGTGAAATTGCTAAGTCAAAGCAATCTTTTTGTTTTATTAGTCTTTTGAAAATATTTTTATTTGAAAATTTTAAAGAAAAAATGGTCAAAATAACACAAAATATATCCTCTTTACCCTGAGTCACCATATTGTTCAGTTTCTGCCCTATTTGCTTTATAATTTGCATTTATGTGAGTATCTATATATACATTTTTTTTCTGAATTCTTTGGGGGTAAGTTGCATACAACATGCTTATTTACCCCAAATAAATGTGTTTAATAACCACTGTACAGTTAACAACATCAAGAAATTTAACACTGGAGCCAGCAAGTGGCATGGTGTTTAAGGTGCTGGACTCCCGCATGGCCAGGTTCGAGTCCTGGACCTGGTGGCTTGCTTCTTCACTCTCCCTCTCACTCTCTCTGGTCAAATTTAAAAATAACAATAATAAGTAAAATAATTTTTTAAATGAAACTTAACATTAATATAACACTTTTACATCATTGACCCAATACTGTCTTTTATAGCAATTTTCTCTCCTCCAATGCAGGATCCGATTTAGGATCACATATTGCATTTAGTTGTCATGTCTCTTTGGAACTCTTTAAAAGGTTCTTGGTACCTATTGCCAAGTTACCCAAGGTGTATTCATTTTGGGGAAATTTCAAAGGTGAAAACTAAATTCTACTAGAAACTTTTGTGGTATAATAGAAAATAAGCATTCATGTTTATGTGATGAAGAGCATTTTTATGAAATTGCTAAGTCAAAGCAATTTTTTTTGTTTTATTAGTCTTTTGAAAAATTAAATATGAAAAAATGTATTCTACTCTGGATTAAAATGTACTAAGTAGTACACAGTGCCCTCATGCAGAGATGTGAGATCTGTGAAACAGAGTACTGATGTTGAGAGAAACCACATTATCTAAGGAGATCCCAGGAACCCCAACCCCAAGAACAATCCCGGGGCCCTGAGTGCTATCCCAGAATCATTCGTTTATTTTGCTTTTTCTCCTTTGCTTCCACTTGTGCACTCCCCACCCTCCAGTAGAGTAAAAGTTTCACAATCACTGAAAAAAGAGATAAACACAAATCCCTTAGACTTTTTGTAACACTGTCCCTCCCTTGGAAAGACTGAGCTGTCCCTCCCTGGTAGCATTTAACCAAAAATGAGGAAAAAATGTCTGACCAAAACCAGAATACTGGTGATGGGACAGGCCCAACACAACTTATGCTGAGCAGGAAAAGAGGTCAAGAATATTGGGCCAACTGTCTAGACTCATCAGCTTGGGCAGACATGACTGATGAGGAAACTGGGTTCTGCTCCTCCAGCCCCTCCCCAGGAGCTGTCTGCACAGTCTGGGGCTATCCCAACTCAAGGAGGGAAGAACGCCGAATGGTCTGGGTTGTATTATCAGCCTGTGTACCCTCAAGTGGGAAGTGGTGTTGTGACAAGGGCTGATGGCTCCCCGGACTAGTCAGACATCTCAGGGTGATCTCCAGTGGCTGCCCGCATTAAAGCTGGAGGGAAGTGGGAAGCAAAGGGTACAAGAAGAGGGTAGTTTGTTAGAAACGTAACTATGCTATGGTTCCTTGTCTTGGGGCACTTGCCAAGTTTTGGGCTGCCTACTGGTGAATTTAGTACCACAACCCGCACCTCAAGGATGAAACTTTTTTTCCAAGCTAACTTTTTTTAAAAAGAATTATTAAATTAATTAATTAATTATAATTTGACCAGAGAGGGACAGAGTTAGAGAAAGCGAGAGAGATGGAAAGTGAGAAAGCAAACCACCAGGTCCTGGACTTGAACCGTGGCCAGCCATACGGGAGTCCAGTGCCCTTAACCACCATGCCACCTGCTGGCCCCTCCATGCTAACTTATGTTGAGCACTTTTGTGTCATGAACTGTGCTAGTGTAGTGTTCCTTTCGATCTCCACAACCCCACATAGAACGGCTGCTATCCCTGAGATAAGAGGGCTAAGGAAGGCTGGGGCAGGGCCTCCACTGGGTCCAAAGTCCATGCCTAGCCCTCGGTGCTGCACCACCTCCTTGTTTGTTACTGAGATTGAGGCTTCGCAACAGCCGGAAGAACTGTGAGACCTGAGTTGTCCTGAGAAGTCAAACAGCTCCAGAGAACAAGATGTGTGGAAATGCGAAACCCCAAGGTCAAGACAGAACATCCCTTAGCCCCACTTAGCTATCCCTCTAGCTGCTCACCAAGCCCCACCCTCACCCCAGTTTGTGGTCATGGGTATTTGGAACAATGTCCACTTTGGCTTTTGGACCATTCAGCCTTCCCTTCCAAAGTCTCTTTGGCCTCATCTTCCTTTGAGTTTTGCTTCCTACTTTGTAAACAACCTGGGATAAAATGGACACAGTTTTCCTGACCTCCTGGGCCTCTGGTTTTAATTTACTTGCCTGAGCATTTGGTCTTCAGATAATTTTCTTCTTAAAGGTTACTGGGTTATCCTGTTCTACTAACTGTAAAATTATGAATCCTTCACTCCAAGTTCTCTTTTCTTGGAAGTCAAATTCCTGTGGAATTAGAATAGAGACCTCAGAGGGTCATCTAGTGGGGCCCTGAGTGCTATCCCAGAGTCATTCGTTTATTTTGCTTTTTCTCCTTTGCTTCCACTTGTGCACTCCCCACCCTTGCAACCAGGAGCATTGCA
Organism: Tupaia tana; assembly: GCA_026018925.1. Taxonomy (NCBI): domain Eukaryota; kingdom Metazoa; phylum Chordata; class Mammalia; order Scandentia; family Tupaiidae; genus Tupaia; species Tupaia tana. The sequence goes on from JAKSZU010000010.1 coordinate 33,250,408, forward strand.
TCTCTTGGTGTTTCCAGTTCCTTAACTTCTTGTCTATGATCAAACGACTATAAAGGTCTCAGGAATTCCCTAAGGAAAGCCACCCCAGCCTTCTTGTCATGCCTCTCTGAGGCTTTCCCTCTAGTGTAGGATACCAGTTCCTTTTGGATTCTGAAACACTATTAGGTAATTCCTGAAGCATAATTCTGGTAAATACATAGCTGGTATGTACTGAGCATTAGTTGTATAGAGAACACTTTGAATGGGTTACTCAGACCAATTCCTACAGTAACCCCACGGAGTGGGTACAATTGCCTGCGTTTTTTACCTGTGGAATGGAGATTTCAGGAAGTACAGGCATTAGTCTAAGGTTCCCATGTAGCATGAGAGTTGGAATTTGAACTCGGGTCTGAGTGACCTCAAAGCCTGTGGTCACTACCAGCCCATTGACGTGAGGCCTTCTTTTTTCTTATTGATAGCTAAGGTCAATAAAAATATTATTTCTTTATTGTAAACATTTTTTCAAAGGTAGGAGGTAATACAAAACATGATTATACTCATACCTCAGATAAACAAGTAGTAACATCATAAATTAAGAAAACATTACCAATAAAGCAGAAGTCACCTGTGGTCCCCTCCCAAGACCCACCCTCTTCCTCCCTCTCTGCTCCCCTCCCTTCCTAAAGACAATTAAACCACCATTAGACATTGTGTGGATCCAATCTATAAAGATCTTACTACATATGTGTAACATTGTTTTGTGAAAGTTTAAACTTCAGATAAATGCCTCTCATGGGTGATTGTTTTTGTTTTTTTAAGAGAATTATTTTATTTATGTCATTCATTGCTGTTATTTATTTTTGAAATTAACCAGAGATAGAGAAGGAAGGTAAGAAAGCAAGCCGCCAGGCCTGGTACTTGAACTGCAGTCAGCCATGTGGGAGTCCAGCTGCCTTAAACACCATGCCACCTGCCAACCCCTCATGGTAATTGTTTTATTTATGTATTTTGTTGTTGTTTTGCTATGATAAACAGTGCTACAATGTGCATCCTTATCTTGTTTACATGAGTATGGCTTTCCCTATAAAGGGGACTTACCTTGTTTATATGCATTCACGAAAGCATTTTTTTCCTCAAGAACAAACACCAGTTTCATTCCAAATGATGCCAGCTAGCACCAATAAAACACTCATAGTACAGCCCAGTTGTTTGCCTATGTTGGAAGAAGGTTTGGAGTCACTGTGAGTTGCATCTTTTTTTTAAGATGTAAGTTTTAATACATTATTTCTTTTTTGAACTTGAATGGAATCTAGAATGGGATGATTCAAAAGATGACCTGCTGCAGCCGGGTAAAGTAGTGGTATTCTGTAGGGGTTTCCCTGGGCTCAGGGTTGTTTAGTGTTTTCACCAATCACACCTAGCTTTCAGGTGACTTGTTTATTTTATTTATTTATTTATTTATTTATTTATTTATTTATTTATTTAGCTATCACCAAATAAGGAAGCTCTAGAATGACTTCTCTTTCTGTTGCTCTCAGGGAAAAAGGATGAACTTGAATAAGATCTTTTTCATGGGGGAAGAAGAGCCCCTGTGGGATGTGGAGCTTGATTTTGACCCACAAGATTTCAAACATTCTCTAGAATTGGAATGCGATCTTGACTGTGAGCTGGAAGAACTCTTAAAGGAGACCTGGACCTAGGCTTGAGCCTGATGGGGAGGATGAGCATGATGAAGATTGTAAATGTGAAGATCAAGCCTTTGAGCAACTTCATCTATTAAATTTCTTTTTATTACCATCTTCTTCTTCACTGCCATCAAGGTTATACTTTGAGAGATCAACATCATCTTCATCCTCATCCTCATATGATTTATATTTAGAAAGATCTTCATTCTCATTCTCTTTTGCCCATCGATTCTTTATCTTCTACTTCCTTTAATTTAGATGAGAACCAACTGCTCTTCCTCTGTATTTTTTTCTTTTTACGTCTAAACTCATCATATTGACCATCAGATTCTTCTCTTTCTTTATACTCACTATTTTCTCTTTCATTAAACCATCACTATATCCTGTTCTTTCTTCTCATTTAGCATACATGGGAGTAGCATATGTTACATCTGATCTTCTGGCCCAGTTCACACTACTGCAAGTTTTACATTGCCAGTCATTAGCACTGAACAGGCCTTGGCTCTTTTCTGCAAGTGTCTTTCCTGTTTCATGCCCCCAGCTTTCATCATGTCGGCCTCCGTTGTTTTCTCCCTGCCACACCGATTACAGCTGGTTCTTCTAGCAAAATGTGTATTTCCACATTTCTTGTGAGGGCAAATCCAGTCCCCAACACTGACTTGGAAATTCTTGGTCAACATCTTGGAAGTCACCACCACAGCCACCCACAGCTATGTCTTTGTGAATTCCATCTTGATAGAGGCCATGAGAGATCTTAGGTGAATGAAAATGTGTTTGAATGTCCTCAGTGTGCTTACTTGCTGCAGGAACTGATACCTTCAGGTACTGATACTGGAGTAAAGGCAGAGAACTTTACCTCGATAATCATCCTTCATAGGGACCAGCAGTTGGCGTAATGGCTATGTCACTGGACTCCCATGTAGTCGACCGCAGTTCAAGTCCTAGACCCAGTGGCTTAAGCTCACACCGGGCGCATGTGTGTATGTGCCCATTCTCCTCAAGATCCCAAGAGGAGAATGAAAGAGAAGGGACTGTGGCGTGGCCATCCCCCCTGGGGGGGTGATTTCTCGCTTTCTGTCTCTCTGTCTCTCTCAGTCTTCCTGGTGAGCACATGTGCCCTATAGCAAAAACCTCTCAAAAAAAATAAATAAAAATAAAAATAAATAATCATCCTTCATAAATAAAACAAGGAATCTGATTCACAGAGCTCCAAATTGCTCTCCCATGTTACTGTAGGCCCCTTCTTGGTAAAATCTCAAAGAACATTCTGGGTTTGAGGACCTTGAATGTGAAGTTTGTATTGGAAATCATGTAGCTTCCCCAGTCCAGCTGACAAAATTCACACCAAACAGCTCTGTGAAGAGTCTACTCTTCCTGTCTCATCCCTGTTGCCCAGACAATCACAAACAAACTTAGCCCTGCCTGGCCAGGGTCAAGGCTCAAGCATCCGTAAGTGGCCTAAGAACCAGATAAGAGAAAAAAGTTATACTGTGTACAGAAATAGCATGTGAGGTAGGTGGGTGACATCCCATTGTCCTTTAGAGTCACAGTTTAGCTTGGGTTTTACCCACCATGACCACTTAAAGTGGCAAATGAAGAGGCTGGAGCATGTTGTTTGGCCAGAGTGTTATGTCCATAGCTGGAGACTGCAAGCGTCAATGGGTTTAAGAGACATGAAAAGGACTTCTTGGATAATCACACCATTGGAGGTTGTTAGAGAAGTTGTTTGTCCTTACTTCACAGAGCTGACATTACAGAGGGCAGCAGCCCCTCCTTGGAATCACCTGTTTCTTTTCTTTTTTTCTTTTTTTTTTCACTATGGGGCGCGTGTGCTGCCAGACAGACAGAGAGAGACATAGAAACAGAAAGCGAGAAATCACCCCCCAGGGGGGATGGTCACGCCGCAATCCCTTCTCCTCCATTCTCCTCTCGGGATCTTGGGCACGCATGCACACGCGCCCGGCATGAGTTCTAAGCCACCAGGTCCGGGACGCGAACAGCTGTCGACTACGTGGGAGTCCAGCGACATAGCCATTACGCTAACTGCTGGTTCCCTGGAATCACCTGTTTCTTGAGCTGAGGCCTCATGCTGCTGCAGGCAGCCTGTGGGCTCTGAACTTGGGATCTGGCATCCTTGGTGCAAAATTTAATGTTATCATTAAACTCGGTCATCAGGATAAAGTACTTTTTGTGCTGTTTTAAAACCAAACTTCATGTAAAATATGAAGAAGAAAATAAAATAAAACATAGGGTCAGTTTCAGTTTCTACATCTATAAAAGTTAAAGATTTCTCACTCTTAATTTTTGGACAACATGTTGTCTTTTTGCTATTTCTAAAGTTTTTTCTCTATCTTTTATTTTGGCCAGCTTGTTTATCTTCAACGAGTTTCATCTTCTGAAAATAATACTTTTGTGGGTCTACTTGCAAGTAAACCACAAAATTCAGGCAATTCCAATCTATGAAACCCTGATGGCATATTTTAACAGGTAATTTAACTCAGTGTTGATTGATGAAATGTATATACATTATGTTTTGTTTGTTTGGTTGTTCATAATATGAGGGGTGGACATCAGTGATATAATTGTTCATAGCAGTATTCAGAGTGCATGGACTATAGCTTCCTCTATGGGGCCTAAGATTATGGGATGCCTTGGAACTATTGAATTACTTGGAAAAGTAAATAACACGTAGGTGTTGTAATAGCAGATAATCACATACTTCTGAGAACTTGTGCCAATAATAGGCATGATACAAAAAGTACTACTTTTTTTTTTTTTTTCGGGAAAACTATCATTCTACACTGACTTTAAAATCTTCACTTTAAATGTATCTAAATCAGACTAGGCCATTCTCATTTATATCCCTATAAAATGTATGAAAATCTGTGTTTTATGAAAACACATGAAATTTGAAAGTATAAAGCTTTGCAGGATTAATCCCGTTTCTGATCGTCTCTAAACCTGTAAAAATGGGCCTCCTGAGAGCTCCTGGACTCCTTCACCGAGGGTCAGCCCTGGCTCTCCTGCTGCCCACCAGCCATCCCAGCCTGCCTTGCCTCCTTTCTCGATCTGTCCATGATGGGGAGGCTCCCGGAAGAGCCTCTCTGACAGCCCCCGAATTGATTGCTCTATATGTCCTGCCTCCCCAGGAACATTGTAAGACTTCATAATATAGGTTCACGTCACCCCAGCTCCTGGAGCGTGGTGACCCTGCAGCCAAAGTCAGTCCCAGATGTCCCTCAGGACATCCTGCTCTGGACAGGAAACACTGGTGTCATCACCTTATTGTCAGGTTTATGTTTCTGTTCCCCCCATAGACAGAAATAGGCCCTTCTAAGCGTGATGAGGTGTGTTCAAAAAAGTGGAGGCGCTCAATTCCTTTTGCGCATGAGTTGAGCAGACAAATGTCTTCACAGATTAATCAGCAGATTGACCTGTTTAAGCCAAATTTCATTTGCATTGTTTCGAAGCCTGTTATCCAGCCCTAGAATATCAGTGCATCATGTTAACTAAAGAGCACTTTTTTTTTTTTTAAACTGTTTTGTTATTTGGGGAAAGCAGTACTCATGGTTGGAATTACATGTATTTTGCTTAGTTTCTATATAATTTGCTTCAAACCCAAATGTCTTAGCTCCCCCTCCCCATTCTTTTAATAGCCCATGAGACACTTTTTCCAGTGAGTCATGCAGACCAGGAGAAATTACTGTTTGGCTCCAGGTCAGCTCTCGTACTGGAACTGTCTTCTCACCGGGAGAGAGGAAATGAGCTAGAATGGGGGTGATTCACTGGTCTGTGTTTTCAGTGTGAGAGAAACAAGCGGGAAGGAGGGAGTTAAGATGTGTGCTCCCCCTCCACCAGAGGTGGGGTTTCCGTGACCTTCCGCAGCACTCCTGGGCCAGGAACTCTAAGGCTCCTCCCTTGACTATAACACACGAGGATTTCTCACCAATGTAGCTCTTCCATTTTCCTCCTGAATTTACACTGACTTGAATTTGACCCCCAAACCTTGCACCTCCACATGGCATTTCCCGAAGCCCCCGGATCCTGCACAGTTGTCCTTGTTGGAAACAACAAGCTTGTTTCCAAGTCATCCCACTGTCCCATCCTAAGCAACAATGACAAAACCTTCGAACAGGGCCCAAGTCCTCTCACGGCAGTGGTTGGCTCCGGGCAGCCTGTGACCTGCCCTATGTCACTTTTCTCTCTTTCTCTCCCTCCTCTGCCTTCCTCTAGAAAGTGTCAAGTCCAGGTGGGAAAAAGGGACGAGTGTAGAGCTAGGATATTCTTAAACCTGTGGACGCCCAGGTACACTCTGGTCACACCACTATCCTCCTGTCCTCTAGCCTGTTGGATCCTGGGATGCCTCTGGCTGGCTGAGTCAGGGATTTGAACCAGGACGGCCATGTGAGATCCATTTTCTCTTGAGCAGCATTTTATCCCTGTGCCACAGAAACGGCCCCCTCGGTTTATTTTTATTGCTGTCCAAGAACATCAGTGTAGGAAGGAAACTTGCACACACACAGAGAGGCGCATATACATTGTGGATTAACTATGGTTAATTCATATAGATCATTTTTTGAGAGCTCAATGCTATGGGGTTTCTAAATGCCATCTTGCCAGCATGATAGACTACACTTTCACTCGTAGATCAGGTTGCCCCACGGAAACCCTTTGGGAGCACCCACTTCTCTTACCGTCTGATTCCGATCCCCATCCTCTGGACTTCACAGTACCCCATCCACATCTCTGTGAGATTTCTCAGTTGCTTTTTAGAAACATTTATTGTGATCGCCTGTTCCTAAGTATGGTTTCCACACTGGCCATTTGTAGCAGGATTGTGTTTTATTAACTTCCCACTCCCAGTCCTCAATTTTTTATTTTTAGAGGCTTTTGCCTTAGGGTGCTCACCGGGAAGAAACAGAGACAGTGAGAGGGAAAGTGAGAAATCACCCCCTGGGGGTGACGGTCATGCCACAATCCCTTCTCCTCCATTCTCCTCCTGCAATCTTGGACACTCATGCACACGCACCCGGCATAAGTTTCAAGCGATCAGGTCTGGGACTCGAACTGCAGTTGGCCACGTGGGAGACCAGCGACCTAATCACTATATCACCTGCTGGCCCCCAGTCCTCAATACTTAGTAGTTATTTTAAGTGTTAAATAATATTTTAAATGTTAATTCATGGTGACTTCAATCTCTGAAATAGTTCACTTTAACCTTGAAAACTACTCTATAAATGTCAGGTAAATACTGCGAGGAAGAACTTAGTGACTTTCCAGTCAGTATTAAATGGAAACAGTGCTGCGTTTACAAGGGCCACAGTGTCTTCTTGGGAGTGATAACTGCAGTGCATAGAGCATGGAATGGCTTCTTACAGATATGGAGACCTTGATTTGCAACTTTTTCCTTCTAGCCTTTGGCGCGATAGTTTGTGTCACGTTTCAAATGGGACTCTCTTCCCAGAGCCTCAGGAAAACTCTCCAGTTGCTTGTGTATGCTTGGGCTCAGCAGAAGACTAGAAATTTGCCCCTTGTTTTTTTTTTTTTTTTTATCCTGGCATGGCCTCTTCCTGGTGCCTGGGACAGGGCTGGATCTGAGTGACCTCTGGAAGGGTGGGAAAGTCAACCAGATCAGGTGAAACCGATCATAATATTGAGTCATCTGAAAAGTCATGAGGCATTTGTACATAAAAATAAAACATAGAAAAATACACCAGGACTTCTCCAGTGCCCCAGTAATTAGAACAGATCTTTTCACCTTCAGAAACCTTTCTGGTGGAGAACTTTCTTTATGATTATGCAAGTTGAGGTGAATGGTGGTTTAGAAGCTCCAGGACAAAATGTGTTCAGTTTGTGTCAGTTCTTAAGTTACCTACTTTAGTAAATCAAAAGAGGGTAATGCTAAAATCCCTTAGAGGTTAACTAGGTCCAGGGATGGTAAGGAGCTTCTTCAGGATCTTTGGCAAATTGGTGTTGGTGTTGGAGTTAAGCTGGGTCTTCCAGGTTTAACACATCATTTTACTTTGAGGTCTCAGGGTAGAAGACAAATCGTAACGGATCTGCAATTCTGGTCCTTAGCTGATTATTCAGCTAAGAGTCCCTCTCAGACACTGAGAGGTGGATACTGGCAATGGGCTCACAACCTCACCGGAAGGAGATCACTGAAAGCAGCCAGCGAAGTCAATTCCCACGCGATTTTGACTTGTGGGTCTCTCTGACCTCTCCAGCTGAGTCTGTTCTTTCTTGTGCCCTGTTTAACCCAGACTTTGCAGAGCTGTCCAAGGATGGCTCCAGAAAGCCTTCTCTGATGTCACCTGCACACTGGGCAGATTCTTCTCCTAAACTTCTCCTTGCAGAGAGAATTAGAGCATGTGCTGGCTGCCTGGGCATGTACTGTGACAAACCCAACAACACCTTCTCCTGCCCTTCTCCTATACACTGCCCAGGGCAACTACTGAGGAGAGCCTCTGAGCAGAGCCACCCAGCCACGCACTGCACTCCAGGTGCCCTGAGCCCACTGATTTCTTGAGGGAAATGCTCTATGATATTGTATCCGCAGGGTGGCCAGAGGTCATGTGCCTCTTATGATTTACAAATGGCATTTGCTGCTGTGGCCACAGAATCAGCATGAAACTGGGCTTTCCTAGTATACCAAGACTGATCTCTTCATCAGAATGTTCATTTTCAAAGATACCATGAGTCATGGATATTAGAGCCATTAAACTGCTTTCTCTTAGCATTGCTCCTTTAAGTCCTGTGCAGGGAAGCTGATATATTCTAAGACAACAGGGTTTCTCATTACCTGACTGTCATGCTTTTTGTCTTATTCATGTCCCCTCTTGCTCTGACCATTTCTACCTCTGCTCCCCTTCCACATGACTCTCTGGAATCTGAGTCTCCCTTATTTTTTAGGTCCCTAAATATTTCTTCTCTCTCTCTCCTTTATCTATCTCTTTAAGAAGGGATTTTTGCTCTGGGGCAGGTATGCTCACTGGAGAGTCAGAAAGCAAGAAATCATTGCCCAGAGGGGATAGCCATGCCACAATCCCTTCTCCATTCTCCTCTCAGGATCTTGGGCACACGCACACGCACACACCCCCACACACACACCCGCCATGAGTTTTAAGTCACTGAGTCTGGGACTTGAACCAAGGTTGACTGCATGGGAGTCCAGCAACGTAACCATTATGCCATCTACTAGTCCTGGTCCCTAAATATTTCTGATTCCTAGTCCTTACTTTTTACTTCCCCCATGTTTCTTCTTGGCTTTTCATTCATACAGAGAAGCAGCAAAGCATATCTTCAATAGTAAATATAGAGGTCCTTAAATAGGGCATCTGTGATTATTGTTAGAAAGGATTCTGGGTCCAAATGACAGCAAAAAAATCTAGGATGGGAAAACCAGACACAGTGGTGCGCTCAGGAGGCCGACGCAGAAGGGTCATAAGGTTGAAGCCAGCCTGGGCCACATGGTGAGACTCTGAAAAAAAAAAGGATGGGATCAATGGAAAATGGTATTTTTGGACTTTGTAAAAATTAATATTTATTTATTTTCATTTAAAAAAATACAAAAAACTAGATTTCTGGGACCAGCAGATGACGTAGTGATGGCATTGCTGGACTCCCATATGGCCGACTGCAGTCTGACTCCTAGACCGGTGGCTTCAAAACCACAATGGGTTCATATTGCGTGAATGCCTAAGATCACAGAAGGAGAATGGAGAAGGGATTGTGGTATGGCCCTTGGGGGATGATTTTTCTCCTGGGGGATAATTTCTTGATTTCTTATCACTTTCTGAATTCAATATTAAATATGAGGTGAATCCAAAATAGACGGAAAAAAAAAAAAAAACATATTCTAATGAATCTTCCCAGTTTTCCCATTGGGGAAGGTGCAGAACTATCTTGACCGCCAAATGACGTTGAACTTGGTCTTGCAAATGCACCAGGCAACAGCAGACAGGGTCACTTGGGCTTAGGGGTAGTGTCATGGGATAGCCTGTATGTGCATACAAGTGTGTACAAGCTTGTGCACCAGGCCTGGCACTTCTGGCATTCCTGGAAGATAAATTATGAGTGGAGGGCTGGATGGTGGGACTAGGACTGGAGAGTAGACAAGAACCAGGTCATTCATCCAATCTATTTACCGAACATTTTGCAAGTTAAGTGCCAGGCCCTGTAAGAGGTACTGAGAACACAATAGGAAACAAAGCAGAAGCCAACCCCCATCTTCATGAAGCTTGCACACGAGGAAGCAGACAATACGTGCAGTGTATGTTAGGAAAGAGCAGCCTTGCACCTGCCATCGACTGCATGTAAGGCTTCAGGCAAGCACTTGTTTTCATGGAGGTAACAGTGCCCTCTTACCAGCCTGATGATTTGACTTGAAGAAAAGGCCTAGTGTGGCACTTGGCAGGTAGTACTCCTGGTAGTGACATTTATAGGTGATGATGAGGTAGCAACAGCAGGAATTATTTCATCTACCACACTTGGGGGTTAGAAGGCTAGAGGCCCACTTCCTGTTCTTTGATTTCAGAAGGAGCCCGGGTCTTTGGCACTGAGTTCCATTTTGGAAAAAAGCTCTGTTCTCATGAATTATTGTTCTAAATATGTCTATTTTTTTCAGACTTCTATAGTTTAAATTATTACAAATATTTTTCAGAAAAGTAATTTTAAACTCTTAGTTCCTTTTTTATTGTAGTTAATTACATATAACATAAAAAATACCACTTTAACATTTTTTCATGTACAATTCAGTGGCATTACGTACATTCACAGGTCAGCTAATGACGTGGTAGTTAAGGCAGCTAGATCCCACATAGCCCACTGCATGGTTTGAGTCCTAGAGCTGGCAGCTTGAGGAAACACTCCAGAAGCATATACTTGCATGGCCAAAATTCTGAAAGGAGAGAGAAATGGAGGAGGAGGGATTGCGGTGTGACCATTCCCAATAGGGGGTATTTTCTCACTCTCTTTCTTGTTTCTTTCTCTTTCTGTTTATCTCTCTCTTTCATGAATATAATCACTCTCTGACAATTTTTTTCGGAGAGATATATGCTATAGGGCGCGTGCGCTCGCCAGACAGACAGAGAGAGACATAGAGACAGAAAGCAAGAAATCACCCCCCAGGGGGGATGGTCACGCTGCAATCCCTTCTCCTCTATTCTCCTCTTGGGATCTTGGGCACGCACGCACACGCGCCCGGCGTGAGTTTTAAGTCACTGGGTCCGGGACTCAAACCGCGATCGACTACGTGGGAGTCCAGCGACATAGCCATTACGCTAACTGCTGGTTCCCTGACAATTTTTTCTTTAAAAAGTATATTCACATTGTATACATCTACAGGACTTTTTTATCCTCCCAAACTGAAACTCTATACCCATTGAACACTAACTCCCCATCCCCTTCTCCCTCAAACACTGGAAATAACCATTCCATTTTCTGTCTTTACGAATTTAACCAATCTAGGAACTTCATACAGTAGAATCATACATACTATTTATCCTTTTGTGCCTGGCTTCTTTTACTTAGTATAATGTTCTCAAGGCTCATCCATGTTACTGCACATGTCAGGATACCGAAGTGTGTATTTGAAAGCTCAGACGTGAAGTTCTGGGGCTGAGGGTTATGAGTCTTGCACTCAGCAGGAAGGGTAGTGACTAGCAGATGACAAGATGGAGAAAGGAAGAAAGATGTGGCTAGGAATATCTCTAAAATTACAATCTGCACCAGTCAGAGTAAGTCTTATCCCCAAGTACTGTCTTTCAGGACCTAGGACCTTGACAGCTGGGCCCAAAGCCAACCTTGGTGTGTCTTCTAGTATCAGGGAAAAGTGATCAGTCTTCCCTAAAAAGGTCACATCTCAAATGTTTCTTAGTAAACTGTCAGAGATAGAGACCATGGCTTGCAGCTTGTCTGAGAAAAGTAAGTGTTAGACCAAAAGTGGCCTTCATACAGACTGAGCTTAGCACCAGGGAAGCCATATCAGGCTTTGATTCCGCCAACACAGCCTTGCAAAAACGCCCCTAGAATTAGCCTCCCACTATCCCATTTCACGTGGCATGAAGTAAACACATTTATTACCAGACCAGAGAGAAGCAGATGCCTCTGCACCCCGTGGCTAAGCGGCACCAGCTGGGGCCCACAGATAGTATAGCGGTTCTGTCGCTGGACTCCCACATGACTGACTATGGTTCAAGTCTCAGATCTGGTACCTCAAAACTCATGCCAGGCGCGTGTGCATGCATGCCCAAGATCCCAGGAGGAGAATGGAGGAGAAGGGATTGCTGTGTGGCCATCACCCTGGGGGGTGATTTCTCCCTTTGCACACACAAAAAAAAAATGTGTCATGACTTTTCTGACAACCAAGAGTTATCTACACATCTGCTCATTTCTTCTTTTTAATTCTACCAGAAAGCACTTTTGAAGTACCTAATTTGGTCACTTACTGGAAGGGTAGCATATGTAAAGAAGGGGTCAGAGGCTCAGGTTCAAGTCTTGGTTGGGCCTTTATCTTTTATCTGTAAAACAGAGCTGATGATATTTTCCCTGCCTGTCCCATAGAAACGTTGAGGCGCAAGTAAGAAAATGTGTGTTGAAATCCTCTGTAAAGTGACATGTGTTCTCATCAGTCACCTAATATGTCTCTTTGGGGCATCTGCTATGTGCATAGCTCCACGGGAGACATTTTTGTCTTACTGCAATATCTGGGTTAAACTTTGTGAATGTTAACTAGGCTGCCTCCTGCATCACACACCTACCATCCAGAGAGAACCAGGTAGGTCCTTCCCCAGCTGGTGAAACCACTAGTCTCTATGGCATGACTTTCACTAGCCCTAGCTAAGAATTCCATTAAGGAGTGTTCTGAAGGTCTTTTATTCTTTTTTATGCTTCTGCTAAGCTTTCCCAAGAAGTGTTGCTTTCTGGAACGAGATGTAGGACAGAGATTCATGCCGCTCTTCCTCTGCTTGCGTATGCATGCCATCACCAGAGGTAAGACCTAGCCTATGTGTGGGTATCCTCCTCAGCCACTCCTGATATTTCCTCCACCCTACCAGAAATTTCCAAAGGAATCAGCTGAGATCTGGCATTGTTATTTCTACACTGTAGACTTTGGGAAAGACACATAACCACTTAGTGTCAGTTCCCTTATCTATAAAATGATCATAGCAACAGCTTCCATGAGGGGACAGCAGGTGGCATAGTAGTTAAAGCACCGGACTCCCACATGGCCAACAATGATTTGAATCCCAGATCTGGTGGCTTGAGAATCATGCTAGGTGCATATACGTACATGCCCCAAATCCCAAGAGGATAATGGAGGAAAAGGGATTGTGGTATAGCCATTCCCCCCCAACCCCGGGTGATGGTTTCTCACTTTTTTTTTTTTTTTTTTTTTTTTTTTGTCTCTCTCCAGTGGGTATATGTGCTCTATGATAAAAACCTAAAAAATAATAATATATTAAATTTTTCTTTTAAAAGAGCTCCCATGAAATACAATGATGAGTGGAAGAGGCATATATAGCATGAAGCAGTCCAAAGCTGCCCAGGGCTGTTTCACTGCCATCTGTGGTGTGCCTGCTAGCGCATGGGGTTAACTCCCAGGTGGCTTATTTGGCAGTCTGAGGCAAAACCCAGTCTGCATTTCAGATTCAGGCTTTGTCCTTTTTCAACCTCGTGCACTGGGCACAGGGCAAGGCAGTTCTGACTTGGAAAGAGGAGGGAACTACTGGGAAATACATCTGAGCAGTGGAGGAAGCCAACTAATAAGATCTTTGCATCTGAAAGGACCATGGAGGATTTTTCAAAGCCATTCCCAACTATCCAGATGCAATAAATAGGCTTTTCTAGAACACATAGGGAGCTAAGCAGTGCTGTCCATGTTGCTTCTAGACACTCCAAAAACATGGATTGTCTGATCTCAAATCTCCCTGGCCAGAGGATTGCAGCCAGTGGGCTGGGGGAGTTTGGTAAGGGTGTGGCGTGCACTGTCATTTATGCTTATCTTGTGAATTCTCACAGCCCTGGGAAGAGAGACCCAGGGAAAAGTATAATGTATTGAAACAAAAAAGAAAAACAAAAGCAATTTTTTTTTAATGTGCCAGTCAGCACATGCATTCATGGAGAGCATGCGCCCAATGGGGCTTGGTCACATGCACTCTTCCGTCCATTTCTCCTTCTTGCCCAGACTGTGGGCATGCATACACATGTACCTGCTATGACTTTCAAATCGCTGGGGGCTCAGGATTCAAACCAATGCTGGCTACGTAGGATCCAGGCTTTTATGCACAACATTTAACCACTGTGCTATGGGGCTGGCCCCAGAAGCCATGCTTAACTGGATCGATGTTCAAGCTAAGTATCTTCTTCCTTATTTTTCATTGTTATATTGTGTGAACTGAAATATCTTTCAAGAGCATGGCTGATTGGTCAAAGCTGATCTTTGAAGGCCATTAATGGCTTCTTCTTGGACAATAGTCCCCAATATACCCTCCAGGGTTCACTGGGCAGTAATAGTTTCTTGTAGGGTTGTTGGAAATATATTGCCTTCAAAACAATGTAAGTTACATTTGAAAGCATTCATACATAGTACTGAGAATTTCCTACTGAAATGGGGAGTTCATTCATTCCTCTGGAAATGTATATGTATAGTTTTTAAAAAAGAATTTGAAGTACAAAAGTAATTGACTCTGAGCACAACCACAGAGATTCTGAGGTGTTTTGTTCCCATCTTATTCCTTTCCCTCAGTTTCTGACTTTTTCCTTTTTCTTTCTTTAAGGGAGACTTTTAAGATTCTGTTGCAAATAAAACTGTAAAAGTGTCCTCTTTGTATTTCTTCCAAGGCAAGGATCTGCTTGAGTTAAAGCACATTAACTTCTTCCCGGAGTCATGGCTGGTCCGGATTACAGCCAGTCATTACCACGCAGTGAGTCGCCAGCTCAGCAAGGAAACAATTACTGATATTTATTGCCTTTCTGACTTTGCTTTTTCTGGAGACGTGTTTCACATTTGACATCTCTGGTCTTTGAGGTCAGGACATAACGGGATCCTCCTCCAGAGGAAGTGGGGAGAGCAGTGAGCCCAAGGAAGCGAAGGGAGAGAGAGAGAGACAGACAGACAGAGAGAGAGAGAGAGAGAGAGAGAGAGAAGGAGGAGGCCAGTCTTGGAATCCAGGTGCTTATAGCATCCGCCAGCAGGTCTGGAGAATTCGATGGGGTATGGTCACACTGCTCCCAAGGCCCTTCAGATTGAGTACCCTGACAGACACAATGATAATGTGTGCATATTATCAAAAAATTTCTGGGGCCGGTGGGCAGCTTGGTGGTTGAGGTTCTAGACTCCCACATGGTTGACCACAGTTTGAGTTATGGACCTGATGCTTGCTTTCTCAACCCCTCCCTGCCCCCGGGCTCTCTCTCTCTGGTCAAAATAAAAAATACAATAATGACGATATTAAATAAAATAATTCTTTTTTTAAAAATTTCAAAACGCAGAGCAGTTGAAAAAAGAAAAGAAATACCCTCAGACCCATTATCCAAGGACAACCACTATTAAGATCTCATTACATTTATTGTCTTTTAAAAAAAATTATGATGAACTCAATTAAGTGCATTTTTTACGAGGTTTTTGCCGTAGGGTATGTGCACTCACCAGAGAGAGACGGAGACAGTGAGAAGGAAAGTGTGAAATCACCTCCCAGAGGAAACAGGCACACCTCAATCCCTTCTCCTCCATTCTTCTCCCAGGACCTGGGGCACTCACGCACATGAGCCCAGTGTGATTTTGAAGCCACCAGATCCAGGCCTTGAACCATGGTCAGCCATGTGGGAGTCCAGCAATGTAACTGCTACACCATCTGCTGACCCCAGAGCAATTTCTAATTTTATTTTTTAAGAATTATTTCACTTTATTTATTTTATTCATTTATTTTAATTTGGCCAGAGAGGGACAGAGTGAGAGAAAAAGAGAGAGAGAGAGGGAAAGTGAGAAAGCAAGCCGCCAGGTTCAGGACTCAAACTACAGTGGGTCGTGTGGGAGTCCAGCACCCTTAACTACCATACCACCTGCTATCCCTCCCCTTTTTTCCCCAAATTATTTATTTATTTATTTAAAAAAAATTTTTTTTAGAATTATTTCAGTTAACTTTATTTTATTTATTTTAATTTGACCAGAGAGGAACAGAGTGAGAGAGAATAAGTACAATTTCTAACACTATTAAATTGTTTTTTGCCAGAAAGCTTGTGTGCTTGCCAGAGACAGAGAGATAGAGGGACAGTGAGAAAGCATCCCTGCCCCTTAGGGAATGGTTAGCTACAATTCCTTCTCCACTCCCCCCTTGCTTTTAGGATTTTGGGCATGCACAAGACATACTCTCAGCATGTTTCTAAAGCCACCGGGTCCAGGACTCAAACCACAGAGTCTACCACATAGGATCCAACTACCTTAACTACCACACCATGCTGGCTCCCTAACATCATTTTTAATGGCTACAAACTCCTTCACCAAAAGAAAATGCCAAGACCAATGCTACTTTAACTTTCCTTTATCATAAAAGAATTGATGGTATCTCTGTTTGCTGCCACAAATGACAGTAATGGGGAATATATTTGCACACAATGGTTTATTTTACTATACTTTGAGTTATTTTCTTACAGGAGATATTCAAGGATAGAATTATTGGCACAAAAAGGAACGTGCGCTTTTGTTCTTGATACACATTAACAAAGGCTGAGCCTGAATGATTCTTCCCTCAGTAACACACGAGTGTGCCTAGGCACTTTGTTCATCCTTAGCAATACAGACTGTTTTAATTTTAACTCATTTTGATCATTGAGAAAGACATCTCGTTTTTAAACATGCATTTCCTGTGTTACAAGTAAATATGAATGTTTTTTCCTTGCAGCATTTCCCTCTCTGTGCATTGTCTATGCAAACTGTTGTACTTACGTGTTTCCAGTCTTGCATTTTTCGAGATGAAGTAGGGCAGTGTTTGCCTTCTGACGATGTATGAGTCACTAGTTAAAATTCAATCCAGTTCAACAAATACCTATTGTCTTACGCAAACCATGGTGCTCCACGCTCTCTGTACAGTAGACAATGACTCTGTGAAACGGTGCTTCTTTGGGACATAACTCAGATCTATACTTGAAGAGAGTGGGGGAGGAGCCACAGAGAGAGGAAACAGTTTTTGGGGGCCAACACC
Organism: Tupaia tana; assembly: GCA_026018925.1. Taxonomy (NCBI): domain Eukaryota; kingdom Metazoa; phylum Chordata; class Mammalia; order Scandentia; family Tupaiidae; genus Tupaia; species Tupaia tana. The sequence continues at coordinate 33,267,275 of JAKSZU010000010.1, forward strand.
TCAGGAAGTCCCCACCTCCCTCTTCTTGCCTCTGATTCTGTCTCTCTGTCTTCTTTGCTCCTGCTGTCATTACCATCCTCCTGAAATTCATTCCTGCCCCACTCCACCCCTGCCCAAGGAGGCTGTCACATGAGGCCTTAACTCGTTCTCGACTACACTGTGGTCATTTTCTGCCTCATAACGAGGCTACTTAGGTACGCATTTTAGTTCCCCAATGAGACTGCTCGTGCATTTTTTTCTTTTTCTCCACTTTGCATCCCCTGAAAGCACTGAGCACAGTTCCTGGTGTATAGCCTATTTTCAACAAATGCCTGTGGACTGAATGAATGGTGGGTATATAGTCCAGAGACAGAACTCTGCTATGCACACAGAGTCGAGGGTGTGGGGACCAAAGAATGGATAAAGATAATGGAAGGCGCTGGCTCCCAGCAGCAGGTCAGGCTGTTGGTAAGTTGTGTGCTCTTCCCTTTCAGCTGGAGTACGGAGGTGACATGGCCCGCCTGAAAGATCTTTCCACCCAGGCTGTCAGATTTGGGATGCTCTTTGGCCAGGTACTGAAAAATGGATCCAAACAACAAGAAACAGGGAAAGGAGGCAATTGTGCATCTTTCCTGCCAGGTCATCATTCGGACATGAAATTCATAAGACAGGGGCCTGGGATGCGCTGTTCAGTAATCTGCTGTGTGTCCCCAAATTTCCCCGCCAGCATGACCAACTGTCCTCAATTTTCCAGTACAGAGGAGTTTCACTGAGATGCAAGACTTTCAGTTCTAAGCCCAGGAAAATTAAGATGAGTTAATCATGTCATTCCCTAAAACATCGACAGCTACCAGTTTGCTCACTGAGAGATTCCAAGCTCATGCAAGAATGGACTCATTACAGTCGCGAGGGTGAAGTAAATGTGGGCAGCCATTTTGATGGATCTCGTATTTAAGCAGCAGCAGATCAAGGAGCTCAATTGCAAGGCATCTTGGTGCTCAGTCACCAGGGGAATGTCTAGGGTGGCAGTGCTCTGTCTTGGATTCCCTGTGAAAGGCATAATTCTCCAAGAAATTGCTACTCTTCAGCTTCTTTAAAGGCACCCTTTCAGGGACTCACAGTCCTGAATCTGTCATCAGACATAACCTGGGCATCAGGGGAGAATGAGTTAGTCCAACCTCTTCATTACAGAGGCCTGCCTAGGTAGGCAGACTAGATTGCTGGGGCCAGAGTATGGCACAACGCTCAGGCCTATTAGATCAGAACAAAGTGCTTGGTTTCAAAAGTGTACATCCCACAGGTCATCCAAGAATGTACCTAACTCATTCTTTTCCTTGCTAAGGAACATGCAGAATAAATACTATTTCACTATTCAGTAACAGCTACTAACTCTACTAGTAACTTCTACTAGCTATAAGTAGTAACAACTCTTACTAACCTGCCCAGGATTTGTGCAACTGCTGTAATCAGACTTTGCCTATACCTCCTAGCCTAAAGTTGCTATTGTATTTTCCCTTTAAATCAGTCATCAGATGAGTCACTTTTCGTTGATATATTATCACTAGAACTTGTTTTGGGATGCTCTCTTGCCTTTAAGACTGAAGATTTTTCTCCTTTCACTTCATGGTTTCTCTTTCCCTATTTAGGAATACACGACTTACTCAGAAATCGTTGCTATATATGGATTCTTCTTTGAACTAAAAGGAATCAAACATAATACAGCCTCTTATAGTTTTTACATGCAGGTAAGGACAGAGCACAGAAAAGATTTTTAGATTCAGAGTCCATACTACATTAGAAAAAATAGAAAAGAGTCCAAATTCAAGTTAGATTCATAATAATTGATTAATCATTGATTAATAATTAATATGGACTGTGTTGCAAGCCTAGTGCTAACCATGCTTAGAGATGTGATGTCATTGTATTTTTGCAACAACCTTGGGAGGCAGGTGTTGTTGGCCTATTTAACAGATAAGGATCTCAAAACCGTCTTTGTGTTCATTGATTTCCACTAGTAAAGCTGGGGTTGAATTCTAGTCTTCCATGTCTACATTTAGGCTTAGTTCATCTGCAGTTGGTACATGGTGAATGCTGCTTTTCAAATGGTCATTCTTCTGGGGAGGTAGTGGGTAGTGCCCACAAGTGGGGAAGAGGATAATCTTTTTAGAGTGGCAAAGCAGGATGGTGAGTAGGACACTGGAGAAGCCAAGAGGGTGGATAGCTTTGCCTCGATGCTTCTGCTGCACTTTTAGAAGATGCAGGAGACTGGGGGCCAACAGGTGGCATGATGGCTAAGGGTGCTGGACTCCCATGTGGCTAACAGCAGTTCGAGTCCTGGACCTGGCAGCTTGCTTTTTCACTTTCCGTCTCTCTCTCTCTCTTGCTCTGTCCCTCTCTCTGGTCAAATTATAATATATTTGATATATATATTTGACATATAATATATATAATATTTGATATATATTCAATATATAATATATATAATTATACATATAATATATAAAGTTAGTCAAATAAAATAATTCTTTAAGGGAAAAAAAGAAGAAAAAGACACAAAGGGGACTACTTTGTATAAGATCCATAAAGTCTGGTCCAGCAGGTGGCGTAGTGGTTAAGGTGCTGGACTCCCATATAGCCAACTGCGATCTGAGTCCTGGACCTGGTCTCTTGCTTTCTCTTTCTCTCTCTCTCTTTCCCTGTCTCTCTCTGGTGAGCACATATATGCTATAGCAAATTTTAAAATAATAATAATGAAACCAGCAGATGATGTAATGGTTATGTTAGTGGACTCACATGGCCCACCATGGTTTGAGTCCCAGACCTGGCAGCTTGAAATTCACATCAGACATGTATGCATGCATGCCCAAAATCCTGAGGAGAGAATGAAGGAGAAGGGATTACAGCCATCCCTCCTGGGGTAATTTCTTGCTTTCTATCTCTCTCTGGCAAGTACACACACCTGTAGAAAAAAATCTCTCTGAAAATACATAAAATTTAAAAATAATAATAGGGACCAGCAGATGGCATAATGATTACGTTGCTGGACTCCCAAATAGTCAACCGTGGTTTGAGCCTAGACCCCGCAGCTTAAAATTCATGCCAGTTATGTGTGCATGTGTGCCCAAAATCCTGAGAGGAGAATGGAGGAGAAAGGATTGTGGCGTGACCATTCCCCCTGGGGGCTGATTTTTCACTTTTCATCTTTCTCTGTCTCTCTGGTGAGCATACACACCCTATAGCAAAAATATCTCTCTGAAAATAATAATAATAATGAAATAAATAATTCTTTTTAAAAAAAGAACATGGAGTCTGCAGTTAAACTGCCTGGCAAACTGTATGACTTGGCCAGTCCCATCTCAGTTTCCTCACCTTTAATAGGAAGTAGGTAATAGGACTTACCTCCCTGGGTTGCTGTGAGTATTAATCGTTAATTTGTGTGAAGGGCTCAGAGCGGAGCCTGACACAGAAAGCACTCTATGCATTATCAATGATGATGATGATATTGGTGACAACTATTACAACGAAGGACCACCCTGTTCCACTTAGGATTTGCTTCAAAGTGCCACTTCTCAAAACAGCAGGCACCTTGAGAAATCCTACCTTATTCATCTTATTATTACCATACACAGTACCCAGAACACCGGGGCGCTTGGAGTGACTGACTGCATGAGTGTAGAATCCCAAGTCTTACCCCAGCTTTGCCACTGCCTCAGTCAGCATCTGTGAGCGAGTCATTTCTGTTCCTTAGGCCTTTGTTCTTGGTCTATGGTGACTTGGGCATCTCCCTACACAGTGGATTTTACTGGGTGGAAAAGATCATTATGTAACAACACAGAATACCCAGATGAATGTTACGTTGGTGTTTTAGTTCTGGCAAAGTGATAATGAAGCTTGACTCGATGGAATTCTTAGGGGTTGGCCACACTCCATGCAGCAGTCAGTGACTTATGTATGGTGAGGGCTCAGAAGCCAGCTGAGTCAGTAGCAGTGTCTCCAGAAGTGGGGCCACCTAGGAAGTGCACTCTTGCTGTCTGCATACATTATACAAGAGGGTCTATGTGCCAGGAACTGGTTTTGCTACCTGGGTCACCCCAGTTGCAATTCCACACCTGATGGGTTTCTCTTTGCAGAGAAAAAGGCACACAGACATGGAATTTGCCTCCGTGGCCTTAAGCCCTGTTAGCGTGAGAACAGAGCGCTTGGTGAAGTACGAGATCAGAGCCCAGGCCCTGGTAGACGGCAAGTGGCAGGAGTTCAAGACAAACCAGATCATGCAGAAGTTTGGGTTCACTAAGCCATCCTGCAAAAGCCATGTAAGTGTGTAGTTGTCTCTTTTCTTTTCTCTATGCTTTTTTATTCTTCTCACTCTTCTTCTGGCCCACTTTTTTTTTTTAGATCACTGGCTTCAACTCTCCAGTGATCTATAAGAGAAGCTTGCTCAGTTTCTTTTATTTATTTTCAAGAGACTTTTTTTTTTTTTTTTTTTTTTTTTGCTATAGGCATGTGCACTCGCCAAAGGGACAGAGAGAGACAGAGAGATAGAAAGCAAGAAATCACCCCCAGGGGGGATGATCATGCCACAATCCCTTTTCCTCCATTCTCCTCTGGGGACTTTGGACACGCATGCACACATGCCCAACATGAGTTTTAAGCCACTGGGTCTGGGACTCGAACTGTGGTCAACTATGTGGGAGTCCAATGACGTAACCATTGCACCATCTGCTGGTCTCTCTCTCAGTTTCTTACAGAAATAACTCTAAAGGGACCAGCAGTTAGCGTAATGGCTATGTCGCTGGACTCCCACATAGTCGACCGCGGTTGGCATCCCGGACCCAGTGGCTTAAACTCACGCCAGGCGCGTGTGCGTTCGAGCCCAAGATCCCAAGAGGAGAATGGAGGAGAAGGGATTGCGGCATGGCCATCCCCCCTGGGGGGTGATTTCTCGCTTTCTATCTCTCTGTCTGTCTCTGTCTGTCTGGCGAGCGCGCGCGCCCTATAGCAAAAACCTCTCCAAAAAAAAAAAAAAAAAAAAAAAAAGAAAGAAAGAAAGAAAGAAAGAACTCTAAAAAGAAACCTTTTAGAATGAAAAGCTGTAGATACTGATAACTATAACCCAAATTAGACTGCCTGACTCGGGCCACACCAGATTTATTTTATACATGTCAAATGGTGGTGTTGGTTTTCGTTTTGGATTGGGGGAGGGTCCATGGAGTGTTTTTGCTATCACGCCCCACGGGTGCCTGTGCATACCCCATCACTTCCCCAGGACCCATGGCCTAGGCCCACCTGCCTGCCTGTGACTCACCCAACTAAGCCAGTCTACCTCGGTTGGCAATGCCAGCATCCAGGTGGATCCAGCGCTGGTCCCCTGAATGGGCTTCTGACAACCACAATGCAGAAATCACCAGGAAGCCTAGGAGGAACACTTTGGGCTATGAGTTCAAGGAGGGCTAGGGCCTCCCTTGCTACCCTGCAGGGAATGGGCTTTGCCATAAACCAGTAATGCTTCCCATCCAGACTGCACATGGAATAATCTAGAACCTTTAAAACTGCCCAGGCCAGAGCACCACGCAGATCATGAGACCAGATCCTCCATGGCAGTCCTAGATACCAATATTTTTCAAAACTTCCCAGGTTATTTTCTCTAATGTTGGAAATCAGAATAGCGAGTTCCTCTTGAGGGAGTGGAGACGGTGGTGGGAGAGAACACAAAGGAAGTTTTGAGGGGCTGGAGAGGTCCTTTATCTGGACTCAAGTGATGGTTATGTAGGAGTGCTTACTTTGTGAAAATTCACTAGGCTGTACTCAAGATTTATACACATTATCATATTTAAGTTGTACCTAAAATTTAAAAGTTCATTTAAAGGAACCAGCGGATGGTGTAATGGTTACATTGATGGACTCCCATGTGGTCTACTGCAGTTTGAGTCCTGGATCCAGCAGCTTAAACTCACGCCAGGCACATGCGCATGTATGCCCAAGATCCTGAGAGGAGACTGGAGGAGAAAGGATTGTGGTGCGGTCATCCCCCCAGGGAGTGACTTCTCACTTTCTATCTGACAAGCATACCCACCCTATAGCAAAAAATCTCTCTTACATAAGTAAATAAATACATAAATGTTCCTTTAGAAACCCCTCCCTAGATGATTCTGATGTGCAGCCAGAGTTGGGAACCACTGCCTTACGCTTTATTACACCTTCCTCTTCTCCTTCTAGATGGCAATTGTGTTTATCCTAAAGGTCCCATTTGTTTTGTTTTGTTTCATATTCTAGGCCTTGAAAATCCAAACTGTGGGCATCCCAATCTATGCAAGTTTTGCATTCATCTTTCCAGAATCTTGACAATCTCCAGAAGAATCTATGGGAATTTTTTCCCCCGCACTGGTCTGCATAGAAGAAAATAAAATAGCATTAAAGGAGGTTCTCAAGTGTCCAGCTGACTTCAGTAGTTAGTAATAGTCTGATGAGAACTTTTGTCCACACTTGTACCATTTGAGGATAGAAAATGCTGGCTGCGAATCCAGCTACCATCACTGACCCCCGAGAACTCCAAGTCCAGCTGTAACTTTTTGCACTCTCTCTCTGGGTGCCGGTAGGAGCACCAGCAGTAAGAGCAGACTCCAATTGGGAGCACCAAGTCCTTCCTTATGCTGAAGCTCTGCCTGCTACACAGAACAACATACCTGACAACTGTCCCTGGCAGTTTGGGCTCAGTCAGAACAAGAGGTAGGAAGGGGAGGAAGCAGTTACATGGTGTGGAGTGACTTATTTATCACTCTACCCTTTAAAATGGAGGACTATCTTTCAGAACAGAGCCTTTCTTTCCACTTTGTATATTTTTTTCTATTGCAATGTAACAAAGTCCCACAAACGAGTGACTTAAAACAACACATACTTATTATTCTATAGTTTTCGTGGTTGAGAAACCCAGGCATAGTTTCACCGGGTCCTGTGTGCAGGGTCTCACAATTTAGTGACACAGGGTCTCACAAGACCACAATTTAGTGGTAGCTGGTTTATGTTCTCATCTGAAAACTTGGCTGAGGAGAGTGTCCGAGCTCCCTGAGGTTATTGGCAGAGTCATTTTCTTACAGCTGTGTGACTGAGGACCCCAGCTGCTACTGGCTGTTGGGAAAAGGCCACCCAGGTCCTAGTGTCCCTCCACCCCCACCCCAGCCCTGGCATGTGGCTCTCTCTACAGACATTTCAAAACACAGCTGTTTGCTTCTTCAAGGCCAGCAGGAGAAGCTTTCAGGCTAGTCTGCATCTTATATAATATTATATATAATATAATATAATATATAATGTAATATATAATATAATATAATATAATATAATATAATATAATATAATATAATATAATATAATCATGGTCTAAGAGAGGAAGCTGAGCCCCAGGGAGAATGGGCATTTACTTGTTTGAGGCTTTTTAGAAGATCAGAGCAGAGAGGCCAACTCAGGCCTGGCCCACGCCCACCCGTTTCAATGGTCTTCCATGGCCTACAGAGAAGAGGTGTAATGTTTTAGGGTACTTAATTCAAGTATTTATTGAACAACTACAATGCACTTGACAGAAATGTGTGCTGAGCGTCTTCTGCAGGCCAGGGTGTACTATTCAGGGTGCAGTCACATATCATATCTCATCTGATTCCAATGGGGCAGTGATGGGGGTGAAGGTGTCCTCACTGAGGAGGTGGCATATAGTGGGCCTAAAAGGATGGGCAGTGTCCTTGCAGGGGGGAATTAGAGGGAAACAGTGCACACGTGATGTTCAAAGAGCTGAGAGAAAGCTCCTCTTCCAGCCCCATGGCTCTTGGACTGAATGCCCTCCAGACTCACCTAGGAGCTCCGGCAAATGCAGATCCCTGAGCCTCAGCTGGGACAGGCTTATTTTGCAATCTGAGAAATATCAGGAATCAGTACTTTCACAGGTTTCTTGGGAGGGATCCTGGTGCAAGAGAAATGACTCCACTCTGAGAGTATCAGTTCCACAGCAGTGTTTCTTACTATGCTCCAAAACCAAACCGTCGTCTTTAAAAATCCAGAGTACAACAAACCCATAAATATATTTAACCAAACTGGCTGATTAAAAGCAGACAAATTTCCTACAGTGTATGAAATAAACAGAACCTTTACAATCCCACACCTCCTGTGAGTCATTCTCTATAATGCAGAGTCTACCCATTTCCACTAGGGGGCGTGATTCTCCTCAGAAATGAGACCCAATGTTAGTGGCCGAAATTTCCAACCTAAAACTTCATCTTGCAGCACCGACTCCTTGTTGCAGTGAACTTTGGTACCTCTCAGGTATGGTTCTGTTCATCTTGTCATCCACAGTGTGTACATCACAAAACCTCTGAACTTGGGAAGTACAAGGCTTGAGAGAAAAATTACAGAGATGATCTTACAAGCTTTTCTTATAAGTGAGAAATTATTAGACTGGAATTTAAAACATCTAGTTACGATGCCTGATACTTCTGCTGTGAGCACTGGTCAACATGACTGCTTATGCACGACATCTGGAATCTCCCCTCTTAGTATTTTCTCCCAGTATTTGGCCCAGTATCACCCTCTGCACAGCAACTGTTTGGGGTTGTAGAGCCAGACTGACCTGGGTTCAAGTCCTCGCTCTGCTTCTTACTATTGATGTGGTCTTAGACAAGTTATCTAATCCCTCTGAGCCTTAGCCTGACCTGAAATAGGCAATTAAGCTAGTGGTAAATATTAAATGAGTTGGCGTGTTATTTATAAATCACCTGATAAACTGTAGGTGATCGATACGATGTATTCCCATTCCTCCTGCAAAGCCCGGAGTCACTCAATAACTTGTTGACAGTCCATATGAATTCTGCGTGATGCTGGGCGTGTACTTTTCCTTCCCTGGGCCTGCTTCCTCTTATGCAAAATGAAGAGAATGAAGTAGGTGCCCTCTGCAGGCTTTTCTAGCTGCAATGATCAGACTCTCTCGTCCTGTGAGTGGGGAAGAGCAGGCCTGAGTGATTGCGCCTATGAATCAGGAGAAGGAGAACCTGGGCAAATAAACGATTTCATTTTCCCGTGGGCTCGTCAGAATGAAAATGAACTAGAAAGAATCTTTTCTCCTCTCCCCTTTGAGAGGGCTTTGCACCCTGGGTACTAGTGTGTCTTAGTGCTAGGAAGAGAGAAGGAATTCTTGCTCTTGTAAGCCTGGGGTGAGGAGAAATGCTAGGACTTGTTGTGCTGTAAAGGAGAAAAATGGACTGCCCAGCAGCTGGGTCGGGGGAGTCCCCAGCCCCACCTGCGCACAGGAAGATGGTGTAGAATGTGGACCGTGCCCCCTAGTGGAAAGGGAAGGACTCTGAATTCTAGCAAATCGTTTACCCATAGGAAGTAGAGTTTGGCCTATGGACTCTAAGGCCTTCAGAGTGAGGGGTTAGAAGAGATTCTCCTGGTGATGAGAGATTGGAGACACCTCTGTGAGAAAAACCTCTGGGCAGCCCCAGCCAACAGAACTTCCTGCAACGAGGGGGATGTCCTATACCCACCATATCCACATGTCACTAGCCATGTGTGGCCACTGAGCACTTGAGATGTGGCCAATGAGAACTAGAAATTGAGTTTTAAATTTTATTTTATTTTAATTTATTTCCATTTAAATAGCCATAAGTGTAAATAGAAGGCTCAGGACAACAACACTACCCAATATGGAGCTGGAATTGGGTCCTTCCTGATTCTGGAGAATTCCAGGGTTTCAAGCCTCTTGGTATCTGCCAAGACCCCAAAGACATCTGTGGCCAGTCATGCCTGAGGCTCAGCCTGTGGCCCCAAACTTAGTCTGGACTGCCAGGCAAAGGCTGCTGGTGAGAAGGAAGTTTCCGGCGCCAGAGAAGAAGGCTCCGCTCTGAACTGAGGGTATGGCTATTACTTCGCTCCTCCCACTAACACTGACAGCTATTTGAATTTAAACGAATTAAAATGAAATAGCATTTAAAACTTCATTTCTCAGTCGCCACTAGCCACATTTCAAGACCTCAATGGCCACCTCTGGCTAGTGGTTACCATATGGGAAGGGCAGATATAGGACAAAGGCTCCTCCACTACTCCTCGTGACTTTGTGCATTGTGACTTTGAATGAGTCATGTGACCTTTGGGCTTTCATTCCCTGACTTTTATTCATTCCAAAGATTTGCAGTGAGCTACTACTGTGGGCCAGGCTTTGGGTTAAGGTTGCACAGGTGAACACATAGTTCCTGCCGTCATGGCGTCTACAGCATCAAGGGAAAGACAGATGATAATGGAGTAATGGCACTAAAGCATGCCTGAATACCCCCAAAGAGCAGGGGCTCAGTTCCTTGAGAGAATAAAGCAATCAAAGCTGACCTAGACCCTGGTTAAAGGTTGGAGATCCTAGGATGATCTTGCCGGGAGAAGGGATGCTTAAACAGAGATCTAAAGGAGGAGTGGAAATTAGAATAGGTTTAGGTGAGCCTGTAGAGATACCAGAATCCTTATATGCTGTGCTGGGGGGAGTGTGAAATGATGCAGCCAGTTTGGAAAACTGACAGCTCTTAAACAATTACCCTGTGACCCAGAAATTTCCACTCGTAGATATAAAGACATGAGAAATAAAAACACATATCCATACAAAAACTTGTACGTGAATGTTCATAATAGCTTTATCCATAGAAGCCAAAAGGCAGAAACAACCCAAATATCCATCGATGGATAAATGGAAAGACAAAATATGGTATATCCATACACCGAAGTTCAGTCTTAAAAAGAAATGAAGGGAGACCAGCAGGTGGCATGGTGTTTGAGGCACTGGACTCCCACATGGTTGACCATGGTTTGAGTCCTGGACCTGGCAGCTTGAAACTCACACATGGGTGCATGTGTGTGCCAGGAATCCTGAGAAGAGAATGCAGGAGAGGAAATTGTAGCATGGTCATCCCTCTCCCCTGCCCCCGGTCTGATTTCTCGCTTTCTGTTTGTCTCTCTCTCTGTCTCTTTGGTGGGTACATGCACCCTATAGCAAAACTCTCTATTAAAAGAGAGAGAGAGAGAGAGAGAGAAAGAAAAGAACAAAGGAATGAAGGACTGACACATGCTATGTGTATGTGAGTGAAGTCTGAAAACATGACGGTACATGAAAGAAGCTAGTCACAGACAGCCACATATCATGACTCCATTCACATGAAATGTGCAGAAGAGGAGAATCTGCAGGAACAGAAAGTAGGGGAGCGATTGCTTAGGACTGAGGTAGGGAGGGAAGGGGAGACAAAGGGTAAGCTTTAAAGGGCACAGGGTTTCTGTTTAAAGTGATGAAAACGTTCCAAAATAGACTGATGATGATGACTGTGTAACTGTGAATATGCTTTTTTTTCTTTTCAGAGAGGTTATTTATTATTTATTTTTTTGCTATAGGGCACATGTGTTTGCCAGAAATAAAGAGACAGAGAGACAGAGAGCAAGAAATCACCCCCCAGGGGGGATGGACACGCCGCAATCCCTTCTCCTCCATTCTCCTCTCGGGATCTTGGGCACGCATGCACACATGCCCGGCGTGAGTTTAAGCCACGGGGTCCGGGACTCAAACTACGGTTGATTACATGGGAGTTCAGCGACATAGCCATTACACTAACTGCTGGTCCCTGTAACTGTGAATATGCAGAACACCACTAGACTTACACTTTAAATGGATGAATCGTCGGATGTGAATTCTACCTCAATAAAGCTTTAAAAGAAAAAAAGAGGAAGAACTGGAATCTCAGGAGAAGATTCAAACCCAGATAACAACATGTGCAGGGAAAGCTGGTGCCTTCCAAAAATATGGAAGAAGATCCAAGGGGCCCAAGCCAGTGGAGCAAGCATGAGAGGCTGGAGATGTAGGTGGGTTCGACCTCCTGAGGCCCTGGAGGCTGAGTGAGGGATTATGGTCTCTTTCTTGAGAATAGCAAGGAGTATTTACAAGTTTTAAGCCTAGATCTTCCCTCATGAAACTTGTGCTTTTGGGAAAGTCATTCTGGCTGATATTTAGCAAGAGGCGTGATGGGGCAGAATGACAGTAAGGAGAGGAGAGAGGATTTTCAGTGACCTGAGCAGAGGTGAGGGGGCTTGGGCCAGAATGAAAGTGTAGAGATGGGGCAAAATGGACCTCCTGGGAGAGCTCAGTCCCTGCTCTGTCCAAAGGGAGAGAGGATCCCTTAACTTCCTTGCAGGATCCGTCTACTTGCCCTGTCCGTGACTTACCGCCCAGGTGTGACTGTGGCCACTCAGAAGCAGCTCTTCGCTGTCACATATTGTGTACATTCTTCCAGAAGTGGTTTCACCAGTTTGTTCAAAGATAAATATTCCAAAGAATACTAGCTGGTGGCAGTTTAAATTGGCACTGCCTTTCTGAGGTCAACGTAGCGGCGTATTAGGAAATGACTTAGGATGTTAACCACTGTGGCAGATCGTGGTATAATGACTCCTGTGCCCATCTCTTTTGGCTTTGCCGCTCATCCATTAACAGGTGGAGTCTTTTTCTACACCCTCTTGAATATGGGCTGGCTCTGGGGCTTCTTTTAGCCAACAGAAATAACATCTCGTGAGTTCAGGAGTCTAGTGTTTGCAGCTTCAGCTTTTGCCTTCTTGGAGCCCTGGGAGCACAGGGCGTAGGAGGCTAGCCTGCTAGAGGGTGCGAAGTCACGTGGAGGAGAATGATGAGCCTCAACTCAGCTGCTAGCACCAATCGCCAGACATGTGTGTGCGACCATCTGGAACCACCCAGTTCAGCCAGTCCTCCAGTAGAACGCAACCTCATGAGTGATTCCAGAAGAAACTCTGAAAAGGATTTCTCCAGCCAACCTTCAGAATCATAAGAAATAAATTAAATGCTGTTTTAAGTCACTTAGTTTTGGGGCAAGTTGTTATCCAGCAAAAAATAATTGAAATGAAACGTATACCCTTTCGTTAAGCAAATCACTGTCTTAGTCTATTTCCTGTTGCTGTGACAGAATACTGAGACTGGGTCATTTACAAAGAACAGAAGTTCAGATGGCTTATGGTTGTGTAGGCTGGGAAGTCCAAGAGCACAGCACCAGCATTCGGCCAGGTCCAGTTCCCATGGTTGAAGGCATCACAGAGTGAGTGAGACATGACACGGAGAGGAAGTCGGGGGGTAGAAGGTGGACTCCTTTTTATAACAACCCGCTCTTGTGATAACTAACCCACTCCCAAGTTAACAACATTAGTTCATTCATGAGGCTTCTGCCCTTTGTGACCCGTTCGCCTCCCAACACCATTGCACTAAGGATTAAGTGTCCAGGACATAAGTTTGGGAGATGCATTCAAACCATAGCATCCTCTTTAGGAATTTATATCAATAAAATAAAATACAAAAAAAAAAAAACATTGATTTAACTCCAAAGGTGTTCCTTATACCATTTTTATAAAACAAGACGTCAGAATGATCTTAAATGCCCAACAGCAGGAAGTAGACAGAATAGGGTATGTCCGTACACTAAGCAATCATTACAAAGGTGTTGAAGCATTCTACTGGCAAGATTTCCAGAATACACTGTTAATTGGGAAAGTAAAACAATTTTTAAAAAGTATATAAAGGGGGCTGCCAGGTGCATGGTAGTTGGGGGCACTGGACTCCCACATGGCTAACATGGTTCGAGTCCCAGACTTGGCAGCTCTCTCTCTCTCTCATTCTGTCCCTCTTGGTCAAATTTAAATAAATAAATAAAGTTAAATAACAAAATAGTTTGAATTAAAAAAATAAAAGTATATAAAGATAATCCCATTAAACCATGCTTATTTTAAATGTATTTTAATGTAAAATTGATGAGTCCAAAGGCATGTGTAACTTCGCTTTGCTATTGGGAAATTGATGTCTAAAGTGGGCGGGACAATTTGTCTTCCCACCAGCAATCAGGAGCCTTCCTGCTTCTTTACGGTCCATCTGCTCTCAGAGCTGATATAAGTTAAAGCAAAGGTAGCTTCAACCTTTATCTTATTTAACAGGGTTTCTTGGCCACTCTAAGACACCTTCCCATGATCCATTTCTCATCTAACCAACCGAAGGGGTTTGATTTGCTCTTTGACTCCCTTAAGGAGTGTGAACCTTCGGGTGCAGCATCAGGAACAAGCAGGAAGCCATGCTTCGTGGGAGTCAGACAGGACTACAGCTGGGAGCAGGAGGGTTGTCATGTGTCTGCCGAGTGCACCAGAAAGAGCTCAGTGAGTCTCGAACACAGTGATTAACTTCTCTTTAAACTACGCATCACTGAACAGCACGGCCAATTGCTTGGCTTCCTCAGCACGCTCTGCATGAGTCACTTGATGTCTTACTGTGACCTGAGCACGTTTTATTCTGGGCAGGTGCAACTATTCGTTTATGTGCCCTTGAGATACCCAGGAAGTGAATAATGCTTGTTATCCCCCTCCAATTCCAACTAAATACTGAATCAACAATACTTCATTTAAAACAAGTGATTATTACGCTAAGATTTCGTGTTTTCCTGGTTTAGTGCCAAAGAGATAGGCTCCTACTTTTTCCCCCTTTTCCTGGCTGTGGGATCAAAGCTGAGAGTCCCTGGGATGTGGGGTATCTCCTGATGTAACAGGAATTTTATTAACTCATGGGTTAATTGAGAAAAATCATTGACCAAAGCACATCGAGCATGCTGTGTGAGCAACCCTTGGACTGCCATAAAGGCTGTGGCCAGGGAGAGAAAATTGGACCCAGCTGTGGCCTGCTTAGCTCTTTTCTTCTAATGTGGGTCACTCCTTGAACTAGGACAGTCTGCAGGTGTTCCCTTTGTGCTCACTCAACTCTTAACCCTTGAAAGAAAAAAGCAGGGATAAAGGCCTGCTTGGGCATGTTGGAGGAGCAGAGATCACGGTGGGAAAGGGTTTGTTCACACAGCAGATTCCTTACCCTCCTCTTACTCTGTATAACCTGTTACATTTAGTTAGCTTCAAAAGATCTGGATCTCACCTGTGCTTTCCTACTACTTTCTTTCTTTCTTTCTTTCTTTTTTTTCTTTTTTTTTTTTTTTTGTTTGCTATAGGGCGCGTGCGCTTGCCAGAGAGACAGAGAGACACAGAGAGACAGAAAGTGAGAAATCACCCCCAGGGAGGATGGCCACGCAGCAATCCCTTCTCCTCCATTCTCCTCTTGGGATCTTGGGCACGCAGGCACACACGCCCGGCGTGAGTTTAAGCCACCGGGTCCGGGACTCCAACCACGGTCGACTACGTGGGAGTCCAGCAACATAGCCATTACGCTAACTGCTTGTCCTCCACATGGGTTTTTATAAGAGGGAGGCAAGAGAGGCCAGCAGGTGGTGAGGTGGTTAATATGCTGGACTCCCACGTGGTCAACTGCAGTTTGAGTCCTGGAGCTGGAAGCTTGAAAATCACACCGGGCACATGTGCATACATGCCCAAAATGCCAAGAGGAGGGTGGAGGAGAAAGGGTTGTTGCAGTGTGGTCATTCCCCATGGGGTGGTGGTGGGGGGGCGGTTTCACTTTCTGTCTGTCTCTGTCTCTGTGTCTCTCTGGGGAGTATATATGCCCTATGGCAAAAAAAAAAAAAAATCTTACAAAAAGAAAAAAAAAAGGGAATCAGGAGTCTAGAGAGGCAGAATGCCATGAGACTACAGAAGTAGACATTGGCATGATGTAGCCACAAGCCAGGGAATACAAGCAGCCCCAAGAAGCTGGAAGAGGCAAGAAAAGCATACTTCCCTAGAGTCCTCAGAAGGACTAGCCCTGGCAACACCTTGACTTTAGCCCGTGAAACTGATTTTGGACTTCCGGCTGTGGAAGTTCTGGACCTCCAGAACTGTGAAAGGATAAGTGAGTATTTTTTTAAATTTTCTTTAGAAAATCTTTTCTTAAGAATTATTTATTTAATTTTATTTATTATTATCATTATTTTTTAATTTGCTATAGGGCACATGTGCTCACCGGGAGACAGAGAGAAAGAGGGAAAGTGAGAAAGCAAGCCATCGGGTCCAGCACTCCAACCACAGTTGGCCACGTGGGAGTCCAGCACCTTAACCACCATGTCACCTGCTGACCCCAATGTGCATCATTTTAAATGACTAGCATTTTGGTGATTTGTTACAGCAGCTTCGGGAGACTAGTTCAGGCTGACTTACTTAGTCCTGTGAAAGTGGAAAGTTTTGCTGTAAGGTAGTCAAATCCAGGTGAGGCCCAAGAGGGTGGGAGTGTGTGATGAGGCAGGAAGTGTCAGTCTGCAGGTATCTATTTGCATGAACTTGTTCACAGAGGGAGAGGGTGCCTGCAGGGAGGACTGTCAGGGGCCGTGTGTCTGGATGATGTTTATGTCCTAACTGCTTGGTCACTCGGACAAGAGCCCAACTGCAGGGTGGAGAGGCTCCATAGAGAAAAGCTGAAGGAACTGTTGTCCAAGAGACTATGACAGATTCATGGGGAAAAAAAAAACCCACAAAACTATGCTGTTTGGGGGCCTGTGAGATGGTGGGACATGCCAGAGGGCAGGAGCATCTGCCCCATTTCTGCGCACAGTATGGCATGGCTACAGCCTGGTGGACACTGCCTGGCATATTCTGGCATCCCAAAGGCTGCTTCTCAAGGCCACTGACAGACCTCAACCTTGGTCACTACCCAGGCGGCAGTGGAGAAACACCCTCTTACAGGCAGCAGGCGTCACCAAGAGGTCTGAACCAGACACAAAATTTCCTTGAAACTCCCCTCAAAAGAGAGCAAACCATACAGGGCAAGCACAAGCTGACATCATCTGAACTCATGTGTTAGTCTCACCCACTGCGGAGGCCTGAGAGGCTCAGGCCGCTGTGGGTCCTGCGTGTTGCCGTCCACCACGGTTTCTTTCTGAGAGCTTTGTTCGCCAGGGGATCCACTGACCTAGGTCCACGGCACAGGTGTGACCCTGCCTCACATTTTACAAAACATGACCCATTCGTGGGAAATTGTGTATGATTCTCTGGGAAGAGGACTATCCAGTTCTAATCACTGTCCTCTGTAATGCATGTTCTGAATCCCAGACCCGGAAGGCCATCAAATACGGTGGCAAGTGAGACAGCAGGTGCCCCCAGGCTTCTCCTCCTGCCTGTCTCTTCACTCATCTTTTCTTCCTGCTCATTGCCACTCTCTGAATTTCTCTTGCCCATTTCTGGTTTGTTCATTGTGGCTCCATGAGTGTAGGCTTTTTTTTTTTTTTTTTTTTTTTTTTTTTTTTTTGCAGGGAGGTTTTGCCATCAGACATATGTGCTCACTGGAAAGAGAGAGAGACAGAGAGAAGGAAAGTGAGAATTCACCCTCAGGGAGATGACCATGCCACAATCCCTTCTCCATCCTCTTCTTGGGGTTTTGAGCACACACACACACACACACACACACACCTGGTGTGATATTCAAGCTGCTAAATCTGGGACTCGAACTTCAGTCAGCCATGTGGGAATCCAGCACCTTAACCACTACATCACCTGTTGGCCCTGAGTGTTGGGCCTTTGCCTCCTTTACCGCTGGATGCCTGCCACAATGTGGCACAGCACACAGCAGCACTCACATGTCAGCTAATTAATTAGGTGACACCCCGACCATAATGATTGATAATGGAGAACGGGTGTTTGGGACTGGAGAGACAAATGTGGCACATCTCTAAGTCCCCCGCTCACTGGACTGGAAACTGGCTAACTGGAAAAGGGACAGGAAACCCATGAAGCGAATTTTCCATGGCCATGTCCTGAGAGAGGATCAGTGGAAAGCTCTGAAGAGCCAACACAGCTCTCATGCCACAAGAGAGTTTACTCTTCTGAGGGTTCTGGAGAGGGAGAGTAGGAGAGGGAAGAGGAAGCAAGAAGAGATACTTTGGTGGGGGGGGTCTTCCTCTTCCTACCTTCTCCTTAGTCTTACTTTGCAGCATCATTAGAGATGCATCTTCCTGTCCCTGCCCCTGTCCTTCCTCCTCTCCCTTCTCAAGCTTGCCTCCTCCAGTAGAGTGTTAAGGATACTGTGGAAAGTTCCTCCTGGCTGCCCAGTGCTTAGGAAAATCTCTTAGCATTGCTATAAATTTTCCTTTAAACCCCTTTCTCAGAACTGGATGTCTTGAGTCATTCTAGAATGTCAAACTCTGTAGTACCCACAGGAGGTAGAAGAGAAAGGGGAACGGGAGGGGCAGAGAAAGAGGCAAAGACCTCTTTGTTTATATAAGGTTGTCGCTTTCTGGAAGTCAGTCTTCAAAATCCCAAATGTTCTTCATCTCTGAGTCTCAGAGGCCTTACTATGCTTGGGTGTGGTGGGGACCCATTTCTTTCACTTTAATCCATCTCAGACTGATACGTCTATAAAATACAATGAAAACTGTGTTAACTAGAAAAACAAAGACACAAAATACAACCTCACTGACCCGTGTGTTTGCATGTGGCAGAGTCAACTTGCCCCATGTGTTTCTAAATGCTCACACTCAATCTCTGCCTGTGTCCCCCAACGCTGGGTGATAGCTGGTTGTGCACTGGTACCAGTCTATAGCGCACACTTTGAGTACCCGGTACAGATTAGTAGACAGGTGGCTTATTTATTGCAGGCTAGAATCCTGAAAGCATTCTTCCGTACAGTTGTCCCTCCTTACCCACCATTGCACTTTCCACAGTTTCACCTACCCACTGTCAACTATGAGCCAAAGATATTCAATGGAAAATTCCAGAAACAGTTCACATTGTAAAATTGCATGCTGTCTCCGTAGCATGATGAAATCTCGCACCATCCTGCTTTGTCCCATCTGGAATGTGAGTCACGCCTTTGTCCAGCACATCCACGCTGCATGTGCCACCTGCCTGAGAGTCACTTAGTAGCTGTCTCCACTACCAGACCCACTGTTTGGCATCACAGTGCTTATGTTCAAGTAACCCTTATGTTACTTAGCAATGGCCCCCGAAGCACAAGAGCAGTGTGCAGGCAATTAGGACATGCCAAAGCGAAGCCGTAAAGTGCATCCTATGAGAGGCAAAAGTTTTTACTTAAAAAAGAAATGTATGCTGAGGTTGCTAAGATCTACAGTACAATAATATATTTTTAAGAGACAGAGGAACCAGCAGTTAGCGTAATGGCTCTGTCGCTGGACTCCCACGTAGTCGACCGCGGTTCGCGTCTCGGACCCGGTGGCTTACAACTCACGCCGGGCGCGTGTGCGTGCGTGCCCAAGATCCCGAGAGGAGAATGGAGGAGAAGGGATTGCGGCGTGACCATCCCCCCTGGGGGGTGATTTCTCGCTTTCTGTCTCTCTGTCTCTCTCTGTCTGTCTGGCGAGCGCACGCGCCCTATAGCAAAAAACCTCTCCAAAAAAAAAAAAAAAAAAAGAGACAGAAAGATCACATTCGCATGACTTTTTTACAGTGTTATTATTATAATTGTTTTAATGATTATTACTTGTTGTTAACCTCTTACTGTGCCTAACGTATAAACTAAACTGTATAATCTGTATGTATGTGTAGGAAAATCAGTATAAAGAGCATGATTTCAGGCATCCACTGGAGATCGTGGAAGCCATCCCCCACAGATGGTGGGGGAGAACCACCGTATATGAATCTGCAGCCAAAGAACTTCTCAGTAGAAAGGAAAAGAAAGCTCTCAGAGTTGACCCTCATTGTGGACTTGCTATAGAGGGAAAGTAAACTCCCTCCAATAGAGGATTACCAAAGCCACCATCTCCCTGGCAGGAATCAATGGTGGCCTTGCTGGGTTGTCCAGGATTGCCAAGAAAGGGAGAGAGTCCCATTTCCTCCCTCCCTCCTCCCCTTCCCTCCGTCACGTGTGAGCACGAGCCTGGCAGTCTTCTCTATTTGCCCAACCCTGACCACACCCTGCCTCCTCAGCATCCCTAATCCCCTTTACTGTGCTTGACTTTTTCACCTTCGGTGTGTCATATAATTTACTCATTATTGTGTCTACTGTCCAGCCCTTCCACCCCGCCCCCAAATTCTCCACCCAGATAGAACAAAAGCTGCAAGAGGAAATGGAGCCTTGTTTTATTCACTGATGCTGTATATCTCAGGTACCTAGAAAAATGCCTGACTTTCAATAAGTATTGTTGAAGAAAAGTGCATGTCTAAATGTAGTAGGAGGTCAAAATAATAAGTGGGGGCCTTGGGGCTTATGGGGGGTGTGGTGGCTAAAGGGTGCTGAACTCCCACATGGCTGACCATGGTTCAAGCCCCAGACTGGCAGCTTGCTTTCTCTTTTTCTCTCTCTTTTTCTCTGTCTCTCTCTGGTCAAATTAAAAAAAAAAAAGAAATGATAATAAATGAAGTTAAATGAAATAATTCTTTTTAAAAAAATAAGTGGCAGCCTTATGTGACCTTAAGCCAGGAAAGAGTCAAGACCTCCTTCTGCATAATAATATCTAGGCGATATGTTGGCCAAAACTTTATCTACAAGGTGGGAAAGGTCTGGGTGTCATGTTAGTGTTCTACCCTGGGTGCAGATCCGGGTGACCCTCCCAGAGGTCCTGCACTCAAGGACCTTAGGTAGGGTCCAATAGAGAAAAGTGACCCATCACTTTCACTGGAGGTAGGAACCAGGGGAAGAAGGGAGGGAGAAAAGAAGGGAGTCAAAGACCGAGGAGCAACAGAGGCAGGCAGGAGAGGAGGTCATAGAGCGAGCGGAGGGGGCCTCTACCAGCTAGGGAACCATGATCTGGGTCAAACCAAGGCCCTGTCCAGGGGAGTTGCAGATGCTGGAGAATTTCTTGGGAAGCTGGCACTTCAAGTCCTGTGGAACATGTCATAAAGCCTGAGATCAAAGTCAAAGACACCTTCTAGGACTCTTTCTATGAATGTGGCTGGTCACAGTGACAGTCGGGCCCCACTTGCCTTTTACCAAAGGGGCTGGGACAGCCAGAACAGATGACATCAGATTACGGCAGATAGTCTTTGCCTGTCCTGGATGCTGGACACTTATGGCCAGAGCTCCACTGCAAATGCTGACCAGATCTACAGGGAGTGAGAGGTGGACCAATCCCTTCTACGGAAGGAGACAGGTGGTAAGGTTAAGTGTCTCACATTAACCTCTTATACTTCTTCGCTTTGCATACGCTTTGCTTAACTGTATAGCAAGACCTATAAATGGCCAAGAATATAAACAATATCTCATTTGATCCTCTATCCGCACCTAAAGATCGATATAACCATACTGCTTGTGAGGAAACCAGGGATCAGACACAGTGAATTGTCTGTGGCTAGATCCTGCCAGAGCTTGGGCTGAAAACTGGGTTTCTGCAGGTAGAATGGCTTAAGTTGGGTACAGTAAAGTCTTCCCTCCCCCATCCAACCTGGTGCCTCCTTGACCTAGGGCTGTGCCACCCTCTGCAATAAATGCCGTATGCACATTATTCCATCTAATCTTCAAATAATCCCAAGAGGGGGAACCAGCCATGGCTATCGCTACATAGTATTCCATCTAATCTGCCCAAGATCAAATAATTTCTCGCTTTCTGTCTCTCTGTCTCTCTCTGTCCCGAGCGCACGCGCCCTATAGCAAAAAACCTCTCCAAAAATAAAAAAAATGAAAAAAATAATCCCAAGAGGTTGTAGGTTCATTTTTTTTTTTTTTTTTTTTTTTTTGTCCGAGAGATTTTTGCTATAGGGCATGTGCTCTTACCAGAAAGACAGAGACAGAGAGACAAAGTGAGACATCACCCCCCCAGTGGGGATGGCCACGCCACAATGCCTTCTCCTCCATTCTCCTCTCAGGATCTTGGAAATGCCCGTACTGCGCCCAGCACGAGTTTGAGCTGCTAGGTCCAGAACTCAAACTGCAGTCGACCACATGGGAGTCCAACGACATAACCATTACGCCATCTGCAGGTCCCCCAGGTTCAATTTTTATTTTCATTTAGTAAGTAGGAAAAGAGGTACAGAACAGTTGAGGTACAGTCTCTAAGTCACTTAGCTAAGTAGCAGCAAAGCCAGGACTTGAACCTGGGACCGTCAGCCACTGTCTTGTGAGAGACAAAAGCCTGTCCTCATGTTATCCTGCCAAAATTGTGCTTGGGACTAGCTGAAAACAAGCAAGAGATGCTGCAGGAACAGTCAGGAGCTTTGTAAGGTCAGTGGATTCCTTGGAATTGATGATATTAATGAAAAGTTACAGTCCATGACTGATGTTGAAACTCTTTGTAGCTGTAATTTGCTCTATTATCAAAACAACAAAGAGCCATTATCTTTTGGGACCAGCAGTTAGCGTAATGGCTATGTCGCTGGACTCCCACGTAGCTGACCTCGGTTTGAGTGCTGGACCCGGTGGCTTAAACTCGTGCCGGCCATGTGTGTGTGTGTGCCCAAGATCCCAAGAGCAAAAAGGAGGAGAAGGGATTGTGGTATGGCCATCCCCCCTTGGGGGTGATTTCTCGCTTTCTGTCTCTCTGTGTCTCTCTGTCTCTCTCTGTCTTTCTGGCAAGTGCACACGCCCTGAAGCAAAAAAAAAAAAAAAAAAAAAATTCTTGGTAAATTAAAGAATATTTTTTTATCCTCTATTCCTGAGCAAAGAGCCAATGAAGACAATGTAGAAGAGCACTTTTGTTCTAAGAAAAACGGATATACAGAGGCCAGCAGGTGCTGTGGTGGTTAAGGGTTCTGGATTCGCACATGGCCAACCTTAGTTTGAGTCCTGGACCTGGCGGGTTGCTTTCTTGCTTGCTCTTTCTCTCTCTCACTCTGTCTCTCTCTGGTCAAATTAAAATAAATAAATAAATAAATAAAGTTAAATAAGATAATTCTTTTTTTTTAAAAAAAAAAAAGAAAGAAAAACAGAAATACACTTAAAGTATAATTATGCCTGAGTAGAACACATGATTACCTCAAAAAAAGAGACTTTGATCTAATTATTTGCTCCTGGTCTGTCATCTGTCATACTGCTTAGAATTCCATCATTAGCAATCTAGTCTTTTGGATTAAGATACTATTGTTTCTAGAAGTCTTCTATTTCAGCTTTTCTTGACAGAAGGAAATGTGTCTTATTTGGTTGGATATCGTTGGGCTTCCTATCTCTTTCCTAACCTTTATCTTGCTATGTGACCTTCAGGGTTAGATGTGTCTGGTGTGAGAAGAGGTGAAGAAAATGGTAGAGTTCTCTCTTCTAAATTGTTCACAACCTAGCAGCAGAGATAAAACATGGACTTAAATCACTGCATTTCAAGGAGGTGAAAAATGTGAACAGTGTGACACAAGTTTTGAGAGAGAGACAGCTCTCAGAAATTGACAAAATGATCCAGGCACAGAATTAAGTTCAATTTTAGAGCAAAAACTATGAAACAAGCAACATTTGGGGGCTAGCAGGTAGCATGCTGTTTAAGGCACTAGACTCCCACATGGCCAACTGCAGCTCAAGTCTCAGGCCTGGTGGCTTGCTTTTTCTCTGTCTCTCTGTCTCTCTCTCTCTGGCCAAATTAAAGAAGAATAAATAAACACATTTTAAGAAGTAACATTTTTGCAATGGCCAAAGGATGAATACTTTTCAGAAGGAGGGGGGAGGACAGAATGGATCATCATTGACCTTTATAACTGAATCCCTTTCTAGATAACTGCCCATGGCCTTCCCTGGCTGCCCAAGCAAAGTCTCACCCCATTATCTCTAGACTGGTGCCCAACACTTTGCAGACAGAGGGAACAGAAAGTCCCAAGGAGATCTGTGGTTTGAGTGCTTGATTAGAGAGTGACTTGATGTACATCATCTTTAGGTAGGCCTGCAATAAGGAGAAGCCCTCAGAACCTGTGCCACGGAGAGTGACCTCTTGGAGATAAAACCAACAGCCCAGATAGACCGTTGGATCTTTTGGTGACCAGCTGAGGAGGTATGGTAGTCTCCCTTAATTTATAATGACACTCCAAATTGTGATGGGAAGTGAGAGGAATGTGAGGGACCCGGACACAAGACTTTGGAGGATGACTGAAATTTGCAGAATCTCAACAGTTTAGCAATAAGGCCAGAGCAGGGCTGACACACTCAAACGAGGACCCTGTTGCCCCAGCATGTTCCTGCCTGGACAAGATGTCAGGATCCTTTCCCCAACACACTCCTTGGGGATGATAAAGCCCAGCCTTGGGTTGTTCTCTGGATACTATGGATAAGGCATTCTGAGAAGACTTGCGAAAAGAATTAAAGTTTTAGAAACTGAAACCTATTTTCCAAGGTCAAAGAGGGAGGGATCTCTCTGTTTTGGTTGTGTGTATGCCAGGGGTGGAGAGGTACCTGTTGATCCTTGATTTTTTTCTTAGCATGTGAAATGTTCCTCTTTCTGAGAATCAACTATCTTCCATTCCTACTCATGACCCAGCAGATTTCACTGAGTTCAAAGAGCAGACAGAGGACTTTGAGTTAGAAGGAAGGATAAAGTTCCACCCATTTAGAACATACTGCTAAACACTGGAAGGCTTGGCAAAGAGAGACGATTTATTTATTTATTTATATTTTAAAAATTTTATTCATCATCTTATTATTACTATTTTTTCATTTGACCAGAGAGGGAGAAGGAAGGAAAGTGAGAAAATATGCTTCTAGGTCTGGGACTCAAACCACAGTCAGCCATGTGGGAGTCCGGTGCTTTAACCACCACACCACCTGCCAGCTCCATAGAGAGACTTTTTAAATAAATATGATTAATTTAGTTCCCTAGAGGTACATAAAGTGATACAATTTAAAAGTCCTTTTTGTATAATCTCTTATGTTTAAAAAATTAAACAGGATTCTCCCCAGTAAGACCCTCCATGAGGTGAAGGTTGGAAGTTAATGACTGCTTTCAGTCATGAAGTTGTTCCCAGTTTACTCTTCAGGCTCTAAGGGAAAGTGTATGGAGACCCTTCTCTTTCTATTTTCTGAGAATGTTTGGGAATGAAAATGAGCAAACACAGACTTTAGGTATAGGTATACTTAGGATACCTATAGGTATACTTTAGGTATACCTTTTTCAGTAATTCCCTTTAATGTTTCTATCCCAAGCAGCTAAGGAGGTCAACCATTGCCATGGCATTCAGGTTGAAGATGATTCTAGGTGTTCATGTCTCCACTCAGCAGCGTATATACACCTGATCCCAGGTTATCGGGAGGCACAAAGAGGCTTTCAAAGAGACTGAGAAGAAAAGGTAACTACAGCATTAGCATGAGGGCAATGACAGAGTAAGCCCAGGACTGGTGAAAGTGAGGGATATGGGCACTTCTGGTTCATCTCCAACCTATAACTTTTCTAGAGAATCAAAAAGCTGTCAAAATTTGCTCACCCTTTGGCAGTTGGTGTTCCATAAAATGCAATTTATTACTGTAATAGAATAAAGTATGCACAGCTATAGAAACAGATCCTGCCCCTTTGGCTTTGCTACACATTGTCCTAGTGGAGACTGTCTGTGGTAGCTCTACCTTTGTGACAAGTTTCTGCCTAGGCCTGCAGGTTGTCGGAGACATTCTTTAAAATCTAGGTGGAGGCTTCCACAGTACTTGAAGTCTGTGAACCTACAGAATTACCTCCACTTGCACGTTACCAATGTCTGCTGCTTGAACATTCGATTGGCAGGTAGGGGGCAGCCTCAACTGTGGGTCAAGAAGCCAGCAGGTGGTGTGGTGGTTAAGGCACTGGAGTCCTGCATGGCTGACCATGGTTCGAGTCCCAGACCTGGTGGCTTGCTTTCTCACTTTCCCTCTCTTTCTCTCTCTGTTTCTCTCTGGTGAACACATGTGCCCTGTAGAAAACTTAATAATGATAATAAATTACATAAATAATTTTTTAAAAAAAAGACTAAAACAAGACAAAACAACAGTCGGTCAAGGTGCATCTGGGGTTACTTGAACCATCGCAAAGATCAAGGAGCTCTGCATCAGAATGCAGGAAACAGAATCCCAAGGAAGCCCTGGGCAGCAAACCAGCCCTAGGCCTATCTGAAATTATTCTGCTCTCTTAGGCCTCTAGGCCTGTGATGACAGGGACAGTCTCAAAGATCTCTGAAATGTCCTTAGTCACGTTCTTCATGCTTTGTGCCGAACATGCTTTTTTATTCTTTGCTACATGTCTAGATCATGAATTTTCCAAATTTTTGTACTCTGCTCTCCCCCCCCCCCTTTTATGAGAGAGAGAGAGAGATAGGTAGAGAAAGAAAGAAAGGGAGATAGCTAGAGATAGGTGTTTTCAACAGGGTCTTACTCTGTCACAGTCCTCCTGCTCAATCAATCAGAGAGAGGCATACACGACCATGCACAGGGTGTCCACGTTGCTCAGAAACCAAACCTGTGCACCTGTGTCTGGACCTTTGCTTCTCTCTTAATGATCAAGTATAGCTTTAAGTCATGTCATTCCTTTTCATTTAACTTCAAACTGTTATGAATAATTATGTAGCAGTCTGAGTATTTTGTCATTCAGAAATTTCTTTTGCCAAATATTTCATCCCTGCTAAGTTCAGCCTTCTACAACATCTTAGGGCATGGGCACAATGCAGTCAAGTGTTTTGCTCCTTCATAACAAAGATGGGCCTTCCTCCAACTCCTCACTTCCATCTGATACCTCCTCAGCATGGCCTTTACAGCCCATATGTCCATGACCATAATGATCATACCCCATTAATGAATCTTTAAAGAGGTTCAGTCCATTTCTATACAGTTCTTCTGAGCCACCAGAATCTAGGCTTTTCCTAGCCTGCTCCTCTAAACTCCTCCAACCTCTGCCCATTGCCCAGACTTGAAGCCATTTCCACATTTTCAGGTATCTGTTTAGCAACACAACCCCACTTTCCAGTACTAATTTTCTGTATTGATTTATGTCCGTGTTGCTAAATACCTTCGAGTGGGTGACTTACAAAAAGAGTTTTCTTTGGCTGATAATTCTGGCGGCTGGGAAGTCTAAGAGCATGAGGCTAGTATCTGGCTAGCCTTTGGTACTAGTGAACAACATAGCCGACAGAAGCAGAGAGCATTTACAAAGAGAAAGTCATGTGTGGATAGTCATCTTCCTTTTATAACTGGTTTTCAAAGACACTAATTCCTTCTTGAAAGTGAGAATTTACTCCCTCTTATAAGATGACGTTAATTTATTCATGAAAACAGTGTTCCCATGACCTAAAAATTGGCCAATAGGCCCCATCTCCCAAAAGAGGCCTCTCAACACATTACATTGGGAACTAAGTTTCCAGCACATGAACTTTTGGAGGATGAATCTTATCCAAACCATAGCAGTGACCGAGAGTATGATCATTGAGCAGTAACATTTTTGGGGGGGAGGTTTTTTTGTTTGTTTGTTTGTGTTTTATTTTTTGCTATAGGGCACGTGCACTTGCCAGAAAGATAGAGAGAGAGAGACAGAGAGACAGAAAGCGGGAAGTCACCCCCTAGTGGGGATGGCCACACCACAATCCCTTCTCCTCCATTCTCCTCTCAGGATCCTGGGTACGCACGCACATACACCTGGCGTAAATTTTAAGCCACCAAGTCCGGGACTCAGACCATGGTCAACTACATGGGAGTCCAGCGACATAGCCATTATGCTAACTGCTGGTCCTGAGCAGTAACATTTTGAAAGGGATCTTTTTCTCATAAGCAGTAGATTTTATAATGTGCTTAAA
Organism: Tupaia tana; assembly: GCA_026018925.1. NCBI lineage: Eukaryota > Metazoa > Chordata > Mammalia > Scandentia > Tupaiidae > Tupaia > Tupaia tana. The sequence goes on from JAKSZU010000010.1 coordinate 33,294,830, forward strand.
ATATTCAGTAAATCATGCTGTAAATAGACATGCTGTCATCCAGGCTTTGTGCTGTCACCTTGGCTTCCAACACATCTCCTTTGCTAAGCTTAATCATTTCTAGCTTTTGATTTAAACTTAGAAGTATGTGACTTTCTTTCTCTTGAGCACTTACGAGGCCACTGAAAGACCATTAACTGGCCTGATTTCAATATTGCAGCTCAGGGAATAGGGAGATTGGAGGAGAGAGAGAGAGATGAGGGAATGGCCAGTTGGTGAAGTGGTTGGAACACACGTTTGTCAATTAAGTTTGCCTTCATGTAGGTAGTGTTCCCGGTTACAATAGTAACATCAAAGATCACTGACACAGATCAGCATATAATAATAGAGGGAAAAGTTTGCAGTATTGAGAAAATAACCAGAATGTGACCCAGAGGCACTAAGTGGGCACATGGTGCCAATAGCCTTGCTTGTTGCTGAATTGCCACAAAACTTCAATCTGTGAAAAATTCAGTATCTGAGAAGCACAATAAAACACACACCTAGATTGTTTGAATTATTGTTAAGTTAAAATCTAAAATAAATAAAAGGATACCCTGATGAATATTGGGAGGAAGAGAGGAAAATGGAAAACAGGACACATTCATTTTGCCTTGAACTGGCAAACACATACTATGGCTACGTGGGTAGATTGAGGCTTTTATCTGCAGGAGAGATATTTGCCACCTTCCTTGTGGTGACAGCCTCCCAGAAGAGTCCAACACGACAGCAATTCCCCTCTCCCGCCACCCCCCCCCCCCCGCCCCCAGCTGACCACTGATCAGATGCCTGGGCAATTAGCCTACCTCACCTCCCTCACCCCGCCTCACTAGAGAATGCCTCTGAACTCAGTAAATCTCAAATTTCCACTTAAGCTGGCAATTGTTCAATTTAGTTTTAAGCCCAAATAGAAAACATAAAATAGAGAGCCTGCTATTTATTTTTTTAAAGAATTATATTTACTTAATTTTATTTATTATTATTATTATTTTTAATTTGCTATAGAGCACATACGCTCACCAGGGAAAGAGGGAAAGAAAAAGCAAGCTAATGGGACTTGAACTGCAATCAGCCACTTGAGAGTCCAGTGCCGTAACTACCATGCCACCTGCTGGCCTCAACCTGCTATTTCTTTAGGGTGGTGGATACTATCCCAAGGATTAACAGTAGTAACACAATGACATTTTTGAGCCCCAATGTGCTAAGCAATGATATCACACATCCTCCCCCACACACCCTCCAGACCACTTTCCTCATTTTAAAAATGGAACATATATCAGGCAGGGTTGTAATAAGTTCTAAATAAGACAGTATATATAAAGCAGGGTCTAGCATTGGGCCTGAAACAGAGTCTGGCCCAGATCATGTTTCAGTTTCACTCTTCTTTTCTGTGTGTCCATCAGCAAAGAGGACATGACAAGTCCATGGAACACCCATTGCCTGAAAGAAGTGGTAAAGGTCAGGATGCCAAAGGGAATAGAGGAGAGGTTTTGACAATAGGTACAGGTAAATGACTGGCAGAAGTGACTGCATTATGCAATAAGTTAAGGGGAAACTTACACTTAACTGGGAGTGGGTCTCAACTTTATCCTGAGAGCCTATAGGAAAGGATGGGCATGTCCAGAATCCTGGGTTTTTGCTCTTCCTCTGCTGTTGCTCTTTAGCCTTGGGCAAGTCTTCACCTATCTAGGGGCTTCTGTGTCTGCTCAAGGCCTCAAAGTGAGGCTAGCACTGCTGCCTCCCAGTGTGAGTATGAGCAAGAAGTCAGTCCTTGTGAATGGCTCTTCAGTCATGGAGCCTTTGCAGAAGGGTCTTTGTTCCTTTACCCAGGGTGATGCTGTGACTGACAGAGCCATCTCCTGACCCAAGGTCTCACACTCAGCATGATGACAGCCGCGCCCTGTCTCCAGATTCTCTCTTTCTGGGCTTCGTTTTTTTCTTTTTTTTTCTTTCCCTTTCCAAAGAGCATGTGTGCTTGCCAGAGAGAGGGAGAGAGAGAGAAAGAGAGAGAGAGGGAGAGAGAGAGAAAGGAAAAGCATCCCCTCAAGTGGGACGTGGTGATCATGCCACCATCCCTTCTCCTTTACTTCTTCATCCTGTTAGGACTTTGGCCACACGTGGACATACACCCAACATTTTTTCAAAACCCCAGAACCAGGATTTGAATGATGTGGTTGGCCCAACCAACATCTAGCTCCCTTAACCACTAGGCCACAGGGCCGCCCTTCCCTTCCTGAGATGAGGATGGCAGTTGCATTTTTCTCTAATGAGTAGCTTGCCAAAGACACAGTCCCCTAGTCCAGCTGAGCGAACGCCTGGGCTGAGCTGCTCCACTTGCAGCTCGGAGTGAGCTTTAGTCCACATCACTTCAGAATGTTTGCCTGTGTTGCTGAGATAGGACTAGGATGCACTTTCTTTCCTTATTTATTTTTATAAGGTTTTTGCCATAGGACACATGCACTCACTGGAGAGAGACAGAAAGAAACAGTGAGAGAGAAAGTGAGAAATCACCCCCAGCGGGGATGGCCACCCTTCTCCTCACAGTCCTTTCTCCTCCATTCTCTTCTCAGGATTTTGGGCACGCAGGCACATGCGCCTGGTGTGATTTTCAAGCCACTGGGTCTGAGACTCGAATCATAGTTGGCCATGTGGGAGTCCACTGCCTTTACTACCACACCACCTGCTTGCCCCAAGGATGCAGTTTCTAAGTAGTCAAAAGATGCTTCGCTTCAAGAACTTTGTTACCCTGGTTACCCCTCTGTGTAAATGAGGAAAGTATGGCTCAGAAAGGTTGATGAGATGCTGGAGAGCAAACAGTTTCTGAGGACAGAATCTGAACTTAAACTCAGTCTTCTGACTGCTAAGGTTTGTTCTTTCCACAGTGCTGTGTGCTCCAAGAATTATCCACACAGGACAGCAAGTTCTGAGTGGCTGTGTAGTCATGGTATGTGGGAAAGAGCCCTAGGGAGAGGGCGATGATTGTATCTGGGGGTCAGAAAGGATTTTTGGAGGAGGTAGATCCAAGTCAGGCTCAAGGGACAGAGGGTATGTTACCAGCTGGAGAGCACTCTAGATGTGAAGTCTATTGAGGGGTTGGGCTAGAGCAGAACACCTATATTAGGAAAAAGGCAATGTGCCTAGAATATTGGAGAGGCCTTCACTTCCAGGAAGCCTGCCCAGAGTTCAGAGAACTCATCTACCCACAAGTCTAATCATGCATCTCCCTTACTGAAACCCTCTTTATTTCCCCCCAAAAATGGCCCACTCCCTTGCTTGCCTTGCAGGGCCCTCTATTCTGTCGCTTTGTGCACCCCTCCTACCCTGGCAGTCCTGCCCACTGGACTGATCTCTACCATGTCTGTGTAAGGGATAGGATGTGCTGGCTTTTCCCAGCAATGACTCGGAGCAACTTTCGTTTCAAGAAAACTGTATGGGCAGGCCTGCCACTCCCTGGCTAGCCTTCTGCATCCCAAACAAACAATCTGGCGGGCAGCATGTGGGCACCAGAATGAAACAGAAAAGGGCATTTCAGGATAACCAAGAGAGCTTCCACAGAAAAGCCCGTTTGTTGTTAGGAAATGAAGATGACGAACCCAGGAATGAGGCTGGGTAAGGGTGTGTATGTGTCTTTCTAACAGCCCAGTAGACAACATCATAAAAGCCATGTTGAGCTTACTATGTGCTAAGCCCCATAGTCACAACCTCTACATAGCAAAAGTTGTTCGTCTAATGAGGAAACTAAAGCTCAGTACACTTTGGTGAGTGGCTCGAAGTTTCACAAGCCAGCAAGTGGTAGGTTTGATCTCAGATCTGTCTGGTGTCATGGATGAAAAAGCTTAGATTATAGGGACAAGCAGATGGCATAATGGTCACAATGCTGAACTCCCATGTAGTTGACCATGGTTCAAGTCCTGGACCTGGCAACTTAAAACTCACGCTGGACACGTGTGTGTGCATGCCCAAGATCCCAAGAGGAGACTGGAAGAGAAGGTATAGCGGTGTGGACATCCCCCCTGGGTGGTGATTTCTCACTTTCTGTCTCTCTGTCTCTCCAGCGAGTGCATGCGCCTTATAGCAAAAAATCTCTCTTTTGAAAAAAAGCTTAGATTATAAACTGGGTGAGTGGTAGTGTATTGGTAATGCAACTAGACACACATGGGAAAGTTCCAGGTTTGTGTCCTGGGATCTCCCTGTATGCACCATGTGTGTGCCTATAATTTGGACTGGTTGATACTGGTGGTGGACTATGGTATGAAGACCTTTTGGGGGTTACCTAGTTCTCTCTCCTTTTCCCTCGTTCTCTGTCTTTATGTCTTTCACCGAAGAGATAAATAAACAAGAAAAAACTTAGGGCCGGGAGGTAGCCTAGTGGTTAAGGTGCTGGATCCCGTGTGACCAACTCCACAGTTTGAGCCCTGGATCCAGTGGCATAAAAAACGTTTTGTGTGTGTGTGTGTGTGTGTGTGTGCATGTCCCAAATCCCAAGAGGAGAATGAAGAAGGGATTACTGCATGGCCATCTCTGCTGGGTGGCGGGTGAGTTCTCACTTTGCTTTTCTCTCTTCTCTCTCTAGTGAGCACACATACTGTATGACAAAAATCTATAGAAAGGAAAACCTTAGATTATAAAGATACTATCATTTAGGACCAGCAGGTGGCATGGTGGTTAGGGCACTGGTTTCCTACATGGTTGACCCTGGTTCAGGCCCTGGACCTGATGGCTTGTTCTCTCACTTTTACTTTCTCTCTCTCTCTGGTCAAATTAAAATAATGATGATAATAAAATAAAATAAAATAAACTGCCAAAATAAAAGAGATACCATCGTTTAGTCTTTGTAAAAGATCAGTAATTTAAAATTTTTTTTGAGAGGTTTTTGCCATAGGGTGCGTGCGCTCGCCAGACAGAGAGAGACAGAGAGACAGAAAGCGAGAAATCACCCCCTAGGGGGGATGGCCACGCCGCAATCCCTTCTCCTCCGTTCTCCTCTCGGGATCTTGGGCATGCATGCACATGCGCCCGGCGTGGGTTTTAAGCCACCGGGTCTGGGACACGAACCGCAGTCGACCACGTGGGAGTCCAGTGACATAGCCATTACGCTAACTGCTGGTCCCAAGTAATTGAAATATTTTAATGAGGTTTTCTTTAATAATTCTGATCATCTCTTTATCATAAAAAACATAAATGGATGGAAAACTATTGATCCAGAACATTGGGCTTCATGAATAGTGCTGTTAGGTTGCCATATTGGATTGAGAACAATATTGATGGACTTATTTAGTTGATTTACATGAAGGAAAAGAGAGGAATCAGAGAATGAATCCAGAATGGCCTCTTATGACCAGTTTCCTGGATAGTTCCATTACTTTTCTTTTTGAGAGAGATTTTTGCTGTAGGATGCATGTGCTCATGAGAGACAGAGACAGAAAGTGAGAAATCACCCCCTGGGGAGATGGACACGCCACAATCCCTTCTCCTCCAATCTCCTCTCGGGATTTTGGGCACACACACATACACACTAGACCCACATAAGCTGCTGGGTCTGAGACATGAACTATAATTGACTACGTGGGAGTTTGGCTACGTAACCCTTACACCATCTGCTGGTCCCCCTGGGTAGCTCCAAATGCCCTACTGGAAGGGAGGTGGCAACTGAGGGGTCAGGTCAATGGGGCAGTGTCCATGACAGAGTTCAGAGTCATGCTCGGACTCTAGCCCCTATGCCTGGTAGCTAGACTCACTAATACCGCACTTAGGGCCTGCATTCACCCGGGTTCCCAAGCCCATCTCCACAGGGACCACAAAGGGCTCAGTGTCTGAAATGAGCCTGGGAGCTTGGAATTTGGCCACCTGGAACTGTCACCGGGAGTAAGACCTCAACTATGTGCTCAACTGCACATCATGCTCATGCTGAGTTTGTTCCACTGGACTTTCTGTTGGCCTGTCCTTCATGGTCTCTAGCCCCTTTCCAGGGTTGGAACTTACTGCGTTTTGGCCAGCCTCCCTTCCCCAAGTGACATATGGCCCCAGACTCACCCACTCCCTTGGGCAGCGTGTCTGACTTTCAGAAAGAAGCCACTATCACTGATACTCTTGCATCCTAAACACTCACTAGAGGCTGAAGCTAAAGAACTCATTAAGGCATGGGCCCATCTCTTAAGGAAACCAGAGTCTCCTGATGATAGGATAAAGACACAACTGAATTTATAAATGAAGGATGGTGGTGGAAGAGAGAGGACCATGTCTTCCTGAAAACTCTGAAAGATTTCTCAAAAACAATGAATTTTGACTGGGTTTTTATGTTTGCCTTTCAGCATAGGCAGATTTTATTTGTGGGAAGTTTGTGGGAAGTTAAGTCTGGAGGAAAAGCCATTCTGGGCAGAGGAAGTAACATGGGAAAAGACACAGGGCGGCATGGGTGGGGGGGAGGATAGCTCAAATGTATGTAACAGGTGAATGGATAAATAAGCTGTGGTATGTCCATATAATGGAATATGACTTAGTAGTAAAAAATGAATGAATTACTGAAGCATGCAACAACATGGATGAATCTCAAATGCTTTGGCTGAGCAAAAGAAGCCACACCTACAAGTATACATTCTGGGACCAACAGGTGGTGTGGTGCCTAGGGCACCGGATTCCCTCATGGCTGACCACTTTTCCAAGTCCCGTACCTGGAGGCTTGCAAAATCACTGTGGGTGTGTGTGGATGTGTGCCCAGGATCCTGAGAGGAGAATGGTTGAAAGGATTGTGGTATGGCAAACCCCCCTGGAGGGCAATTTATCCCTTTCTGCCTCTCTTTTTCTCTCTGGTGAGGCACACATCCTATGACCCTCCCCCCCCAAAAAATTCTGTATTGTTCCGTTTGTGGAAAGTTCTAGAAGATATGAACTAATCTATAATAACAGAAAGCAAATGAGTGCTGGGAAGTTGGGGTGGAGAGAGCACATGGGAAGAATACTAAAGAGATAGAGGATAATTTGGGGGGGGTGACAGAACATTCATTATCTTAGTCGTGGTGATACTTTCATGAGTGTATTTATAGGTCAAAACTTACCCAAGTGTATTCTTTACATATGTGTAGTTTATTGCATATATATTATAACTCAATAAAGCGCTTTTTTTGTTATTTTAAGCTACACAGGCCTCAGTGTGGGGAAGTCTAACCCAGGCAGTTGGGTTCGACAGGAGTAAAGCATATCATGACCTAGAGGCTGGGAGAAAGGTGTGGTAAGGAGTTTGGATTTTACACCAAGGCCACTGAGAATCATCAAAAGTTTTTAAGCATCACAGTGGCTCTATCAGGTTTATCTACCAAAAAGATTGCTCTGGAGGGAGGCTGATCAGGAGTCCAGGCACAGATGGTAGGACCTGGACTAGGTGAAGAGTATAGTGAGAAAGAGAGCTGGTGGATTTAAAAGATGCTTGGGAGTCAGGAGTGGTAGGACATGGCCTGTCACTGGATATGTGGAAGGAGGATGGAAAGGAGTCAGAGTGGTGACCAGACTTCTGCCTGAGTGAGTAGCAAGTGGCAGGCCTGAAATGAGAGCACACAAGGGGGCTGGCGTTTGGATGATGCACTTGTGAAGCCAACTGCTGGCTTCGTGGTTTCTCCAAGTACAAACGATAACTTCAGACATCCACCTGCTCTTCTGAGAGCCAGTGTCAGGGATTTGCCAGTTCCTTCTGCTCCTTCCCAGTGAGGCTGAGACACTGATGTCATATCCGGTTGTGGGACCAGATCTGACCTCGTCTTGACAAATAAAAATCTTGGAAGGTGGACAAATACCAAGCATCCAGTAAAGAGAAGCCTTGCTTGGGGAGAGTTCTGGTTTAGGAGTGGGGAGCAACAAATTGACATTTGGCTCTTTTCTTTTTTCTTTTCAGTTTTTCTATCTACAAACCAGGGCAGATAAGATTGCTGGACTTCAGCCCTGGTTGTACATTAGAATAGCCTGAAGAACTTTTAAAACTGGTGATGTTACAATGAAATTCTATTACATATCCACTAGAAAGACTGAAGTTAAATAGTTGACAATGTCAGGACTTGATGAGAATATGAAGCAACTGGAACTCTTATTCACTGTTGGTGGGAGTGAAATTGGCATACCACTCTGGAAAACAGTTTCGCTGTTTCACGTAAAGTTAAATGTTCTCTTACTATATGAGCCAGCAACTCCACTTGATATCTAAGAAAAAGAGCATAAACGTCTACCAAAGACGTGCATGTGAATGATCATAGCAACTTTTTTCATAGTAGCCAAAAATTGTAAGCACAAATGTCCATCAACAAGAAAATAGATATCGTGCTTTGTTCACAAAATGAGATATTATACAGTAGAACAAGACAGAGTGACATTCAAGGGCACAACATTGAGCAAAAGATGGTAGACCCCAAAGAGAACATAACATACTGTATAACGATAATTCTATGAAGCCTAAGAACAGGCAAAACTAACCTATGTGATAGAAAAGAGAATAGTGGTTTCCATTGGCTGGCATTAGAAGCCTTTTGAGTGCTGAAAGTATATCTTGCTCTGGGTAGTAGATATAGAGTTTGTTGAATTTTTTACTTAAGAATTGTATACTTTGTTATATTTAAATTATACCTCAAAACAAAACAAAGAGAAAGCAGGAAAAAAAAAAAATACTAACAATGCCAGTTCTCTGTGACCAAGGTTTCTGAATGGTCTGGGGTAGGGTCGTGTCCCAGTAATTTTTTAAAAGCGTGCCCCATGCTTCTAACAGGAAGCAGGACTTGAGACCCACTGGAGCAGCCCGGGAGCAGTTTCTCTCCACAGTTCTAGGACTTGGTGCAGGAGAAACCAGCCACTGGGTTTATCCTGGAATGCACAGACTGCTGTGTCAGATAAGGAAATAGGTGCAAAGCTCTCTTTTATCTGAAAGAAGTCTTCCATGAAATCTTGGTGGCTTCTGTATCCATTGGCTGCTGAAGGCTCCAGCCTGGGGGAAGGCTGGCTCTGTTGCCCTATCCCTGCGCAGGCTTTTCAGAGCCAGCCCCTGCACGTACACCTGCACGGGCTGCTCTTGGCTGGGGTCCAGGCTTGGCATCCCTTCTCAGACCCTCGAAAGCCCTGCTGAGAAGGCAGGAAAGCAGTGATTCCAATAAGCCACAGTCGGACTGGGCGAATAATTGTGAATGGAATTCGTGCATGAGACTTCTGGTTCTCACAGCTGCCGGTGGGGGTGGGGGGATCACCATGGGGATTCTGAGTATTGTTCCTCACTGACTGGGGCTTCCATTGTTGGTCTCTGATTACGGCTTTTGTTTCACCATTAAGTACAGCTATTAAATGCCAGCCAGGAACAAAGATACTATTTTCGTGCGGGGGGGGGGGGGGGGGGGGGGGGGGGGGGGGGGGGGGAGGGGAGTGGGAGTGGGGGGCAACTACACTCTATTTTCAGAACTGCCCCTGCTGTGAGTGAGTCTGAATGTGGAGAGGTTGTAGTGGGAGGGGAGGCAACCTGGGAGTTTTGAGGTGAAAGTGACAAGTTTCAGGAGCCCATGATGACTGAAAATGATGAAGCCTAGGGCCAGCAGGTGGAAGCCATTACAGTTTGGCTCTACCAATTTCAATTTATTTATACTTATTTGTTTTTATGGTTGGGAGAGAGGGGATGGGGTGCACTTGAGGAAGCAAACTGGAGTCTCCCTTAAACTGGCATTTTCTGAGTCTTTCCAAATCAGGCACATTCTATGAGGGGACTTGACAAAGTTCATGGAGAAATGCGACCAAACTACAAGTTTATTTTGGTACCCAAAAAATTGAAATCCATGCATAGAATATGCATTTTCCACGAACTTTTTGTATATTCTTGGTACTTTGCCAGCACCAGATCCACATGACCCTGCTTTCCAGCCATACCTTATTCCCCAAGACCCTAGATCACAATTCCATCTCAGTCACCTCATTTGTGTGTGAGGTCCTAGAACCTCTCTTCTGCCCAGGCAAGAGGTTCTGAATGCATTATCACCTTGGTCAAGTGGGCTCAGGAATTGGGCTAAACTAAATAGCACAATTGTTGATGGAGCCATTAATATATATGCTGTAGTGCCCCGGTCGCGGAATTCCCAAGAATCCACAAGGAGCCGATTCTGCTGTAAGCACACGAGGGTCAGTGGTTTTTATCTGGGCTCGAGCCAGGACTCTCAGTCTTACTGACCAGTGGGTCAGAGTTGAGAGCCCTGGTGTTAGTTGGGCTGGGTTTTTATTTGGCTGTTAAGGGGGAGGTCGAGGGGTGCTGAGGAATGCACTCACACAGCTAAACATTGGCTGTAGATTTCAAGAAGCAAGTTGTCTTTTACTGATTGGTCTTCAGTCCGTTAAGTTGGGCAAGAAAGTTACTTCAGGTCTCTGGTATTTCTTTTGTTCTTCTCATTATGACCCTCTCCTACTTGAGACGGTGCCAATTCTCAGCAAGGTGGGTTTAACAAAATGGAGTCGCCCTCCAAAGAAATGGAGTCACTCTGGTCCTTCAATGCCAGACCTGGGGCCAGTAGGTGGTGTGGTCGTTCGACATTGGACTCTTACATGGCCAACCGTGATTCTAGTCCTGACCTAGGACTAGGCTATGACTGGCTTTCTCACTTTCCTTCTTTCTCTCTGTCTTTCTCTGGTTAAATTAAAAATAAATAAATGCGTAAAATTAAATAAATAATTCTTTAAAAAACTGTGCGAGAGCATTCCATGCATTATTTCATTTACGACTGAAGATTGATGATGAAGCTGGCAAATAGAAGTTATTATCACCTCCATGTAACAGATGAGGAATTGTTGAGACTCAGAGAAAGAAGGTAACCCAGTCAGCCGGAGCATAAAGACTCTAGAACCCTGGCTCCTTGTCTTCCTTTCCTGCAGTGGGCTCATGATATCCAGGGTCTGATGATGGAGGGTATGACTTCTATGCTTTTCTTCCCTTGGGGGGGTCATAGCATGACATACAACCCCTCCGAAACTTAAGACTTCAGTTCTTTTTTTTTTTTTTTAAGAATTATTTTATTTAACTTTACTTATCTATTTATTTAAATTTGGCCAAAAAGGGACAGCATGAAAGAGAGCGAGAGCGAGTGAGAGAGAGAGGAAAAGTGAGAAAGTAAGCTGCCAGGTCTGGGACTTGAACCGCAGTTATCCATGTGGGTATCCAGCACCCTTAACCACCACACCACCTACCAGACCTAGAGACTTTAGTTCTTATATTTGAACATAAATAAATTCTTCTGGCAGATGTCAAGATGAATGGGAGATACCAGCGGCCTTTAACTTACAGAAGAGCATGACTAGAGTTAGGATGGGGGACAGAGTGTGAGGAGCTGACAGGTCAAGGAGCTTGGTAAGTCCAAGGAGGAATTGTTTCCAGATTGTCCTCGGCTTTGTCTAGAAAGAGCCTTTACTGGGACCAGCAGTTAGCATAATGGCTATGTCGCTGGACTCCCACGTAGTCGACCGTGGTTCGCATCCTGGATCCGGTGGCTTAAAACTCACACCGGGCGCATGTGCGGGCATGCCCAAGATCCCAAGAGGAGAATGGAGGAGAAGGGATTGCGGTGTGGCCATCCCCCCGGAGGGTGATTTCTCGCTTTCTGTCTCTCTGTCTCTCTCTGTCTGTCTGGTGAGCGCACGCGCCCTATAGCAAAAACCTCTCCAAAAAAAAAAAAAAAAAAGAAAAAAAAGAAAGAGCCTTTACCTTCTAGAATGTTCCCCATTCTAGTGCAACAGTTAGTAATCGAGCTATGGCCTGGATGACTTCAGAAAATCTTGCTTTTCAAGTTTTCATGCCACATTGGAGCAAGAGTCCACATGTTTGGATGATAGCAGGCATTCCGTGCTCCACAATTTTAGGGCTGACCAGCATCCTAGACCTGCCACATGTGGTCAGAACAATTAAAGTATGACCTAATTAGGGTGTCTGATCTGCTGGAGCCTCACCAGACCCCAGAGATCACAGGGTTGTAGGGAACCTTTAGGGCTCCAGTGGCATTAAATTTTTTTTATATCATGTCCAATCCAGATGTTGTGTCAGGCTCCTCTCCTTGTTACCTGATGATCCTGACAAGAAAAACCAACTTGTTTATTTGTTAAAGATTTATTTATTTAGTTAATTCAATTTGTTATTTCTATTATTTTTAATTTGACCAGCGAGAGAGAGAGGGAAAGGGAAAATGAGAAAGCAAGCTGCCAGGTCCAAGACTTGAACTGTGGTTGATCATGTGGGAATCCAGCACCTTAACTACCACGCCACCAGCTGGCTCCAAGACCAACCTGGTTCTGCTTTCTACAGGTCTTGAGACAATTATGGCTCCACTTACCACCACCCTCCCCCCACTTTTTTTTTTTTGTCCTTTGTAGGTCTGGAGTTTGGGCTGGTGACTGACCTATTCAGAAGTCCTGTTCTTGTACCTCGGTAAGCATGAAATGTGATGGATGGTTTTTCACAACCTTCTTGAAGGAGGATTGTGACCCCATCCCGGGGTGCAAGGATTAGCTCAAGGAGTCTTCATCACCTGATTTATAATCCAGGCAGGTTACTTAATTGCAGCCTGCTCTGGGTAATTACCCAGAATCATCCTTTCTATCACTTGGTTGTTACCAGGTGTGTGGGAGGGTCAGCGAGCCAGTCTCCTCATCTTGAACCTCAAGAGCATAACCCCATTGACTTCCTCCCTATGGTTCCATCTTTACACTGAAAAACATCTTTACACTGTTTTTAACTCTCTGTTATCAGGTTTCTGGAGGAGACAGAGTAAGAACAAAGCTGGGCTCAGAGAATAGTTGTTCATGTCTAATTCCTGTTGTACCTTGGTTCTGACTTCTAGTTAGAGCAGGGGTTTACATCTAGAGTTGTTCCTTCTGTTGCATTTCAGATCCTGACTCCATCCATACAGTGTGCTTGTGGCACCTAGATATTAATTGAATATTTCTGTTCTAGGCACTTAGGGTACAAAAATGAATAGAATAGGTAAACTCCTTGTCCACATGGAGGCCATAGTCTAGTGGGACATGCAGAAAATAAACAAGATAAATAAGAGCCCAGCATGTGTAGGGCCTCAAGGAATATTTTTAAATGAAACATCAAAGTATTTTACATGTAAAGCATGATGGTGGTGACAATGTTTTGTAGGTAAACTGCAGATCCTTTAAATGTAACTGCAGATTCAGACTCCTCCTATTTCTTCAGATGACAATTATCCATGGAATATGGCAGCATTCTTCAGTGCCTTTAGTGGGTCCTGAGTGCTCTTGGTTTGCTTCTAGAATGTAATTTCAACAGGGGAATATTCCACAAACTTTTTTTTTTCCCTCGTAGTAACACTGAAATCAGTATCATATAATAAACCTCGCTTTCCAGAAAAAAGCTAGAGGAAAAGCTGAAATTTGGAGGGTGAGATCTCTGTTCATTGGTTGATTGGGAGCTATCAAGTTCTGGTTATTCCCTAACTTCAAAGTAAGTAACCCTGAGATTACTTTACTGTTTTTGCTTTTGGGCAAATTGAGTCACTTTTCTGGTTTCCCACATTGTATGTAAATGTGGCTTACACTGTCAAACAACCTTTGTGGTTTGTTATGAAAAAAAGAGCAAAGGAACAATTTTCAACCACTCAGTCAAGTGGTAACAACAATAAGGAGAAAGTTTCTCTCTGGGTCCAGGCCAGGAGTGAGAGGCTCTCTGCCTCAGAGGTCAGATGTCAGGACTAGAGTTTTCAGATCAAATAAAAGATGCTAAACTTAAATTTGAATTTCAGATAAGCAAGGAGTATCTTTGAAGTTTAAATATGTATTAAATATCCCATCTAGGAGTCTAGAACTGAAAAACTAGAGACTTCTTCCATATTTCTAGCCCGGGAAGACCAGCTTAAATGCCTGGAGAGATCAGACAGGTGACATCCGGATTTTTACTTAAAATCTCTTTATTCTTTTTTGTTGTTATTTTTTTGCCATAGGGTGTATGCACTTGCTGGAAAGACACACACACACACACACACACGCTGGAAAGACACACACACACACACACACATACACACACACAGTGAGAGGGAAAGTGAGAAATCATCCTTCAGGGTGAATGGCCATGCTGCAATTCCTTCTCCATTCTCTTCCTGGGACTTTGGGCATGCATGCACATGCGCAGGCATGATTTTCAAGCTGCCAGGTCTGAGACTTGAACTGCAGCGGGCCATGTGAAAGTCCATGGTGATATAGTGGTTCTGTGCCTTAACCACTGTACCACCTGCTGGCCCCCAAATATCCCTCTCTCACTGAGTCTGTGCTCCTCCTCCCCCAGCACATGCACCCTAAGGCTAAACCTCTAAAAAAGATTTTGAAGGGGAAGGATGTACTCTAAGGCTATGCAGAAAAAGGAAAGGAAGGATACAAAAGGAACAAATATTTATTGAGAGTCTAGAGGGCTAGGTATTGTAAAAGGCGTGGCATCTAATTTTTTTCTCAGTTCTTTGCATGTTTGAGTATTTATCATTCTTTAGATTTGGGCTCAAATATAATTTCCTTGTCAACCCTCTCCGAAGAGGCCGCCCCTGCTACTATCTCTTAAACTTGCTAATTATCTCCATTGCATTAAAATGTGTAATGATTTTGCTTGTATAAGAACTAACTGGCCTTATAGACTACAGACTCTAGGAAGGCAAGGAGTGTCTTTATTGTATGCCTTCTGCCTGTCATGGTACTTAGTATACAGTAAGTGCTCAACAAAATGTTATGCCCTTTTGAGTGTTTATAATACTTACATATGCCCAAGCCATCCCGAAAGAATTTCGACTAGCCCTTTTTTAAGTTTGTCTTACTCCCTGCACTATTAACACCACTATAGGGAGGAGGTGGAGCTTTATTTCTGTGGAAAGACATGGTTAAGAGTGAAAAAGTGGCGCGCAGAGCTGTAAGGCGTTTTTCTCTAGGTCACACTGCAGCTTTTGAATTTATGGCTCCTGCACCGATTATGGGACAGCTTGCAAACAAATTATCTGCAAACTACCGAAGCCTATTTTTAAAGATCCCAGTGCCTTGGAGCTCTGGGCGATGACATCAGAGAACCCGGAGTTCCATCTCCGAGCCAAGCCCCGTGGTCCTCGAAAACCACAAATCCCAGAATGCACCGCGGCGCAGGGGCCCAGAGCTCCACGCGCGGCACTCCCTGGCGAGCCTGAGACCACCGCCCCTGGAACCAGGAAGATGCCCAATACCCGGCCCGTCACGCCACACGGAGCCGCGCGAGGCCTGCCGGGACTTGTAGTCTGTACGGGCGGGGAGTGCCCGCTCCGGAATCTCAGCCGCCGTCTGGGGGTTGAGGCGGCGCGGCCACGCATGCGCAGTGTGCGGGCGGGCCGTCGTGGGCACCGCTCCGCAGCTGGGTGCCTGTGGAAGCCGCAGCCGGAGCCTGGGACGCGGCGGCGGGGTGCTCCGAGCGCAGGCTGTAGTGAAGTTTGGCGTGGAGTGCGCCCGCGCTGGGGCGGAACTGGGCTCGAGGCGGCTGCAGTGGCGGCGGTGGCCCGGCTCCTGGAGCGCCGCGCCGGCTGAGGCGAACAGGGAGGCGTCCGCGCGTCCGCCTAGGGGCTGGCTGCGCCGGTGAGTGCCCCTTCCCCGTGGGTCGGCTGCACCTGGGCGAGGCCGCCGGGCCGGCTCACCTGCGCGCGGGCTCCAGGCGGCGGGAGGGGGCGGCGTCCTCTGCCCGCGGATCGGCGGTGGGTTTTGGACCTCAGCTCTCGGAGGCGGCTGGCGGGGAGGCCCGCCGCGATCGCCGGGGCGGAGGAGCTCCTAGGGTGTTTGTGCTCAGAAGTCCAGTCGCGCCCTCCTCCCTCCGTGGGGGACCGCTCTGGACGCGGTGCGCCCGGCCAGCTGTCCGGGGATTCCCGGCGGCGACGCCTGTCGGGGTGGCTCCACTCCAGGGCTGTGCCCACTGGGCTGCACGGCGCTGGGCATCTTCTAGTGTTTTCATGCGTTTCACTTCGGGACTCGCCGAGGCAAAGTCGCCTCCGTCCTGGGCCAGAGTAGTGCAGCGTTAGTGATTTACCTTCGTACCTCTCTGGTGCACAGTGGGATTGCTGAAAGGGACTTAGCCAAGGTCACACAGGTGGGACCAGGGAGGCGACCAGAATTTAGGTCTTTCGGCTTCTAGGCCAGCCGCCAACCGCTGCGCCTTGGGACAGTCCAGAGTGGTTTGTGGTTTATTTCAATGCTTTCTATTGACTCTCTTGGGCAGATCATCAGAGGGGAAAGTGTTGTCATAATGAAAGTGGTCTTGTTATTTATAGTGTTTACTGCCTCTGGTAGAATTCTGCTTGTGCGGTGCCCTGGAGCAGAGCATCCACTAAGGCCCCGGCGTATAAATAAACATGATTGCTCGTTTTGGGGGCAGGTCCAAGAAGAGGCTTAAAGAATTCAGGCAAATGTCATTTTCCTCTTCTATTTCACTTTCCAGTCCTGTAATACTGTTTCTCATTTTACAATTGATCATTGTCTGTTCTAATAAGATTTTCTTTGCTTTAATGAAAAGTTATTGCCCTTTGAATTATTTTTCTAACGAGAAAATCTTATTTTCGGTGTGCCTGATGACTGGAACAAATATTGCACTATGAAGTTTATATCATTGTCTGTTATCCTAGAAGTACCGATCAGTTTGCTTTATTTCCTCCAGGTACTCAGTTTGCCTACTTTCTATGTTAGTTTAATGCCATTGAAACAGTTTACTACAAAATTTGGGTAAGCTATATTGTATGATTCACAGAAAAACTTTAAAAAAGTCGTGTGTAAAACTGTATTTTTAGTCACAGTCTGAAGAACTTGAAGAACTGTTACTTTTAAAAAAGTAATATTATTCAACTAAAATGCCTATTACTTTTCATATTCAGTTTTCCATATTGGCACACTCATGGAACAAAATATATACGTATTTCCCCAGATAGAGTTGGTTTAAATATTTCTTATCTTGGCTAAATCTTCCCAAGGGAAATTACATTTCATGCACTGGCATTTTAAACAAGAATATTTAAGCTTGGCAGAATTTGAGTTAATAGTTAATTTATTTTATAGTGCTGTAATCCGTGCAGTGTATTCATTGATAGTTTGCTCTCAAAGAGTTTTCCTATATCTAAGTATGTGACTGAATTTGCCCTTTGGGGTAGGCATTGGATAACTTTTGTCACATCAAGATGTGGTACATATATATCTGTATCTATATCTATATCTATAGATGTAGATAGATAAACTGCTTCCTATCAGATTTACCTTGTTAATTAGTATTTTTATTATTTCTTTGGGGAGAGGATTAAAGTATCAGGCGTGTATCCTTTTCTCTTTCCAGTTTTAGCAGTGTAGCAAAATAGGAAAGAAAGATGGTGTGTAAATTTGAGTTTGTCCTGGACTAGGAGAGAGTGAAACAGGATAAGTATACAATTGTGAGGAAGCTGCCATGAGTTCATACGCCGGAAGGACCTTTTTAGAAGTGTTTAAGGATGTTAAGAATAGCACTGATTCTTTTCTTTCCAAAGTCATTCTGGGCAATATTGACATGTTTGTTGATAACATATAGGATATGATGATTATCGCAGACTCCTGGGAAGATACTTAGGAAAGGTGGTAACATTTGACATTTTTCTAGGGACCTTTTGACTAGAAATATTTAATAGATCTTTTTAAAAAGTGACTTTTTGACTTAAGACTGACAGTTCCTTTCTGTAATTTTTATAATCATACTGCAAATCCCACAGTTATTTTGACTCTGTTGTTTGTAACCCAGAATGAAATCTAAGAAATAATTTATTAGCATAATTTAAATCAGACTTTGACATTGACATATTGCTGCATATGAAATAATTGCTCTTGTTTAAATAATTGTTCTTTTTATAATGGGAAGGTAGTTTTCTGGATAGAATGCAGTGATTATTTCAGATGTGATAGTAGTTATTCACATTCTGTTTTTATTAGATAGAAAATTTCAAGTACTGTAGGAGTAACTGCCATAGAGTCCTTACAATTTGAATCTAGCTGTGAACTGAAGTAATATACAAGTAATTACTTTTTCACTTGCTTGAGCAGTTTGCTTTTGGGAATATTAGAAGTTAATTTTCAATTGCAAGACTTTTAAAAAAATAATTACTTATTTAATTCCTTTTTTTTTTTTTTTAATTTGGACAGAGACAGAGAGAGAAAGGGAAAGAGAGAAAGCAAACTGCCAGTTCCAGGACTCGAACCGCAGTTGACCATGTGGTAATCCAACGCCTTTAACCACCACACCACCTGGTGGCCCCAATTTCAAGATTTTTAAATCTCATTTTAGATCTTTGATGATACAAAAGATAGTTCCAGTAGGATATACATATTAAAATTTAAGTTTAGATCTTTTGGCCATTCGTTAGTATACGGCATTTGGAAATTTGTTGACATGGTCAAAGGGGTTCTTGGGGCAGAAATTTTTGGTAACTTTAGATGTTTGTCTGTAATGCCTCATTATTTTTAGAAACATAAAAATATGGGATGTCCTATGTAAAAATAAAGCTTACTATTGATATTTGTTATAGCAGTAGAACTCTGTTACACTTAATGAGTGACCTTAAACCATTTAACCCTGAGTAATATTTTTCCTTGTAGTTGCCGTGTGGTAAAGAATATGTGAGTTTGTTAATTCCTAGAAGATATTTAAGCAAAAAATATGTTTGCCATTTATTTTAGTAAACCTTTTGATTAGTTGAATTGCTTTGATTCAGGAAGATAGTATTTTGGAGATTTTATATCATAAGCTTTCTTTGAACTGGTATTTCTGTTGAATGCAAAAAGAAAATTAGAATCATTTAGGATTTTTTTAAAAAATAAGTTTTAGGGACTAGCAGATGGTGTAATGGTTACGTTGCAGGACTCCCACATGTCCAACTGCGGTTTGAATCCCAGACCCAAGCTTGAAACTCATGCTGTGCACCTGCATGTGTGTGCATGCCCAAAATCCTGAGGGGAGAGTGGAGAAGGGATTGCGGCACAGCCATCCACCCTGGGGGTGGGGGGTGAGTTCTCGCTTTCTGTCTCTTTGTCTTTCTCTGTTTCTCCAGCAAGTGCATGTGTCCTATAGTAAAGATCTCTCTTTAAAATAAATAAATAAATAAATGGGGACCAGCAGGTAGTGTGGTGGTTAAGGTGCTGGACACTCCTACGTGGCCGATCACCTTTGAGTCTGGAACCTGGTGGCTTGCGTTCTCACTTTCTCTCTCTCTCTCTCTCTGGTCAAATTAAAAAAAAAAAAAGAATAAGTTAAATAAATTTTTAAAAATTAGATGAGTTTAGAGCAAAATGTTATTTATATAATAGAACCCTTATCAGATTTCTCAGTCTATAGTCTAAAAAGTTGTCATTTTATTCCTTTAATTTAACTGCCTATAGTTTAACTTAAACATCAAATTCTAGATTCTGGATTAAATTTAACCTCTTCTTGAAGGAAGGACAATCACAGGCACTAGAATTGGAAGCGATCTCAGAGAGCTTCTAATGTAGCATCTTACCCAGAACAGTAAATCCCCCATGAGAATTTCCATGTCAGGTGTTCCCTCCCATTACCCAGGGTAATACTGTTCCATATGTCATCAGGTTATTTAGCAGTCTGAGCTTGGTAAGAACAAACAAAAGACAGTTTTAATTTTTACCATTCACTGCTTTCAACTGTGCTTTGTAGGCTCTTCCTCCTTCCACCCCTCTGCCTCGTGACATCATGGGTAAATGATAGCTTTTCTATCATTTACATCTATTAAAAGCTCCAGTCTAATCTATTCCAGTTTAAACCTTCAATCTAATATTCAGTTTCAAGTGCCTTTCCTCCCTTACCCCACTGTCAAGCCACTTATTGCCTGAAGCACCTGGAATAGGGAGGGATTGTGGTATGGTCCTAGGATTCTTCTTTCCTTTTCCTGTTCAGGGATCTACTGGGACAGGATTAGTCAGCAGAGAAAAAAAGATACAAAGTATTTCTTACCTTGTGCTGTGAAAGCCCTCACTTGATTAACAATAGCAGGTCATTGATGTCCAGGGTTAGGCAACCAAAGTGGCGTTTTTGGTGACGTTTTGCAGAGAAACTCCTATTGCAGAGTTCCTGGATATTACATTTTCTGTGGCTAAACCTTTCCCAACCTACATGTCTATCTCTGCATGTCACTATCCTGTCAGTCCATCCCTTGGTCCCGTGAGTGTGAGCTGGGGTGAGGACCTTTATTTCCGCAGCCAGATTTTTCTGATGATGGCAAGACAGATTGAGTTCAGGTACTTCTACAGCTTCATGCGACCCACGGGAAACTCCCTTGTGATACCAAATGGTGGTGTGCAGGCTTCTTAAGTCTGCCACCTTTATGTACTCCACTGTTTATTGTCAACGCTCTCTGACCTCGACTAGCGTATATGGGCATAGAATCAGTCAGTCACTCTACTGCATAAGCAGACATCAGAATTGAAAAATGAGATGCCAGTCTCCCCTTCTTTTAGGCACTTCTGATTTTAGTAATTTCTCTTGAAGACTCCCTGCCACTTTTCTAGGTGAACACCCCCTTCTCCTTCCCTGAAGACTTGGAAGATTTCTAATTCTTTCCCTCTCTACTACCATCTGCTTATATAAAGTGGAAGGACCATAAGGTAGTGGTTAAGGAGTCGGAGTCCTGAGAGGTGTGTGGGAGAAGGGAATTAGAGGGGCATTTCCCAACTCACAGATAATTTGATTCTTGATGTCTGTGTGTCCTCAGTTTTGTGTTAACAATTCTAGGGCAACAGAACGAGTCCTACTTGACATCTGATTAATCGATAATAGTGAAATCTGTGGGCCTGAGGTCTCACTGTGCAGAATTTAATTTTTCTATATTTCTGATTTTTGTTCTTGTTTTTTTATTTTTTTTTTTTTGGCTTATTTCCTGGCCTCTGACTAATGAAATGTTTACTGTATATATGTTTCTTTATGGCTGTTTTGTAAAATCTAACTACTTAGATAGAGCATGAGTAAAACTGAAAGATAAATTTTGGGGGACCTTAATACAGTTTTAACTGTCTTTGCCTCATATTAGCTTTACTGAGAATACAAATATAAACAGAAATACAGTATTTGAATCTTTTTTCTTCTAAAATTTTAACAAACTAGTTAAATGAGCTAAATGATTTCTTTTCTGCTGAGGAAAAAAAGAACTTTCTGGGTAGAAACTTAAATACATATGTAAGATGCAGTAATTGTGGGGTACTCAATGTTTCATTCATTCAACAGGTAGTTATCAGGTGCCTACCACATGCCAGCCACGTTTTAGGCATTGGAGCAACAAAGGTAAATAACAAAAACATTCTGCTCTCATAGTGCCTGCATTCCAGTGTGGAGAAACAGACCAAAAAAAAAGATAAATAAAGTAAATATTATATTTTGTTAGAAATCAGTAAATGCTAAGGAGAAGAATGACATAGGGAAGAGAGAGGGAAGTGGCAGGAGAGTTTGGATTCTAGATAATGGCTTAAGGGAAGGCTTCATTGAGAAAGTGACGTTTGACTTAGAACTCCCTGATGGGGATCTTGCCTGGTGAGTCCAGTGTCCAGATAAGTGAGTAGGTGAGGATTGAGATGGGGCAGGGAGGGAGGTGAGGCCTTACCTAAGTCTTACCTAAGACTTTCTTTTTTTCTTTGAGTAAGATAGTATCTGTTGAAACTATGGTTTTCAGCCTTGGCTGAGCATTAGAATGATCTGGGGAGCTTTAAAAAAAGTACCGAGGGAACCAGCAGTTAGCGTAATGGCTATGTCGCTGGACTCCCATGTTGTCGACTGTGGTTCGCGTCCCGGACCCGGTGGCTTAAATCTCACGCCAGGCGCGTGTGCATGCGTGCCCAAGATCCCGAGAGGAGAATGGAGGAGAAGGGATTGCGGCGTGACCATCCCCCCTGGGGGATGATTTCTCACTTTCTGTCTCTCTGTTTGTCTGGCGAGCGCACGCGCCCTATAGCAAAAAAAAAAAAAAAACCTCTCAAAAAAAAAAGTACTGATACCTGGATCCCACTTCAGAGTTTCAAACCAAATTGGTCTGGTGTAGGGAAGAGGTCCAGTCTAGCTATCAGGATTTTCAAACTCCCAGGTAATTCTAACGAGCACCTGAGGTTGACAGCTATTGCAATGAAGAATTTTTAGCAGAATGTGAAGTTTTACATAGTATTAAGAGCATTATGCCAGCAGATGGCATAATGGTTACCTTGCTGGACTCCCACATGGCAGACCACAATTCAAGTCCCGTACCTGGAGGCTTGAAATTCACACTGGACATGTATGTGTGCATGCCCAAAAAATTCCAAGAAGAGAATGGAAGAGAACGATTGTGGCGTTGCTGTCCCTTGCATCCCCCACAGGGGCTTGATTTCTCGCTTTCCGTCTCTCTCTGTCTCTCCAGTGAGTTCACATGCCCGATAGCAAAAATCTCTCTTTAAAAAAAGCACTGAGTGTAGAGCCAGACTTCTTTGGTTTGAATTCTAGCTCTGCCACTTTTTAAGCATGTGACTTTGGGCAAGTGTCTTAATTTTTTTTAATCTGTAAAATTGTTGTTAATCTTTTTTATTTTATTATCATTTAAAAAATTTGCTATAGGGCATGTATACTTACTAGACAGAGAGAGAGAGAGAGAGAGCGAGCGAGCGAGCGAGCACTGCCGCCAGGTCCGGGACTCGAACCATTGTCAGCCATGTGAGATTCCTGCAGCTTAACCACCATGCCACCTGCTGGCCCCATAAATTAGTATTTAAATATTTAGAATAGTATTCAGTGATTAGTAATATGTATGTCAAATAAATACTTGATTATATGGGATCACTTTGATTCTGTGTTGAGAATACATGGAAGTGAGGGAAGGACTCAAACAAGGAGGCCTTTGTAATAGTCCAGGTAGGAGGTGAACCATAGAGCAGCCAGTGACAAGAAGTGGTGGGATTAGGGACATGATTTGAAGATAGAGCCAGCAGGGTTTGTTAATGGATTAGACATGGAGTGAAAGAGAAAGAAGACTACATTAAGACATTTTGCCTGAACTGCCAGAAGAGAGTGGGCATTTACTAAGATGGGGAACACTGAAAGGAAGATCAGGTTTTAAGGGGACTATCTGGAGCTCAGTTTAAGTTTGTGATGTTAGATAAATTAAGTAGATCTGTTGAACAGGCAGTTGTGTACATGAGTTCAGTGGAGTGTTCAGAGCTGATACATTAATTTTTTTTTTGGAGAGGTTTTTGCTATAGGGCACGTGCGCTCACCAGACAGGCAGAAAGAGACAGAGAGACAGAAAGCGAGAAATCACCCCCCAGGGGGGATGGCCACGCCGCAATCCCTTCTCCTCCATTCTCCTCTCGGGATCTTGGGCACGCAAGCGTACGTGCCTGGCGACCAGGTCCGGGACTCGAACTACGGTCAACTACATGGGAGTCCAGTGACATAGCCATTACGCTAACTGCTGGTCCCCTGGTATATTGATTTTGAAGTAAGCAGTATTTAGTCCTGTGAGAATGAGGGGGTTCCCCAAGAGACTAAGTATATATAGAGAAGAGACTAAGTATGTATATATATACACACACATACATACAGTCCCCTCTCTTGGTCACCCCAGTGGTCAGTGATACGGGTTTTATGATGTTCTCTGGAATGAAGGACAGTTGTAATTATATATATATATTTTTTTTTGAGAGGTTTTTGCTATAGGGCACATGTGTTCGCCAGAAAGACAGAGACAGAGAGACAGAAAGTGAGAGATCATCCCCCAGTGGGGATGGCCATGCCACAATCCCTTCTCCTCTATTCTTCTCTTAGGATCTTGGGCATGCACGCACACGCGCCCGATGTGAGTTTAAGCCACCGGGTCTGGGACTCAAACGGCAGTCGACTCCATGGGCGTACAGCGACAGCCATTATACCAACTGCTGGTCCCTATTTCTTTTTTAAAAAAACAACTTTATTGACATACAGTTCTAACCGTATAATTCATTCATTTAAAGTATATAATTCAGTGGTTTTCAGTTACGCAGTCATTACCACAGTCAATTTTGAAATTGTTTTATCATGCTCAAAAAGAAACCCCAGGGTCAGCTGGTGGGTGTCAGCCATAACAAAGTGCTCTCAGTGCTGGACCATCATGTGGGAGGGTCCTGGGATCGCATCTTCAGGTCTCTGTGTATGCCATGTTTTTGCAGATGGCTGGGGGTAGATTGTGGCATGAAGACCTTGTGGGGGTGGCTGCTTTTCTCTCTCATTCTTTGCTGTCTTGTAGGAAAGAAGCTTAGAAAGAAAGGAAGAAAAAAGCTAACTCCGTACCTTCCCACCCCTAGGCCAACTCCTCATTTTCTCCTTCCTCCCCATTCTTAGACAGCCATTAATTTGTTTTCTGTCTCTCTGGGTATTTTATATTAATGAAATTGTATAATGTGTGGGTTATTTAGAGAGAAGTAATGCTCATTAATACCTAACTTCTAGATTCGTTGGGCACTAAATCATTTGATAATGGTGGGGGCTGTAAAGTCTCTCCATTGTAAAAATATATTATCTTCTTTGAAGTTGGTAAGAAAACTGTAAGGTGATATTTATCATGTACACAAAATTGTTTTAAATGAAAATTTCAAGTAGGAATGCTGGATCATAGGAGATTTTGTTAAATGGTGCCAAAGTCACCTCAATAGGATTTTACCATTTTGCATTCTCACCAGCTTTATAAGAGAGTTCTTGTTTTCTTTCTTTCTTTTTTTTTTTTTTTTTTTTTTTTTTTTTTAAGAAATTTTTAGGGGGCTGGCAAGTGGCATGGTGGTTAAAGGCGCTGGACTCCCACATGGCCGACCATGGTTCAGGTCTCGGACCTGGTGGTTTGCTTTCTCACTTCCTCTCTCTGATCAAACTGAAAAATAATAATAATATTAATAAATAAAGTTAAATAAAATAATTCTTAAAAAAGAAAAAAGAAATTTTTAGAGACAGCGAGAAATCACCCCTCAGAGGGGATGGCCATGCCACAATCCCTTCTCCTCCATTCTCCTCTTGGGATCTTGGGCACCGCACGCGCACACACACCCGGCGTGAGTCTAAGCCACCTGGTCCAGGAGTCAAACCATGGTTGACTACATAGGAGTCCAGTGACATGTCATTACGCCAACTGCTGGTCCTGACAGTTCTTGTTTTCTTATTTACAATCTTTATTTTCTTATTTACAATCTCACCAAATAGTGTATTGTTAAAGCTTTTGATTTTTGTTCATCTGATAGTTGAGAAATGACATCTCTGTGGAGTATAAATTTTTAGAAATTTTTATAGTGAATTGTGAAAATCTACAAAAGGAGACAAAGTAACCCTGTGTAGCCAACATTTAGCCCCAACAGTTTTTAACTGAATGCCTCATTCACTCATTCACTCTGTCTTCCCAAATTATTGGGTTATCAGGAAAGTAATGATGCATTTTTACATAGAAAAACAGAAAATATGCCATGACTTTCCAGACAATCTAGTATTATTATTATTATTTTTATTGATGCTTTTTTTTAAAGAGAGATTTTTGCTATAGGATACCTGTGTTCGCCAGAGAGACGAAACAGAAAGCTAGAACTCACCCTTCAGGGGAGATGGCCTTACTGCAATCCCTTCCCCTCCAATTTCCTCTCGGGATCCTGGGGACTCATGCACACACACCCAGTGTGAGTTTCAAGCTGCCAGGTCTAGGACTCAAACTGCTGTCTATTAAATGGGAGTCCAGCTATGTAATGCCATCTGCTGGTCCCCTATTATTAATACTTTTAAGAACAAGTCTCCCTATGTACCATCCCCTTGTTTCAGCCTTTCATCTGGGACTACAGGCATATACCACCATACCCAGCTCTTTCCATTCTTCTCTCGATTCCCACTTCCAGGAATCTGCTGACCTGTGTTCTGCCCCTGCAGATTGTTCTGCATTTTTTGTTTTTTATAAAGCAGGTACACACTTCTGAGAGAGACAAGGAGGGAGAAAAAGAGACAGATACAGAGCAAGTGCATGCATGCGCTTGAAGAAAGTGAGAAATTATCCTCTGGGAGGATGACTATACCACAGTCTCTTAGGATGTTTGTGCCTGCACGTGCACCTGGTGTGATTTTCAAGGCACCAGCTACAGGACTCAAACAGCTTAGTCAGCCATGTGGGTTCCAGCCATCTTAACCTCCATACCACCTGCTGGTCCTGGTTTGCATTTTTAAGAATTTTATAAAATGGAATCATACATTTCATGTCTGGGTTATTTTGATGTTGTATAATGATTTTGAGATTCATCCATATTATTGCTTGTATCAGTAGTTCCATTTTACTGTGGAGGGGTATCCCATTGAATAGATTACCACATTTTATTTATTTACCTGTTGATGGACATTTATTGTGGGGCTACTTTGAATAAAACTGTCAGTTTTTGGGTGCATATGTGTTTTCTCTTCTCCCAAGTAAATACCTTG
Source organism: Tupaia tana (assembly GCA_026018925.1). Lineage (NCBI taxonomy): Eukaryota > Metazoa > Chordata > Mammalia > Scandentia > Tupaiidae > Tupaia > Tupaia tana. The sequence continues at coordinate 33,321,303 of JAKSZU010000010.1, forward strand.
GAATGGAGTGGCAGGATCATAGGATAGGGATCTATTTGGTTTTATTGCTAGAACTTTTCCCAGAGTGGTTGTGCCATTTTATATTCTCATTGGCAGTGTTTAAATTCTGGATACTCCACACCTTGATGACATTTGGTGTTGTCAGTGTGTTTAATTTTAGCTATTCTGGTGAGCATCTGTGGTATCTTCTTTCTTTGAGGGTAATTGGAGTATAATTTACATACAGTAAGTTTTACCCAATTTAAGGTACAGCTCTGTAAGTTTTGACATAGGTGTATAACCATGTAACTACCAGTACAATCAAGGTGCACCACAATTACAGCACCACAGAAATCCCCTGATGTTCCTTTGTAGTCAGACTTTCCTCTATCTCAAGGCCTACCAATTCTATCACTGTAGTGTTTTTGTTTTGTTTCGTTTTTGCATTACATGTAGTTAAGTTCACTTTCTGAATCATGTAGACTGAATAGTTTTTTTTTTTTCTTTTGAGGGGTTTTTGCCTTAGGGTGAGTGTACTCGCTGGAGAGAGAGAAACAGAGACAGAGAGAAAATGAGAAATCATTCCCTGGGGGGGATGTGTGGCTGTGCTGCAGTCCTTTCTCCTCCAATCTCCTCCTGGGATCTTGGACATGCACGCACATGCACCCAGTGTGAGTTTGAAGCCACTGAGACTTGAACCATGATCTGCCATGTGGGAGCCCAGCTGCATAACTGCTATGCCACCTGATGGCCCTGACTTAATAGTTTTGATAAATTCGTAGTCATGTATCCCACCACAGACATAACAAAAAACAGTTCCATTACCCCACAAATTACTCTTTTAAAATTTATTTATTTATTTTTAAGAATGATTTCATTTAACTTTGTTTTAATTTATTTAAATTTGACCGGAGAGGGACAGGGTAAGAGTGAGAGAGAAAGAAAGGGAAAGGGAGAAAGCAAAACGCCAGATCCAGGACTCGAACCACAGTTAGCCATATGGGAGTCTAGCGTCCTTAACCACCATTATTTTTTATTTTAGAGAGAAGTTTTTGCCATATGTTGCGCCCACTCGCCAGAGGGACAAAGAGAGGCCAATAGTGAGAAATTACCCCCCAGGGGGGATGGCCATACCTCAGTCCTTCTCTTCCATTCTCCTCTCAGGACTTTGGGCATGCACACACATGTGCCCAGTGTGTGTTTCAAATCTCCAGGTCCAGGACATGAACTGTGATCGTCCATGTGGGAGTCTATCAGTGTAACCCTTACACTATCTGCTGGTCCCCATAAATTACTCTTTGAAGTCAGCTCCTCCACCCCAATTTACCTGTTCTCTGTCTACATGGCATTTTTGGTCTGACTTCTCTTATTTAAGCAAAATACATTTTAAAATTTGTCTGTGTCATTGTATATTATTAGCCTGTTCTTTTATGTTTTGTTGTGTTAGATGCACCACAGTTTGTTTCTTCATTAGCCAGTGAGTGACACTGGGTTGTTCCTGGTTTTTGCCAGTTAGGAATACCACTACTATAAACATGTGAATACAGGATTTTGTGTAAACTTAAGTCTTAGATTTACTTGCATAAACACTAAAAGTGAGATTGCTGGGTTGCGTTGTTAAGGGTATGCTTAACTTTATAAGAAATTGCCGAACTATTTTCCAAAGTTGCTATATGATTTTGCATTTCCATAAGCAACATATAAAATTCTTTCACATCCTTTTTAGCATTTGATATTGTCAGGTTTTTGTTTGTTTTGGTTTTACCTGTTGTACTAAGTATGTCATAGTACCTCACGGTTTTTATTTGCAATATCTCCTTCCTTCCTTCCTTCCTTCCTTCCTTCCTTCTTTTCTTTTTTGAGAGGTTTTTGCTATGGGGTGCATGCTCTTACCAGAAAGGGAGAAATCACCCCTGAGGAGGGATGGCCATGCCGCAGTCCCTTCTCCATTTTCCTCTCAGGATCTTGGGCATGCACACACACACATCTGGCATGAGTTTAAGCCACCGGGTCCGGGACTCGAACCATGGTAGACTACATGGGAGTCCAGTGACATAGCCATTACGCCAATTGCTGGTCCCTCTCCTTCCTTCCTTTCTTTCTTTCTTTCTGTAAAGGTTTTTGCCATAGGGTTTTGTATGCTCACTGGAAAGAGAGAGGGAAAGTGATAAATCACACCCCAGGGGAGATGGCCACGCCACAGTTCCTCCTCCTCCTTCTCCATTTTCCTCTTGGGATTTGGGCATGCACACACATGCCCCGGCATTATTTTCAAGTCTCCAGGTCTGGGACTCGAAGTGTAGTCAGCCTTGTGAGAGTCCAGCATCTCAACCCCCATGCCACCTGCTGACCAACATCAATACCTTCTTCTTTACTTTTATTTTTAAAGAATCATTTATTTCATTTTATTTATTTATTTATTTATTTATTATTCTTCAGTTTGACCAAAGAGAGACAGAGAGAGAGCGAGGAGATTAAGAAAGCTAGCCACCAGGCCCATGACTCCAGCCACAGTTGTCCATGTGGAAGTCTACCACCTTAACCACCACGCCACCTGCCGGCCCCAATACCTTTTTAAAAAAAAAAAAAAAAAGTTTTAATTTTGCATGACTGTGAGAGAGAGAAAAAAAGAGAAACAAAGACATAGAAATATAGCATCTCTGAGAGGGTCTTGACACCATGATCCGCCTCTAGCTTCTGCCAGCCAGGATCATGGGCACACGCGTGCCCATCATACTCAGGGAGTTTGACAAATGGAATCTAACAACCTTTCTATGTTACTGTTATTTTGCAGAGCTTTGTGTTTTAGTGCTGTGCTACTGCAGTACCTTCTTGACTACTGATGAGCATCTTTGACTTATATAATATTCATGTATCTTTGTTGATTTGCTTGCATTTTTTGCCCATTTTAATATTTGGTTTTATTTTTGAATTGTAACAACTACTGTCTATTCTTGGATATCAGTAAATTGATACATCTAACCCGAATATTTTCCCTTACTTTGGAGCTTGTTTTTTCATTTCCTTTTTTTTTTCTTTATGAGAGATTTTTTGCTGTAGGGTACGTGCGCTTGCTGGAGAGGCAGGGACAGAAAGCAAAAAATCATCCCCCAGGGTGGATGACCACACTGCAGTCCCTTCTCCATTCTTCTCTTAGCATTTTGGCCACGCACACACAGCACCGGGAGTGAGTTTTAAACTGCTGGGTCCAAAACTTGAACCACAGTCAACTACATGGGAGTCTAGCAACATAACCATTACACCATCTGCTGGTCCTTCTGGGATATGTTGTAATAATGACATACTATCTTTTAATCTATAGTTGGATTTGATCTGCTAATATTCTGTTAGGGACTTCATTTTATGTTCTTGAGGTATATTTGTCATTTTTCTTTTTGTACTATTTTTGTTAGATTTTGATATTAGAATAAAGTTTTTCTCATAAAAGCAAGTTAGGAATTGTTCTTTTCTGTTTACTGGAAGAGTATGTTAGAGACTGGTGTTATTTCTTCCTTAAGTGATTGATAAATTTACCTGTGAAACAGTCTGGCTTGGACTTTTCTGGAAGGTTTTAATAATAAATTTAGTTACTTTAGTACATATAGAGCAGTTCAGACTTTCTTTTTCATTTTGTGTCAGTTTTGTCGAGTTGTATTTTTCAAAGAGTTTGAAAAATCCATTTCCTCTAAGTTGTCAAGTTTTTTTTGCAAAAGGTTATTTGTAGTATTCTTATCCATTTAATATCTGTAGTATAAATAGTGGTAACTTTTATGTTACCAAATTCCTAATTTTGACAATTTTCCCTCTTGCAGTTGGTCCACATAACTGGATTTATCATTTTTCTTGCTCTTTTCAAAGAATCAACTTTTGGTTTTTAAATTTGTTTGTGTGGAATTTTATTAATTTCTTTTCCAGTATTTATTATTTTCTTTCTACTTTGGGTTTATTTTACTCTTCTTTATTTTTAGCTTTTTCAGGTAAGAGCATTAAGTCAGTGATTTTAGGCCTTATCTTTTCTTTTTTAAAAAAAGAATTATGAATTATTTATTTATTTTACTTTGACCAGAGCGAGAGAGAGAGAGAAAGTGAGAAAGCAAGCCACCAGGTCTGGTACTCAAACTATGGTTGACCATGTGGGGGTCCAGCACCCCCAATTATCAACCTGCCTGCCGGCCCTGATTTTAGACCTTTCTAATAAAAGTATTTTAAAGTTCTACATTTCCCTCTAAAATTTTTTAGCTACATCTCACAAATTTTGATTTTATTTTTTTATTAAATTATTTTTATTTAACTTTATTTATTTGTTTATTTTAATTTGACCAGAGAGGGGCAGAGCAAGAGGAAGAGAGGGGGAGGGAAAGTGAGAAATCAAATTGCCGGGTCTAGGACTTGAACTGTAGTCAGCCATGTGGAAGTCCAGCGCCCTTAATCACTATGCCAACTGCCAGCTCCCTGATTTCTTTTTATTCATTCAGTTAGAAATATTTTTTTAATTTCCCTTTTGATTTTTTTCTTGGTTTATTTAAAAGTGCATTTTAATTTTTTTTTTTTTTGAGAGGTTTTTGCTATAGGGCATGTGTGCTTGCCAGAAAGACATAGAGACAAAACAAGAAATCACCCCCACGGGGGATGGCCATGCCGCAATCCCTTCTTCTCCATTCTCCTCTTGGGATCTTGGGCATGCACTCACACATGCCCAGCTTGAGTTTAAGCCACCGGGTCTGGGACTTGAACTAAGCCACCGGGTCTGGGACTTGAACTGTAGTCGACTACATGGGAGTCCAGCGACATAGCCATTAACGCCAACTGCTAATCCCAAAAAGTGCATTTTAATTTTTAAATAGCTATCTGGGTGACAGTTTCTATCTATGGAATCAAAAACTCAGAAGGATATATTTATTCACAAAGTTCTTGATTTTTAAAAAAATTATTTTTTTTAACTTTACTTATTTATTTATTTTACTTTGACCAGAGAGGGATAGAGAGAGAGAAAGAGAAAGTGAGAAAGCAAGCCACCAGGTCTGAGACTTAAGCCTTGGTCAGTCATGTGGGAGTCTAGTGCTGTTAGCCATCATGCCACCTGTCGGCCCCTCTTGATTATTATCTTTCACCATTTTATGGGTTGACTTGTGTTCATCTTAGCATTTCTCTTCTAGAACCTTCTGTAGAGTTGCTGTCATATGGCAGCTGGTACTGGAAGCATCTGTGGACTAGACTTGATTGGATGGGCAAGATAGCCTCTTCATGCACTCTGTAGGGATAGCTGGGACAACTGGGTGTGGGCTGGCCACCTGTTCACAACTTCTCCTTGGTTTTTATACAGTTTTGCTGTCTCAAGACAATTTTTCTATAAGGCAGTGTAGGAAGTGAGATATTGAGCTTTTTACAAGTAGATAATTTGGTCTACTTTTTCAGTATAAAATAAATGCATTGGAGCAGTTACTTTAATAACTGCCTACTAAGTAACATTAAAATATTTTGTGTATTTATATTTGTAGGTGAAATTGGCATAAGAGTAGCTATTGTAGTGTGGTTTTAATACATCTACAAGATGGTGCAACTACCACTCCTGTCTAGTGTGAAAACATTCTCCTCCCGAGATCTTGGACATGCATGCACACACGCCCAGCATGAGTTTAAGCCACCAGGTCCGGGACTCAAACCACAGTGGACTACATGAGAGTCCAGCGACATAGCTATTACTCAACTGCTGGTCTCCCAAGCAACTTTTGATATAGTCAGAGATAAACCAGTGGGCCCAGCCACATATGACATAGCCAATGAGAAATCAGTGGGACTAGCCACATTTGATAGAGCCAGTGAGATGAGAACAGTCCGTGCGCCCAGGCAATGATCAACCCACATGACATAGGTCAAAATGATAAATCACGCAGAATGTAACAACTGAGGCCTTTTGAACCACTCTTTGTCTGCTCAGGCCCCCTCCTACCTCTTAGGAGTGTAATTTTACTTAATAAACTACCATTTCCTCATACTATTTGTGTGTTTCATTCGATTCTTTGTCCAAAACTCCAAGAACTGGGAAATCATCACAGAAGCCATCCTGCAACACTGCAGATTTGGACTCATCATCACATCAGGAAGAATTCACATGCCTATAGTGCCTAGAGAAAAATGATTGGAAATGACTTGTCACCCAGATCGTGGTTTTTAACTTTCACTGATACAACTAAAGTTTCAATACTTCAGAGCCAGAATGTGATGTGCCTCTTAAGTTGCTTCTAATGTAAAACTTCTGTCTTTTTCCTTTTTTCTTGTAATAATTTATTTGCTGAAGAATCTGTTGAGTCCTTTTGTTTCCCAGTCTGGCTTTTGCTGGTTGAATCCCTGTTGTGTGGTTAAACATGTTCCTCTCTTTTCTGTATTTCCTATACATTGTTAATTGGATATAAGTGGGTCTTGGTGACTGGATCAAAGTTAGATAAAAATAGTTTTTGTCTTACATTCATACATAGTGTTTATAGTTTTCATCAGGAGGCACATAATATCGCTTTACTCTCTTTTTATGTTAGCTAAGTTTATTTTGATCAACTTTAGTTTTAACAATTCAAAGGGTTTTAGAGAGACAGGATGGTGAAAGATAATGAGTGCCAGAGGGCAGTTGATCTGAACAGACATTTCTTAAAGGAAGATGTAAATAGTCAATAAGCATATGAAAAAGTGTTCATCACTAATCAGTAGAGGAATACAAATCAAAATTTAAAATGAGATATCACGTCTCCCCAGGTGGAATTGCTATTATAAAAAACAAAACCAGAGTAAAAAGTGCTGGGAGGCTGTTGAGAAATGGGAGCCCTCCTGTACTGTTGGTGGGAATGTAAGTTAGAATAACCACTATGGGAAGCAGTACAGAGGTTCCTCAAAAACTGAAGAATAGAATTTGTAATCCAGTAATCCCACTACTGAGTATATACCCAAAAGAAAGAGCATTAATATGTAGAAGAGATCATTTGCACTTTCATGTTTATTGCAGTGCTATTCACAATAGCTAAGATAGGCAATCAATCTAAGTGCCCAACAGTTGATGAATGGTAAATAAAATGAGGTATTTATGCCCAGTATTCAGCCATAAAAAGGATGGATTCCTGTCATGTGAGGCAAAATGGACAAACCTGGAGGAAATAATGCTGAGTTAAATAAACTAGGCTCTGAAAGACATTTTTTTTTTTTCTTTCTGAGAGATTATTGCTATAGGGCACATGCACTTGCCAGGGAGACAGAGAGAGAAAGAAATCACCCACTACCCTCCATGGGGAATGGCCACGCAGCAATCCTTTCTCCTCCTCTGATTTTGAGCACCCGCACACACATGCCTGGTGTGTTTCAAGTCACTAGGTCCAGGACCGGAAGTGTGGTTGGCCATGTAAGAGCCCGGTGCTTTAACCACTATGCCACCTGCTGGCCCCAAAGGACAGTTAGTGTATGCTTTCAACTCATTAGCAGAAGTTTAAAGATTTGACTGCATAGAAGTAAAGAGCATAAAGTTGATACTAGAAGCTGGGAGAGGATGGGGTGACAGGGAGAATTTGTTTAACAGATACAATGATGCAAGGTAATCAGTAGACTGGATTATAGAACGCTATAGCACAGTAAAGGTCCTTTTTTGACAGTTCAATATATAATATAGAATAACCAGAAGAACACAGTTTGAATGTGCAAACATAATGATAAATGTTGGAGATGGATATGTTTATTTCTCTGAATTGATCCTTATATGTTGTGTATGGGCTTTGAATAACCACACAGTATCCACAAAGATGAATAACTGTTATATGTAAATTAGAAATAAATATACAAATTACTAGTAAACCACAAGTTTTGATTGTTTACATACTAGTTTTATAATCTTGGAAAGTCACTTCCCCTCTCCATGTTAAGTTCCTTATCTGAGAAACGGGGCTGATGTGGCCTATTTGGGGTTGTTTTGATGATTAAATGAGATAATGGAAAAGAACCTTATACAGAACTAAGTGCTCAGTAAACTTTAGCTGTTCATTCTTATCACCTTGTGAATTTAAAAATATTTAAAAAAATAATCCAGGGGCTGGCAGGTGGCATGGTGATTAAGGCACTGGATTCCCACATGGTTAACTGCGGTTCAAGTCCTGGACCTGGTGGATTGCTTTCTTGCTCTCCTCTTCTTCTCTCTCTCTTGCTCTCTCTGATCAAAGTGAATAATAATAATAATAATAATAAATAAAAATTAAGTAAATAGTTCTAAATTTTTTAAAAACAATCCAAAAGGTAGATCATCTTGATTTATGAGGAAATTAAAGTATGGATAGCTGATACATTTGGCTTACCTGGGTTTATTTTTTGGGGAAAAAATGAATTCATTTCCTTAACTGAGTCAAGTTTCCTTTATTCTCATCAATGTGAACAGTTACATCTTAATTTCAGTAGCAATTTTGCCCATGTCTCAGATGTTGATGTGTGTCTATGTTAACTGACCCCACCTATTGTTGGAAAGTAAGGTCCTCGTAAACAGACTGTACCATAGCACATTTTATACTTGAAGTCCACTGAGAAATACTGTGATTTTTTATGGGGAGTTTACTATTAATATTTTTATTTTACAGTGTAATGTTCAAGCCCAGAAATGCCTTATGTGGATCGTCAGAATCGCATCTGTGGTTTTCTAGATATTGAAGAAAATGAAAACAGCGGGAAATTTCTTCGAAGGTATTTTATACTGGATACCAGAGAAGATAGTTTTGTATGGTACATGGATAATCCACAGGTTTGTAAAATCCAAATGGTCACTTTTTAAATGCATGTAAAAATTGTACTTATTCAGGCATTTGACATATTGTACTGGTGTTAGTATTTGTCTCCTGAAATAGTATATATTTTTTCATTTCCACTGACTCTACTCTCCCTGCCCTGCATAACCAACCCCTGCTGTCTTGTCTGAATTTCAGAAAGTGAAACTACATTTATTTGATAAAAATCTTACACCCGTATATTTGTTCTTCACTCTTTGGAAAAGAAATGCTGTCTTTGATAGAGAACGCTTAATTCATTTAGATTTATGATGCTGAATCTAGGGTAAAAATTGCTGTCTTTTGATAAATAAAAATCTACTTGATACTGTAACATGTATATAGTCCTTTTATCTTACAGTGTCAGACCTAAGTAAGTTGACCGTTGTAATGTGATCCATGAACTAAAATGCATTTTTATTTTAGTTGCCTTGCAAATCATAGCAATAAATTAGAAATTAGAATTCTAGTTTTAAGATCTGTGAGAGATCTGAGGTTGTTGAATAGTTTTAAACTTTCTCTACCTATGGAACTCTTTATCTTCAAATAAGCATTATTACAAAAATTGAAAATGTAGACATATGTTGTGAGAAAGTAAGTACAGAAGCAAGGGAGGAATCATTAGCAAACTTGTAAGCTGATCTCCTCCAGTGGCTTCTTGCACAGGTGAGAGATGTAAGGTCTAGTGAAGAGCAGGAAATCCTAAGAGGTTCTATTCTGTTTCACAGATCAGGAACTAGATATTCTGATAAATACCCTATACTGATTTTAGATTAGGCAAGGTACATATATTATATATGTCAGTACTATATGTTTGTTTAAATAGAATTTGAGTTGTAAGGAACCTTGGTATTAATTCAGTTTCCTCCTTAATGCAAGAAATCCATTTGTCCTTGGTCTTTATTGTAGTTATTTGAACTATGCATTACTAAGAAGTATATATTAAATTTGGTTCTGCTTCAATTATTACTATTTCTTTCTTTCTTTCTTTTTTTTTTTTTTTTTTTTTGCCTAAAGATGTATGCTTGCCAGAGAGAAAGAGGGGAAGAGGGAAAAAAATGAGACAGTACTACCTCCCTCCCAGAGGAGCATGGCCATGCCACAGTCCCTTTTCCCCATTCTCCTCTTGAGATTTTGGGCGGACACATGTGTCCAATGTGTGTGTGTGTGTGTGTGTGTGTGTGTGTGTGTTTCCTTCAAGCTTCTGGGCCCGGGACTCAAGCTGTGCAGTCGGCCATGTGGGATCCAGCTGCTTAATCAATATGCCATTGGTTGGCCTTTACTATTTTTTTTCTGTGAGCCAACATCTAGTTCCTTCTACTGCTACTTTTGCCCTCCAGTTCTGCATGAATTAAGTTTATGCTTTTATTAATAGGCAACCTTTTAAATTTTGGGAAATAATTTACATTTTAATTCAGTTTATATTATTTGAGTGCTGGGATTGTATGAAACATTTTTTTCTTTTTTGGCATGGAACTGTTTATACTTTTCTCTTTCTCCTGTAGAGCAGTGGACATCCTATTTTTCTCTTTGGGCATCATCACCTTTCTTGGGAATAGTCACCTGGCTATGCAGTTGTATGATTAGTGCTTTTATTTACTTGACCACAGTAAGTTGAAGAAACACCAAGCCAGCAGAAATCAAAATCTTGTTTATTTTTTTTTAAATATAAATAAGATTCTTCCCTTGATCCATGTCTTTATTTGGTCTCCTCACAAACTCTTTTTCTCAAGGTAGGAACTTAGATCCGTCAATTCCCTCTACTTACTATTTAATAGATCCATATTCTTGGTTCTCCTCAAAAAACATTGTACATTTCTGTGTATGCTCTCTCCCTATTTGTCTCTCTTCACAAGGCCTACTTGGCTTACGTATGGTGTCTCCTGATTTTGATGTAAAACTCCTTGTTTGCTATTTTCATATGTAATAATTGTTTGCCTCACATCTTATCAGTGCTTCCCACTTAGCAGTTAAAGGGAGATAAGTGCAAAGGATATACAAGCACTCCTCCCATAATGACGGAGTTCTGTTTCTATAACTAGATCATTTAGTGAATTAGCTATAAGCAAGGAACTTAGAGGCAGGTAGCTCGTGGTGCCTTATGGTGTGTGTTTCTCAGTAGAGATCACAGAATACCCTACTAGAACAGTGTAATTCTTTCCATACAAAAAATGTTCATTAGATAAACACCAGAAAGCAGTAAGATACACCATGACACAGTAAAATAAATCTGACATAATCATTTTTATTTATTCTGAATACTACTATGGATGTGTATAATAAAGTACACATTTATAAATGAAATATGTAGTCTTGTGTGATTGTGAACGCTCTGTGTCATGAATACTAACCAACTGTGGGTGTCAGACAGAGACTGAGAAAGAGGATTCCTTATGCTAGAAAACTGGTTGTAAGCCTGAGAGGCGACCAAACAGGTAGGTCATTAAGTGAGGACTGACTGTATTTATTACTCTGAATGAAGCATGAATGGGGGATTTAGAGGAAGGGTATAATTATTGCTAGACATAGAAGAAGGAGTTGAAATCTTCATGGAGGTGGTTATATTTGAAATTGACTGAGAAGGTTAGATATGATTTTTGCCAACAGGTAAAGCTGTGGATATTCCAGTGCTTAAAGAATAATGTGAGCCAAGAAATAAAGGCAAGAGAGCCTCTGGGTTATTTAGAGAATAGTTCACTTTAACTGTAGCAGGGAGATTGTTAAGGTTTACACTCAGGTAGGACTTTTTCACATAGACCTTTTTTTTTGGAGATATTTTTGCTATAGGGCACGTGCACTTGCCAGAGAGACAGAAAGTGAGAAATCACCCCCTAGGAGTATGGTCATGCTGCAATCCCTTCTCCTTCCAGGATATTGGGCACACGTGCACATGTGCCTGGCATGAGTTTGAAGCCACCGGGTCCAGCACTCGAACCATGATTGGACATGTAAAAGTCTATTGACATAACCACTATGTCATCTGCTGGCCCAGACATTTTCTTTGAGAGAGATTTTTGCTATAGGGCCCTGCACTTGCTGGAGACACAGAGAGAGACAGAAAGTGAGAAATCACCCCCGAGAGGGATGGCCACACTACAATCCCTTCTCCTCCCAGGATCCTGCACCTGGTGCTAGTTTCAGCTACGGGGTCCAGGACTTGATCCACGGTCGACCATATGGGAGTCCAGCACCTTCACGACTACGCCACCCACTGGCCCCTTCACATAAGACTTTTAAAAAACCATATACATATATATATGGTTTTTCTGGACACAATGTACAATAATTATTTGTTTATTTTAATTGTGGGGAGTGAGGAAAGAGAGCACCCACGTGCCCTGCCACCATGGGGCATGGTCAAGCCACAGTCCTTCCTCCATTTCTCCTTCCTGCTGGGATTTTGGGCATGCACACACATGCCTGGCATGTATTTTAAGTCACCAGGGTCAGGATTTGAACCATGGTTGGCCATGTAGGATCTGGCTCCTTTCACTGGTAGGCTACAGAGCTGGCCTGTGCAGAATTTTACATCTGTCTTTTTCAGTTTATTCTTATTTTATATCCTCTTTCCAACTTGTGAGAATCTTTTATAATTTTGAGTCTGCCAACCAGGTATTAGCTATTAAATTAACTTTGTGTCATTTTTAAGTGCAATAATCAAAACATCTCTTAATGAAAACTTTAGTAAACTGTCATGGTAAGATTTTAAATTTAGGTTGAACCATATGAAATTGATAACATGTAACCATTTTGAATTACTAAAAATGGTAATTTCATATGGTTCAACCTACTTGTTTTTGTCAAGGAACAATACATGGTTATACTGGTTGTAATAATCCTAGTAAAGAAAGAGAATTATTTTGATTCATCTGTTCTTAGGGAGCCACTTCTTTCTCTGATTCCTGATTTCTTTGTCACTGGCCACTGGTTTTAAAAATCCGTTCTGGGGACCCAGCAGTTAGCGTAATGGCTATGTCGCTGGACTCCCACGTGGTCGACCGCGGTTCGCGTCTCGGACCCGGTGGCTTATAACTCGCGCCGGGCGCGTGTGCGTGCGTGCCCAGGATCCCGAGAGGAGAATGGAGGAGAGGGGATTGCGGCGTGACCATCCCCCCTGGGGGGTGATTTCTCGCTTTCTGTCTCTATGTCTCTCTCTGTCTGTCTGGCGAGCGCACGCGCCCTATAGCAAAAGAAAACCTCTCCAAAAAATCCGTTCTGCAGGGACAAGAAGTGTTGTGGTGGTTAAGGTACTGGACTCCCATATGACTGACCACAGTTTGACTCCCAGACCTGACGGTTTGAAAATCACACTGGGCTCATGTGCACACATGCCCGAAACCCCAAGAGGAGAAGGGATTGCGGCATGGCCATCTGCCCTGGGGATGTCACTTTCCTGCTCTCTGTCTTTGTTCAGCTAGCACAGAAGCTGTGCCCTATGGCAAACACCAAAAAAAAAAAAAAAAAGAAAAAGAAAAAGAAAAAAAGTTCATTCTTCTGTATTTCTAGGGATCAATTTGAGGCTTTTTGTGTTTTGTTGAGGAGGTTGGTAATGGCAGTGAATTAAATAATTAAATAGCTGTACTAGAGAGTGAATTTAAGATTTGAAAAAGTTTTTGACAAAATGAGTTCAGGAACTCATAAATAACAAATGGCTTATTTCCCTTTTTACCTTAAATGTCACATTAGTTTATTATTCTTCATTGTCAAGTAACAAATATTGAAACCAGTTTTTTTCTAATTGAACTTGACAGCTATCATACTAGTCCATAGAAAATGAGTATTTTGACTATTTTTTATCTCCCAGCCAGTTCTATTTCCCTGTTCTATTTTATCTGTGACCTTTTATCTCATGCTTCAGTTTCTCGTTTCTCTTTTCCACACAAAGGCTTAGAGCTGTAAAATTGCAGACTAATAGGAGATTTAAAAGAAATAATTATCTTAAGTGGAGAGGTAGTACTTTTTGGAAAAAAATCACTTTGGTAGTAGTTAGAGATTTTTAAAAACATTTTTGCATTTTCTTCCTTCCCTTTCTTTCTTTCTTTTTTTTTTTTTTAGATAAGGTTTTTGCCATAGGGTACATGGGATCATAGGAGAGGAAACAGACACAGAGAAAGTGAGAAAATACTTCCCCGTGTAAATGACTATGACAATCCTGTCTCCATTCTCCTCCTGACATTGGGGTATGCAGGCACTCATGCCTGGTGTGATTCTCAAGCTGCCTGGTTTGGAACTTGAACTACAGTCAACCATGTGGGGTTCTAGCGCCTTAACCACTACGCCATCTGTTGGACTTGGTGTAATCCATTTTTAAAAGAGATGTTTAATTTTATTTGTTATTACTTTTTATAATTTGCTATAGGGCACATGTGCTCACCAGAGAGACAGAGAAAGAGAGAGAGGGAAAATGAGGAAGCAGGCTGCCCGGTCTCAAACTGTGGTTGGCCGTGTCAGCGTCTAGAATCTTAAACATCACACCACCTGCTGGCTCTTGTATAATCCATTTTTTTCTTTATATATTTGTGAAGTTTTAAATAGCCCTGTCTTTGTCAACAATAATTGGTTTATGCTTGATAATTTTTTCTTTTTTTCATTTTTAGATTTTCTCCATAGGATGTGAGTACTCACTAGAGAAAGAGACAGTAAGAGGGAAAGTGAGAAACCATTCCCTGTGGGGATGGCCATGCCGTAATCCCTTCTTCATCATTCTCCTCCTGGGATCTTAGGCACACACATTCAGTGTGGTTTCAAGCTGGTAGGTCTAAAACTTGAACTGTGATCTGCCATGTGAGAGTCCAGCACCTTAACCAGCACGCCACCTGCTGGCCACATAATGTTTTTCTTCTTTCTTTTTTTTTCTTTTAGTGAGGGAGAGCATATGTATGTGAGAGAGGGAAAAGTTGGTTTTTGACAGGGTCTCTCCAAGGTACCACTCTCCTGCCTCAGCCTCACAGTTAGTGTGTGCCACAGATCTAGGCTATTTAGGTTGGGTCAGTAACTGAACCCAGGCCTTCCATTTGGACTCAGTCACCATACAGTGGTGCTTTCTTGTTGGTATCACTGTGGCTGCATTTGGGAATCTTAAGTCTTTAAAACTTCTCGGCTTCCAGTAAGTGTATAGAGTTCTGAAAAAATGACTTTAAAAAATATATATATTAATATATCAGTTAAAAAGTCAACCCAAGGGAACCAGCAGTTAGCGTAATGGCCATGTCGCTGGACTCCCATGTAGTCGACCGCGGTTCGCGTCCCAGATCCGGTGGCTTAAAACTCACGCCGGGCGCGTGTGCGTGTGTGTCCAAGATCCCGAGAGGAGAAAGGAGGAGAAGGGATTGCGGCATGACCATCCCCCCTGGGGGGTGATTTCTCGCTTTCTCTCAAAAAAAAAAAAAAAAAATCGTCAACCTTAATCTTCACCAGAGGTAATTTTCAAAATCAAGATTGTTTTAGTTTTACTTTTGAGATTTACTGGCAGTCTTTTCATTTATATTTTTTGTTATTTCTTCCTAGATTCTTTTATCTGGTTTTTCTGCCTTTATCTTTCCCCTCTGTACTACATCTAGTTTTATTATATTACAAGATATATTAAAACATAATTTTGATTACAGATCTACTCTTAAATCTTCTATATTGATTTTAAATTCTTGACAGATGACTTTCTTGCCACTTTATTTTTTTACTTAGGTCCTCTATAATTAGGTACTGGATTCGACCTCCTAAGCCACCATTTTCTGCTATAACCCTATATCACGTAATATTAAGCCCAGCCCAGTCACTTTGCCATTCTGGTACAGGGTTTCAGTGTATTCTTAGCTCCTTGTCACAACTCATCTGTCTTCTCTGCCTCAAATATTCTCCTGTTCATTGTGTTTCAAAATTTTTCTTTAAAGTTTGGCTTAAATGTTGTTTCTAATAGCTTCAGCTATTAGAAAGTGGTTCTCCCTCTTCATGATTTTTTACCCTTTGCTCTTTTATGACACAGAGCACACCCTAAACTTGTGAAGGGAAAAATAAAAGTATTTTGTGTGAAAGTGCCTTAGTACCTGCATGTGATTTAAAGAGTATATATTTTTGGAAAAAATGTAGATTAACTATGGTATAACGAACATTAAACCATTTAAATGGGGGGAGAATCCTATTTTTTTCAAGCAATGTATTTGTTAAATTTTAATAGAACAAAGTGGTATGTATAGTCTTTTAAAATTTCTTATAATTGTATTTGTGTTGTCTCTAAATATTTTTTTCCCTTTGGTTTTTCTTCTTTTTTTTTTTTTTTTTTTTTTTTTTTAGATTTTATTCCATAGGGCACGTGCTCTCCCTGGAGCAAGATAGAGGGGAAGTGAGAAATCACCCCTCAGGAGGGATGACCATGCTAAATTCCTTCTCCATTTTCCTCTTGGGACTTTGGGCATGCATACACACGCCTGGCTTGATTTTGTGGGAGTACAGCACCTTAAGCCACACCACCTTAAGCAGCCCCTTTGCTGCTGCTTTTAGGAACAAAACTCTGATTTTTTTAAATGGTGTTTCAAGCTCATGAAAAAAAATTAGTTTAACCCCATTTATTAAAAATAAAACCCTTTAATTATGGAATACATTATGATGGAACAGAGTAGGTTTCAGTTATGTTATCCAAGTTGCCAATTTGACAGACCTAGTTAAATACTTGAACTGAAAAATTGATTTGTGAAATGTGATATTAAGACATCTGATTTTTTGAAAAGAATTATTTTACTTTATTTACTTATTTTAATTTGGCTAGAGAGGGACAGAGAGAGAGAGACAGAGAAAGGGAAAGTGAGAAAGCAAGCCGCCAGGTCCGGGTCTCAAACCGTGGTTGGCCATGTAGGAGTCCAGTGCCCTTAACCACCCAAGAAATCTGATTTTTTGACTTTTACAAATATCTGTGAAGAACTTCATATTTATAATGTTGGATTATTAACGTTATGTTAACGATTCGTTTCTAGAACCTGCCTTCTGGATCATCACGTGTCGGAGCCATTAAACTTACCTACATTTCAAAGGTAGTAGTCTATACGATTGTCTTATATTCACATGTGAAATAAAATCCTACTGTATGGGAGTGTGAATAGAAACAGCAGCGTCCTTTATCATTGTTTTCTCCATTTAATGGTCATGTTCGGTTCATATCATGCTGAAAATGGAACTTGATCTCTGTGTTAGGAAGTTCTTTAAATTGATAAAATTAGGAAGAATATGAATTTAACTTATAGCATGTGGCAAATTCCAAGTTATAATTAACATTTATGATCAGGTCTGTGCACATCAAAAGAGAGAAAAAAAGTTAACAGGTTCTATCTTGGGAAATTCTTTTTTTTTTTTTTTTAATTTATTTTTTTATTTTAATTTGACCAGAGAGGGACAGAGTGAGAGAGAGAGTGTGTGTGGGGGTTATAAGAGAGAGAGAAAGCAGAAAAGCAAGCTGCAAGAACTTGAATTAACAGTTGGCCATGTGGAAGTCCAGTGCCATAACCACCACACTGTCAGCCCCACCTTTTGTTTCTTTATGTTTTATTATGAGGATAATATGGATTCTTTTCATATTGAAAAGATTTTTTTTCTCCTCTTTCACTTTGTCTCTACTAATTTCTGTTTCCTCTTTTATTTCTTTTTCTGGCACTTTTGTAATACTTCTGTTTTCATAAACTTAAATTTTATATTGATCAGGTAACTGTTGGGTTGTCAGAAAAGTCATGATGCATTTTTTCATAGAAAAACAGAAAAGCATGTCTTTTCTGATAGCCCAATATTTTCCTTTATTGGTGTTTTGGGAACTGGGAGACACTGAGGTATTAGTTCTATGTTTTTTTGTGTTTTACACAGAAGCAGTAAAAGTTTGTCAGAGACTTTAAATATGAAATGGCAAAATGTATTATTAAACAATTTGTGTATTGTTAATGCATTTTTAACTTTTTAAAAAAATTATTAATTTATTTTAATTTGACCAGAAAGAGAGAGAGAGAAGGAAAGTGAGAAAGCAAGCTGCCAGGTCTAGGATTTGAATCACAGTTGGCCATTTGAGAGTCCAGCGCCCTTAACCACCATGCCACCTGCTGGCCCCATTGCTTAGTCTTTTTAAAAATGGGAACTCTTTCTGGAAATAAAGTATTAACTCAGTAAAGCAGTCAAGGTGACTGGCCAGCAGGTTTTACTTCCTTTATTGTTTCCCTTTTTTTGTTTGTTTGTTTGTTTTTCAGAGAGAGATTTTTGCTATAGGGCACATGCTCTCACCAGACATACAGAGAGACAGAAGGCGAGAAATCATCCCCTCCGGGGGGATGGCCATGCTTTAGTCTTTCTCCATTCTCGGGCATGAGTTTTAAGCTGCTGAGTCTGGGACTTGAACCATGGTTGACTATGTGGGAGTCCAGCGACACAACCATTATGCCATCTGCTGGTCTCTTGTTTCTTTTTTAAAATATGACCTTGTTTTTTTTTTTCCCTGTGTAATTCTGTTAACTTTCATCTCTGTCCTACAGCTTACCAATGTTTGAGTTGTACAGTTTATGTTCTACTTTACACATGCCACTTTTTTCCCTCCAGAATTTGTTCCGGGAACAAACTTCAATGTGACTCAGAGCTATGAATTTGTAGTTTGGATCAGTGAGGAATTCTAGACTTAGAATTTCTTTTTGGGGACTGACAGGTGGTGTGGTGGTTAAGGGCGCTGGACTCCCACATGACCGACCTTGGTTTCAGTCCTAGGCCTGGGAGCTTGCCGTCTCGCTTTCTCTCTGTCTCTGTCTTTCTCTCTCTGATGTGTACACTTGTGCACTCTGTCCCTCTCGAGTCAAATTAAAATAAATAAATAAATAAATAAATAAAGTTAAGTAAAAATTCTTTAAAAAATTTCTTTTGAAGGTTCAAAACAGATTGCACAGTTATGAGTCCTATTGTTGGGCATCTGCATGACAAAAATCATGAGTGGGCTTCCACAAGGCTCTTTAAAGGGATAACTGTTACCTAGGGCAGCTACCTGGATTACCTTCTCCAGTGAGAAGCCATTTAATATCCTTGAGTATTCTCCTGTACAAGAAGAAATCAATTACCACTCTGATTTCCTTATAGCTGATTTTGGTCTTAAAATAATCTCCTTCTTGCCCTCTTCCGCTTTTGGGAAAATTTATAATTTCTATAGAATTCTTATTGAGGGTGTTTTAAAAAGGATGTTACACTAAAAATAAATTTATACTATAAAGCCTAATGGTTTACTTTAAACTTTGTCACATTTCCTTTGAAGAAAAAAACAAAAGTGGTCAAAGAAAACGTGGAAGTATCTTTTGTTGTGAACATTGTATAGTTAGGACCTATGCCTTTTTTTAATTTGTTGTTGTTTTTCAGTTGCTTTTACACTTTATATTTAGATCTATATGCTAAATATGTATAATTACTAGGATATCATATATGTAAAGTTTATAGTATTAAGGTTGATTATAGGAGCATATGAAGAAGTAACTTCTTTATCTTTTTCTTATTAGGTTAGTGATGCAACCAAATTAAGGCCAAAGGCTGAATTCTGTTTTGGTAAGTAGTTATATTTTATGTTAATGGTTTTAAATTAAATGGATATAATTACATCGTTTTATAGAAGAAACAGTCACCAAAAAAACACACACAAAGAGCCAGGGCTTAATTAATTATTCTAAAATGAATTCCCTTGTAACTACCACCCAGGAAAGGAAATAAAGCTTTGCCCTTCTCCACTGAGAAGCTTTTTGTCTGCATATTATTCTAGTTACAACTTCTTTCCTCTACCCACATGTAACTGTTTTCTTGGCATTTATAATGTTCACTTCCAGTGGAATTTCAGATAATTTGTTACTTCCTACCTTGTATCATTCATTATTAAATATCTAAATAATGCAAAAGGTTTGGGGAAATGAGAAATTTACAGTGTAGGGGCAAGGGTTGCTGAGCGTCAGTTATTTTGTTCAGCAAATGGTCAGTGGCATAGGGGCTGTGAGATAAATAAGAAGCAGTTGTTGCCCTTAAGGATCTCACAGGCCAGTTGTCTCACAAACAGATAGAGCACGAGGTAATTATTGCATTTATCACTATCAGTAGATAAAGGAATATACAATCTATTGAAGAAGCACAAAGGAAGAGCTTTAAATCCCTATTGGGATGCTCAGGAGTGGGGAGTTACATTGAATGAGGATACACTTGAGTTTGTGGTCAGCTACACTGATCATCCTTTATCTCGGGATAAATGGTGTCAGGACCACAAGGATAGAGTCGTGCAGGAGAGAAATGCATGGTGTTCAAGGAACTGAGTGCTAAGCCAAACGAGAAGGAATGGCAAGAGGCTAAAGAATAAGCAGCAGGCAGAGGTCAGGATGCAGTGTGTTGACAAGTGATACATTTTATTTTGAAAAAGGAAGGGGAGAAAGTAGCCTCTAGAATGTAGGCTTAGGGGAAGGAGGTTTGTTCACTTTTTGTATGGATAGTAGACTCTTGATGCTGGTAGATGAGTTAAGTGGCTTCCGAAGTACAGTAATTATTGTGAAGGCCTGAATTAAGGAGGTGGCAATAAGAGAAAGAGGAAGGGTGAAAAACATTGGACAGAAAAATGCAGGGACATGTTGGCTAGATGTGTGGGAGTTGAAGGCTAGAGAGAGGTAGCAGGGAAGTTTAAAGATATGGAGAATTGGGGAGAGCTGATTACATAGGATAAAATGTTTGGTAAGGAGTTTAAAATGGTAAGAGAACTTCCAAACAGAAGTGCAATAATTGAGGATTAGAGGGGTTTTTTGTTTGTTTTTTTAAAGATCAAGAAAGGAAAAATTTGTAGTCTTAAAATAGTGGGTGATAGTTGAAGCTGGGAAAATTGGTATCTTCTCACAGAGTATGTTAGTAGACATTAGTGATGGACAGGACAAAAATTAGGGGTGGCCAGGCCAGCAGGTGGCATAGTAGTTAAGGTGCTGGACTCCCATGTGGCCAATGGCAGTTCAAATCCTGGACCTGGTGGCTTGAAAATCATGCCAGGCTTGTATGTTCAAAATCCCAGGAGGAAAAGGAAGGATAAGGGACTGTGAGGTGGCCCTCTCCCGTGGGGTGATTTCTCCTTTTCCTTCTCTCCAGTGAGTGCATGTGCCCTAAAACAACAACCACCAAAAGAAACCAGGAGTGGACAGCCAACATCAAAAGGGAATATTTTATATTAAAGTAAAAAAGATACTTTTGAGCACAAGCCTGATGTTAAAGTTATTTGCTTGCAAAGGACACATTCCTTCTATAGGTAGTATGTTAGGAATAACATCTCATGGCAATCATATCTATTTAATAAGAAATATGATAGGATGAAATACAGCTGTTCACCGACTCCATTATAATGTTTTTATCAATACTGAGTGACTTTATAAAAAGTTCTATGTCTATTATAGATTGTAATTTTTTAAAAAAGAATTATGTTATTTGTTACTATTATTTTTAATTTGACCAGAGAGAGAAACAGAGACAGAGAGAGAAAGGGAAAGTGAGAAAGCCAGCTGCCAGGTCCGGGACTTGAAACGTGGTTGGCCATGTGGTCCAGCACCTTAACCACTGCACCACCTGCAGTGGTTAAGATAGTTTGGGTGATTGTTCTCCCTGTTTCAGAACAGTTTGAAACAGATTGTGATTTTGGGTGCTAAATAGGAAAATGCCTCAAAGCCTTGTGAATGAATGCTAGTGGGGGAGGTTCAAGCAACACAGAACTGTATATTTTAGAATTATAATGCACATACTTTTGAAAAAAAAATTTTTTTTGGTAATATCAAAGTTAAAGTTTGAAGAAATAGTAGTACTAGGTTTGATATTCATAGTTATTGGAGTATTTAGAATGGCTGATTTTAGTTAGAATCAAAGATTAAAATTAGTCATTTACTAATCTGTAACTTAGTGGAAATAGAGAAAAGATTCATGAAATAGTTAATTGCCTTCAGGGAGAGAGGCATTGGCCTCTAATATGGAAACACAACCTCTGTTCAAAATGGCAACATAACTCCTCTGAAACTATTCTGAAACAGGGAAAACAACCACCCCAACTATCTTTGATGAAGATTTCGGGCATTTGAAAAGTAGTTGGAGGAATGGTAGATAATTTAGCAAAGTAGAAAAAGAGACCAAAGAAAAGCTGACTATGTCCTGGCCCTACCCAATTCTAGACAGACTTAGATATGGGAGATATATTTGGGGGGAAGTGAAAATAAAAAGGGACTGAACACAGTGACTTTCTTTGAATGTGTATATAAGAAATAACCTCTAGTCCCACCTCCATCTGGCTCAGTGAGGCAGCCACCATTCCTCCATCCCGGTAGGAAATGGGATGTGTGGTGTCTCCGGAAATAGAGTCCATGAGGCTCTGTACTTAGGGGTGCTAGTCCCAGAGAAGGGGAGGAATGAGTCATGAACCTGAAATAGAATTAAGTGAAAGTTTACTTATCCACCCCTAGTGCATTGGGCACCTAAGTTTAGGTGGGATAAAACTTGAATATCCTACTAGGATACTTCTGGGCATTTTTGCTAGAAAAGCTTGCCATACAGTGAGATCTAGCTGTCAGCAACCACAACAATCCAAGAAAACTTCTTGTCAGTCTTTTTCGTGCCGTTTTTAAATAAAAATAGGCAGCCCAAGATTACTTAGCATATGAGGAAATTGTCAAACAGTAGAAGGAACACAGACAAGGCAAAACTTGTAAGAAAAGTCAATGAAATCTAAAAGTAGAATAAAAGTAAAGTAATAGGAGAGAAATAAAATGATATACTCTACCAAGGAAGTCCAACTTTTGATACCGAAGGAAAGAATAGAAGAGAGAAAACTGGAAAAAGCTGGCAAAGAAATAGTATGATAAAGTAACTCAACTTGATCTGTAACTATATTTGAATCATATCCAGTCGAGCCTAGGTTGTGAGATGGTTTAGTTTGCAGTTAAACTAATATTTGTGCTTGAAGTTTTATCCATTTGATGAATTCACTCTGATGGTGAAGACTTCAAGTAAAATAAAAAAACAATTAAGTGAAAGGAAGGAAACAAGCCTCTTGGAATGCATTTGTTATTCCTCATGAAAACTTTGCTTTAAAGGCATGAATGTGAAGGCGTCATAGTTTTGTTTTTTCATCAAAGTTGGTTGTGTTTTGCTTTTTTGCCTCTCCTGACCTCTCCACTCGCCACACCATACTGGTCATACTCCACTTGTTTGTAATTTGCTTTACATTTTCCAAAGTATTTGGATGTGGAAAAGTCACGACCTGTTTTTCTGTGCAAAAATGCATCATGACTTTTCTGATGACCCAATATTTCCTTAATTCCTGGAAATTTCCAGGTGATGAAGAAAAAGAGTTTCTGTTTTCTCCCCAAGTGCTGTGCTAGTTTTGTTTTGTTTGTTTGTTTTACATATTATTATCTCTGCCTCTCAAGGAAGGGGTGGGTGGCATTCCCATTTCATAGATGAGGAAAACAGGACAAAGATTAAGTAATGTTTTTAAGATGATAATTGCTTAGAAGTGCGTTAGCTAGTCAGGTCTGCCTGAGTCCATGCTAACTTTTTCTTTTCTTTTTTTTCTTTTTTTTTTTTTTTGGAGAGGTTTTTGCTATTAGGGCATGTGTGCTCACCAGAAAGACAGAGAGACAGAAAGAGAGAAATCAGCCCCCAGGGGGAATGGCCATGCCACAATCCCTTCTCCTCCGTTCTCTCTCTCGGGATCTTGGGCATGCCCGCACATACACCCGGTGTGAGTGTAAGCCACTGGGTCCAGGACTCCAACTGCTATCAACTACATGGGAGTCCAGCAACATAGCCATCACGCCAACTGCTGGTCCCCCATGCTAACTTTTTCTAAATCATATCACTATGCTATCTGGGTGTAAAGTAATTCTTTTTGTTTATTTTATTTAACTTGTTATAGTCATCAGAGACAGAGAGAAGGAAAGTGAGAAAGCAAGCTGCCAGGTCCGGGATTCAAACCGTGTTTGGTCATATGGGAGTCCAGTGCCCTAACCACTACGCAACCTGCTGGCTTCTTGAAATAATTCTTAAAGCATATGGGTCTTCATTTGGACTGTAAGATGTATACACAGGTTTTTTTTTTTTTTTTTTTTTTTTTTTTTTTTTTTTAAGAATTATTTAATTTGGGGGCGAACAGGTGACCTGGTGCTTAAGGTGGCTGGACTCCCACATGGCTGACGGTGGTTTGAGTCCTGGACCTGGCAGCTTGCTTTCTCACTTTCCTTTCCCCCCTGTCTCTTTCTGGTCAACTTCAATAAAATAAAAAATAAAATAATGACAATGAATAAAATGAAATAATTATTTAAAAAAAGAATTATTTAATTTTGATTATTTAATTTTATTATTATTATTATTTCTTTAAATTTGACCAGAGAGAGACAGAGAAAGGGAATGTGAGGGACCAGTGGGTGGTGTGGATGTTAAGGCTCTGGGCACTCCCACATGGCCGACCATGGTTCAAGTCCCGGACTTGGTGGCTTGCTTTTTCACTTTCTCTTTCTCTCTCTCTCTGTGTGTGTGTGTGTCCACTCTGGTCAAATTAAAAATAAATGAATAAATGAATGAAGTTAAATTAATAATTCTTTTTTAAAAACTTAAAAAAAAAAAAAAAGGGAAAGTGAGAAAGCAAGCTGCCAGGTTCAGGACTCGAATCACAGTTGACCATGAGGGAGTCTGAGAGTCCAGTGCCTTAACCACCACACCCATGCCAAGAATCTTCTTACAGATTTATTTGCTTCTTCTCTTTCTTAAGAGAGGTCCGTATGTAGCTATTAGCCAAAAATATATATGTTAACATTTACTTTGTACCACATGCAGTATGCTAATAAATGTATAGGTTTTTGAACCCTTTAGAAGTTTGGGGCTGATGCCCAAGACTTTTGAATATTGAAAGGAAGAAGCCATTATGAGGAGAGCTCAGCTTTAGTCTAAGCTGGTGACGGATTATAAAAGGATGCCTTACTAATTGCTTGAGATAAAAACAGAAGTTTTTTAATTGACATATAATGTCCTAGTGAGTTACTGTTTTATCTTAATATATATTTATGGTATATACTATTTTTCCATTTTCTATGAAGATATAAAAAGAACAGACTTAATACTATGCTAAATTTCTTCAAGTTTCCAGAAAAATTGTTTTATAGCACTTTACAAGATATGCTTTAACTTCTAAGACCTTCATCTCAGTTCAGGGAAGTTCTGGTTTAGTGCTTTGTCATTCCCAATTTAAAAAATCTTGCATGTTTGAGAAATAACTTTTTTCCTTGAGGGTTTTCATTTCTCCTTTCTCTTAGACATTGATCTGGGTACAGTATGTTATTTAAAATTTTGCTGGAGACTTTGAAAGCTATTTTTATATTTGAACAGTTATAACAGTGTAGCTATTTAGGTGCTTTAGCTCTAGAATAATAATTATGTTTTAAAAAAAATGCACATAGTAATAATAAATAGCTTTAATTCAAGAGTTGAGTATGGTAGTTGACTAACTATATGTGTAGATGTGTTTTACTTTATACAAATAGATAGGCCCTAAAGGGATATAGTTATGGACATATACACATACACACACACACACACATTAGATTGTGTAAAAATGTACAAACATATCAAGATTTTGAATACAAAGAAAATTTGTAATTGCTTAAAAAAAGGTATTTCTTTTTGTAATTTGAAGTTAGGCAGATTTTCTAAATATCATAGGAAATCTAGAGGCATTACAGGATGAGATTGATAGAATTTTTCTGTTGATGACTATGTACAGGGGCCAGATGGTGGCACAGTTAGACCTGTATGGGAGGGTCATGGGTTCATGTCCTGAGTCCTTTCTCTACACACTAGGTCACATGTGTATGACCAGGATCCAGGCCGACTGGCTAGTGGTACATTGCTATATGAGGATGCTGTTAGTAGTACCTCCTCACTTCCCACAATGGAAGACATAAATAAATGAACATTAAAAAAGAAAAACTATGTGAATGAAATAAAAAGGTAACTAACAGATAAAAGGGTTATAAAATACCTATAAATTAATAAGAAATAAATAACTCCAGAGAAATGTGGGTAAAGAAAATTAAGCTCACAAAACAAATATCGATGGCTAAGAAACACACAAAGTTATTTGTCTCAATAACCAAAGAAATTCAAGATTAAACAAAATATAATTATTTATCTGTTAGGTTGTCAAAGAGTACTTTATAAGACTGGGTCCACTTAGAAAAATACCACACTAGGTATTTCAAACCCAAGGAATTTGTTACAGGGAATTGGTTATCCAAATGTTGTAAGACAGAAAGAGCACAAAAGATATACTGAAGTAATCCAGAAATTAGAAACTACCCAACCAGCTGCCACTCCTAGGACTAGAGAGACGAAAGGGAAGGATAACTTAGGGCTGCGGAAGAGAAACCATCATGGAGCTAGTGATTGCTATCTGAGAGATAGTGGTGTAGGAGTGTCAGAAGGCCCTGGAATAGTAACTTGTGTCTGCTGCTTTTGGAGGGAGGTCAGCAAGAACAGGAATCAGCAAGAAAGCCCCCTTTTCCCTCCTTCCCATGCCTTCTAATTTCCCATCAGTACCTCCCATTGACAGAACATGACCCTGGCTGGCAAAGAAGTGTAGGAAGTATCCTTTGCAGACACCCAGCCCCAATGTCACAGAGCCTTGGAGTCAAAAATTAACGATCTGTACTTAGTATGGGTGTTGATAGCTAGTACCAGTGAGGGTTATGAGATGAAATAGGCCTTTGCATATGCTATCAGTGGGAATGTAAATGGATTCAACCTTTTGGGAAGACAAGTTGCTGATAGGAAAATTTTGAATGTGTACTCCCTTTGGCCTGAGAAGTAAAGAAATTTATCCCATAGAAATACTAGTCCAAGTATAGAGAAATATATGTATATAATGTTTCATTTTGATATTTTATATGATTTCTAAAATTGGAAATAACCTATGTGTTCATCACTAGGAATTGACTGAATATATTGTGGTATTTCCATTTAATGAAGGAAATGGCCATAGGAAATAAGAATTTTACTTATGTTATTGACTGATAAAAGCAGTATTAAATATAGTTTACCATATTTTGTCAAATCCAAGAGAGTAACAGTGTTGAATTTAGCAAGATTTTTAGCTGCTGCAAACATAAATTTAGAATTAACATGTATAGTATTTCACATGTTTATTTTTTTTTCCCTCAACAGTGATGAATGCAGGAATGAGGAAATACTTCTTACAAGCCAATGATCAACAGGACTTAGTAGAATGGGTAAATGTGTTGAACAAAGCTATAAAAATTACAGTGAGTATTTGTATTTTTAAAAAATTTTTCAATGTCTAGAAATAATCTTTTCATTTTGAAAATATACCTACTGAATGTCCCCAGCTTACCAACAGGTTGTATAAACAAATTTTTTAGAGGATAGGTGTTTGGAATGTGAATGCATTTTTTTGGGGGGAGGGGGGTGCATGGAATCTATTGGCCCTTAATCAGCCCGTGAGTGTTTTTTAACCCATTATGTACTTAATAAGGATATATATTATTGCAGATTTTTAATGTCTCCTTACAGTGTTTCTAGAATAAAATCCATGTAACATTCTACCTTGAGGATTTTTTTCTTTTAGAGAATATAAGAGAATTCTGCCACCTACCCAGGTAATAGGAATAGGCTTTTGTTTTACAAGCCGTGACTGGGACTAGTGTCAGATAAGGCAGAAGCTGAGATGGGAGTAGGGCAAAGGGAGGTGAAGGGTTGAAAAGTGAGATGCAGAGACACCTCATTGGTGTCTGGAGATTGGTCCTTGGGGACTTTGTCTAAGCTCTACACTTCTTCCCTTACTCTGCTTTTATCCATGGCCTTGTGGTCCTTGGAGAGTTTGTTGAGACTCTAAACTTCCTTCGCCCTTTTTTCTCTTGAGTTCTAGGACTTGGTACCCTTGTCCCTGTTTCCAGTGCAATAAATTCTTCCTTCCAACCTAGGCTTCTCTTCTCTTTCGTTTTTTGATAAACACTGTTTTTTGGGTTTTTTTTTTGTTGTTTTTTTTTTTTTTTTTACACTGTGCCAGACCTTAGGCTGAAGGCTTTACTTAAATTATCTGGAAAAGTGAGGCTTATAATGATTGAATGACTTGTACAGATTTCATAGCTAGTAAGTTTTGGAGCTGGGTGCCCAGTCCACGTTGTTGGGCTCTGGAGCCTGAACTCTGAAGTGCAGTACCTTACTGCTTCCTAAACAAAGAGCCTTCTTGTTCTTTTGTTCTTGAACTGAAAGACAAACTTCCTAACTTCTGCCAGTTTACTACTGATGATGATGAACAAGTAGATGGGTTCTGTTTCCTAAGTGTACCTTGCCTCACCGTTTTCCCCTTACATACTAGGGACAAAGTTCCTTCGTGAGGTTTTTGTCAACTGAAGTGTGTTTTTACCAAACTGCCTTTTTTTTTTTACTGATCCTGAACGACTTACTGTCAAAGAATATGTGCCCCAAAAATCACAAATATTAGTCACTTGTTAATTTACATCTAAAATAAATGACTCCATGTTTGTATCATAGCACAGTAAAGAGTTAATATAGCTAAAGCTGTTCTCAGAGTTAAGTTGAATTTCTTGTCTTCTACCAGAACAGCTTGTTACCACATGACAGAAAACACCCACGCACCACATCTGATCTGTACATGAAGCAGAAGTTATTTTAGGTTTGTGCAGTTTCAGGAAAGCAAGTTCTTGAACTGATCAGGAGTACATATTTTTAAAAGGTTTTAACTGATTGTTTTTAACTTTTAATATTTCATACTTGGAAAGTTCCTTTAGAAAGATTATCTAGTAAGTTTACTGAATTAATTCACTTCTTACAATTTACAATAGTAGGCAGCACTGGTTTCTTAGTACTTAAGGAGGAAAAGTAGTGGGTGGTCCTTGGGCCTTGACCGTTGTGAGGCTTTTCGAATTGTTGTGTATAATTTATTAATGGTATGAAACAGTCTTATTCAGATGGCATTGTTAAGCTTTTTAGCATGAAGGAGAAACGGATTAGGGATTGGGTAAAGTGTGTAGACTTATAAATATCTTCGTAGCCTCGAAGTTTTATGTGTTGAAATGTTTATACTTTTAAGGGTAAATGTTGATAAATGATTTTTCATGTTTCCATACTTTTAGAAAATACAAATACATGCAAGATAGAAATCCATAGCTCATCAATTAAATGATTATCACTACATTAAAGTGAATAAAGAATTGATATTACTTAGTTAAACACAACATTAGATAGATACACTTTTTCTTCTTTTTTAAATATATTTTTAAAATGTTTATTTATTTATTCAACTTTGATCAGAGAGGGACACAGTGAGAGAGCGCGAGAGTTATATGGAAAGTGAGAAAGCAAGCAACCGCAGTTGGCCATGTGAGAGTCCAGCGCCCTTAACCACCACGCCACTTTTTCTTTTTTTTAAGAGAGATTTTTGCTATAGGGTGTGTGTGTTTGCCAGAGAGACAGAGAGGCAGAAAGTGAGCAATCACACCCTTTTCCCCACCAGGGGAGGTTGGCCACGCTGCAATCCCTACTCCTCCATTCTTCTCCTGGGATCTTGGGCACACACACACACATGCACCCGGCTTGAGTTTTAAGCTGCAGGGTCCAAGACTTGAGCCACAGTCGACCACGTGGGAGTCCAGCAACGTAGCCATTACGCCCTTAGCTGGTCCCGATAGATACACATTTAATCCAAAGGATAGCAGTGAAAGGATTTCCTGTGCTTTAATGTGTTTTGTTAGCTTTATTATTAAAAAGAATCCCAGCAGTTTTAATTTCATATGCATATTATACATTTAAGGGTATTAGAATGTGGAATTTTTAATTTATCATACCCTCCCATGAAAATTGCTGATAATTTACATGTAGATTCTTTCAAACATTAAAGTTTAGGGGCCAGCAGTTGATGTAATAATTAAGGTGCTGGACTCCCACATGGCTGACTGGTTTAAGTCCTGGACCTGGTGGCTTGCCTCTCACCCTTTCTCTCTCTCTCTCTCTGGTCAAATGAAAAAATAATAAATAAGTATAATTAAATAATTATTTTCAAAAATTAAAGTTTTTTTTTTTTTTTTTTTTTTTGGCAGATCTTGGCCATAGAGCATGTGCACTTGGTGGGGAGAGAGAGAGAGACAGTGAGAAGGAAAGTTAGAAATCACCCTCCAGGGAGGATGACCATGCTGCAGTCCCTCCTGGGATCTTGGGCACACATGCCTACGTGCCCGGCATGATTTTAAAGCCACCTGGTCTGAGACTCAAGCTGTGGTCAGCCATGTGGGAGTCCAGCAACATAACCACTATGCCATCTGCTGGCCCCAAGTTTACATTTTAATATATGTGTATTTTACTTTACTATGGAATCATTCCAGATGACATATGGATCAGCTATATGATTTAGTGGTCAGCCAAATATTATGTGATATATAAACTTTAAATCTCTGGAAATTTAAAGTTAGGGTTTAGAAGTATGTGGTTTCGGGACCAACAGTTAGTGTAATGGCTATGTCGCTGGACTCCCATGTAGTCGACTGCAGTTCAAGTCCTGGACCTGATGACTTAAATTCTCCTCCATTCTCCTCTTGGGATCCTGGACACATGCACACGTGCCCGGCATGAATTTAAGCCATTATGCTAACTGCTGGTCCCAAGATTTAAATTTTTTTTTTTTTTTAGAGGTTTTTGCTAGAGGGCGTGTGTGCTCGCCAGACAGACAGAGACAGAGAGACAGAAAGCGAGAAATCACCCCCCAGGGGGATGGCCACGCCACAATCCCCTCTCCTCTGTTCTCCTCTCGGGATCTTGGGCACGCATGCACATGCGCCCGGTGTGAGTTTAAGCCACTGGGTCCGGGACGCAAACCGCGGTCGACTACATGGGAGTCCAACAACATAGCCATTACGCTAACTGCTGGTCCTCCAAGATTTAAAATTTTTTAGGTGTTCATCATAGAGCATATGCACTTACTAGAGAGAGACAGAAAGAGGGAAAATGAGAAATCTCTCTCAAGGGGTATGGCTACGCAGCAATCCATTCTCTTCATTCTCTTCCTGGGATTTTGGGCATGTACACACATGCACCAGGTGTGATTTTTCAAGTCACCAGGGCTGGGACTCACACTGCATTCAGCCCATGTGGGATTCCAGTGCTTTAACCACTACACCATCTGCTGGCTCCAATATTAGATTTCCATCTAAAAGCTTTTTGAAGTTATGGCAAGAACTCCACAAGTTTTATTTTATTAATTTTTTATGGCAATTAGGAGCAAGTGGAAGAGTAAGCTAAATACAGGACTTTAGTTCTTAACAAAATGGTCTATGAGCCCCATAGTGTTAGACCTTTGACTTAAAAACTAGTTTTTTTCAGCCGACTCAAGTGTTAAGTCCTCAGATTTTTAAGACATAGAAGTTTTGTCTGAACATTTTGGGTTTCAGTCTTCAATCTCAGTTATTATTCTCAGTGAATTGAATATAAGCTTTCCCTCTAACTTTTTTTTCTCTTTTTTTCTTTTTCCCAGTTTTGCTATAGGCCATGTGTGCTTGCTAGAGAGAGACCCAGGGAGGGGAGGAAGTGAGAAATCACTCCCCAGGGGATATGGCCACATCACAATTCTTCGACTTCTCTCTAGTTTCTTCTCTGGATTTTGGGCACTGACGCACATGTTCCTAGCATGTGATTTTTTTCAGACTACTGGATTTGGTATTCAAACTATGTGGGATCCAGTGCCTTAACCACCATACCACCTGCTGGCCCCCTTTTAACTTTTGAGAAACCCGCAACATTCTCATTTATTTTACTCATAAATACTTAAATATTTATCTCTTCATTCTCTGGCCATTTTTATATTTTCTTACTATTAGGCTTTCCTACTATTATCTTAGTGCTGTTTTCTGTTTTCAATGGGGTAACCAGGCCACATTTTCTCTTTCAAAGTAGGCAAAAACATGATGAATTTTATTATAGTTCCGGTGAATTGTTCCAGGGTATGTAGGGTATCTTTCTAATTTTATTTGACAAATAAAATTTTGTCCATTATTATATAGCCTTCTAAAAAGCACTCCAAAAGGGTTCAGCCTCTTAAAAGAATTCAAGAGGTATTCAGGATTCACCTCTCTTCCTTTCTTCTTTCTTTGTTTTTGTCAGTGGAAAAGAGGATGGAGGGTTGGACCTGAGGCCTGAGAGGGAAATACTTCAAGGGAGACAGACAGATGGGGAGGAGAGAAGAGGGAGTTTTAGAAGTCACTCAAGAGACAAATTATTTATGTCCATAAGTTAAATTTGTGTGGATTTTGATCTACTGTAGCTTAGCATCATCACATAACACACAGACCATGTTTGCTTTTGAAAAGCCTTTGTAATTCCTTGACTGCATTATATTCCTGTTCTTCTACATACCTGGGAGTAGAATGATATAAAAAACACAGGCTTTAGATCAGTGTTTCTCTTAAGTGTGATTTGTGAAATGCATACCTTAAAAATATCTGGCATTTCTGCGTAAAGAGTAGTTCTTCTGGGCTGCACTATAGGTTGATTGAATCAAAATTTCTGGGTATGAAGCTTAGGAATCTGACTTTTTTTTTTAAGAGAGATTTTTACGAGACTGGCAGATGACATGGTGGTTAAGGTGTTGGACTCCCACATGGCTAACCATGGTTCGAGTCCCAGACCTGGTGGCTTACTTTCTTGTTTTCCTTCTTTCTCGCTGTGTCTCTGGTCAAATTAAAATAATAATGGTAAAATTAAACAAATATAATTCTTCCCCCCACTTATTATATTATATTATATTAATTTATTTAAATTTGACCAGAGAGGAACAGAGGTTGGGGGGTGGGATGTGAGAATTCATGCTGCCAGTCTGGGACTCGAACTGAGGTGGGCCATGTGGGAGTCCTGTGCCCTTAACCACCATGCCACCTACCAGCCCCAAATAAATAATTCTTTTAAAAAAAGAGAGATTTTTGCTATAGGATGCATTCTAGAGAGACAGAAAGCAAGAAATCATCCCCTGCCCCCGGGGTGGGGTGGCCATGCTGCAGTTCCTTCTCCTCCATTCTCCTCTTGGGATTTAGGGCACACATGCACATGTGCCCGGCATGAGTTTTAAGCTGCTGGGTCTGGGACTTGAACTGCAGGTGATTATGGGAGCCCAGCAACATAGCTATTATGCCATCTGCTGAGCCTGGAATCTGATTTTTTTTTTTTTTTTTTTTTTTTTTTTTCCGCTATAGGGCATGTGCGCTCGCCAAGAGACAGAGAGACAGAAAGCGAGAAACCACCCCCCAGGGGGGATGGCCACGCCACAATGCCTTCTCCTCTGTTCTCCTCTCGGGATCTTGGGCACGCATGCACACTCGCCCGGCGTGAGTTTTAAGCCACCGGGTCCGGGACTAGAACCGCTGTCGACTACGTGGGAGTCCAGCGACATAGCCATTACGCTAACTGCTGGTCCCCAATGTTTTTAATAATGTCCCTGGGCAATAGCTTGTATTTACTAAAGCCTGAAAAAAATCACATAGCTTTGGAATCACACTAATAAATGATTTGCATCTTTGAATACAATGTGAATGATGTCCTCTATAAATTTTGCTAATACTCTGTGAACAAAGATTAGCTTTGTGACAGGCAAATTAATTGTAAATTAAATGTTTTCATATCACTACCTCTGTGATTGTCAGTAGTATGTCATAATGTTTCTGAAAGACTGCAAGATTCCCCAAATGCCCATACAGTTATTGAACAGACTAAGTCAGTTTCAAAATCATAATGTTGCTGAGCATATGTTAATTACATTTTAAAATTTACAATTCATGGGGCTAGCAGGTAGTATAGTGGTTAAGGTGCTGGACTCC
This sequence comes from Tupaia tana, assembly GCA_026018925.1. Classification (NCBI taxonomy): domain Eukaryota; kingdom Metazoa; phylum Chordata; class Mammalia; order Scandentia; family Tupaiidae; genus Tupaia; species Tupaia tana. Next base: position 33,354,946 of record JAKSZU010000010.1, read on the forward strand.
CACATTGCCAACCATGGTTTGAGTCCCAGACCCAGAGACTTGAAACTCATACAAGGTGCATGTGCTTGAAACTCACATCAGGTGCTGAGAGGATGGAGGAGAAGGGATTACGGCCAGGTCATTTTCCCGGGGGGAAGTGATTTCTTGCTTTCTCCCTCCATGTCTCTCCGGTGAGTACATGTGCCCTGTAGCAAAAATCTCTCTAACAAAAAAATTTAAAAATTAGAGTTAAAATACAGACTACATAGTTAACAGTCTGTAGAGAAAAGTAATTAGCCAGATACCATCCTGATTAGATCATGTAAGAAAAGCTAAAATATATGCAGTTTGTTATTACCTGATTCTTTGATTCTACCTTAGTGAAATGTTAGTATATGAGATTTTGCTCAATCATTGTTTGTTTATGCTTGTAAGTTGCCATTGATACAGATATTGGAATTCCTTCTTAAAATTCCTAATAAGAAGTTGTATTTCATTTTGAACATTTTATTTTTTTAGATATGTCAAGAATTTCGTTTTTCTGTTGGTTTTGGATTCATCATCCATTGAATCAGTCTTGTAATCATTATTGAATAGTTACTATATTTTTTAATTTTAGTTTTTTAATGATTTATTTTTAATTTTATTTATGCATTCATTTATTTCAATTTGATCAGAGGGGAGAGATACACAGGGAGAAAGGGAAAGTGAGAACACAAGCCACCAGGTCTGGGACTTGAACCCACAGTCTGCCATGTGAGAGTGTCCAGCACATCACCTGTCGGCCCCATATTTTTGATAGTAGATTGTTCTTGAAGCAAAAATGAATATGCCATAATTCCCGTTTCTAGGACCTTGCAGAATCATGGGTTGGAGTAGTGGGAAGGGAAGATAATAGCAAAGAACTGTAACTTAATGTTCAATGCCCTAGTAAACAGGACTAGAATCTAGTGGTAAGATTTTAGAAGAGTTACAGAAGCTTGGCTAGGATGTAATACAGCCAGGATCTAAATCTGTGTTCCCGAATGCCTCTGAGCCTGTGTTTCCTTATTAACTCTCAAATAGGGTCCTGTCTCTATGCGTAGGGTTGATAGTAGAAATAAATGAAAAAAATGCATGAAATAGTACCTGCTCCAGTAATCACTAAGTGCTGGCTGTATAACAGAGTATCACATTGACAGACAACAGTGTAAGAACTTCAGAGTACACAGAACACATACTCTGCAAATGTGTGTGTGTGTGTGTGTGTAAGTTATATAAAAACAAATGGTTATTTATGCTGGTTGCAAAATGATTCATTTTACTTAATATTTCAGGTACCAAAGCAATCAGACTCACAGCCTAATTCTGATAACCTAAGCCGCCAAGGTGAATGTGGAAAGAAGCAAGTGTCTTATAGAACAGATATTGTCGGTGGTGTACCCATTATTACTCCAACTCAGGTAAAAAAAATCCTTCTATTGTATGAAATGTGATTATTGTGTATTGATTTTTTTGTTGTTATTAAAACTAGAACAGTTTATCTTCACTGAATTAATACTGTATTCAGTTACTACAAAGACCTTTTAATTTTGTTTCTTTTTTAAAAAAATATGTATTATTTGGAAATAAACCAATAAGCAACATTTAATGCTTTTTTTAGAATTATTTACTTAATTTTATTTATTGTTACTATTTTTAAATTTGACCAGAGAGCATCATAGAGTGAATGAGGGAAAGTGACAAAGCAAGCCACCAGGTCTGGGACTCAAACTGTGGTCAGCCATTTGAAAGTCCAGCACTTTAACCACTACACCACCTGCAGGCCCTAACACTTAATACTTTTAATGTTTTTTTTTTTTTGAGAAGTTTATTTTGCTATAGGGCGCGTGCACTCGCCAGACAGACAGAGACAGAGACAGAAAGCGAGAAATCACCCCCCAGGGGGGATGGTCACGACGCAGTCCCTTCTCCTCCATTCTCCTCTTGGGATCTTGTGCATGCACGCACACGCGCCCGGCGTGAGTTTTAAGCCACCGAGTCCGGGACGCGAACCATGGTTGACCACATGGGAGTCCAGCGACATAGCCATTACGCTAACTGCTGGTTCCCACTTTTAATGTTTTATCTGTGCCTTCCTTCTGTGTAATTTCCCCCCAGAAATAGAAATAATATTACATGTTAGACTTTTTAAACAGTTTTTTCACTTTATATGAACATTTTTCCAAACCATCAGAAGTAATTTTACATAATTTATTATTATTATTATTATTTTATGCATTCAATCACTATACATGATTTAGCTTGTATAGAGAATTTACCCAATATACCTCAGACCAGTTCAGTTGAGAGTACTATACATGTCATCATCAACAGGTAATAAACCATTTCTGTGTCCCACAAATGTCTTACCTCTCTATTTTTTCTCCCTAATTTCCTTCTCTACACTCTTCCCCTCTCCCACTCTCCTTCCACACTGTCTCCAGTGTCCATAACTATTTTCAATGTTTTTATGTCCCCTTATCTTTCAATCTCTACCATTAGTGCAGACAGTTGGTATATGTTAAGTGGAGACATACAATGTCTCTTTCATAGCCTGACTCACTTCACTCAGCATATAATTTTCACTCACTCAGAACTGCATAGTAGTTCTGCCATAGATTTACTATAATTTATAAGTCTTTTGTTGTTAGACAAGTAGAATTTTATTTTCCCCTTTCCTTTTTCTCTTATAAACAATGCTGTAGTGAACATTCTTGTAGCTTAAACTTAAGAGACATTTAAATTTTTTAAAAAATTATTATTATTATTTTATATATTTTTTAAAGGTTTGCTATAGGACATGTGTGCTCACTACAGAGAGACACAGAAAGAGAGAGAGAAAGAGAAAGTGGGAAACAAGCCACCACATCTGGAACTCGAACCATAGTAGTCATAGGGCAATCCAGCACCTTAACCACCACACCACCTGCTGGCCCCATTTAAAAAAAAATTTTAAGAAAGAAATTACTAGAAATAAAATTGCTGAGTCAAAGAGTTTGTAAATACATGTACTTTTTTTAACCTCTCCACCTTCCAACACATGCGCACTTGCACACACACACACATACACACAACCGGGCCTGGACAAACTAAACAGAGGGTTAAAATTTTTACTTAATCCCAAAAGTACTGATATGCTAAATTGTCATCTGAGTATTACAAAAACACAAAAATTTATGAGCAATTTTTGATGAAATCAGAACTTTATGAGCTTGAATTTCTTGTGTTGCTATTGAGGGAATGAGTTTATAGCATGAGATTAAATTACTGTATGTTGAGAAACCAAAAAACTTTTTAAAGAATTATTTATTTAATTCTATTTGTTGTTGTTATTATTATTATTTTAAAATTTGACCAGAGAGAGACAGGGAAAGTGAGAAAGTAAGCCACCAGGTCCAGGACTTGAACCAGTCAGCCATGTGGGAATCCAGTGCCTTTAACCACTATGCCACTTGTCAGCCTGAGAAACCAAAAATTTTGAAGTAATTCATTAGTATTTTCAATGTTGAACAGTTTGGTTACATATGTGCTTTAAACCTTTTAATTCAAATTATATTATATACTGTATTTTTTAGGTCTTTTGTCAGGAGAGGGTGATTAATGGGAAGAGAAATCTTACAGCATTAACCAACCATTGAATACTTTATTTATTTATTTATTTGGAGAGGTTTTTGCTATAGGGCACATGCGCTTGCCAGACAGACAGAGACAGAGAGACAGAAAGCGAAAAATCACCCCCCAGGGGGTTGGCCACGCCGCAATCCCTTTTCCATTCTCCTCTCAGGATCTTGGGCACAAGTGTGTGCCTGGCACAAGTTTTAAGCCACTGGGTCTGGAACTTAAACTGTGGTCGATTACATGGGAGTCCAGTGACATAGCCATTATACCAACTGCTGGTCCTGAATACTTTTATTTTTAAGAATTAATTTGATTGATTTATTATTTTTAACTCACTAGAAGACTTGTGCACTCACTAGAGAGAGAGAGAGAGAAAGTGAGAAAGCAACCTGCCAGGTCCAGGACTCAAATTGTGGTCGGCCACATGAGAGTCTTGCACCCTACCCACCATGTTACCTGCTAACCCCAACCATTGAGAACTTTCTTTATCCTTGGCAAAGGGTATGTCAAGAACAAAAGTCCCTTGTAGTGGGATCTTACATTGTTCATCAAAATTAAATTAAAAAATGAGCTAGGAGTGTGTGTGTCATGTACGCCAGTGCATAACTTATTTTTCAAAAGTAATAATTTTAACCTGCTAACTTCTGGTTAATATGTAGCTTGATAAGCTTCTCTCACCTGTGTTATGTCTTGCATTGACATAAGAGGCAAGACTATTTGTTTATAGCTTTATTAAGATATTGTAGTATTAGGTCGTTGGGAAAAATGCGTAATGTAATACTAGGTTGTACAGAAAAATACATCATGACTTTCCCAGCGACCCAATAGTTTATATTTGTGGCATTTTTGATTTTGTATAGAATTAATATTTTGTTGCATTTTAATTTTGTTACATATATTTTTTTCAGTAGGCTCTAGGATTCTATGGGAGGTGCCATTAAAAAAAAAAAAATCCCTTGGGACCAGCAGTTAGTGTAATGGCTATGTCGCTGAACTCCCATGTAGCCATTGCGGTTCAAGTCCCGGACCCGGTGGCTTAAACTCACGCTGGGCACGTGTGCATGCATGCCCAAGATCCTGAGAGGAAAATGGAGGAGAAGGGATTGCGGAGTGGCCATCCCCCCAGGGGGTGATTCCTCACTTTCTGTCTCTCTGTCTCTCTCTGTCTTTCTGGCGAGCACACGCACTCTATAGCAAAAACCTCTCAAAAAAAAAAAATCCCTGGCCAGCAGGTAGTATAGTGGTTGAGGCACTGGGTCCCACATGGCTGACTCTGCAGTTGACTCCCAGACCTGGTGTCTTAAAACTTATGCTGGGCGGGACCAGCAGATGGCGTAATGGTGATATCGCTGGATTCCCTCCTAGTCAACCGCAGTTCAGGTTCTAGACCTGGTGGCTTAAAACTCATAGTGGACAGGGACCAGCAGATGGCATAATGGTTATGTTGCTGGACTCCTACGTGGTTACCATGGTTTGAATCCCGGACTCAGTGGCCTAAAATTCACACCAGGTGCACGTGTGCGAGTGCCCAAGATTCCAAGAGGAGAAGGGCTTGTGGTATGGCCATCTCCCTCCAACCCCTGGGGGGTAGGGGTGGATTTTTCACTTTCTGTCTCTCTGGCAAGTGTTGGCACCCTATAGAAAAAAATATCTTAAAAAAAAAATACAACTTATTCCAGGCATGTGTATGCGTGCCTAAAATCCTGAGAGGAGAGTGGAAGAGAGGTGAGGGGAAAGTGGAAGAGAGGAGATTGCAGTGTCACTATCCTCCCTGGGAGATGATTTCTTGCTTTCTGTCTCTCTCTACAGTGAGTGCATGTGCCCTATACCAAAAAATCTCTTCCCCCTCCCAAAAAAAAAAAAAAAACTCTTTAAAAACAATAAAAAAATCATGCTGGGCATGGGTACATGTTTGCCCCAAATCCTGAGAGAATGGAGGAGAAGGGATTATGGTGTAGCCATCCTCCCTGAGGGGTGATTTCTCACTTTCCTTCTCTCTCTTTTCCTCTGTCCTCTTTCTGTCTGGCAAGTACATGAGCCGTATAGCAAAAACAAAACAAAACAAAATAGCATTTACTCATTATAAAAGCATTTAAACAGTATACTAGGGAACCAGCAGTTAGCGTAATGGCTATGTCACTGGACTCCCACGTAGTCGACCGCGGTTCGCGTCCCGGACCCGGTGGCTTAAAACTCACGCTGGGCGCGTGTGCGTGCGTGCCCAAGATCCCTAGAGGAGAATGGAGGAGAAGGGATTGCGGAGTGACCATCCTCCCTGGGGGGGTGATTTCTCACTTTCTGTCTCTCTGTCTCTCTCTGTCTGGCGAGCGCACGCGCCCTATAGCGAAAAACCTCTCCAAAGAAACCCAAAAAACAAAAAACAGTATACTATCTAGTAAATAATGTTATTTGAATGATTAGTTTCCTTAGTATGTATTGATTCAGCAGTTCATTAAGTATTGGGATTACAACAGTACATAATTAGTGTTGTTGACTCGTCTAAATGTGGATAAAGTTGAAAATGCCTCAAGATGCATATAATTCTTAGGACTTAGTTTTTCTTTTAAAATTTTAGAGTTTTTAAAATAAACTTTGGACTTATTTGTGGGATTATCAAACATTACAAATAAATGGGAAAACCAGTGCGTTGAGGAATTTGAAAGCTTGGGTATAGTTTTTTTTTTGTTTTTAAGAAAACAATAGACTGGGGCTGGTCGCATGGTGGTTAAGGTGCTGGACTACCACATGGCTGACCGTGGTTTGAATCCTAGACCCGGTGGCTTGCTCTCTCTCTCTCTGTTGAGTGCATATGCCCTATAGCAAATTAATAATAATGAATAATAAATAATATTTAAGACTTACATGAACATAAAACCGTACCACTTTTAGAAAAGAATACAGGAGGAAATCTTTAGGATCTTTAAGAGTTTTTAGACCTAGCACTATGAAAAGGAAAAACTGGTAAGTTGGACCTCATTAAAATTAAGGATCTAGAAAGAAAAGCTACTGACTCAGAGAAAAAATTTGTAAGCCACATATCCAATGAATGACTTGTATCTAGAACATATGAGAACCCTCAAACCCAACAGTAAACACGTAAGAAATCAGTTAAAATGTGGGCAGAATTCATGAACAGACTCTTCACTGAAAGATAAAAGATATGTAGATGGCAGATAAATACATGAAAAGATGTTCATTATCATTAGCCAGTAAGGAAATACAAATTATGACCATGACAAGATGACATCCTATCTTATCAGAATGGCTAAAATAAAAATTAGTGACAGTGCACACAGGTTAAAATTGCATAGACACGCCTGTGCACACCAGACCAATGAGTGCATGTAAAACTGGTGAAGCTGAATGAAGTTTCTGGGAAGTACCAATGTCAGTTCTTGGTTTTAACAATGTACTCTAACAAGACAGTTTCCCTCATTGGAAAACTGGTTAAAAGATCGATGGGATCTCCTCTACATTTTTATTTTTGGCACCTTTATGTGAATCTATATAATTATTATTATTATTATTTTTAATATAATTAGTTTGAAAGAAAAGTTAACTCCTCCCTTCCCAAAGGCACTGATGGCAGGACTTTTGCAGAATAACAGAAATGGCAATTTGTGCATTTATCCATGACAGAACAGTCATGACAAAGTATCTTAGATTAATTAGAAAACTGTAATTAAAAATAGTTTTTCTGGGGCCAGCAGGTGGGGTGGTAGTTGGGTGCTGGACTCCCCCGTGGCCAACCATGATTTCGAGTGCTATATTTGGAGGCTTCCTTTCTTACTTTCCCTTCCTTGCTCTCTCTGGTGAGTGCATGTACCCTATAGCAACTTTAAAAATTATAATAAATAAAATTAAGTTATTTTTAAAAATTTGCTTTCCTTGCTGAAGTAAGATAGATAACATATTTTGCTAGGATAACAATATGAAATAAAATTTGGAGCTAGACAAGCAAGGAGGGAATTTACTTATTGTGCTTTGTTTTAGAAAGAAGAAGTAAATGAATGTGGTGAAAGTATTGAGAGAAATAATTTGAAGCGGTCACAAAGCCATCTTCCTTACTTTGCTCCTAAGCCACCTCCAGATAGTGCAATTATCAAAGCTGGATATTGTGTAAAACAAGGAGCAGTGGTGAGTAGCTTGACAAAGTGTGTGAAATAAGGAAAAATGAGTATAAGCAAACACAAATTCGCTTTTATTTTTTTGACTGAAAGGCTCGAAGCACATGTTGAGGAAGGAAGTCAGGAAAGAGGAGTAATATGTTTATAACTCAACACTTACGTGGGAGGCAGGGTAAAGTAATGCCTATTACCACTGACCTTCCATGTAAGTGAGCTTTCCTAACAGTTCACACTTATTCCAGAAAATTTTTCTATTAATTTTCCCCAGAAATGGGCTGGAGAGGAGGGCTCTGGTAGGGTGATGGCAGGCCAGAGGCAGGAAGGAGGAATGCGTATGGAGGGATCTAGTATTAGTTTTGATGTGGAGCCGACCTCAGCAGAAAGCTCTGGGACCTTAAGTTACTGACTTAACCTCTTAGGCTCTTGGTTTCTTTTTAAAAGAAAATCATATAAAATCTACTGTCTGGAGTGGTTCTTTTTTGTTTTTAAAAGATATTAAGAGAGCAGGAACCAGCAGTTAGTATAATGGCTATGTCGCTGGACTCCCCGTAGTCGACCGTGGTTCGCGTCCCGGACCCGGTGGCTTAAAACTCACGCCGGGAGCGTGTGTGTGCGTGCCCATGATCCCGAGAGGAGAATGGAGGAGAAGGGATTGCGGCGTGGCCATCCCCCCCGGGGGGTGATTTCTTGCTTTCTGTCTCTATGTCTCTCTCTGTCTGGCGAGCGCATGCGCCCTATAGTGAAAACTTCTCCAAAAAAAAAAAAAAAAGATATTAAGAGAGGGATCAGCAGATGGCATGATGGTTACATCACTGGACTCCCACATAGTCGACCATGGTTCGAGTCCTGGACCCGGTGACTCAAAACTCAACGCCAGGTGCGTGTGCATGTGTGCCCAAGATCCCAAGAGGAGAATAGAGAAGAAGGGATTGTGGCTTGGCCTACCCCTCTGGGGGGTGTGATCTTTCACTTTCTCTCTCTCTGCCTCTCTGGTGAACACACACACCCTATAGCAAAAATATCTCCCCCACCCAAAAAAAAAAAAAAAAAAAAGATGTAAGAGACATATAACCTTTCACAGCACCTGGCACTTTCACACAATCAGCTCCATGATGGAGAAGTTGTGCAGGAGCCATTTACCGATATTTCTAAGGTTCCTGTGGAGCTTTTTTAGAAGTTAAGCCATCCTTTCTGTGTGAGTGTGTCTTCAGAATTTTATGAGAAGATAAACCTTAAAGTTTGAAAATAAAAGAAAAAAACTGTCCATGAGTGAAGAAGTACTTAAAACTAATGGCAGTTCTGTTTGACTTCTCATTACCTTCTGGAAACTTTAATTGCCTTAAGTCAGCTGAGGGCAGGTTCTTCAGGCCCTGCTTGACCTTCCTAAGGCTAAGGGAAATGAAAGTAAGGGCTGAAGGTTTCTCACTGTAGACCGTAGGTGAGTCAGAATCCTCATCAAGCTGTGATACTCAGTTGTGTGCAATTAGGGCTTTTGAGATACTAGTCCTTGTTTTTCTGTTTACTCAGATCCAAGATACCAATCCCTTAAAGATATTTCAGTGTTTTCGCAAAAACTATATTTCATTGGCGAAAAATATTTGTACAAAACAGGTTTACAGTGTTTGTTGCTTTACTGTGTGTATGAAGCATTCAGAATTCATGCCTATTGCAGATAGAGAAACTTGATGTGGTTTAATAACATTTCCTGTGCTTGCTCTTTACTTTGTAGGGGTGGGGGAGAAGGGGAAGTGCTTAAAAAAAGCTTTTAGAGCATTGAAATATGAAATCATTTCATAAAATCATATAATAAAAGCTGAAATTCAGGCCACTCCTTGAATTGGGAGTTCAAGACCTGGGTAGCAAAAGAAGGGGGTTTTACTTATCTTCTCATAGGAGATTAGGACGGGGTGGGGTTGATTGCAGGGAGGGAGTTGTGAGGTCCCTCAGTTCATGGCATTTCTGATTGTGAGTTCATATCAGAATAATTAAGTGGTGAACATTTGACATTCTTAGAAACAAGTCTTTTGTCTGTGTTTAACTCTGATAGATGAAAAACTGGAAGAGAAGATATTTTCAATTGGATGAAAACTCAATAGGCTACTTCAAATCTGAACTGGTATGTTATTGTGTCATAAATGTTGCTGTAAAATGTTTTAAGTATTATATTGTAGTGCTTATTTATATAATTTCGACTCTTCTCTATTTTTTTGGATAATTTTTTGAGAGGTACCCACAGTTCAGTTTTTTGTTTTTTCTATTTGTTTTTTTGTTTGTTTATTTGTGTGACTTTTTGGTTAATGGTATTTTTGTTACACATATCTTAAACAAAAAGATAATATTTAGCTGGCCCTGCAGATTAATGATTAAGGAAACAGAGCCCAGGTAACTGACTGTGGTTGTAATTCTGGCCCTGGCATCTTGAAAAACACACTGGGTCCTCTGTGTGTCCTGGATTCTGACAGGAATGGATAAACGGAGAAGGGACTGTGGCGTGACCACGCCCCATTGGCCGATGCTTTCTTCCTCTCTCTTTTCTCTCTCTCTGTCTCTGGTGACTGCACATACTCTCTAGACATTTTAAATAAGTGAGTAAACATAATATCTTCAAATAGGTGTTGCACCTTGAAAGATCTAAAAATATTAGAACTGCCTTCATCCTAATATATGCTTTCCTTTAAAGTGGCATGTGGAGGAGCTGATATGAAGAATTAAGTCTCTGAAGGGCAACATTTAACCTTCTCTATCCGGACTTCAGAAAGCTCTTGGGAAAGAAAGCATATTATAAAGACAAACTATGTATGGATTTCAGATTTTTTACACGAAAATCAATTCTTAGTTTGATTCCATTTCGAAGTCCCTCCTTTCTGTCTCCTCTTGACATTTTCTTTTCTTATTTCAGATTGACTCTTCTAAAAAATTATTACATTTTGTTCATTATTATTTCTTTCTTTTTTCTGAGAGGTTTTTTTTTTTTGTTTGTTTTTGTTTTTGTTTTGCTATAGGGCACGTGTGCTCTCCAGACAGACAGAGAGAGAAAGCGAGAAATCACCCCCCCAGGGGGAATGGCCATGCCGCAATCCCTTCTCCATTCTCCTCTCGGGATCTTGGGCATGCATGCACACGTGCCTGGCATGAGTTTAAGCCACCAGGTCTGGGGTCAAACCATGGTTGACTACGTGGGAGTCCAGCAACATAGCCATTACGCTAACCGCTGGTCCCTCATTATTTCTTAATGTGCTACAGGATACATATGCTCAGCAGAGGGAGAGAGAGAACAAGAAAGTGAGTAAGGAAGCTGCGAGGTCCAGTATTCGAAATGTTATCAGCCATGTGGGAGTCCAGCGCCTTAACCACCATGCCGCTTGCTGTCCTGCAGATTGACTCTTAAGTTGCTTCACATAAAATGTTTTTGTCCTATCTGAAAATAGAATCAAAGATCAAAATTCCCTTTTCATTTTTTTTGATAATTATGTAAGACCTTTATTAATAGGTGCTTGCAGTTTGTTGACTTTTTTGAAAAAATCAAATTGTAAACTTTTATTACAAATTAAAAATGAAGTTCTTAAAAATCTCAATTTGACCAGATATGAAACAATTTAAAAACATTTAAAGGTATATTGAGAAAAACCAGGTTTTTAAAAAAAACTCATTTGTCATTGCCAAAAAGAGACATCTTATTCCTTTCGGCCGGAACCACCATCTTCCAGTAATTAACCAAAATGACGAACACAAAGAGAAAGAGGAGAGGCACCCGATATATGTTCTCTAGGCCTTTTAGAAAACATGGAGTTGTTCCTTTGGCAACATATATGCGAATCTACAAGAAAGGTGATATTGTAGACATTAAGGGAGTGGGTACTGTTCAAAAAGGAATGCCCCACAAGTGTTACCATGGCAAAACTGGAAGAGTCTACAGTGTTACCCAGCATGCTATTGGCATTGTTGTGAACAAACAAGTTAAGGGCAAGATTCTTGCCAAGAGAATTAATGTGGATATTGAGCATATTAAGCATTCTAAGAGCAGAGATAGCTTCCTAAAACGTGTGAAAGAAAATGACCAGAAAAAGAAAGAAGCCAAAGAGAAAGGTACCTGGGTACAACTAAAGTGCCAGCCTGCTCCACCCAGAGAAGCACACTTTGTGGGAACCAATGGAAAGGAGCCTGAGCTACTGGAACCTATTCCCTATGAATTCATGGCATGATGGGTGTTAAAAATAAACTAATCTGTGGTCTGTAAACATATTTGCATTAATTGAGTAGAATTATGTTCCCTCCCTAAAGCTAATTTTTATTGGGCTCTAATTCATTTTGTAATATCTTTATTCACATTTAGTATTTTTTCACCTGAGAGATGTTAGGTGGTTTGGTTTATACAACAAATAAAGCTCAGTTGGTTAGGAAGAAAAATAAAGAGAGAGAGAGAGACATCTTTAGGTTAAAAATAATAAAAATCCCTGGACCAGCAGTTAGTGTAATGGCTATGTCGCTGGACTCCCACGTAGTCGACCGTGGTTCGAGTCCCGGACCCGGTGGCTTAAACTCACGCCGGGCGCGTGTGCGTGCATGCCCAAGATCCCGAGAGGAGAATGGAGGAGAAGGGATTGCGGCGTGGCCATCCCCCCTGGGGGGTGATTTCTTGCTTTCTATCTCTCTGTCTCTCTCTGTCTGTCTGGCGAGCGCACGCGCCCTATAGCAAAAACCTCTCAAAAAAAAAAAATAAATAAAAATAAAAATCCCATACTATATAGATAATGCAGGTAGTTCTAGTTATCTGGTCAACGGGCAAAAAGCCAGCACTTAAGGTATTCAGCCCCAATCTTTTGTTCATTTCTTATTGCTGGAATTTCATGTTCACTTGTTGGATGACTAAATCGGATGATGATAGAGATGGTAAGCCGGCATTTTCTCAGCCCCGCCCTGCTCAGCGTCAGGAGTGGACAGATTCTCAGCTGGTGGATTGGCTGCTTTTGTCTCTTTGCCATCTTGTGATTTAGGGTTCTCTGGGCATCTGTGTCAGTAATTGAAGTTGCGTCGGTACCGCCATTGAGGTGGCTGCTGACCATGGGTCTCATCTCCTTGATTTTCATTATTCTCTTCATTGTCGTCCTTTCTGGGCTGTCTGGTAAGGAGGGCCCCTGTGAATCGTGGTCTATAACCCCGATACATATTCTGCCTCCCTGGTCTGCCTTGTTCTCCTGCACTCCGGTTGTCAGCACCCTCCATCGCTTCTCCCTGCACAGGAGGGTGGGAATACTGTGGTCCACGCCCATAGGGTCTCCATACGTAGTAAGGAGGGAGCCTTCACCTGTGGTAGGGCCGGCATTGTTGGGCCTGTCCTGCCCATGTTTACAGTGGTGGTGACTGGGGCTGGCTGCAGCAGCTGCGGCTCCTCCTGGGGTGTGATGGTAACTAGGCTGATGGCGGCAGTGGGGCTGCTCAGGGCTCTCAGGGGTCTGCTCTCTGCTCCCGCTACCGGTCGAATTTCCTCTTTCATTTGTTTGAGTAGCATCATTATTTTAAAAGATTATTGCCAAGTGTCTTGAATCCTTCAATAGATTATGGATAACTTGAATGCATTTCTGCACCTTAAATATATGTTCTGCTTGTTATTTTCTGGAACCCTTGAAAGGGAAACTATATATTTTATTTGAGAAAAGGCACCGGAATAGTCCAGTCTGCACAGGTGTAAAGGTTTCCTGTTTGTGGTGTTCAGTACCACTGGCTTCATGCTGGTATTGAGTGGCTTTGAATGCTGGGAAAATGGCTAGTCTCATTGAGAAACTGGCTTTATTTCATTTAAAAAAATACTTATTTTACTTTCATTAACTTAAATTGACAGAGTTATAAGTAGTAACTACTGTATAGGACAGTGGAATACCAGAGAATGGGAAAGGGATGTTTTGAGACTCACCTCAGGTGTCAGCTTTTCTGGGAAGCGTTCGGATTTTGAGTTAAGTATCTTCTCTTTACATCCCATGGTACTTGGTGCATAGTTCCATCATACTACTTCCTACTGTGTTCTGTAATCATATGCATGCTTGTGTTTGCCACTAAATTAAATAAGCTTCTTGAGTATAAAGACTTTATTTTACCCTATTTTAAAAAAGGAATTATAGATTTTAAGTTTATTTATTCATTCATTTAATTTGACCAGAGAGAAACACAGAAAAGAGAGAGAGGGAAAGTGAGAAAGCAAGCCACTAGGTCCGGGACTCGAACCGTGGTCAGCCCTGTGGGAGTGTCCAGCACCTTAACCACCACACCACCTGTTGGCCCCTCTACTTTACCCTTTTATGAGCACAGGTCCTGGCACCTGGTAGATAACAAGCTTTTTTTTTTTTTTTTTTTTTTTTTTTTTTTTTGGAGAGGTTTTCGCTATAGGGCGCGTGCGCTCACCAGACAGACAGAGAGAGACAGAGAGACAGAAAGCAAGAAATCACCCCCCAGGGGGGATGGTCACGCCGCAATCCCTTCTCCTCCATTCTCCTCTCGGGATCTTGGGCACGCACGCACACGCGCCCGGCGTGAGTTGTAAGTCACCGGGTCTGAGACGCGAACCGCGGTCGACTACGTGGGAGTCCAGCGACATAGCCATTACGCTAACTGCTGGTTCCCTAACAAGTATTTTTAAGTGAATGAAAAATGGCATAACATAGCAAGAATAGCCATTTAAGCTTGGGGGGGAGGGGCCCTTTCAGATTTCAGTGTTTCATAGCCTCAACTAGAAGTAGTACTTACTCGGTTTAAAAACTATCAACTCTGGTGTCTTAGAAGATTATACTTGTGCTTGGTTAACTTGCTGACTCGTTGATTTTAGTTAATACCAATACTCTTAAGGAGAGTCGTTTGTCAGCAGACGTTCATTGAGCTCTCCATGGCCCTGGTGCACTGTTCTGGGACTGGAAGTAAAGAGATAACTAGCAATAGTTCCTGGCCTTCATGAGTTCAGTTTTGCTGGGGGAGTTGACATGCAGCCAACACTTTAAATACATTTATAGTTGTTGACCTTTATTAATACTATACAGTACACAGTTCCTCCCACCCTCATTTTAACATTTCTGAAATCTTAGTAGGGGCTGTGCCTTAGAGTTGCTGAAAGCAAGGGACAGTCATGCAGCAGGTGTGCTCTAGTTACTGCTTGCCGTGTGCACAGCACCTGCGGTAAGCTCCAGAAAACACCAGCATCCAAACTGAGGAAAAGGACATTGGCAGTGTGGAAGAACATCTCAGAGACACAATGGAATATTCTTAAGAAATGCTGCACCACATACACTTACTGGCACAGAGACCAGCATGGAGTGAAAAACATGGGCAGTGATGGCTTCAAATCAAAAAGTGACTCAGAGGAGCTGGAATGTGAATGTGAAGTTGTGTGTGTGCAAGTTTGAGCGAGACAACACACCCAACAGGGTCCTAATGCTGCCATCTATCCGCAGCCTTAGCCAGCCCTGGCTTCTGGGCGCATGCGTGTCTGGTATCCTCAGGGAGGTCCCGAGATGTGACCCTCCCCCCCAAGTTTTCTTTGCTCTAGGGTGCATGTGCTCGCAGGAAAGAGAGAGAGGGAAAGTGAGAAATCACCCCTGCCCCAGTGGGATGGCCACACCAGTCCCTTTTCCTCCGCTTGTTGTAAGAACCATCATAGCATGGCGTGAGTAGTTACAGCCCACTGAGGATGAGGAAGCCGTCCTCTTGGGGAGTAGCCCAGCAAGGCGAGGGGAGAGGAAGGCATCCACGTAGGGAATAGGGTGGTGGCACGGGAGAAAGAGTGGTTATGTATAACTTATTGATAAAATAAGGAAATGTATTAAGGGTAATATAGTTCTTGGTCAAAGAAGGCACCAGACAATAGCACAATGGTAACTGCGAATGAGAAGGTCTTGGGTTTGAGTCCCAGGGCCGCCCTCTGCATGCCGGCTGTGTGCTCACATGTAATCTGAACTAGCTGATGCTGGCAGGGTCATGGTGTGAGAACCCTGTTGAGGGTGTCTATTTTCTCTCTCTCTCTTTCTCTTTATTTTGTGGAAGAAATTAATAAATTAATAAATTAAGAAATTAAGTTTTAAAAAAGGCAGTAATAAACATAGAAGAGGGAAAATTCCAGTATTAGGTTGGAATTGGATATATTGATGTAAATAAATACAAAATATTCATGTATTTATACATTTCTATTAGTATTAATATACATGGGTTCTTTAAAAAGTTCATAAAAATGTATATTATAAAAAACTATGCATGGATTTCAAAATATTTTTGCACCAAAATCATCTCATGTGGTCTTGTTTTAACATATCTGAACAAGATCTAGTTTGAGGCATTAAGAAGGGTAAGACATCAGTTTTAAAAGAACCTGTATCAGGACAACATGAATTCTGTCCAGATTGAAGCAAGAGCAAACATTAAATTTTTGCTGAAGCTTGGGTGTTCTTAGAATGGTACTTTATGAAAAGTTTATGGAGACAATGCCTGAAAGAAATCAACAGTTTATATGTGGATAATAACTGTTTTTGTTTGGGGGAGAGATTTTTTTCCTCTAAGGGTATGTACACTCACTGGAGGGACAGAGAGACAGAAAGTGAAACATCACCTCCCAGATGGATGGCCACACCCCAATCCCTTCTCCAGGCTCCTTTCAGGATTTTGAGTGCACACACACAGGCACCTGGCATTGTTTTTTAAGCCGCTGGGTCTAGGACTTTAACCACAGTCAACTCTGTGTAAGTCCAGCAACGTAATCATTTATGCCATCTGCTGGTCCCTGGATAACTTGTTTTAAAAAGAGACTAAAGAGTGTTGAAGAAGACACTTGCAGCCACATCAATTTGTAAGAAAAAATCTTGTTCATGCTGTAATTGAAGACGATTGTCAGTTGAGAGCAGAAATGATAGCCAGCACCGTAAACATTTCCATTGATTCAGCACATACAATTCCGACTGAAAAATTAAAGTTGACACACCCACATGAGGGACATTCTATGAAATAACTGCTTTGTAATCTTCAGAGTCAAGATTATGAAAGTCAAAGAAAGAATGAGGGATTGTTCCAGACTAAAGGAAAGAAAAGAGATAGGAAAAACAGTTGTAATCTGTGATTCCAAACTGAATTTTTTTATTCTAATAAAGACATTTTGCGAACAGTTTCCTGATTTTGATGGCTGTATTGTAATTATGTAAGAGAGTCTCTTTGTAGAAAATGCACACTGAAGTATTCAGGGATAGTGTAGACCAGTTTAAAAGCTCACTCTGAAATAGTTCAGGAAAATCAGTTCTTTGTGTTATATTTTCAGGCTTTATGTAAATTTATGATTTGAATTCATGATTATTTCAAAGCTTAAACAAAGAAAATTGAAGGAGAAGTATCTGATAGGAAAATAGGCAAAGGGCAAAAATAGACAGTTCATTTAGAAAGAAACTAAAATGGACCTTAAAAATACAAAAAGATACTCAGTGTCTCCTGTAATTAGAGAAATGCAGATTAAAACTGCACTGAAATATTTTCATCTATCGTGACATTGCTGTGGCTGAGTGAAGAGATCAACAAAAAGTGTCTCCCCCAAGCAGTTTTATAAAAGAATGAACTGAGACCCATTGGAGAAATTACTGATTTCGGAGATGGAACAAGTAAAGTACAAGCTGAACCCAGAACATTGGTAGTGCCAGAAAACAAGGAAGTGCCCACAGATCGGTGGAGGACTTGTCAAAAGGACACAGAAGCAGCTGGAAAGAGCTCCCAGTGGCCAAAACTTGCACAATTTGAGTAACAAAATAAATAATCATAGTAATGGATTGTAACCCATATATTGAACAGGTCATGAAAAAAATAAGTAAGAGCATTTCCTTACAGTGAAAGTCCAGCTTAGTATCTGTAAGTAGATGGATGGAGTTAGAAAAGTTGCCATCTGGCAGCCACTATACCAGTAATGGCAGGAATCTCCAATGTTTGATAGAACTAGTGGACAAAGTTATCACAGAAAACCGAATGATTACATAAGCTCCAAATATCTCCCCACAAGATACTTAATAATGACACGGAGGGACCAGCAGATGGTATAATGGTTATGTCACTGGACTCCCACTTAGTTGACTGCAATTTGAGTCCTGACCCAGTGGCTTAAAATGCATGTTGGGTATGTGTATATCCATGGCCCAAATCCCGAGAGAATAGAAGAAAAGGGTTTGTGGCATGGCCATCCCCGCTGGGGGGTGATCTCCTGCTTTCTGTCTCTCTATCTCTCTCTGTCTCTCTGGGGAGTGCATGTACCATATAGCAAAAGAAAAAAACTCTTAAAAAAAGTAAATACATAAAATAATGACATGGGGAAAAGAAAAGAATAGTTACTCAGATGTGGTGATCATGACCTTCAGTAAGACATCAGTGTTGCCACTCCAGTAATGGGACAAACCAAATGTGCCTTTAGATATGACACACTGAGAAGAACACAGTGTCACATCTGTGGTTTCCTGTCAGAAACATAGCTTGAATCTCAGCATGAACAAACACTAGACAAACCCAAATTGAGAGGCATTCTACAGAATAACTGGCCTGGGTTTTTTAAAACTAAAGACATGAAAGAGAAAGAACTATTCCATAGTAAAGGAGACTAAGAGATACAGCGCTATAAGGTACGGTCCCTGATTGCATTCTAGATATGAAAATGCTTCTTCCTTGGCTGTAAGGAAGACTGGTGGGGCAGTAACGAAATCTCAGTGTGGTCTGTTGATTAGATAAATAGTATTGCATCAGTGTTCCATCTCTGGTTTTCGTAATTGTGCTGTAGTTATACGAGAGTTTATCTGTGTTTCAAAAATACACTGAAGTACTTAGTAGCATCCCTCCTGGGTCGTGATATCTCTTTCTCTTTGGCTGGCACATGCACCCTGTAGCAAACAAACAAACAAACAAACAACTGAAAGAAAGATTTGACTTTAAAATGTGTTCTGTCATAGTTTTTCTTGTTGTTATGTAAAGTAATGGTATGTTTTAATTTTATATTTAATAAAATATATAAGGAATATTTCATGGAATGTATCATAAATATCATGCTAATTGGAACCAGTTAGATCTTCTATGTGTGTGTTATGTCTCGTTTCACAACCTTGGGTGAGATATTTAACATGTTAATCCTCAGTATCCTTGAGTTATAATAGTACATGTAGGGCTGGCCTCATAGCACAGTGGTAAGGGAGCCAGGTCTCACTTGGCTGACCCATGGTTTGAATGAATACTGGCCCTGGTAGCCTGAAGAACATGTAGCTCAGGTGCGTGTGTACAGTCCTAGTGGGAAGGAGGACTGGAGGAAGAGGGATCACAGCGTGACCGTGCCAGTTAGTGGATACTTTTCTCTCTTTCCAGTGAGAGCACATGACAGTTTAAAAAGTACATGTATTGTAGGGTTGTGGAATGTGTGAGATGACACATTTAAAGCCATAGAGAACAATATCTTGTCATTTGACACAAAGTGGAGGAACCCAGGAGAAAATGAGTAACACACAAGAATGCATCTAAATTATTAATAGTAGAAAACATTATGGAATAGTGTACCACAGTAGTATAAAAATATGTCACTGACAATTCCGCTACGCCATCTGCTGGCCCCAGCTGACAGTTCAACATATACTTCTCAAACTCTGTAGAACTGTTACTGAATATGCACAATAAAATATTTAATGTTGAAGAAGACGAATGTCTGTATCCATGACTTGATTATTACACACTGTATGCATGCTTTACAAAACAGAAATCACAATTTAAAAAAATGTAATGCTTCCTTATATACTTTAAAAAAAAAAAAAAAAAAAAAAAAAGCCCCAAACCCATCAGATGTCGTAGGATTCCAGGATTTAGCAAATTTCAGTAAATGATGCTTGTTAAAATAATGTGTTCAGGGTCCGGCACGTGGTGTGCTGGTTAAGGCATTGGACTCCCACAGGGCTGACCATGGTTCGAGTCCTAGACCTGGTGGCTGACTTTCTCACTCTCTCTCTCTCTCGTCATATTAAAATGAATGAATGAATAAATAAATAAAATTAAATAAACAAATCTTTTTTTAAAAAAAGTGTTCCTATAAAGTTATATTAGTAAAATGACAAATTTAAATTCAAGAAGCAGGATGTTCACTGCTCTGGTGCCTTGTATATCAAAGTGGCTTTCCAAAAGTAAAAGTACTGCGCTTCCTGGTCCACAGGCGCTGGCCAGGGAAAGTTTGCTGGCTAATGGCTTTTTAACAGGGCCGTAAATAATGTGTTCAAGGGCGATATGCATTTTTCTTATTTCAAACAACATTGTATATAACATTATAGTATTTTAGCTATTCTGATGCTAAGTGGTTTAAAAAGGTAGATTTTTTGTCTTAGATGTGCTTCAAGAAAGAAGCATAATTTTCACAAGTATCTCCAAATAAGACAACTAATCCTTGAAAAGATTTTAAGACTAAATATCGTATCTGTTTTCATTTTCGCCAGGAAAAGGAACCTCTTCGTGTAATACCACTTAAAGAGGTTCATAAAGTCCAGGAATGTAAGCAGAGGTAAGGAACAGCTCTGACTTGCTGCTTGGCATAACGTAACAATACAGAATAGTGCTTTACTTTGTTTGATTAATGTGCTTGTAGAAAATATTTCTCTATTAGTTCTAGTATCATTTTTAACTCTTTATAGTTGGGATGTGCTAGAATTTTCAAAACCCTCAGATTATAGTATTGGAATATTTTTTACTTGAAAACTAAAAATTTAGAAATAGTTTATTAATGGAAAGAGAAAACTTCAATATGAAAACGTATACCATCAGTTGACAAATTGAGGTATTGTTATTTTAGTATTTGAAAGGTGCCGTATGATAGTGCATTAAAAGGAAATGTTAGCTGTCCCATTGTTTCTTTGAGCAAACTTATGAAAAAGATGATAAAATTTGGTTTGTTAAATCACTGTTTATCTGTAATATTTATTCATTGACATATGTTAAGTACCGAGTAAACAAGTGAAAGAGAAATTATCAAAGAATTGCTACTTAAGTATAATTGAATAATTTTTTTCTATCACAGTGACATAATGATGAGGGACAACCTTTTTGAAATTGTAACAACATCACGAACTTTCTATGTGCAGGTAAGTTCTTATTTGGCAATGATCCTCCTAATAAGTTAATAATTTTCGGGACCAGCAGATGGTGTAGTGGTAATGTCACTGGATTTTCATGTAGTTGACCACTGTTTGAGTCCTGGACGTGGCAGCTTAAAACTCATGCTGGGCACGTGTGCATGCGTGCCCAAATCCTGAGAGGAGAATGAGGAGAAGGGATTGTAGTGTGGCTATTCCCCCTTTGGATGGGGGGTGATTTCTCACTTTCTTCTCTCCAGTGAGTACACACACACCCTATAGCAAAAATTTCTCTAAAAAGAAATAAGTTAATAATTTTAGAAATGAAATAAACATAAACTTGTTGCTTTTGAAGCTAAAAGAAATATGACAACTGTAATTCATCACCTATATGTAGGGTCATTGTTAGGTTATATTCAGGAAATGAGGGTATTCTTTCTTACAAATTTGTGAAATAAAACTAAGCAGTATTTAGAGGAAAAGAAATGCTATTTTAACTTAGATGTTAAGTGCATATCTTTAAACGGGATTATTTTCAAACATATTGTAGAATTTTGATTTTTTCGTTACCTGTTTTTTTGTTAATTTTATACAAAGGTTTTATGCAAAACCCATAGTGAAAGTAGACAGCAGATCTTACAGTTTCACTAATGGTAGTATGTTGTTTTTATATTTAAAATGTATTTTTTGCTTACCTTATTGAATTATTTAAAGAGGTTTATTATTTTTTTTTAAAAGGTTTTTGCTATTAGGGGTATGCACTTGCCAGAGAGAAGGAAAATGAGAAATCACTCCCTCCAGGGGATGGCCACTCCACAATCTCTTCTCCTCTATCCTCCTCTCAGAATATAGGGCATGCATTCACACACGCCCAGTGTGTTTTTCCAGCCACCAGGTCCAGGACTTGAACCACAAAGTTGGCAATGTGGAATCCAGCACCTTAATCACCACACCACCTGCTGTCCCTAAATAGGCATTATTAATTTAAAAAGAAAAAATACATATATATGTATCTTTTAAAAAGTTAAATATTCCTATTGCAAAAGTTTTTTTTTCAAAGACTTACTTTATTTATTTATTTTAATTTGACCAGAGAGGGACAGACGGGGGTCGGGGAGGGAGGAAAAGTGAGAAATCAAGCTGCCAGGTCCGGGACTTGAACTGCAGTCAACCATGTGGGAGTCCAGTGCCTTAAACCACTGTAGCACCTTGCCAGCCCCCTAAAAATCTGAAAGATGAAAAAAAAAAAAAGTTAGAAATATGTGGTTTTTAAAACATACAATCTTACATCCAGGCAGTCATTTTTATTGTTTGGTACCTCCTTTTTTAAAAAGGAATTATTTATTTAGGTACCAGCAGTTGGTGTAATGGCTATGTCACTGGACTCCCATGTAGTTGACTGCAGTTTGAGTTCTGGACCCGGTGGCTTAAACTCACGCCGGGTGCATGTGCGTGTGTGCCCAAGATCCTGAGAGGAGAATGGAGGAGACGGGATTGTGGTGTGGCCATCCCCTCTGGGGGATGATTTCTCGCTTTCTGTCTCTCTGTTTCTCTCTTTCTGGCAAGCGCATGTGCCCTATAGCAAAAACCTCTCCAAAAAAATTTTTTTATTTAATTTTATTTATTATTAGTGGTGTTTTTAATTAAATTTTTCTATATGGCATGTGTACTCATCAGAGAGAGAGAGAGAAAGAGGAAGCAAGCCACAAGGTCCAAGACTCAAACTGTGGTTAGCCATAAGTAGTCCATTACCTTAACCCCTATGCCACCTACTGGCCCATTTGCTGCCTTACTTAAGGCAAATCTTTTCATAGTAGGAGGGAGTCATACTAAGCATAGCATTAACATCCTCTTTTTTCATATGTTGTCATTTTTTCTGATATTGAAAAAATTTTAAAAACTTTTAGAATTTTTAAACTGTCCTGGGACCAGCAGATGATATAATGGTTTCACCACTGAATTCTCACAGGGTTGGCCATGGTTCAAGTCTCAGACCCAGCAGCTTGAAACTCATGCCAGCTGCATGTGTGTGCATGCCCAAGATCCTGAGAGGAGAATGGAGAAGGGATTGTGGCATGGCCATTCCCTCCCAGGGAGGGGCATTTCTTCCTTTCTGTGTCTCTCTCTGACGAGCACATGAACCCTATAGCAAACATCTCTCTCAAATAAATAAATAAATAAACCATTCTTCATTGTATAGCTGTTCCACAAATAAAATTTCTCTCATTCTGTTACTGAACATTCATTTACATAGTTTTCATACATTTACTGTGATAAATACTGTGATGATGAACATCTTTATGCATAAATTGCCTAAATTTCTCAGGAGCATAGTGGTTAAGGTACTGGAATCCCACATTGCCAATCGCAGTTCGAGTGCTGGGCCCAGTGTCTTGAAAATCACATAGGCATGTGTGCCTGTGTGCCCATATTTCCAGAAGGGTGGAGAAGGGATTGTGGCTTGGCCATACTTGTAGGGAGTGAGTTCTCACATTCCCTTTCACTGTCTCTCTCCAGCAAGTACATGTGCTCTTTGTCAAAAACATTTTAAAAAATTGCCTAAATTTCTTATTTTCTCAGGATAACCTTCTAGATTGAGATGAACTGTCAGAGCATGAACCTTTTTACCTTCTCATACTGAGTTTTAGAATTATATTCCTGTTAGCGGTGAAGGAGCATATACTCTGAGTTTTATTTTTTTACTCTTTAGTATCATTGTTTCAAAAATACTATCCTGTATCTTCAAAATTTTTGGACTTACAGATTCTAGAAGTAAGAGATTCTAGAATGTTGGAAGTCCTAAGTAAAGGGTGGTAGTATCTCTGTACCCCTCTTACAGCTTTAATTAATTGGATTAATTTCATAATAAAGTTTATTTATTTACTTTTTTATTGCTGGGCTAGGGAGAGGATGTGAGAATGCACTCCCCAGTGGAATGTGGTCACACCACAGTCCTTTTTCCTGCATTCCTTCTTCCTGTCAGGATTTTGGGCATTATGCACACTCACCCAGGCATGTTTTTCAAGTCATGGGGGCTGAGATTTGAACTGTAATCAGCTATGTGGGATCTGGTTCCTTATCCATTGTGCTATGGAGAGGGCCCTCAATGTTTTAAATTCACAGCCAGTTCTGTCAAAGAATATTATTTACATATTCTGGAAGAATATGTTTTTAAAATTACACAATTTACATGAATATTATTGTAGCAAGTCCAATAATGTAGCAGGAAATAGAACAAAGTGAGAAGGTTTTTTTTTCTCCTTGTTTTCTCTCTGGACATATTTATTAATGACACTGTTTAATGTGTCTGACCTTGAAGCATTAAGTACCCAACTTAGTCTTTGTGTAGTAACTTACCCAGCAAAGTCTGGTTTAAAAAAGTGATTTCTAAAATTCTTTGGAAACCATTGCTTGAGAATGATTTTGTTGGTGATAGTGTAAGTTCCAACATAAATTTATAGACGTAGTAGGTGATTTTGAGGAAAAACTGACTGCAAGACTTCTTTCTTTCAGGCGGATAGTCCTGAAGAGATGCACAGTTGGATTAAGGCAGTCTCTGGCGCCATTGTAGCACAGCGGGGACCCGGCAGATCAGCGTCTTCTGTAGGTTTCCTGCTTGCTGGGCTGATAATCCCATGGGTCCCCCTATCCTGTCAAGTTGTTTTCCTTTCTCTCCCCCTAATCGTTCTGGTTTCTTTCTCTATTGAGATTTTTTTGCATGTTGACTTTCATACCAATTGGACTTGGCAAAAAATAATACATTTCTAATTTAATGCTTCCTTGTAGTGTTACATATACATAACTTTCTGTGCATTGTATTGTGTTAAATGCACAAGCAGGGCAACTAAAGAATAAACATTTCCTTGCTTTGTTTTGGTTCTTACTTGTCAGTAGGTCTAGATTTGGTACAATTTGACAGATTCTTATATGTGCCCTGATCATGTAAGGCACCTTTAGTTGTGTTACACTCTTTTGTAAACAACAATTACCTCTTCAGTTTTGATCAAGTTTTGTTTTAACGTAACTGCTATAAAACCACTAAGCAGCTGGAGCCTTAAGTGCAGTTTAAGACCCCAGTCAGTATTTTGTATTTCATATTTTTATTCTCTTTTTCTAGCTGAATAATACAAAAGTCTGCTTCTGAAAACTACTATAGTTAATCTCTGCAGTAGTATGTTAATAAAATTAAAACAACTAAGCGGGACCAGCAGTTAGCGTAATGGCTGTGTCGTTGGACTCCCATGTAGTCAACCGCGGTTCGCGTCCTGGACCCGGTGGCTTAAAACTCATGCCGGGTGCGTGTGCGTGCATGCCCAAGATCCCCAGAGGAGAACGGAGGAGAAGGGATTGTGGCGTGGCCATCCCCCTGGGGGGTGATTTCTCGCTTTCTTTCTCTCGTTCTCTGTCTGTCTGGTGAGCGCACACGCCCTATGGCAATAACCTCTCCAAAAAAAGAAAAAAAAAAAAAAAAAAAACAACTAAGCATTCTACTCAGAAATAATAATTTTTTAAATTTATCATGTTAAGTACATAATACGATATAGAGTTGGCTTTGGAATACTTTGGCTACCCCTCTCTGATCTGAACATACAAATTCTGAGGAATGAAAAATTGTAGTGTCTTAAAATACAGCATTGCCAGCTGTAGAAAGCAGTTTAATATGTAGAATGGTGACCTTATATTATGTAGATTATTGTCTTTTAATAGTTTCCTGGAAATGTGACCTGTAGATCAGTAAATAGAAATCCATTTTTCTCATTTTTTTGTTTTGTCATCCTACTGATACCTTTTTAATCCCTAAGAAATCGTGTCTCTGAAGGTGTTAATTTTGTAACTGCCTATATATTGTGTGACTTTTTCAGCAGTCAAGTATGAGACTCTCTGCAAAAACAATGTCTGTTGGGAAGAGGAAAAGTTGGAGAAGGGCGTTTGTGTTTTGTGCTTTGTGGTGGGGGCTAATTGGACTATCTAGCTATGACTATCAGCAGAACTTTCTCTTTTCCTCCCTCTTTCCAGTATAGGTTAACTCTAATCTTAGCTTTGCACTGTGTTCCAGATGCGGCAGGCCAGAAGGCTGTCGAACCCTTGTATACAGAGGTATACATCAAGAACTGGTGAATGCAGCACGTATGTGGGCTCTCATGCAAACGTGCCTTCTCAGTAGAGGGCCCGGACTTACTCGCTACTTACAACTGACCCTAGAAAACTGAGTTAACCAAACTGCCTTTTGCAGTTATCATAACTGATTTTCTCAACACTAACACAAACTATTTCACTGCAGTGATCAGGTTGGATAGGTGTAAAACATAAAAGGAAAAAAAAAATGCAACTTTACTAATGGAGAGGGCGTTAAGCTAGCTTCTAAAAATTAATTTCCTGAATTGCTGCAAGAGTTGCAGTTTCTCTGTTTTATGTATTTTGGTATTTTTAAATACTACAATGCTTAAAAATGTACCTTTGTTCTGAAAACATATGCAAACTCATGCATACTTGTGCATTGGGTAAACTATACCTTACCATAGCTTACATGGTATTTTAAATCTGGTGACATTTAACTGTCTACTAGGACTCTACAATTTTTTAGTAGTTTGTAATCCTTTGTTCTCAAAGTCACTAATATAAATGAACTGATAAAAACTGTGGATTTAAAAAATAATAAAATATGTACCCTTTGCTACTTTTAAAATCTGAAGCCAAATGAGTGTATGACATATTGAAAACAAAGCAAAAAACGATGCTACTATTGCTTGCAGTGTAATTCAGGGAAGCAAAACTAAGTTTTGTCAGATTGCCTGGCAAAATGTTTGGAAAATATTGATTTCCATTTATTAAAGGAATATGGCCTTTCATTTTTATATTCTGCATTCCATTTTTTATTTTTCTAAAATACATGGGATAATTTCTAATGTTGATCAAGAATTTACTGTTAAATGAAATGATAACACTGGTAGGCTCCCTCTTAAACACAGTTCAGTTGCTTTTGGAACACCATATTCCAGTTTCAGCTGCTTGAGTCTTGAAATTAAAAGCTGCCAGATTCCGCTCTGGCGACAGAACTGGTTTCTTAGTGGAAGTGGTTGTTGGCTGTCGTTGCTTTAAACTCACCTCTAAAAGTGCATTGCATTGGGAAAGAACTCGCACATTTATGCTGCATGGCTCATGCTCCTGCTTTGTGTGTATGTGTGTGTGTTCTTTGTTTTTCAGAGAATCAAGTCTCACAGTGAGTTACTAACCTTGTTTTTAATAATTGGCTGAATCTGACCACCATTCCTTTTTACAGGAGCATTCCAACTGTTCTTCAGAATCCAAATACGCTTTCCGTCCTGCCAGCACAGCAGCCGCCACCTCACATTCCACAGCCTCTCGCAGCAACTCTCTGGTCTCAAGCTTTACCATGGAGAAGCGAGGATTTTACGAATCTATTGCCAAGGTCAAGCCAGGGAACTTCAAGGTCCAGACTGTCTCTCCAAGAGAACCAGCTTCCAAAGTGACTGAACAAGCTCTGCTGAAACCTCAAAGTAAAAATGGCCCTCAGGAAAAAGATTGTGACCCAGTGGACTTGGACGATGCGAGCCTTCCTGTCAGTGACGTGTAAGATGGAAGCATGCGGAGCCTGCCCCACCTCATCCATCCCTCTGTTTCCTTTCATGAGGCTTCTAGCCAAAGATGATAAAGGGTGAAATGGTTTTTAAGGCATATATTATACTGCCTCTTAGATGTACTCTTTATAAGCTGGTAAACCAAGAATCTAGGGAGTGGCCAAACTAAATAGAATTTCTTTTAAAAAAAAACGAGAAAGAAAAAAACCTAAGTGTCTCAGTATCAACAGTCTGAACTTTTGTGTATTCTCATTTGATGGTAAAAATGTGTGTGCTTGTGTGTGTGTGTGTGTGTGTGTGTGTTTTTCCTAGTGACTTTGACAGTTTAAATGTTTAACAATTTAAAACATTAAAAATGCTTATTAATTATTTTGATTGTTTTAAAAATGCTACTAGACTTCCTATTAAATGTTCAATATTTACACACTTATTGGTTAATATTCTCAAGTGAAATATTGCCAGATTGATACCTAAACTCATGATGTCTGTGGTGCTTTTAAAATTTATACTACAATGTGGACTATTTTTAAATTATAACAATTTTTGATGCCCTGGATCTCAAGGTGAGTGTTAAGTTAGGCATAGAAGATAGATACTGTTAGGCCATTGGTGAGCATTGTGAGCTGTAGTGGAGTAGAGAAAAGGGGAAAGTTAGAATTCAGACAACTGTGTCTTAGACATTTGTTTGAGAAAGTGCTTTTTATTCAGAGAAAATTATTTGGTAGGAAATTTTGGGGGGATCTGATTTTCTTATCAGAGTTTTATAAATCTTATTTCTATATTTGAATCAGTGAAAGACCTCAAATTTATATGTAAAGACATAACTGCCCTCAGTCATGAAATTATTGTGGCCTCTACTTTTTGTCACTAATAACCGATATTCAAGTGCCTGTGTTTTTTCATCTTGTTTAGGAATATTTTGAGATGTGCTCGAAAGACCTACATAATTGGTTTTAAACATTGGGGTAAAATTAATTATCAGTAGCATAGTTTTAATGTGTTAAAATAAGATAGCATTTTATGTATAGATACCAGAATGCTGGTATTATGCAACCTGTGCAATATATATGTTTTAAACAAATTTGAATATACATTTAATCATGGGGGTATTATAAATACAAGCACCTCTCTAAAAAAATCCTTAATTTCAGGTGTTGAATTATAGACCAGTTTGAGCAAGTACCGTTTTTGCGGTTTAGTCTTAAACGTTTGCTTTAAGAAAACAGTCTTGAATTTCACATGCTGCTATTTTTATATTTTGCAATTTTACAGTACTGTTTTGTTTTGAACTCATATGTATCATGCATATTATTGTTTCTCCTTTTCATGTTCTAAGATGACTTCTTATTATTGAAAGAGAAGAGAGAGAAATTTCCTACTACAGTGGTGGGGGTCCAGAGGTTAAGTATATTATACTAGAATTGTATAATACCAGTTTAAAATCCATATACAGAAAAAATGCACCACTCGACTTTTTTATTCATAAGCTAATATTTTTAAAAAGTTATATTTAGATTTTTTTTTCTCTTTTGCAGCTACATTTGAAAATGATAGAATGAAAAGGTTTAAGTAGTTATCACTTTTTCTGCTGGTATATCCATTATAATGGCTCTTATGAAAGCTTCTTTTTTCATGAACATACCTAAGAAATCTTGTATAGACCCTTAGCAATATTGAAGAGCCTAATGGTTTTCTTTGGTACAACTTCCACATTGCATGTTCATTTTAGCATATTTTGGTATTGGCAATTTGATATATTTCATGGTGGCAAAATATTAGCTCTATTTTGGGACTTTTTATAGAACTACCCTATTGAGTAGCATAGGAAACTGTTCTTGTGATTGTCAGGATCTCCTACTATTTATCTCAATTCTTTTGTAAGTCTATGGAAATTATTTAATTATTTTAACACACTTTTCTTGTAAATATGTCACATCTGAATTGTCAAAAAATTACTTTGGATACCTTAATATTTGCTGCATTTTTTTCTGTATATATAACATGTCTTCTTTCACAGTGGGAAAATGTGTGTGCCTCCCAATGTTTACTGTTACGTCTGTTATCTTTATATGTCAAACTGGTTGAACACTGTAATGACCTAAGAATAAACTGCTCAGAATTAATTTTAACTTATTTTTCATTTTGTTTGGTTCAACTCTTATGTGGACAAGTAGATAGAAATAGCATAGAAAGTGGGTAATTGACTTGATGTACATATTTAAGGATAGAGTAATTATTTGGCAATCTTTGCAAGAATGAGAAACTTCAGATCTGTGAAAAAACATGGTTTGGTATAAAAATATGTGTGGAAAGGATTTTTTTTTTTAATTTGCTTATTTGCTTAATTGAAAAGCATGTTTTTTCTTTTTCTTTTTTTTTTTAGAGGTTTTCTCTATAGGGCGCGTGCGCTCGCCAGACAGACAGAGAGAGACAGAGAGATAGAAAGCGAGAGATCACCCCCCAGGGGGGATGGCCACGCCGCAATCCCTTCTCCTCCATTCTCCTCTCGGGATCTTGGGCACGCACGCACACGCGCCCGGCGTGAGTTTTAAGCCACAGGGTCCGGGACATGAACCGCGGTCGACTACGTGGGAGTCCAGCGACATAGCCATTACACTAACTGCTGGTTCCCAAAAGCATGTTTTTTTGAGACCAGCAGGTGACGTAATGGTTATGTCACTGGATTCCCACATAGTCAACCGTTGTTCAGGTCCCAAATCCAGCAACTTAAAACTCACGCCAGGCACGTGTACGGGAGTGCCCAAAATCCCAAGAGGAGAAGGGATTGCGGTGTGGCCATCCCCCCCTCCCCCCGGGGGGTGATTTCTTGCTTTCTGTTTCTCTCTCTCTGTCTCTCTGGTGAGCACATAAGCCCTATAGCAAAACTATTTATTTTAGTGAATTAAAGAAAAGAAAAAAGAAAAGAAAAGCATGTTTTCAAAAAGCAAAAATTAAGTAAGTCAATTTCAGAGCACAGTTGTAATCATTTGGGCTGTTCACAGTTCTTGGTTATTAATTAGGCTAGACCTTATCTAAGACTGAATGCAGAGGACTTTTTTTTTTTTGAAGAGGTTTTTTTGCTATAGGGCATGTGTGCTCGCCAGACAGACAGAGAGAGACAGAAAGCGAGAAATCACCCCCCAGGGGGGATGGCCACGCCGCAGTCCCTTCTCCATTCTCCTCTCGGGATCTTGAACACGCACGCACATGCGCCCGGCGTGAGTTTTAAGCCACTGGGTCTGGGACGCAAACTGTGGTCGACTACATGGGAGTCCAGCGACGTAGCCATTACGCTAGCTGCTGGTCCCTACAGAGGACATTTTGATACCCAGGTGGTATTGCATTGCACTCATAATAAACTTCACATGGAGACTCACAGATTATGTGGTGGTTGAGGCACTGTACCACATGGCCAACTATGGTTTGAAACCTGGACCGAGTGGTTTGAAAATCACAACGAATACGTGTGTATATGCTCAAAATCCTGAGAGGAGAATGGAGAAGAAGGGATTGTGGTGTAGCCATACCCCTCAGGGGCTGATTTCTGATTTTTTCTTTGGTATTGCATGCGTCCTATGGCCAAAACCCAAAACAAACACATCAAACATTAGAAGCTACTGCTTGCAAACTTTCCCTGTTGGCGGTACACATACTATGTCTGCTGTGGTGAACGCTGTATGTCCAGAACCTAGCATAGTGCCTGGTACACTGGGAAAGCTAAAAGCTTACTGAATGAATGAGGATAGGGCACTAATAAAGAATGTGTGTATTTTAGTACATTGAAATATAAATGTTTCTTTTGAAATTCTGGAGTATTCACTCTACAAAGAAACCTTCCATGATTTTAGATGTCTTCTTTTGCTCCTTGTGTCGAGTCCATTGTAAGTCCTGCTGTATAGTTTCATACCTTGCACTCTAAAATGCAATCAAGAATGACTTTGGGAACCAGCAGATGGCATAATGGTTACTTTGCTGGACTCCCCCACATGGCTGACCACTATTCCAGTCTCAGACCTGGTGGCTTGAAATTCACACCAGGTGCATGTGCCCAAAGTCCCGAGTGTGTGTGCCCAAAATCCCGAGAGGAGAATGGAGGAGAAGGGATTGTGGCATGGCCATCCCTCCAGGGGGGTGGGGGAGTGATTTCTCACTTTCTGTCTCTTGTCTCTTTAGCAAGTGCACACAGCAAAAATCTCTCTCAAAACAAACAAAAACTTGAGACCTCAAACAATAAAACTGCTGATGGACAACACTAGGGAGACTCTGGGAGATACTGGGGTAGGCAAAGACTTCTTAAGTAAGACCCCCAAAGCACAGGCAATAATCCCAAAAATAGACACAAAAATAGACAAATGGGATTACATCAGATTACGTTTCTGCACAGTAAAAGACACAGTAATTAGTGTGAATCCACAACCCTCGGAATAGGAGAATATGCCTCAGATAAGGGACTGATAACGAGAATACACAAGGAATTCAAGCAGCTTACTTCCAAAAAAAATTGTTAATTCAAAGATGGGAAAATGAGCTGAACAAAAAGCTCTAAGGAAGACATGTGAATAGCCAAAAGGCATATGAAAAAATGCTCAACATCCCTCATCATAAAGGAAATGCAGATTAAAACCACAATGAGATACCACCTAACCTCTTTAGAATGGTGAAGATTAAAAATGCAAAAAATGATAAGTGTTAGCAGGGTTGTGGTGAAAGGGGAACTCTCCTACACCGCTGGTAGGAATGTCAACTGGTCCAGCCACTGTGGAAAACAATATGGACGTTCCTCGAAGACCTACAAATAGAGCTATCATACGATCCAGCAATCCCACTCCTGGGTATCTACCCAAAGAACAGGAGAATCTCAATTGGAAAAGCACTTGCACATCAATGTTTATTGTGGCATTATTGATGATTGCTAAGATGTGGAACCAATCCAAATGTCCATGAACAGATGAATGGATTGAAAAAATGTGGCATGTATACTCTCTGTGATATTATTCAGCCATAAAAAAACAAGACCCTGGCATTTGATAGAAAGCAGATGATTGAAGCAAGCCAGATTATGAAAGAGACGTTGTGTGTCTCCTTTAGCGTTAGTGGATAGAAATTGAGACCCCTGGAAGTAAGAAGGATGGCATTGGCCCAAGGGTCAAATTAGCAACAAAGCTGGAACTCTTGATTTCTCTATTTCATATACCCACTGTCTTCACCCTGTGGTAAAGACAGAGATCGGAGGCATAAATGCATTGAAAATAGTTATGGATACTGGAGACAGTGTGAAGAGTGTAGGAAAGGAAATTAGGGAGAAAAAAAATAAGACATTTGTGGGACACAGAAATGGTTTACTACCTGTTAAAGATAATGTGTATAATATTCTCGACTGAACTGATCTAAGGTGTATTTCATCTTGAGTAAATTCTCTTTAAGTTAAATGATGTATAGTGATCCAGTGTGTGTGTGTGTGTGTGTGTGTGTGTGTGTGTGTGTGTGTAAACTTTTAGCTAGTGTCTGCTGTCATTTATTCATGTCTTGTTAGGGTTCCCCTGGTACCACCTGGTCCTGCCATTGCTTAGGGCAAACATCAAAGTGGACATCTTGATCTGTTGTTTTTTCACAATAGCTGAGTGACTTCTTAACAGATCAGCTAGTCCAAGCCCTGCCATCAGCACTAGTGGATAGAAATTGAGACCCCTGGAAGGAAGAAGGCTGGCCTTGGCCTAAGGGTCAAATTAGCAGCAAAGCTGGAACTCTTGATTTCTCACTGTATTGTAGAACATAATTAGAATCTTTCCCCTTGGCTTGACTAGAGTAACCCAGCCACATATACCTGGTCACTTCTAATATCCTATGGGAGTTTTTTCTCTCTTCTCTCAAACATATTCACTTAGTGTTTCACTCTTTTTCTCTCAGTTTTTCTTTTTCCTAAGGCCACTTGTCTGAAATACCCTTTTCATCTTAGATCCTCAGTTCTCTCTTCATTCAAATGACTTGTAAAGCCCACCCATGAAAGAGCAGCTTAATTGCTCAGTATGTGTGTCCTAACTTGCCCCTCCTGCATGAGCACATACTTGCCCTGGGATACAGAGACCTTGAGGTTTGGGTCAGTGTGTTTCATCTGTTAGGTTTTCTATGGTTTCTTTTACACCATAGATATTTTATATGTGACACCCCTATTTTCAGTATGTTCAACTTTACAAAAGCAGGAGTATTTAATATTGGTACTACTTGGGGAGAGCTTTAATTATTTCAAGACTTTTTGGGTTTAGCAAGTGAGGTTTAATTTTTTTACTAGGTCCTACCATTCATTTATTTCTCTAAAAGTTGGAATTTTTTGTTAAAAGTGCCATTGGCGTCGTGGTAGCACAATCTCTGTCATGCTGGAAGTCATATGGAAGATGGGGCTTTTCCACTTACAGATGCTCGGCATGTGATCCGATCTGGCTGGGAAAGGCAGGGAGGATTGCAATGTGAGGCCCTATTGAGGCTGCTTCTCTCTTTCTCTTTTACTCAATAGAGAAATTTTTTAAAAAGATGCCATTGCATGGGCTAGCCAATAGCATGGTAGTACCTTGGTGGTTAAGGGGACTGAATGCCACATGACCAACTGTGCAGTTTGAGTCCCAGACCCAGCGGCTTGAAGGACATGCCAGGTGTGTGTGCGTGCATACCCAAAATCTTTTTTTTCCCCCCAGAGGGCATGGACACTTGTCAGAGAAACAGAGATAGAAAGTGAGAAATCACCCCAGGCGGGTAACCATGCCGCAATCCCCTCTACTCTCCTTTTAGGATCTCCGGTGGGCACACACACATACACATCCGGCGTGAGTTTTAAGCCACGGGGTCTGGAACTCGAACTGCAATCAACCATGTGAGAGTCCAGTAACATGATCATTATGCCATCTGCTGGTCCCCAAAATCCTGAGGGGAAAATGGAGAAGGGATTGCAGTATGGGCATCCTTCCTAGGGGATGTTTTCTCGCCCTCTTTCTCTTTCTCTGCCTCCTCCCCCTACCCCCACACCAAGTGCATGTGCCTTATAGCGAAAAAAAGAAAAAAGTGCCATTGCATGTTTTCTTGTTCACACCAGCCATGGCAGATAATTATAGCCTGGATAACAATTTTTGTCACTTTTGGCCTCCTTGAAAGAAACTGGCATTTAAGCCTCTGATTGTCTTTCCCATTGAGGTCTGGGACACCTCATTATCATCATATTTGTCTACTACTGCTATGATTTTGTCAATATTTATGGTTCTCTAAGTAGCTGTGTTTTATGGTTGCATTATTTTTTTGAGAGGTTTTTGCTATAGGGCACTTGAGCTCTCCAAAAAGAGAAAGACAGAAAGTGAGAAATCACCCCTCGGGGGGATGGCCACATTGCAGTCCCTTCTCCTCCATTCTCCTCTTGGGATCTTGGGCATGCACACACACACGCCTAGCTTGAGTTTAAGCCACCGAGTCCAGGATTCGAACCACAATCGACTACATGGGAGTCCAGCGACACATCCATAACGCCAACTGCTGGTCCCAGTTGCATAATTTTTATGTAAATATAAAACTGTAGTTTGGATCCTAGGTTGACTTGAATACATTTGGACATTACCCATGATTCTGGCTGACTGAGAGGCTGCAGGGTGGGGGAGATTGTGGTGTACTGAGTACCTGAAGGATCTCTATCCACTCAAATAAATAAACTTTAAAAAATTACTCATGAACACATTTTATCCATTTTTGAAGAAATCTACTTAAAATTGATTTACTTAAAATTAGATTAACAATCCTCTCCCTTTTTGAGAGCTCTGTTTTTTCTTCCCCCTCCTTTAATATATACTCCCAGATTTGCTGTACCCTAAAAAATAAAAAATTAAATTAACAATACAGAGTTCGAAAGTATTGCCTTCTGTATTGACAATTTCCTTCTACCTTAGTTTCGGTTTGTATACAATGGCTGTCTTAAACTAAGAGTTCTGGGTCCTGGATGAGCCCCAACCCCACTGTGTTGGAGTTTAGACAAGTGTCCAAGGGACCAGCAGATGGCATAATGGTTATGTTACTGGACTCCCACGTAATTGACCACAGTTTAAGTCCTGGACCCAGGACACTGGGCACGTGTGTGTGCATGCCCAAAATCTGGAAAGGAAATTGGAGAAGGGATTGTGGTATGGCCATCCCCCCGGGGGGTGATTTCTCGCTTCCTGTCTTTCTGTCTCTGTCTCTCCAGCAAGTGCACATGCCTTATAGCAAAAATATCTCTCAAAAAAGTGTCCAAATATTTTGGAACTTTTTACATTTTGTAAAATTATGAAAATAGATAGATGATCTGTCTTGGCAATTAAAAATCGAATTATGGGACCAGCAGTTAGCGTAATGGCTATGTCGCTGGACTCCCATGTAGTCGACCGTGGTTCGTGTCCCGGACCCGGTGGCTTAAACTCATGCCGGGCGCGTGTGTGTGCGTGCCCAAGATCCCAAGAGGAGAATGGAGGAGAAGGGATTGCAGCATGGCCATCCCCCCTGGGGGGTGATTTCTCACTTTCTGTCTCTCTGTCTCTCTCTGTCTGTCTGGTGAGCGCATGCGCCCTATAGCAAAAATCTCTCCAAAAAATAAAAATGTAATTATTTCCCTTCCTTTCAGTCTCTCCCAGAGAGTGTAGACAGTTCGTATAAGTGAAGACATACAATGTCTTTTTTTCATAGGCTGACTTGCTTCACTCAGCAGTAAATCTTCCATGTTCATTTACTTTTTATCAAAGGCTAGGGTCTTGTTTATTATGGCTGAATAGTATTCCATGGAGTGTATGTGCCACACTTTTTCAATCCATTCATCTGTTTGTGGACATTTGAATTGGTTCCATGTCTTAAAAATTGTGAATAATGGTGCAATAAATATAGTTGTGCAAGTGCTTTTCTGACTGAGCATTCTCCTGTCCTTTGGGTAGATACACAGAAGTGGAATTGCTGATTCATATGGTAGTTTCATTTGAAGGTCTTCGAGGAACTTACATATTGTTCTCCGTAGTGGCTGGACCAGTTGACATTCCCACCAGCAATGTAGGAGAGTTCCCCTTTCACTACATTCCTGCCAGCATTTATTATTCTTTGCATTTTTAATCTTCTCCATTCTGACAGGTGTTAGGTGGTATATCTCATTGTAGTTTTGATCTGCATTCCTTTATGATGAGGGATATTGAGCAGTTTTTCATATGCTTTTTGGCTGTTTGTATGTCTTCCTTAGAGAGTTGTTTATTCAGCTTATTTTCCCATATTTTAATTGGGTTAATAATTTACTTCTGGGTAAGCCGCTTGGGTTATTCTGGTTATCAGTATTCTGGTTATTCTGTATTCTGGTTATCAGTCCCTTATCTGAGGCATAGTTTACAAAATTTTTCTCCCATTGCGAGGGTTGTCAATTCACATTACTGTGTCCTTTGCTATGCAGAAACTTTTTAATCTGATGTAATCCCACCTGTCTATTTTGGAGATTATTGTCTGTGCTTTGGGGATCTTGCTTAAGAAGTCTGTGCCTATCCCAATGTCTCTCAGAGTTTCCCCAGTGTTTTTGACCAGTAGTTTTATAATTTTATAGTTTGTGGTCTTAGGTTTTGATCTTCTATCCACTTTGAGTTGATTTTTGTTAATGGTGAGAGATAGAGGTTCAGATAAATCTTTCTGCAGGTGGATACCTGGTTTTTCCAGCACAATTTGCTGAAATGGCTTTCCTTTTCTCACTGGATCGACTGGTACCCTTTGTCAAAGATCAGTTGGTTGTATGTTTTGGGGGTTATTTCTGGTGTCTCTACTCTGTTCCTTTGGACCTGTGTCTGTTTTTGTGCCAATACCATGCAGTTTTGACTATGACAGCTTTGTAATGTATTTTGGGGTCAAGAAGTGAGATGCCACCCACTCCACTCTTTTTGTGTAGGATTGCTTTGGCAATATGGGGTCTTTTATGGTTCCAGACAAATTCTGTGATTTTCTTTTCCAGATCTGTGAAGAATGTCTCTCGTAATTTTATAGGGATTACATTAAATATGTAGATTAATTTGGATAGGATTGCCATTTCGATTATATTAATTCTCCCAATCCAGGAACATGGGATGTTCTTACACTTTTTGTGTCATTTTTTCTTTCTTTTTAAAGATTTTCATAGTTTTCTTACAGAGGTCTGACTTCCTTGGATAGTTTTACTCCTAGGTATCTTATACTTTTTGTGGCTAATGGGATTACTTCCTTCAGTTCTGTCTCTGTCTGCTTGTTTTTTGTATATAGAAATGCTACAGACCTTTGTAAGTCTAATTTTGTACCCTGCCACTTTACTGTACGCATTTATTACTTCAAGAAGTGTTTTCATGGATACTATTGAGTCTTCTAGGTATACAATCATGTCGTCTGCAAGCAGAGATAATTTCAACTCTTCTTTCCCTATTGGAATGCCTTTTATTTCATTGTTGTCTGATCACATTGGCTAGGACTTCCAGTACTATTGAATAGGAGTGGAGAGAGTGGGCAGCTTTGTCTTGTACCAGATTTTTCTTTTGAGTGGTGCTCATACCTTTATCAAAGTTCTGTTAAGAGTTGGTGAGGCAGCAAATGCTTGTATCAAAAATGCAAAGATATAACACCTTAATACTAAATTTGGTATAGCATCTTAATACCATATCATCTTTGTGTTTGGACAGGTTTGGCAGTCCACATAGGAGAAGATGAAAAGTATACACTTTTGGGTTTGTATTTTTTGTTGGTTGGCTTTGATGTTAGAGGGAAATTTATTTTTTTGTATATGTTGTTTTTTAATGATTTGTGAAAAACTCAGACATATTGAAAATATTACTGAATTGAGGTTAGCATTTACAAGTTAGATGAAATTATAGTATCTCATTTTTATGACGGTTAAATGAATGGTGCCTTAACACATGCCTGTATTCATGTGGTCATAGCACCACCTTCTGGCTATGTCATTCCTAAATTTAAAATAGAATTTGGAGTGCATTTCACTTTGCTTATTTCACACATCATAGAAAATTAGAAAAGACTTAATTGCCTATGATCATTTTTTAAATTAATACAAAATTTAAACCAACATGTAAAAATAAAACTTCTAATTAAACTTTTTATTTTGAGTTAATTATAGATTCACATGTAGTTGTAAGAAGCAATGCAAAGAGATCTTGTGTACCTTTTACTCACTTTTCCCAATGAACATCTTGAAAAACTACAATATAGTCTTATAACCAGGATACTGACATTGATGCAGTCACAATACAGAGTAATTCCCTCATCACAAGGATTCCACATTGTTGCCCTTTTATAGTCACATCCATTTCCCATTTTATAGATTTGGAAACAGACTTATTCACGTGCCCAAAGTCACATTAGGTTTAAAATACAGTTTTTCTGATAGTAAAGTTTAGGCTCTTAATCACTGTGGTACTGCCTCAGTAGGACTCTTGGAACTGTTTTGTTGATATTGTGTTATCTTCAGATAACTAAATTAATGAATTGGAGTTGTGTTCTGTTTTCACCATTTTCAGAAATATAATATTTCAAGTGACAATTTTTTTATAGATACCTTTAAATTAATGCTTGAGAATCAACAATAGGTAGCTCTCCTGATCACAATATCCCTGATTTTTTAAAAGAGTTTTTTATTATTTATTTTTTATTTTTTTGTCTTATGGCATGTGTGCTCACTGCAGAGAGAGAGAGAGACAGAGAAAGAGAGACAGAGACAGTGAGAAATCACCCCCCTGGGGGATGGCCACACTGTAATCCCTTCTCCATTCTCCTCTCAGGAATTTGGGCATGCATGTACTTGCACCCAAAGTTTCAAACCACGGGGTCCAGGACTCAAACCATGGGTCAGCCATGTGGGAGTCCAGCAATGTAACTGCTATGCCATCTACTGGTCCCATCCTTGAAAGATTTCCAGTCCTAACATTTGACATTCTATAAATACAGTTACCAGAATAAGATAAATAATAGCATTAAAGTAAGATAATTAAATTACAATAACTCAAAGATGCCAGATTCTTGCATTAGAAATAGTTGTAGAAACTGTTTCTAAAGATAATCCTAAGAGTAAGGTGTTTATACATGTGAGGAAGCTTTTTGGCCTGATGATTTGAGTCTGGGATTGGCATTTTCCGTGTTCAGCATGCAGCAAGCAGGAGGCCTGAGATGATGAAGACATCTAGAGAGGATTTGCCAAAAGAAATATAAAGTGTAATACGTGATACAGTCTACATGGAAGACTACGGTAGCATGGAAAACTACACATCCAAAGACTGAGATGGCGCAGATAAGAGACACATTGTGGTGGAGAGAGCCTTTAGAAGATGCCTGAAGAGAACAAGGTACTTCTAAGTAAAAACTGACATGACAGTACATTTGTAAATGCTCACTTGAAGAGTTCAAATTTGAGGGGGTCAATTGGTGCATAAAATGTTAATGTTCTTTTCTAGGTTCATTGCCTCTTTCTCTTTTCCAAACTTGGTACTTAGACCTCTCACACTAGGTTTCTTTAGACATGAATGGTGGAGGTGGATGGGGAATGTAAGGAAGTTTCCATGATTCAGAAACTTACCACATCAGCCTAGCTTTTTTGCTTGTCTTTGGTACATTCATGATAGGAATGCAAGCTATTCTCTGGAAACTTACTCACTATTACTTCTCTCTCTCTCTCTCTTTTAGAATTATTTATTTTTTATTGTTATTTTTTAATCTGATCAGAGAGAAAGTAAGAAATCAAGCCACTAGGTCCAGAACTTGAACCACAATCGGCCATGTGGAAGTCCAGTGCCCTGACCACTACACCACCCGCTGGTCCCCACTATTACTTCTAAATATGGGACTTTGGTTCCAGTGACATCTGTTTCTTGATGGCTTTCACAAACATGCTCATGGGCTTGTTTCCTTTCATTGCTCATGCTCCGTTCTTTCCACTCTTCTGCCTGTCTGTATTTTGAAGATGGAAGATTTTTCATTGCCTTAGATATCGAAGTGAGAGAAAGTGAGGCATTGTGAGTAACACCATTTTGGCCTGAACAACTAGAAGAATAGAGAAGCCATGAGCTGAGGTAACAAAGACCACAGGTAGAGCAGGTTTGAGGGAAAAGGTTGTGATTACAGTACAGAATGTTAGGTTTCAGATGTCTGTTAGACATCCAAGAAGAAATGTCAGATGAGCAATTGGATATACAAATTCAGAACTGAGAGGAATCATTAGAAATAAGAATTGAGGAGTGGGACCAGCAGATGGCATAATGGTCTCATTTCTGGACTCCCACGTGGCTGACTGAGGCTCAAGTCCCAGATCCAGCAGCTTGAAACTCAAGCCAGGCACGTGTGCGTGTGTGTCCCAGATCCCCAGAGGAGAATGGAAGAGAAGAGATTGTGGCGTGATCATCTTCCCGTGGGATGATTTCTCAATTTCCATCTCTCTCCTTGTCTCTCCGGCAAGCACACGTTCCCTATAGCAAAAATTTTTCTCTTACAAAAACAAAATCGAGGAGTGTTTAACATACTAGATGCTATTTAAAACCATGACAGTGAAAGAAGAAAAGAGACCACGGAATGAGCCATAATGCATGTTTAGTCAGAAGGTGCATGCATTCATGCATGCGTTCATGCGTGGGGAGTGAGGGAGCAACCCCTTGCCCCCATGGGGCATGGTCAGGCCACAGTCCCTTCAGCATCTCCCTTTCATGAGGGTCTAGCCTTTATTGGTTTATAAACTGTTCCAGAACAGCTTTAAAATAGTTGGAATTATCTGCTCTTAGAGAGTCAGGGAAAATTTTCCATTACACAGTTTATCCAAGTTTTCAAACGTATTTTCAGAGAACTGAGAAAAATACGCTTACTTAAATAGAAACACCTTATTGCGATCCCACTGTGTCTTCAATTCAAAATATAGGAACGACTATGAAGACGGTTTATATGGCAAGTTGCAGTATCGTCTGGTTTTTACCGGACATCAATGAGATCACAAACATGGACACCAAAATAAAGTAGTACTCAGGGGAAATGAGACCATGTAGGCCAATCTTAGGAATCTTAAAAATTATCAAAATTTGGAGAGTGGGACGTCTGGCTTTTGAGCAGGAACTCTATTCCCAAGTGACAAAAGAGAGAATTAAAAATGGGTGATGTTGAGAAAGGCAAGAAGATTTTTGTTCAGAAGTGTGCCCAGGGCCACACCGTGGAAAAGGGAGGCGAGCACAAGACTGACCCAAATCTCCACGGGTGCAAGACAGGTAAGGCCATGGATGCTCTTACAGGATGCCAACAAGAACAAAGGCATCCCCTGGGGAGAGGATACACTGAGGGAGGATTTGGAGAATCCCAAGAAGTACATCCCTGGAACAAAAATGATCTTCGCTGGCATAAAAAGAAGTCAGAGAGAGCAGAGTTAATAGCGTATCTTTAAAAAACTACCAATGAGTAATAGGTGGCCACTGCCTTATTTATGACGAAACAGAAATGTCTCACCTTTTTTATGTGTACCATATTTTAATTGATCTCCTACACCAGAACAGAACTCAGATCATGAATAGCTGACAGGATATTTTTGTTGAACAATCCTGATTCAAGTAAGATTGGCTTGTGGTTAAATGAATATGGTTGGGTTTTTAAAATTTTGATAGTAATTTCAGTTCAGTAAGTGCACTCACTATTTGCCCTTTCTAAATATATAACTGGCAATTCATTAGTGATGCTCATCTTTCTACAAAGATGGTGAATGTCATCTCAAAACCCACTGGAGGTTGTTTTTTTTTTTTTTAATTTAGGCTTATATGTAACTGGTTATATGAATAAATAAATACTGGAGAAATTCCTTTACTTCTCGAAACCATGAAGACTCACCTGTGTTTTAATTTGTGTTCATTAACCTGTTAAAGGCAAGGGCTAAAGATAAGGTAGTGATGTCTCCTTTATATATTTGGTCATAACTCTGCCAATCTAAATAGATTTCCTTGTATCCAAAACACTACCTTTTACATATTGAAAGACATTTTAGTGTGGTTTGTGTATAGCATCAAATAAAGAATATGTAACACTTTATATATTTTATAAATGATGGTAAGGTTGGAGGCTTTTGAAAGTCAGTATGAAAAGAT
Source organism: Tupaia tana (assembly GCA_026018925.1). NCBI lineage: Eukaryota > Metazoa > Chordata > Mammalia > Scandentia > Tupaiidae > Tupaia > Tupaia tana. Next base: position 33,397,491 of record JAKSZU010000010.1, read on the forward strand.
TAGTAGAAACTGAAGAACTACTGTATATGTGTGACTGGTAATGGTGCTTTTGCCAATTTATTCGAAGGATTAAAGTAGAGGAGATATACCATCAGCATAGATTTGTAAATTGTGCCATCATAAGATTTAAGATCATTGAAAAACAAATGACAGATTAAAAAATTATCAAAATTCGGGACCAGCAGTTGGCATAATGGCTATGTTGCTGGACTCCTATGTAGGTGACTGTGGTTCAAGTCCTGAACCCGGTGGCCTCGTGCATGCCCAAGATCCAGAGAGGAGAATGAAGAAGGGATTGTGGCATGGCCATCCCCCCAGGGGATGATTTCTCACTTTCTGTCTGTCTGTCTGTCTCTTTCTGGCGAGCATACGTGCCCTAGAGCAAAAATCTCTCAAAAAATTTATCAGAATTTAATATAAATGTATAACTTCTCATAAAGAACCTGTGATCCCTGAAGAACATGCCTGGGTTGCCCATTTGAGACACATCACTCTCACGAGTAGTTGTTAAACTTCTTAGCTTGTATTGATGGCCTTTCCATTTCTTCCTCATGGAATGTTTCTCAGTATATTCCACTTTCCAGTTCAACTGAATTGTCCTTTATTTCCTTTTTTTCCACCTCCCGCCATTATTCTTGCTGTTCCTCCTGTCTGGAATGCTACTTTCCTAATAATTATTGCCTGCTAATTTCATCCATTCTTTAATTCTCACTGAAATGTAACTTTCTCCTTGAGGTGTTGGAATTGCTCTGTCATCTTTCCCACAACACAAGCCGTGTTGACCCCAAAACACCTGATTCTTTTCTCCCTTCCCATGCCAGCATTCAATTCATTAGAACTGAAATTCACTTTAAGCTTTTGCTCTTAGATGCTGGGCCACTGCAGTCCCTTTTGAAAGCCAATTACTTCAAAATTTGATAGAGCTTAGAAAAATGGAAACAGCCCAAATCTAGCTCTTTGCTGATTAGATTGGCCCAAAGGGGAAATAAATAAGGGAATAAAAGTCAAATAGATACTTGTAGTAATGGCCACTCTGTAAGTACTACAGAAATGCAGTGGTTCTAGTAGGTGACCATCAGCCCCTTTCATACGCATGCATGTTCAATCTTACATTTAACTTCAGGGAGCTCCCAGTTACACTGTGAGCCTGCGTCTGCAGTGAGAGAAATTAAACCCTCATCCTCTAAGGCATTGGTTCTCAAAGTGTGGTCGCCAAGATGAACAACATCAAGAGAACTTGCTAGAAATGGAAATTATTAGTCCCATCCCAGTCCTACTGAATCTGAATCTGGGGTGGAATCAGCAATCTATGTTTTTCTCTCCTTTTTTTTTTTTTTGAGAGATTTTTGCTACAGGGTGCGTATGCTCGCCAGAAAGACAGAAAGCGAGAAATCACTCCCCAGGGGGGATGGCCATACCACAATCCCTTCTCCTCCATTCTCCTCTCAGGATCTTGGGCATGAACACACATGCGCCCTGTGTGAGTTTAAGCCACTGGGTCTGGGACTCTAACTGCAGTCAGCTACATGGGAGTTCAGCGACATAGCCATTATGCTAACTGCTGGTCCCAGCAATCTGTGTTTTAACAAGCCCTTCAGGTGAGGTACCCTGCCCTAAGACATCCATTGCATTTAACAAATTCTCTGCATCTAGAATGGCAGAAGTGATAGAGCATTTTTTAAAAAAGAGTTATTTATTTTTTGCTTGTTATTAATTTTTAATTTGAGAGAAAGAAAAGGAAAGTGAGAAAGCAAGCATTCAGGTCCAGGACTGGAACCACAGTCGGCCATGTGGAGGTCTAGTGCATCAACCACCATGCCACCTGCCAGTCCTGAGTTCTTAAGGAGAGCTAATAACTAGCCCTCCAAGTCATTTGGGGTTCAAATGAGGATCTCCACTGAGAAATACTCTGAACTTTCTCTGACCAATTAAATTTAAAACTCAGGTTGGAATAAAAAGTGTTGTTTTAGTCTTCTGTAAAGGCAGAATCTGATCAGGAATATAGGAAAAGTGCTTCCTACATATTTGAGGGATATTCAGAAAGTTCATGAAAAATGGTATTATGAAAAACTATGCATGGATTTATTTCAAAGTGAAAGTGGTTAATTAATTAATTAATTTTGGAGAGGTTTTTGCTATAGGGTACATGTGCTTGCCAGAAAGACAGAGAGAGACAAAGAGACAGAAAGCAAGAAATCACTCCCTAGAGGGGATAGCCATGCCGCAATCCCTTCTCCTCCATTCTCCTTTCAGGATCTTGGGCATGCATGCACACGTACCCAACATGAGTTGAAGCCACTGGGTCTGGGACACAAACCACGGTCAACTACATGGGAGTCCAGCGACATAGCCATTTCACCATCTGCTGGTCCCTATTTATTGTTTTCTTTTTAGGTTTCTTTTTTTTTCATTTATTTTTACATTTTTTTCAACTAACATTTACTTTACATATCAAAAAAATTTTGCTCATACTCCATAGTTCTTGACAGTTAATAAACAACTTTCAAAATTTCAAAATACTGAATTTTAAAGATAATGTTTAAAATATTTCTTATAATTTTGTATAGTATTGTTTGTGACTCTCTAACAACAGAGACAGTATGGTTTTAAATATTTTTGAGAAAATATTTACATGTCAACTATTCAAATTGTTGAAAACAAATGCCCAGCACACAAGTCACATATAAACCTTCTGAATTCAGCCCTGCCTACCAAGTATTCTGTGATATACCATCTGCTAGCAAAGATCAGTCTTTTTTTTTTCTTCAAAGTCGTTCTCAAGATAATCCTGTGGTGTGGTTGCTCTTTTGCAATCTCTACTGATTACAATGCTGGGCTGGAAAAGTCCAGGTTATTGTATGTTATAAATTCTTTCATATATCTTCTCTAATCCTCTCTGCCAGGCAGAACTATTTATGGTGCCAGGCCATCTTTCTAAGAGCTTCCATTAGCTTACTTGTGATCCACCTTAGTTCCATAGTTTTCTGATTAATCTTTGGATATAACATTCCAGTCAAAGTCCTGTCCGATAACGAGTCTTTCCAATTTCTGATTCAATGCAACAAGTATTATTAAACTTATGCAAATAACACTTCTGCCACAAAATAAGAATATTCCCAAATATTTTCCAATTCCAGACAGGTCAGGAAGGAAGAAAAGTTTGTTTCCGTTTAAAGAAATAAACAAGAAAAATATTTTAACAAAGTGCTGAACCTATCAAAACTCAAAAGAAAGTAAAATGTTTAAATTGCGAAAACAAAGCAAAGTAAAAAAAACAAACATCAGTAATGTTTCACTCAAAAGCCATACAATTCTATTTTGCCAGTTTAGTCTTATGTTCAAACTCTCTTCTGTTGAATATGCAGTGTTACTGTGGTCCAATCTTTTTGTTTAAATCCTGGAAGTTAATGTTCAACGTTATTATTGGTATTTCTTGTCCCTAGCATTAAATTGGTCATTTTCTTGGTTGCCTTTTATTCTCTCATTTCTTTATGTGTCTTTCGTTTTCCTGGTAGAGCACTCTTTTCAGAACTTCTTGAGGAGTGGGTCTGCTATTGGCAAATTCTTTCAGGTCTTGTTTATCTGAGAATGTTTTTATCCTTACTTTCCATAGGAAAGATAATCTTGCCATTTATAGTATTCTTGGTTGAAATTGTTCTTCACTTAACACTTTGAATATATTTTTCCATTCTTTCCTTGCTTGCATTGTTTCTGATGAGAAGTCTGAGGTTAAGCCTGACAGGATAACCTTTATAAGTAACCTGACATTTCTCTCTTGCCAATTTTAGTGTCTTGTCTTTGTCTGTAAATTCAGCCAGTCTGGCTATGATGTGCCTTGGAGAAGATCTCCTTGGGTTGATTCTATTAGGGGTCCTTTGTATTTCTTGGGTCTGGATATTTGAATGCCTCTCTAGATTTGGAAAGTTTTCCTCTAAGATTTCATGGAATATACTATTGATACCCTTATTAGTTTCCTTACCTTTTGGGATACCAATTATCTTTGGATGCATAATGCTGTCTAGTATTTCTTGTATTTTTTTTTTATTATTTTCTCAGGTTTTTTTTTTTTTTTTTTTGGTTGTTTTGTCTAAGATCAGAGGGTTTCCCTTCAATACCCAAGTTTCGATTTTCTGCATGGACCAATCTGCTTTTAATACTTTCAAGAGAGGTTTTGATTTCCTGAATGGCAGCCTTCATCTCTAATAGCTCCATTTGATTCCTTTTTATGGTGCATATTTCCTCTTTCAGGTCATGGAAGAACTTCAACACCTCCTGGAACTCGTTGTCTCTTTTCTCCTGCATCTTCTGGAGTTCATTATCTCTCAGCTCTTGCATCTCATTTAGTTTTGTCACTATGAATATTCTGAATTCTCTATCAGTCATTTCTATGAGTTCTGTACTATCTGTGGATGATGAAGGATTGTTCTTTTCTCTTGGGGGAGAAATATTTTCTTGGTTTCTCATGTTTCTTGTGCCACTGCGGTGGTTTTTGGTCATTCTGTGACAAAAACTCCCCTCCACTGTGCTTCACAAAGTGGTATCCACAGAACTAGATGAGTAGTTAAGATTTATGAAAAGAAATTTCTTCCCTAAAGCAGGAGATTGAGTAAGCATTGAGGATTTCAATGACTCTAAAAGGATTCAGATGCTTGGCTACTGTGCACAAAGGCCTATCTAGACATTTAGTGTGTGGAGAGTGAAGCTTAGAGTAGGAAAGTAAGGTTTAAAAAAAGAAAAAAGAAAAGAGAAAAAATATTAGAAAAGTACTACTAAAAAAGAAAAAAAATTTTTTTACACATAAAAAATGAAAACTGTGTGGTGTGCCACCTGAACAGACCAGCACACACCTCAGCTTTCAAATGGCTTCTGAAATTAGCAAGTGAAAAAAAAAAAGGCTCGTGGTGAGGAGAAGTGGTTGAAAAATTAAAAAAAAAAAAATTTAAAATTTAAAGAGAGAGCACGAGACAGACAGACAGCCATCCAGAGACAGCGAGAGGACCGAGGTTGCCCTACCTTGTCTGAATATTTCTGGAGTCTAGAAGATGAAGTTTAGAGCATAGCTTCCCTGAACAGGCCAGGACACACCTGAGCTTTCAAATGGCTTCTTGTCTGAATATTCGGGAATCTCAAAGATGGAGTTTAGAGCATAGTTTCCCTGAACAGGCTAGAACACCCTCAGCTTTAAAATTGAAAAGGTAATTTTTAAGAATTATTTTATTTAACTTAATTTTATTATTATTATTATTATTATTTTAATTTGACCAGAGAGAGAAAGAGAGGGAAAATGAGAAAGCAAGCCACCAGGTCAGAGACTTGAACTGTGGGCAGCCATGTGGGAGTCTGGCACCTTTAACCACCATGCCATCTGCTGGCCCAACAAAATGAAAAGTATTTTTACACCGAAATAAACTTGTACTTTAAAATTTTCCATGATTTTTTGTAATTCCCTTGTAAACACCAATTTAACTCTGATATTTGTGGGAATAGAAAAGGAAAGTACTGAGTTCTATAATAATCTTGGTTATTTGATGGAACAAAGCTCATCAACTTTTTGAGCTTGAGAACCTTCTGAACATTAAATATTCAGAAGCTCTTGTGTAGATTGTGCTAGGCTAAGTACAGGGGGACCAGTGTCCTCAACAGTTCTTACAGAAGATTGCACATTCTGGGACCAGCAGTTGGCGTAATGGCTGTGTCTCTGGACCCTCATGTAGTCGACCACAATTCGAGTCCCGTACCCGGTGGCTTAAACTCATGCCAGGCACATGTGTATGCGTGCCCAGGATACTGAGAAAAGACTAGAGGAGAAGGGATTGTGGTTTGGCCATCCCCCCGGGGGGTGATTTCTTGCTTTCTGTGTCTCTCTGTCTTTCTGGCAAGCACACGTGCCCTATAACAAAAACCTCTCCAAAAAGAACCCCCCAAAAAAACAAAAAAAGAAGATTGCACATTCTTTAGATGGTTTTCCATTTTCACTCTTAGAACCAGAAACAATCCATTTTATATAATTCTGTGGAAATGAGTTCCCGGTGACTTGGACACCTACTGCCTCCCTCTCTGTTCGGTAAACCCCTGCTGCCCTCGGCAACTCAGTATACCATGTGACCTCCTCTGCAGAGCCCTCTCTGATTTCCTTGCTCAAGCTGACCACCCCTCTGGGTCTCTAGACTCCCGTGAACAGATGGCCACCATGGCCAGTATTGCTTATTTTGTTTTCTTTTCTTCTGCAAAACTAAGAGTTTCTCAAGATACCTATCTTTGTTTTGTTTAAAATATAATCGCCTTAATTTATTTGTTCTTCCTGATTTTATAGTGAATGGATCATTGTGAAACATTCATGTAAGCAAAAAAAGAAAAGAATTTTGAAATATCATCATCAAGAAATGACCTTTGTTGACATATCAGTATTTATGCTTCCAAGTCTTTTATTACGTGTATATCTAAATTTGTGTGTGTTTAGTCTTTGTAAACATGCCAAACATCATACACATACCACACACAACAATAAGTAGAAATCACCTGACAGGAGCCAGCAGGTGTCAAGGTGGGTAGGGCATCGGTCTCCCACATGACCAACCGTGGTTCGAGTTCCAGAATTGGCGGCTTGCTTTCTCACTTTCTCTCTCACTCTGTCTCTCTCAGGTGAGCGCATGTGCCTTGCAGCAAATTTAAAAAGGACTAATATTGCTGATAAATATAATCAAATAATTCCTTTGAAAAAAGACCTGAAATTTAAAAAAAAGAAAAAGAAAAAAAATCACCTGACATCTCATAACTTTGTACTGAATGTTTCTATGCTTATCTGCACAAATGTACATAGGCACGTTCACATATTTGAGACCATGTTATGCATTTCCTTTAAAGAATTATTTCCTTTACTTTATTTATCATTGTTGTTATTTTCAATTTGACCAGAGCAAAACATAGAGAGGGAGAGAAAGAGAGAAAGCAAGCTACCAGGTCCAGGCTGTGGTCAGCCATGTGGGAGTCCAGCATCCCTAACCACCATGCCACCTGCTGACCCCATGTTATGCATGTTTTATAGCTTTTTGTCTTGGGGGGGCAGCAAGTGGTATGGTGGTTAAAGTGCTGGACTCCCACATGGTCTACCAAGGTTCGAGTCTTGGACCTGGCAGCTGGCTTTTTCACTTTCCCTTTCTCTCTCCTTCTTATATAGCCTTTTTTCCATGCAGCAATATGTAATGTACACCTTCACTTGTCAAAAAATATACATCCATACCGCTATTCATAAAGGTTTTAAACCTTTAGCCTTTGCATGTATATGTGTAATTCTTTAATAATTGTTTTATTGGACACATTATTCTAATTTTTTCACTGTTTTAATGGTACTACAGATCATACTCTTGCTTCTCTCATGCTATATCCTTAGGCATGAGTTTATAGGTCTCAAATATATGTTCATTACCTGTCTTGATACTGTCGGAAGGCTCTCTAGGAAGGAGATGCTACTTTGTGTTCCCATTAATAGTGCATAGAAGCCCATTCCCCTACATCCTTGACAGTACTGAATTTTGCCAATACTTTTAATCCTTTGTAACCTGGTTAGAGAAAAAAATGGTATCTTATGATTTTTGTTTATATTTACTTGAAAACTATTAGAGATTAAGTTTTCTATGTTAGTTGATCATGTCTAATCATCTTTTTGTGAAATGGTATTGTTATCTCTACTTTTCCATTGCTGTTGGAAGTTTTGTTTTTGTAGCTAAGAATTCTTATTTATATATAAGTCAGTGTTGCAATCCTCTTGCTCCAGCCTCCTAAGTAGCTGGCACAGGTGTGTGCCACCACACCCAGCCTTTAGGTTGGACTGGGAAGTGAACCTGGACTTACCATGTGGTCTCAGCAGAGCATACGATCTCAACAGCATGCGCACCAATTCAAATCTTTTTTTTTTTTTTTAAAGACAGCAATGTGATTTTATTTTATTTAATTTTATTTATTGTTATTCTTCAATTTGACTAGTGTGAGAGAGAAAGATAAAGGGAGAATGAGAAAGCAAGCTGCCAGGTTTGGGACTCAAACCATGGTCAGCCATGTGGGAGTCCAGTGCCCTTAGCCATCACACCACCTGCTGGCCCTGACAATTCAAATCTTAACACTATACCATTCTTTCATTTATATTCTGTGCTTTAATGTAACATCACATGAATTTGCTTATATTTAGTAGTTCCTATACAGAGAGACAGAAAGTGAGAAATCACTCCCCAGGGGGATGGCCATGCCACAATCCATTCTCCTCCTCTCTCCTCTTAGGATTTTGGGCACACACGCACATACGCCCGGTGTGAGTTTTAAGTTGCTGGGTCTGAGACTAAAACTGCAGTTGACTACGTGGGAGTCCAGCAACATAACCATTATACCATCTGCTAGTCCCGATTTATAGATTTTTTTTTTTTAGAACGGGAGAAGGGATACTATCTTTGACAAGTCCTAGTATTGGGATGTATTTGCTTTGTAGAATTAATTGGGAAACGTTTCATTTCTTTTTCCATGGTCTATATCAGTCAAAAGAATATGTAATTATTTGTTCATTTGAGGCTTCAAAGAATTCAACCGTGAAATCATCTGGCCTCAAGAATTTTTCCAGAGATGATTTTTGTTTGTTTATTTAAAGAATTATTTCTTTTCTCCACAGATACTGGTCTATTTGAAGTTTTTCTCTTTAGTCAGTATTGGTAATTTATTATTTTTTACAGAATCTTTAAAATTTCAATTTTATTTATTTTAATTTGATCAAAGAGAGAGGGGGAGTGGAATGAGAAAGCAAGCTGCCAAGTTGGGGACTCAAACTGCCATCAACCAGGTGGGGGTCCTGTGAAATGCCTATTGGCACATGCTCAAAACTGACATGTGCCACTAAAGTTTATAGTGCCTTAACCTCCATGTCACCTGTCAGCCCTGGTCATTTATTATTTCTAAGAAAATAGCTATCCCATTTCTATTTCTATTGTTGTCTCCGTGCAATCTGTTCTCTAGCCAACAAACCCTCACGACATTTAAAATACCAGATAATTTCCCTCTGTAAAAAACTCCTGGAGTTTTCCACTTCTCTATATCTCATGGTCTGTAGAGACCCTGCAGAATTTGTAATCATTTCAGTTTACCTCCAGTTTCCTACTCTCTTGTGTTTAGTGTCATTCTCTTGCTTAGGGTGACAGGAGGGCCCCCTAGAAAAGAAGTTAGCACACACATGCTCAAAACTGACATGTGCCACTAAAGGTTACATTTCACTTGGATCCTGGAAACAGCTCCATGCTTTAAAGGAGCCTTAATTGTTCTGGGATTTTTGCTGACACAATACAACTTGGCTCATGGTTGGTTCTTGTCCTTAAGCTTAAAGGTAGAACAGGTATTAATAAATGACATTAAATGTCTTATTGTGCTCAGCCAATTTTTTTTTTCCCCAGTAGAACTATTGTGTTTAATTAAATTCAGTCAGTGTTTTTCGAGGGCTTGTTATGGACAAGAAATTTTGCTGGAGCCTGGGATATAAGAAATAAATGAGGGACCAGCAGTTGTTGTAATGGCTATGTTGCTGGACTCCCATGTAGTTGACTGCAGTTCAAGTCCCGGACCTGGTGGCTTAAACTCACACTGGGCATGTGTGCATGCATGCCCAAGATCCCGAGAGGAGAATGGAGCAGAAGAAATTGTGGGGTGGCCGTCCCCTCTGGGGGGTGATTTCTCATTTTCTGTCTCTCTGTCTCTGTCTTTCTGGTGAGTACATGTGCCCTATAGCAAAAACGTCTCCAAAATGAAAAAAAAGGAAAGAAAAGAAAAGAAAAGAAAAGAAAAGGAAAGGAAAGGAAAGGAAAGGAAAGGAAAGGAAAGGAAAGGAAAGGAAAGGAAAGGAAAGGGAAAGGAAAGGAAAGGAAAGGAAAGGAAAGGAAAGGAAAGGAAAGGAAAAGGAAAGGAAAGGAAAGGAAAGGAAAGGAAAGGAAAGGAAAGGAAAAGAAAAGAAAAGAAAAAGAGAGAAGATACCTAAGTTACCTCTATTGCAAAGCAGACCAAAAGAATGTACTGAAAGGACATGCTACCTTATACTGCAGGAACAAAAAAACCTCAGAGGTTAATAAACATAAAGGTTTATTGATCGGATATGTTATCTGTCCACCGTGGGTTGGTTATGGCTTTGCTCTTGTCATTTTTACCCTGGGATCCCAGGAAATTGAGCAACCTTATTTGAAAAATGTCTACTGGTCATGGCAGAAGGAAGATATGCTGGTCAACATATAGTCATTCCTAAAACTACTCAGAAATGGCATATGCCATTAAAGCTGACATTTCATTTTCCAGAAGAAATGACATGTTCAAGGTAGACATCAGGGAACCAGCAGTTAGCGTAATGGCTATGTCGCTGGACTCCCACGTAGTCGACCGCGGTTCGCGTCCCGGACCCGGTGGCTTACAACTCACGCCGGGCGCGTGTGCGTGCGTGCCCAAGATCCCGAGAGGAGAATGGAGGAGAAGGGATTGCGGCGTGACCATCCCCCCTGGGGGGTGATTTCTCGCTTTCTGTCTCTCTGTCTCTCTCTGTCTGTCTGGCGAGCGCACGCGCCCTATAGCGAAAAACCTCTCCAAAAAAAAAAAAAAAAAAAAAAAAAAAAAAAAAAAAAAAAAAAAAAGGTAGACATCAAAGGAGACAGGGAAATAGTAGGTCAAATCATATGAAATTGGTGTTTTAAGTAAAAAATGATAGAATACTATAATGATACATGGTTTGACCTAATATAATCCTTCCATAAGGAGTGCAACAAACATTTGAACAGTGAAATCTACTCCATAGCACTACCAGCAAAATTGGAAAATAACAATAGTAACAGTTGTATAAAAGTTTAGATGACGGGACCAGCAGATGGCATAATGGTTACATTGCAGGATTCCCACATAGTCGATTGCTATTTGAATCCCGGATCTAGAGGCTTAAAACTCACACTAGGAGAATGTGTGTGCCCAAAATCCTGAGAGGAGAATGGAGGAGAAGGGACTGTGGCACAGCCATCTTCCCTGGGGGGGTGATTTCTCACTTTCAGTCTCCCTGTCTACTCTATAGTAAAGATCTCTCTCTCAAAAAAAAGTTTAGATAAGAATATACAGAAAGTTTTGATTCGCAAGTCGTGCATTTCACTTGATAGCTACATACGACTAACACATATATAGAAGCCAGTTATGAAAGCACAAGGTGTCACATGAACCTTTTATAAAAGTTGGACTTAGGAGCCATTGGCTTTGGGTTCCAGCTTCAAGAAGCATGTCTCATAAATTAATTTAAAATGTGTTGAAGTTCTTGTAGTGAGCCAGGCTCTGTGCAAGTGCCAGGACACGTAGTGAAAGAGACAGAGTTCCTGTCCTCAGGGACCTGGGAGACTAACCTAGGTTATTTGTGTATAGGTATGGGGGTGGGGAGAGTGTAGGAGTTTGGGGTGCACTTCTAATAGAGCTCACATGATTTTTGACCAAATTGATTTCCATGTAGTTGAAGAATTCGTGGCAGCTTGCTTCTTCAAGACTAGTAAGAGGAGGCCTGAGCTCCCTTTCAGAGGGCTCATCTGATTAGGTCAGGCCAACCCTTTTTTTTTTTTTTTTAAGAATTATGTTACTTAATTTCATTTATTCATTCATTCATTTTAATTTGCCCAGAAAGATATATATGGTGGGGGGGGGGGGGGGTGAGAAACCAAGCCACCAGGTCCAGGACTCAAACTATGGCCGGCCAGGTAGAAGTGTCCAGTGCCTTAACCACCACAATACCTGCTGGTCCCCACTACTCTCCCTTTTGATGAACTCAAAGTTAAACTGGTCCCTCCATTTTTGGCATATGATGCAACCTAATCACAGAAGTAACATCTATTATTTCCCCAGGTCTTGCCCACACTAAGATGAGGATATTATAGGGGGTCTGACACCAGGGGGACAGAAATTTTGGAGGCCACTTTATTTCTGTCTGCCACAGGAATGTTGGCCTTTTTTATTTTAGCTGTTCTTCTGGGCGTGTCTCATCGTTTTAATCTTTGCTTTCCTGATGTCGTTGGCCATTTGTATAGCTTCTGTGTAAAGACTTTGGCTCAGGTTATTTTCCTGTTCTTTGCCTTTTAGTTTAGTTTTTGTTTTGTTTTGTTTTAGACAGGATCTCGCTATGACACGCTACCGTTCTGCTTCAGTACCTACCCTCACTGAGTAGTAAATATCTTCAGATGATAATTTGCCTTTTGATTTTTGAGAAATATAAATTCTCATTTTAATTAAGTCATATTTAGCCACCACCACCACCACCACCATCACCCCTTTGCCCTAGTGGTTAGTGGTTTTTGTGTTCTATTTATGAAATCTCTTCCTACCTGGACTCTTTCCTCCTAGACCCCTTTATTGTTTTTGCTTTTCAAATTTAGTTCTGTGATTCACTTTGAATTAATTTTTAAGTCAGGTGTATATCAGGGGACAAAGGTAATCCACCCCCCATGAATAGCTAATTGATCCAGTGCCATCTATGGAAAAGGTAATCTTTTCTCTATTGAATACAGACATGCCTCTGCTAAATCAGAGGGCTGTGGGTAGGTATGAGTCTAGCTGGGGCTCCCTTCGAGTTCAGGGACTTACTTGTTGCTCCATGTGCCACTATCAAACTGCCCTCATTCTTATCCAGTTATGCTGTGTATGTAAACACCATCTTCAGACTTGTCCTGGAGGTTGCAATCTCTGTAGAGATCCTTGCTCCAGGAAACAGAAGCACTGGTTGAGAGATGGAGAAGATAAAATTGAGAGAATAGAAAGGGAGCAAATAAGTCATGTCCAGATACTGACAGTTTTTCTTTTCTTTTTTTTTTCTTTTAAGAGAGATTTTTGCTATAGGGTATGTGTAATCACCAGAGAGACAGAGAGAGATAGTGAGTCAGAAAGCGAGAAATCACTCCCTGGGGGGGGATGGCCATGCTTTCTCCATTCTCCTCTAGGGATTTGGAGCATGCATGCACACGTGCCCAGTGTGAGTTTAAAGCTGCTGGGTCCAGGACTTGAATGGCGGTCAACTACGTGGGAGTCCAGTGACGTAACCATTACGCCAACTGCTGGTCCCCTTACAGAGCTTTTCTAAATTCTTAGAGAGTCTTTTTTTGATTTATTATTTATTTATTTATTTTCTTTTCTTTTGAGAGGTTTTTGCTATAGGGCACATGCGCTCGCCAGACAGAGAGAGACAGAGAGACAGAAAGTGAGAAATCACCCCCCAGGGCGTGTGGGAGGCTGCACACCAACGAGTCTGCGGAGGTTTCTCAGAGAGCAAACAATTGCCATGATTGGTTCCCTCAAAAAACCTGACCTTCGAAACCTTGCTCTGATTGGCCACTAGAATCCCTCAGATTTGCATATCCGGCACCTCATGATTGGTCCAAAAGCAACCAATCATAACCCACCGTTTACAACCAATCACGGCCCACCGTTTACAACCAATCATAACCCACCTTTTACGACCCTTCATTCAACCAGTCACGGCCCACCAGCGTGTATATAACCACGATGCCTGGCCCACAATAGCCAGACAACCAGGAAGACAACGAAGACGACACAGAAGACCAGAAAGACAACGACCATGGAGAACCTGAAGAGCTGAAACACCGCACAGTCTCCAGACGACCCTGAAGACCCTGAAGAGTTGTAACACTACATCTTCTCCGGATGACCTTGAAGAGTTGTGACACCCGCGTCGTCTCCGTGCTGCTCACAACAGACGATGTGACCCTAAAGAGTTGTAACACTGCGTCGTCTCTGTGCTGTACCGTGCTGCCCACAATAAACAGACGACACTGAAGACACTGTGTCGTCTCTGTGTTGTGACACTGCGCCGCTTGTCCCGGCTCTTACTCCTTCCCTCAGGAAACCTGTTTGACTGTCCCCCTGGGTCGGGACAAGGGGGGATGGTCACGCCGCAATCCCTTCTCCTCCATTCTCCTCTTGAGATCTTGGGCACACACGCACACGCACCCGGCGTGAGTTTTAAGCCATCGGGTCTGGGACGCGAACCATGGTCAACTACGTGGGAGTCCAACGACATAGCCATTCCGCTAACTGCTGGTCCCAAGAGTCTTTTTATTTTTAGAGTCTTTTGCCTTCAGGTATATGCGCTCACCAGAGAAAGAGAAAGAGAGAAACAGAGGGGAAGTGAAAAATCATCCTCCAAGGAGGATGGCCATACTGCAAACCCTTCTCTCCCATTCTCTTCCTGGGATCTTGAGCACACATACACATGTGCCTGGTGTGATTTTCAAACCACTGAGTCCGGGACCCCCAACCACAGGAACATAACCACTATGCTATCTGCTGGCCCCTTAGAAGGTTTTTATTTTCCTCATTTCTTTTTAAAAGAATTTTAAATTTATTTTTATTTAAATTTATTTATTTACATTCATTTAAAAGATGATTTAATGTACTGTGGGGTTAAAAAGCATGGGAAAGCATTATCACTTTAAAAAATCAGAAAAAACTCAGGTTCAGAACTAGTTTTCTGTAACTATTCAGTGCTAAGTACTTGGTGTACTCTCAGCGATGTGGCTGGTGCACAGAAAGCAGTCATGAGTGGAATTTATAAATGAATGGGAGTGTCCCAGGTACTGAGCTCAGAGGTGGGATGGCTGAGTTCGAAGGGACTGAGGGACAAAGAGTGACCACAGGCAGGAGGCAGGCCGGTGTTGGGAGGAGGTCTCAGAAAGGGGGTCTCTGCTTTAAGGAGAGCAGGCCCAGTAGGGAAGCTGGACAGCCACAGATAAGAAAGGTTTTGGCTTTCTTTACCTTTCCTTCCATTTTTAACTGTCCATCTTCCTCAGTATTGGTTAATACAGAAAATAAAAACCTATCACCCCTCTCACTCCACCTACAATTAACCACTGTTAAGGTTGAGACTTACTTAGTTCCCTCCAGGTTTGAGTCTGAGTATAATTTTCTTAAACAATCAGGAGCAAAGATACGCAGTTTCGTATCCTGCGTTTCTTGCTTAGTGTATAAGCATTACCCTGGGGATCTGGTTTCCTTTCAAATTTCAAACCAGGGAAGTTCAGCCATTAGCTAGGATTTCCTGAATTTCCTCGGAATGATCACAGGGGTTGGGCTTGGTCTTCCTGAATCTTGAGGCATTTCTTCCTCCCCTCCTTTCAAGTTGCAGGTCTTCGTGAGAGGAAGCGGATGCAAATGCAAACTTGGTTTTTAGGTCTGATTTCTCAAAGTGGTGACTATTCTTTTTAAAGGAACAGAGAATTGATTGCAGGCACCAGGCAAGGCTTGAGTGTCTGGAAGTTGCCCGTGAGAAGTAGAGACGACAGGAGAAAGAGATAGGTCTCTACAATGCAAGGTGACAGAGCCCTCGTGAGGGTGGAGAAGGGGCTGTGGCAGCCGGCCCAGTGGAAAAGTACCACGGCGGTGATTCATCAGGGATAGAGCTCTGCTGGTGCCACGCCATCACCCCATCTGAGAGTGCAGACGCTGACAGCTGAAAGTCACATCAAAACTGGAAGCTAGTGTAAGGGAAGAGAGTAAATGGGAATTAAGATAAAAATGGTGTTCCTTTAGTGCTATAGCCGGCTTCTCTCGCAAGCATCTGTTTAACACAACCGACGTGAGACTGGTGCTTGTTACGTGCCTGGCACGATATATCTGGACACAATGGGCAAATCCGGCTTCCCAGGCCAGGCAACTCCCAGCTGCTGTGGGGAGGACGAAGTGGTGGCCCATGTGGACACAGATTGACTGATTAAAAGATGAGTTCCCAGTGTTACCAAATTTTAGACCTCTAAAGACAATAAACTGGCCATAGAATTACCAGATGGTTCAAATGTGCCCATTACATAGACGGAAACTGTCTGTTCTCAGTCCTGCTGCTCATTGGAGTTCTTGGGAGGCTCTTCAAGTCAGAGGTCCTAGGGATGGTCAGTTATACCCCTTGCTAGAGGTTTGTTTATCCCCCCCCCTTTTTTTTAACAGCTTTGTTGATATCTGATTCAAAACCAGTTCAATAGTTTTTAGGACATGCATAAATATGTACAACCATCATCACAGTCTGTATTTCCTTTTTTATTTTTTTTTAGATTTTTTGCTGTGGGGTACATGCACTCACAGGGGAAAGACAGAAAGTGAGGGAATGTGAGAAATCACTCCCCGTGGGGGATGGCCACTCCTCTATCCCTTCTCTTCTATTCTTCTCTGGAGACTGAGCATGCGCGTGCACATGCTTGGTGTGTGTGTGTGTGTGGGGTGTGTTAATTTAAAATTTTTTTTATTATTTTTTATTTATTTATATTTGACCAGAAAGGAACAGAGTGAGAGAGAAAGAAAGAGGGAAAGTGAGAAAGCAAGCTGCTAGTTCTGGGACTTGACCCGTAGGAGTTGACCATGTGGGAGTCTAGTGCCCTTGACCACCAAGCCACCTGCTGGCCCCATAGATGCTGGGTGTATTTTTTTTTTTTTTTTTTTGAGAGGTTTTCGCTATAGGGCGCGTGCGCTCGCCAGCCAGACAGAGAGAGACATAGAGACAGAAAGCGAGAAATCACCCCCCAGGGGGGATGGTCATGCCGCAATCCCTTCTCCTCCATTCTCCTCTCGGGATCTTGGGCACGCACGCACATGCACCCGGCGTGAGTTTTAAGCCACCGGGTCTGGGACGCGAACCACAGTCGACTACGTGGGAGTCCAGCGACATAGCCATTACGCTAACTGCTGGTTCCCATGCTGGGTGTATTTTTTGAAACCACTGGATCCAGAATGGAACTGAAGAGTGGGTCATGGGAGATCCAGCGTCTTAACACCACGCTACCTGCTGACCTAGAGTAAGTAACATTTTTTTTAGAGAGAGAATTTTGCTATAAGGTGTGTGTGCTCACTGGAGAGACAGAGAGACAGAAAGCGAGAAATCACCCCCCATGGGGGGATGGCCACATCACAATTCCTTCCCCTCCATTCTCCTCTTGGGATCTTGGGCACGCATGTACATGACCCTGCCATGAGATTTAAGCCACCAGGTCAGGTCTTGAACCACACTTAACTATGTGAGAGTCCAGCGACATAACTATTAAGCCATCTGCTGGTCCAGAGTAAGAACGTTTTTTAAAAAGCTCTACAGGAGCAGCAGGTGGCGTGATGGTTAGGGCACTGGACTCCCATATGGCTGACTGAGGTTCAAGTCCCAGACCTGGTGGCTCACTCACTTTCCCTCTATCTCTTTTTGGTCAAATAAATCGTAATAATAATAAATTAAATTAAATAATTCTTTTTTTTAAAAAAAAAAAAAAAAAAAAAAAGCTCTGTGGATGATTCTAATGGATATTAGGGACCTCTGTCCTTTCCTCTGCCAGACAAAGACTATGAAAGGGAGCCGGCAGGTGGCATGGTGGTTAAGGGTGCTGGACTCCCACATGGCTTACCATGGTTCGAATCCCAAACTTGGCAGCTTGCTTTCTCACCTTTTCTCTCTCTCTGTTCC
This sequence comes from Tupaia tana, assembly GCA_026018925.1. Taxonomy (NCBI): domain Eukaryota; kingdom Metazoa; phylum Chordata; class Mammalia; order Scandentia; family Tupaiidae; genus Tupaia; species Tupaia tana. The sequence continues at coordinate 33,414,973 of JAKSZU010000010.1, forward strand.
TCTCTGATCAAATTAAAATAAATAAATAAATAAATAAATAAATAAATAAATAAATAAATAAAGTTAACTAATGAAAAATAAGACTATGGAAGTCAAAGAGAAAGATACTCTCCCTGAGGTCAGTCAACAATTCAGGGCAGAGTTGTCAGGGTGCCCCAGGTCCTGAGACACCTTTGTGTGACTTAGAAAAAGACAGCTCTTCCAAAAAAAAAAAAAGGGACCAGCAGTTAGCGTAATGGCTATGTCCCTGGACTCCCACATAGTCTACCGTGGTTCGAGTCCCAGAACCGGGACTCACGGGCTTAAACTCACGCCGAGCGCGTGTGCGTGCGTGCCCAAGATCCCGAAGGAGAACAGAGGAGAAGGGATTGTGGCATGGCCATCCCCCCTGGGGGGGGGGTGATTTCTTGCTTTCTGTCTCTCTGTCTCTCTCTGTCTGTCTGGCGAGCGCATGCGCCCTATAGCAAAAACCTCTCCAAAAAAAAAAAAAAAGAAAGAAAAAGTCAGCTCTCTCTGCTGAGTGAGATAGGCAGCCAGCTTGGCAAGGGTACAGCACCTTTGTCACTGCATCATGCGCCTGTACCCTAGCACGTGGCACCATCTCCTTGTAGGGCTGACTGTAACTGGGAAGGACAGGGGAAAGGAGGGCTCTTGTGGACGTGGGTCAGTGAGTCTGTCCTCTGTAGCAGGATGTGTGCCTGGGTGAGTCTGCGCTTGACACTGAGAGAGAAGAGAGGGAGCTGGCTGTAGGCAGAGGGGCAAATGGTCTTTGTTGCACTCCATGATGCCAGCTGCTGAAATCCACGCAGAGCTCAGTTTACCAGCCTCTCCTCTGTCCTGCCAGAACCTGCCTCTGCACTTCCTCCCCTACCCCACTCTCTTCCCTCAGGTCAGCTTCCACCTGGTCCTGGTGCTCCTTCTGACCCAAGAATCTGACCACATCCCTCTTCTGATTAAAACCCTAATCCCTAGGTGAAGGCCAGGTTCCTCCCTGTTCAACAGATGGTAGCAGGTGCTGTCTCTGCTCGGCCCTCGCCCTTCATCAGCCCCTGACTCCCACTCACTCTGTCAGACCGCGCTCTGCGGTCTCTCTGGGGAAGCCCCTCTAGGATGGTCATCTGCTTTGCCAAACACGGCCTTGTTTTTCCCCCATGATACCATCCATAGCACACACGTGGAGTTGGCATGTGAGCAGAGACAAATAAGGATTGCACAAGTGACAGAAAGGGGACTTGGGCTATTCAGTTACTAAACTGAATTATTTTTTTAAACTTTATTATCCAAAGTAGGGGTTCCTGGACCAGCGGCATCGGCATCACTTGAAACTTGTAAGGGATGCATTTTCTTAGGCCTTGCCCAGACCTATTGAGTCAGAAGTTCTAGGGTAGAATGCAGCAACTGCACTTTAACCAACCCCCCAACTGCTTCTGATGCGTGCTGAAGATTAGGGACCACTGACTTAGTGGCTATGGCTATAGGCCCTGGGAGTGCCCAGAATCAATTCAGTCCTCGTTTGGTTCAAGTATAATAATTCAAGGTCCATGCTCTCTACAGCTGACAAGAATACTGATAAATATTTCTAGTGTACCTACTACGTTCCAGACAAAGGAAACAGGAAGATGTTCTAGGTAAGAAAATGTGACTGGTCAAGTGGACACTCAAGGCCCATAGAAGACCATCTGAGTGACTTAGAAGGCCATCTGAGTGACGTAGAAGGCCATCCGAGTGGATGCTCAGGCTGTCAGATGGGGTTTGGGATTACACTGAAGGAAACAGACACCTCCACTCTCACCTTCTCCTGGCTCAAGCTGAGCAGTCATTAGGAAAGCTGTATCATTCTTTTTTTTTTTGAGAGGTTTTTGCTATAGGGTGCATGTGCTCGCCAGAAAGACAGAGAGAGACAGAGAGATAGAAAGCAAGAAATCACCCCCCGGGGGGATGGCCATGACACAATCCCTTCTCCTCCATTCTCCTTTCGGGATCTTGGGCACGCACACACACGTGCCTGGTGTGAGTTTAAGCCACCGGGTCTGGGACTCGAACCACAGTCAACTATGTGGGAGTCCAGCGACATAGCCATTATGCCAACTGCTGGTCCCAACTGTATGGTTCTTTTTATATTCCCACAATTTCACATTCCTCACTATATCCATTTATTCAGCAATAACAATAACAACAACAAAAACAAGTTGACTATAGGAGTAAAAAAAAAATAACAGTGGGGGCTGGCAGATGGCATGGTGGTTAAGGGCTCTGGACTCCCACATGGATGACCACAGTTCAAGTCCCAGACTTGGTGACTTGCTTTCTCTTTCTCTCTCTCTCTCTCTCATCAAATTTAAATAAATAGAGTTAAATAAAATAATTCTTAGAAAGAATCTGGGCCTTCTAGATTAAGTTGCTTTAAACCTTTGACATCCAAACATCTTAGAGAGCATAGTGCTAACCAGTGCTTTTTTTTTTTGCTATAGGGTGCGTGTGCTTGCCAGAGAGAGACAGAGAGACAGAAAGCAAGAAATCACCCCCCGGGGGGATGGCCACGCCACAATCCCTTCTCCTCCACTCTCCTCTCAGGATCCTGGGCACACATGCACACACGCCCGGCGTGAGTTTTTAAGCCACTGGGTCCAGGACTCGAACTGCAGTCGACTACATGGGAGTCCAGCGACATAGCCATTATGCTAACTGCTGGTCCCAACCAGTGCTTTTTAATACTTGCAGGATGTTGTGCTTATTGTAGTGTCTATATAATTGGACGGCGAACTAATCCACACATCCCCTTTAAAAAACTTCTTCAGGAAACACCCTGCCCCTTTAATTTCTTCTTACAAACAGACTTTAAATTTTGGCTTATAATTTCCTCGATCCAAACAATTTTGATTAAACAGCAACATGTTCTGAAAGTGTCCTTGTTCAGATTTTCTCGCTGCTCCTGAATAATAGAAAAATGACAAGTTGTCATTCATTACACTTCTGTGGGTCTGTGGGAACTCGTGTCTGGTATTTCATCAGTGAGAGTGAAAAATGTGATCACGTACTGTGTACTTTTAATTTTCTAAAGCAAATACATTAAAACAAGTCAATTGAAGCAAACATAGACTGTTGGTCTTATGCATTTGATTTAGGGGAAAGGTTAGTCTAAATTAATGAAAGATCTGAAAAATACATAGAACTTAGGCTTGAAATACAGGGTAGCATCTAGGTGTAGGATTGATGTTTAGGGGTCCTTCTTTAATTCATAAGACATGAATGTTTTATGATTTGATATTAGAATTAAAGTGCTCCAGAAGAGCACTTTACAATATTTTAAACACCCTTACCTTTGCACAATTTGTAAAGACAGGTTTTAATTGAAGAGATTGAACTGAAAAAAATTAATTGTTACAAAGCTAATGGAATCTCTTCTTATCCTATTGGGTTACATTAACTGCATCTTCAGTGTCATTCAAAGTTCTGCTCAAATAGAATATAATAATATATCTGTATTTAAGAATATATGTTGGGGACCAGCAGATGTAATGGTTACGTTGCTGGACTCCCACATGGTCAACCATGGTTCGAGTCCTGGACCTGGCAACTTAAAACTCATATTGGGCACACGTGCATGCGTGCTCAAAATCCCGAGAGGAGAATGGAGAAGAAGTATGGCAGTATGGCCACCCCCCGGGGGGTGATTTCTCCCTTTCTGTCTTACTGGTGAGCACTTGTGCCCTATAGCAAAAATCTCTCTCTAATAAGTAAGTAAGTAAGTAAGTAAGTAAGTAAGTGAAATATATGTTGGGGCCAGCAGGTGGTGTGGTGGTGAAGTCACTGGACTCCTATATGACTGATAGAGGTTTGAGTCCAGGACTTGGTAGCTTTCCTTTCTCTCTCTATCTCTCTCTGGTGAGTGCACATGTCCTGTAGTGAATTACAATAATAATAATAAAATTCAAATAATTATTTAAAATAAAAAGACTGTATGCTACTAAATCCATGTTGATATATATATATCTATATATATATCTATATATATCAATCTTTTACCCATACTGCAGCAAGGTGATTCTGCCAAAACATATCTCCTTAGAAACCAACTGGAATTTTTCATAACACCAGTGTTAAGTCCACATTTCTTAGGACAGCCAGGGCCCCTCCTCTCCAGCTGCCTCTCACGCCCACGGGCCCCCTTCCTGCTTGCAACCGCCCTGTACAGTGTGGAATTTCCCACCCGTGTGGGCTCATAACATTGATCCCACTGCTTCCTTCCCCTGTGCTGTCAACCTGGCAAAATCCTTCCATCCCCCCTTTGCAGTGTGAGAGGGACTAGTTTCATATGGCACCTGGGGTGCACTTGGGGTTATTTAATTTTTTCTTGATCCTCAGAGGGCATATGTGCCTATCAGAGAAAGATGGAAAGACAGAGGGAAGAGGAGAAAACGAGAAAGCATGAGGCTTTGTTGCACTGCACAATCCCTTCTCTTCCATTTTTCCACCCTGTCAAGATTTGGGGCACACATGCACATGCGCCCAGTGTGTTTTTCAAGCCATTGGAGCTGAGATTTGATCTGCAGTCAGTCTTGTGCAATCTGGCTCACTTAGTCAGTGGTCCATGATGCTGGCCCAGCTATTTCAATGAATCAAAATTAAGTAACAATAAAGATTCGGTTCCTTATTTGCACTTGTCGTATCTCAAATGCTTGGGAGTCACATGTAGGTCGTGGCTTTCCTCTTGGACAGTGGAGATAGAGAATATTTCCATCATATGGACACTTCTAGCCTTTGACTTTCTTGAGGGAAGGGGCTCAGCTTTTCAATGCAGCATCTGCAGTGTCTAGCAGTGTCCAGCCTGTGGCAGATGCTCGAGAAGTTCCCCTTGAGGGACACCAAATTAAATCAGTGTGGGATTGGGGTCAGGAAAGCATGACCAAGGTGTGCCTGTCAAAGGAAGTTATGATCTTCTGAAGCTGGAGTGGCAGGAGGGAATGGGAGTGTGGCTGACAGAGGAGAAGGAGCCAAAACCAGCTCAGAAGTGGTCTTCTATCTAGTGGCATGTCCCCACCAGGGCACTGTAGGAGAATAGGTGCGTACTGGGGGGAGCAGGGAGAATGATGTCTGTTGCCCAGGAACCAGAGGACAACCTGGTTTGAGTGGCAGTTTGGATGAGAGCACGGAGGACTTTTGAAGTCAGGCTAAAAAACTTGGACTTTAGGGCACCCTGGTGGTTGATGCGACTGAATCCCACATGGCCAATTGTGTGGTTTAAGTCTGAACCTGGTGGCTTGGAAAAAACACCAGGCAAGTGTGTGCATATTCAAAATTCCAAGAGGAGAATGGAGGAGAAGGAATGGTGGCATGGCCATCCGCCATGGGATGGTCACTTTTGCCCTCATTGTATCTTCAGTTCATGTGTGTACCCTCTGACAAAATAAAAAAGAAAAAAAACAATAAGAGGTAAGCTTGGGCTATTTTACTGGGATTGAGAGCCTCTGGAAATTACTGTGGGAATGACAAGATTACAGGAGGAGTCAAAATCATTAACACTGGTCGTTAGATTTTAGGTCCCATAAATTAGGAAAGACAGTGTGAGCCTCCAACCTTTCTTGGTCCGATGTCCATCGGGTGAATAGAGGTTCCAGGTGGAGATCTACTCCTGCTGGGCAGCACAGATATGGTCACTGTTCCAATTCTGAAGCCTCATTTCCTGATTAATGCTTTGGCAGCCATGGTGTTTCATTGTTCATTATTCATGAATAGACTTAATTCTGCTCAAAGTTAAGGCTTAAATGCTGTGTAAATTAGGGCTTTAGAGGATGGTAGGGAAGTTGTCTGTATGACTTCAGAACTGCCCCCTTTTCTCTGGAAAAATCCTCTCTAAAACTTATGCCAAGACCTGGTAAGTGAGAAATGAAATGAGTTTTCATGATGCTAAAAAAAAAAAAAAAAAAAAAAAAAAAAAAAATTCTTTAAGAAATTGTCTTGGGACCAGCAGATGGCATAATGGTTACGTCACTGGACTCCCATGTATTTGACCGTGGTTCGAGTCCCAGACCTGGTGGCTTAAAACTCATATGAGTGCATGTGTGTGCATTCCCAAGATCCCGAGAGAGAATGGAGGAGAAGGGATTGTGGCACAGCCACCCCCCTGGGGGGCATGATTTCTCACTTTCTGTCTCTCTATCTTCTCTGTCTCTCTGGTGAGGGCACATGCTCTTTAGCAAAAATCTCTCTCTCTCTCTCAAAAAATAATAATAATAATAAAGAAACTATCTTGGGACCAGCAGACGGTGTAATGGTTCCATGGCTGGACTCCCACATAGTTAACTGTGGTTTGAGTCCCAGACCCGGCAGCTTAAAACTCACACCTTGGGACCAGCAGATGGAGTAATGGTTATGTTGCTGGACTCATATGTATCTGACCACAGTTTGAGTCCTAGACCCAGTGGCTTAAAACTCATGCCAGGTGCATATGTATGTGTGCCCCAAGTCCCTAGAGGAGATTGGAGGAGTAGAGATTGCAGTGTGGCCATCCCCCCTGGGGGGTGATTTTTCGCTTTCTGTCTCTCCGGTGAGCTCATATGCGCTATAGCAAAAATCTCTCTCTCCAAAAAGAGAGATTTGTGCATTTACATGTGTGCCCAAAATCCCAAGAGGAGAGTGGAGAAAAATGGATTGTGTCATGGCCATTACCCTGGGGGGGTGATTTTTCGCTTTCTGTCTTTCCATCTCTATGGCAAGTGCACGCACCCTATAGCAAAATATCTCTCTAAAAAACAAAGAAACTGCCTTTAGGGGGCCAGCAGATGACATACTGGTTACATTGCTGGAATGCCACATGGCTGACTGCAGTTCAAGTCCCAGATCTGGTGGCTTCAAATTCATATCAGGCACGTATGCGTGTGTATCCAAGATCTTGGGAGGAGAATGTAGGAGAAGAGATTGCAGCATGGCCATCCCCCCCAGGGGGTGACTTATCACTTTCCCTCTCACTGTGTCTGCCTCGCTTTCTCTTGTGAGCTCACATACCCTAAGGCAAAAACCTCTCCAAAAAAAGAAAAGAAAGAAACTGTCTTTATAAATGGTAGCCAATGGGGAAACCTCTAAAACAGAAAAAGGACTTTGTTTGGGACCAGCAGTTAGCGTAATGGTTATGTCGCTGGACTCCCACATAGTCGACCGCGGTTCCAGTCTCGAACCCGGTGGCTTAAACTCACGCTGGGCGCCTTGCGTGCCCAAGATCCCGAGAGGAGAATGGAAGAGAAGGGATTGCGATGTGGCCATCCCCTCTGGGGGGTGATTTCTCGCTATCTCTCTCTCTGTCTCTCTCTGTCTGTCTGGCGAGCGCACTCGCCCTATAGCAAAAAAAAACAAAAACAAAAAAACTAAAACCTCTCCAAAAAAAAATTAAAAATGTTAAAAAATTAAAAAATAAAATAAAAATAAATAAATAAAAAGGACTTTGTTTTTGGTGAAAAACATTACTTTTATATATTTTTTGCTATAAGGCAAATGCGCTCGCTGGAGACACAGAGAGAGAAAGAGAGGGAAAATGAGAAGTCACCGTCCAGTGGGGATGGGCACACCATAATCCCTTTTCTACCTTTCTTCTCTTGGAATTTTGGGCATACATGCACATGTACCTAGCGTGATTTTCAAGCTGCCAGGTCCAGGACTCGAACCACAAAGTTGGCCATGCAGGAGCCAGCCACCTTAATCTTCATGCCATCTGGTGGCCTGAAAAGCATAACTTTTAGATATGGAGCTGTTAGGCGTTATTCTCCCACAGTAACAGAACAAATAAGGGACAAAGATGGTGCATGATGCCAGGTTTCTATAGACTTATTCTGTTCCCTTGTACATGTACACACAAACGAACACACGTAGGCACGTGCACACACGACACCTCCAGCATGGACTGCACTCCTAATCCTCCAGCAGGACTTTTGCTTCTCTCAGTGTCAAAGGATTTGCTGGGGCCTGTGGGTTGAGTTGCTTGTCTCCACAAGGATCTATGCCATGGCCAAGGCAGGTGGGGTGAGCTCACTCACACCCAGGAGACAGTCATATAATTGTGCTGTGTGGAACTGCTGCCCTGTTGCATTTTCTAAGGTCTTAGGAATTGCGAATTCCACTTCTGGAGGACCACTTAGTCTTCTGTTCCTCTCTCTGTTGACAGTCTTCCTGAGGAAGCCACCAGCATGGCTTCCAGGGTCATGGGAGTGCCACCCTCCTTCTCTAGAACAGCCGTGTGGCCCCCATGGCTTGCATTTGCTGATCATCGCCGATACAAATGCCTCTTTCAGGCTCTGAACCATCCCAGCAGCAGTCCCAGTGAAAGAGGCACTTTCCTGGGTATGCTGTGACCATGACACTGTGCTGCCACTGGGGATTCAGAAGGGAGGCAGGGCCCCTGCCCTGGGAATGAGGTGACCAGGGGAGTAACACAGCTCAGAAGGGGAGATTGAGGGTGAGAGACAGAGGCAATGCCACTGAGTGGGGATGTGAGAGTGGGCGAAGAGCGAGCCGAGCCTGTCAGGATGAGGATGGAGCAGGTGGTACCTGGCTTCGGGCCTAGTAGCCTCTGGTTCTTCACTCTAGGGGGTTGTTGCCATCACCATATTTTCCTGCTGAATCCCCTGAGTAAAGGGCCAAGAGTGGGATTTGAACTCAAGTCTGTCAGAAGACATGGCTCCTCTGATACAAGGACGTGGGGGTGCAGGAGTGACAGGGCCCAGCACTCGCAGTGAGACACGGGTTCTCGTCCCACGCTCAGGAAGAATTAGACACGGACACAGAGAGTAGGTATAGCAAAGCGGGGAGTTTATTGAAGGAGAGGGAAGGAAAAACAGAGCTCCCGAGAAGAAGGAAGGGGTCTCAGAAAATGGGTTGCCAAGGGAGAACTGTGGCAAGGGCTTTTTATCTGGGTCTGAGGGGCCTTGTTCAGGCTTGTTCTAGGTGGGGCTCCTGCGCAGGTTCCCCTCACAGTGGGGAGGGGCACATGCTTGATGGGTCCAGTTATTTTCCTAATTTTGGAGTGGGTACGAAGGTCAGGAGATCCTTTTTCTACAAGTGTTACACTATAAAAACCATTATCTTATCCTCTTCCCGGAATTTGGTAGGGTTTGGAAAAGCCTTTGTTTTAGGCCTAGGTCATGCTGCCTAAGTCTGGGACAGAGCCCCTGCTACAAGAGGTCTCTCTGAACAAGCCGCAGAGCTGCTTTGTCTCTTAAAACAGCCATTCTGGGCCTTCACCCAAACCCTAGTTCTAGGGCCTCTGTCTCCTACCTCACTACCTTCTTCACTCAGTCACACTAGTTCACGCTGGAGGGGAGGGAGGGTGTTTCAGGCAGAGAAATGAGTGTGAAGAAAGGGATAGGGACTTGAAGCAGCCAAGTTCCAGAAAATATAAGGTATTCAGCACTGGGGAAGCCAAGTGTGCATGCATAGTGGAGACAAAGGTGCTGGGGTTTGGAGGACTCAGTTCTCTGACAGAAAATGCTTGCAGGTTCAGTGGTGGGGCAGCTGTTGGTCACAACTGGACTGCAATGACAGGATCCTCTTTGCTGATCTACTTTGCTAACTATCCCCCACACCCCCTCCGTTTTTATTTTTATTATTTTCTAAGAGAGATTTTTTGCTATAGGGCTCATGTGCTTGCCAGAGAGACAGAGAGAGAGAGAGCAAGAAATCAACCCTCTCCCCCCAGCCCCCCACAGGGATGGCCCCACTACAATCCTGTCTCCTCTGGGGATTTCGGGCATGCAAGCTCATGCCCCCAGAATGAGTTCAAGCCAGGACTCTAGCAGAAGTCAGAACTGTGGGAGTCCAACGACATAATCATTCTGCTGGCTGCTGGTCCCTCCACTCCTTTTTTTAATTGTTTTAAATCTCAGCTCGCTGGGGACTCAGGGCTTTTAATTAGCAGATTTATCTTTCACTCCTTAATCCACAGTGCATATATTTTGGGTCAAGCCTCCCTTCCCGTAGGCTCTGGCTTTATGAACTGTTGCTATGGGGTCTGGGGAGCCTGACTGGTGACCTTGATGTCTTTCTCATGCCCCAGGCTGCTGGGGCTCCAGTTTTTCAGCCCCTGGTCTGTAGGCTCCACTCTCCCCCAACCCCCCACCCCGCCCCTGGGTGGTAAAAAGGTTCACGTTTGGGAGATTCTTTGAGCGTGGTTGTAAGTATTTGGATTTTAATTTTAAAACTATTTTTACTGGAAAAGAAACGGGTGCATAGGGAAATAACCCAAATACAGAATAAGTAAAAATCCCTTTGCCCCCTCCCGCGGCTACCCGAATCCGAAGGCAGGGTAGGAGATCTGCCTCCTCCTTGGGGTCCTGGGACACAAGATTTCACCATCTAGACCGCTGCCCTACTCCGGGCGTCGGCCAGGCACCGGGACCCACCCTAAGCTCCCCCCCCCCCCCCCCGCTCCTCCTGGCGATTACGAGACTCGCGTGTGACCCAAAGGATGCGCCGAGGACGCTCAAGTGGTAGAAATCACGAATACCACAGATAACTTTTGAAAGAACCAGAGGCGAAGGACTGTATTTTATCTACATCTGCTCTTTGCTTTTTCCACTTAGTCGCGGGCCAGGGCGCTGGCTTTCCGGATGTACGGGTGCATGAGGTCCGCGGTCACGGACCCGCGTGCTGGGCACTGGGGTCAGTCCCAGCGCGTGATAGGGGCCAGCGGTGCAGCCCTCGCCGCCCGGCTCCGCCAAGGCGCGTCCCCCAGCTCGCCGAGTTGCCGGAACTTTCCCGGGCACTAGCGTGCGGGACAGCGGCGGGTTCCTCTCTGCACAGTTCCTTTCCGTTTTGGGGTCGCGAGTCGCGGCGAGAGAATCCGCGGAAAGCGAACATGTAGAGCGGGTAGGCAGGGCACCGGGCCCGCGTGAGGGCCAACCTGCACCCCGCCCGCCCGCACCCCACGCGCCCCGCCGTGCCCGGGCGCGCCCGCCCAGCCCCCGCCGCGGGCGGTCCGCAGTCCAGCAGCCCGCCCTCCCCCCATCCGGCCGGCCCCCCTCCTGGGCGCCGTGCCCGTCGCTAAGGCAGCCCTCGTCACCGCCGGGAGGCCAATGGGCTGGGCCGCACGGCCGCGCGCACTCGCACCCGCTGCTCTCCAAGCCCTCCCGCACTCGCCCCGGAGCAGCTCTCCAGCCCCGGCCCAGCCCGTCGCTGTTGCCGTCGGAGCCGCCATGCAGTCCCCGCGCGCCGCGCTTCTTCCGCTGCTGCTGCTGCTGGCGGCGCCCGCCTCGGCGCAGCAGTCCCGGGCCGGCCGCTCAGCACCCGCCGCCACCGGGCCAGTCGCCGGGTGTCCCGAGCGCTGCGAGCCGGCGCGCTGCGCCCCGCCGCCGACTAACTGCGAGGGAGGCCGGGTCCGCGACGCGTGCGGCTGCTGCGAAGTGTGCGGCGCCCCCGAGGGCGCAGCCTGCGGCCTGCAGGAGGGGCCGTGCGGTGAGGGGCTGCAGTGCGTGGTGCCCTTTGGGGTGCCCGCCTCGGCCACCGTGCGGCGGCGCTCTCAGGCCGGCCTCTGCGTGTGTGCCAGCAGCGAGCCAGTGTGCGGTAGCGACGCCAACACTTATGCCAACCTGTGCCAGCTGCGCGCCGCCAGCCGCCGCTCCGAGAGGCAGCACCAGCCGCCCGTCATCGTCCTGCAGCGCGGCGCCTGCGGCCAAGGTACCCCTCGCGCTTCCCTCCTGGCGGCTCCCAAACCTCTGCACCCCAGCCCTGACCTGCCCCGGTGAGACGGGCAGGCAAAACGAGAGGCAGCAAGACTTGGCGGTGTGTGAAGGGCACACACGCCGGGAAAGGGTTCGGGACTCCGACGTGGAGTCTTTGAGCTTCCGCGGACTTAGCTTTGCGCCCGTGGGAGGATCGATTTTGCGCGTGGCGGGTGCTTAGCGCACTCTGTCCCACAGCTTGGAGCCAGGGTGAATGGGGGTCCGCTTTGCTGGTGGGTGCTGGGTACCACGCGGAGAGCCACACTGCGCCGGGGACGCCGAGACCAGTGAGACAGGAATGTGGGCATAAAGGGAGAAGTTCTGGATTGGGAAGGACGCCTTGTGCTGAGCGGCTCTGGGACCGCAAGAACTCATTTCTGTCCCCTTACTGCTTTCCACTTCTCCGCTCTCCCGCCTTTGAAATTAGCCATGCATTAATTTTATCATGGATTTTCTCCAAGAAAACTTCAACTTGTTTGGAAAGAAACGGTATTGTCTGTCCCATTCTGCATTTTCCCCAGGTGCTCTCCCGGTGTCCCCAGACCTCGCCCCCGGGGCAGGGACCGGTTTCGTAAGGCAGGCGTTTCGGCTGCCTGTCTCGCTGCCTTTGTTTTGAACCAACCCTACAAAAAATGAAAGTGCCTCTTGTTGAGTAAGCTCGAAAGGGCTTTGGTTCATGAAATCTGGAGAGGCAAAAAACGGACCCGATTTGGGATGAGGGCAAAGTGTACCCCTTCTTTTTCCTCTTGCATCTTTTTGTATCAAGACCCCATTCTGGCAGGAGAGGTGCTGGAAATGGGGTGGAGTGGTATGGAGAAATGTCTAAGTCTCACGAGACCTTCAGGGAGATGCTTTTGGTCTCCAGGCAGAGAGGCTATGAGGAAAAAGTACGGGGTTAGCCTGGGCCGGTCCCGTGGTGTAGGGACCCGCCGCAGTGCTTGGCAGTGCACTTGGCCGCAGCCATTAGGTTGCTCCCCCACCCAGCGCCGCGACCTCGGCAGAGCAGTGTGTGGAGGGACAGAATAGGAGAGCCCGGTGCAGAGTGGCTGGCCTGGATTTTTACTGAAACGAGTATGGGCTAGCGTGACCAACTAGGGTCTGGCACAGTTCGGCTTTCAGGAGAAGGAAGATACCAGAGTGGTGGGGAGTGGGGTAGCGGAGATTGTGTATTCCACGAATCCAGCGCAGGGCTTGCTGGCTCAGCCCTCAGCATACTACTCCAGCCTGTTTATTTAGAGAGAAGTGATCCTGGAGAAAAGTGATCCAGCAGAGACTCAGGAATGAGCAGGAGGCTGACACACCGACTGAGTGCGCAGTCTGTGTGCCAGGCGTGTTATCTGTGTGACTTCCTTCAGTCCAAATGCCTCGAGAGCTGCTAGGGTCTGCTCTCAGTCTTGTTATAGTGGAGCTGGGATGAAAATGTCACCCAAGGTCGCTCAGCCTAATTCAGAGCCAGCCAGGGCTTAACTTCACCACTGGGAAGTCCCAGGTGGAGTAGAAACAGTGAGCAAAGTTTTAGGCTCCCTTGGGAGGTGTTCCTATGCCTGGGGGCCATGGGGGAGGGCAGCAGGAGTGATCCAGGCTGGTGGTCGAGAGTCCCAGGGCTGAAGTGCATAGAGACTGAGCCATGTACTCAGATGTCCTTGAACCGGGGCAGCTCCAGGAAAGCCTGGTGTTCTGCTGGAGAGCCGAAGGCATCAGGGTGGGGCATTTAGGTTACTGCAATAATCTGAGTCCAAGGTGACGACATTAAAAAAGCGTATTTTCGTCAAAAATAAACCAGCTGTTACTGTTTGTGGTCTCACTGCCAGGGTCCTGAGTTACTGGCACCACGCGAGCCGCCTAATTTATTGCCAGTGAGACGAGTCACTTAAGGAGCTTTGGAGTTGGCAGAGTCCTTAATAATTGGCAGGGCTGGGTGGCTGTGGGGAGAGAAACAGGTCTCCCATTGGCCTTCAGGACCACACCTGGCCCCTGAGCGTGCCAGTCAGGGGACTGTGGTGGGGGGATGAGCATGGGGTGGCCTCGAATGGAGAGACAGAGAGGGTGCCATGCTGTTCTTATCCTTCTCTCCTCCTTCTGCAAATATTTGTTGAGTTCTGCAGTGTGTCTGACACTGTTTGTCTGTCTGTCTGCTTGGCACACGGGAGGTACCTGATAGATACGTGGGTGGATGAGTGACTGAAGAAATGAATGAATGAAGAAACAGGAGGTACATAAAATACACAGTTATCTTTCCTGATTGAAGGTGTGGCTTTGCTGCATCCCTTTCACCTGGTCCAGCACTCCACTCTTGACTTCTTGGAGTTATCTCTGAGGACAAGAGCCCGGGAGCCAACAGACTTCATTCAGTCCAAACCCTGCCCAGTCATTGCTCAGCAGCTGGGTGCCCTCGGGCAGGTCACTTGACGTCATTGTTAAATGAGGTGAATTGGCTGCCTACTCTGGCTCCAAGTTCTGGCAGGAAAGCTGTTAGCCGGGAAGAGGTGGGGAGGGACATGTGGAGGAGGTGCCATCTGACTAGAGACCTGAAGTTGGAGCAAGTTGTGTGAAGATGTGGGGAAAGAGCGCCTGAGGCAGGAGAGGGCTCTGGGATTTCAAAGATCATAAGGAGAGTTTGTCTGGAGCAGAGCGTGCCAGGAGAAGAGAGGTAGGGAATGCCATCAGTCAGAGGCCTCCAGGCAGATGGGCAGCACTTTGGGGTCACGGTTGCTCTTTGTATGACAAAATGTGTCGCCATTCAAAAGAAAGCACTTTTACATGTAAGCCGTTTAATGAAGACTTCAGAGAACACCTCAATTGTAGTTCTAGAAAGGAAGACAAATTGGCTACTTAATCAGTGCTGCTGTTGGGGTTTGGATGGGAAATGGTACAATTCTATCAGAGAAAAAAACCTGCCATCTCTTGCTCTACTGGTCAAGAGATGAAAGGAAGGAAGGAAAGAAATAGCAATTAATAATAGGATAATAATAATATTAATAACAAGGGCTGACATACTTTGCACTTACTCCATGCCAGGTATATATTGACTCACTGGTGTGTGCTGAAATCCTCTCCGGGTCACAGCTGAGAAATAGTCACAGAGCGGTATCTTGCACAGGACTCGAACCCATGCGTGTGGTCATATTCATAACTACTTTTCTGTGCTGTTGTCAGGGCAACAGAGATTATAGGCCAATCCCAGCTAAGCAGCTGCTAATAGCTGAAATAAACCGTGCTCCAGATGGCCAGGGCCTTAAGGTGAAAGAGAGGACAGGTCACGGCTCTCGGTAGACACAGGAGCCTGAGGACAAGGCTGGCTCCACTGCCTTCAGTGCAACCCTTGCGTAAGAAAAGGGAGAAGACAGGGCTGTGACAGATGTTTGCAGATCAGAGTCTCAACCCCAAACTGCTCTTGAGGTGGGAAACACCCTTTCCGATCTCTGAGCATTCCCAAACAGGACTGTGCAGCGATGCAGCCCTTTAGTCAAAATGACAGAAAGCTAGAAAAAAAAGAGCTGAAAAAAGCTCTCCAAATATTGGGTCGTTGGAAAAGTAATGATGTATTTTTCTGTTTTTCTATGCAAAAATGTGTCCTGACTTTTCAGATGACCCAGTAGTAGAAACCTACTGTTTTTTCTCCTTGTACATACTCCAAGAAAGCTCACCCTCCCCTGGACAGCCACGGTGGGGGCTTAGGAATTCCTCAGTGAGATTTTCAGGATCACCTGGTCTTAGTCTCAGTCCAGCGCCTAAGCAGTCAGAGGCCGGATATGTCTTTTTGGTGAAGAACCACTGGCTTGGATGGTTGTTTTACTTCTTGGAGTTTGGAGCTGTTTGTAAAATCTACTTTATTGAGGTAGTTCTTTTATGAGGGTCTGGTACAAATAATCATTGTTAACTGTGCCAGGCACTGTGGTGAGCTGGGAGACTGCGTTGAACAATGTGAAGTTTTTGCCCCCAGGGAGCTTATAGTTAATACAATGGAGGAGCTATGAGGGGACTTCAAAAAGCTTGAGGGAAAAATAGGATTAAAGTACAAATTTATTTTGGTGCAAAAATATTAAATGTGTGCGTAGTGTTTTTATGATATTAGGTTGTTGTGAAACTCATGATGTACTTTCCTATGTTTTTCTATGCAAAAATGTGTCATGACTTTCCCAACAACACCATGTGTATTTTCCATGAACTTCTTTTTTTTTTTTTTTAATTTGATTTTAGAGATTTTTGCTATAGGGCACATGTGCTCCTCGGAGAGGCAGAAAGTGAGAAATCACTGCCCGAGGTAAGGTCATGCTGCAATCCCTTCTCCATTCTCCTCTCAGGATTTTGGGCACATATGCACATGTGCCTGGTGTAAGTTTCAAGCTGCCGGTTCTGGGACTTGAACTGCAGTCTGTCATATGGGGGTCTAGTGCCTTAATCACTATACCACTTGCTGGTCCCTTGAACATTCTTGAAGACTCCCATGTATAATTATCCCTTACCTGTGGTCCATTGTTGCGTCATTTTTACTGTGGGCAATTTATGTATACCTTTTGTAACTTTAACAAAGAAAAACTAGTCGTGGGGGGCGACCTGAGCTTCATCTTAGAGCAGAGTTGATGGAAATAGTCCCAAATCTCTAGTCATTCAAAACTTGGAAACTCTAGGGCCTTCTGAGTAGTTTAAAGATTTTGCTCATTCTGGCTGTTATGGTTATCTTCTTTCATTGCTCTGTTGGATTTGTTAGAGTTAAAATATTAAGGCTTCATAAAATTAGTAAGTTTACAAGATCAAAAGCCAAGCGTTGGAGTTACCTTCATTTCATCCAGGGAGCTGTAAATAGGCTGCATTAGAGCTTAAAATAACTGCGTGCAGTAAGCGATTATGGGACCGTGAGCTCACTGTGGTCTGAAGCCTGACAGTCTCAGGACTGCAGGGCTGGATTCTGGGTCCGGTTTGGGAGTTGTATGATTCTGGACAAGTTTCGTGCCTTGGATTCAGAAATCAGACTTTCCATGAGCTTATATTTCAAGTGAATAAATAGGTCTGGTCAGGCTTAATTTGGAGAAGAAATTAAGCTTGGCAGTGTTTGAGAGTTCCTTGGAAGGCCAACTGGAGTAGAAGGGCCAGAGGACTAACAGCTGTCCCTGGACTCTCCTCGGCTGTTACCTGACCAGGTGACCAGCCACCTGGTCTTTTCTAGTTAGAATGGACTATGATTCTTTTAAGAAAACCAGCATCTGAAGGGGTTGTAGTCACCTTGTCCCTATTTTTAAGGCTGAGGTGACTAATTTAAGAGTTACTTCTTTTTTATTTTTATTTAAAGTTTGTTTAATTTGGACTTCCATGAGAAAGACAGTGAGAGTGAGTGAGTATGCCAGAGAGACAGGTACTCCCAACAGAGTCTTCATGATGAAATCTACTCCTTGCTTCAGCTAGCCCTGAATCATGGGCACGAATATGTGGTGTGTTCAGGAAGGCCTCCAGATGTGAACTTGGAACCTTCCCATGTAGGTCAGCCTTGCAAAGCAGTATGTTACTGCTGTCCTCCATTTGGCCCCAGAGTTACTTCTTTTTCTTAAATCTTTTCCTTCCTTCCCTCCTTCTTTCCTTTCCTCCCTCCCTCCCTCCCTCCCTCCCTCCTTCTTTCCTTCTTTCCTTCCTTCCTTCCTTCCTTCCTTCCTTCCTTCCTTCCTTCCTTCCTTCCTTCCTTCCTTCTCTTCCTCCCTTGTTCCTTCCACCACCTCTCTTTTAAAGACAAGATGTTCACAAATTGTGATCCTTCTGCCTCCACTTCCTGAGTAGCTGGGATTACAGGCCCAGACCACCATATCTGGCTTTTAGGGTGGGCCAAGAATGTGGGCCGCCCATGTCACCTTAGTCTGTTCAAGAGCAGTGTAAGATCCCACATGCTAAAGTGGCTGGGCCTTTCTGAAATTATTGATGGTTAAAGCCATGGCTGGCATTAAATGGAGGAGGTGATCCATCTTGAACCTGTTTCCCCCACCCCAGAGGGTGCATCTGTTTGCCAGAGGCAGAGAGACAGGAAGAAAGCACCCCCTATGGGACGTGGTCATGCCACTATCTGTTCTCCTCCATTTCTCCACCCTTTTGGGATTTTGGGCACACATGCACAAGCTCTCAGTGAGTTTTTCTTTCTTCTTTTCTTTTTTCAAAGAACTATTTAATTTTTTTATTTATTTATTTATTTATTTATTTATTTATTTATTTATACCACAGAGGGACAGGGCAAGAGAGAGAGAGAGAGAACAAGCAAGCTGCCAGGTCCGGGACTTGAACCACAGTCAGCCATGTGGGAGTCCAGTGCCCTTAACCACCATACCACCTGCTGCCCCCCCAGTGAGTTTTTTAAGCCACCACACTGAGAATCAAATGGCAATTGGCCATGTGGGATTTAGTTCCCAATGCGCAGCAACTAACCACTATGCTATGGGCCTGGTGTAAGCCTGGTTTTCTTTTTTACCTCTTAAAGTTTTTTTTTTTTTTTTTTTTTTTTTTTTTTTTTTTGCCTTAGGGTGCATGTGCTCCATAAACACAGTGAGAGGGCAAGTGAGAAATCACTCCCTAGGGGGATGGCCATGCCGCAATCCCCTCTCTTCCATTCTCCTGGAATTTTGGGCATGCATGCATGCATACACTTTGAAGCCACTGGGTCAGGACTAGAGTTGTGGTTGGTCATGTGGGAATCTGGTGACATAACTGCTATGCCATCTGCTGGTCCCAGCCCAGTTTACTTTTTTTTTTTTTTTTTTTTAAAGAGGTTTTTGTTATAGGGTGCTTGAGCGTGGCAGAAAGACAGAGAGAGATAGAGAGACAGAAAGTGAGAAATCACCCCCCAGGGCGGAAGGCCACTCCGCAATCCCTTCTCCTCTATTCTCCTCTTAGGATCTTGGGCACACACACACACGTGCCCGGCGTGAGTTTAAGCCCCTGGGCCAGGATTCGAACCGTGGTTGACTACATGGGAGTCCAGCGACATAGCCATTATGCCAACTGCTGGTCCGCAGCCCGGTTTTCTTGTACATCAGCG
The DNA here is from genome assembly GCA_026018925.1 of Tupaia tana. Taxonomy (NCBI): domain Eukaryota; kingdom Metazoa; phylum Chordata; class Mammalia; order Scandentia; family Tupaiidae; genus Tupaia; species Tupaia tana. Next base: position 33,433,693 of record JAKSZU010000010.1, read on the forward strand.
TTGTGCTTTTTGCTGCAAGTCTGTGGGAAACTATGGGGGAGACATGCTCACCCCCAAGAGACGTGCTTCAGTGCATTTGGCATTCCTTGCTCCTTCCCAGAGGACCCAAGGCTAGTCTGCCTCTGGGTTCATGGGAGTGAGATTACACCACTGAGCTGTTTGTTCTTTCCCTTTTCTACTTCTCTCTAATGAACTAAAGAAAGAAAGACAAGAACAGAAAAGATTCTGTCAACAGAGAAACTAAGAAGTAAATGTACATTCCGAACGCCTTTCCAAAAGGTTCCCAGGAGGGTTAGGGAAGTTGGTGTGGCTCAGTCCTGCTGGGCATGGAGCCATGGCAGGGGGAGGACCTTAACCAGGACAACATACCTCAGGACAGAGGTGAGTGGCAATGAAGAGGCATGTCTATTGCTGCTGGAAGGGTGCAGATGCAGCTTTTGGAATCAATGATGTTCCATTTCTAAATCCATTTGGAGTATTTCTTGAACACCTACTGTGTATTTAGAGGTGAGCAAGACTCAGTACCCTTGATGTCCAGGTGATACCCAGCTGAAGGGCTGAGTTTCTAGAGTAAGGGCACCATTTTCTTGTTGTGTCACTCTTCGGCTGAGGCTACATTTCTAGGTCTCATCTCCTTATCAGTAAAATAACAGTAGAAATCATAATGTAAACATATATCCCTCATAAGGTTGTGGAGGGGTGGAAAGCCCCATTATATGATGTGCTTAGCACTGTGCCTGCTGCCCTACTAGAACTCAGTCATATAAACCATCTTCAGCATCATCGAGGCTCTGGCAGGAAGCTGGCTCAGTGGGAGAAGAGCTGGAATGGTTTTGCTTCTCTGGGGATGAGGTGGATGGACAGGTTAGGAAGACTTCACAGAGCAGGAGAGCGATGCGGGGCACATCTCCTGGAGGCTGACTCGGAAGTTGCTCATTAATATGTTGGAAAAGGGAGAGGAGGTTCCTGGGCAAAGGGAGTCTGAAACTGCCTTGCCGGTTGCCCTCCAATGGAAACCTGCTATCATTGCCTGTATCATCTGAGAGGCGTGGGACTTCTCTTAAGCTGCATGTCTGGAACACCTAGGACTTTTATACTTGTCATCTGGTTAACCCTCCTTGAAGTGAGTGACACCCGGGAGATGGCAGTTTATAGAAGCCTTGGGGCCTTCTTGAACGATGCTTGGTTTGTTTTCCATGCTCTGGGATTCCTGACAAAGAGATTTGTCATGTTTTGGGACCAGCAGTTAGCGTAATGGCTATGTCGCTGGACTCCCACGTAGTCGACGGCGGTTCGTGTCCCGGACCCGGTGGCTTAAAACTCACGCCGGGCGCGTGTGCGTGTGTGCCCAAGATCCCAGGAGGAGAATGGAGGAGAAGGGATTGCGGCGTGCCCATCTGCCCTGGGGGGTGATTTCTCGCTTTCTGTCTCTCTCTGTCTGTCTGTCTTGCGAGCACACACGCCCTATAGCAAAAACCTCTCCAAAAAAGAAAATAAATAAATAAAGAGATTGTCATGTTTTAATTTAAAAAAAAAAAGTGGTTTGGTAGTCCATGGATACCCTGTTATTTATTCTAGGATCCTAGGACAAATTGTCAAGTAAGCGTATTTCATAAAAATAATCTTTTGCACCATCATGGGACAGCAGCTGGTCTCTCACCACAGGATAATAATCATGGCTCCTTGTGTACATGAAGGTCTCGGAGAGCATATTATTGTGGTTGGAATTTCTGATAATTTCTAAATTTGAATAATCCCTGTCTTAATGAGTCAGAGCCCTTATGCAATATTTTCAAACCTCGGGGACATCTTTTACATTAGTTGTGCAATACGAATCTCCAGAGGCTGGTAGGTCTGTCTGTGTGATGAGCTGTCTTTTTCTCAGTCTGGTGAGATTTGCAGTAGATTTGCAGTATCTAGTCTTGAGCAAGATGTTACGGGATCATTCAGCACTTGAGTCATTTCACACCCCGTGACTAAAAAGAGTTCCCTCTTTGGTTCCAGTATTCTAAGTGGTGGTCACTGTGTAGAAGGGATGGATGGACACAGAATTCTGCCAGGTGGTGTTACCCAGGCAGATGGCTGCCAACTGGACACAGGATAGAGAAGGCTTTGCATTCAGTGCTCACATCTGCTTTTCTCCAGCACAGAGAAAACTGCCTGGGGAATAGGTGACTGCATTCCTGGATGGTTAGCGTGGTAGGAAACATCACTAAACTGAACAATGACCTAAAGGGTTACTGCCACTGGGTGCCTTCTGGAAGCTAGGCACTGGGCTAACTGTGTGCAGGGCCTTGCCTTGTTCTTCTCTCATAGCCACCAGGGAGGTAGGGCCATTATCCCTACAACCCAGCAGAAGAAATAAATGAAGCTGAATTATTTAGAACTGATTCATGGCCAACTGATAGGAGGAGGCAGAGCCACAATTTGAACCCTAATGTGTCTGTCTCACTTTTAAACTATTCTTGAGACTTTGACCAAGTGTTATTATTATATTTTTTTGGAGAGGTTTTTGCTATAGGGCACATGCGCTCTCTAGAAAGACAGAGAGAGAAAGAGAGATAAAAAGCAAGAAATCACCCCCAAGGGGGATGGCCACACCGCAATCCCTTCTCCTCCATTTTTTTCTCGGGATCTTGGGCACGCACGCACACGTGCCCAGTGTGAGTTTAAGCCACCAGGTCTGGGACTCGAACTGTGGCCCACTACCTGGAAATCCAGTGACATAGCCATTATACCAGCTGCTGGTCTGACTAAGTGTTATTTAGAAGTGTCTTATTTAATCTCCAGATTATTTGGGTTCTCTCCAGCTGTTTTGCTGTTATAAATTTCTTGTTTAGTTTTGTCATAGTCATATAATATACTTAGTATGATTTCTATTCTCTTAAATTTGTTAGTGTGTTTTCTGGTCTGTCCTAGTGAGTGCCTTGTGTGGCGTGAGAAGAATGTTTTCTGTTCTTATTGGTTAGGGGTTCTATAAACCTCATTTAGATCTAATGAATTAATAGTGCTGTTTAGGTCAATTATGCACATATAGATATTCTGCCTTATCGTCTGTCATGTCCTAAAAAAGTCTTGCTGAGGCCTCCTGAGTCTTTTCTAAAACCCTGCTATCTCCATGAGGGACCACCATTGTTAGGAAGCCTGGTTTCCTCCCTGATTTGGACCTTTTAGATGAGTTACTAAGTCCCTTCAGTCTCAGTTTTCTCATCATCTACAACACAGAGACCATGAGGTTACTCAGGGGACATTAGCAGGCGGCTGTGAGGGTCTGAGGTAACAGGTATGAAGGAGCTTTGTCAACTGGGAGTAGTGAAGCATGGAAGTTATATGGGATTAAGACCTCTCGCTGGCAATTCCTGACTTTCAGGGCTCCTAGTAAAGCCAGCACCAAGAACAATGGAGCAGAAAAACTGGAAAAGTAAGATGCTTTCTGGGGTCATGGCCTGGGTCTCCTGTGGAGCTGTCGGAGACCCTTGTCCCATTGAGACGTTATTGCTCTTGGCCAGGTTGAGTGGATTGGACCCTCTTTTTCAAAGAGGCCAAAGGCAGAGTTCAGTACCCTCATCTGTAAGGGCAGAATGCTTTGGTCCAAACGCAGGCATCCCTGATGATACCCAGTGCACAGCCAGCTCTTGTGCCTGCATCGTGGGAAGCATGTGGTCCTCACTGAGGCTGTGGGCTGCATTCTAGCCCTCTCCTCAGGCAGATTTTCTGCTTAAGGTTTGCTGGTCAAAAAAATGGCCATGGGAACCAGCAGTTAGCGTAATGGCTATGTCGCTGGACTCCCACGTAGTCGACCGCGGTTCGCGTCTCGGACCCGGTGGCTTACAACTCACGCCGGGCGCGTGTGCGTACGTGCCCAAGATCCCGAGAGGAGAATGGAGGAGAAGGGATTGCGGCGTGACCATGCCCCCTGGGGGGTGATTTCTCGCTTTCTGTCTCTATGTCTCTCTCTGTCTGTCTGGCGAGCGCACGCGCCCTATAGCGGAAAACCTCTCCAAAAAAAAAAAAAAAAAAAAAAATGGCCTGAGCTGAGGTTCCTTAGATCTTAGCCTGACATTTCTCCACCATTTCACATTTTCGGCTCTGAAAAATGTACCCCAGAATGGTTCAGCCTTCATTAGAAAATAAAAATAAAAAAACAATAGGAAAACTCTGACAATAGCACAGGAGATACAAGGAGGACAGGGATTAGAGATAATCTGGAAAGGACCCAGATGTGTTGATATTGTTCTGTCTCTGGGTTTCTGTCATACTTCCCATTTACGGTCCCTTGGAAAACATATCATTGGCCAACAATATAATTCTTTCATCCTCTGAAAATTATCATTCAGCTCTCCCCTTCCACAACCTGTCTCTAACCACATCAGCATCCCATTTCATATTTTCTGGGATCTTATGGATGAGGACACCTTCTCTGCAGAGACCTTGGCGGCTAAAGCCACCAATCACTTTAGAGAGGATGGAATCCCAGAGCATGAAACCTGAGGGTGGAAGGTCCTTGCAGATCCTATAACTCAACCCTTCACATTACAGACAGGGAGACTGAGGCCCCAGTGGAACAGGACCCTTGCAACCTGCATGGCTCATCAGTAAGGAGCCACTGTGGAGTCTGTTTGTCCTGAGCCCCAGGGCAGAATTCTTGAGCTTTTCCATCTCACCATGTCTTCCTGATGGAGCAGTTAGGTGTTAGGGGAGTGGCCAGGGTCCGTGGGACTTGAGAAACAGTGAGTGATTTCACTTAGTCATCATTTTCAAAATGATGTTGAAGATTTTTTTTTCCCTAAAAAATAATCCCCACGGGTTGGCAGATGACTAAAAACTGTCCATATGATGACTGACTTCTCCCTTTAAGAGTTACAAGCACACACAAGTGCCCTGGAATGATAATTACAGTGCTCTTGCTGACGGGAAAAGAACCATTCTAAATGTCATGGTGGACATGTTGATGAATCAGGGCTGAGATACCTCAATGCCTTTCAAGCTGTGGTTGTGATTTTCTTTGGGATGAACATACCAAGTTTTTCCTCTCTTAGTGCAAAAGCTCTTCTTAGTCCTCCCCCTTCCATGCTATTTAGACAGCATGGAAAGTGCATTCATATATTTGAGGAAATACTGTTCTACATCAGTTCTTAAAAGTTATAAATGTAATTTATCACATCAAAAATAAAGAAGAAAAACGTTTCATGATTTCACTATCACCATTATTACAGCAGCGTCATCATTTCTGTCCCAAGCAGTACTACTATTTAGTTAAGTCTTCCTCTATTTATGTCCTTTGGGGCCATAGTTGCTATTGCAAACAGTACTTAGATGACCATTTTCTTGATTATGGTTATTTCAGCATCTAGGATTATTCCCTTAGGATAGATACTAAGAAGTATAATAACTTGATAAAGAATATGGATTTTTAAAAATATTGCCAAGTATTTTCTGGTGGGGTTGCAGCAATATTTGTTGCCATCAGCTATAGAATTTCAACCTCTGAAGTCACTGAAAGTCAAAAAGAAATTCTTCCAAAAGACATTCTTCAGGATAAATGGAAGAAGATGGTACCTAACCAGGGTTTCTGCTTGATTGGTGGTTTCCCTTCTCAGTCTTTGTCTTTTTTTTTTTTTTTTTTTTTTTTTTTTTTTTTTTTTTTCCTGTAGGGCACATGCATTCACTGGGGAGAGAGAAAAAGTGAGAAATCATCCGTGGGTGGGGTGGTGGTGGTGATGCTGCAGTCCCTTCTCCTTTATTCTCCTCTCGGGTCTTTGGGCATGCGCAGATAATCATCAACCTTGTAGGCCCTTGCAATCGGGCATGTGGGATCCAGCTGCCTTAACCTCCTCTCCACTTGCTGGCCCTCCCTTCTTTGTCTTATAAATTACTTTAATTCTCAGGTTGTTTTTTCAACATTAAATTTTGTTTTCTTCTTCTTCTTCTTTTTTTTTTTTTTTACACTTAGTTACTGTACATATTTACAGCATGCAAAATGAACCTTCCCAGCATGAATATACTGCATATTAGTCCTGTCAAAGGTATTACCATACATACCGTCATCTACAGGTTGATCGTTTTAACAGTTGAGCAAAGTTTGGGGGTAAAATGAGCACTTGTAACATTTAGTTTTACCTGGGGATTATTGAGTTGTGGTCACAGACTGTCCTGGAAGAGCTCCTGTGGCTGTCAGGTCCTCTGGTTAAACACTTGTGTTTTAGGTGAGGAGCCTGGGACCTGCAAGGGGACATGATGACTTGAGGTCACAAGTCAAAATATGACAAAGAGCCTGAGTCCCTGGATGTCCAACCCAGCGCTCAACACACTGGGCCTCCCAAATGTAGGTCTGTCCAGGGTACGAGCCAGACTTTTTATTTGTTTAACAAGTGAAAAATGTGTTTATTTAACTGTTTTGTGTACGTAAAAGTGTAACATGAGCCACATGTGTAAAATTCAAGTTTCTAGTAGTCACTTTACAAAACTAAAAAGAAACAAGTCATATATTTAAAAGAATAATTTATTTAACCTTATTAATTATTATTAGTATTTTAACTTGTTGTAGGGTATGTGTGCTCACCAGAGAGAGATAGAGAATGTGAAAAAGAAAGCCACCAGGTCCAGGATTCAAACCATGGTTGACTGTGTGGGAGTCCAGCCCCTTAACCACCATGCCACCTGCTGGCCCCCTTCTTTTCTTTTTTAAAACCAGTTTTATTGAGATATCATTCACATACTGTAAACTTTATGCTTTACTTTAAGATTTTGCCATAGGGTGTCTGTGTTTACTAGGGAGAAACAAAGGAAAAAAGAGAGAGAGAAAGTGAGAAACACTCCGTGGAGGGAATGGCTACACTGCAATCCCTACTTCCCCATTCTCCTCTCAGAATTCTCCTCCACTCATACATGCCCAGTGTGTTTTTCAAGCCATTAGGTCCAGGACTGAACCACTCAGTCAACCATGTGGCTCCAGCTGCCTTAACCATCACTCTACCTGTTGGCCTCCTTTATGTTTTTAAAGTATATTCAGTGTTTCTGTTTGTTCGTAGACTCATGCGCCTATCATCACTAATTCCAGAACATTTTCATCACCGCCAAAGAGACCAGTACACATTAGTAGTCACCGCATACTTCCAACCACAAATCTGCTGTGTTTCTATGAATTTGCCTATTCTTTTTTTTTTTTTTTTTTTTTTTTTGCTATAGGGCATGCGCGCTCGCCAGAAAGACAGAGACAGACAGAAAGTGAGAAATCACCCCCTGGGGGGATGGCCATGCCGCAATCCCTTCTCCTCCATTCTCCTCTCGGGATCTTGGGCACGCACGTACATGCACCCAGTGTGAGTTTAAGCCACTGGGTCCAGGACTCAAACCACAGTCGACTACATGGGAGTCCAGCAGCATAGCCATTACGCTAATTGCTGGTCCCTTTGCCTGTTCTTGACATTCGATATAAATGGAATCAAACAACGTGTGGACTGGCTTCTCTCACGTAGCATGGTATTTTCAAGTTCATCCACATGGTAGCACGCGCCAGTACTTCATTCTATTTTATGAATGAAAAATATCCTTTCATATGGATATAGAAAGACCAGACTTCTATTTTATCATCTGTCCCTAATGGGATATCCTAGTCCCAGCCCCAAAAGTCCCTTTGAAAGTGACTAAATTGCTTAGGTGGTACTTGCTCGTTCTATTGGGAGAGACTGGAGCATGTGACGTGAGAAGCCAGTATTAAAAATGTTCTATATCGTTGGAAATTAAACACCAAAAGAAAAACATTAGGAAATGCATTTTTCAGATTTGTTAGATCATATAACTTTGTTTTGGGAGCTGGAAAGGATGTCGGAAATGGTCTTAACCTACTCGCTCATCTTACTGACATGGTACTTGAGGCCCAGAAGTGGCTTCTTTTGGGACCCAGGGCCCACTTTTCACTTCTTACTGGAGCCAGTGTTTCCTTGTGGAGTCTGTGTCAGTCTTAGAGTTCCTCTCCTCTTCCACCTATTTCAAGGATAGCAGCTCTTTAGCAGAAGGGTACTGAGTCCCCTCAGGAAGAACTGACCTCTTTCTGGATGGAGGGGCTTGTCCACCACCCTCTCCCTCCGGTAGATCTCCCGCTGCCGGAGGCTGGAGCATTCAGGGGGCTGAGCTGCCAGGCTCCAGACACAACAATCAGAGGAGTCGGGCAGGAAGAGAGCCCAGAAATCTGCGAAGGTCAGGACCGGAGCCAGATGCTTATCAAGAGGAAAGTTAATAGTGTTTTTGTGAACTGAGCAGTCAGCTGTTTCCCTGAAGATAATAATAGACACATCATGTTGGGTATTCAGGAGACTTCTGAAAGAAAAAAGAAGCTTGTGGTGGAATGTATTGGAAACTTTTTTCCTAATACATAATATAGGCCAGAACATATCTGCTGCAGCAATACTGACCAGACCCAAGCATTCATCCTGGGGGTGCAATTAAGTTTTTTGTTTTTTTTTTTAACCAATGAGACTGAAAAATGATGTTTGGTGACAGGCACCTTTACACATAGACACATTGTTCTGGAAAAGGCACCTTTTCCCATTGAAGCTGAACTACAGAGCTGTGCTGTGTTGTGACTGACAGCACGGTCCGGGGTTTGTAGCCAGCTGGCCAGGGGCCCCTGCAAACCCATTCCTAATCCGGTCTTTTTGAGAGAGACTGCCTTTGACTTGTTTGGGTGAGTCTTCCTCCCTCTCTTCACCTGCCATGGGTCTCTTTCAGGCATCATCTGCTGCTGCCTCGGCCCAGCCCCTGCACACAGCTATAGCTTCGAGCATCACAGACACGGGGATGGATTTGCAGCCCGAGGTTTGGCGGCAGGCAAACTTTTCCCACTTGGAGCCGTCTGGGAGACTGTACCGGAAAGAGAGGGGCTGCCAGCACTTGGAAGTGCCAGTGTGGGCTGGTAATTGAGGCCAGGTTCCCGGGCTTCACTGCCTCTTCCCTTCTTATTTGTTAAAATGAATGAAAGCAGTCACATGAATCCTTCTGAATTTCATTTCTTTTTTTCTCTGCAAAAGATAAGGAGAGAGGGTTGCTAGCTATCATTCAATCTTTAACTGTAAAAAGAGAAAAAAAAATACTACTTGTAAATTTATTGCGTTTTCATGAGAGCAGGTTTGAAGACCAGTGGTTGTGGGAAGCTTGACGCCAAAAGCTGTCTTTTCCGTTCCGCTCTTCCTTCATCTGCAGACAGTGTCCCGATGATGCATGGGGTTTTCAGGTTTATTTTAGACCTCAGCTGGCTGCTTTGGCCATGGCTGAACAATGCCACTGTCCTTTCTGTGCATTTTTCTCTGCAGGATTTGAAGAAACCTAATTGCACAGGCCCCTCTGTGCCCCTACCCCCCATGCCCTGGAATTTGCAGCCACAGCATCGATTAGAATGGGGGTCTGGTTTCCTGGAATGTGCAAGGTATTGCTTCTGTTTCAGCTGCCACCATGCCTCAGATCAGCACTGGGTTAACTCTGGGTTGTAGCCATTGCTGACAAACTTCCTTAGAATTTACTGGAGTGGGGGGAGACAGAATATGGCCACTCAAACTGAAGACATAGAGAACATGAGTCTTGCGGGGCATTTTTGCTGTATTCACTGGGTTGTGCTTTTCTGTCTCCCCCAGGCAGCCCCTCTTGCAAACAGGAAGCCCCGTCTTCTTTGCACTTTATGCCTCGTTAGCCATTACATTGAGTTCCCTGCTGAACCTCAGAGAGAAAGCAGTCCAGGTTTACTGGAAGGAGAGGGGCACTCCATATTTCTGTGCAGTTCACGGCTCCTTGAAATGCAACCTACCTGCCTCTCTTTCGCCCCACTCTTTCTCCCCTTGTGCTTCTCACGGTCATTCTCAGTTCAGCAAGAAACTTCACAAAGGGAGCTTTTCTTAGGGAAAAGTCATCCCCCTTTCCCTCCCTTAATGCGAACCAGCATCTCTCTCTAGCTGCACAGTATCAGGTTAGTTAACTGCCTGCCTCCTGGTCCTGTCTCACGTGCCTACCTGCACCTTGGACAGGTGTTCCACTCCGGGTGCAGGTGCCTGTGCTTGGCCAGTGTGTTGGAGCCCAAATTCCAATCCTGATTAGAAGTCTTGAGGTGGGGACCCAGCATTCAGCATAAAGATCAATATTCCAGGTTCTCTCTTTCTCTCACCCCAGTGACTGGCCAGTTGCAGGCACTAGATGTCAGGTGACCTGAGCCTGCCTCTTCACATTTTGTCCTGGTTTTGGTCTCTCCGGTTGGACTCCCGTCCCAACAGAAGCAGATGGTGACCCAAAGGTCTGCTTGGGCAGAACTGAGCTGAGGAAATAGGAGGAGGCTAGAGGGCCAGCCGAGCTTTGGATCTAGCTCTGGTGGTAAACGTGCTGGACTGTGTGGAATGGACAGATGAGAATGGGCCCTGAGCACCTGCACGTGAGGAAACTAGAGCGTCATTCCCTCCTGGGGGAGTGGGGGGGTTCCTTCTAAATTTGAGCCTGGATTTATTTATCTAGCAAGTAGCCTATTTGTAATTACTTTTGAAAATAATTATTTACTTAATTCAATTTATTTTTGTTGTCATTATTACTATTATTATTATTTTAAATTTAACCAGAGAAAGAGAGAAAGCAAGCTGCCGGGTCTGGGACCTGAACTGCAGTCAGCCAGGGATTCCAGCACCTTAACCACCATGCCACCTGCTGGCCCCCACTTTTTTGTTTTTAAGTTTCTTTTCTTTATTTCATGTGTAAACAAGAAAGAGGAAACAGAGAGAGAGAGAGAAAGAGACAGACAGACAGACAGACAGACAGCAGCCCTAGTAGGATCCTGACCCCACGATCTACCCTCCCCCAGCCTTTGCCAGTCTGAATCATGGGCACATGAGTGCCCAGTGTGTTCAGGAAACTCTACTGATGTGAACTGGAACCTTCCCATGTGGGTTAGGCTCACAGAGGTTGGGTTACTGCTGCATGTCATCGGGCCCCCTTAATTACTTTCAATTTAGCCATACTAGGGACTGAAAGGAATACCTGAGAAGTGTGAGGTGTTGCCCTCAGATCAATGAAGCACCAGGAGGATGGCCTCCAGCTGTACTCCCATGGCAGCAAATTCTGGAGGGCCATTGCATTCTGGACTGAGGGCAGCTGCTGACACCTGGAGGCTGGAACGCACATGGGGGACTTCAACGGGGGTGTTGCGCTGCGGAATGGCTGATGATAGCTATCTAGCTATTGAGCAGTGTGTCCTAGACTCCTTGATAAACTGAACCATTCCAGAAGATTCTTCCAGGTTTTCCTCCCTCCCTCACCCCACCCGCCCTGCTAAGGAACTGCTGTATTTGCCTTCTCTGTTTACAGTTTCTGGCTGGTGTCTAGCACCCTTGCCAATTAGAGTGGCTCCCAATGAGCAAGTGGCTCAGTGTCTAAGAAGACCAAGGGGAATTTCCCCAGGCTTCCAGGTGGGATTTTCAGCCAACGCAATGGAACCTCAGCAGGCAATCTCATGGGGTAGTTGCTTCTCATAGTCTTTACATGGTCAGGAGGTGGCTTCTTGGCCCTTCACGTGCAAATGGTGACATGCCTTCTGTTGACCATCATGTCTAACCTCTGCACAATGCATTTGTGTCCTGGCCTCCCTACAGGTGGGGGCTGTGGCCGCTCTTGAAGACTCTTGGGTTCAGCTGGATTAAGGCAGCACCTCAAATAGCTCCTGAGCAGTAAGAGACACTCTTCGACACTTAATCTGGATTTCGGGTTTGAAGAAAATAAATTTGAACTTGTGCGGGCAGGGCAGGCTCCATGGACAAGAGCTGGTGTAATCACTCTGCGTCCTGTGTCTATAAGGGTCCCTCACCTGTTTACTACACTACTGTTTCTGTCTTGAGATTGTTAGTCATTTTGGAACAAGGGGCCCTACATTTTCATTTTGGGCTGGGCTCTGCAAGTTATGTACCCAGTCCTGAATGTAGGACAGTGCATTAAAATGCCAGTGATTTGATCAATCTGCTCTTGCAACTGATTTGAATTTTGGGAACATGCTGTTCCTTGTGAATAAAGGAGGATTCATTTCTTTTCCCTGGAATACACTGAGTTCTGTTTTCCAAATTAGCCCTACTTATCAACTCAGCTGAGAAATTGGAAGCGGGATTGTTCTTGCTATAAGAAAAGGTTGGGTTGTTAATCCTGCCTCCTGGCCTTGATCTCTCAGGCTGGAAAGTGTGAAACTTGTTCTGATGCACAGGCTGGAGGCTGGCTGAAAGGATGGGACTGGAAGGGAGGTGGCAGATATAGAGCAGAGAGCTCCAGCTTGGAGCCAGACAAGTAGAATTAACCTCCAGACTCTGCTATTCACCTGCTGTGAGGCTTTGAGCAACATGCTTTACTTCTATTCTGCTTTTCCATCTTCCTATAGGTTGGGGAAAAGATCCACCTTGAGGGCTTGTAGGAATAATTAGAGATAACATCGGTGCCTTACAGTATGCTTGACCCTTAGTAGATGCTCAGTAAATAAGTACTACTATGATTCTTATTGGTGTTATTATTTTATTGCCAATATTGAAGGTTTGGAGGGATTTGACTGCTGTAGGGGAGCAGAATAATATATTTGAGATAGGAAAGACAATAGGTGTGAATGCAGTAGGATGGGACAGAGTGTATGTGGTATTTGGGGGCTGGAGGAAAGGTTTGTGTGGTAAGGAGTCCTGGAATATAAAGTTAGAGAGCCAGAGCCACACAATGGAGGACATCTATCGTGGGTCAGGCAGGAGATAGGGACCCTGCAGAGCACCATTAAAGTGGCATTGGCAGTTAGAAGAAGACAATGAAAACAGAGGCCAGATCCACTTGAATTAAAATGTGCAATAGAAGTAGGATTCTTAGAACTTTCTGAATCATGAGATAAGCCATTTGGAGGCACTGAAATGTACCTGGAAAAGACATAGAGACCCAGCACTGGGCTTTAAACTGGGAGGTGATAATCCAGGAGACCTTAGCCTCGAGGGCAGGTGAGATTTAGTACCATATTATCAGATTTAGGATTCCCTACCACTGGGAAATAGGTGATATTATCTCCATGAAGGAGAGCCTAAGGGGCCAGCAGGTGGTGTGGCAGCTACGCCGCCAGACTTCCACATGGCCAACTGTGGTCTGAGTTCTGGACCTGGTGGCTTGAGAATCACACCAGGCACATGTGCATGTATGCCCAAAATTCCAGGAGAATGAAGGAGAAGGGATTATGGTGTGGCCATCCCCACTGGGGGTGATTTCTCACTTTCCCTCTCATTGTCTGTCTCTCCTCTCCGGGCAAGCGCATGCACGCAATGGCAAAAACCTTAAAAAAGAGGAGGGCGGCAGGTGACATGGTTAAAGCACTGGACTCCCACAAGGCTGGCTACGGTGCAAGTCCTGGACCTGGCGGCTTGCTTTCTCACTTTCCCTCTCTCTCTTTCTTTCTGTCTCTGGAGAGCACACAAGCCCTATAGCGAACTAAAAAGTAATAATGATATATAAAATTAAATAAATAATCCTTAAAAAAAGAAAAAAAGAAAGTGAGCCTGAGGCTCAAAAAAGGACCACCACTGCCTGAAGTCATATAACTGTAAGGGGCAGAGTCTGGCTCTGAAGCCACTGTGCCCTTAACTAGGAGCTTGTGACCTTTCCGAGCTCAGCTGACTCCACTGGAGATGGACAGGGACTGGAGTTCAACTCAGAATTTCTGTTCATCCCTGGTGTCCCAAGTTTGTAAGCCAGAGCTGCCATGCTAGGGCAAGAGAGGGCAGGCAGCTCTTACAGGGACAGAGAACAAGGGACAGGGACAGAATAGGAGCAGAACATCTGGAGTCTGTTATTGGGATGACCAGGACAAACGTGAAAAAGTGGACAAACAGCACAGATATCACAAAAATCCAGAAATAATGGTGCTATGAACTGCCAGATACACCTTCACTTTTAAAATACTTCCCCCCATATATTTTCACTGTGGACTCTGGACACTTCTTCTTGTGACAATGATTTTATACTATTTCCTATGGGAAGAATAGAATGATTTATTAACATCATTATTATTTGTATTATTATAATTGTTAATTCAATCTGGCATATTTCTTCGCTACTCCCAGGCTCACTGTCCTCTGTACGACTTCGGACCTGGCCAGTAGAAGTGTCCTGGGAGGGCCAGCAGGTGGTGTGGTGGTTAAGGCACTGGATTCCCACCTGACTAACCACGGTTTGCTTTCTCACTTTCCCTCTCTCTCTCATGAGCATAAATGCCCAATAGCAAATTAAAAATAATAATAATAATAAATAATTCTTTATTTATGTCCTTATAACATAGTAGGTACTTGAAAAAAATAGTAATCCTTTAATTTCATTATTCAGTAGTCACACTTATAAATGGGATATGGCATTGGGTGCCACATGACCTTTTGAATCTTGTACTCATATTGGACACTGCCACCCTTGTTTCCATTTCAACCCTGATATTTGTACAGTACTTTCCTTTTTTCACAGTAATTGCCAGAAATCCAACAAAGATAGGGAATCATCAGTAGAAACGTAGTGTGATCTGATTTTGCAACTGAGCTACATAGAGCTAGCTTACAAGGTGTCCAGCAGAAACTATCTCTGTGCTTCCTCTGAAATGTGGAACGTCCTGTGAATTTGCTGTGGACCTCTGGGAGGCTTTGGTGCAGACTTTGAGTACGTAAGGACTTGCTTCTTTCTTCCTACTGCCTTAGATCTAATCTTTACCTGACATTTTTGCCTTGAAGACCCACAGGAGGCATAGTGGTGAAGGTGCTGGACTCCTACTTGGCTGACTGTGGTTTGAATTGTAGACCTGGCAGCTTGAAAATCTCGCTGGGCATGTGTATGTGCGTGCCCAAGATACCAGGAGAATGGAGAAGGAATTGCTGTGTGGCTATCCTACCTCGGGAGTATTTCTCACTTTCCCTCTCTCTGTCTTTCTCCAGTGAGTGTATGTGCCCTATGGTAAAAAATGTTTAAAAAAAAAAAAGATGAAAGAAACATATGTTTTGATGTATTTAAAGCACATACACCAGTTGTGTGCTTCTTTTTTTCTTTCTTTGTTCAAGTGAGGGAGGCAGAGACACACACACGAGCATCCCCATCGGAGTTCTCCCACTGTGAGCCACCCTTAGCTTTAGCCAGCCAGGATTGTGGCCACTTGAGTGCTCAGTGTGTTCAGAAAGGTCTCTGGATACCAACCCGGAACCTTCCAACCTGGCTCAGCTTCATGGAGTGCTGTTCACTTCTGCATCTCCATCTGGCCCTCTCCACCTATTCTTTTAAGAGAAATGCAGATTGAAAAAAGAAATCTCTGATTCATACACATTATAATTTTTATTTTCGCTGCAATAGATTTTTTTCAGTGTGATAATGGATGTCAGATATTTAAGGTCTTCTTTTCAGCAAACCAGATAATAGAGAGCAATTATCCAAACCTGTCAACACTGCATATGTTTCCTTTCCTACTTGAAGGGAGTTGTTGAAAATAATTAAGTATTATCTGTGGAACTCCAGGGGTGATGGATTCTAAGGAAGCAGCATTTACGAAGTGTGTGCTTGACCACTGGTTTATACAGAGGAAAGATGAGTCATTAATTTTCTTGGGATTGAGTCCAGGCAGTTTTAAAACTCATAAAGGTATAGGAAATATTGGCTACTTTTACTGGGCCATTTGTTGTATTAAAAATCAGTAATAATAAATATTTACTAGGTAGAGGTAAAGATCTCTGTAAATTGTTGTGTCATCCTTCTCTAATCCTAGTTATTCACAATTTTTCTGTTTAAAAATGAAGTCACAGAGTATAAGTCATATAATTTTTCTTCTTGAGAATGATTTTGGATCCTTTAGTTCTTTGCTTTCCACATACGTTTTAAAAATAGATGATCAGGGTCAGCAGGTGGCATGGTGGTTAAAGTGCTGAACTCCCACATGGCCGACATAGTTCAAGTCCTGGACCCGATGGCTTGAAACTCACACTGGGTGTGTGTGCATGCATGGCCAAAATCTGGAGGGGAGAATGGAGGAGAAGGGATTGTAGTGTGGCCATCCCCCCTGGGGGTGATTTTCCCACTTTCTCTCTCTTTGTCTGTTGAGCACATGTGCTCTATATAAAAAATCTGTCATGACAAAAACAGATAGATTATTAATTTCTATAAAAACTTGTGCTAGGATTTTTTCATTGAGAGTATGTTTATAGATCAATTTGGGGAGAATTGATAGCTTAACCGTAGTAAGTGTACTGATCCATAGTGAGTGTACTGATCCATAGTGAGTGTGGTATATCACTCCATTTATTTAGGTCTTTAACTGTTTTGGTGGTATTTCATAGCTTTCAGCGTACCGGTCTTACACATATTTTAAAAAATACTCCCCTAATTATTTAATATTTTTGATACTGTTATACTTACTATTTAAAATCTTTTAATTCTGGCTTCTTTTTGGCCAGAACCATCATCTTCCAGTAATTTGCAAAAATGACGAACATGAAGAGAGACAAAAAGTGCCTAATATATGTCCTGTAGACCTTTTAGAAAACATGGAATTATTCTATTGTAGACATCAAAAGAATGGGTACTATTCTAAAAGGGATGCTCCATACCTGCCCCCTGGCAAAACTAGAAGTCTACGGTGATACCCAGCATGCAGTTGGCTTTGTTGTAAACAGACATGTTTCTTGCCTAGAGAATTAATGTGCATATTAAGCACTCAAAGAGCAGAGATAGCTTCCTGAAATGTATGAAGAAACGTGATCAGAAAAAAAAAAAAAAAAAAGGAAGTCTAAGAAAAGGGTACCTGGATTCAACTGAGTCTCACAGTCTGGTCCACCCAGTGAGCTACTTTCTGAGAACTGGTGGCAAGGAGCCTGAGCTACAACAACCTGCTCCCTATGAATTCACGGCATAATACTTGTTAAAAAATAAATAAAAAGACTCTGGCATGTATAAATGTATGGTTTTTTTTTTTTTTTTTTTTTTTTTTTTTTGAGAGGTTTTTGCTATAGGGCGCGTGCACTCACCAGAAAGACAGAGAGAGAGAGACGGGGGAACAGAAAGCAAGACATCACTCCCCAGGGCGGGTGGCCACGCTGCAATCCCTTCTCCTCCATTCTCCTCTTGGGATCTTGGGCATGCACACACATGCGCTCGGCATGAGTTTAAGCTACCGGATCTGGGACTTGAACCGCAGTCAATTACATGGGAGTCCAGCGACATAGCCATTATGCTAACTGCTGGTCCCTTTTTCTTAATTGAATAGAATTGTGGTTACCTCTCTGCCATGCAAATTTTAATTAGGGACCTACTTCATTTTGTAATGTCTTTATTCATATTTAGTGTTTTTTGGGAGCCAGCAGTTAGCATGGTGGTTGAGGTGGTGGACTCCCACATTGCCAACCGTGGTTTGAGTCTCAGACCTGGTAGTTTGCTTTCTCTTTCCCTTTCTCTCTTTCTCTGTCTCTGTCAGGTCAAATAATAAAAAATATTAATAACAAATACAATTAAATAAATAAATCAATATTAAAAAACCATGCCATGGCTCAGTGAAGCATTTCATAAACAGTAGCTTATAAAATGAGCACAGAAAACACACTGAGTGTGCTATGCTGTGGATAAGGGGCTAAGGCTCAGAGGCGTTGAGTGATATATATACAAGGCCACACAGCTAGTGAGCACCGTGCTGAGTCACACTCTGACCCACCTGAGACCAGAGCCTGTGCTCAGCATTCTCCCCTTGCTGAGTGACCTGGACAACTCGCCCTGTCCCTCCGCATGCTTCAGCTAGTGCATTGTAGTGCGAGTGGCAGAGCCAGCCTGGGCTCATCTGTGGGAATCTCCATCTGGACTGACCTCTCCAAAAGGGAGACAGTTGAGCAGCAGTTGAGATCAGAGCACACGGGGCCAGCCAGGATTTCTATAGCCCAGGAGGCAGCAGCAGCTCTCTCTAGATTGCTGGATAAGCCTTTTAAATGGAACAGAAATCAAATACTGAGCCAGGCTGCTTTTAGAGACACTTGGACTCCTCATTGTGAAGCTATATGTGGAGAGGCTGAATATTTCTTTGGGTTGACGTTTTGTCATCTATGCACAAGTAGTCAATGTTCAATTCTGCTCCATTCTCTTCTCCTGTTGACACTAGTTTGCCAAGTGAAGGGAATGAAGTCAGTAGTTGTCTTTTTTTTTGAGAGAGAATTTTGCTCTAGGGCATGTGTGCTTGCTGGAGAGACAGAGAGAGAGAGAGAGTGAGAAATTGCCACTCCCCCCCCACGGGGGGGGGGGTAGATGGCCATGCTGTAATCCCTTCTCCTTGCTGCCTTGTCCGGGACTTGAACTGCAGTCAACTACGTGGGAGTCCAGCGATGTAACCATTATGTCATCTACTGGTCCCAGTGGTTGCCTTTTCATCTGAACTGCACAGTTAAGGCTCGTCAGTTGGGCTTTTCTGTGCGCTGTCTACTCCTTGCTCCTCACTTGGAGTGTCATCTGCGGAATTTGCCCATTCTCAAACACCGCATGCTGTCGCATGGCAGGGTGAGATGGAGAGCCAGGGGACAGACTGTAGAAGTTGGAGTTGGAATAGACTGCACTCATCTAGAGGCAGTTGGCTCCCTTTTACAGATGGGGAAGTGGAGGCCATCAGGGGACCAGGAGTGGGACTTGAGCCTTCTAGTGCCCAGGCTAGATCCTTCCTGATCGCCCCTGTGCTTTCAGACAACCGGGGGGTGGGGGTGGGGCAGACTCTGGAACCTCTTCTCCAGCTGATGTGAGAAAGCAACTGCTTCTCCTTTTAGCTGGGAAACCCATGTTTATTTTCACCCCTGACGGGGGTAAATTCTCCCATGCCAATTTGGGAAGTCAGAAAGAGGAAGCGAGGTTACGATCCTTAGTGGCAAGACTAATAATCTTCCTTCTTCGGAGTGGCTCAGAAACACCACGTTCTCTCCAGGGTTGCTGGCCTTGTCAGAGTTAAACCTCCTCTTGGCCTTTCCCCAGGAAGCCGGCCAGAGGAAGCCCAGCTGCATTTGTTTACAGCTGTCTCTGGGTGATGTGCACCAGGCTCTGTGTTTGGAAGGAACGTTTCCACCCCCTTATTTACATCTCCTGTTGGAGAGCTCCGGGAGACACACCAGTTACTCATAACTACCTGGAAACCTGGGTGGGCAGCGGATGTGAACCGTTCCAGCACTGAAGTGGGGAAGTTGTGGATTTGGTGAAACTAGCCTTAGGAGGGCTTGCCGATTTTCCTGTTATAACCTCTATTAGGGTCTATGGAGAAGTCACTTAAAGTTTGTGAGCCTCCGTTTCCCCAAATATAATATGGGAAAAGTACCTGATTTTTCTATTCCACAGGAAGGTAAAGAAAAAATTAAAACAAAGTAGCATATGAAAGAGTTTCGGAAGCAAAAATGGCAAAATCATGCCATCATGAACATGTCAGATTATTTTCCCTAATCTTTCTCTGCACCTTAGAAAATCAGGCTGTGCAAAAAGAGATGAACTTCCAACTTTGAAATAAAAGCAGCTTGGTGCTCCAGAGCTCGAACAGAGAGGGGCCCTTTGTTTATAGATGTTTTCTCACTTGCAAGAGGGAAAGCTTGGCTGGCTGGTCCCCAAGATGTTGCTCTGCCCAGTGCTATCCAGCTGGGTTTCTGTGTTCCTCAGTGGCACAGCAAGGCAGGAATAGAGCGAACAGTCCACAGATGCTCTGGTGCTGCTGGGGGAGCCAATGGATGATCAGCTGTGATGGGTCACGAGGGCTTTGGCTGACGCCTATAGCCTAAGGAATGGTTGACTCCCTCACAGAAGTGTGTGTCTAAGTGTATGAGAATATGTGCATGTGTCTGGGTGCCCCTGCCCAAGGGCGAAGAGATAGGGTACCCCCAGGGGAAGGGCTGTGGATTGAGAAAGCACAGATAAAAGCAGGGGTCAGGCAGACCCAGCATCTCTACTGGAGGATGCTGCGTCCCGGAGCTAGTCTGTGCTTTCTTTAATAGGGGAGGCAAAGCCTCGTGCTTCAACTGGGGAGCACCTCGTGGTTCTGAACGAGCCTCTCCTCGCCTTCTCTGTCTGGCGCTCAGGTTTCTTCTATCTGTAAAGTCTGGCAGTCGATTATGTCTTTGTTTAGAGCTTTCCCATGCCCTGCTGCAATACTGCAAAACTGTATCTAAGGCATTCCCTGCACCTGGGAGTATGGGTGTGCATATATGGTTGAACATCCGTGAGTGTGTGTCTGTATATGAGTCAGAGTCTATGCGTGAGTTTGTATGTATGAGTGTGTGTGAGTATATGAATGTGTTTATGTGTGTATGTTCATGAGTGTGATAGCATGTGTAAATGTATGTGCAGACCTGTGTGTTTGTGTAGCAGGTAGACAGGCAGGCCTTTTGGTAAATGGGGCAGGTTTGCAAGTACACTGTGTAGACTCTGCTGAAGGAGCTGTAATGGGGATCGGAAGATGAGGGGAGTAGACCAGTGTCTTTCCATCTGACTGTCGGCGTAGACCATCTGTTATGAAGAAACAGATTTCTTTTCATCACAGATGAATACTTTTGTAAAATATGCTAAAATGAATCACTACCAAAATGCAATTTTAAGAAAGACACAAGGGACCAGCAGTTAGTGCAATGGCTATGTCGCTGGACTCCCATGTAGTCGACCGTGATTCGAGTCCCGGACCTGGTGGCTTAAACTCACGTTGGGCACATGTGCATGCGTGCCCAAGATCCCATGAGGAGAATGGAGGAGAAGGGATTGCGGTGTGGCCATGCCCCCTGGGTGGTGATTTCTCACTTTCTGTCTCTCTTGTCTCTCTCTCTCTGTCTTTCTGGCGAGCACACGTGCCCTGTAGCAAAAAAAACTCTCGAAAAAATAATTAATAATAATACTAAACATAAATTAAAAAGAAAGACAAAATATAAGTCCTAACTTTAAGTTTTTGATGCTATAGGCATAAGATTACTCTGTGAAATAGCTTCTTGTCAGTTTGTAGACAGCAACTGGCAGAGCAGACATGAACGATTAAGGCATGGTAGAAAACCACCCTGGGGCCTGGCAGTGGCCTTAGCTTGCCTTGGGGTATCAGTGGGAACGACAGAGGCTGCACCTGTACCTTCATGTTTTCTGGGAATAGTGTTGAATCTGCACATCTGATGGGCCTCTCAAAAATCCTAAAAGTCAGCATTAGCCACTCCCCTTGGTTCTGGCATTGTGCTGAGGAGAGTTGCTTTTTTGTGGTGCTGGGAAGTTGAGGAGGGAATCTGGCAGAAGGTGACACCGTGTCAAAGTGACCATCTGGTGGCCAACTTTTTGGAATAACTGGTCAAGGCTGAGGTGGCTCAGGCTCAGCGTTTTTCTGCTGACACCATTGAGAAGAAAGAAACTGAGCTAAGAGGTTATCTGTGGTAGAGCTTGCTGCCTCATCTGAGTGGACATCTCGACAGCCAGGAGGACCTTTGCAAGGGTGCCCATGTTTAGGGTATTGTGCTCACCCCTCCTTCCAAGTTCCAAAGAACTCTGAGCATGCATTTTGCTTCCTCTAACCCATGTCTTTCTCCAGGTTACTGTAGCACAAAGCCTAGTGTCATTAAGTTATCTTTCCTTTGCTTTTGTTTTCAGGGCAAGAAGATCCCAACAGTTTGCGACATAAATACAACTTTATTGCTGATGTAGTGGAGAAGATCGCTCCTGCTGTGGTTCACATCGAATTATTTCGCAAGTAAAGAGGGCCTTCGTTTTTTCTATGACCCCGGAAGCTTTCATCTAAAATATCATTATTAGCAAAATATCAGTGCTATTTGCTTTTGTTGTTTTGTTTTTCTATTTGCTATAGGGTGCATGTGTTTGCTGCAGAGCGGCAGAGAGAGAGAAAGAGAAAGAGGGAGGGAAAAGTGAGAAATCACCCCTCCAGGGGGGATGGCCATACTATACTCCCTTCTCCTCCATTGTTCTCTTGGAATTTGGGGCACGCTCACACCTGGCAGTTTTTCAAACTAACAGGCCCATTGGCCATGTAATATCCAGTTGCCTTAAACACTGCACCACCAACTGGCCCCAGGGCTAATGTTGAGACACTGAACATATTCCTAATTAAGATAAGCATTTCTCCATTAGGAGGAATTTTCCCACTTGACTAGTTAAATCTACCATTCAGTCTTGACCATTCTAGATCTTTTAAGAACCATTACCTCTGAAGATACTCCCTAAGAGTATTTTCTTAGTGGGATTCTTTGATGCAGGTGAAAACTGGCCTAATGTTCGGGTTGTTTATGTTAAACCCAATATGTAAAGTTAACAGTTGCTCGATGTGTGTTGCTATTGCAAAACCAATTAGCCAATGTATTGAAATGTTCATTGAAAAGTGTTTCAGACTTAACTGTGTACGGCTTTGGGTTTCAGGCTTCCTTTTTCTAAGAGGGAGGTACCAGTGGCTAGTGGATCTGGGTTCATTGTGTCAGAAGATGGACTGATTGTAACAAATGCCCATGTGGTGACCAACAAGCACCGGGTCAAAGTAGAACTAAAGAATGGTGCCACCTATGAAGCGAAAATCAAGGATGTGGATGAAAAGGCAGACATTGCACTTATCAAAATTGACCACCAGGTGAGCAGTCTTTCGGTGCCGAGTGTGTCCCCTGCCATGTGGAACCACGTTAGTGGATGCTCTGAACAAAACCTTGGCAAAACCTGCCAAGGCACCAGAGGTCTCTGATTTCCCCAGATTTACAGGGATAATACTGGAGCTAGTCTGAGCCAGTCAAATCTGGACCCAGCGAGGAGTGTGGGGAAGATGATAAATGTAGCCTGTGGGGTTGACGGTGGGGCTCAGGGAAGAGAGTTTGTAAAGTGGTGTCTTTTTATTATTATTTTTTTAAGAATCACTTTATTTATTTATTGACTTATTATTATTTTTAATTTGACCAGAGAGTCAGAGAGAGAGAGAGAGAAAGGGAGGAAGTAAACCACCAGGTCTAGGACTCGAACCATAGTCAACCATATGGGAGTCTAGCACCTTAACCATGTGCCACCTGCCAGCCCCTAAAATATACACCATGTTTTAAAAACATAAGCCATATCTTAAATAGTTATAATAAAAGCAAGAGATTTGTAAAGAAATTAAGTAAGCAGTAAAATTTGAGTACCTCTCACATTCTTGATATAGAAGCAACTGTTAGGGATTTTTGTTTATCTTCCAAACTTATGTCAGGAGTTCATATTGTGCATAGAATTTACTGGGGTTTAGACAAGCCATCATTAACATGTGAATAACTGCTTTGAAAAGAAACAAAGTCTCTCAAATTTGGAATTCTGCAGGGATGTCTTGAATTAAAACAAGAAGGATGGATTTCTATTTTTTAACACTTTTAAAAAATAATTATTTTACTTAACTTTATTTATTTATTAATTTGACCAGAGAGCAACAGAGTGAGAGAAAGAGAGAGAGGGAATGTGAGAAAGCAAGCCACCAGGTTTGGGACTCGAACTGCAGTCAGCCATGTGGGAGTCTAGCGCCCTTAACCACCATACCACCTGTTGGCCCCAAAACAAAATGAATGGATTTCTTACTTACAAAACTTCTCAGAGCTTTTAATATGCTCAGTGCCTATGGCTCACCTAAAAAAGATTGCTGGGGACCAGCAGATGGCAAAATCGCTATGTTGCTGAACTTCCATGGAGTCGACTGCGGTTTGAGTCCCAGACCCGGTGACTTAAACTCATGCCGGGCACGTGTATGTGTGTGCCCAAGATCCCAAGAGGAGAATCTCCCTAGGAGTAGATTTCTTGCTTTCTGTCCCTCTGTCTCTCTCTCTGTCTTTCTGGCAAGCGCACGCTCTCTATAGCAAAAACCTCTCCAAAAAAAAAAAAAAAAAAAAGACTGCAGTATTTGCCCAAATTATAATTATCTCAATATACAACTTGGAGTGTGGGGCTGAGACATAGCTCAATTAGGGTAATGCTATATTTAAAAATGCCCTCTAACTTAAATATTTTTCTTTTTTTTTGTATATTTTTATTTACATTCATTCACTGTACATCATTACAGCATACAAAATGAGATTTTCCATCCAGAGTACACTGCATATTGTCTCAATCAAGCACATCAACATACATATTATTGTCAACAAATAATTTTCCATTTCTTGTTTCCTGTATGTTTTGCTTTTTTTCCCCATCCTTGATTCCCTATCTCTTACCCTGTGCCATTTCCCACTCTCCTCCCCCACTGTCTTTGGTATCTATGTTTGCTTTCTATACTGTTTTCCCCCCACATTTTATTGAATTACTAATGATATTAATTAATCTAAATATTTTCATAGCCAAAACAGCTGATATATACATTTCCATGAACACAAGTCTAACTTTAGGCATCCTATAAAGTAGCACCTAGCTGGGGCTATATATCTTACTGTAGTCATGGAATAGATATTTTTTTTTCTGAAACTTTTTTTTTAACTTAATTTACATTCTTTCCCTAAGCATCATCACAGCATACAAAATGTGATTTCCCATCCAGAATATACTGCATAGTGACTTAATCATGCATATTATTCTCAAAAATTTTCTATTTCTAGTTTCTAGAATTTTTTTTTAACCCCTCTTTTTGATCCCCTGTCCTTTCCCAACCTCTTCTCACACTATCTCTGGAGTCTACAATTGTCTTCCATTCCTTTCCCACCCACATTGTATCGATCAGACAATTTCTTAAATAATCTAACTACTTTCAATAGCAAGCTCACTTGGTATTATTAGGAAAACCAGTTTTAACTTAAAGAAATGCTAAGAAACTTTGCTTAAAGCCAGGAAACAGGTCAGGATTCTGTTAAAATGGTAGGTGCATGAACCAATCAGTCTTATGTACTTTATCTTCTGTTTTGGTTCCATTTTCCAGATTAAATTCTGGGATATAATATTCAACTCCAGACTTGTCCCTACGATTAAGTTGGCCACTTTCTTAGTTTTTGAACTCTTATTTCTGTGTGTCTGTATTTAATTTTCCTGATATAGCACACCCTTGAGAACTTCTTGGAGATCTGGTCTGGTGCTGGTAAATTCTTTCAGGTTTTGTTTATCTGAGAATGTTCTTTTCTTTTCTTCCCACATGAAAGATAATCTTGCCAGATACAGTATTCTTGGCTGAGATTTCTTTTCTCTTAACACTTTGAATATATTTTCCCATTCTTTTCTCGCTCGCATTGTTTCCGATGATAGGTATGCTGTTAGCCTGATGGGATGTCCTTTGTAGGTAACTTGATGTTTTTCTCTTGCCAATCTTAGTATCTTGTCTTTGTCTGTGGTTTTGGTCAGCCTGGCTATAATGTGTCTTGGAGAAGATCTTCTTGGGCTGATTTTATTTGGGGTCCTTTGTATTTTTTGGGACTGGATCTTTGAATGCCTCTCTAGGTTTGGAAAGTTTTTTTGCAGGATTTCATGGAATAGATTATCAATGCCCTTATGGGTCCCTTCACTTCTTGAATGCCAATTATCCGGATGTTTGGATGTTTGATGGTATCTAGTACTTCTCATATATTATTCTCAAAGTTTTGGGCCATTTTCTCAGTCTTCGTGGTGGATTTTTCTACGCCAGCCATTTTCTCTTCTACATCTGAGATTCTATTTTCTGTATGATCTAGTCTGCTTTTAATACTTTCAAGGGAGATTTTGACTTCTGTATTAGATTTCATCTCTAACAGTTCCGCTTGAGTCTTTTGTAAAGTGTGTAATTCCTCTTTTAGATCTTGCAAATTTCCTCACCTCCTGGAATTCGTCAACTTCTTTCTCCTTTCTCTTTAGCAGTTCATTGTCTCTCTTCTCTTCCATCTCAGTTAGCTTTGCCATTATGAATGTTCTAAATTCTTTATCAG
Organism: Tupaia tana; assembly: GCA_026018925.1. Classification (NCBI taxonomy): domain Eukaryota; kingdom Metazoa; phylum Chordata; class Mammalia; order Scandentia; family Tupaiidae; genus Tupaia; species Tupaia tana. Next base: position 33,459,552 of record JAKSZU010000010.1, read on the forward strand.
ACATTTCCATGATTTCCATTGAACTGCTTGTGGATGAAGAGGAGTTATTCTTTTCCCTTGGAGGAGAGGTATTTTCTTGCTTTCCCATATTTCTTATGGTCCTGTGGTGATTTCTTCTCATCTGATGGATGGTGTGCTTCTTTCTAATTCTTGAAGTTCAATCTGAATGTTCAGGAGCAAGCAGAAAGAGGTGATCTGGAATCTCTTTGCCGTTCTGTTGTGTTCACTGGTGCAGCAGATTCAGTAGATATTGAGGAATATGTTAACCCTAATAGTATTTGGATGTTTAGCTACAGTGCCCTTAGATCTATCTAGAAACACATTAAATGGATATTGGAGAGTGGAGAGACAAGAAAAAAGAAAATGAAAAAGAGAGAGAGAAACAACAACAAAGAAAGAGGAAAAAAAGGCAAAATAAAATGAAAAAAATTTAATTATTGTTTTTCTTCTAAAAAGAAAGCACAAAATAGAGGAATCTTCTTCTGAAGGCTCACCTCTCCTGCCTGGGTGGGAGGACCAGAGGGGATTATTAGCAAGAGAAAAGGCGGAGCTGGGAACCAGCAGTTAGCGTAATGGCTATGTCACTGGACTCCCATGTAGTCGACCGCGGTTCACGTCCCGGACCTGGTGGCTTAAAACTCATGCCGGGCACGTGTGCATGCGTGCCCAGGATCCCGAGAGGAGAATGGAGGAGAAGGGATTGTGGTGTGACCGTACCCCCTGGGGGGTGATTTCTTGCTTTCTGTCTCTGTGTCTCTCTCTGTCTGTCTGGCGAGCGCATGTGCCCTATAGTGAAAACCTCTCAAAAAAAATGCAAAAAAAAAAAAAAAAAAAAAGGTGGAGCTGAGAGCAAGAGAAAAACTTTAAAAAAAATCATAAAACAGGAAAAATTACAAAAAAATAAGAAGACAGAAGCAGGGAGAGACAGAGATGGAGACTCAGAGACAGAGATAGAAGGCCAGAGGGGCTCCCTACCATGCTAGCTTGTTTGCTGGAGGCTGAATTATCAGTAGAAAATCTTCATTTCTCTTGTCCCCTGAACTAACTAGTTCGCAGGAGCCATGAGAATTCTTCTTCTGAAGGCTCACCTCTCCTGCCACGCTAGCTTGTTTGCTGGAGGTTGAATTATCTGTAGAAAATCATTTCTCTTGTCCCCTGAAATAACTAGTTCGCAGGAGCCATGAGGAATCTTCTTCTCTAACTTAAATATTTTTCTTACAACAATTTTTGTTCTGTTGATTTATCTAGCAATGTCTTTATGCCTGCCTGAAACTAAACCTAGTTCTTACTGGATCATTAAATATTTCTACTTAACTGTCCTATTGTTTGTGGAGGTTTAGTTTGCTGTGTGGCAAAGGCAATGAGATTGCATTTTCTAGTTCCTTCATGTCCTTACAAGTATCTAGACTTCAGGTGGAAGGAAGAATCAGGGTAGGTTGGAACCCTGTCGCTGGCCCAGAAAATGACCATAGATGGCACCAGCAGGGGGAGGGGTCTCTTGTCCGGCTCTCTGCCTGCATTACTTTACCTGGCTGTCGGCTGTGATGTACAGGAGCATGGCATCCGGGCTTTCTGTGCTGGTCCATAGCACAGCAGGCCTCGCACTAAGAGTCTGGATTATGGATCTTGTTTTTAAAAAAAACACCACCAGGTTGTTGCCCAGCTCAGGCTCCTTCATAGCCAGTCTTTCAGAAAACCACCAACTAACACACTTCCCCACCTTCTCTGCTATTCCTTTTCCTTCTCTGTGGCCATCCCAGGTACAGCTCCTGCACTTCCTCAGCCCAATTCGTCTGCTTGGGTAGATATAGGCTCTGTGCCTGCTGTGGGTAACTGGCCTCACAGCTGCAAGGTCGCAAGGGAGTGTTGTTCAATAACAACTTTATTAAGTTTCTGTGGAATTTCTATTATAGCAGCAACTAATCATTCAAAATGTGTTCACTGGTCAAGAAGGTAATTAGGTCAGGCTCTGCTTTCATCTCTAATGTTCCCTTAATCTGCAAGCTAGCGGTTTTATCCCCATTTTATAGAGAAAGAAACAGTGTCCAAGCCCATGGCCATTATTGGAGGGATGGGGCTTGGCCTGGTGTGATGGGGCAGCTTGACCTTAAATAGCCCATGAGAAGGCTGGCACGACCGCATTTAGGAACGTGCTGTTAACAAGGTGCCCAGGATGTGGTAGTCTCACCGGAAGGAGGCTGGCCAGAATAGCAGAGCCTGTGGCCACACGCCGGACTGCCCAGCTCCACTGAGCCCTTGGGAGGCAGCCAGCAGTGGGGCCACAGGCTGTCTAAGGCAGGGCGCTGCCTGGATGCTGCCTGAGTTGCCCCCACTGAGTAATTTTGTGTTTGGAATGTGTGGGTGCATTCCGTGCAACGGCTTCTAGCCAGGGGATATTCTTTTCAGATGGTGAGCCAAGGGGGAGGCTGCATCTTTGTGTCATCCCTGGCATGTCTGGGCAAGATGTGAAAGATCTCGGTAGACAAGCCTGCAGAATGTTTCTGCCCTGGTTCTTGCTATCTGTGGGAGTCTAGCTATGTAGCCAGAAGCATGCTCTTTGACATATTTTAAGCCCCAGAAAAAGGGTGCTAGAAATTTTTAAATTGAACTGATGTGGCTTTTCAAAATGGGATCAGAAATGAAAGGATATTAAATCACAGACATTACACAAAAGGCTGGTTTCCACTGACTAAACTGCTTTTTTTTTTTTTTTTTTTTTTTTGCTGATAGTAGTTGGAAGTAGGGAGAGTAAAAACCAACTCTTCCAGGATGTTCTCTTTTGTTCCTTTGTTTTGATGATAGGTTATTTGAGGGAAGAGTCTGGCTTATAGTGAGGCTCAGTTTGGAAGGAACCTACCATTTAGGTCAATGAAAACACAGACTCGCCCATCAGCACATGATTTTGTTAAATGTGGAATTGGATGGGGTGTGAGCTTGCCTCGTGTTGGGTCATTTGTGAGACAATACAGAATAAGGAACAGATCAGGAAAACTCAGAGAAGGCAGAGCAGAACCAACAAAAATTGGACCTAAAGAAGGAAAATCATTCTAACTGGCACCTTGTCATGTGACATGATGGCCCAGGCTCCCCGGGCCATTAAACAGTAACCCAGTGAAGCTGCTGTGATTGCCCACCACGTCCACGGACCCAGCGACTAAGCCAGTGGCTCGTTATCTGAGTCCGGTTCTTCTCTTAGCCTCACGGTTTCACTTGGAGGGTCCCCAGTCTCTCAGATATTCATTGTCCTTCCTGAACGTGGTATTCTTGATGCTTTTTTTTTTTTAAGAAGTTTTTGCCTTAGGGTGCATGTGCTCACTGGAGAGAGAGACAGAGACAGTGAGAGGGAAAGTGAGAAATCACCTCCTAGGGGATGGCCACGCCACAATCCCTTCTCCTCCATTCTCCTCCCGGGATCTTGAGCACATATGCACACATACCCGATGTTTCAATCCACGGGGTTGGGAACTCGAACTGCGGTTGGCCATGTGAGAGTCCAGTGACATAACCACTATACCATTTGCTGGCTCCGTATTCCTGATGATTTTAATGAAATGGAAGTTACTGTGGACATCTGCTGTCACTGTCTACTTGACATCCACTTCCCTTTTTTGGGAGCTGTATCCAGCATTTCCTTCTCCCTGTTGGACAGCCTTGGTGGGAACATCAGTCATGGTACCTCACTCTGTGGCCAAGGAGTGGAACAAGCAGGTGTTCCTTTGGGAACTGAAGCTGGATGTCACCCAGAGAGAGACCACTATGGGTGAAACTGCTGCGGCCCCTACTGCTGAGGCCCTGGCACTGGCCTGAACTCCTGTGCTTCCTGAGCCCACTTGGTCTGCTTTCCCTCCCATTCTTGGAGCTCCTCTAATATCTCCAGTGGCTTGAAGATGCTTGGCTTGAAATTGCCAGAGATGTTTCTGGGCTTGTGGCCACAGAACACTTTTGTTGCTTCTCATTGTTGAACAGACACGTGTGCATTCACTTTGGCTGCTGAGTGTTGAGACCCAGGAAAACTTTTGGGGAGATGGCTCACTGAGCAGCGGCCTCTCCTGGTCTGCAGACTCCTCCCTCCAGCCTAGCCTGGCATTCCTGTGCTTCTGTCCTGGGTTTGAAACTCCCCTTTCCCTGGGATCTACAACCAGGCTAGCAATGGCCTGGAGAGGGCATGCCAGCTGCAGGAAGTAGGGACAGTGTGCATTGTAAACATTTTAATAGAAAGCAGCTTTGAGGGCAGACCAGCTCAGCTTCAGATGCAAACTGTTTTCCAAATGTGTTGAACATGAGCCACTGGCTGTGTATACAGAATATTTTTAACTTTCATCCAATGGCAGCATTTTGTTCATGCAGTCTTTTTTTTTTTTTTTTTTTTCCTGAGCAGTTCACAGAGAGAAAGGAATGTAGAAAGAGAGCTATGTGGTTTCTTTAGGCCAGAGTACAGGATAGAAATACTAGGGAGGTATTGAAGAAGGAAGGAAGGGAAAATTACTTTTGTTACAGCTTTTTTTCCAGTTGTGCTGATGGGGAAACTTAGAGAAAAGCATTTTCAGATCCTGTCTGTCCTATTTACAACCCTTTTCTCATTTCCCACTGTTCTCACAGAAAGATCTCCACTCCTAACCAGGGCCTCGAAGGGGTGCCCCTCCCTCTGTGACCTCATCGCCTCCCTCTGCTTCTCACCCACTCTGCTCAGTCACCCCTCCCCTGAGGTCTTTCCGAGCTTCTCCCTGAGGAGTGTGGCCGTTTCGTTCACCTGGGCTGTCTCCCTGCAGCTCCTCATACATCTGCCTTTCCCGTTCCTCAGCTCTCGGATTCAACTCTGCCTTAGACATCCCGGTGGCCCCTGACCACTGTGTGAGGTAGTCACTCATGGCCCAGTTCCCTCACCCTGGAGACAGGTACATTTCACTGTTGGTTCTTGGCTTCTTACCTCTCAGCACAGCTGGCATCCGTCGTGCTTATTTGCTGATGGAGGTTTTTCTCTACTGCTGGAGTGTGAGGGTGCCTCTGTCCGATTCCTGCTCAGAAAGGAGCCAGCCCGGGGTTCATGAAGTGGCAGAATAGGGAAGGTGCCAGGGCTGGTGCTCTTACTCTTCTCCCTGGTTTTCCAATGAAGAGATGATCATGCAATGGGCAGATTGCAGCACCCCAACTCCTGGGGTTGGACAGATACCTGACTGTGCTGGGCTACTGCAGGTCTGTGGTCCGTGGTACCTCAAAGCTCTGGTGAGGCAGTGAGGTTTCCTGTGGGTGCTTTTCCTGACGCCAGCAACCAGGTAAATATTTGGAAACAGCCCGTGGTGGCTTGTGAGGTGGTTTTCTTCCTCCCTCCAGGGCCTGCGTAGGCCCCTGGCTCCTTCCGGCCAGAAGGCATCCATGGACCTGTTTGAAGTGGCAAGAGAGTGACAGCTCTGGGTGCTGGGCTGCTTCACTTGCCGAGGGTCCTGTTCCCACTACATTTGCTGTTGGAGCGGAAGCACTGTCACCCCTGGTCTCACGAAGTTCAGGAGAAGGTCACTTGAGGTGAGGGGCCTGGGCCTTTCTTGTACAAGTCCTGGGAGCTGCGGCGCAGGCTCCAGGCGTCTCCAGGCCCATCGCAGGAGCTGGCCCAGCACACACTGAATCTGTGAGGAGGGTCCAGGCAGCCCCTGGGGACGAGGCATTGGCCAGGGCTGGGAGTGGCGCGGTGTTCAGTGTGACTCATGTGGGTTCTCCTCAGGCAACCTGATTGTCAGACCACGCTGACTAAGTGGCATGAGCTTGTCCAAAAGTGAATCAGATAACACAGAGCTGATACTTGAATCATTTCCCATCTTCTGGAGTCTGTCACTCATTCCCGTAAAGCAACTGGGAGTCTGGAATGCAGATTGCACTGCCCTAGCTACCCTCTTATTTTGTTTCAGTGTTTTTCCATTTTGGATTCTTTTCTCCTCCTTCCTCTGTACCGGTCTTTTTGTGGTCTTGCTTCATTTTCTCTTAGAACGGAGAGCGCTGCTGTTGCATTTGCAGAGGACACCACAGACCCTGTTGAGGTTATGAGGCTTTTGTTACCCTATTGATTGTTACCCTTTTTAAGGGAGTGGGAATCAATATTTCATCAGGTAAAGTAAATCCAGACAAGGAGGTAGGGGCTGGCTTTATTCCTGTGTGCCAGCCTTGTCCCGAGGCTAAAGGGGACGTGGCTTCATACTGTTCTAATGCAGCGCCTCTGGCATGCAAAACTTGTTCAGTTCCCCAAACGCTCAGAGCTCGAGCCCTTGTGTGTTCTCTGGCTCTGGTTCAAGAACTTAGTCGATTGTTAAGAAATTCTTTGGCTATATTTTTCTCTTAATATGGTACTGCCTTTTTTCAGTCTCTTTTGAGGGGATTGGATTAAGACTATTACTTATAGATCTGACAGAGCGGTTCTCAGGTCATTGGGATTAAGTCTGTAGATGCCCCACTGGGTGTATCCCTGTCCTCTTCATTCAGGAGGGGACAGAAATTGGTTAAATTTGACAGTTTAGTGAGTGTGTGACAGTGTGTTAGAGTCCAGAGTGGGCCAAGTACAGCTCCAAGTCCATGTCTGGCCCTTCTTCTGTTTTTTTTTTTTTTTTTTTTTTTTTTTTTTTAAGTAAAGTTTTATTGGAATACAGCCACGCCCATTCATTTATGCAGAATTGAGTAGTAGGATAGAGACCACATGGCCCATGAAACCAAAAATACTTGCTTCCCAGCCCTTCACAGAAAACGTTTGCCAGCCCCAGTAGAAGACCATTAACACCTTGTCTTAGAGCTGGGAGTGGCTGGGTGTAGATCTGATCGTTCAAAACCAGGCCAGCAGTGTCATCAAACTCAAATCGGGTTCACTCCGTCCAAGCACTACAAACCAAATTGTCGGTGTTACTGAACTCAAATCAGGTTTGCTCGCCTAAGCACTGGAAACTAAACTAAACTTTCCTCACACGGTGTGAAGAGGGAACGTACAGCTTTATTGCAGTGCTCAAAGGAGAGCGGGCAGCTCATGTTGAAATGGTCTCCCCACATATGTTTTTTGTTTGTTTGTTTGTTTTTAAAGAGAGATTTTTGTTATAGGACATATGCACTTGCTGGAGAGAAGGAGAGACAGAAAGCGAGATCCCCCTCCTCGGAGCAGGGAGAAATGACCACACTGCAATCCCTTCTCCAGTCTCACTGGATTTTGGGCATACACGCACACACACCCAGCATGACAAGCTACTGGTTCCAGGACTTGAAACATGGTCAGCCATGTGGGAGTCCAGTGACGTAACCATTACGCCATCTGCTGGTCCTTCCACATGTGTTTTTAAGGGCCACATTAGGGGAAGGGATTCCAAGCACATGTTCAATTCAATAGTTGGTATCACCTCAGGCATTCTTGATAATTCCTAAGATAATCAAATTTCTGTTCAGTTTTCTGGAGTCATTCAGCCTGGGGTCTTTGAGCTCACAGTTAGCAGTTTCCATCCTACAAAACATCTTACATATTGAAATTAAAACCTTGTCTTTTCCTTAAAGTGAGAGTTTTAGAGGTCTAAGGGCCCTTGTGGCCAATGTTGTTTCATTATCATAACCAAAGTCTGAAGTCTTATCCCCTTTCTGTGGGCTATTACAATGTAAATGGACCTGGTATTCCAAGCACTTTAGAAAAGACATTTTACTTTTAGTTCAGCCCTTATTAATCCTCAATTTGGGAAATTCTTACTTTTTTCTTTAACAAGGGGAAACTGAGGACCCATCCCTCTTAGGGGGTCCCTGGTGGGTTTCAGCATGTGAGGTAGTATGAGGGTTAAAGCTCTGGATCCCACATGGTTAACTGCACAGCTCAAGTCCCAGAACCCTCCCCCCCCCCCACTTGAAAATCACACCTGGTGTGTGTGTGTGTGTGTGTGTGTGTGTGTGTGTGCCCAAGATCCCAAGAGGAGAAGGAAGGGATTCATTCCCCTGAGGATAGAGGGAGGCGTTTTCTCTCTCTCTCTCTCTCTCTCTCTCTCTCTCTCTCTCTCTCTCTCTCTCTGTGTCTTTGGCAAACACATGTGCCCTTATAGCAAAAACTAAAAACAAAACAAAAAAAACAAGTAAGGTGAACCGCTAAGTGACTGAGGGGTACAAGAATAAAGAAGCTGATTTTGTTTGCTTGCTCTTTCTCCCTCTCTCTCAGGTGGGTGGATGGGACTTGTGATTCTTTGCTGAAGACAGAGCTTTGGTCTTGCGAGATTAAGCAGAGAACGGCCTTATTTTTGCTAATTTTTCTATGGTATAGGTAGAAAAGAGTTTATCAGAATTCCAAGATTTTTACAAATATTTTAAGATTCTAATCTTTGAAAGTCTGATGTGTTCCTATATGTTTGTATGTTTTTAAAAGTCAAAGGGTGCATATACTTGCCAGAGAGAGACAGAGAGAAACAGAGAGGGAAAGTGAGAAATAACCCCTTAGGGGTTATTGGACATGCTGCAGCCCCTTCTCTTCCATTCTCCTCTCAGGATTTTGGGTATGCACTAACACGTACCTGGGGTGATTTTCAAGCCACAAGGTCTGGGACTTGAACCACAGTTGGCATGTGGGAATACAGTGCCTTAACTACCACACCACCTGCTGGCCCTGATTTGTTCATTCTTTCAGCTAATCCTTATTCATTTGCTGATTTTATAAATATTCACTGGGGACATTTCTTGGCCAACCTCAGTGTTAGACCCTGGGGATGCAGCAACTGTGGGCAGAAACATGGAGCTAAAGATCTAGTGTGGGGGGACCAGCAGTTAGCGTAATGGCTATGTCGCTGGACTCCCATGTAGTCGACCGCGGTTTGCGTCCCGAATCCGGTGGCTTAAACTCACGCCGGGCGCGTGTGCGTGCATGCCCAAGATCCCGAGAGGAGAATGGAGGAGAAGGGATTGCGGCGTGGCCATCCCCCCTGGGGGGGTGATTTCTCGCTTTCTGTCTCTCTGTCTCTCTCCATCTGTCTGGCGAGCGCACGCGCCCTATAGCAAAAACCTCTCCAAAAAATAAATAAATAAATAAAAAAGATCTAGTGTGGGAAAGGACCAGCAGATGGCAAAATGGTTACGTCGCTGGACTCCCACATGGCTGACCATGGTACGAGTCCTGGACCTGGAGGCTTGAAATTCACTCCAAGGGCGTGTGTGTGCATGCTCAAAATTCCTAGAGGAGAAGGATTGTGACGTGGCCATCCCTCTTGTCTGTAGGGATGATTTCTCACTCTCTGTCTCTCTCTATGTCTCTGGTGAGTGCACGTGCCCTATACCAAAAATCTCTCTTCAAAAAAAAAACGAAACAGATCTACTGAGGGAAACAGTAAAGTGGAACCAGCACAGTGCTAAGTGTAAGTGTCAGGCTGCAGAGATGCAAGTAGAAAATATAAGCAGGGAAGTCTATTTGAGACTGTGACATCCACCTAAGAGAACCAAGGAGGAGAGCAGGAGGAAGGAGAGTTGTAGGTGGGCTTCCTGAATGCCACTTTTCTGCCCAGCCTTCAGGACCTGGATCTTGGACCAAGGGCACACTGCTATTTCCCAGTGCGTTTGTTAGAACACACAAGCCAATGTTTCTGATTAGCTCGCTCTTCTCCTTACTGTCGGCCTTGCTTCTTTGAGGGTATTGCTTATGCTCTGGGCAGTTCCAACTCTTACACAGGCGGTCTCTAACGAATCTGAATGTACTAAGGATTCATAATGATCTGATCACCTCTCATTTGTGGCAAGAGAGATGAAACTTTTTCTACAAGCATCTGGATCACTTTTTATGACAAGGGAAAAATAAGGCCTTCTGGTGAGTTGAGGACTGATTATTCTAATAAATATGCTGATTAACAAGTCACTTTCATTAAATAAGGCACGGGAATCTGATAATAGGGACCCTTGACTCAAAGTATTTTCTTTTTTTTTTTTAAATTTTAGAGAGTGCTTTTTTTTTTATTCAAAGAATTATTTTTTTAACGTTATCTATTCATTTTTTAAACAATTATTATTTATTTAATTTTATTTATTTATTCATTTATTTTAATTTGACCAGAGAGAGACACAGAGAGAGAGAGCGAGAGGGAAACCGCCAGGTCTGGGACTCGAACCGTGGTCGGCCATATGGGAGTGTCTAGCACCTTAACCACCACGCCACATGCTGGTCCCCATCTATTCATTTATTTTAATTTGACCAGAGAGGGACAGAGCGAGAGACAGAGAGAGAGAGAGAAAGTGAGAAAGCAAGCCGCCAGGTCTGGGACTCAAACCACAGTCGGCCATGTGGGATTCCAGCACTCTTAACCACCACGCCATCTGCTGGCCCCTCAAAGTATTTTCTTTGCTTTTTTTTACAAGGCAACCGTTGGCCTTATGGTTAGAATTTTCCCTGGCCCCCATTTTACATCATAAATATATATTTAATTCATAAATATATAAACACACATTTATATGCATTTTATAAGTAAATATATGTCATATATATTATACTTCTTCCTATATTATATTTCCATCATATAAATTATAAATATATTTACATATATTTATTTATAAATATATAAGGTATTTATTCATAAATATATGAAAATATATTTATAAATATATAAAATATATATTTATATACTTTATATAAAATATCTATAAAATATATACTTATAAATAGAAACATATATAAATATATTTATAAATACATATGAATATGTATTAATGTATATTTATGACAGAAATATATTTATATATATTTGTGACATACATATGTCATAAATACATATTTCTTTCTACATGAAACCATTGGCTTTGTGGCTAGAATTTTCCCTAGGCCCCCATTTTATGCCATAAATATATATTTAATTCATCTATTGTAATGTGCCATGTGTATAAATTATATTTATACAGAGAATGTTATACATCTTTTAAATATTTGAAAAGATATAAGTAGTCATGTAAAAAAGAGGCAGTGTGCATTCAGTTTAGCTCAGCAGAACCAAGAGACTGCTGTATACTGGATGCTGAATGTGTCAAGCAGAGCAGGACCACGGCCCTTGCCCACCGCTCAGAGCTGGTAGGTATAAGTTGTTTCCCTTGCCTCCCTGGGCCCCAAGCCTGCAGCCTCGTCAACAGCTGAAAACCCCGTGTCAGTTTTCCAGGCAGAAATGCCAGGCCTTGGCCAACCACAATTATTACCTCTTTTTTTTTTTAGAGAGAGATTTTTGTTGTAGGCCATGTGCACTTGCTATAGAGACAGAGGGAAACAGATAGAAAGCGAGACACCCGGCCCCCCCCGCCCCCCCGGAGGATGGCCACACTGCAATTCTTTCTTCTCCATTCTCTCGGTATTTGGGGCATGAATGCACACGTGCTTTGGCATGAGTTTTAAGCCACCGGATCCAGGACTCGAACCACTGTCAACCACATGGGAGTCCAGCACCTTAGCCACTACACCACCTGCAGGCCCAATTATTACCTAATTTTAAGAACCTGATGGATCTTTTATTTTTTTATTTTATTTTATTTATTTATTTTTTTTGCCATAGGGCACATATGCTCGTAGGAAAGGAGCAAGACAGTGAGAAAAAAACTGAGAAACTGAGAAATCACCCCCCGGGGGTGGGGGTGACCAATACCTTCTCCTCCTGGGACTTTGGACCCGTATGCACACACACCCAAAGTGATTTTCAAGGTGCTGGGTCCGGGATTTGAACTGCGGTCAGCCATGTGGGAGTCCAGTGCCATAACCACTATGCCACCTGCTGGTCCCCAATGGATCTTTTAAATTCTAGTTTATTCATCTTTCACTTGTTCACTTAGTCATTCATTGATTTTGTAAATATATATTGAATATCTGCCATGGCCAAATACTGTGGTAGCAGCATCATCCACACTGAGGTCAGTGGATAAAAGGGGATGGGATCAAAGGGGCTGATGTATAGAAAAGGCAAAAGTTAGACTTGACCAAGACAATGACTCTCCCCTCTGGATACCACAGAATATATACCATCACTAGCCACTGGGCTCCCATATAGAACTGTTGACATTTAGTGGTTTAAACAAGAGGAAGGAAATAGTCAAAGTGGCAAACATTTCTGGATATCGCTTAAAGGAGACTAAATATTATGGTGCTGTTCATAAACAGTGAGGAGGGAGAAGGTGCGTTCTTTTTGTTTGTTTGCATTCTCTCTTTTTGTTTTTGCATGACTATCCTCTGTTTTCTTTGCCAATCTGAGATGCTAAGGATCTACTCTCACGTAGCAGATCTTCCTGCCCGAGATTTTCAGTCCCTTCCATTCACTGTAGCCAACCTTGACCTTGTTGAGGTCCTACCCTCATAACCTCCACTCTCTTCAATCTGAATCCCAAGCGTTATCACTCTTGGTCTACCAGCTCCTCCCTGGCAAGGACAGCTTCATGGGTGTGTGACCTGTGCATTCACAGGCCCTGTCCTGTGCTCAGAAGGGTGCCTGTACTCTGAGGTCACCATCCTAATTTTATCTTTGAATTTATGTTTTGTGTATGAAGTCCAGACACAGTGAAGTATGCTTAGGGGACTTGTAGCCTTGGCTCAGGCCAGATTCCTCCTCTTACTGCCTTCCCAGCTCTCCAGGATGGGTTCTCTTCTGGGACATCTGGCCCTGCCTGTCCTTCCCCTCACTGTCGTTCGCAGTGGTCATTGTTCCCCTCCATCCTGGCAGGGGTGAGGGCATGGGCATTTCAGGTTTGCACACACACATCTGGCAGTGTCCTGGGGCAGTTTGTAATGCAGGGCTCAGGCTGACACTGCTACAGTGTGTTCTGTGGGCCACAGGGCAGGGGCAAGCCTCTCCCACCCTAATCTATGTACCGAATATGTCCTGGCACAGACATGGCATTGCCCCTGGAGTCAGTTGTCTTCTTTGGATTGGGGTGGTGAGGGGAGATGGAAAAGGGAGATGCCTGGCTGGATTTCCACACTGCTGACTGGGGCTCAGTGCATGAGTTGGTGGAAAGAACACTAGTTGTGAGGTCCCTGGGTGCCTGCACTTGCTGCCCCTGAATATCTCCGTGAGGGACCATGACAATAAACTAGCAAATAAAACCATCAGCTTTCAGAATATGGAAGAAAAGAAAAACCTTTATATTTTAGTACTTTCAAAGGTACCTTTTAGGGCCAGCAGATGGTGTGGTGGTTAAGGCATTGGGTTTCTGCATGGCCTTCCATGGTTCAAGTCCCTGAAAATCATGCTGGGCATGTGTGCATGCGTGCATGCCCAAGATTCTGAGAGGAGAATGGAGGAGAAGGGATTGTGGCGTGGCCATTCATCCTGGGGAGTGATTTGTCATTTTCCTTTTTCTGTCTCTCTCAAGTGAGCACATGTGCCCTATGGCAAAAACAAAAAACAAAAAACGAACAAACAAGTGCCTTTTACCTGTTTTATAAACAAAAGACTTGTATTTTTGTTTTACACTGAACTGTGCAAATTTTGTAGCTGGCCCTGCCCTCTAGTAGCCCAGCTCATCCAGTTTTTGGTTCATCAGGGTCTACAGTTACGATCCACCACCTTTCTCATGTCCTCATGTCTCTCCTTATGCAGGTGGGCTCCCTCTTTCTTAAGGAAGTCTTTAGATGCTAACTCCCCCTACATGAGTCTTCGAGTCTTCGACCTCCAAGTTTGTTTTCCTTAGGAAGCAGACACATTTTATGGCACTGCTTCTTGCTGAGTATGGGGGATGTGCTATTTTCTCCATTGCATATTTTTTAAAGAAAATGAAAGGTTAGCATAACTGCTTCCAGAAGGCATATTGAATCACTCAGTTGAACCACAGCCAGTTGCTGCAACATTAGCCTTTGAAGCAAACTTTCGACTAACCCAGGACCAGTCTGGAAGCCCCAGCCCCTGAAAGTGAGTGTACTAGGCAGGCGGTGGATATGACAGATTCTGCAGATTCAGCAACAAAAACATTTTCGTAACTCAGGGATACTTTGTACTTTGCAATAGAGGGGAAGAAGTAATTGACTTGGCTCGTTAGGTTGAAAAAAAAAGTTGCCAAATTTTCCTTTAGTTTTGGTTTTATTGGCCTGTTTTATTGCTCTTCTCTCCAAGCTTCACAGAACGGGGTTGCAATGAAGTGAGATCCCAAGGGCTGTTCATTAAAACCCCTGAGCAGCAGCTGAAATCCAGACTGGCTGGTTTTGTAGTCCTTACTGGAGGAAATCGGCCAAGTCATCATCTGGAGAATCCCAGGAATCCCCACTCCTCTTGTGGCTGTAGAAGTTTGCAGTGATCCTCTAACACCCCCCTCCCCACTTGGGAGTTGTGTGAAAAGAGATTTATTAAGGCCCCTGCTGCCTGTTTTGATCTCACCCATTTAACTACAGTCTGCTAATAGATGTTTTGGAAACCAACCAGATCTTAGAAGGGGCCCTAATTGTCAGAGCTGAGATGGCCATTGGATATCACTCAGCTCTCTCATTTTAGAGGCAGTGAAACTGAGATCCAGGAAGTCAATCATGTGGCCCCAGGTCACGGAATGAGTTAATACAGGGTCAAGACCAACCAGATGTCCTGTTGCCCGGAACAGTGTTCTCCCATCGTATCCGGAGTCCGAGGTAGCCATGTTTGTGTGTGTGTGTGCCTGTGCACATGCGATGTTTATCCCTCGGCACCCTCTTGGAGAATATACCCGAGGCAAATCAAAGACTTGGGGGCATCACTCAGCACAGGCCCAGCTTTTTCACCCTGGGGAGGTTCCAGCAGTTACGTTCATCTGTGGTTCAGCTTGGAACCCACTCCACAGGTAGAGCCCTGAGGCCGTGCTAACAGGCCTGCCTCACCCCTAGCCTGGGCTTGTCTGAGGATAAGACAGATTCTCACCAAGTATCATCCCAAAAATAGTCTCAGAGACCTTCGTCTCAAGGACACGCTGGCTCAGCTTCCCTTGGTTGGTCTCCATTCTGACTTTTCTTAAACTGCTCTGCGGCCCTGTTCTATGTTATATACCTGGTTTGGTTGCCTGCCCCGGTGGGATGATCTGGGACACAGAGTAGCTCTTTCCTAGCTGGCTGGCCACGGACACTGAGCATCTGGGTGATGGTCAGAGTGGGCTGGGGAGAAGAACACCGGGAGTGGAGGTTGGGAGAGAGGGGTTTAGTCCCAGTACGACCTCCCACTGTGGGACCTTCCGCTCTCCATCAGTGAAGCAGACAGAAAGCCCCTTCTGTCCCTCTTGCAGCGTGGTTGCTGTGAAAGCTGAGTGTGTGGCAGAGCGTGTGGAGGCCCTGAGTGAACGCAGGGCACTCGAAGGAGTGGGCTCATCCCCACGGCCGGGCTCTGCTCAGATCACTGGGACCTTGCTCTCACAACCGTGGAAATGTTGCTACCATTGCTCTCAGGCTGGTTTCTGTACTTATATGCCTCAAAAACTCGCATCAAGGAATACACACTTACAGTTTTTATTTAATTAATTATTTTTAGGTCTTGCCATAGGGCACGTGCACTCGCTGGAGAGAGAGAAAGAGAGAGAGAGAGAGAGAGAGAGAGAGAGAAACGGAAAATGAGAATCACTCCCCAGAAAGGATGGCCATGCCACAGTCTCTAATCCTTCATTCTCCTCTCGGGATTTTGGGCGCACACACACACACACACACACACACACACACACACACACACGCTCTCAGCATGATTTTCAAGCTGCCGGATCCAAGACTCCAACTGCCATTGGCTATGTGGGAGTCCAACTCCTTAACCCCCATGCTACCTGCTGGTTCTGAGTCCTTTAAAAACATTTTTCTTTTTAGTTGCCAGAGGGCACATGCACTTGCCAGAGACTAAGACAGAGAGAGAAGGAGAGAGAGAAAGCCCCCCCAGTGGGTTGTGGTCATGCTGCAATCTCTTCTTCATCTCTCCATCCTGTCGGCGTTTGGAACTCACACTGCCATCAGCCATGTGGGATCCAGCTTCCCTTACCCATACTATCACCAACTGGTTCTAGAGTCCTTTAAAAAGTTCTTTAAAAACTGTTAGGTCCTAGCACTTGTGGTAAGATCATCACTCAGTCACTCGCTGTCCCTTCACTTTGGGTGACACGAACAGTTGCCCACTCTCCATCTTGCCCTGCTGGCAGAGCCACCGTGACCCTACCCCCTCCTGAGTCAGGCAGTCCTGAAGGCCACATGCCCCTCACCAGAGAATGACTGCATGCAGGCCCAGGAGGGGGACTGTTTGAGGGACTTTTGAAATTTCTTTGCTCTCCTGAAGAGACACCCTCCACTAGGCGTCATTATGTCTCACGTGAGGTGTGGAACAGTGTTGGCTGTCTTTTGACTGGGAAGAGGCTGGGGTTGGCTGGACACAGAGAGGAGGGAGCCTCATTCTTGATGTTCTCTTTGAGCCTTTGACGTTATCAGCCCTGCTCTTGCTCAGGGAATAGTTACTTCATTTCGAGTTGGGTCTTCTGTCATTTAGAGCTGAAAGCACCCTGACTGACACACATGGATTGTCTCTAGTGTTGACACATATTTAACTCTTACGAAGATTCTGGTCTGAGCGGCTCAGATTGAAGGAGATGGACTTTGTATTTTTACACCACGTATTCTGGTGGCTTGTACGTTTCTGCCCATCAGGCAGAAAGACTGGAGGGAAAATAGATTCCTTGATTTTTATGTTGTTGACACCAGCACATCAGAGACATAATGTGAGTGCTGAGAAAGTTCTTTTATGTGAAAGTCGTGGAAGCGATGCTGCCAGGCCTGCTTGTTGTTTGTTATGATCTAGATGAGCAGGAAAAGCCTCCTTTCATCATGCATGGACCAACCTCACCCAAGTTTTAGCATTAAATCTCCTACACAATTAGTAGCTTGCTGTGGTTACTCTTTAGTCATTTACACAGACATGGAAGGTCCGGAGTCCAGGGCTTCTGACAGCCTCACCAGAGCCATTTCTTCACCTACTTTGGTGGCAGTGGGCTGGCAACTTGGATGTCAGGGAATACATGTTTTCTTTCTTTCTTTGTCTCTCTCTCTTTCACTTTTTTTCCCACTGGCCAGAGAAAGAGAGGGAGAAGAAGAGAGAGCAACGCCCGCCCCCCAACATGGTGCATGGTCATGCCACAATCCCTTCTCCTTCCTCCTCCATCCTGTCAGGATTTGGGGCGCAAACATCCCAACTATGCTGTACACACGTCCACCAGATTTCTCAAACAGTCATGTCTGACCCAGCTGCCTTAACCATTAAGCCACGGAGCTGATCTAGGATTCATGGTTCTTTTTTTTTTTTTTTTTTTTTTTTTTTTTTTTTTTGAGAGGATTTTGCTATAGGGCACATGCACTCGCCAGAAAGACAGAGAGAGACAGAGAGACAGAAAGCGAGAAATCACCCCTCAGGGGGATGGCTACGCCACAATTCCTTCTCCTCCATTCTCCTCTCGGGATCTTGGGCATGCACGCACATGTGACCAGCGTGAGTTTAAACCACCGGGTCCGGGACTCAAACCGCGGTCGACTACGTGGGAATCCAGCGACATAATCATTATGCCAATTGCTAGTCCTGGATTCATGGTTCTTAAAGTCCCTCTTGCATTCGTTCTTCTGTGAGGACACCGTTTAACATGAGCTAGTCACCTGCAGATTGTGGGAAAATGTGCAATTTTTTTTAAAGCTTATTTATTTATTCCGAGAGAGAGACAGAGAAAGAAACAGCACCCCCCAGAGAATCTTGATGCCACCATCCATATCTAGCCTTCAGTGAGCCCCAGATCATTATCACAAACATGGCGGTGTACTCAAGGAGGTCTCCAGACCTGACGTGCAACGTTTCCTTGAGAGTCTGCCTTGCAGAGTGTCACGTTTGACGGCTACGACCCTGTCTGGGCTCCTGATTTCCATCTTGGATGTCCCTTCTCTTCTGTTTGCCTCCAGGTACCTCCTTGCTGTGAGCTTGAGCTGGGCTGAGAGCTGCAGTGCGATGGACTCAGTCTGGAATGTACCTCATCCTCGAGGGATCGGGGCCCAACCTGAGCTACAGGCTCACTTGGTGGGGACTGTCACTTAGTGGGACCCTTGGTCTCTTCCCGGCTGCGTTCTGGAGCCTCCATGTTCACCTTTGCTGCCTCCCTCCTGTGTGCGCACCCCTCTTGCATTTTCATCTCCCCTTGCGGTGTGATGGACCTTGTGCTCCTTTTCCTCCTTCTCTTCCCTTGGCCTTCTCATCTGTCAGTGGAGGGTGGAGGTTTGCCCTGTGCACCTACAGGGCCTGCCGAGGCTCCACTGTGATGGGAAGACATGTGAAGTGGCTGTTAAGAGAGGGGCTGGCATCTTCAAGGTGGCCTGTGGTTGGTGCTGCTTCAAAGGGAGACTCAGACAGAGTGTCTGCAGCCAGGAGCCTGCTGGAGACAGCTTTGATGTGGGCAGCACGCTGAAACTGCCTGTGGACAGCAGAGCAGGGTCGTCAGGCTGGGAATGAGTAGACCCCAGAGTGTTTACATCATCTGCAGGTCAAGGCCAAAGCATGGCTGTGTGCTTCCAGCCATATCTGTGTTTCATCTCCCCTAAAACCTCCTGTGGAGCATATGTCTAGACAGCTATGGAATAAAATGTTCAATTACCAGGTAGGAATCTGGCCAGCAGAGGTATAGCTGCCAGGCAGAGGGGTCCAAGGTGAGGATCACAGCTGAGAATGAGCCCCACTAGGAGCTGGAATGAGGCTGAAGAGCCTGATGCTCATGCAGTCAGCTGACACCTGCAGTTGCTCAGGGCCCAGATGGTCCCCAAAAGGCAGCTTGACTGCACAGAGAGCCATAAATGTGGTCTGGCTGACATCTCTGCACCATGTCACTCTCTTGCAAAGCTGTCTGCCTGTAATTAGGATTCCAGGTTAATAAATCCTGGGAGGGCAGGTCTAAGAGCTGGGAAGTTTGTTCTCTTGTTTAACCATGCTGGTCATTGGCTCTGAGAAGTCTCTTACTGCTGAGCCTCAGTTTCCACATCTATAAAATGAGAACTTTAGGGCTAACTCCTAAGGTTCTCATGAAGGTGCTTTGCCATCTGGTAGGCAGGAGGCTTATTCTTTTCACACAAGTTCAGGGTTTGTGTTATAAGATCTCTCCCTGCCACCGTCTTGCCATATGCATCTACTTGCTTAGTGTTTTTTTTTTTTTTTTCTTTTTTTGGAGAGTTTTTTTTGCTATAGAGCGCGTGTACTCACCAGAAAGACAGAGAGAAACAGAGAGACAGGAAGCAAGAAATCACCCACCGAGAGGATGGCCACTCAGCAATCCCTTCTCCTCTTGGGATCTTGGGCACGCACGCACACGCACCCAGCGTGAGTTTAAGCCGCCGGGTCCGGGACTCGGACCACTGTCGACTACATGGGAGTCCAACGACATAGCCATTACGCTAACTGCTGTTCCCCATTTGCTTAGTTCTTGATTGCTCTTTTTTTTTTTTTTTTTGAGAGGTTTTTGCTGTAGGGCGCGTGCGCTCGCCAGAAAGACAGAGAGACAGAAAGACAGAAAGCGAGATATCACTCCCCAGGGGGCATGGCCACGCTGCAATCCCTTCTCCTCCATTCTTCTCTCGGGATCTTGGGCATGCAGGCACATGCACCCGACGTGAGTTTAAGCCACCGGGTCCGGGACTCAAACTGTGGTCTACTACATGGGAGTTCAGCGACATAGCCATTACACTAACTGCTGGTCCCTTGATTGCTCTTAACTATGAAATGTTTGAGTGAATAAAATCTTACCCCAGATGCCAGTTGGCATTTCCCACCACCACAGGTTTGACTGAATGGCCCCTTATGTATCTACGTTTCTTCCTTCTGTGTGTTCAAGTGAGGACTAGTTTTTGGGGGAGACTCTGGGCTCGTGTGGCTGGTGTCTACCTCATCCAAGCCTGTGTGGTCACCTCCCTGCACACGAGCCAGCCTTGCCCATGGGGTGTTTTAGGCCCTGTTTTCTGCAGCATACAACCTCCCTGGAGGCCTGGCCTCGTAGCGAGCATGACAGTGTGTAGGACCTCAGTCTTCTCCTCCCCTCCTGGGGGCCTCCACCCTGTGTCCTCACAGTATCCCCCAATGGGCTGATCTCCTTCCTCATATCTTCTGCACCTGAGCTCACCCATGGACAAAGGAGAGCAGGGAGAGCTATCCTTAGGTCTGTCTGCCTTCTCAGGCCCCTGAGTCACAGAGCCTGGGTCTGACTCCCTTTCTAGGGGGTGAGCATGGGGGGCAGGGGTGGAATGGTTGAAATGCTGGGTGACATCTCCATGGTGAGTCCTGTCTGCCGAGTAACTTTCTGATATGGTTTCCAGTTTGCGGCTGCGCCGATTGACCTGAACCCGCCACTCTGCATTTGAGCTTGACCTCTCCTGCCTTGTTTCCTGGAGTAGCTGGGCAGACCCAGCTCAGGCCAAGGCTTGTCACCTTGTCCTTTTGCCTATCCAGCAAGCTCAGCACAAAGGCCTCGAAGGCTTGGCTTTCCAGCCAGTTCTAGGCCCTGAAGGAGCGGTAGGGTCCCCTGTGAGCCTGCTGCATGTCGCCAGCTCTGGCTCTTATCCTGTCTGCATGCTGTGGTGGCTGAAGTCATTCCTGGCAGGGGTTCAGGGTAAATGCGCCGTGTGCCTAG
Source organism: Tupaia tana (assembly GCA_026018925.1). NCBI lineage: Eukaryota > Metazoa > Chordata > Mammalia > Scandentia > Tupaiidae > Tupaia > Tupaia tana. The sequence goes on from JAKSZU010000010.1 coordinate 33,480,120, forward strand.
CTTGCTGGTGTGCCATTGGACGCCAACAGCTTGAAGAACAGGGGGCTGAGTAGGGAATGCTGCAGGCTAACCCTACCCCCAGCCCCCAGTCCCCATCCACCACAGCCTCAGGCAACTTAAAAGGTCATTGCCAGAGGAGACCCGTACCTTGGACTGGTCTGTGGAGGTGTCATGGTGGGGTGTCCCAACTGGGTTTGCACAGCCTTGAATGCTGATGAGCGTAACCAATACTTAGATGATACATAGATGCACCAGGCAGTCCAGATCTCAGCCTCTTAATCCTCACAACAGACCGCTGAGATGGGCATACCACATTATTCCCATTTTCAGATGCAAAAACCAAGGCCCCTAGTGATTGTAAGCTCAGGCAAGATCTGAAGCCGCCAGGTAGCCTGGCTTCAGGTGTGGCTCCTGACCACCATCCATGTTGTGCTGGGCCTCTTGGGCTCTGTGATCTGAGGGCATTCCTCCTCTTCATGTGATCTCTTCCAGTCAGTCTTAGGTCTCAGGCCCTTTATTTCTTTTTTTTTTTTTTTGGAGAGGTTTTTGCTATAGGGCGCGTGCGCTCGCCAGACAGACAGAGAGACAGAAAACGAGAAATCACCCCCCAGGGAGGATGACCATGCTGCAATCCCTTCTCCTCCGTTCTCCTCTGGGGATCTTGGGCATGCACGCACATGCACCCGGAGTGAGTTTAAGCCACCGGGTCTGGGACGCGAACCGCGGTCGACTACATGGGAGTCCAGCGACATAGCCATTACGCTAACTGCTGGTCCCTCAGGCCCTTACTTTAACATTCTGTCCTCCTCCATGAGTTCGCCTACCCAGAACCTTCCTAGCAGCATCTCCGTTATAGGTGTATGTTGGAGGGGGTATTTGTGGCGTGGTGCTGAGTAGTGGATGAGGGAGTCTGAGTTTGGGGTCTCAGTCTCAGGTTTAAGTCCTTACTGTCTAAAGTCACCCAGCCAGTCTTTTGGAGCCTCAGTTTTCTTATCTGTTTAATGGGCATAGTGATTACTCCACCTTCTCCATTGGTATCTGCTCTATCCCTGGCAGAGGAGCTGCTTAACTGACTGCCCTCTCAGACCCCTGAGGCGCAGAGCCTGGGTCTGACTCCCTTTCTAGGAGGTGAGCATGGGGGGCAGGGGTGGAATGACTGAAATGCTGGGTGACATTTCCATGGTGAGTCTGCTGATTAACTTTCTGATATGGTTTCCAGTTTGTGGCTGCACTGATCGGCCTGAACACGCCATTCTGCATTTGAGCTGGACCTCAGGTGGTTTCCATCCACCCTGTCCTCCTGGCCCCTCTGGCTTTTTCTGTTTTGAGGTGGACACACATGAGAACTCTTCAGTTGCAGTTTAAATAAGGGCTGGGCCAGGTCTTTGCTTACTGGGCCTGGTCCACCTTGTTCAGGGCAACAGCTTGTTTTGACTCAGTGGACAAAGGCCAAAGGAACCTGGGAGGTTTACATGGCTTGGCGGGGAAGAGAAGGAAGAGGACCTAAAGCCCTCCCTTGGTTCTTTCCTGCTCCTCAGCTCCAGCAACTCCAGAGCTGGCTTTATTTTGTCCTGTTTTGTTTTGAAGAGTTTTAGGGCTCCTGGTTCTGTCTGGCCTTCACAGGGGATTGAGGATCAGGGCTCGGGGTGGTTAATAAGTCTGCCTAGTTCAGGGAACAAGGGTGGTTGATGGAGAACCTTTTCAGGAGAGGAGAGCGAGCCACCTCTTGGGGCTCGGTGTCTCAGATCCTGGATGTCTTGCTCTTCGCCCCCCCAGTTCCTGCCCCTCAGCAGCCTTGCCAGGCACTTAGCGCAGGTGCACATAGCATCAAGTGCAGTTCCCTGCCCGCAGGGCTCCCCAGTACCCCAGGGCTCAGGACAGATGTACATGCAGTAATTGGGGACAGCTTCTACTGCTTGTTCCAGGGGGCAAGTGGCTCAGGATCCCTTTCTGGGGCTTCACTCTCTTAAGTCTGTCCCAGTAGTTTTGCCCCAAATCCCAAATCCTTTTGGCCTCCCTCTGTCTGCTGGCCTTGAGGTTTCAGAGCGAGTTTGTGTTGAGAGTTTCAAGATGTGATGAGACTTCAAAATGACCTTCAGTCACCTTCCCACGGTTTCCCCAGGTGCTTCCCTGTTCACTTGCTCCCTAACCGCTTGTGGGATGTGGGTTTTAGCGGGTGGGAAAGGATATGCTGTCCCTGCCCCTGAGGAAGGACATTTCTCCTGAGCTCCATGTCTCCAAAGGGTCTGTCATGGCTTGATATTCCCCAACATCTGTGCATCTGTCCATTTTATTACGTTAAACAAATTCACCAATGGCAGCCATTGTGCTTTCAGGGAAAGCTGCCTGTCCTGCTGCTTGGCCGCTCCTCAGAGCTACGGCCAGGGGAGTTCGTGGTTGCCATTGGAAGCCCGTTTTCCCTTCAAAACACAGTCACCACCGGAATCGTCAGCACCACCCAGCGGGGTGGCAAAGAGCTCGGACTCCGGAACTCGGACATGGATTACATCCAGACAGATGCCATCATCAATGTGAGTGGCAGGGGGCTGGGCCAGTTTTTGCCAGAAGAAAGCCCACGGGAGTGCAGCCAGGATGGTGTTGAAGGAGTTCCCTTTGACCTCTTAAAGTCAAGGGTTGTCAGCACCCCGTTAGCAATCACCAGGCACTCCTGTGAAGGGAAACCTAGTTTACCAAAAGGCTGCAGCTGAGAGGAGCTCCCGCTTGCTGCTCTTCTTGCCCAACTGACCTGGGCAGGGCTAGCTATTCCCTTCCCTGCATGCCCTCATGGCATGTTTGAGGGTGTGTGGAGCCTTCAAGAGCTGAGTGAGCAGCTTCTTGCAGGAGAGAAGCTCACCTTGACAGACTTGGTGAGCTCTGCCTTGTCCACTCTACAGCAAGTGACCATCCTCCCTACGTGTCCACACCATATGAGCCGTCTAACGAGGCCAGGCCTTACTCCACACCATTCCATACACAGGATATCATTTTTTTTTAATTTTAAAAATTTATTTATTTACATTTTTTCTATACATTCAATCACATTATTTAGCTTATAAAGTGAACATTTCAATATATGAACATTTCTCCCCGGTCCAGTTGATCAAAATATCTTCAACAGATATCTTTAAAATCTCATTTTCCCGCTTTAGCTCTCTCCCTCAAGGCCTGACATTTCTGAAAAGGCATGGTTTTTCCCCGTGTCTGTCCAGTGAATGAGAAATACTGTGTGTTTTATGCACTCACTACCTCTGAAAGGTTTTATCCCCCAACTTTTTTGGGATCTGATGAAGTAATGGAATAGAACAAACCATGCGTATTCCAGCCCCCACAGCAGGGCGACCTCAGCCCGAGAGGAGCAGCGTTAGGTGCTTTGGGGCTGTCACAGTTGGCTTCTGGGGTCTGGAGAAAAAAATTCCCATGGATGGCACATCCAGAGCTTTCTGAAAACTGCTAAGGTTCTTTTTCCCAGCACAATATTAGGCCAACAAGAACAGTTAGGTTGTCAGGGAAGAGCCGTGCTGTGCTCAGAAAGCTGCCAGGCAGGGAAGTAGATAGGACCGTGTTACCACACACACGCATAACCTTCCAATTTCTGTTTCATTTCAGTATGGAAACTCGGGAGGCCCACTAGTAAACCTGGTAAGGCCTATGTCGTGTTGTTTGTTTCTATCTATGGATGTATATACATGCTGTCCTTTTTCCTTCCATACATGAACTTGCCAAAGCACGTTATTGAACACTGCTTTTAAGTGAGCTCTGTCAATGTACCGTATCCTTACAAATTGCCCTCCCGAGCTCTTCTGGGAGGAGGACGGCATGCTGAGATGGGGGTTGGTGTTATGCCTCAGGACATGCTGCTGTTTCAAAGGTGCGAGTAAATGCAGTGGGACTCAGATGCAGTCCGGGAGTGGGTGAAGGAGCAGGCCTGCATGTTGAAGGGGTCAGCAGTGCTGGCCTGGCCCCGAAAGGCATCTCCTCCAAATGAAGTCTCCTGGGCTGCCCAAGGAGCTGGCTTGGCTCCTCCCTTTGGCCAGGAACCCTCCCCCAGGACCTGGCAGGAATGAAGAGGAGTTACCAGCTCACAAGCAAGTCATTTAAGTCCATGCTTAAATATTTAAACGTAAAATGTGAAGCCTTAGAACACAGACTATCAGAGCTAGAGGGCAGCCCAGGAGTCCTCTTCGGGTGACGAGATGGAGGCCATCCTTAACAAGGTCCAGGAGGGTCCCTCGGCCACAGGGGCTGAAATCTCTGCTCTCAGGGGAAGTGTGTGAGCAACTTATTCTCTCCTGGCAGCTCTTTCTTCCCAGCTGTGAGACACGAGCTCCCTCCTGTGCCCTCTGCCTTCCCTCAGCCCCTGCAGTGCCTGTGGGGGCCGCTGCCTGGTAGAGATGCAATTTCTTGATAATGAACCTGTCAGTCCTAAACTCTGAGGGTTTCTCCCTGCTGTCATAGGGTCACCTCACAGTCATTAGAAATGGGAGACGCAGGAGGGAATGGGCAGCCTCCCAAATAACTCAGAGATTTTAGCAATGTACTCCTTGTGAGAGGACCAAATATCGTGCATTTGGAAACTATTTGTGTTTGCAGCGAGATGACCACTGAGCACCCACATGGAGTATGTGCCAATTCTCCCTCCGTGGAGGCGGCTTATGCCGCCCAAGTGTCCTGATGCCCCTCCCGGTCCACCCATTACCCTCCTGCCTCCAGCCTCCACCTAATTCTCTCAGAGAATTCTTTCGTACAAATCCACCACTCTCTTTTGGTGTATACCTGTTGGTAAACTTTCATGCGTTAAGTAAGCCTTTTTGGTTTTGCTTTTCAGGATGGCGAAGTGATTGGAATTAACACTCTGAAAGTGACAGCTGGAATCTCCTTTGCAATCCCATCTGATAAAATTAAAAAGTTCCTCACTGAGTCCCATGATCGACAGGCCAAAGGTAAGGCAAGACCCAGACAGCCTGGCACGTCAAGTCTGAGGCTTGGCTGCCCCTGTGGATTTGGGGAAGGGAAAAGTGGCAGTCCCTAAGACCAGCCAAGCTATCTCCTCACAAGAAGAAAAGACACTGTTGATTATTATCATGAGCCCCGAGCAGTGGAGTACAGATGTTGGACTATTTTTGTCCCAGGATCGTGGAAGTTTCTCATGGCTCAATCTAATATGTACCAGACGTGATCATAGGTGATTTCCGTATATGTCACTGAAGTTTTCATTTATGTCCCTTCATTCCTATGCCCTGTCAGATAGGAATTCTTAATCCCATTTGCTGATGGGAAAATGGAAGTGCAGGGAGATGACTCATTCTACAGATGTTTACTGATGGTCTGCTCTGAGTTGGGCTAGGGCTCCTGGGCAGTAGACAGCTCAGCAGGGGCCCGTACAGGTGTGACCTTGCTGTCCTGCCCTGGGAGGGGAGGCTGACAGTAATCTGTAAGCAATCCAACAATAAGATAATGCAGAGAACAACAAATGCTCCCAAGAAAATGAAGCAGGGAAACCAACTAGCAGGTGACTGGAAGGGTGGCTGATTGAGACAGTGTGGCCAGAGATGCCTTTCGAGCTGAGGCCTGAGTGAGAAGGAGCCAGTAGGCAGGCACACAGGGGAAGAACAACCCAGACAGAGGAACAGTGAATTCAGCATAGCTGAGCGAGCACAGGGACCCTTGAGTGGCTTATGGGGCCAGAGTGCAGTGGCCATGCAGAGTTACGCGAGGTGGGTGTGGAAAGCCAGTGCACAGTAGACCATGGTGAGCGGCCTCGGTTGCAGAGAAGTTCATGATCTGTTTGATGTCTTGAAAGGCCAGTCTAGTGACTGGTAACTGGAGGTCTTCAGGGCAGCAGTGGAGGTGGAGGAGAGGGATCCCATCCTGGGTAGGTGGACATAGAGCTGGGAGGAGGCAATAAGGAATTAAGGATCCCTCCTAAGTTTTCAGCCACCGACTTGAGATGATGGGGTTTTCCCCAGGTCCCACAGCAGGTAGGGGTTCAAAGCAGAACTGAATCACAGCCTCAGTGTACCCGCCATGGTCCTGACCTCACATTACTACTGAAGACCGAGCCCCTGGGTTCTAGTGTTCCTGGCACACCTGCCAGCTGGCTGACTTTCTGTTGTCTGTTTATTGTCCCACCAGGAAAAGCCATCACCAAGAAAAAGTACATCGGTATCCGGATGATGTCCCTCACATCCAGGTGGGTAAAGAGCGTGCACATCTGTGTTTTAAATTTAAATAGATCTGGCCTTCAGAAGGCTCTCCATGAAGATAAACCTCATGCTACCTTAAGAAATTTCTGTTATTGGGGCCGGCAAGTGGCATGGTGGTTAAGGATGCTGGACTCCCACGTGGCCGACCACGGTTCAAATCTCGGACCTGGTGGCTTGCTTTCTCATTTCTCTCTCTCTCTCTCTCTCTCTGTCTCTCTCTGATCAAACTGGAAAATAACAATGATAATAATAATAAATAAAGTTAAATAAAATAATTCTTTTTTTAAAAAAAGAAATTTCTGTTATAAATTAAGTAATATTGGGAAAGAGGAGGGGCTTTTCACCTTGACCTCTTTTTGTTTTATTTTATTCTTCATTTTGCTTTCCCATTCTGAGCCAGGTTTCCATCTTTGTAGCAGGTCCTTCAGGCTAGAAGATTCTGCCTCTTTGACAGCAGGCCTGGGGAGCAGGGGGGTTGGTTCACTCTCACTCATGCCTTCCTTTGCCACTTGTTCAGCTGAAAACCACATTCCAGGAGTGCCCCAGGCAGCCTCCCCCACCCCAGAGTGCCCTGCCTTTCGCTGGCTCTGCAGGATGTGGGCCGTGGCTCCAGGAATGCCAGGTCAGGCCCAGCGTGAGGGCAGCAGTGACTGATGGGCTTGTTTTCCCGAGCAGTGGAATCGTAGCCTGTGGTTGCCAGGCTCGTGACGTACTGGCATTTCAACCTGAATGAGTCCTGGTAACTGACTCAGTGGGCATGCTGAAACTGTTGTGGAGGAAGAATAGAATGTATTAACGTATATTTTATTAATTATTAACTATTAAAATAGTTATATATTTTGGTACATGTTGTGACTGATGGGCCCTTTCTAAGCATTCTAGCAGATGAAATGATTTGCCAAGACTGAATTGTGCATCTCTCATTTGCCTTTGGAACTAACTGGGGGAGAAAGATGTGGAGGGGAAGATTGTAGGCCTGGGAATCCCACTTCCTGGGTTCTTGTCCCAGCTCCGATGCTTCCTGGCTATAGCCTCGGGAATGACTTTACCTCTGAGGCCTCTATTTCCTCTCCAGCATGAAGATAACAGTATTGGTATTTCTGGTGCAGCCAGGCTTGGATCAGTGAAGGGTGGTCAAGATCACCAGGCCCACGGACACTAGCTACCACTTATTACGGGCCTATTCTGTGCCAGGCACTGGGCAGGGCCTTACCTAGATGACCTCGTCTGACCCTCACACAATCCATGTTTTAGAGCACCGTTACTATCCCATTGTGCAGATGAGAAAATGAAGGCACAGAGAGATTAAGCAACAAAATAACATAGCTAGGGAACCAGCAGTTAGTGTAATGGCTATGTCGCTGGACTCCCACGTAGTCGACCGCGGTTCGCGTCTTGGACCCGGTGGCTTACAACTCACGCCGGGCACGTGTGCGTGCGTGCCCAAGATCCCGAGAGGAGAATGGAGGAGAAGGGATTGCGACGTGACCATCCCCCCTGGGGGGTGATTTCTCGCTTTCTGTCTCTATGTCTCTCTCTGTCTGGCGAGCGCACGCGCCCTATAGCGAAAAACCTCTCCAAAAAAAAAAAAAAAAAGCAAACAAAAAAAACAAAATAACATAGCTAGCAAGTAGCAGAGCTGGGGCTGCAAACCACGCCAGCCACCATAGTGTACTGACTCCTTAAATGCTACCTATTATAGTTAACTAATGAAGAGTAGTAAGAATGATTAAAGCATATCTCTTGGTTACCTATGATGTCCTTGACTTTAGTAAAAGAGCAATCTTATTTATTTATTTGTTTGTTTATGGGAGGAGAGGTTTTTGTTATAGGGTGCATGCGCTTGCCAGAAAGACAGAGAGACAGAGAGACAGAAAGCGAGAAATCACCCCCCGGGGGGGGGGTGTGGCCACACTGCAGTCCCTTCTCTTCCATTCTCCTCTCGGGATCTTGGGCACACATGCACACGTGTCTGGTTTGAGTTTAAGCCGCTGGGTCCAGGACTTGAACCGCGGTCGACTACACTGGAGTCCAGCAGCATAGCCATTATGCCAACTGCTGGTCCCTTTTTTTTTTTTTTTATTTTTTAAGGTTTTTGCTATAGGGCACATGTGCTCTCCAGAGAGAAATAGAGACAATGAGAAGGAGAGTGAGAAATCACCCCCAGTAATTTCTTCTCCATTCTGCAATCCCTTCTCCATTATCCTCTCTTTATCTTGGGCATGCATGAATGCACACCTGACATGATTTTCAAGTCTGCCATGTCCGGGTCTTGGACTGTGGTCAGCCATATGGGAGTCTGGTTCTGTAACCACTATACCACCTGCTGGTCCCTCAAGCAATTTCTTTTTCACATTTTTGTTATAGGACATGTGCACTCAGCAGAGAGAGACAGAGAAAGAGGATGGGGGAAAGTGAGAAATCCCTCACCGGGGGATGACCGCACCGCAATCTTTTCTCTTCCATTCTTCTCTTGGTATCTTGGGCTCACACAGCCATGTGCCTGGTGTAATTTTCAAGCCCCTTAGTTCAGGATTCTAACCATGTAATTGGCCATGTGGAATCTAGCACCTTTACTTCCACACCACCTACTGGCCACACCAACAAGCAATTTTAAAGAAGACTCAGAGCTCCTAGTGGACTTGTATGTTAGCCTTGGGGACAGGAAGGGAACCGGTGACAGCAGTGTCTCAGCAGAGGAAGGCCTGTTGTGACTTAACCTTAACACAGCTGTTTTTTTCTTTGGAGCAGCAAAGCCAAAGAGCTGAAGGATCGCCACCGAGACTTCCCAGATGTACTTTCAGGAGCGTATATCATTGAAGTCATCCCTGATACCCCAGCAGAAGCGTGAGTTAGAATTAGTTTCCCTTTTCCTAATAGCCTGTGGTTCCTGGGGCAGCAGGGAGGAAGTGCTGTTTTCTTTATATCAGCTCAGATGTCTGTGTTGATCTTTGACAAATGTGGCAAGACCTTGCTGGTTGCTTCCTGCCATCCAGGCTTTCCAACCTGGTTTGGCTCAGGACTCATCAACAAAAGGATGCTTCCTGCCTTCAAAAGTCCTCATTCTTCCAGGGGCTGTGCAGATAGAAAGAGTCTCTTGGATGACCTGGCTGGGGAGAGAGGGTTTAAGGCTCAGTGTCCCCAAAACCTCAGGTAGTGGTTTTGTGCATCCTGGGCTTCAGGACCCATCACCTCTCGGAACCTTCTCTGATTATGTCTCTTACCAGTAAGGCCATGCCTGTCAATACCTCTAAAACAACTTAAGTAACAAAAAGTAACACAAAAGGTACTACTAGCTCAACTAATAATCAGAGTTGTTACCTATATTGACATACTATGGAGAGACGAGCTAGACCAGGGGCTAGCAAACTGCCCTGGGATCCTGATCTGGCTCATAGCCGGATTTTGCACCTGTGGGATGAGAATAGTTTTTGGATTTTTAAATGGTTGGAAAAAAAACTCAAAATAAGATTAGTATCCTGTGACGTGAAAATTTTATGAAATTCAAAATTTGGTGTTCACAGGTGTTTTATTAGACACAGCTGTGCCCAGTATGTTATTTATTATCTTTGGTGACTTTCATGGTACAACAGCAGCACTGAGTAGCTATGACAGAGACTGTAGGGCCTGCAAAGTATAAACTATCTCCTATCCGGCCCTTTACAGAAATAGTGAGCAGACTCCTGAGCTAAACCTCTAGGAACCGTGACAACGTATCGACACTGTCCGATGTAAGAGCTAAAGTTATAGAAGCCATAACATAGAGAAAGTATCTCATAATAGAAGCCTTCCACCCTCCCCTGTCGGAAGTGCTCTCTGAGTTGATACTTGTTACAAGTAAGTTGGCCATGGTCACAGTGTGTGACAGGTGGAACCTGGTACATCCTTCCTCCCTCTGGGTTCAGTCTGTCAGGTGACCACACTAGTCCTGCTAAGGATTTCTGCAATAGACATGATGGATGATTTGGCCTCTCCATTTCAGAAAGAAATGCAATCCACTGATGGTGTAAACATGCTCACCTAAGGTCACCACCCAGCCCTAGGTGCTCTGGCTTTTATGTTCTAAACTGTGCCTCTGTTGATGCAGAAGTTAGACCAGGAGGAATGGCAACATTATTTTTGTGCTTCCCTTTGTGTTACAGTGGTGGTCTCAAGGAAAACGATGTCATAATCAGCATCAATGGACAGTCAGTGGTCTCTGCCAATGACGTCAGCGACGTCATTAAAAAGGAAAACACCTTGAACATGGTTGTTCGCAGGGGCAATGAAGACATTATGATTACGGTGATTCCCGAAGAAATTGATCCATAGGCAGAGGCATGAGCTGGACTTCATGTTTCCATCAAAGACTCTCCAGTGGACGATGCATGAGGACTCTGGGCTGGAGGCACAGGACACCTAAGACTTTTGACCACCATTTGCTTGTTCAGTGGAAACACCCTGGCCGTCAGAATCCTTCCTGATAGTTTGCAGGCAAAACAATGTAACGTTGCAGATCCGCAGGCAGAAGCTCTGCCCTTCTGTATCCTATGTATGCAGTGTGCTTCTTACTGGCTTGGGCTGTTCCTGCTTAGACAGCCAACATTCGTCTCCTCCTTTAACCAGGTCATCATCTTAGTCCAATTAACGCAGTTGATCCAGCGCGTAGATAAGAGGAAGGCCCATGGGAGCCAGAATGCAACCGGGAATATTTGCGCTTTCCTCTGAGTCAGCACCCACAGGAGGCTGATGTGCAGAGACCACGGGTGGGTGAACGCTGGCCTCCCAAACGGCCAAAGCTGCCTCTCTTAGGAATCTCTTCAGAACTGGGAGCACGATGACTTTGAGTTTGAGCTATTAAACTACTTCTTCATACTTTGTTTTCTGACGTGCCTTTTTTCTCTTTCCATAAACAGCTGGTTATAGTCTTTTTCTTTTCTTTTTTTTTTTTTTTTTTTGTATAGCCATGACTGTTGTGTCAGTGGGCTCCTCATTAAACCACATTGTCTGCACAGGCTTGAGTTCTCAGTCTTATGAGTGATTTCAAAATCATTCTGTGGGGTTTACTAGTGTTATGAACAACTGTGCTTGGCCACCCTGGCTTATGAAATGGGGTTTGAGGACATTTGTGCTTGCATCTGGAGCTTTTCAAACTAGAGAGAGTCCTTTAGCCCCATGCATCATGCAATCAGTCAACAAAGATTTTCTGGGCCTCTACTCTGTGCCTGCCATTGTGCCAAGTGTGGAGGGCAGGTCATCTGGACACACGCAGGCACTCCATTCCTCCACCCCATAGTATCAATCCCCCCACCCCCATCCTCACCCGGAACCGCATACACACACCAGAGCTTCAGCTGAGGAGCCAGAACTCTTTCTGAAAGGGAAACAACCAGAGACCAGGATGCAACCCAAGAGCTGGCCTGTTTGCCAGAGTACACAAGGCTCAGCTGGTTCCATTTGCCTTGGGTTCAGAACTAAGATCAGACCTAAAGCCTTGGAGAATTCAGAGCAGGGATCCTCTGGACATGCCCTGGAACAGGTGCAGCTTTAAGTAACTGTGAGCAGATTTATCTCCATGAAAGTTTTCCAAGAATTTGGGCAGCTGGATTAAAAAAGATGTACAGGGACCAGCAGATGGTGTAATGGTTATGTAGCTGGGCTTCCATGTAGTTGACTGCAGTTCAAGTCCTAGACCTGGTGGTTTAAACTTCATGCTGGGCACATGTGCATGCATGCCCAAAATCCCAAGAGGAAAATGGAGGAAAAGAGATTTTGGCATGGCCATCCCCCCAGAGGGTGATTTCCCACTTTCTGTCTGGTGACACATGTGCCCTATAGCAAAAATCTCTTAAAGAAAAAAAAAAAAAAAAGACTTACAAAACTAGCTTTAGGGGCCAGCAGGAGGTAGGGAGGTTGGTTAAGGCGCTTGACTCTCACGAGCAGTCTTTGGTTCAAGTCCCCAACCTGGTGATTTGCTTTCTCATTTTCCCTTTCTTTCTCTCTCTCTGGTCAAATTAAAAATTAATAATAACAAATACAATAAAATAAGTAAATAATTAAAAAAGAAAAAACCTTTAGCTTGAAAGTTTGCACAGGCTTAGGTCCCTGTGGAGAGCACACGCCAGAGAGAGGCTGTTTTTGCCAAGAGCAGAGAGTCAAAGGCTTTCTGATTGCCAGCAGTCAAAAGGAGGGCCTTAGACAGGGTGGAGGTTCAGTTCTCCAGACTAAGAGCGTAGTCTTTCCTGGACCAATAGATGGATGAGGTCTTATTTGTAATTGCAAAGGCTAGAAGGCAGAGGTGCAAGTTAAAAGCAGGAGTGATTAGTTAAGCACAGCCCTCTTGCTGATGAGATGCAGCTGAGCAGCTTGTGTCCTGCTGCAACTCTGGCATTTCCCTTTGCTCTCTAGCGGGATGACCTTGGAGAGTCAGGAAGGAGTCAGCGAATCCTTTTGCTCTTGTTTTGCATTCCCTCCCTTCTCCATGAAAGGTGATGAGTCAGAGTGGCCTCTGGTGCCGGGGGTTTGTCCTCGGATGTTTTGCACATGCATCTGCTTTCCGGGGTGATCAGAGATGAGGTGTTGGCATAGGTGGGGAGGACGTGCTGGGTGGCATTGAGGTCAGCTGGCTGTGCCCCAAGTCCCTCTGTCCTCAGCCTGTCAAGCATCCTGGACGTCACAGATGGTTCTGCTGGCAGGAAGGAGCTTGGTGACTGACCAGCCTGGATCCTCCATGAACACTCAGCAACGTCTCTCCGAACATCTGCAGGACTCTGGGTGAGGTTGGAGTTTTGTCTGCACACGTGGCACACGTGGTCACAGAAATGGCAGCTTGGGACATTGTTGGTGCTTACGTATTTGGTTATGTGATTGCACGGACCTGTGGCACGCTGTGTTCTGTGGGGGCTGCTCGTCCCAGCCCTCCCATGCTGGCACTTGAAAGCTGTCATGGCATTTCTCGGGACAGTTGTTTCTTCTACTTGCTTTGGGCTGGAATGGAGCTTTTTGCAACATAAATTAGCTTAGACCCTGGAGGCATGGGCCAGCTAGTTGGTATGGCAGTTAGGGTAGCTGGATCCCACATGGCTGACTACGCAAGTCCTGGACCTGGTGACTTGAACAACACATTGGGGGTGTGTCTCATGCCTAAAGCCCCGAGAGGAGGAGAAGAGAAAAGATTACAGCATGGCCATCCCCACGGCCGGGGTTTGGGGATGCTTTCTCACTTTTCCTCTCTCTGTCTCCAGTGAGTGCATGCTCCCTATAGTAAATTAAAAAATAAAAAAGAAAAGAAAATAAAAATCTGGAGGCAAGGTCCTGAGTTGAAAAAGCATGGCATTTGGAACTAGATGGACTTGCGTTTAAATCCAATGTCTACATCTTACTGGCTATGTGACCTCCAGTGGGTTGCTTACCCTCTCTGCCTGTTTCTGTAAAGTGGGGATAATATCTACTTCCTTTGGCTGTTGAAGGGATTACATGAGTTAATATATGGTGTCCATGGTAGGTGCTCCATAAATGTTAGTCAGGAATATGTTTTGGGCCTCAGTTTCCCTCCTGGCACTGGTGTGGCTCACGTGCTTAAGATAAATAGAGCTAATCTTATTTTTATCATTGTTAGCTTGCCACTGTTCTGGTCTTTAATGACAATCTCAGTAGCTAACATCTGCTGGGTGTTTTCTCCGCTTCAGATACCATGCAGAGCGTTTCACATTTATTAGCTCATTTAATTCTCAGATCAGTTCTGAGGTGGACGCTGTATTTATCCCTTTCCACAGGGGGAGAAATTGACACACAGAAATAAAGCATCTCGCTCCAGCCACACAGCTAGTAAGTGGAAGCCACCACTTGAGCCCAGGAAGTCTGAATCCATGGCGGCTGCAAGCTGCCATCTGGCCCTCCTTCTTAGGACCAAGACTCCTCACCCTGAGTGTCTACTTGCCCTCACCTGAGGCCGTCTCACATCTGTGGGAGTGGTCGTGGGATCTCTAACTCAGTTTCTGATTTCTCTTGCCTTTCAGGCCTCTCCAAGCTCCTTTAACAACCCTCTGGTGGACTGGTGGCTGCTCCTTGCCCTGTTTCTTAGGGAGCTCTGCCCCGCTCTCCGAGTGCATGCTCACTCTTCCCAATTTGGTTCTCTTGGCTCCAGTCCTCTGCTTCCAGCTTTTGTGAAATGGTGAGAGAGGCCAGCAGTGGTGGCCGGGCTTTGCCAGCAGGTTTTCTTTCTGGACCATCCCCACCCAGCCCCACCAGATGCTTCTAAAGATGCACTGCCTGGGAGAGGCCCTGGAGTACAGGAGTCCCCTCACCGTGCCTTCCTGGTCCATCTGAGGGGTCTGAGTCAGGCAGTTCTATACCGGGTCCTCTCTTTTCTAGACAGAATGGCATTCATGCTCATGTCTGGTGGCTGTGGTGGAGAGCAGCATGTGTTTTTATCAGAACTTGTGCAGCTCTCGTCTCTGGCATTTTGATTGGCTGTCAAGGGTGCTTGGCCCATTTCAGCAAATACCACTGAAGTCAGGGACAGACCGAGATTGCACTGACATAGCTGGGTGAAGGGCCAGTCTAGGTTCGAGATTACTGAGAAAGCTGCCTTCTCTCAAGGTGGTTACAGTGACATCAGAGGTCAGACAGCAGCAGAGTGACTTACTGTCCGGAAGTAGGTAGCCTTCTACTGTTTGTTCTGGAGCATGGACTGAGAGAACACAGAGTGAAGGAGCTTTGAAAGAGCAATGTCTGGGTCTCACTCTCAGCCACTCTGGCGATATCATTGACCCGTATACGGCCTGGCATCGGGCTCAGGTGAGTCTAGAAAGCAGGCAGGCTGAGGACTTGTGTGCAGGCAGGTGGAAGCAGTGAACCCGCTCTCATTGCTGCTCTCTTGGCCCCTCCCCTCTGGGTCAGGATTGACCTCAGAAGAGGCCCACACTGTTCACCTGCCGTTGTTCTGGTCTTTCATGACAATCACAATTGTCACTCTGAATCTGAGAGAACCTCCAGGATGCTTGTTTCGAGGGCCATCCCTGTTTGAGACACGTTGACTACATTTCTGCGTGTTCTGTCATTGTGAACCCTGCCTGCTATTGCCCTGGATGGGACGATATCTGAAGTGTTTGCATTGATAACACTTTTGGGAGCCTCAGCAGGCAGGCACTGCAGGCTGCCTTGCCACAGTGAGGGGAGAGGCAGTGAGCAGGGGCTTCACGACTGTGAGCTGGATCCGAGGGCCAGGGGAGGTGAGGTTAGTAACAGGAATACAGCGTGACGGGGTAAATATAGGACGGACATGGGTGGAGTGTGCAGTGTGCAGCGTAGAGAAGGGCAGCAGCAAGACCGTAGCTAAGGGGGGGTGTGCAAGGCTACGTTATCTCATTGAATCCCTTCAATAACTAGGGAATAGGATTATTGTCCCATTTTACAAGTGAGAAAAATTAAGGCTCAGAGAAATTAAGTAACTGATTCAAAGTTGTCTAACTAGTCCCTGATGGATGTGAGATACGTCTTTGTGGGGAAGTATGGCGTGGGGAGAGGAGGACCAAAAGCTTCTGCCTCGTGTGTCCAACCAGAAAAGAGACAAGTGCTCCAGAGTCTGGGACAGATCGCGAGCACACAGTGGGGCCCTGCCTGGCTTCCATGCTCTTGGAAGCCAGTATCCCTTCCTGGGATACGTGGGCCCCTTTCTCACTCGGTCCCTCTCTTCCTTTCCATTTTCACCTCTATATTCCTTTCCTGAACGAGAAGCTTCTGTAATACAGAATCATTTTCCATCCTTCGGAAAGGCTGTTTGGGTTTGTTTTTTGTTATTTGTTTTTTTTTTAGCGATTTTACTATTTGCACATGTATTCACCAGAGAGACAGGGAGTCAGAGGTAAGAAATCACACCCCTCTCGCCCCAGGGGAGACGGCCATGCCATAATCCCTTCTCTTTTCTCCTCTTGGGCATGCACACACACATGCCTGGTGTGAGTTTTAAACTGCTGGGTCCAGGACTCGAACCATGGTTGACCACATGGGAGTCTAGTGCCTTAACCACTGCGCCACCTGCTGGCCCTGAAAAGGCTGTTCTTTACCAGTTTCCAGGCTTACAGCAAAACCGCTCCCTCCATTTCGCATGGAAACGCCTTCTTGTCCCTTCACCTGGCTCAGTCTTGCAGGAGCCTGTGCTTCCTGCTCCATCGGGCTTCTTTGCCAGGAGCTCATAACATTCACCGGGTGCTGTTGTGACTGCCCATCCTCACAGGATTCGCCATGGGGTCAAGGCCTCATGGGGATGGACTTTCCCTGTGAGACTACAGGGTCTGGCGCAGGCTGACAAAGTAGACATCACTCAGCATGGATTAGTTAAACAGAGGCGGTGGTCTGTGCCTCCCCCGATGATCAGACCGTCTATAAATTCAGGGAAGAGTCACCTCGGCATGTACTTTTTCCCTGAATGCACGTTTCTGAGTATCACAGTGCACCCAGGACTGTGCGGACGCATTGAGAGTCAGGACGTGAGGGGGGCAGCGCGGGGAGGAAGAGAGCAGGGCCCAGACTGGCAGGAGGCCAGTTACTGTCTGGTGGGGACAAACTGAAGGCAGACTCAGGTGTTTTGTGAGGAATAAACAACAGAACCTATTAAGGGCCTCATACATTGCCCTTGGATTGAACAGAGACCTTGAGGTCCTCTGGAAGGAGACCTTTGACTCTATAGGCCACGCTGCTCTTACAGCTGCTGCTCTCAGAAACACTCCTGATGAGGTGTAATGGAGAGGCTGCCCCAGAAACTAAGGTTCAAATCCCTGGCGTGAGCTTCACCAACTGAGGCTGGGGGCAAGTCCCTTCATTTCTCGAAGCTTCTCTTTCCTCATCCGTATGAAGTGGCCAGTGCTGGCACCTCTTTGGGTCTGAGGAGTTGAGGAGTAATATATGAGGTACTGGATATTAGCTCATGCTCTGTCACACCAGCACTGTCACCACTCACCCACGTCACTCCTTCTAGGGGCCTGTGAGAACATCTGTATCAAGCATTCATTTTAAAACATGGGGAAAGAAAGGAGCATCCAGAGCTCGTAAGAGTTGGGGCCCGATCCAATCCCACAGTCACCTGTCTATTTTACTTTTCCTATAATTATTATCTTTCCCTATAATTATTATCTAATTCCCTATATTATTATCTTGTACTCCATAAAACAATGCAACCTCATTTGAGGTTTAAAAACTGCCAGTGTGTGAATTCCTGCAAGACTCGGCGAAGTTCTGGTATGTGGCTCCCCTCTCTCAGGCCTTCGCAGGAGTTCTCTGCTCTGATAGGGCTACCCTCCAGCTATCAGAGACATCCCTGAAAAAGTTCTCCAGATCTCCCATGGCGTGTCTGGACCTGGAAGGTTCTCCCTGGGCTCCTCGCTCTGGTTGCTATGCAGAAGGGTCCCAAGCAGCAGGCTCCTCTCCTGTTTTGAGGCTTTGGGAAATGCCGGAGGGGATGACATCACTTGGAATCTGACTGCCAAGCAGGATGCCAGTTCCTGGAATCAAATCGTGTCCACACATCAAAAACGCACATAAGGGCCCGGGGCCTGCTTTATGGGAGAGCCACCCTGTACTGCCCACCCTGTCTGGGTCCAATGTCTGGGGCCCAGCTGGGCTGACTCACTTCTGCCATGCAAGCTCCCACCGCTGAGGCTTTCTGGTGCTTCCATCAAAATGTGGGTGGGGCACACACACACACACAGAGGCCTTCCTGCCAGTAGGCAGATTTTATTATTTTTTTTGAGAGGTTTTTGCTATAGAGCACGTACGCTTACCAGAAGGACAGAGAGAGACAGAAAGCGAGAAATCACCTCCCGGCGGGGGGGATGCCACGCCAGCAATCCCTTCTCCTACATTTTCCTCTCAAGATCTTGGGCACGTACACACACACACCCTGTGTGAGTTTAAGCCGCCTGATCCAGCACTCAAACTGTGGTAGACTATGTGGGAGTCCAGTGGCATAACCATTATGCTAACTGCTGGTCCCAGGCAGTTGTTTCATTTAGAGTTTTTTTTTTTTTTAACTTACTCTAATTTTTTTAATAATTATTTATTTATTCATTCATTTATTTTTTAATTTGACCAGAGAGAGACAGAGGGTGAGAATGAGAGAGAGAAGAGGTGAGAAAGCAAGCCACCAGATTCAGGACTCGAACCGTGGTCGGCCATGTGGGAGTATCCAGCGCCTTAACCACCACGCCACCTGCTGGTCCCATCATTTAGAGCTTTTAAAAGCCATTGCCTCAGTGTCTTTCAAGAATCAGCAAAGAGCAAATGAATGCACACTGAGGACTGGAAGGTGGCATGATGGTTAAGGTGCTGGACTTCCACATGGCTGACCACAGTTTGAATACTGGACCTGGCAGCTTGCTTTCTCCCTTTTCTTCTCTTTCTGCCTCTTTCTCTATCTCTTTCTGGTTAAATTGAAAAATAATAATAAAGGGACCAGCAGTTTGCATAATGGCTATGTTGCTGGACTCCCATTAGTCGACTGTGGTTCGCGTCCCCAACCCAGTGGCTTAAACTCACACCGGGTATGTGTGCGTGCTAGCCCAAGATCCCGAGAGGAAAATGGAGGAGAAGGGATTGCAGCGTGGCCATCCCCTCTGGGGGATGATTTCTCGCTTTCTGTCTCTCTGTCTCTCTCTGTCTGTCTGGAGAGCGCATGTGCCCTATAGCAAAAAACCTCTCCAAAAATAAATAAATAAATTAATTAAATTAAATAATTCTTTTAAAAAATGAAATGAACAATAACAAAAGCATTCTCAGCTTAAAAAAAGAAGACAAGGACCAGCAGATGGCATAATGATTACGTCATTACGTCACATAGTCAATCAACCATGGTTTGAGTCCCAGACCTGGCCATTTTAAAACTCACGCTGGGTGCATGTGTGTGCATGCCCAAAATCCTGAGAGGAGAATGGAAGAGAAGGAATTGTGATGTGGCCATTCCCCCTGGTGGGGTTATTTCTCATTTTCTGTTTGTCTCTGTCTCTCAGGCAAGCACACGTACTCACAAAATTAGATCAAAGTGAACGGCAACTTTGAGAGGATTTCCTCTCAAGATAAAGTCATTGAGTTAGAATCTTGTCAAGTCAGTTTCTACCTTTTTTTAAACAATTTATTTAATTTTTAAATTTATCATCATTATCTTTTCTTTCTTTTTCTTTTTTTTTTTTCCCAAGGAAAGACAGAGAGGGAGAGAGGGAAAGTGAGAAAGCAATCTGCCAGCTTCAGGACTCCAACAACTGTCACTCCCTGTTGGGAGTCCAACATCTTAACCACCATACCACCCGTTCCTACTTTTAAGCTTGGTCAAGCACCCATCCCTGTGAACTTTCATTGAGCATGGTATTGTAGCTGGCACCATGTAAGTCTGTTCAGCCACTCCGAGGCTCAACCTATTGAGTTCTGATGGCAACCTCGTACCTCCGCCTTAGAGGAGGAAACAGAAGCTCAGAGAGGCGATTTTCCTCCTTAATCACAGGTCACACCTGCGAAAGGAAGAGCAGAGGGTTGAGACCCAACCACATGGTTCCCTCTGACAGTGACAGTCCGTCCCGTCTGATTATCTTAGAAGAGTCTTATCCTGGCCAGCTGGCTTAGCAGTCTGGAGCCACAGAGCCCAGGCCCTTTCCTGGATTTGGGTGGGAGAAGGGCAAATATTCATCAGCTACAGTTTTGTCACCAGTAAACGTGACTTAAAGTGCATTAGGTTGAAAATCCACAAAGAATACAAATACTTAAAAGAATCTAGACAGACAACTCATAGCTACACAAAAACCTGTATGTAGATTTTATAGCAGCTTTATTGTTATTTGCTAAAAATTAGAAGCGACCAAGGTGTTCTTAAGTAGCTAATGGATTAAAAAAATCCTGCAAAATATCCATACAATGAAGTATTATTCAGCACTAAAAAGAAATGAAGCCACAAAGACCAGGAGGAAACCTAAATGCATACAGCTATGTGAAAGGGGCCAATCTGAAAAGACTATATACTGTAGACTTCCATCTATATGATATTCTGGGAAAGGCAAATTAAGGAGACATTAAAAAAATCAGCGATGGGGCAGCCAGTGGTGGTGGTTAAGACAGTTGGATCCCACATGGCCAACTGTGTAGTTCAAGTCCTGGACTTGGCAGCTTGAAAAACGTGCCGGATGTGTGTGTGTATGTGTGCCCAAAATTCCAAGAGGAGAATGAAAGAGAAGGGATTGCAGCACGGCTATCCTCTCTGGGGGATCCATTCTCACTTTCTCTCTTTCTCTCTGGTAAGCACATGTACCCTATAGCAAATTACACTTTAAAATTCCCCCTTTAAAAACAAAACAAAACAAAAAACAGAAAAGATCAGTGGTTGCTAGAGTTTACAGGGAGGGAGGGAGGGATAAAGAGGGAGAGTACAGAGGATTTTTAGGTTAGTGCATTTTTTATTTAAAATGGGAAGTGCCATTTTTTTACTTTAAAAAATTGTTTTAGTGGGATCAGCAGTTAGCGTAATGGCTATGTCGCTGGACTCCCACGTAGTCGACCGCGGTTCGAGTCCCGGACCCGGCGGCTTAAACTCACGCCGGGCACGTGTGCGTGCATGCCCAAGATCCCGAGAGGAGAATGGAGGAGAAGGGATTGCGGCGTGGCCATCCCCCCTAGGGGGTGATTTCCTGCTTTCTATCTCTCTGTCTCTCTCTGTCTGTCTGGCGAGCGCACGCGCCCTATAGCAAAAACCTCTCCAAAAAAAAAGAAAAAAAAATTGTTTTAGTACTATAATGATAGATACACACATTTGTCAAAACCCATAGAATACACAACACCAGAAACAAACCCTAATATAAACTGTGGGTTTTAATAATGACATGTGGGGGCCAGTAGGTTGTGTAATGGTTAAGGTGCTGAACTCCCACATGGATGATGGTGATTTGAGTCCCAGACCTGGTGACTTGTTTTCTCACTTTCCTTCTCTCTCTTTCTTTCTCTTTCTCTCTCTACTGAGCACATGTGCCTTGTAGAAAAATTTTAAAATAGTATGAATAATAAATAAAATTAAATAAACTTTTTTTTAAAGAGATTTTTGCTATAGGATGCATGTGCCAGAGAGACAGAGAGAAAGAAAGTGAAAAATCACCCATTGGGGGAGATGGCCATGCCACAATCCCTTTTCTTCCATTCTCTCAGGATCTTGGGCACGCATGCACACGCATCTGATGTGAGTTTTAAGCCACTGGATCAGGGACTTGAACCATGGTTAGTTACATGGGAGTCCAGTGACACAACCATTATGCCATCTGTTGGTCCCAAATAAATATTTTTTTTTTTTTTTTTGGAGAGGTTTTTGCTATAGGGCACGTGTGCTTGCCAGACAGAGAGAGACGTAGAGACAGAAAGCGAGAAATCACCCCCCAGGGGGGATAGTCACGCCGCAATCCCTTCTCCATTGTCCTCTCGGGATCTTGGGCACGCACGCACATGTGCCCGGCGTGAGTTTTAAGCCACCAGGTCCGGGACGTGAACCGCAGTCGACCACGTGGGAGTCCAGCGAAATAGCCATTATGCTAACAGCTGGTTCCCCCAAATAAATAATTCTTGAAAAAATTATTTAAGAATGAGTAGTGGGCTCATCCACTCTAACTAATGTACCACTCATGTGGGATGCAGATAACGTGGAAGTCTGAAGAGGGCAGAGGATAGATTAGTACCCTGTACTTTCTGTTCAGTCTGGTTGTGAATCTAAAACTGATCTAAAAAAGAGACTATTAGTTATTATAAATAAATTATTTATTCATCTATTATTATTTTTATAAACCTTAATAACATGAGGCTCACAATTAAGATCTAGAGCCATAGGAAGTCCCTGTTTGATCCAGAAAAAGACTTCATGCCCAGCTCACCAGGTAATGGCCCCCCAGCAGTGATTTACATTGGCCCAGGCTGCAGCTGTAAGGCAGGTGTCCCCGGCAAAATTGAGCAGAGGGTGCTCTTTAGAGACCTCTCTCTTCCCAGGTTCAAGCCTGCAGAGTTTAGCCTGAAATAAAACATGAAAAATCCCATTGCAGGCCAGCAGAGGGCGTAGCGGTTATATCGCTGGACTCCCAGACCCAGAGGCTTCAAACACACATCTTGTGCTTGCGTGCCCAAGATCTCCAGAGGAGAATGGAGAAGGGACTGGGGTACCACCATTCCCCCTGGGGAGAGATATTTTTCACTTTTCCTCACACTCTTTCCCTCTTTCCGGTGAGTGGACGTGCCCTAAGGCAAAAACCTCTCGGTAAAAGAGGAAAATCCCACTGCAGTGGCCAGAGTGCAGCAGACAGCTACGTGTGGCATCCATACAGCTCCAAGTGCCTGCCTCCCAGCCTGCTGGTCAGTGCTTCCGACACTGACCTTTTTTTCTTTTTTTCTGTGACAGAAACATGTTTAGCTTTTAGAATTGTTTATTTATTCATCTATTATTATTATTTTTCAATTTGACCAGAGAGAGACAGAGAGAGAAAAGGAAAGCGAGGAAGCAAGCCGCCAGGTCCAGGACTCTAACTGTGGTCGGACACGTGGGAGTCCAGTGCCCTTAGCCACCACGCCACCTGCCAGACTCAGAAACACGTTTCTATGAAAGAAAATCTATTCCTGACTAAGGAGACAGAGGGTGATGTGACGAGATGGACACAAGCATTGTGTCTTGGGCTATGCAGCCCTGTGAGGTGCTCCGGGTAGACTATCTTTGCCATGTGTTCTACACCCCGGGTGCACAGACCCCTCTCTGTGGCAGGGGTGGCAGTGACCTGTCTTTGTGACAAACAGAACCGCCTCTTTTCTTTGAAGCCACCATGAAGTTCCTCTTGGGCTCTTAGTTGCTCTTGCCCCCTCATGCTGTCCACCCCCTGAGGTGTACCTGCCTGGCCAAAATGTTCTCTTCCCTTCCTTCATTCGCTCTTTCAAACCCTCTTAGTGGTGCTTGAGCTGCAGAATCTTGAACACCTGAACCTGCTTACATGGGGTTTGCCTCTTCCCACTGGTTTTATAACCCCACTACCTCCTCATTAGCCATGGGTGTGATGGTTATTTTTATGTGTCAACTTCACAGGGCTCAGGGATGCCGGAGAGCTGGTGAAGCTTTACTTCTGGCTGTGTCCTTGAGGGTGTTTCTGGAAGAGATTAGCATTTCAGTGAGTGGACCGAGTAAGGGAGAGCCACCCTCACCACTGCAGGTGAGCACCATCCAACCTAATGGAATAGACGGGCAGAAGAAGGGCAAATGTGCTCTTTCTCTGCTTGAACTGGGACATTCATCTTCTGCCCTTAGACACCAGCACTCCTCGGGCCTTCGGGTTTAGACTGAATTACACCACCCACTTTCCTGGGCCCCAACTTGTAGTCGGCAGATTATGGGACTTCTCAGCCTCTCTGACCATATGAGCCAATACTTCATAATACATCTCTGCATGTCTCTATATATCCTCTTGGTTCTGCTTCTCTGGAGCACCCTGACCGATACAGTGAAGTAGACACATTGCTTTGGAGACCCAGGACACTTAAATATTTATTTTGGAACTAGGAGAAAAGGAAAGGCACCATTAAAATGTGTATCTGTGAGGATGGTGGAGATGCGTCCACTAGAGGGCAGACTGACCTTGTGAAACTCCAGGAAGGTGTCAGGTGACCGCGGTGTGAAAGAGAGTGGAATAGGGCAGAGGGTCAGACATGTGGTAAAAAACATATTTATATGAAAGTAGAAATGGAATATTATGGATGATAACATGCATGATTAAGCCACTATGCAGTTTATTTTAGATGGGAAACCACATTTAGTATGTTGTGATGATACTCAGGGAATGAATGTAAATTAATAAAAAAAAATTTCAGAAGAAAAAAAACACACACTAAGACTGTTATCGAAATTAAAAATAAAATTGTGTATTTGATGACCACAGTAAGCTATATAGCCCCAGCTAGGTACTATTTTATAGTATGTTCATTCTACTCACTGAGGTTTATGCCTAAAGTCAGACTTGGGTTCATGTATATGTATATATCAGCTGTGCTTGCTATTGCAAATTTTTAGACAAATTAAGTTCATTAGCAAATCAATTAAATGGGGGGGAAAGGCATAGAAAGCAACCATGGATACTAGAGACAATGTGGGAGGAGGGTTGGACAGGGTAGAAGGTTAGGGATAGGGAATCAAGGATGGAAAAAAAAAAAAAAGCAAAATATATAAGACATAAGAGGGGCCAGCAGGTGGCGACGTGGTTAAAGATGCTGGACTCCCACATGGCCAACCACGGTTCGAGTCCTGGACCTGGTGGTTTGCTTTCTCAGTTTCTCTTTATCTCTGTTCTCCCCTCTCTCTCTGTCTGTGTCCCTCTATGGTCAAATTAAAATAAACAACTAAATAAAGTTAAATATAATAATTATAAAAAAAGACATAAGAAATGGAAAATTATTTGTTGATAACATGTATGTTGATGTGCTCGATTGAGCCAATAGACAGTGTAGTTTGGATGGAAAATTCATTTTGGGTACTGTAATGATGTATAGTGAATTAATGTAAAAAAAAGAAAAAAAATTAATTAATTAATTAATTTTTAAAAAAAAAGAAAAAAGAAAAGAACAGACGCCTGAAGGAAGCTACTGGGAGGATGAACGTGCCAGCCTGCTGGCGGAGTGGGCAGCAGCCTCCAGCCTGCATGATGGACAGCACCATCAGGCTAGGGGAGGTGGCCCAGAGCCCACCTGTCACTGTTCCCTTCTCTACTCTAACCGCCCCAACCTCGCTGACACATTTGCTTGTGTAGTGCTTGTTTTTCCTGCTAAGATCAAGCCAAGTCCCTTGAGAGCAGGGCCTTGTTCACAGTGCTCTGCATTCCAGGTGGGCCTATGTACGGCCTGAATGATTGAGGAGTGAGTGAACGAGAGGTCGAGAGAAACGTCCACAGACACCCTCAGGCTTTCACAGCACGTGCTTGTGCCGTGGGAAGCATCTGCTGCCTCTGGTCTCACGTGATTTGAAATGTTGGATTACGGGTCTGCCCTGTGGCTTGATGGTTAAGGGGACCAGAACCCACATGGCTGACTGCTGCTTAGATCCTGACACAGCAACTGGAAAACCACACTGGGCGTGGGTTCATGTGAGCCTGAAGTCCTGACAGGATTGGAAAACAGAGGAGAAGGGATTATAGCGTGACCACACTCCATTGTGGGGCGACTTTCCCCCCTTTCCTCTCTCTCTGTCTCTCTGGCAGCATATTTCTACCTTAAAAAATGTTGGATTAGTTTAGGACTAAGTGAAAGGGAATAATTAGTACCTCCCAGATGTGAGCATTTTTTGTTTTTAAGAGATTTTTGCTAAAGGGTGTGTGCACTTGCCAGAGAGACAGAGACAGAGAGACAGAAAGTGAGAAGTCACCCCCCAGGGGGGATGGCCATGTCTCAATCCCTTCTCCTTTATTCTCCTCTTGGCTCTTGGGCATGCACACACATGCTGCTGGTGTGAGTTTTAAGCCGCTAGGTCTGGGACTTGAACTGTAGTCGACTACATGGGAGTCCAGTGACATAACTGTTATCCCATCTGCTGGTCCCCATTTTATTAATTATTATTTTTAATTTGCTATAGGACATGTGTGTGTGAGAGAGGGAGAGAGAGAGAGAATGAGAAAGTGAGAAAGAAAGCCTCCGGGTCCAGGACTCGAACCACAGTCGGCCATGTGGGAGTCCAGTGCCTTAACCAGCACATCACCTACTGGTCCCCTTGCATCTACATATATATATATTTTTTTGGTAGAGCTTTTAGCCTCAGGGCACATGTGATCAACAGAGAGAGAGAGAGACAGAGACAGCGAGAGGGAAAGTGAGAAATCACCCCTCAGGGGGATGGCCATGGTGCAATCCCTTCTCCATATTTTCCTCCTGGGATCTTGGGCATGCACACACACCTGAGTTTGAAACCACTGGTTCTGGGACCCTAACCGCATTCATGGTCAGCCATTATGGGAGTCCAGAAACAACTGCTATGCCATCTGCTGGCCCTCCTTGCATGTATTTCTAAGAGTAAAATTAAGAGCAGGGCTCCCAGGCTCATGATCAGTTCAATGCTTAGTTTATAAGGGCATAATCATCTCGTAGGCCGTTCTTGATTGATGAGGATGCCTTAATCAGATTTCTATTCTGAAAGAGGGTAATCATCAGGTTTCCGGTAACATTCAGCCTGGGGTCTTTGTGCTTACAGCCAGCAGTTTCTATCCTGCAATGCATCTTAAGTCCCTTCTTGGGACCAGCAGTTGGTGAAATGGCTATGTCGCTGGACCCAGTGGCTTAAACTCATGCCGGGTGTGTGTATGTGTGTGTGCATGCCCAAGATCCCGAGAGGAGAAGGGAGGAGAAGGGATTGCAGCGTGGCCATCCCTCTGGGGGCGTGATTTCTCGCTTTCTGACTCTCTGTCTCGCTCTGTCTTTCTGGGGAGCACACACAATCTATAGCAAAAACCTCTCCAAAAAAAACCCAAAACCCAAAAACCTTCTCTTTCCTTACGTAGGAGTTTTAGGAGTCTTATGGCCTTCATTCGTGGTCAGTGTTGCTTGATTACCGTAACCAGAGTCTGAAGTCTCACCCTTTACTTCAGCCCCTATTTACAAAGTAAATAGATCAAGCCCTTTAGGAAAAGTCATTTTACTTTTAGTTCAAATCCTGCTAATTTTCAGTTTGGGAAATTCTTATTTCTTCAACAGACAGGGAAACTGAGGGTTCATCCTTTTTTAGGGGGTTCCTGTTCAGTTTCAAAAACACCTCCAGGGAGAAAACCACATTGCAATCCCTTCTCCTTCATTCTCTTCTCTGGATTTTGGACACACACATATTCCTGGTGCATTTTTCAATTTGCCAAGTCTGGGACTTGAATTGTGCGGTTGGCCATATGGGATCTAGCTGCTTTAACCACCACACCACCAGCTGGTGCTATTTGATCTGTAACATAGGTGACTTCCGTTTTCTCCCACTCCACTTGCCTGCCCTGGTCATAGTTCTTTTTACTCACCAAGCATTTCTTCCAGTACTGAAGATTACCAGGACTTAATCTCCCCCGGCTGTGATCGGTTAATTTGATTATAGGGACACATCCCAGAGCAGAGCCTAGGAATGGCAGGTTAAAGACAGGTTAACAAGCACTCAGGTGTAAGAACCCTGCCTGGGGAGATCAGATCTGTTTCCATCCCATACTGGGCCTTCTTCCTCCCAGGAAGAAACACTGGGAAGTAGCCTGAACATGAAGTGATTCATGTTCAAAAATAGCTCAGCCGAAGTTGCTTAACCAGCTTATAGATGTGACAACCCCAGAGAGTACACATTCCCGAAAAGTTCATAAACAAATGCAACCCCCAAACAAGGGGTCCTTGAGAAATGACTTCTCAAGATGGTGGCCGGTTAATAGCCCTTTGCTCCTATTCTTTCCATTCTTCTCCCTCCTCAGGACATTTACCAGGCCTTTATTGTGGGCTTGTCTGGAGCCTGTGCCTTAATACCTAATGAGGGAATAATAAGACCTAGGGGATGTTCGGGAAGATCGTACACCCCACAGTACTCAACCAATGAGGAACTGGGGGAGGGACTTGAACACTAGGGAATAAATTGCTAGTTGTAACCAATTTGGTCATACCTACCTGCCTGTCAGACACCTGATCTTGCAAGACTGCCACTAAAGTCTCACTTCCCTGTACCTCGTCTCTATGTCCATTCTTTGACATTGGGCAGGTAAGTGTGTTCCTCACAAGAGATCAGTCTTCTCTGGCATGGCAAGAATGTTATTCACAGCCAGCTCTGCCTTCCTCTGTCTTCAAACTCCACCAGGCTCCCAAGACTCTCCCATCATCAGCTGCTTTCTCTGGTTCTGACATGAGTCATATATTTCTCACAGGGAAGATAAGCAAGTAATTCACCTTCCCTGGGCATCTGGAGCCTTTCCTGCTATTAAAGGTGGCCCAACCTTCATGGCTCCTGAGAACTAGTGATTTCAGGGAAATAAGAGAAATGAAGATTTTCCACTGATAATTCAGCCTCCAGCCCACAAACTTGAGTGGTAGGAAGCCTCTCAAGCCTCCTGTCTGTCTCTGTCTCTCTCTACCTCTGTCTCTGTCTTCTCATTTTTTTTTTGTAATTTTTCCTTTAAACATTTTTTAAGGTAAAGCATTTTCTCAGCTTTCAGCCCCTCCTTTCCCTTTATCTTGTTAATAATCCCCTCTCCCCCTCCCACCCAGGAGAGGCAAGGGGACTGGCCTTCAGAAGAAGACACCTTCATGGCTCCTGAGAACTAGTGATTTCATGTAGCACACTTGCCACACAGTTTTCTACATTTTTTTTTAATAATTTTTTTAGTTAAAAAAAGTATTTTCTTCTCTTTGTTTCTTGGTTGTTGTTGTTTCTCTCTCTGTATTTCCTTTTTTTAAAAAAAAATTTTTATTTCATCTCTCTGCTCTTTAATCTCCATTCACTGTGTTTCTAGACAGATCTAAAGGAAGTGTAGCCAAATATCCAAATACTATTAGGGTTAACATATTCCTCAATATCTACTGAATCTGCTGTGCAAAGGGAACAAAATGGAACAGCAAAGAGAAGCCAGATCACCTCCTTCTGAATGCTCAGATTGAACTTCATGTTTGGGAAGAAACACACTGTCCATCAGATGACTAGAAATCACTGCAGGGCCACAAGAAATATAGGAAAGCAAGAAAATACCTCTCCTCTAAGGGAAAAGAATAGCTCTTCTTCATCCACAGATAGTTCAATGAAAATCATGGAAATGTCTGATAAAGAATTTAGAACATTCATAATGGCAAAGCTAACAAAGATGGAAGAGAATAGAGACAATGAAGAGAAAGCAGAAAGGAGCTGACGAGTTCCAGGAGGTAAGGAAATTCTTGCAAGATATGAGAGGAATTACACACTTTAAAAAAGAATCAAATGGACCTGTTAGAGATGAAGACTATAATATAGGAAGTCAGAATTTCCCTCAAAAGTATTAAAAGCAGACTAGATCATATAGAAAGTAGAATCTCAGATGTAGAAGAGAAAATTGCTGACCTAGAAAACCCCACCACAAAGACTGAGAAAATGGCCCCCCCAAATGAGAATAATATACGAGAAGTACTAGATACCATCAAACGTCCAAACATTCGGATAATTGGTATCCCAAAAGCAAATAAACTCATAAGGACATTGATAATCTATTCCATGGAATCCTGCAAGAAAACTTTCCAAACCTAGAGGGGCACTCAAAGATCCAGTTCCAAGAAATACAAAGGACCCCAAATAGAATCAGCCCAAGAAGATCTTCTCCAAGACTGCCCAAAACCACAGACAAAGATACTAAGATACTAAGATTGGCAAGAGAGAAACAGCAAGTTACCTACAAAGGATATCCCATCAGGCTAATAGCAGACCTCTCATCAGAAACAATGTGAGCGAGCAAAGAATGGGAAAATATATTCAAAGTGTTAAGGGAAAAGCAATTTCAACCAAGAATACTGTACCCAGCAAGATTATCCTTCATATGGGAAGAAAAGATAAGAACATTCTCAGATAAACAAAACCTGAAAGAATTTACCAACACCAGACCAGATCTCCAAGAAGGGAGTGCTATGTCAGGAAAATTAAATACAGACACACAGAAATAAGAGTTCAAAAACTAAGAAAATGGCCAACTTAATCATAGGGACGAGTCTGGAGTTGAATATTATGTCTCAGAATTTAATCAGGAAGATCGAACCACAACAGAAGATAGATTAAGTACATGAGACTGAACTGGTGAAATAGCATTCTATGACTTTTGACTAAAATATTGCTGCTTTTCTTCTAGGCTTTGTTGTCCAGTTTTAAAGGTTTTTGTCCTGTCTTGAGCTGTCGATAGGTTCGTGTATCCACCATTTGAACAGAATCCTAACCTGTTTCCTGGCTTTAAGTTTTAAGCAAATTTCCTTACCATTTCAAAACTGCTTTTCTTGAAATTACCAGCTGAACTTACTATTGAAAGTAGTTAGATTATTTAAAAAAAAAAAAAAAAAAAAAAAAGGTTGCCCACAGGGGTTCCAGGCAATGAATAGGGGATGAGATGGGAGGCTAGTAAAGAGGGATTGGGCATGACAGTTCAAGTCCAGTGTGAGGCAGAAGCAGCAGCTAAATAGACCTGGGTCAGAATTAATTGCTGCTGGGTGCACAGCCTGAAAAGTTCATTCTAACAAGTATCACAGGCAATGTTGGGAAATTATTTAATTTCTTGGGGCCTCAGTTTGTTTCTGTCACTCAACATAGCAAACACCTCTGTTACATATAGCCAGATTTAATAATTCACATGTTATGTTTGCTTTTTAATAAGTAAGAAAAAGGTCACCTCTGCAATTTCCTTCTTGCCTCCTGTCAACAGAAATAATTGATTCTATAGAAATAATAATTAATGTGGATTATTACTAAGCACAAAATTGAGTGATCAACCCAGAGAAAGATAAGCATGTTTCTTGGGGGTCCTGAGACACAGTGGTTCCTTTTATATAGTTTTAAGGGCAGGAGAATTGTCAATCAGCATAAGCAAACTTTTACATTGGTATGGCCTCAAACGGTGAGACATCTGGAAGCAGAGTCCTGTAGGTTACAGGTAAGTTTGAAATTCTTAGATTAGTAATTGTTTAAAGAAAAACACAATCTCTATTCCTGAAAGAAATCAGCAAAAGAATGTGCTTTAAGAGATAAGAAAGCTTACTATGCTTCATAAAAACACTATGCCCGGTTCAGGATGATGACATCCCACTATCAATGGTCTGTTCATGTTTGCAGACCTCTATTAATGATGTTTGCAGGCCTCTATTAATGTTTGTAGGCCTGACTTTCCCAGGGCCCCTGAAAACTACTTTGAAATAGGAAAAAGTCAGATTCCATCCTCAATGGAGACTGGAAAGAGATAAAGAAAGTGAGAAATCACCTCTCCAGGAAGGATGGCACCACTGCAATCTCTTCTCTTCCATTCTTCTCTAGGGATTCTGGGCATGTGTGTACACATGCTCATCTTGCTTTTCAAGCTGCTGATTTGGGGCTCAAACCATGGTGGGCCATGTGGGATCCAGCACCGCAACCACCACACTACCTAGAAAGATAAAGTTTTAACTTCATTACTAAAGATGTTTTGCTGGATGGAAACTGCTGTCTGTGAGCACAAAGACTCCAGGCTGAATGGTGCCAGAAACCTGATAGAAATTTGATTATCTAGGGCCTCTCCAATCAAGAGTCCAAGAGATGTTCATGTCCTCTTGAACCCATCATTGAACTAATCATGAGCCTGAGACTACTGCCTTAATTTTGCCCTTAAAAAAATTCATGTATGGGGGTCAACATTTGGCATGGTAGTTAAGGCACTGGACTCCCACATGGCCAACAATGGTTTGAGTCTTGGATCCAGCAGTTTGAAAATCACACCTGGCCCATGTGCATGTATGCCCAAAATCCTGAGAAAGAATAGAGGAGAAGGAATTGAGGTGTGGCCATCCCCCTGGGGGTTAATTTTTCACTTTTCTTCTCGGTCTGACAAGCTCACATACCCAATGGCAACCCCCCCCCCCCCAAAAAAAAAAAAAAAAAAAAAAAAAACAACACATGTAGGGAACTCCTCAGGGTGACTAGGTCTTTTCAGCATGAGCTGTCTGCTCTTCTTGCTTTATGCATGGCAATAAAGCTATATTTTCTTTCATCACATCATAGCCGTATTTTAAGCATTTGTTATATTTTTGGGCACATCACCCTGGCAATGTGGTCTTGGGTAAAACCAAAAAAAAAAAAAAAAGCCAAAAAACAAAAAACAACACATGTAGGGAACTCCTCAGGGTGACTTGGTCTTTTCAGCATGAGCTGTCTGCTCTTCTTGCTTTATGCATGGCAATAAAGCTATATTTTCTTTCATCACATCGTAGCTGTATTTTAAGCATTTGTTCTATTTTTGGGCACATCGCCCTGGCAATGTGGTCTTGGGTAAAACCAAACTCTGCCCTCAGGAAAACCATGTCCATTTTTGTGTTTCTAGAGGTCTCAGCTTGAAATTTTGCACACACAGAAAAAGATAAACAGTAGTTAGCTAGTGACCGAGGGTACCCATCATACAAAGAGAAAAATGATAATAGAAAATAAGACATAAATAAGTTTAGTAAGCTTTATAATTAAAACTAGAAATAGGGGTCCCTTGATCTTTAAATGAATGAATGTGATAAAAATGTTTTTTTCAGGAGCTGGCAGGTGGTGTAGTAGTTAAGGTACTGGACTCTCACATGGCTGACTGTTGCTCAAGTCCTGGACCTGGCAGCTTATTTTCTCATTATCCCTCTCTCTCTCTGTCTCTCTGTGGTCAAATTTAATAATAATAATAATAATTAATAAATAAAGTTAAATAAATAGTTCTAAAGAAAACTAAAAAAACAATTCTTCAAACTCAGGGCCAGCAGGTGGCATGGTGGTTAAAGCTCTGGTCTCCCACATAGCTGACTACGGTTGGAGTCCTGGACCTGGTGGCTTGCTTTCTCACTTTCCCTTTCACTCTCTCTCTCTCTCTAGTCAAATTAAAAAATAATAATAAATAAAATTAAATAAATTATACTTTAAAAAGAAATTCTCTAGGGACCAGTAGATGGTGTAATGATCATGTTGCTGGACTCCCATGTAGTTGACGACAGTTTGAGTTCTGGACCTGGCAACTTAAAACTCACACCGGGTGCAGGTGCGTGCCTAAGACCGTGAGAGGGGAATGAAGGGGAAGGAATTACAGCATGGCCATACTCCTGGGAGGTTATTTCTCGCTTTCTGTCTCTTTCTGTCTATCCAGTGAGTATATGCGCCCTATAGCAAAAAGCTCTCAAAAGAAAAATAGTAATTCTTCACATTTAGTTTAGCTCCAAATGATGAAGAACAGAGTAGAAAAGGCAGCAGGAACCTTGAAGATGTGAGGTGGAGGGAAAATTGGCAAGAGACTAGAGGGAGAAGTAAAGATGAAGACAAACTAGCAAGGGGCACAGAGGTTTCCAGATGAGGTGGGGTTTGGTGAACTGCTCTGATCATACTGACTTCTATGAGTGATAAGCTCTTATCCCAATCTTTAAACTACTAAGTAAACAAATTAGGCACTTTTTCCAAGGGTAACATGGTCTTTATTATTATCTCTTAACCCTTGTCTCTGAATAGGAGAGTAACAGCAGCTTTTACAATTACTGGAACTGATAGAATTACTGTTCCTTACACCAGGGTGTGGTGAGCCCCAGGGCATTGCTGATGGGCATTTTGCCAGGGGAGGGATTGCCCCTACTGAGAAAGGTCAACTATGTCCCTTTCAAGTGCAATTCTCAAGGATCACCTATTCCAGAATTACAGGAGTGCATGTTAGAATTCCTAAACCCCTCTCACATCCCTTAATTTGGATATTTCCCAAGATAGGAGAATAATGAGACTTTTCTCTTTATTGTACAAAAGTGTTAAAAAATATTAACCATTTTATGAACTTAATTAGCACAAAGTTTGAGGGTAGTACACCCAGGTTGCACCAACTGACTCTTGTGATTAAATTTCCTTTCAAATTTCTGTGGAGTACAAAACAATCTAGATAAACGATATCTCATAATTGTTCTCTATTAATAATTATTAGGTGTAACATATAGCCATTTTATGACACCTCCAGCATGTATCAATTTTAGCAAATTAAAATTTACTTTCCATCTGTTCATATCTCATCAGATATTATGCAATACTCGGTATACTACTTGATAGTATGGGTTCTTAAGAGTCTGATGTCGGAAAAGTAATGAATGGTGGACTTTGCCTAGAAAACTTTTGGGAATTAGAGTTATCCATAATAATAAAACAACTCTTAGAACAAAGTGTTTCCCCATAATCCAACCACTTGATAATCTAAATGTCAGGAATATAGTTGTTTTATGACATAATGGAATAATGGAAACTAATCTTTTTGGCAGATTATTTTCAGGTTGTATGTTACTGGCATTGTCTACGCTTTAAAAAGTCCGTAAATGATTGACTGCAGTGCAAAGATGGGCCTCCTCTGGATAATGTCCCTGCGTTGGATGATAGGAGGCTGGTATGATTTCTCATGCTTTTTTTTTTCCTTATTTTTGCATGCACTTGCTAGAGAGAGAGAGAAAGTGAGAAAGCACTTCCAAGGGAGGATGGCCATGCCACAATCCCTTCTCCATTCTCCTCTCAGAATTTTGGGTACACCCATACATGCGCCTGGTGAATTTTCCAAGCTGCAGAGTTCTGGACTCAAACTGCACAGTTGGCCATGTGGCATCCAGCCACTTTAACTGCCAGGCCACTTGGCTGGCCCTGTTTTATGCAAAAGAAACAAGTATGATTGTCTAGTGTTAGGCAACTTCCTAGGAGGTCGTGCTTCTGGAACTTCTAGAAGTAGAGCTTGATGATCTGAGTTGCACATGAAAAAGAGAATGGGGGACCAGCAGTTAGTGTAATGGCTATGTCGCTGAACTCCCATGTAGTCAACCACGGTTTGAGTCCCAGACCCGGTGGCTTAAACTCATGCCGGGCGCGTGTGTGTGCATGCCCAAGATCCCGAGAGGAGAATGGAGGAGAAGGGACTGTGGTGTAGCCATCCCCCCTGGGGGGGTAATTTCTCGCTTTCTATCTCTCTGTCTCTCTCTGTCATTCTGGCGAGTGCACACGCCCTATGGCAAAAACCTCTCCAAAAGAGAGAGAGAGAGAGAGAGAGAGAATGTAAAGCAAGGAATGGTAGATTTCTTAAAAATAATAGTGAAAAGCAGGGTCAGCATGTACACTTGAACCCTTCTTGGATTATGGATCTGCACTGCATAGCATCGAATCTAGAATTAAAATGTATTTCTTATATTACTACTCTGTGCTTCTTGGAAGACCAAGTGAATGGAAGAGATATACTCAGGACCGTATTCACCTTGCAAAAAAGGGTTATCAGTAGGAGGCAGTGGCAAGTAGGGAGGTCTCTGGAGATAATGAGAATCTAGCTCTTACTCAGACACTTAGTCATTAGCTATGTACCACTGAGTGATTTTTCTTAACTGTACTTCTTTTTTTTTTTTTTTGAGAGATTTTCGCTAGAGGGCGCGTGCGCTCACCAGACAGAGAGAGACATTAGAGACAGAAAGTGAGAAATCACCCCCCAGGGGGGATGGTCACGCTGCAATCCCATCTCCTCCATTCTCCTCTCGGGATCTGGGGCACGCACGCACACGCGCCTGGCGTGAGTTTTAAGCCACCGGGTCCGGGACGCGAACCGCGGTCGACTACGTGGGAGTCCAGCGGCATAGCCATTACATTAACTGCTGGTTCCCAACTGTACTTCATTTTTAAAATGGGCCAATAAAACTTATTTCATAAAATCATTGTGGGGTTTCTAGATAT
Source organism: Tupaia tana (assembly GCA_026018925.1). Lineage (NCBI taxonomy): Eukaryota > Metazoa > Chordata > Mammalia > Scandentia > Tupaiidae > Tupaia > Tupaia tana. The sequence continues at coordinate 33,515,721 of JAKSZU010000010.1, forward strand.
TGCATATAACATGTCAGACCTGATGTCAGTCCTCATTACAGAGAAGTGACAACCATGGTCTTAACAATAATAATTGTTATTATTCTCCAATCTGACCCCTTAGGAACATTTAAAACAATGATTTATACCTAATGACTAGGACTGTATCAATTACACAAAATGTATTCTGCATCCTTATTGCTTGTCAGGAAGAATGTATGAAATGTGTTATTAATCTGTATGACCACTCTCCCTCTCATTGTTGCTTGGGGCCTAGTGCCTTGTAGGTAGTAGGTGATACATAATTATGGTTAAATTGAGTTGAATTATAAACTTTGGAAAAAACAATCTTGACAGGGGGTGGGGCATTTGAGATTTTTTACCTTTAAGCAGACTATGATTAAGTGAATAGACTTGAAAAGAGTCAACAGAGACTATTATGCTTATCTATTTGCCTATAATTAGGATGCACAAAGGTTCTTTGAAATATACGCACACAGGTGGCAGAGTTAGGAGTACAATGAGTTGTTGGAAACTTGTCTGGATTTTCTTTCCTTTTCCTTTCTTCTTTTTTTCTTAATAATCAGATTTTGTCAGAGACACCTTTGGGGCTTTCTGGTACTAGGCATTGGGCTTAATTTTAACAGCAGAAGGGTAGTAGTAGTTAGAGTTCTGCCATAATATTAGTGTACTTTGGTTCCCATAAGAAATGGCTTACAGCCATAGAAAGAGTGTAGGTAGTGAGTAAGTATGCAACCATGCAACCAGCTAAACCTGAGATTAAATTTAAGGTCTGTTATTTATTAGTTGTGATAATAGTCTAGTTACTTTCCTAAGTCTCAGTTTCCTTATCTGTGAAGTGAGTGTGATGATATTAGCACTTGTCTTACAAGCTAGGGGGAGCATAAATAGGATAATGCAGCCAAGACACTCAGCACAATATGTGGAGCCTAAGAAAGTTCATTGTCATCATTGTTACCCTATTCTCCCCAGATCAACTTGAATGGTCTCTTGTGGATGACTATGACTGCAGAACCTAAATTCATTGTTTTGCTTTTTGCTCTTTGGCCTCTACTCATAATTCTTAATTAGATGAGGACATTAATTGCTAATTAGATGAGAACATTAACATCTACTCATACTCTTTTGAGAACTGGATAAAAGCCATGAACTCTGTATCTTGGGATATACATATAATTCCTTCCTTTTAAGGGTTCGAAGGACCCTAAAACCTATGTCTATGAGACAAGATTTTGAAACCCCTGACTTGTCCCGACCCGAGGGACAGTCGAACAGGTTTCCTGAGGGAAGGAGTGAGAGATGGGATGAACGACGCAGTGTTACAACACGGAGATGACGCAGTGTTACAACTCTTCAGGCTTTTCCGAGTCGTCTGGAGACGATGCGGTATTACAACTCTTCAGGCTCTTCTGGGTCATCTGGAGACTCTGGGCCAGGGATCGTGGTTATATACATGTTGGTGGGCAGTGATTGGTTGAATGAAGGATTGTAAAAGGTGGGTTATGATTGGTTGCTTTTGTGGACCAATCATGAGGTGCCAGATATGCAAATCTGAGGGATTCTAAGCTTACCGATTTGCTATGGGAAGTGACCAATCAGAGCATGGTTTTGAAGGTGGGGTTTTTGAAGGGAAGTCAATCATGGCTTTTGGCATTGTGTAATTGTTTGCTCTCTGAGAAACTGGTGATATTCGCTGGTGCACAGCCTCCCACATATCCCCCTTCTCTGTTTTAATTTGAGAGATGAGGAAAAGGCCTGGGGGAATCGTGCCTGTCTTAGGTTGGAGTCGTTTATGGAACCATACGTCCATTCTTACCCGTCATTGGAGAGTCCCATAGCTATGATGGGCCTCCTGTCTTAGGTGGAAGGACTGAACAGTTATTGGGTTCATCAGACTCTCTTATCAGTCTTTGGCTAACCGATTCAGTGCTTCAGGTGAGACCAGTATAAGGGTGTTGGTCTTCCATAAGTGAGTCAATTTGTTGTTTGAGGAATGACATGAGCCCATTAAATATAACAGGTCCCAGTGAGCAAACAATTAAAAGGCCAATGAATGGGCCAAGGAGGGGGATTAGGAAAGGGAGGAGACTGTTCCAGGCAGACCATAAGGGATTGTCGGTGAGTTGTTTTCTACATAGTTGGAGAGATTCTTGGAGTTGATGTATCTTGTCACGAACGATGCCGGACTTGTTGGCATAAAAGCAGCAGCGTTCCTATAAAGCAAGACAGAGACCCCCCTGTTCTGCCAGGAGGAGATTTAAACCTCGGCTATTTTGAAGAACCATCTCAGCTGGGGAATCTAGTTGGTCTGAGATAAGACCCTCAGTGACTTGGTGTAGATGGAGAGAATAACCCATGCTGATCCAATCTCTGAACACAGACGTATGTACCCTGTCAGGTCTCTTTTTTTCTGTGCAGTCTAATGGCTGCCTGACAAGAAGCATTAGCATTTTCATATGCCAGTTGTTTTACAAAGTCTGTACTTGCATCAGCATTACCGAATATTCTTTCTGACGTGGTAATTAATCGATGTACAATGTCAGAAAAAGGTTCATCAGGCCCTTGTCTAATGTCAGTAAGGGAGTTGCTCAAATCTTCTTTGGCAGGGAGTTTTTTCCAGGCCTTTATGCCTGCCGTATGAATTTGTGCAAAGAGCCCTGGGTCATACTGCATTTGATTTTCATTGTGTGCATAGTTTCCTTCTCCCTATTAACATTTCGGCCGTCCAGCTGTTATTGGCTTGGGCATTGCGGCGGGTGGTTTCCCTACAAGCCTCTACATATTCTGTTTTCCAAAGCAGGTAGTCTCCTCCTGAAAGTGTAGCTCAGGCTAATGTTTGCCAATCAGACGGTGTGAGCCAGCCGTCGGCGATAGCTTCAACTATAGCTATTGTATACGGAGCAGTAGCTCCATATTGGGCGACCGCCGCCTTAATTTCTTCTACCATTTTAAAGTCAAACCCACTGTGACAGCGCCAAACCTGTCCTTGAGGATCTGTAGTTTCCATAACAGGGAATGTCTCAAAGTCTGTCATAATGTGATTCCTGAACTAGTTTTGTTTCTTTGTCTGTACTGGTTTTTAGTTTCTCTAATTGTGATATAAAAGGTATCTGCATGGATAATATTAAACCCACAATGTAGAAAGTGCTATATGCTATGTAGACTCTTTTGCCATATCTCTGCATCAGTAACAACACAAACACATGCAGTGGAATAAGGTTGATGATAAACACATAACCACCCCAAGCAGAGACCATATAGAAATATGATAAACAGCAGCACATTGTCCAAAAAACTGACTCAGTTTTTGACTCATTTTTCTTTGGCTCTTGTAGAGCCTTAAGGTTGTTTTTCTTTATTAGTTTTTTGGATTTTTTGGTTTTGTCTCGCCTTCAGGGCTTTTAACTTCTTCCTCACTATCTAGGGAAATAAGATCCTCTCCCTATTCCTTTTCAATTTTAGAATTCTTGGTTAGATCGACCATAGTGGCAAGGGCTTCTTTTAAGCCCTGAATGAATAGTTCGTGCTGACTAAGCTCTTGTTCATGCTGACTAAGCTCTTGTTTGTGCTGACTAAGCTCTTGTTTGTGCTGGCTAAGCTCTTGTCCCTTATTACCCTTATTACTTAAAAGTAAGTGACTTTTGTTACTTACCGGGATGATTCTCTGCCGTCCTCCTCTGCAGCCTTTCTTGGGATAATTCTCTGCCATCCCCTCCTGGACGATTCTCTGCCATCCTCTTCTGTTTTCCGCCGCGGCCTTTCTCTTTATTTCGGTGCTCAGGACGATCCTCTGTTGTCCCCTTCTCGGGTGCTCATCACTGGATCCTTCATACTCAGGGTCCCTGTTTGGGTGCCACGTGTCCCGACCTGGGGTCAGTTGAACAGGTTTCCTGAGGAAAGGAGTGAGAGATGGGATGAACGACACAGTGTTACAACACGGAGACAATGCGGTGTTACAACTCTTCAGGGTCGTCTTTTTATTGTGGGCAGCATGGAGATGACACAGTGTTACAACTCTTCAGGGTCGTCGGAGACGAGGCGGTGTCACAGTTCTTCAGGCTCTTCCAGGTAGTCTGGGGACGATGCGGTGTTACAACTCTTCAGGCTCTTCCAGGTTGTCCAGAGACGAGGCGGTGTCACAGCTCTTCAGGCTCTTCTGGGTCGTCTGGAGACGATGCGGTGTTATAACTCTTCAGGATCTTTTGGGTTGTCTGGAGACGATGCTGTGCTACAACTCTTCAGGCTCTTCCGGGTTGTCTGGAGAGTGTGGGCCAGGGATTGTGGTTATATACATGTTGGTGGGCAGTGATTGGTTGAATGAAGGATTGTAAAAGGTGGGTTATGATTGGTTGCTTTTGTGGACCAATCATGAGGTGCCAGATATGCAAATCTGAGGGATTCTAAGCTTACCGATTTGCTATGGGAAGTGGCCAATCAGAGCATGGTTTTGAAGGTGAGGTTTTTGAAGGGAAGCCAATCATGGCTTTTGGCATTGTGTAATTGTTTGCTCTCTGAGAAACCGGCGATATTTGCTGGTGCGCAGCCTCCCACACTGACTCAGGTAAATAATAATAAAATAATTATGGGGGCCAGCAGATGGTGTAGTGGTTATGATGCTGGACTCTCACATGACTGAGCACAGTTTGAGTTCTAGACCTGGTGGCTTGAAAATCATGCTGGGCGCATGTGCATGCATGCCCAAAATCCCAGGAGAAGAATGGAGGGAAAAGGGATTGCAGTGTGACCATCTTCCCTGGGGAGTGATTTCTCACTTTTCTGCTCTCTGTGGCCAGCACATCTGCCCTATAACAAAAACCTTTAAAAAAATAATTAGGAAGCACAGTGCACTGTGCTTGAAGTTTCTCAGGATACACAATCTCACTGGCAATTACTACTTCCACTAGTCTGGAAGCCCAAAAGAGCAAGGCCCCTGTGTTCTCTGTTCACTACATAGTGCCTAGCACATCATAGATACAATACATACTTGTGGACTAAATTATGATACCTTATTCTCAAACTGATGTTCTATGGGAAAAACTGTTATCAATAAGTAGACTGTGTCTCTATGGGTGTTTGAAGGACTTAAGATGCAGGGAATGATTTTGACCTCTCTAATTGCTATTACAAGTATTTATTGAGAAAAATCAAAGATTCATGTAGAATCTGAGCCATCTAATATATCCTCCTCAAAGTTTTTATAAATTCTAATAAGGTTGACATAGATAATTCTAATGAAAATGTTTTTCTTCATTATTATTATGGCCAGTTTTACTTTAGTAGTAGTTGCTTAATTCATGATTTGTTTGTTGTTAATTTCTTGGCCCAAAACACATCCACATAACATCTGTAGCATTTCTGTATACTAACAATGAGTTATCTATAAAGGAAATTTTAAAAATTCTATTTACAATAGCTACAATCCTCCCACAAAAGTAGAGATAAAATTAATAATAAATGTGAAAGACCTGTTTACTGAAAGCTAAAAAAAATTGATGAAAGAAATTAGAGAAGACTTATATAAGTGGAATGATATCCTGTTTTCATGGATTGGAACTTAACTCAAAATGGACTCACATATAAGACCTGAAACTGTAAAACCATGAAAAGAAAACAGAATAAGATCTCCATGAAAGTCTGGGTAATGAATTTTTATTTTAAACATAAGCCTCAAAACACAGGCAACAAAAGCAAAAATAGATGAATGGAGGGGACCAGCAGTTGGCTTAATGGCTATGTCGCTGGACTCCCATGTAGTTGACCATGGTTTGAGTCCAGGATCCGGAGGCTTAAACTCATACTGAGTGTGTGTGCATGCGTGCCCAAGATCCTGAGAGGAGAATGGAGGAGAAGGAATTGCAGCATGGCCATCCCCCCTGGGGGTAATTTCTCGCTTTCTGTCTCTCTGTCTCTCTTTCTCTTTCTGGTGAGTGCATGTGTCCTATAGCAAAAACCTCTCAAAAAAAAAAAAAATGTTAGATGAATGAGATGGTATCAAACAGAAAAGCTTCTGTACATACAACCAGGGGACAATCACCAGAGTGAAAGGACAACCTACAGAATGGGAGAAAATATTTACCAACCATACATATTATGAGAGGTTAATATCTAAATATAGAAGGGACCAAACTCAATATGAAGCTAACAAACTGATTAAAAACTGGGCAGGCCTAGTAGCAATAGTGCATGCTGGATACTGCTGCTTAGCAGGCTGAGAATGCATGGGAGATGTGGGTTCGATTCACAGCCTACTCTAAAAATACTGGGTGTGATGGCTTGCATCTGTAGTCCTAACTATTCTGAAGACTAGGGCAGGAGGATCACATGTTAGCAAGGCCCTATCTACAAAAACAACACACAGACAAACCATGAACAATGTACTTGAATAGATATTTATCAAAAGGTGCACACATGACCAACAGGTATGTCAAAAGATGCTCAACTCAATAATCACCAACTAATCTTCAATGAAATGCAAATTAGAACCACAATTAGATACCACCTTACACCTGTTAAAATTGCATTTATTAATTTATTTAAAATGTTATTTAATTTATTATTATTTTTAAAATTTGACCAGAGAGAGACAGAGAAAGAAAGGGAAAGTGAAAAACCAAGCCACCAGGTCCAAGACTCAAAGCATGGTCAGCCATGGGAGTCCATTGTCTTAACCACCAGGCCATCTGCCAGCCCCAGAATGGCTAGTATTTAAAAAAAAAAAAAAATACAAGAAGAAAGAAAGAAAGAAAGAAAAGAGAAAGAAAAGAAAAAAAGAAAGGTAAATGTTGGAAAGGACACGGAGAAAAGATCCTTGCACACTGTTGCCGAGAATGCAATTTGGTATAGATACTATATATAGAAACCCCACAAAAAAAACCTTTTAAAGAATTATCATATGATCTAACAATCCTAGTATTGGATACTTATCTAAAGGAAATAAAACGTCAAAGAGGTATCAGTAATACCATGTTCATTATTCATAATAACATATAATAATAAGATATGGGATAAACCTGAATGTTCATTAATAGGTGAATGGATTAAGAAAATGTGGTATTGAGGGGATCATCAGGTGGTGTGGTGATTAAGGTGTTGGATTCCCACACGACCAACCGTGGTTCAAGTCCTGAACCCAGAGTCTTGAAAATCACAACAAACAAACAAACAAACAAACAAATAAATAAATAAATGTTACAGACACAATGAAATACTATTAAGCCTTAAAAAATAATTTAAACAATCTATAATTTGAGACAATATAAATGAACCTGGAGAATATTACGTAAAGTGAAATGAACCAGGCACAGTAAAACAAATACTTATATATAGAGAATTATATATAATACTTATAGAATTATTTAAAAGGTGAACTCATAGAAGTAGAGAGTAGAATGGTAGTTACCAGTAACTAACCAAAGTGGTAGGGGAAGGTGGGGAGATATTTGTCAAAGAATACAAAATTTCAATTAGCAGGAATAAGTTTAAGACATCTATTGTACAACATCGTGACTATGCTTAACAGTGTATTATATTCTTGAAAATTGTTAAGAGTAGTTTTGTTTGTTTGATTTTTAGGTTTTTGCCATAGGGTGCATGTGCTCACCAGAGAGACACAGAGAGAGGGAAAGTGAGAAATCACCCTCCTAGGGAGGATGGCCATGCTGCAATCCCTTCTTCATTCTCCTCCTGGGACTTTGGACATGCACACACATGTGCCTGTCATGATTTTCCAGCCCCAAGGTCCAGGACTTGAATCATGGTTGGCCATGTGGGAGTCCAGTGCTTTAACCACCACACTACCTGCTGGCCCCAAGAGAGTAGATTTTAAATGTAACCACACACACACACACACACACACACACACACACATAATGATTATTATGTGTGGTAAAGTGTATGTTAATTGGCTCAAATTAGCCATTTCAGAATGTATATATATATTACAAAATAAAACAACATGTTGTATATGATGAATACATGTTAAATATACAACAGAATTGTTTTTTTTTTTTGGGGGGGGGGGAGAGGTTTTTGCTATAGGGCGCGTGTGCTCGCCAGACAGACAGAGAGAGACAGAGAGACAGAAAGCGAGAAATCACCCCCCCAGGGGTGATGGTCACGCTGCAATCCCTTCTCCTCCATTCTCCTCTCGGGATCTTGGGCACGCACACACACATGCCCGGCGTGTTTTAAGCCACCGGGTCCGGGATGCGAACCGCGGTCGACTACGTGGGAGTCCAGCGACATAGCCATTATGCTAACTGCTGGTTCCCCAACAGAATTGTTTTTCAGTTAAAATAAATATTTGTTCACACACCTGAAACATCATTCAGGCTGCTGTGGGGGGAGTAGGCCATAGAGTACTGGGAATTGAGGCTGGAGACCAGCTAGGATGCTACTGCAGCTGTCCAGGAGGATCAGATAATGACTCCGACTGTTAGCTATAAAGATGGAGCAGTGGACAGGTTAGTATATATTGGGCTGTGGCACCAAAAGGACTTGCCCATGGATAATGTGTGGGACTTAAGGGAAAAGGATACTCTTGATTGCTTTCTTGTATGCATCCTGCCTTAGATAACCATGTCACTTGATCCTGTGAACTATTGGATGGTTTTCACACGTGGCTCAATAGCACGCAGTGCTGGGAATTTATGCTTCATAGCAGCCCACTCTTGTCATGATAGCAAATGCTTTCCCAGAGTGTGTATTATTATTTCGTCTTTCTAGGACATCCAAACGTGTTCCCTCAAATTCCCCCCTCGCCCTCTGGAGGGACAATGAGAATCAATTCTTTTTTTCTCAGAACTTCCTTTAGAGGCTTTGAGACCTCATCTTCCTGCTTTATCTTGTTCTAAGAAATGGATATTTTTCTCTTCAAGACTGGAGGAAAGGCTTCTACCTGCTGCCTTTGCTGGTGTTTCTTCTTTTCTTTTTCTTTAGATTTTTGCTCTAGGGCACCAGAAAGAGACAGAGAGAAATGGAAAGTGAGAAATTGTCCCTCGAGGGGGATGGCCACACCACAGTCCCCTCTCCTCCATTTTTTTCCTGAGATTTTGGGTTATACACGCACATGCACCCAATGTGTTTTTCAAGCTGTTGGGTCTGGGTCTTAAACCACAGAGTCAGCCATGTGCTATCCAGTCATGTGCTAATCACTATGCCACCTGCTGGCCCTGTTTCTGCTTTTTAATATCTATCTTAGTCTTTTTCTCTTCTCTCATGTCTCCTTCGCTACCATTCAATAAACACATATGTACACACACTGATTTTTATAATGTAGGGACAATATTTCCTTTTTGTGTTCATTTCTGTTTGTCTCTCTACTGCCTGTTCAGGCTCTGTTCAGAGTTAAAACAGACAAACAAAAAATACCCCAAAGCACAACATTCAACTATCACATTCTTTTAATGAACTTCTTGGTTATTTTGCATTAAAAAAACTTTAATAGTTGTTTTTATATATGTGTAATAGTTCCAAATGATACCAAATTTTATATAGCAAAATGTAAAGGCCCTTTCCTAAATTTGCATTGCTACTTTCAAAGATAAGTATTCTTCATACTTTGTTGTTCAGTGATCCAGGCCTTTGTGGATGCCAGCATTTGCTGATAAAACTGGTGGGCTAGGGAACCAGCAGTTAGCGTAATGGCTATGTTGCTGGACTCCCACGTAGTCAACCGCGGTTCGCATCCCGGACCTGGTGACTTAAAACTCACACTGGGCGCGTGTGCGTGCGTGCCCAAGATCCCAAGAGGAGAATGGAGGAGAAGGGATTGTGGCGTGGCCATCCCCCCTGGGGGGTGATTTCTCGCTTTCTGTCTCTCTGTCTCTGTCTGTCTGGCGAGTGCACGCGCCCTATAGCGAAAAAAAAACCTCTCCAAAAAAAAAAAACAAAAACAAAAAACCAAAAATAAACACTGGTGGGCTGGGAGACAATCTTGATGATGGAAGAACTAGCATGAAGTAGTCTGAATTTCATGGTGATGAAGTGGGTCCTTAACAGTATTCTTACATGTTAAGTCATGATGTCTCAGTTTGGTGCTAGCCTTTAACATTCTCTAACAACCAAAGATGTCCCTTTATCAATAATAGAGCAGAACTTAGGTTTTAATCCATGTTAACCCAGCTGACTTTTTGAAAAATAGTGTCCTTAAATGAGCATATTCCCTACCTCCGAGAGCTCACAGTTTGGCCCAGGAAACGAGAAGCAAACGTACGAGAAGAAATTTGATAATGCCAAGTGGCATCTATGAAATGCCAAGTATTGGACAGACTTTTTTCACGCTCTACCAAGGGGGCAGCTTGAGGTAAGTCTTGGCTGGTCAGTAAGTTTGGAGAGAGAGAGAGCCGTGCTCTTGTAAGCAAATGAAAAGAACCAGAGAAGGCCAAATCCTGATATTAGAACATGGGTTGACTAGGAGAAAGTTTGTAGAGAGGCAGGTAGACAGAGAGAGTTGGTGCAAGGACTTAAATACCAAACTTGGAAGCCCATCTTATAGGACATGGGCATTGAAGACCTAGTGGCAGCTGGAAATAGAGATCAAAAGGGTAGTGTACTGATTTAAAGCGCAAAGCAGATAAGACAAGAGGTGGGCTATTAAGGGCCTCCAGACCCACAAAAAATTGTTGTAAAGGTGAAGCCTAGACTTCCTGTATGGCTGAGTAGGAGTGTACCCCTTCTCTTTATTCAGATGTGAACAGAAGGCTGTGGCCTGACCTCTGCTTGCTCTGCAACACCATTTCACACCACTCACCTCTTCCCACTTTATGCTACACCTGCAATTTTCCCAGTGTGTCATGCTTGCTTTTTATTTCTGCTCCTGCACATGCTAATCCCTCTGCCCTAATTACCCTCCTCACCTGCTACCCCCACTTCTGCCTCCTTACTGTCTGCTCTTTTTTTCACAACTTAATCCAGATGTCACCTTTATGACTTGATGCTTTTAGTCTGTGCCACTCCCTTCAGCAAGGGGCCTCTCTTAGGTGCCCTCATAGACTTCTCAGAAACCTTATTGTATTGTACCGCTATTATCTGCTTAGGTACACTCCCCTATTGTAATATAAGGTCTTTAAGGGTAGGGATTTTATTTTATTCCTTTTGAATTTCAGTACTTGATCCAAGACCTGACATGGGGTAGGCACCCTACAAATTCTTATTGAATGGATAATAGAAATTAAGTGTTCTCCCCGCCCCCACCCCGCCAAAATAGTTTAAACTGAAGTGTAATGTGTTATAAAGTGTTATGAAGGATGTAAGGATGACGAGACCCTCAAATTCTGATTCTCAAGGGCTGGGCCATCACACCTTGATCTACTATGAACTCTTCTCAAGAGGGTCAATAGATTTGGATCAACACTTAAATACATTTTTTTGTACTAAAAACTTTATTTTGCTATGGTGGTGTTGATCAGAGTCTCATTGAATAAGCAGGCATTTGAAGTGAGGTAGCTTTTTTATTTTTCCTGATATTGATCTTGAAAGGAGGAGTTAAGACATTCAGTGTACAGTTGAGCAAGATGTGGATACAAGTATATGAGAACCCAGGGCAATAAACATTCCCGATCAGAGTTACAGTGGTAAATGGCAATCAAGGAACTATCGCATTAACTGTAGGTGCTTTTATAGGCAGCTGGAAATTCTGTTGTAATCTTTACTGGTGTTTTGAGTCTTTTATCCTTCAAGTTTCTATAAAAGTTATACATGGGAAACATTATCTTGAAAGACTTCCCAAGTAACTAGGCCACCAGTTAGTCTTGGGCAGAGGCTATGGGAGATGTTAATGGCCTTCTCGTTCCTTAAGCCTGATGAGGTTTTTTCCAAACTGATGGCATGATTAAAAGTCAAGAACTCCTCTTGTTTTGTAAAACTGTCACCCATTGGTGAGTTTTATGAATGCGTCTTGTACTCCAGGTTATTTAATCATTTCCCAGTAGTAATCACGTTTTGCTCATGCTATTCATGGGTAAATGATTTTCAGCGTGATAACAAAAAGAATGTTGACAATGGAGTCACAGTGTGAAGCTTGTGCTTTTTGTAATTTACCTGAACTTGTGTCAGTGGTTGGATTTTAATCATGACTTGACGACGAGATCTCTTTCATATACTTTTCTGTGTTCTTACTAATTTTGTACCTATTTAATCTGTAGTGTTTGAACTAACTTTGCCCACTATGGTTGTGGTTTTTAAAATTTCTCCTTAAAATTGTGTCAGTTTTTGCTTACTATGTTTCAAAATCATTTTGGAACCTAAGTTGGGTGGACCATTCCTTTTCTTACTATGGAGCTCTCCATTTTATCCCTATTAATGATTTTTACTACAAATTACGTAATATTTTACCAGAAATTAATATAATCATGTAAGCTTTGGTTTAGTATTTGCATGATATATCTTTTCCCAATCTTCCTATGTCATTTTGTTTTATGCATGACTTTTATAGATACAATGTAGTTAACTGGAATTTTAAAAAAAGATATTGAATGTGATTTCTTATGTATTTAAGCTTATTTTAAATAACTTTTATATTTATTGCTTATCATTCTTGTTGTTTGTAATTCTTTTATTTTCTTTTTTTTAAGAGATCTTTGCTATTAGGGCATGTGTGATCACAATAGAGACAGCAAGAAATCACCCCCAGGGTGGATGGCCATGCCACAATCCCGTCTCTATTCTTCTCTCAAGATTTTGGGTATGCACACACATGCGCCCTATGTGAGTTTCAAGATACTGGGTCTGGGACTCAGTTTCTAAAAATAATACTTAACTCTAACTTTTCTAGAAAAATAGAGTCTATTTTAGTATTTATACTCTACCATCTTACTGTAATAGCTATTGACATTTTCATAACTTCAATGTTTTTATTACACATAACCAAGTTTTCAAATGGTGATGGTATTACAGCTCGCTGCACCTACACATATGGTTGGTGTCTATTACTTAGAGATTTTGCTTTTAACTTTTTTGAGGATAGTGTTCCTATTGCTTCTGAGAACTGCTTTATCATTTGAGTGGGAATTGTCCTGTTCTTGGAGATTCCACAACTGGCTTTAGCTGATTGGCTCAGGAGTAAGCATGTGACTTAAGCTAAGCCAATCAGAGTACTTGCCTGATTTTAAAAAAAAGGAAACAGAAATAAACAAGACTTGCTCTTTCTAGTCACAGACCTTATGATCTATGGCTTGAACCCTGTCAGCATTATTCTTCCAATGCACAATGAAAGAGAATGAAGAAAACAAAAATCCTCCACTTGGCAAATGACTGAGTGCCACTAGACTCTTCCGGAAAGGAACTGGGAGATAGTTCAAGAAACTTTCAGGAGGCTCTATGAATGAACAGATAGGCCTAGATGACCAAATGGAATATAGTGCACTTGGAGGGGAACTCCCTTTCAGACAGCCATTTTATGCTGTAAGTACAAGTGATTTCCACTTTCCTGTGAGGACTAAGAAGAGAACTTTCACAACTGTAATCATTGCTTTTCAAGGAAACTGGAGACTAGATATGATTAATAAATTAAAATGCAGTTATGCATATGGATATCCCACCATCTGCAGAAAAACAAAGAAATTTTGGAATAGAAAGATGTAGCTAGGTGGTCAGCAGGTGATGTGGTAGCTAGGGTGCTGGATTTCCACACAGTCAACCGTGGCTTGAGTCCCAGACTCAGCAGCTTGAAAAGCACAACAAATAAATAGATAAATAAATAAATGTTAAAAAGAAAGAAAGAAAGCAGAAATAAAGAATGCAGAAAGAAAAGCTGGAATATAATTGGAGAAAAATTTACAAAATCAAAAAGGTGAACTATAAAATAGTCTTTTTAAAAAATATTAATTTAGTTTTATTTATTATTATTATTGTTTTTTGTAAATTTGGTATAGGGCACACATGCTCACCAGAGAGAGAGAGAGAGAAAGAAAGAAAATGAGAAAGCAAGCCACCAGGTTTCGGACTTAAACCATAGTTGCCCATATGGGAGTCCAGTGCCTTTAACTACCACATGACCTGCTGGCCCTGATAAAATGGTTACTCTTTAATGTCTGTGGAAGTGGTCCATTTAGAACAAACATGAAATCTTACATGGCAGGAGGTAAATTTATAGAACATGTCAGCCTGAAAGATGCTGTCATTAAAATTTAAAGTTCAAAATGATGTTTGAGAAAATTCTGAATAATGGGCTTAAATGATTATTTAATTTTGTTGCCATCAGGCTCATGTGCTTGGCAGAGAGAGAGAGTGAGAGACAGGGAGAGAGAGAAGCAGAAAGCACCCCTCAGGGGGCCATGGCCACACTGAAATTCCTTCTCCATTTCCCTTATCCCATCAGCGCATGTGTTCAGGGTGTTTTCCAAACTACTGGGGTCCAGATGTGAGTTGCTGTGGGCCATCTGAGAGTCAGCTCCTGTAATTAGTAAGCTACAGGGCTGGGCCCAGACTTAAGTTTTGTTTCCCCCTGAATCTCTTCTGGCACTCAGGTGTGTTCGTGCATGCACACGTCTGTACACATGCTTAATCGGGAGAGCCGCATCTCAGCCACGTAAGTGCTCAGGAAGCGTGAGCAGGTCTGTTTCTGCAGGTCTCTGAAGAAGACAAAACCTTCCTCCAGCAGGACCAGGTCAAAGGGAGACTAGTACTTCCCCTTCCTCATTTTGGGCAAAGTTTAACCACTCTTGTCATTGCATTTGTGCTTTGTTACCTATAAAAAAAGGTGAGTAAGTGTCAAGGAAACTCATTGTTTGAATGTTTTTTCAAAATACGTAGGTTTTTTTTTTTTTTTTTTTCTATCTGGGATGGTTTAAAGAGATATTTTGAATCAGGAGATTGAGGGTAGATAAGGTGGCTTTTTTTGGGGGGGGGTAGGTATAGCAAAGTGGGGAGTTTATTGAAAGAGAGGGAAAGAAAAATCAAGCTCCCAAGAAAAAGGGAAAAGGGGTCCTGGGAAATGAGTTGCCCCATTTAAAAATATATATATATTTTCCAGAGGGCATGTCTACTGCTGGAAAGAGAAAAGAGAAATATTGGGAAAGTGAGAGTAAGAAAGCACCCCCAGTGGGGGTTGGTTATGCCACTAACCCTTCTTTTCCACTTTTCCCTCCTTTTGCATTTTTGGGCACACATGTACATGTACCTGGCATATTTTTTCAAGCTGCTGGGGCTGGGGCTTGAACTATGTGGTCAGCCAGATGGGATATAGTTGCCTTAACCACCACACCACTGGTTGGTCCCTTAATTGGCTTCTTACTGAGTCTCCTCTTGTCCAGGAATCCCAAGGTATTACATATATGTGTTCTGTGATAAAGATGGTTGAGACCAGCAAGCCTGGGTCAGATATCCTAGCAGAGAACATCTAAGTGCACACCCTGAAGCTTTGAGTGTTATTTCACAAACTCATGATATCAGAGAGCTGCAACATTCTAGATACATCTTGGAGGCAGAGAAAAAGAGTGAGAACAACACAGGAAAGTTATGAAAGGCACCAAGGGATACCTGCTCCGGGGGGCATGCCAGAAGGAAAGTAATTAGAGTGGAGACAGGCAGGTACTAGGTAGGCCTCACACCTGGCAGCCATGCCAGGGGCAATGCCTGAGGCTCTTCACAATACCAAGTCTGTGTACTGACATGCTGTGGTCTGGATGTGGATTAAGCTGGTGAGAGGTTGAGAAAAGGAGGGCCTGAAAGAAAACTGGGCAGAGACAGGATGTGGAAATCTGAGCATGTCAAAAAGAAAGAGGGGAGATGGACCAAGGCATGTTCTAGAAAAGACGAAGGCCTTGCACTGTGGAATGACAAGTGACGGGGACCAATTTTACGAAGTGATAGACCTAGGGGTGGCAGAACGGGAGTTGGGCAATCTGAGTTGGCAGCAGGAAAAGGAAGCTGCCCCCGACTCCTCAGCAATGCCAGACTGAACAAAGAGAGCTAAGATAACTTGTCTCTTGTACCAAGGTCTCTAGGGTGTGGTGGGGACTGTGGTGGGTACTCATTAATAGGCACACAGTTTGCTCAGTCCTTCCAGAACACAGTAACCTGCCGATGGAACCTTGCACAGCCGGAAGTTGAGAGGCCCCTTCTCTCACTGTGACCTTGTGTCATCTCAACCTGCCTTTCCTCTCACACGCATCCCCTAGCTGGCTGCCCTGAAGCAAAGGAGAAGAAATTGGAAACCAGAAATAGGCTGCCGTTTGCAATGACCAGCAGCTCCCTTCAGGGCCTGCAGTATCCCTTCCCTTTTCAGAGGCTAGGGGAGTAGGACGCAGGAAGGGATGGATCCATTTGTTTGAATCTGGGCATTAGGCTAGCCCTTTAGGAAGCTCTGTCTTCATCTGTAAAATGAAGGAAGATGAGAAGAAGGACTGGTCACAAATGCTTGTAGGGATCCTTATCAGTTCTAGGATTCTGCATCTGACAAGAAACTTAAATTTTGGGTGTAGCAGTTCCAAAGCAGAGAAATAAAGGGTTCTTGGAAACCTGTTCCAAGGAGCCAGGCCTGTCTTTGGGTTTAAGACAGGATACTCCTGCTCTCTTGTTTTAAGGCCAACCAATCTAGTTTCCATTTTCTAAACCAAAATGGGAAGAAAAGTGTATCTGAACTTTTATCTTTTATTTTTATTTATTTATTGGAGAGGTTTTTGCTACAGGGCACGTACACTCGCCAGAAAGACAGAGGGAGACAAAGAGACAGAAAGCGAGAAATCACCCCTCAGAGGGATGGCCACGCCGCAATCCCTTCTCCTCCATTCTCCTCTTGGGATCTTGAGCATGTACGCACACATGCCCAGTGTGAGTTTTAAACCACTGGGTCCGGGATGCGAACCGCGGTCGACTACATGGGAGTCCAGCGACATAGCCATTACGATAACTGCTGGTCCCTATCTGAACTTTTCTATGAACAAATTTATGATTCATAAGCTGGATTGATGCATCCTTTCCCTGTAATAATGAGGACATGAGTTTTGAATGTACACAGGCGTTCTGATGGATTCTTTTACATAGTCGACTTTCCTAGTTCCCATAGAAACAGGGCTCTTTTCTCACAAGGTTACACACTAAGTTTCAGGAGCAGTTCTGTGTGAAGAAAAATGTAGTTAAGAACATTTCTAGGGATGGTTTATGACTCACAAATACGTTGTGAATAGATGAGAGCCTGCGTATGCTGGGAAGTCATTCATTATTTTAAATTTACTTAAAAGTTGTATTTATCCTTTAGAAATTCACAAATATAATTGATACATTGAATAAACATAATCCATGGTATAATCAAAACAGCAATTTTTTTTTGTCTTTGTCCCTGTCCGTTAAAATTTTAGTAAGTCCTTACTCCAGGGAGAAAAGTTGGGTAGAAGCTTCTTCAGTAAAAGAGGGTTGTGTTCACTTTAAAACACAGACTGGAGTTTTGGGGCTGGCTGCCTGGGGACAAGCAAAGGCTTGGGCATTAAGCCCAGGAGTTTAGAAACCCGAGTCACCCACGACTCCGTGGGCCAGCTAGCCTGCAGAGAGCATGTCAGGCAAGACTTGCTTCTGTAGAGCTATAGTGCAGGATGGAGTAGGGGAGGTCCAGGATTCAATGCTGAGTCAGTCACCTGCCAGAAAAGATGGCGGCGGGGGGACGAGGGGGGGATGGGGAAGCAAAGAGCACAATGAAGCCATGAAGAACCTGGACCCTGGTACCATCCTGGGGGTAGAAGGACCTTGAAGAATGGAGGAGCTGGCCTTGTCATTAACATCAGAATGAGAGGCTTGTGGCAGGATTTGATTGGGTTAATAAAATTAACGTTGTGGGACTAGCAGATGGTGTAATGGGTACGTCGCTGGACTCCCACATGGCTGACTGTGATTTGAGTCCTGGACCCGGAGGATTGAAACTCACGCCTGGTGCACATGCACGTGTGTGTGTGTGTGTCTGTGCACACCCAAGATCTCGAGAGGAGAACAGAGGAGGAGCGATTGAAGTGTGGCCACCTTGCTTTCTGTCTCTGTCTCTCTCTGTTTCCCTGGCAAGTGTATGTGCCCTATAGCGAAAAGCTCTTAAAAATATTGACCTTCTGGGACCAGCAGTTAGTGTAATGACTATGTTGCTGAACTCCCATGTAGTTGACCATGGTTCG
This sequence comes from Tupaia tana, assembly GCA_026018925.1. Lineage (NCBI taxonomy): Eukaryota > Metazoa > Chordata > Mammalia > Scandentia > Tupaiidae > Tupaia > Tupaia tana. The sequence goes on from JAKSZU010000010.1 coordinate 33,533,816, forward strand.
AGTCCCGGACCCGGTGGCTTAAACTCACAACAAGTGCATATGAGTGCGTGCCCAAGATCCCAAGAAGAGAATAGAGGAGAAGGGATTGTGTTGTGGCATGGCCATCCCTACTGGGGGGGGGGGGGGGGGCTTTCTGACTCTCTCTATCTTTCTGGCAAGCACATGCGCCCTATGGCAAAACCTTTTCAAAAAAACAAAAAACAAATAACAAAAACAAAAACAACTATGAAGTCTAGGGCTTGAACTAGAATGGCAGTTTACCTTGTGAAAGCCAGTCATTCTAACCATCATGCCACCATGGCCAATTTCATCTTTTAAATTAAAAATTAAAAAAATTATATATTATATATATATACACACACACACATACACACACAAAATATATATATATATATATATATATATATATATATATATATATATATATATATATATATATGTAAGTATATGTAAGAATGAAAAACAATCAGTAATTTTCTATTTCTACAAAAAGGTTACATAATATAGATGAAGATAAATGTCTAGGCACTGCCAAGTACCATCTCATTAATCTTTCACTATTATTGATCTAACTCTTATCTGTTCCCTAGATTAAAGTTTATAAAAGAAGTCTTTGATTTCACCCAAGTCTTTTTTTAAGGAATTATTTATTTATTTATTATTTATTTAATTGTATTAATTATTATTATTGTTATTATTTTAATTTGCTACAGGGCACATATACTCACCAGAGAGAGAGAGAGAGAGAGAGAGAGAGAGAGAAAGAGAAAGAGAAAGAGAAAGCCACCAAACCTGGGTCTCAAACTGTGGTTGACCATATGGGAGTCTAGCGCCTTAAATACTAAGTCACCTGCTGGCCCCAATCTAAGTCTTTTCTTAAAGTCAGATATCTTCTGAGGTCTACGGTATATGTCTCTAGTGGTCTCTAGTGCCAGTTTTGACTCACAGGTCTTGAGGTGGCCGAGTTATTTCTTTGGTTATTTTCTGATGCAGCAGTAGATATTTCTCCAGTTGGATTGTAAATTCCTTCAGGCAGGAATTCCTTCTGTCTTTATAAAACTCATCTCGCACCACTCCCCTCTTCAAAAATCTTGCCAGGGTTCTCTATATCCTACTGAATTAAATACAGAGTTCAGACTGGCCCCATACTGTATCATTAAGTGCTATACAGAGGAACCAGACCCCATATGGCTGATCACAGTTCAAATCCTGGTCCCCACCAACTTGAAAAACCATGCTGGGTGCATGCATACCTGCCCAAGATCGTAATAGGATGGAGAACTGGAAGAACAAGGATTGCATGCGATCAGACACTGTTGGAGGGCATTTGCCTGTCTCTTTTGCTCGCTCTTTCTCTTTTTTGCACATGCACCCTCTGGCAATAAAAATAAGTTTTAAAAACAAATAAATACAGAGTCCTCTGTGAACTATTTAAGACTACTGCTTTGCAGCCCAAACTTTCTTTCTGCTACTTCTTTCTGAATCTGGTGCTGCACAATGAATTTTCTTCTGACTTTGCAGCCATTGTGTATATGCAGAGTATGTGTCTCTGTTTCCACACCTGGTGTGCAAAATTGGGAATTTTGTGTGTGTGTATATATATATATATGTGTGTGTGTGTGTGTGTGTATATATACATATATATGTGTATATATATATGTATATATATATATATATTATCATCATAATCTTGTTTATATTACATGGGATCACATATAACTTTACAGTGTATTACATTTCTTTTTCCAGAGGGAATGCCATGCATGTCAGTCAATACAGACATTAAAAATCCCCACTTCATCATTCAATATCTTTTCATTGTTTTTCCCGATCATTATTATTATTATTCCAATTATTTTTTTAACCAGTCAATCACTATTTCTCATTTTGCTTGTAAAAAGACTTTACCCAACATGAAATACTTCTCAGAGCAATCCAGTTGAGAATACTATACACATCATCATCAACAGGTAATAAACCATATCTGTGTCCCATTAGTGTCATGCCTCTCTGTTTGTTCTTTGGCTATCTTTCTGTATATTCTTCTCTTCTCTCTTCCCATTCCACACTGTTTTATCCTCATTAAGTATTTTCATTGCTTTTATGTCCTCCAATATTTTGCTCTCTACCATAGAATGCGGATAGATGATATATATTAAGTGGATACATGCAATATCTTTCTTTCATAGCCTGGCTTACTTCACTCAGCAATAGATCCTTCATATCCAACCACTTTCTAGCAAATGCCAGGGTCTTGTTATTTTTTATGGCTGAGTAGTATTCCATAGAGTATATATACCACACTTTTCCAATCCGTTCATCAGTTTGTGGACATTTAGGTTGGTTCCATGTCTTGGCAATTGTGAATAATGCTGTTATAAACATTGATGTGCAAGTACTTTTCTGACTGAGCATTCTTCTGTCCTTTGGGTAGATGCTCAGAAGTGGGATTGCTGGATCAAATGGTAGTTCTATTTGTAGGTCTTTGAGGAACCTCCATATTGTTCTCCACAGTGGCTGAACCAGTTTATATTCCCACCAACAGTATAGGAGAGTTCCCTTTTCACCATATCCCCACCAACACTTATCACTTTTTATATTCTTAATCTTTGCCATTCTGACAGGGGTTAGGTGGTATCTCATTATGGTTTTTATCTGCCTCTCCTTTATGATGAGGGATGTTGAGCATTTCTTCATATGCTTTTTGGCTGTTCACATGTTTTCCTTAGAGAGATTTTTGTTCAGCTCATTTTCCCATCTTTTAATTGGGTTAATCATTTTTTTTTCACATAAGGCACTTGAGTTCCCTGTGTATTCTAGTTATCAGTCCCTTGTCTGAGGCATATTTAACAAAAATATTGTCCCATTCTGAGGGTTGTCAATTCACACTTGTTACTGTGTCCTTTGCTGTGCAGAAACTTAGTCTGATACAGTCCCATTTGTCTATTTTAGGGAATATTGCCTGTGCTTTGGGAGTCTTATTTAAGAAGGAATTCTGTATATTTCATCACAGTTAAAAAATATCATCTGGGAAGCTTAAATAAAAAACTGCCAGGCCCCACAACCAACCTAATGTATCAGAATCTGTGGGGGATGAGGCCCAGGCTGCTTTCTCTCTTGCAAGAAAGAAAGAAACAAAATTTATCTATCTATCATCTATCTATCTATCTATCTATCTATCTATCTATCTATCTATCTATCAATCATCTATCTATTACCTATCTATCTATCTATCATCTATCTATCTATCGTCTATCTATCTATCATCTATCTATTTATCAGGAGGGAGATGGTCACTCCAAACAAGGTCTTCACACAGTGGTCTGTCCCCAGCATCAACCCAGCCAGCCCCTGATCATAGGCACATGCATGCCTAGCATGTTCAGGGAGGTTTCAGGATGCAAACAGGGAACCTTCCCATGTTTGTCAGCCTCAAAGAGCCCTATGTTATCACTGTGGCATTGTTCAAACCTCAGGCCACTGAATTTCAAACAAGTATCCCTGATGATTTTTTAAAAATTTTATTTTATTAAAGCAATCCACCAGGTCTGGGATTCAAACTACAGTTGGCCGTGTGGGAGTCCAGTACCTTTACCACACCACCTGCTGGCCCCTGATGATTCTTATATATCCCCCTACCCCAGTGGCCTCTGAATGTGGAATCAGTCCTGAGCAGTCCTGTCAGTCTGCCACTGGACCTAGCACAGTAGAAAACACTGGGGGCCGGTCCACACTCACCTGGTGGTTAGGAGAGCAGATCCTGCATGGCCAACTGCAGTTTGAATTCTGACCATGGAGACTCGAAAAACTCTCTGGGCTTGTGTTGCCCAAATTCCTGACAGGATTGAGACACAGAGAAGGATTGCAGCGTGACCATGTCCCGCTGTGGGATGCTTTCTCTCTGAGTGTGTGTGTAGCCTCTGTCTCTCTGTCATCCTGATGAACAAACATTCCCTATGGCAATTTAAAAAAAAGAAAGAAAAACTAAGTCAGAGCTAGATGGTGGCATGTCAGTAAAAATGCAACATTCTACAAAGCTGACCATGTGGGAAGGTTCTGGGTTCACATTCAGGGGCTTCCCCGAGTACTCTGGGCATGTGTGTGCCCAAAACCCAGGGCTGGCTCAGGCTGAGGGTGGACCTTGGCATCAAAACCCTATTGAGGGTAATCTTTCTTCTGTCTCTCTTTCACTCATGGAAAAAATACATTTAAAGAAAAAAAAGCCTCTTTTAATGAGCCCCTACACTCATTAAAGTTTCCGTGGTTCAATTAAGATAGCTTCCAGAGGACTTGGAGAAAGAAAGGCAGCCTTCTCCTAACCTTTGGGCCACAAGGGCAGGAAGCTAAGTGTTTCCTGGTCCAACCAGGAAGGCAACATGGAGAATTCTGCTCACTGTCCTGCTACCCTCTGACCTCCAGCAGGCTGGCCTGCCTTCCTCCTGGGACCTCCCTCTCTCACCTTGGACCAAGAACTGGGCCCTTAGAGCCGGTAAAACCACACCCAGGATGCAAGATAAAAGCAGCTTGAGCAGCAGGAGGGAAGAGGTAAGAGACATGGTGTTGGGAGCCCAAACACTTCACTGCACCCCCAGGCAGTAGCACTGCTGATCTAACCCTCACTTACCCAATAGCTTTCTTCAGAGCTCCTACAGGAGACAGAGCTTTATCAAAGAGTTGCAAGGTGATAAAGCATTTGAAACCCGTGAGGAGGCATCAAGTGGGATGGCGAGCCCTTTAAATGGGGGCAGGGGGAGGTACCCCCCTGGAGGGGATGGCCACACTGCAATTCCTTCTCCTCCATTCTCCTCTCAGGATTTTGGGCATGTGCAGCGTGAGTTTTAAGCCACCTGATCTGGGATTCAAACTGTGGCCACCTATGTGGGAGTCCAGCAAGGTAGCCATTACACCATCTGCTGGTCCCAACCCTGTTTAATAAATCTATTTTGTTCATTCTTTAAAGAATTATTTACTTAGGGACAAGCAAATGGCGTAATGGTTATGTTGCTGGACTCCCACATAGTCTACTGTGGTTTGAGTTTGACCCAGAGGCTTAAAACTCACACCAGATGCATGTGCATGCATACCCAAAATCCCAAGAGGAGAATGGAGGAGAAGGATTGTGGTGTGGCCATGGTCCCTGGAGGGTGATTTCTTATTTTCTGTCTCTCTGTCTCTCTGGCAAGCACACACTCCCTGTAGCAAAAAATCTCTCAGAAATTATTTATCTAGTTTTATTTATTATTATTATTTAAAATTTATTTTTTAAAGAGTTTTTTTTTTTTTTTTTTTTTTTTTTTCCTTAGGGTGCATGTGCTTGCCGGGGCTGGGTGGGGGGTGGGGGGTGGGAGAGATAGTGAGAGGGAAAGTGAGAAGTCACTCGCCATGAGGAATGGTCATGCTGCAATCATTTTTCCATTCTCCTTCTCAGATCTTGGGCATATGCACCTGGCATGATTTTTAAGCCACCAGGTCTGGGACTCAAGTCCCTGGTTGGCCATGTGGGAGTCCAGTAATGTAACCTCTATGCCATCTGATGACTCCATTATTATTATTTTTAAATTTGCTATAGGGCACATGCACTCACCAGAGAGAGAGAGACAGGGGAAGAAAGAGAGACTGAGAAAGCAAGCCATTAGGTCTGGGACTGGAACTGCAGTCACCCATGGGGGTCTAGTGCCTCAACCACTATGCCATCTGCTGGCCCCTATTTTGTTCATTCTAATGTGAGGGGTTTTTTGCTCCATTTTTATATCACTGAAATTGGCAATTGTCTATAGTTAAGATACAATTTTAATGTCCCATTTCTTCCTCCGTCGCTGTGGTTAACAACCCAATGACAAGTCCTGTGCATAATCCATAGTGTGCTATAATCAAGAACATTCAGAATATCTTACATGAGGGACACAGCCTTTCCTTCCCTGATCAACATTTAGCTTTTTCTCATTTTTGCTTTTTGAGGATAGGAAACAAAAGCTCCCTAAGAGAATTCTTGAGACAATAACAACATCAGGAGGAAAATGACCCTGCCACAGGATTTGTAGGCACAAGCAAAGCTTGAAAACATCACCCAGGGCTGCTAGGAGGAAGAGAAGGAAGAGGGATCCAGATGTGAGGATTCACACATCCAGGTGTGTGATTGAGAGCTCAGTTTGCATAGAAAAGGGAAAGGCTCCTGGAATCTTGGATTCAAGAAAGTGGGACAGAAGGGATATGTGTGTTTGTGTGTGTGTGTGTCTGTGTGTTTGTGCCTGTAAGTTCCAGAGGGGGTGTGCACTTACCAAAGAGAGACAGAGAGGGAAAGAGAGTAAGCAACCCCATGGGGCATAGTCATGCCTCAATCCCTTCTCTCCATTTATCCTTCCTTTTTGAGATGTTGGGCACACGTGTGCCCAGTGTGTTTTTCAAGCCACCAGATCTGGGACTCAGACTGCATAGTCAGCCATGTGGGATCCAGCTCCTTTAACCACCATGCCATAGGCTGACTCCAGAAGAGATTTTAATAAAACTGAAGGTGAAATTTCTGTTGGCTGTGAAATGCAATGCAGCAGCTGTCTGGCTCTGGTCTGCACCGACCACTGTAGCATTCTAGGTGTTACCCATAAAGGAGGAGTTGCTGTGATGGAGCGGGGTTGGTGAGGAGGAGGAAGGTGCAGCAGAGCCATCCCCTCACCCTCATCACTGCAGGGATGTGGAAATACAGTTTGAAAGCCACAGTTCTTTACCCAGGTAAGCCCTCTGTGGGGCCATGTGGAGACATTTTTTTTCAGGTCTTGGGAGGAGGGGAAGTAATGCCTTTAAGAACAATGGGTGGGTGGGGCCAGCAGGTGGTCTGGTGGTTAAGGTGCTGGACTCCCACGTGGCTAACCATGGTTCGAGTCCTGGACCTGGAGGCTTGCTCTCTCACTTTCCTGTCTCTCTGTGTCTATCTCGTGAGAGCACATGCTATATATAGCAAATTTAAAAAATAATAATAAGTACAAGTAAATAAATAATTCTTTCTAAAAAATAGAAAAACAACGGGTGGGTTAAACCTTATGAACACTGTTCTTATCTCCTTTGCTTTGGCTGCTAGGAAGTTTACAGCTACAAGTATAGTTGATCTCTAGAAGCTAAATCCGTCTAGTGGATGGCCTTGTGATATTCCTCCATTTTATGTTTTGATTTTTACCCTGGTTTTGTTCTCCTAGTATACCATTGTTTTTCTATATGGTCTTCTTAACTACTTTTTTCATTGCTGTTGTATTGTACGTGGTTTTGAAAATTGCATCAGATTATTTCAGAGCAAGGCAGGGCACAACACCATGTCCAATCATAGGCTCTTAGCCAGGAAGAGCAGGATCATTAGGGAGCATGTAGGAGCTGAATCAGAGAGTCATGGTTTCATGTCCTGAGCCCTCCTCACTCTCCTGACTTATTTACCTTTTTCTTGGGAATAATCACTTCACTTCTTTGAGCCTCAGTTTCTTTATATATAAAAGGGGGTAACAGTGGTTGTCCTACTACAACCTGAGTCTTACCTGGACAGAGTACATGGGCTTGCATTGTGAAGTATAGGGTGCTGAGAGTATGATAGTGTTTACAATGCCTTCTCGAGTGCTGTTTAAGACCTTGTGGGTGTCAGTGCTAGGGGAGTAGAAGCTGGGATCACTGATTTCCAAAGGAGGTCCCAGCATGGGTATCTGAATAATTAGGGACAAGCCCAGCATAGTGCATGAGCAGGACAGAGTGGTGAGGAGTGGGGCAGGCTCTAAGACCCATAGCCACTAGAGAGGAAAGGTTTGATGGAAGGAGGTATGAGGAATGAATCCAGCTTTCTGAGAATATGTGTGGCAATGACTGAGAGGGCAGAGGACTTTGAATAAGTGTCTTTTGGTTGGATGAGAAAGGGTTAAAGGGCTTCCATAGCCCTAGCACTCTTGGTATGAGGACAGGGTTGGACATGCATGCCATACAGTCCAGAGCCCGTCTTCAGAGCCAGAGCTCCAGTGTCTTGAGAGGGACAACAGAGATGGTGGAGGGCACTACTATTCTACCCCAACCATGGAAAAGAGGAACTCCTCTCATGTGGCTGGCTCTCCCAGCCTGGGCCAGCTCTCTGCTGACCCCTCAGTCCCATCAAGACCATCAGTAAGGCAACCTTTAAGGATATGGTAAAAGATGGGTTTATTCAGTTACATCCACCAAAACGGGTCCATGTTGGTTATGTGCCTTCTGTGGGTACTACCCATTGGTGCCTGTGCATGCACACATGCACACACACACAGAGGCACACACACACACAGGCACGCCCTACACACACATGCCAGCACACACATCTACCTCCATTGATGCCTACACACAAGCATAAAGATGTGTGCACAACCCCCCCATACATACATACCAGCACACATACGCAGGCATCCCCCTTATACACACATGTGCCAGCACATACACTTCTACCCCCATGGGCGCCTACACACAAACATACAGATGTGTGCATGCCCTCACACACACACAACACACACCAACACACACATGCAGGCATCCCCCCCCACACACACACGTGCCAGCACACACTTCTACCACCATGGGTACTACATAAGCATATAGATTTGTGCATGCCCACATACACATTCACACACTTACATACAGGGACTGGCTCTAGGCCTGGTACTAACACAAGGAAGAAGGAAATATTAACAAAATGCTTCCTACTCAAGGAACTAGCTTGAGTGTCAGTGATAGCTTTGTGGAGGCCATCCATCGCGGTTTTGCTCTTCACTGGTTGCACATAAGAGCCCCATTATGGCTGTGCTGCCCTTTAGCGTTGGCCACACCAGTAGCCCTTTTGTTTTCTTTGACTTGGCTGAGTGTTGTGTGCCTGTCGTGGCCCTCTACACATTCACAACTCCTCCTTTGTTTTATTTCCTAAGGGTTATAGTACGTATTTGTTGAAGTTGTCAACACCACCTGCCAGGCCCATGCAAAAGCAATCCTGGTAGTTGTTGATGAGCAAATCAGTAAGCCCCTGCCTTAAACTCTATGTGAACCAGTTCTCTTAGTGAAAGGCTGTGATTACTTCTGGGTCTCCAGCACCACACCTGTCACTGGGACTATAGTGGACTTCTCATTTCATGTGGGCAACAGATTATTGCTCCTTCTTCTTCTTTTAGGGTTTTTGTCTGTCATAGGGTGCATGTGTTCTCCAGAGAGAGACTAAGAGGGAAAGTGAGAAATCACCCCCGAGGGGCATGCCCACACTGCAATCCCTTCTCCTCTATTCTCCTCTCTGGATTTTGGGCATGCATACACACACACATGTGATTTTGAAGCTACTGGCCTGGGACTCGAACCATGGTCAGCCATGTGGGAGTCCGGTACCTTAACCACTATGCAACCTGCTGGCTCCAGCCCCTCTTTTTTTTTAAGGCTATCTTTCTGAGTGATGGGTGTTCTCTGGGCTGCTCGACTTGCCCACTTTGCTTGCAGTGGACTCTGTCCTCAGAGTCAGAGGAGAAGCTGGAAGACATAGCATCACCTTGACTGGAGAGTGGTGGCTCGGGCTAATGTCCTGCCTTGGGGTCCGATGGGGGCCTGCTGAGTTCCTGCCCAACACTGGGTCTTTTCACTTTTCTTTTCAATCCTGGAAGCAGTGAAGTGTGAGAATCGTATCTCACCAGTGTCCCCTCCCTCCTATTAATCAAGCTGCTCTTCTAGTTGGTCCTGGGTGTGGTTTTACTGACTTGATAGGCTTCACTCCTGGCCCCAGGTGAGAAAGTGGGGTGGGTGGAGCATACGAGGCCCCATGAAAAAAGAAGCCCAGCCTGCTGGAGGTCAGAGAGCAGGAAGACAGTGAGCAGGGGTCAGATGTGTCCAGGTGACCACATAATATCATCCCAGCCTCACCCCCATACTTTCGTAAGGGGAAGGGGATTTGAGCAATCATCTTTATCCTACGATAAGAAGTAAGAACCAGACTGGCCCAGGCTGACTGGAGCCCGTCATCCCCACTAAAAGCTCTGCTGTGGAACTCAGTGTTCATGTGGAATGCACTGGGATTAAGCTCCACTGAGGAGCTTAAGCAGAACATTGGGAGAACTCGGCAGTCTATTTGTGTTCTGATAAAATCACCATAGCTGCTTGTGTGGATAAAAATGTGGAGGAGGACCAAAGAAATGCAGGGCTAGGACAGAGTAGGGCTGACCCCAGGGTTGTGCAGGGGAGAGAAGTAGTCCTTGTTGGCTACTAGCCTGGCCTTTTGAGCTGGAAAGGCTCCTTCTGGTCGCCATCACTGGCCCCCAGGTGCCAGTGCTCAGACAGCCTCACTAGGAGTAAGATGGAATGCTCTGTGGCAAAACAGAAAATTAGCTCCCTTGTTCACAAGGACTGTCCTTGATTCTGAACTTGGTCAGAATCTTTTTGTTTTCAATGCCCATTAGTTTATGAGGCAGTCACGTTGGAAATGGGTTTAAAAATATTTACCAAATATAAGATGACAGCCTTGGTTGGTTTCAAAAATAAACTTTTTTTTTTGAAAGTTTGCAGGTCTATAAAATCAAACAAGTCCATGATATCCCTGAAATGTGGAGCTCAGAGAAGCTTCTCAGTTCCCCAACTTCCTGTGCCCAAAGTTTTTCTTTATTTACCTTGGCCCCTCAGCCCCAGGGCTACTCCCTACCCTTGGCAAATTCCAGGCTATGTGCCACTCCCAGCCCAGGGCTCCCAGCCCTCTTCTGCCCTGACTGTTACCTCTGGGCTGGTGATGGACCCACAGCTTACATTCCTGGTGCCCCTGCCCATCTGCATTCACTAGCTGCCTGTACCCCAGCCTTCCTTCTTTCCTTTTCGTCACACTTCTTCTGTTCCACACTCCATCTAGACCCCTAGCCTCCAGCGTCATTTTCCCCATCCTGATCTGAGATGGCCAAGTGCAGCTCACCAAGGTAAGAGAGGGTAGTAGGTGGAGCACTCCAGGCAGCAAGAAGAAGGAAGAGCAGCCTGCGGGAGGTCAGAGGGCAGGCCCCTCCAGGGCTAAATCTTCTGAATGTGCAGGTTAAGTTTTCATGCAGGCAGAGATGACCAGCCAGAAATGAAGGGGGGTTGATGGGGAAGCAGGGCCTAGGTGGAGAGAACTGGGGCCCATGGCATATCAAATGTCAGTGAAGCCCTGGAAGTGAGCAGAGTTCATCAGGAGAAAGGGAAGGAGAGGTCTGGAGCAGAGCGTAGGAGGATACTCATGGTCCCCAGTGTCCAACCTTTTTCCTGGGTTCCTTGGTTCCTTGGTTCCTGTGGTGTCACCTTCACTGGGTGGCAATGACTCATTCTAGGCTCTTTTGTCTTCTACTCTGATGACATCTAATTGACCCCTGGGTTATCTTTTTACTTCAGTCTGTAGTTGCTATCATCTCTGAAATCATCTCCCTCTCATGCCATTGACTTTGTTCCTGGAGTCCTGGGGCCATCCCTTACCCATCTATGTCTTTAGATGGGGACCCAGCCTGCCACACAGATAGTGTTCCTTGGAGGTTTGCTTAGCACAGGTATTCTCCATGTCACATAAGGCTTAGAATCACCTGGGAGGCTTGTTAAAACACAGATTGCTGAGGCTAACCATGCAGTAGCCACTTTTGCAGTTCTAACAAGTTTTCAGGTGATGCTGATGGCAGTGGCCCAGGGTTCACACACTTTTAGAGCCGTGGTTCAGTGCATGGAATGAGTGGAAGCACCTAATCGGCTCCTTCAGTGGTCTGGCCTATTCAGAAGTTCAGAGTCCGGAGTTCTCCCGGAGTCAGGGCCCCATGCACAATTAGGATACCTTTATCTGCTTTCTGTGGTAGCTTTATTCTACTGAACTTCCAGTTAATTCTAGTTAAGTTTAACCCTATGGTTGTTTTTATGCAAGCCTTAGTAAAACTCACCCTACCACCCAGGAGTTATGCTGTTGCTTTTTTTACTTGGGGACAGGTCTGAGCTGAAGTACACATAAGCAGGTCTGCATTGGCCCGTCATTTCAGTCTTTCTATGCTGTCAAGCATGTTGCAGAATCTTTGGCCCTGTTCATCCTTCTTTCTATGTCTTTTTTCAGGCATGAGTAAAGGTGTCAAAGGGGATGGAAATGAGGGAACTGTCTTACAGTTGGAGACACCTTCTGTGTAGATCCTGGTCCATCATCCCCTCTGGGTTACAAGACTTCTCCTAAAAAAATCGAGCTCTAGTCTCTTAATTTAGCAAAAAGACCAACAAATGCTAACCTTTGAAAGCATGATTTTCATTTAGCATGAAAAATTAGGAAACAAAACCAGCTGGCCATGGCCCAAACTCAGGGTTGATCTGGCTTGGAGGTTGTCTACTTACAAATCTCCCATGTCTCTTCTGTACAAGAGGCCACATGTCCGGGTTTGGAAGGGAAATCATGACGACAAACATTTTTAAGTGCCCAGAACATCTCTTTATGCAGTAACTTCCCAAGAAAGGACCATGACGATCTCCATTGTTTTGATAAGAATTTCTTTTGGATGCCACCCAGTTTCCTTGTTCTCATTCTTTGCTCCCCAAGCAAGCGATTGGTATATAATTTGGTCTCTCAAGCAGGCCAATTCTGGAGCCAAGATGCACTCCCATTGTAAATGAATGAATTGGCTTCCTGGTTTACCAATTAGTGACTGGCAGTACAGAGTAACTGGATTTCCTGAAATCTGATCACCAAAGGGTAAGTGAATCTGGAAGGCTGACACACAGTGATGCTGCCATCCCGCAGAAGGTCCTTCCTGAAATAGCTGTAGCCACCCCATCCTTAGTATCCTCAGTCCTGCACCTTCACTCTTGGTGTTTACCTGCACCATCCTGATGTGTCACGGTGGTAAAGAAGTATACAATAATTTCTGGAGGATGGTGATTGTTGTTAAAAGAGAAATGGCTCTTGGGACCTAGGGCAGGAAGGTAAAGGGAAACAATGGTAACAGAGATGAACCACAGATTCCATCTTTTTTTAATTTTCCCACTTGGTTTGAGTCACTCCAGGACTGCAGGTTGCCTATATGATGTTGGTCATATTAGTCTAGATCTAAAATTACCATTAAAAATACTCTTCCTTTGGGACCAGTGGATGGTTATGTTGTTGAACTCTCATATAGTAGATTGCAGTTCGAATCCTGGACCTGGTGGCTTAAAACTCATGCTGAGCATATGTGTGTGCATGCCCAAATTCATCAGAGGAGACTGGAGGAAAAGGGATTGCAGTGCAGCCAAATCACTCCTGGGGAGTGATTTCCCACTTTCTGGAGAAATGGCTCTTGGGACCTCTTGTGTGCTCCAGAGAGCACACACACCCTATAGCAACAATCTCTAAAATAAATAAAAATAAATAAAAAAGTTATCCCTTTACTTTTTTGAGGATAGGTCACTTCGTGTCTTTTGTAGGGCCTTTGTCAAAGGGTGTGTTTTGATGACCTGAGAGTCAGTTTTCCTTCTCTACCCATTTCCAAATAATGTTTTTGTATAGGAAGATGTCCTTTGGCAAAGGAGATTCAAACCCAAGGCCCACATTTAAATGGAAACAGCTTTTCAGGAATAAGGGTCTAGTGGAATAATACTAGGCTTTCAAGTCAAACTTTGATTCAAGCTGTAGATCTGCCACTTTCTAGCTGTGTGACTTTGGTTAAGTTCCTTAACAGCTCTGAGTCTCAGATGCCTCATACTTGAGGCAGTTATTGGGTTAATATGATGTTTTGACTGCCCTATCTAAAGTAGCCCTTCCTACTACAGATACTCCATTCTATTACTTTGCTCATTCTCTTCATAATTATCACAATCTGAAAGTCTTCTCCCTACTTATTTCTCATCTGTTGTCTGTGTTGCCATAGCTCACAGACTCTGAGGGCAGGAATCATGTCCATCTGACTCTGGCTGTTCCTCCTTGAGCAGTGCCTGGGACATAGGAGCCTCTCAGTCCATATTTGCTGAATGATTAAAATAAGCAGCTTAGCTTTTAGCATGTGGAACTCGCTCCAAACCTGTGCAAAGGGACCTGGTTCTCTTCTTCCAGATCCGCTCACGTTCAGTCAATTCAGTCTACAGCTATTTCTTGAACAGCTACTATGTGCCAGGAGTTGTTCTAGGTTTTGGGCATATAACAATGACGAACAAAATAAGCAGAAATCTCTTACTTGTAGAGCTTGCCTTTTGGTGGTAGCTGACAGGCACAAGAGCAGAGAAATAAAATGTAAGGAGGCCAGGTAGGAAGTTTTGTGGTAGGAATTAAAGCCAAGAGGAGGACAGAAAATGCTGGTCAGGAAAGGCTGCATGGAGAGAATACATTTGAAAAAAATCTGAAAAGGAGGACGGAGTAAGCCTATGGCTGACTGGGGAGTTTTCCAGGTAGAAGCAGCGGCAAGTGCAAGGGCCCTAAAGCTGGACAAAGGGGAGAGAGGAGTCATGGGATCTGGGCATGCTGGGCCTTATAATCCAGGGTGAGGGCTTTCAGCCTTACTTTGAGAAAGGTGCAATCAGAGTTCTATTTTTTAAGGGTCACTAGAGGGCTATGTTTGTTGCTGGAAGATTCTGAGGTTGGATTACATCCTGATGAGTATCAAAGTTGTCTGTCCTTCTCATGGGAGGTGGTTTCTGCTGTGGCTGCTGCCCTGGACACTGCCCCAGCCCTGTGTAGCTTTCCCTCTCTGGACCTCAGTGTACTCTGATGGAGGCTGCATGTTGGTGAACCTGGAAAGCAGGGTGAGCTGTTCCTGATACCTCCGCCCCGTGAAAGACAATGCCTGCTGAGCTCCTGTTCTGTCTGTGGGCTGTGATTACAGAAGAACAGCAAGAGACCCTAGATAGTTTGGTCCTCATAACATGGCAGGCATAGCATGGGGCATGAGGTCCCTTAGAACTTGGTTGTGAAGGCTGTACCTCTGATGACAAACATGAGTGACATGGTAGACATCATATACACTTTGCCAATAGATTGTTACAATGGTAACAATGGCTACCAATTACGGTGTGCTACTCAGTGGTTGTAAAATCAGATTTGGAACCAACCTGACACTTGAAGGGGAGCTGTGATTATGTAAATATCTGGGATCCCGTGATGGGAAGCAAATAGTGGCTGTCTGAAGGCATCACAGCTCCTGGACCAACGCTGGGAGCCTCCCAGTCTTCCTTGTCTCACTTAGCTCAGCATTTCTCTTCTGTCTGGTCACATGGCTCAGAAATCAGATACCTTTTGGCAGTGGGAGGGCTCCTGGGTTGCCTCTCATATTTTTCCAGCCTCTCAGGGCACTTGTGTATGTGACAAGTATAGAGATAATGTTTAGAAAAAGGAGGACAATTGTGTGCTCTTGGGAGTCAGCCTGAGACCCCAGCTCTGCTTCAGCTTGGAGGTGTATCCCTGGTAACTCTAGAAGTCTAATGGGACTCTTAGTTTCCTGTTTTATAAAAGGAAGATTTGACTTTCATTGGGGAACTCTCAGCTCTACCCATAGAGTGCCCTGTGGGAGGAGAAGGTGTTGATGGTGAGGGCAGAAGGGAGGAAGAGCTGGCAGTCTGAAGAATTCTACTGATCCTTTTTTATTTTAAATTTTTTTAACAGATTTTTACTACAGGGCATGTGCGCTTGCTGGAGAGACAGAGACAGAGACAGAGAGACAGAAGTGATAAATCACTGCCCCCCTCAGGGGAGATGGCCATACCACAATCCCTTCTCCTGCAGTCTCCTCTTGGGATTTCTGGCATGCATGCACAAGTGCCTAGTGTGAGTCTTAAGCTGTTGGGTCAGGGACACAAAATGCAGTCAACTATGTGGGAGTCCAGCAATATAACCATTATGTCATCTGCTGGTCCCTACTGATCCATTTTTTATTTGGTGGCTTCTTAGTGAATTTTAACTTATAAAATAATTCTGCTGCTTAAAAAAATAGCCATGTATGACCCCTGTAGGGTGCCTGTGATGTTGACATTCAAGTGCTTGGCTCTACCTTCTGAGCTTTGATAGGGAGTCCCTGGACTCATATTTACCTGGGGAAGGTGCTTTGAAATGGGATCTTGGGCCACAAGACTCTGGGGCTTAATGGACTTCTCTTCATTCCTGTTGTTCTTGATGAGAGTTTGTTAATAGAATTCTGTGGTGGTGGGAGTGGCCTTCCACTCAGGCATGCTGTTTAAACAGATGCTTCTAAGAGTGAGCTGGGAAAGAGGTGGGTTCTTGGAGAGCCAGCAGCGGTCCCTGGAGGGGTATCTCTAGACCATGCAGGATACTTGGCGGTAAGGATGCCTTCCTCCTTCTTTCTCACAGATACTTAGTATCCCTAACACCACTTTTCTCTGCTGGGCTTGCAGCAGACAATGCTAACCTATTGTGACTGCTTTTGATGATCCTAGGGTGAGCTTTGTAGTCATTCTCAGTGCAGCATTCCAGGAACCAGTCATAATCCCTTAGTAAGAGGAATCCATAGGTGTCTGGTCTTCGGCATTCCCTAGATGTGTAATCTTGTTCCCTTTTCCCCTGATACTTGGGCTGACAGTAGGAGATCAAAACACAGAGAGCCTATCCTGTGGAAATGTGCCCATTCCCCTCAAAAGGAGAAAACAAACTTGAGAACAACATGGAGAGTTGTAGTATTTAAAAAGATATTGGCAGGACTAGCAGAGGGTGTAATGGTTATGTCACTGGACTCCCACATAGTCAACTGCAGTTAGCGTCCCGGGCCCCACAGCTTAAAGCTCTTGCTGGGTGTGCATGCATGCATGTCCAAAATCCTGAGAAGAGAATGAAGGTGAAGGGATTGCAACATGGTCATTCACCCTGGGGAATGACTTCTCGCTTTCTCTCTCTTTCTCTTCTCTCTGGTGAGCGCATGTGTCCTATAGCAAAAATCTAAAGGTTATAGAAACTAAGTAAATGGTTGGAATACCTGATACAGTGTGGGAAGAGGGCGGGAAGAAGGATGAAGGAGTAGAGTCTGAGGAAGAACATTAAGGACAAAAATAGAGAGGCAAGGCATTTATGGGACAAAGAAATTGATTATTATCTATTGAAGATAACTCTCTAGTATGATGAACTGGACTGGTGAGAAATGTACACATGCTGGAATATTCACTTTGTAAGCTAAGTAATGTGATTGAATGTATAAAAGAAATAGAAATAAAAATAAATAAATAAAAAAAACCCAGCAGGTGATCTGGTTAAGGTGCTGGATTCCCACATGATTGGCAGTGGTTTGAGTTCCAGACCTGGCAGCTTGCTCTCTCACTTTCCCTCTCTCTTTCTTGCCTCTGGTGAGCACATGAACCCTGTATAAATTAAATAATAATAATAATAATGATAAATAAAATTAAATAAATAATCCTTTTTTAAAAATTAAAAAGATATCAGGACCAGCAGTTGGCATAATTTCTATGTCGTTAGACTCTCATGTAGTTGACTGTGGTTCCCGTTCCGGACCCAGTGGCTTAAACTCACCCCGGGAGCATGTTCATACACGCCCGAGATCCCTACAAGAGAACGGAGGAGAAGGGATTGTGGCGTGGCCATCCCCCTTGGGGGGGTGATTTCTCACTTTCTGTCTCTCTGTCTCTGTCTTTCTGGCAAGTCCACACACTGTATAGCAAAAACCTCTCAAAAAAATAAATAAATAAAAAGATATCAAATCTCGAGTATAACTTTTAGCCGGATGAAGCCAAATGCAAACAAACAACCCTAAATCCAGGTTGGTGAGTGATGTAGAGCATGGGTTTGTGGTATCCTTCCAAAACAAAGTGCAGAGACTATGGATTACTAGTGTATGCACAGTAAGCAGATCAGGTGCCATATGATAGCCTCGGTGTCTCAGCTGTGAAGTCAGTTCAGAAAACAGAGGCAAGTCCAACAGAGTTGTCTTCTTTTACCCAAGAGTTTCCAACTATTGAGAGTGTCTCAATACAAATAACTGACAGGGGACCAGTAGATAGCATAATGGTTATGCCACTGGACTCCCATATGGCAAGCGACGGTTTGTGTCCCAGACCAAGAGGCTTGAAACTTATGCCGAGCGCATGTGTGTGGGTGCTCAAAATCCTGAGAGGAGAATGGAGGAGAAGGGATTGTGGCATGGCCATACCGCAAGGTGGGAGGGGTGATTTCTTGCTTCCTGTTTCTCTCTTTCTGTCTCTCCGGTGAGCATATGTGCACTATAACAAAAATTTCTCTCAAAAGGGACCAGCAGATAGTTTATGTTTATGTCATGGTTATGTCACTGAACTTCCATGTAGTTGACTGCAGTTTGAGTCCCAGACCTGGCTGCTTATAATACATGCTGGGTGCGTGCTTGCCCAAAATCCCAAAAAGAAAATGGAGAAGGGATTACAACGCAGCCATCCCCCTGGGGGTGATTTCTTGCTTTCTGTCTCTCAATCTCTCTCTGTATCTCCAGTAAGTGCGTGTACTCTATAGCAAAAATCTCTTTAAAAAATTCTCTTGAGACCAGCAGGTGGCGTGGTGGTTAAGATATTGGACACTCCCACATCGCTTACCATAGTTCACATCCCGGACCTGGTGGTTTGCTTTCTCACTTCCCCCTGTCTCTTTCTGTCTCTCTCTGATCAAATGAAAATAAATGGATGAATAAATAAAATTAAATAATAATTTTAAAAAATTCTCTAAAAAACACCCCCAAATTGACAGATAACTTCTTGATAGATTAAGGGGGGGGGGGGAGGAGAGTATCACAGTTTGGTGATGAAGACTGGGCATCCCAAAGAGTGAAGTGATATTTACACACAAACCCAGAGAGAGAAATTGCCCACATGGTAGGCAGAAACTGGGGCAGACCTTGTGGACCGAACTCCAAGCCTCATACAATGCGAATGGCAAGGGCAAGAAATCAAAGCCACGTGACGTGGTTGGTGATGGTGCAGTTTGAGGTCATGTGTTTCTCAGTTCTTGTGTTATGGAATGAGCGTGAGACCCAGAAGACAGTGCTTAACTCTGTAAGAGGCCGGGGTTTCCATAGAATCACCCCTCATGCCTTCTCTTTTCTGGTCACATCTTCACTCTTGTCGTTGTTCTTCCTAGGTGAGGTTAGGTACATGGGGGCCGATGAAAAAATGCCCTCCCAGGATAAATCATCTCAGAGATGCTTTCCCCCTGGCACTAGGATACTTTTCCCTTTGGCCTTGTGTCTGTATTGCCCAATAGCCCACATCCTGCTCTGCTTCCAAAACTAGGGGCATTCTTCCCACAGGTTAATTCAACATTCCAAGGTTAAAATCAAGCCCTTGTTCAGGAAGCACTTGGAAGTCTTTGAAATTCACCTAGAAGGAAGTTGGAATTTGTATCTCTAATGTTCGTGCTTTCGCAGTTGAGCAACAGCCAGATTATTCATATGGCAATCAATCAAACACACCTAAGTTGTTCCCACAGATTAGCTACCTACTATTAGCAAAGTCCCTCCTTCCTTTATATTGATTTATGGCAGCGATTGCAATATATCACTCCAGAGGACACACCTCCTTTTCTGCTAGAAACCTATAAGTATCAAGAAATTCTTATCAGAATTGAGAAGAACCCAGCAAAATGGGGAGCTCCATGGTCATCCTTGTAATGTGTCTCTTATGGGGTCAAGTTCTATCTACAGGTATTCTAATTATTATATTCACTCCTGCATACCCAAATTATGGCAAATTATATCTACTTGTTCCTCGGTACTAGACTTTCCATCTCAAGGGGTGTTTTGTATTAAGGAGGAGGTATTTCTTTGCTGATACTTGTAATTGCTTGCAAGTATTTAGAAGGATAGGCTCTTTTTTGTTTTGTTTCTGGTTAAAAATGACAAATGTTTGTAGTTAGAACAAGCCAATGTCAATGTTTTCAGCAAGTCGTTCAACTAAGAAAATGCTTGATTGGTTTAGAAAACTCCTTGAGGAGGGGCCAGCCAGTGGTGTGGTGGTTAGGGTGGCTGGATCCCACATGGTCAGCTGTGAAGTCTGAGTCTTGGACCCGGCAGCTTGGAAGACTTACTGGGCATGTGTACGTGCATACCCAAAATCCCAAAAGGAGGGATAAATGGAGAAGAAGGGGTTGCAGCAAGGCCACTTCCCCAGGGAGTGCTTTCTCACTTTCCCTCTCTTATTTCCTATCTTTCTCTGGTGAGTGCACTTTCCCTGTAGCAAACTGAAAAGGAAAGAAAGATCCCTGAGGAAAGGTGTATGTGTGTTATTAAGAAACTGTAAAACTTTACTGTAATTGGTTAAACAGGAGGTTTGTGTGCTACAAAGATGAGTGGAAAAGTTTCTCCTGTAAATGCTTATGAGAAGACTTCTTTCTGCAGGTGTGTCTGGCTTGGTAACTCATATTTGCTGAGCAAAAGCAGGTAACTAACAGCACAGACAAGATAATTAAGATTCTGAGTTCGGGTCTGCCACTCATTGCTTTGAACAAATGACTTAATTGAATTTGTGCTCTTAGAATCAAATGATAAACATGCAAGAGTCATTGGCAAGTCAGCGTGATTGCTGAATCTGTGTGATTTGCCTGATACACGAAGTGAATCAGACAATTCCCCAGTTGGCCTGATCGCTTTCTGATTTCACCTCTCTGTCTGCCTCGCTCCCTCTTTATCTCTCCATCTCTTCTTCCTATCTCTTTCTTTTCTATCTCTGTGTTTCCTCTCTGTGTGTCTCTCTGAGTCCTTTTCTCTCTCTCATGTAACTGGCATCATTATTTTCATCTCTCTCTCTCTCTGATCTTCTCTTCCTTCCCTCTCCCCTTTCTTCCTCTCCTTCATTTCTTCCCCACTTCCTCTCTTTTATCTCCCCTTATTTTGGGGGGTAGGTGTCATCTTCTGCTAGATTCGTGAATTTCAAGCAACAGAATAAAAATCGTCTAATTTCTAGATAATTTCTAGAACTTTCACCGTACCCCCCCACCCCACCTCAGCTGGGTGAGAGGAAGTTCTGAAGATAAATATTCATTTGGAAGATTTCTTCCATGAAAGTAGCACCCCAAAACACAGCCCTCGTGACCCACAGCATGTGAAGAGTGTGCATGGTGTGAGGAGTCCATTGGGTCAGCTGATGGAGGATACTCACCTTTTCACCTTGTCAGGAGGATTGGTGGGTGGGGTACAAGCTCTGAGTAGCTGGGGGCTGGAGATACTGTCTTCATCAAAAATATGTAAACACGGGATTCAGCGTTTTTGGCTCCAGCTTTCATCAATACCAAGTTCAACCTCCAGACTTGCACTGGCTCTGAATAGGGACTTGAGATTGACGTCAACACTTAAAAGACAGGGAGTGAATTACCCTGTCCTATTTATGAGGGGAAAAGAATGGTATTGCTCTTTTTTTTTTCTTTTTTTTTGTAGAGGTTTTTGCCATAGGGCACATGCGCTCGCCAGAAAGACAGACAGAGACAGAAAGACAGAAAGCGAGAAATCACCCCCAGGGGGGATGGCCACACCGCAATCCCTTCTCCTCCATTCTCCTCTTGGGATCTTGGGCACGTACACACACACACCCGGTGTGAGTTTAAGCCACGGGTCTGGGACTCAAACCACAGTCGACTACATGGGAGTCCAACGACAGCCATTACGCTAACTGCTGGTCCCCAAGAACGGTATTGCTCTTGAATTGAGAGAATTTGTAGTTTGACCATGATATTCTATGCGTGTGTGTGTACAGACACACATACATGTGCACATGCAAGCCTGTATTTGTAGATCCGAGGTAAGAATTGACCCTTTATAAAATTTATCTATGTTCTCTTACTTAATTGGGTTAGCAATCCCAAATTAGGTACCATTGTCTCCACATTACAGAGAGGAAAACTGAGCTCAGAAAGGTTATATGGCTTGTACAAGGACAGCAGGTGATGAAAGGCTGGGCTAGAATTTGAACAGGGAGCAAGGCACGTCAGCATTCTGGTTGACGCTTATGCTGTTAGTCCTTACTGCTCCCTGCATGGAACCAAGGAGAAGCCTGTGGCCTTCAGCTCAGTGCTGGAGCTCCATGGTATAGCTCCATTCCAGGGGAATCACAGCAGCAGGAGCTCTTGTCAGCATTGGTCTTTACACAAACTCTTGAGAAAAACTCAGTATGTCCAAGTTTGCGCTGGGCAGAAGGAGCTGTGGTACCTCCACTGGTCACAGCGATGTCCTTGGCTCTGCCACTTACCAGCTGTGGAGCCCCTGTAAGCCTCACTTTACTCATTTATAAATGGAGATTGTGTTCCAGTCTCACAGGGTTGTGTAGAAATGAGGTCACTCATGCAGAGTCTGGCACCTAGGTGCTTCAGAACCATTCAGCGTTATTATTATCCTAGGCATTTTCCTAATGTTTTATCCAAATGTGACTTCCTAAATGCAATGTGGTATCTTGGATTGGATCCTGGGACAGAAAAGGAAAAGCTGATGAAATCCAATAAAGCCTGGAGTTTGGTTGGTCGGAACGTACCAATGTTTGATTTGTTGGTTGTGACAAATGTACCATGAAAACAGAAGATGTCAATATTGGGAGAACTTGGATAAAGGATCTATGAGAACGTGGTAGTATCTTTGCTACATTTCTGTAAATCTAAAATTATTCCAAAAAAACTTAACTTTCTTCAGTTGCACTTTTTTCAAGGCCCATGTTTTGTAAAATGAGAAAGTAATAATTGCCTATACACTAATTTCTGGCCGATTGTTAAACCTCACCCTTTCTGTAGTTTAACTGAGGCGTTGGTAATGAGTAAGCCTTAAGGAGGAAAACTAATAGACTTTTGGGCATTGTGAAAATATTTTTAACATGGATGGCATTTGCATCAGGGGAGGTTGTTCTGAGTCACTTAAGTAATGGGCCCCACAGATGTCTTAGTACTCTCCTGCACAGTTCTCCTTTCTTTAACTCGTCTCTTCAACAAACACAACACTGGGCGTTATGTAACACAGCCTGGTCTAGCTGCCAAGTGCTACGGAACGAGGACGAAATCCACTGCCCCACCTCAGGACTGAGTCCATGCACCGCAGCCTGCCATTCTGGACCTTGTGACCCTGTGCGCCACCTCCGGCTATTTGTGTCTCTCACACCCCTCTTGGCAACCCTCGTTTGTGTTTCCACTCCTCTTCTTTGCTATTTTTTTACACCATGATTTTACTTATTCTGCTTGTTTGCTAGGATAGCTTGCAGCTTACTCTCTTGCAATACAAACTAAGCTGTCTTTCCTACCTCCTATGTGCCCAAAGCCCTGCCTCTAGCCACAGTTACTTTGTTAGTGCTGTTCCTGCTACTTAGAATATAGTCTTATTCTTGCCCTCCTTGTCCCCAACCTTCACCTGACTAAATCTAGCTGCTCTTTTTATTTATTTTTTAAAGTTTGCCAGTGGGTGTGAGTGCTTGCTGGAGAAAAACAGACACAGAGGGAGGGAGAAAGTGAGAAAGCACCCTCCTGAGACCCCCATAGGGAATTGTCATGCCACAATCCTTTCTTGGGCACACACACATACCCAGTGTGTTTCTCAAGACACTGGGTCTGGTACTTGAACTGTGCAACTGGCCATGTGGAAGCCAACTGACTTAACCACCACAGCATGAGCTGGCTTTGTCTGCTCCTTTTAAATACCATGAACACCATCCCATTCAGAAATCTCTCCCTGACATACACTCAACACACACACACAGACCCACACATACACACACACAGTCTTGCATATTTTCTCATACATGAACACAGATACATACATAGATACACAGACACAATTATGCAGGTAGCCACAGATATACACTCACATACACAGAAACACAGACACAACCACACACATATATGGATACAGCAATACAATGTCAACAAATGAATACGTACGGATATGCAGAGACAGACACATGCATAAGTACACAGGGACACACACACACATGCACACACACACACATAGTGACACAGTGTCATCTGATCACTCATATTCTCCCATAGCATCTTAGCTAGCATACGTTTATATTAAATTTCTATGCATATTTCTAGGAATCTTGTTTTTCTGGAAGTGGCTGGAGGGCAATGACTTGCTTACTTAGTACCCAGCTTGGCACTTTGTATTACCAAGCCCCTAACAGCGTAGCTGCTCACACTGCCCGGAATGGAGCAGTCTGTGTCCTGGGAGCTCGGCTGTGGTATGGCAGGGAGAGGTGTGGCTGTGAGCCACCTCAGCTTCACGCCCTCCTTCCAGGTTTCTATTTCTTTATATATTTACTTATGGAGAACTAAACACTACATCAGGAACAGTATTAACCACAACGTCACCATTGCTGTATACTGTTATGGTAGAATGTTAAAATGTTTTGCCTTTTTGATGAGTTAAGATGGAAGAGCATTGCGTTAGCTTGAATGTTGGTAGTCAGAATTGTAGTCATCTAACACACTCACTCTAGGAATCAACTTGCTTGATCTGAGCTATTACAATATTACTTATTATAATAGTTTTTCTATCCAAAAATGCATCATGACTGTCCCAACAACCCAATAGTTGTGTGATCTTTGACAAGTTATTTCACCTTTATAAGAGTTAGAGCTCTTGGGGCCAGGAGGTGGTGTGGAGGTTAAGGTACTAAAATCCCACATGGCCAACTCCATGGTTCAAGTCCCGCACCTGGCAACTTGAAAGTCAAGCCAGGTACTTGAACATATGTACCCAAAATCCCAAGAGAAGACTGGAGGAGAAGGAATTGTGGTGTGGCCACCCCTCCTGGGGAGTGATTTCTCATTTTCCCTCTCTCTGTTGTGGTAGAACACACACATTCTATAGCACAACAACAACAAGAGAGTTCTCATCTATAAAGTGGACGTGTAAGGATTTCATGACAACAGAATGAGATATTACCTGCCTTATGCCTGGCATATGGCATTTACTGAAATATGTTAGTTCCTCCTGTCCTCATTTTCCTCTTTCCCTCTTCCTCTTTCTCTTTTTCTTCCTCCTCTACTTCATCTATCACTTAACCTCATTGTGTCCTTTTATCTTCAATTTCTCTTTTTCCTTTGATCTACAAGAAAATTTCCTCCCAACCTAACAGAATCTCTTCCACATAACCTACCATTCCATTTTCCACCTTTAGCTTTAAACCACAACTCTCAATGCATAACTAGTGCTGAAAATGTAGGCACTAGAGAATAGTATAAAGGAAATTAAAAACACTCATGATTTTATTACCTGAGGTTGCCACCAGTCAATTGTGGTATATTTCTGTTTCTAATCCCAAGTTATTGATACAGGATGGGGATCTTCAAATAGTTCCTGGAAAATGGGTATTATAAAAAAATCATGCATTGATTTCAAAAATTTCTTGCACTACATAAACGTATTCTTTAAAAGAATTTCTTGAAGGCACATGTGCTAGCCAGAGACAAAGGGAAAGAGAGAGACCCCCACAACAAGACATGGTCACACTGCTATCCCCCTTCTTCCACTTCTCCATGGTGTCAGCATTGTATGCACACAGGCACAAGCAGTCAGGTTGTTGGGGCCAGGATTCAAACTGTGGTCAGTCAGAGCACGAAGGGGCTGGCCCGATAACCTTGTACTTTAATTCCATTCTTTTCCTGCAGACTCCTTGAAGCACCCTTATGTATGTAAGTGATATCATTTTTCTGAGGCTTCTTTATGCTTCTTAAGAGTGAGAGAGAGAAAGAGAGAAAGAGGGACACACCTTCAATGAGGTCTCATGCCACTATCCCCCCTCCCAACCCTCCCAGCTAGCCAGGATCATGGGTACATATGTGCCCAGCGTGTCAAGAACTGCGCCCCCATTTTCCATGTGGATCCAGCTTCTGCTGAGCAGCATGTTACTGTTGTGCCACTAAACTGACCTGTTATCATTCAATACACATTTTTTTCTACAATTTGTAAATTGTGTTTTAAACATTTTAACATATCATTTACAATTTTTTAACATTGAAGTTGTTTTTAAGTTTCTTTACATATGGGTCACACTGTGAGGATCATTTTTGTCCATGAATCTTTGTCTGTTATAGAAATTATTATTTTCTTTGACTAGGTTCTTAGAATTACCAAGTTGGGGCCAACAGCTGGCATGGTGGTTAAGGGTGCTGGACTCCCACCTGACTGACTGAGGTTCAAGTCCCGGACCTGGTGGCTTGCTTTCTTACTTTCCCTTTCTCTCTCTCTCTCTCTGACCAAATTAAAAAATAATAACAAATAAAAATAAATAAATAATTCTAAAAAATAATTACCAAGTCAAAGTATTGATCATTTTAAGACTTTAAAAACATATTGATAGAGGCCAACAGGTGGCATAGTGGCTAAGGTGCTGGGCTTCCACAGAGCAAATCTCGGTTCGAGTCCCGAACCCAGAGGCTTGAAAATCATGTTGGGCACATGTGCATGCATGCTCAAAATCTCAAGAGAAGAATGGAGGAGAAAAGATTGCAGTGTGGCCATCTCCCCTGGGGGATGATTTCTCACTTTCTCTCTCACTATCACTATTTTTCTTTGTCTCTCTCTAGTGACTGCACATGCCCTATGGCAAAAAATAAATAAACAAACATATTGATAAATATCATTTAGAAATATACCAATTCTTAATCCTACCTGGAAAAACAAGAGTGACAATTTCCATATTTTTACTAGCTCTGAATATGTGTATACATTTCTTTAGAGAGGTTTTTGCTATGGGACACGTGTGCTTGCCAGAAAGACAGAGAGACAGAGAGACAGAAAGTGAGAAATCACCCCCCTGGGTAGTTGGCCATGCCAAAATCCCTTCTCCATTCTCCTCCCAGAATCTTGGGCACACACGCACATGTGCCTGGCATGAGTTTCAAACCTCTGGGTCTGGCACCTGAGCCATAGTCAACTACATGGGAGTCCAGTGATGCAATTGTTCAAACATCTTGGCTGAATTGCTGCATAAAAAAATGGTATATAAATTTAAATTTGCATTTCTTTATTTATAGTTAGTATGAAATTTAAAATTTTTAATTAAATTTTTTTTTTTTTTTTTAGATTTTTGTCACTGGGTGCATGTGCTGACCAAAGGGAGACATATAGTGACAGAGAAAGTGAGAAATCACTCCTTAGGGGGAATGGCCATACCACAATCCCTTCTCCATTCTCCTCTCAGGATTTTGGGCAGGCAGGCTTACGCACCTGCATGTTTTTCAAGCTGATGGATTTGGGACTCACACCATAGAGTCAGCCAGGTGGGAAATACCATCTTAATCACCACACCACCTGCTGGCCTGAGGGTGAACATTTTATAGCTATTTGTATTCTTTTTATTTGAAATGTCTCTTTATGTCCTTTGCTTAACATTTTTGAAAGCTAGTGTCTTCTTTATTTATTTTTATAAACACTTCCTATATTTTGAATAATAATATTTTACCATTAAATTGATGATGTATATCTTCCCAGTTAATTGTTTACTTTTAATGTAGAATTTTCTATCTATAATATATTTTATATTTTTATGTAATTACTTTTTGTTTTTCCTGTTTTCCTCTGTGGTTTTGTCTACTAATCTTAAACCCAGAATTTTTAACAGTAATTGGATAAATATTGTATTGGATAAATAGTTTCTTATTTTTGTGTGTTTAAAAATTTAATTCTTTAGTTTCAAAAATTATTTTGCTCTTTGGTGTGAAGTAAATATCTAAATTAGTTTTTCTCTATATTTTGATTTTTACCGTTTTATGTTTAATATGTTTCCGCTACTAATAATTTTTGAATGCTAACTACATAGTAAACACTATACTAACCACTCGATATATTTGTTCCGTGTTTGTCTACACAATTATCTTATAAAACAATGTAATCACCCTTTTACAGATGACTAAACTAAGACTGAGGAAACGAATAGACTTGTCTATGTGTAGAGAACAATGAGCAGCAGAGTTAGAACTTGAACCCAGGTCACCTGTCTCTCAAAGTCATAGGGACCACAGGTACCCCACCTTTACTCCCACTGCCCTGACCCCATCCCATCAGTACTTTTTTCTTTTCAAGAAATTAGTTCTTTTAAGCCCATTTACTTTTCCTAATTAACTTTAGAATCATTTTTCAAAAAACAAACTTATCAATTAAATATAGACAAACCCTTTGATGGGAAGTATAGCAAACCTGTGAATTAGTCGAGTATGGTTAACATTTCTATATTCAGTGTTTCCAACCAGAGACTTAGTTCATCTCTTCCAGGAGAGTTTGGGTGCATAGAGTTTGTCATTTTATTATTTAGGAGCTTGTTTTGAAAGAGCAGTTATTCATAATGTCTCTACTTCTTCAGGGCTCATTTTAATTCAGCTTTCCCTCTGCTTGTTTCCCTTCTGCCTATCCTTCCTGATGAGGCTCAGTAATGGCATGAGGGGCGATCACATGTGATTCTAGTCAGACCCGTATGTCTCGCCAACCAGATCACATTTCTGATGGGCAGTGGAGTCATAGTACAATCTCAGCGTTCCTCTGCTGTGGAGTCTAGCATCCTGTAGATACTTCTTAAGTGGTTGTCAGATGAATTGTTTCTTACCATGCAAATGAAGTTGCAGCTATAGTTCCTTTACATATGCTGCAGAACAGTGTTTTATAAATGTTAGTGTGCCTCAGAATGCTCTAGAATGCTTGTTGTTGTTGTTGTTTAAGAGAGTTTTTTTGCTGTAGGGCATGTGCGTTTGCTGGAGAGACAAAGAGAAACAGAGAGACAGAAAGTGAGAAATCTCTCCCCGGGGGGAATAGCCATGTTGTAATCTCGTCTCCATTCTCCTCTTGGGATTTTGGGCACCCACGCACATGCACCTGGCATGAGTTTTAAGCTGCCGGGTCCAGGACACAACCACAATTGACTATATGGGACTGCAGTGACATAACCATTATGCCATCTCCTGGTTCGTAGAATGCTTGTTAAAACACACATTTTTGGGTGCCACCTCAGAATTCCTGATTTATAAATCCTGAAGAGGACTAAAATTTGCATTAAAAAATTATTTATCCAATTTTACTTATCATTATTATCACTTTTTAATTTATTACAGGGCACATGCATGCACCAGAGCGAGAAGGGGAGAGAGAGAGAGAGAGAGAGAGAGAGAGAGAGAGAGAGAGAGAGAGAATGAGAGAGAGGAGAGAGAGAGAGAATGAGAGAGAGGAGAGAGAAGGAAAGTGAGAAAACAAGCTGCCAGGTCTGAGACTCAACCGCAGTCAGCCATGATAGAATCCAGTGCCACAACCAACATGCCACCTGCTGGCCCAAGAATTTGCATTTTTAACAAGTTTCTAAGTGCTGACTGATGCTGCTATTCATGGAACTCGCTTTGAGAATGTCAAATTGCTCAATTAAAAATACAGAACACTCAGTGAAATTTGAGTTTTAGATAAAATTTTTTTTTAGTTTGGGGGCACACTACACTAAAAGAGGAACTCATTATTTATCTGAATTCAAAATTTAACTAGGGGGTATCCTGAATTTTGCCTGGCAACCCTACTTTCACCTCATTTTCTCCAGACGCATGTCTATGCCTCCTTCCAAGCCTAGTTGAAATACCTACTTCTTTCTGATTCCTCCTGCCCAAGCCCATGGCCATGAATTGCCCTCTTTGAGGCTCCTACCCCTGCTCCACACTGTGTCCCTGCTAGGCCAAGATGAAATTATTGGTTATTGAGTTTTTCTGTTCAAGTAGTCTGTGAGCTCCAGAGGACTGGGTCTTTTCCTCTATGGTAAGTTTCCTCCTTTTCTCTAGCTTTTTAAAATTTCTCAGAGGATATGTGTACTTGCTGAGAGACAGAGAGAGGAAAGTGAAAAGGCACACCCCACAGGCCATGTCATGCTACAATACCTTCTTCTACATACTTTTGAGATTTTGGGAATGCATGCATATGTGCCCAGTGTATTTCCCAAGTTGCTGGGTCCAGGAATTGAACCACGTGGTCAGCCTCGTGGGATCTAGTCACCTTAACTACTAGACCATGGGGGCTCTCTCTTTGACTTTTTGCTTTTTTTAAAGAAAGACTTTTGCTATGGGATGTGTACACTTGCTGGAGAGAGAGAGACAGAAAGTGAGAAATCACCACCCACCCCCCCCCCCGGGGGGGAGGGATGACCACATCATAGTCCCTTCTCCTCCATTCTCCTCTTGGGATCTTAGGCACACATGCATATGCACCGGCATGAGTTTTAAGTCACTGGGTCTGGGACTCGAACCATGGTTGACTACGTGAGAGTCCAGCAACATAACCGTTGCGCCATCTGCTGGTCCCTCTCCTTGCCTTTTAAAGTCTCATGTGCAGAGATTGTTCCATGTTCCCTGAATGAGCAAGCGACAAACCCAGCTAACCCTCTGATGTGAAGTGTGATATGGCTCATGCCCCTGCTCCAGTTAACAATGGTGGCAGATTTAACTCTCCTTATCAGAAGACCTCTCATTGGGCCATTTTTCTTTGTACTTTCAGCCACTAGTGGCAGTGGAAGACACCACAGGAGCCATTGTTACACGCCTGAGGACAAATGGTAGCTCTATATGAACTCTGGGGCTGAGTGGTTGTTTTGCCCAAGGCTACCTCCAAGAATTCAGGAAGGACTGCTTTAGAGAATCCTCCTGGGTTTTAGATGTAAGACAGGGTGGACTTCCTGTGATGGAGTTCACCTGGGCTCCGATCTTCAGCCCTTTCCTCCTTCCCTCAGAAAGGCTCTAAGCTGCCATGCTTGCCTCCCTCCACACCTCTTGCCTAAGATTTCTGTCTCCAGGCTGCACCTCAGGTGTTCAGTGGGCATCACACCCAGTCACCCAGGCAGCAGAGACACATGGAAACAACGGCATCTAGTGAGTTCCTCTGGGTAAAATCCCTTATTTTCTCTCTTCTTTTTCAGAATTTACAAATTAGTTAATGCTACCTTACTGGAAACTCGATCTTAGTTAATGCTTAAAATGACAACTGCTTCTACTGGATATTTCCTCATTTTATTATTGTCCTGTGTGTGTATGTGAATACAAAAACACAGACCATGGGTTGAGGCAAATCATTCAAATATTAAAAACAAAACAAAAGATAGGAGACAGTAGACAAATGGTTAAGATCAACCCCCTGAATACAAATCTTACCCCTATTATTTATTAGTCTGTTGAATCTTGGGTAACCTTCTCGAGTCTCACAGGGTTATATTAAGAATTAACTAAGGTGAAGGGATCAGCAGTTGGCATAATGATTACGTCGCTGGACTCCCATGTAGTAGACTGCGGGTTGAGTCCTGGACCCAGTAGTTTAAAATTCATGCTGGGTGCATGTGTGTGCATGCCCAAAATCCTGAGAGGAGAAAGGAGGAGAAGGGATTGCTGCATGGCTATCCCCCAGGGGGGTGATTTCCCACTTTCTGTCTCTGTGTCTCCGGTCAGTGCACATATCCCATAGAAAATCTCTCTTAGTTAGTTGAAAACTAGTTAATTAACTAAAAGTCATTAGCTATAACTCTTCAGACCCATAAATACAAGTTGAATAGGCCAAATTTTCTCAAAGAAATAGAAAAGCTATGGGTTCTGGTGTTCCACATTTTTGCACAAACGTAATTTTTGTTTTCTCTTACAGTAAGGAAAAATTAATTTCTAATTTAATAAAATAAAGAAATATATTCAGTAGGAATACTTAGAAACCATTGCACACGTTATTACAAAGTATTTCATCACAGTTATTTTAATATACCAGGAGCCTTTTAAAAATTGCTATAGGGTACATGTGCTTGTGGAGAGAGATGAGAGGAAGAGAGAAAGAGAGATGAAGTGAGAAATCAGCCCCAAGGGGATGGCCATGCTGCAATCCCTTCTCCTCCATACTCCACTTGGGATTTTGGATATGCACACATGCCTGGTATGTTTCTCAGGCAGCTAGGTCCAGGACTTGGAACTCACAGTTGGCCATGTGTGATCCTGCCTCCTTAACCACCACGCCACTGGCTGGCTTGACTTTATCATGTCTTGTACACACTAGAGAGTCAAGAAATCTTTTTCAATTTGAATAAATTTGAAAAACATATGACCGTTCTACTGATGTTGATCTATATATAGTTGCTACATCTCTACTTCAGATGAGTTCAAAAGTGAGTTTGTTGGTCAGGATTCCTATGGCTGAAACGTGCAAACACCCATTTAAAACAAATTCATTCAGAGAGAGAGAGAGACAGAAAGAGAGAGACTCCTAGCTGAGTCCTCTTGCTGTAATCCATCTCTAGTCTCTGGCAACCTGGCATACAGGCACAGGCACGCATGCCCAGTGAGTTCTGGAAGGTGTCAGGATACAAACAGGACATTTCCCACATGGATCCAGTTGCATTACCACTGAACCACCGCCTGACCCTGACTTTCTTTTTTCATGCTTTTATAGCTTCTGAGTCATACTTCACAACACCTGGTAAGTACTTGGAAAAGCATAACCTATATTAGTTTATGATTCATTTTTTTCACCCTGTATAGTTATATCTTTAGAATAAACATTGCCACACTGAACTTCAATAAATGTCACAAAACTGCATAAAAGTATAATTTGTATCCCTTCTGGAAATACAACGATAAAGGGAACTTTTTTCAGCTATAGTATAAATGAATCTACTGGTTATACAGTTATGTTCTTCAATTTAACTTTGCCTTTGCCTCAAACTTCAGTGCACAGCAGAGTCAACTAGAGTGTTTTTTGGATGCAGATCCCTGGGATTCACCTCTTTTTCTCCAAAAACCTGATTTGGAGAGCCTGAGGTGGTAGCTCAGGAATCCACAGTTTTATAGAATCATGAATGAAAATAATCTGCAGGCCACACGTTTAGAAGCCATCCTGTATGGCTCAGTACTGAATTAAACTTTGGTGTTTGATGTGTAACTATGAAAACATCATTTATCTAAGAATTTCCAAGGAAAACAACAAAAGATGTGTGTGTGTGTATGTTTTTTTTTTTTTTTTTTTGAGAGGTTTTTGCTATGGGGCGCGTGCGCTCGCCAGACAGACAGAGAGAGACAGAGAGATAGAAAGCGAGAAATCACCCCCTATGGGGGATGGCCACGCCGCAATCCCTTCTCCTCCATTCTCCTCTCGGGATCTTGGGCGCACACGCACAGGCTCCTGGCATGAGTTTAAGCCACCGGGTCCAGGACTCGAACTGCGGTCAACTATGTGGGAGTCCAGCGACATAGCCATTACACTAACTGCTGGTCCCATGTGTGTATGCTTTAAGTGCTGCCTATTTTTGCTTATTATCTAGTGAATTTAAGTTACAACATTTTCCCAAATGGTTCTTGGTTACATCAAACGTTTGACTTGTTGATACTAGGAAGTTTTCATAAATGGATTGCTAACATTTAAATTTTTACATGGAACTCAAAATGGCCTCAACATCACTGTGTTCTAATTTGGCAAGAACCAGTCCCCCTAGGACTCTTCTTTTTGTTTTTAAAGAGATCTTTTCTTCTATAGGGTGAGTGTGCTCACCAGAGAGACAGAGGAGACAGACAGAAAGCAAGAAATCACTCCCCTGGGGAAATGGCCATGTTACAATTCATTCTTCTTCATTCTCTTCTCAGAATTTTGGACATGCACATGCACATGCCCTGCGTGAGTTTCAAGCTGCCAGGTCCAGGATTCAAAACCATGGTTGGCCATGTGGGAATACAATGATGTAACCACTACGCCATCTGCTGATCCCTCCCCCTAGGACTCTTTTAAGCAGGAGAGACCATGGCTTGGGCCATTGCTGTGTTGTTCTCAAGGCAACACGTCCTCTGTCTTCAGGGACTTAAGGCTAATAGAGAGACAGACATGTCGTGATCGTATGGATACAATTAAAAGTGTGAAAAGTGCTGAAGCCGAAGGTACATAGTAATAGGGATATGTGTAGGCCATCAGAGAGAGCAACCCTGAGGAAGTTGCAGCTGAGCTGAGGTCTGGAGTGGGTACAGGAATAACTAGGCAGAGCAGGAAGAAGAGGTTTGTCTGGTACTCAGTGGCTCTGCTGTTAGATGAAAAGATCAGAGAGAGACTTTGTTTGGGTGATCGTAGCCGCCATCCCCTCAGCAGTCAGAAACTCCTCTCCCCCCTGCTTAACCACCCTATCGTGACAGCTAGTCAGGATAACGTCCTGACAGAAGGCTATCTCCAGGTCTCATTTCAAAATTTGTGCCCTGACACATTATCATTTGTGGTCATGTCAGATACACACATGTTACTCAGTGGGCTACCTCACAAAACATCTACTTTGTGGTATCCTATATCTCTAGCCACCCGGAGGCTGACTGTTCACTTGGGGACAATGAGGATTCTTGGTGGTAATGGCTCTGATAAGACTCTCATCCACAAACTCCTTAATCCCCACTGAGATAGATGCAGATCATAGAATAGAACAGATAGTACCTGAGAAAATGAAGTAACCTGTGTGTTGGTGATGGGTGAATTAAGACTGCTTACTATCTTCTTCTTTTTTATTTTTTTAACTTTCTTTCTTTCTTTCTTTCTTTCTTTCTTTCTTTCTTTCTTTCTTTCTTCTCTTTCTTTTTCTTTCTTCCTTCCTTTCTTCCTTCCTTCCTTCCTTCCTTCCTTCCTTCCTTCCTTCCTTCCTTCCTTCTTTTCTTTCTTTCTTTCTCTCTCTATTTCTTTCTTTCTTTCTTTCTTTCTTTCTTTCTTTCTTTCTTTCTTTCTTTCTTTCTTTCTCTCTCTCTCTCTCTCTTCTTTCTTTCTCTCTCTCTCTCTTTCTCCCTGCTTTCTTTCTTTCTTTCTTTCTTTCTTTCTTTCTTTCTTTCTTTCTTTCTTCTCTTTCTTTTTCTTTCTTCCTTCCTTTCTTTCTTCCTTCCCTCCTTCCTTCCTTCCTTCCTTCCTTCCTTCCTTCCTTCCTTCCTTCCTTCCTTCTTTTCTTTCTTTCTTTCTCTCTCTTTCTTTCTTTCTTTCTTTCTTTCTCTCTCTCTCTCTCTCTCTCTCTCTCTCTCTCTCTCTCTTCTTTCTTTCTCTCTCTCTCTTTCTCCCTGCTTGCTTGCTTGCTTGCTTTCTTCCTTCCTTTCTTTCTTTCTTTCTTTCTTTCTTTCTTTCTTTCTTTCTTTCTTTCTTTCTTTCTTTCTTTCTTTTTGACCAGAGAGGGACAGAGAGAGGGAGGGAAAGTGAGAAAGCAAGCTACCAGGTCCAGGACTTGAACCTCAGTCGGCCATGTGGGAGTCCAGTGCCCTTAGCTGCCACACCACCTGCCAGCCCCAAGAGTGCTTACTACCTTCATAAAGATGAAAACTACCATGATGGGGACCAGCAGGTGGGGTGGTGGTTAAGGTGTTGGACACTCCCACATGGCTGACCACTGTTCGAGTCCCAGACCTGGTGGCTTGCCTTCTCACCTTCCCTCTCTCTCTCTGTTTCTGTCTTTCTCTGGTCAAATTAAAATAAATGAATGAATAAATAAATAATTTTAAAAAAACTGCCATGATCAATAGCACTTGAATAGTGCTGCAATATCAATAGAAAAGCAACATGGAATCTTTGTCAAGGCTGTTGGATGATTCCTCACTGAAGAATACCTTTCATGGGTTATAGAAAGTAGGTTGTTAGGGACCATCTTCTTTGTGTCGGCAAGAACCATAAGGGAGTGGGTTGGTAGCAGGCAGTGGCTATGACAAGAGGCAGTACAGACTGATGGTTAAAAGCATGGAGAGGGGCATTAGAGTCTGTGTGTCCTTATTTACATTTATAATGTCTGTGCCTAGTGTTTTTATTTGTAAGTGCAAATGACAGGGTTGAAAGGAGGATTAAATGAGATAATGCATATAAATAGTAAGCCATAGTATTGTGTCTAAGAAACTAAAAGAACATAGTAGTTCTTCAGTGGATGTTTGCTTGTTTCCTTTCCTGAGTGCTCTTCCCCTTAGGTCTCTCTTCCAGTAGAATTGGAGGAGCCTGTCTGGTAGATATGGGCTGGCTTAATGATAACGTTCTTATTTTATGTTCAAGCTCTTCTTCAGTTTTTCCTTCATAAAAGCAATAAATACACAATAGGTACATGTGTCACCATTATGATACTTGTGACAATGGCTGAGTCTAGGTGGGAGGGCATCAGATCCTTTGCAAAGTGCCTTGTCTTTAGGAAATATCTTGAGAGATCTCATTGTGTCTATTCTGGTTGGGCCATTCTGATGGCTTAACTATCTTGGACATTGATCTCCAGTGGTAGAGAGTTAGTTTCTCTATTTCCTAGAAAATGAACAAGTGGAAGATTTTGCCTTTAGATGATTTGACACCATTCCGAAAGTGGCAGCCAGAGTCATCTACAACTATGAAGCTGACTATTGGAAAAATACAAAGTAGTCTCAATAACTTGTCCAAACAGCTGTATTCAAATATGGGGATTTAGCACACCCAGAATCAACTTCAATGTGTGTTTAGCACTATGGAGGAGCTTTGTCAAGACCCTGGAGCACAGAGTTTCTGAGTTGGATGTAGCTTGACTGTAGATATGTAGATATGTAGCTATGTCACATAGCCTTGACTGCCATGTGACTAAGCAAGATACCTGGAACCTGGCAATAGAAATTGCATGGTGTCATCTAGAGTATGTTTAAATGGCAACTTTTTTTTTTTTTTAGAGGTTTTCGCTATAGGGCGCGTGTGCTCGCCAGACAGACAGAGAGAGACAGAGCGACAGAAAGCGAGAAATCACCCCCCAGGGGGGATGGCCACGCCACAATCCGTTCTCCTCCATTCTCCTCTCGGGATCTTGGGCACGCACACACACGCGCCCAGCGTGAGTTTTAAGCCACCGGGTCCGGGACGCGAACCGCGGTTGACTACGTGGGAGTCCAGCAACATAGCCATTACGCTAACTGCTGGTTCCCAAATGGCAACATTTTTAATGGCAAGCTCTCTCTGACATATCTATCAGCTTATTTTGAGTGTGGTAGCAGACATGGCACATCAGAAATGAGGTGGGGATGTTTTGATGCAGAGGTTTTCTAGTTTGCTATGTGTTGAAAGAATGCTCTGGCTTCCTGTTCCTATAGTGAATTTCTTCATTTTCAGGGCTGTGTAACTACATGACCTCAGTGGCCTCTTACTGGGCTATCAACAACGTGAAGTGGTTCAGGTAGAGGAATCCATCGTGGACCCCATATTCAAATTGCTAAGGCAGGTGAAGCCTTTCTCTGACATACACAGTCAGTCCTTCTACTGGCTTGTTGGCCCTGCTAAAGAAATTTAAATCTTTGAATACTGTTGTTCTCCTGGCAGGACCTGCATTTAAAAAGAATCTGAGATGCAGGGACCTGCTGGGCTGAACACGTTTTTTTCTGAATGGGGAAGGCTGTGGCTCAGAAATAAATGCAACAATATATGCACAAAAACACACAAGTATAGAAAAAGTGAGGAGGATCCAGTGGGCCCAACTTCTTTTTTTTTGTTTACTTTCTTTTAAAAAATTTTATTATTATCATAATTTTGTTAATATTACATTGAATCATATATGACTTTACAGTGTATTACATTCCTTTTTTCAGAAAGAATACCATGCATATCAGTCAATACAAAGACATTAGTTGCCACCTGTAACTGGCCTTAGGTTTATTCTTTTAAAGGGAAGAAAATGGGGTAAGAGGAAATGGATTGCAAAGAGAATGGGGGAAGAGGAAATGTAATGCGAAGCCAGTTGCTTTTGGATGTAAATCATCTGAAGATGTGAAAAGGACTGGCGCCATGAATTTCTTTGATCTTTTTGGGGCCAAATCTGATAAACAGATGTGGCTTCCTTTAGCCTCATACTGCCCTGCAGTATCAGGTATTGACAACAACAGGAAGATAACTGATAACAACAGGCAGATAGCGTTTTCTTAAGTAAATGCTCTCATAGCCATTGCTAAAAAGCTCAGGGAAGCGCATTTCTGCATGCATCTAAAAGTCACATGTTTTCTCAGTCTGGCTGCTCTCCACATACCCCCCTTTTTCTTTTTCTAATTTGAGTCTATAAAACTGAATGGCTGTTGCATGGAGCCCTCACCAGGTGATTCTGCAGACTAGTTGAAAAATAAACATAAACAAGATTATTGACACAATTATTCCCAAGAAATACCATAAGGAGTAGCAAAGCTTGTTAAAAAGATTAATCCCTTTAAGTTGATCCAAAATATTAGAGGCTAAATCAGAAGGATCACATGAAGGTAGAAAACTATTCTGTAAATTTATGATCTGCTTATGAAGACCTTTCATATCTACAGAAATATTGTTAGAAGACCATATCCCATGGAGAAGGTTTTGTATAGAAGTCCAGTTCCAATGTGTGTCATTATATGACAGAGGAGTCATGCAGATATGTTGAAATAATGCATGGCATCTCAAGTGACTTTGTAACTGCACTTTAAACACCTGTTCTCCTAAGCTGTCTACAGTAGTTTCAAGTTCTTGCAAACAGACAACAATACGTCCATCAATATCTAATTGGGTGCCCATCATATGACAAGTATTATGAGTAAGAGCATTGACAAAAGTGGTGGTGTGAGTTTCTTGACTTAAAGCAACTGATGACATTGCTAGGAAGGCAATCGAAGGGATTGCAGTCAGAACTCCAAAAATGAATTCCAGCTATCATGGCATAAGGATTTGGAAGACATGTCATAAGTACAAATGTTTGGGTGGGAAACTGTGAGTCCCCAATAGATAAAACTTTGGAGTGATCAAGGGCTGTGGCTATTTTCCAAAGCTCTTTTTGTTGGTGGCTACCAGGTATTGTTAAAATACTAGAAATAAATCCTCCTGTAATTGGCTGTTTGGAATAAGATCAGTCATAGAGTTTGGTGCTGTGAGAGGTAACTTTGGTGAATTGTCGTTAACACAAAATCCAGGGAGGGTTACAGTTTTCTGTAACTAAATCAGAATTGGAACAAGGTAAGGCTTAAAATGGAAATATGGTAATGTTAGAAAAAGATTAATTTTTAAAGGTGGTATGTTGCAAAAGGGATGTAACCCAACATGTGTGGATCTTGTTATAGAATTGTACATGGACTCTTTTTATCCCTTGAACAATTCACACACAAGAGTCTTGTGTGGAGGAAAGACAAATAGGGGGTGAATCAGTAATAGCCAAATAGTTAAATTTTACCCACTGATTGTTAAGGCAGTAAGAAGGAATTCCCCCTAGTTGATGTGAATCATTTGTGAATACTTTAATTTCTGGATCCTTCTAAGTGATTGGATGTAACATGGGAGGATCTGGAATACAGGCCCAAAATGTCTTATTTTGATGTGTATTGGGGAGTGTGCTTACCTGAGTGGCTACAATACTTAGCAGGGCCAGCATTAGTAAAAAGAGCTGTAACCAATGGTCCCTGCTCTTCTGTAAGCTGTTTGGCTCTTTGAGTTAGATGTTTAATCTGGTCTCATATAGTGGGCTGAGCCTTTTGTGTTGATTTTGTAGTTGTCATTCTTTTCTTAGCCTTTCTGGGTACTTAATAGAGATTCAGGTCTTCTTCTGCATCTGTTTCATAGGTTTGTCCTCAGGGTGTTCCAGCATTCAGTGGTCTCATAAGTCGTGCAGGAACCCACATTGGCCTTGGTGATGATTCTGGAAAAATGCAAGCATACCCTCAACACCATGCTAATACTGGGTCAAGATCTTTCCACTCTCCTCAACTAAGATCTTTCCATATTGCATATTGAGGTTTAGCCTTTTCTATCCCTTGATAGTGGATTTCTGCAGCTGTGAGGCCCTCTGATGTGGATTTAAAAAAAATTTGAAGTATATAAAGCAAGAGAAAGTCTTGAGTGAAGAGTTCTAGGGATTACCTCATCACTGCCAGTACCACAAGACAGTGGATGATAACATGTTTGGCTGCTTCTCCTGTCAGAGGGAAGCAAAGACAAAACAAGAATAGGTGTCAACAGTAACATGTATGTAACTCTGTTGTCCAAATGGGGCATAATGGGTTACAACCATCAGCCAAATGTGATTGGAGGTCAGGCCCCTGGGGTCCACTTGCTGGGACCTGCTTGGCTAAACACGTTTTTCTGAGTGGGGAAGGCTATGGATTAGAAATAAATGCAACAACAAACACACAAAGACACAAGTAT
This sequence comes from Tupaia tana, assembly GCA_026018925.1. NCBI lineage: Eukaryota > Metazoa > Chordata > Mammalia > Scandentia > Tupaiidae > Tupaia > Tupaia tana. The sequence continues at coordinate 33,573,799 of JAKSZU010000010.1, forward strand.
AGCAAAAATGAGGAGGATCAGGTGGGCCAACTTTTCTGATGGAGAAGTTGCAACCCACACCTGGCCTCAGGTTTATTCTTTTAAAGGGAAGAAAATGGGGGAAGAGGAAATGGAATGCAAAGCCAGTTGGATGTAAATCGTCTGAAGATGCAAAAAGGACTGGCGCCATGTAATTTCTTTGATCTTTTTGGAGCCAAATCTGATAAACAGATATGGCTTCCTTTAGCCTCATACTGCCCTGCAGTATCGGGTATAGGGTATTGACAGCAACAGGAAGATAACCGATAACAACAGGCAGATAGCGCTTTCGTAAGTAAATGCTCTCATAACCATTGCTAAAGAAGCTCAGAGAAGCACATTTCTGCATGCGTCTAAAAGTCACATGTTTTCTCAGGTTGGCTGTTCTCCACATTGAGAAGTTCATCAAATGCCTTTATCCTCCTTGTACCAGGAAGTTAATAAAAAGAGAGACTCATGGGCACCAGCAATTAGTGTAATGGCTATGTCACTGGACTCCCATGTAGTTGACTGTGGTTCGAGTCCTGGACCTGGTGGCTTAAATTTATGCCGGGCGCATGTATGTGCATGCCCAAGATCCTGAGAGGAGAATGGAGGAGAAGGGATTGCAGCATGGCCAACCCCCTGGGGAGGGGGGTCATTTCTTGCTTTCTGTCTCTCTGTTTCTCTCTGTCTTTCTCTGTCTTTCTGGTGAACTGTGTAGATCCAGCCACCTGGCCACGTGGGATCCAGCCACCTTAGCCACTACATTCTGTTCTACTTTACTAAATAATGTAGAAATATGTTCTCTGTTCTTTGGAAGACTCTAAAAATATATAAAATGTGAAATATAAATTTTCAAATATGGTTAGAATTGCTCAAAAAGAAACTTAAAAACTTAAATTGAGTCCTAGGGACCTTGCCTGATCTTACTGATGATAAACTTCTAGATTTCGTTTTGCTTTGAGGTAAAATAAGAATTTCTCAGGATATGAGTCAGAGGAAACAATATTTCGGACCCTGAAGTATTTTCTTATTTAGGAGGCATCCAAGTGGCTTCTTTCCATCCTGGTAGGGTGGATTCAACTGTACTCAGAATCCTTGACCACCAATTTAGACTGCCTTCTCTTGTGCAGTCCTTCCTTCTAAACATAGATTATATCTTCTGAATCTAAGTTGAATGTCAGGGGCCTAATAAATATAAAGGTACTTTATTATATTTAAAATTACCGAGCACCTCATATTCAACGCATTTTCTTGAATCTGCTGTTGCAAAAACTCACTTTGAGCAAGAACACTGAAAACATGCAAACCTATGTTGAACCACAGTGCCCCCCTGGCATGACTGTAAGATGAAACTTCAGCCAATTTCTGTGAGTTGTAGATCATTTTGAAACAGTGGAAACTAGTCTCTAAAACGATTTTGTTTCTTTCCAGATCAGTGGGACTCCCAAACTACCAACTATGGTAAGAACTTTTTCTTTTCAATTTCTGTGACTTATAGATCATTTTGAAATAGGAGAAGCTCTTCTCTAAAATGATTTTGTTTCTTTCCAGGTCAGTGGGGCTCCAAAACTACAGACTATGGTAAGGCCTTTTTCCCTTTACTCTTCTTTCTGGGGTTTTGCTTACTGGCTGGGTGGGCTGTTTATGCTGCTGCTGCTGCTGTTGGCTGGTTGAGGCTAAGCACAGTCTTGGTCACAGAGCAAGTGCCTGCCTTTTAGAATGCAAGGATAGAGCAGGATCAAAAGAAGGGGGTGCCAAAGCCCTGGGCATGTCCTGGACACACACTCCACTAATCTATTCTGTCATTCTCCTTCCTTCTTTTCTTTACCCATCGTTGTTCATTGGATGAGATTAGTTTCTGCTTAGTGTCAGGAGAGATAGTTAAACTGTCACTAATAATAACAGTTATCTGGAGGATAACTAACATCTACCAAACACTCATTATGCATTCCATAAAAAGTTATTTTCATACACTGAACAAGTTAATATATAAAAAACATTTAAAATACTGCCTGGTACATGTAGTGGTATTACCATAAAATCTTCCTAACCATATTTTAAGGTAAATATTGGTATTATGTCCATTTTTTCAGATCAGAATATCAGGGTACGGTTAGGCCATTTGTCAATATATATGTTTAAGGTCACAGGACTAGTAAGAGGCAGTGCAGAGATTTGAACCTAAGATGGGTGCCTTGTCAATGACTCTTAATAAATGCACCCATCTCTCCCCTTCCTGTAGTAAAATGTGTAAACATCTGTGCCCAATTCAGGGTTGTTTGTGTTTACTTAGGATACCTGTCACTGGGCCTCCAGCACTGTTGAGGCCAATTCCTCCTCTGCTAGGACATACCCTGAGAGATCCAGAAATGGACTGGGAGGGACTCAAGGGGTAGCTTTCCGACTGACACTCAGCAAGGTTCAGTCTGTGTCAGGAAGACTGAGAGCTCCTCTGGAGGGATCATTCACAGGAACGACTAGAAGAGGCAGTAAGAAAGGCTGAGAGGGGACCAGCAGGTGGCATGGTAGTTAAGGCACTGGACACTCCCACATGGCCGACCATAGTTCAAATCCTGGACCTGGTGGCTTGCTTTCTCACTCTCTCTCTCTCTCTTTCTCTGTCTCTCTCTGGTCAAATTAAAATAAGTGAATGAATAAATAATTTTTTTTGTTTGTTTTAAAAAGAAAGGCTGAGAAAGTCCAGACTTCACCTTGAGAATACCTTGGAAAAGGTCCAGTTGACCTTTTCTTCTTTATTCTCTGACTCCCTCTTAACGACAGCAACCTGTCCCTTCTCTTTTGTCCCATTTAGATCTCTCTGACCACAAATTTTTTATTACCTCAAACTAGCCACTGAAAAGCCATGCCCAGGATTCTGTTCCTGCTGCCAGGATATGGGACTGGAGACCTCATGATCTGCTGTCCCAATTCCTTACATAATCAGTGCAGTTTTTCACCAGTGAGTGACCTAGTAACATCATGTCAGGCAGTAACATAGTGCTTATTGCCTCCCTAGCATGGTCATCTTTATGGTGGGAACCAAGATCTCTAAGCCCCCCAGCAGAAAGGAGGCAGGAAGGGTAGGTTGAAGCCCATGATCTTGGACTTGATCTTAATGGAGTGGAGAGTAACTGAGGTGTTTGGAGCAGGAAAATAAGTTGAACGTGTCTACACTTTGTAAAGATAAAACTTAAGGACTATCTGGTGGAGATAGATGAATCCTCTCAGCACAAGAATAGGCACAGAGTAAGCACTCCATAAATGCTGAAAGAATCAATGAACATGGAAGGACTAGAGAAAGGAGAGGTAGAGCTAGAGAGATTGAGAGTCAGGTTTAAGTGGATGAAGTTCTAACCTAGTGAAATAGCAGTGGGAATAAAAATAAGAGTGACCTTGGTGGTGACAAGTTGCATATAAGAGGTGAGAAGGAGGAATCCAATATGATGCTTGAGTTTCCAGCACAGTTGAGGAGTAAGGAGATTCAATGGAGGAAGGAGAGTGTATTGAGTTTGGGACGGTGGTGATGAGTTATCCAGGAGGCCACTGAAAGTGGTGGTCTAGAACTCAGGACTAGGGTTGTCAGGGCTGGGCCAGGACCAGAAAGGTGAACTTGGGGGTTCTGTTTGGAAAGTTCTTAGAGTTTATAAGGTTTTCCAGGGACAAAAGATGAACCAAGAAGAAGACAAAGACAGCGCTTGGGAGAAAAGTGGTATTTAAAGTCTTGAGGGGAGAAGAATCAATGAAGGAGACAGGGCAGGGTGGTCAGAGACAGGAGTGAGAGGAATGCTGGCTGGGTCATGCAAGCCAAGGGCAGAGAGCTGAGGACTTTTTGTTGTGTCAGTGCAGGTTTGCCCCTGAGGACCGGTGTCAGGACCGGGTGGAGGTCCTGTACTGAGGTACTTGGGACATCAATGATGCCAATGTGGTCTGCGGGCAGCTGGGCTGTGGCTATTCGTGTCCACTCCAGGCGGGGCCCACTTTGGTCAGGGCTCAGGGGACATTCTCTTGGGTGCTGTGTACTGCTCAGGATGGGAGTCCTACCTGTCAAGCTGTTCCCAAAGTGGGTGGTACAACCACAAATGTGGCCACAGGGAAGATGCTGGAGTTGTGTGCTCAGGTAGTACAGATATAATCTCATGCTGTCATGTGCGCAACTCTGAGAACAGATATTGACTCAAGTCAATAACATGGCCACTGTGTGTGTGTACACATGTATGTGCATTTTGCAGTTTACTTGCTCAGTTGTAAGTCATTCCTCCTCAGTGTAAGAGGATAGGCATCACTGCCCCTTTTCACACAGAAAAAAATCGAGACTCAGGAAGTTCAGCTTACTTGCCTATTGTCCTGAAACTGGGAGGTGGTGGTGGCAGGTTTCAGTCTCAGTGTCCTCAGAACTTGCTCAGTAGATGGATTGGTATAGCCCAGCAGCATTGTGGCCACCCCTGGTCTGGAATGAGCAAATAAATATCATTCTAAGGGAGTGGGAGGCAGGTGATGTGGTTGTTAAAGGCACCCACATGGCTGACTGCGGTTCGAGTCTCAGATCTGGTGGCTTGCTTTCTCACTTCCCTCTCTCTCTCTTTCTCTGTCTCTCTCTGATCAAACTGGAAAATAATAATAATGATAGTAGTAATAATAATAAAGTTAAATAAAATAATTTTTTTTTTTGGAGAGGTTTTTGCTATAGGGTGCATGTGCTCACCAGAAAGACAGAGAGAGACAGAGAGACAGAAAGTGAGAAATCACCCTCCAGGGGGGATGGCCATGCCTCAATCTGTTCTCTTCCATTCTCCTCTCAGGATCTTGGGCATACACATGCCTGGTGTGAGTTTTAAGCTGCCGGGTCCGGGACTTGAACTGCAGTTGACAACATGGGAGTCTAGCAACATAGCCATTACACCAACTGCTGGTCCTAATAAAATAATTCTTTAAAAGGATATCATTCTAAGGGGCAGTTTCTCCTTCAAAGGCAGAGGATGGTGAGGGGATTGCTAATTCTTAATACTTAAATATATACCCAAATCAAATGGAGGAGTAATCAATATATTCTTTATTGGGAACTAAGTGACAAGCAAATGACACACCCTTAATAGTAAAGAAATTCTTCCTGACCCAACCCAGTGACTCCTCTTTCTCATTGGCAACACAGTACTGGTAAGCGTGCAAGACCAAGGGGGTCTTTAATATGCAGAGACACTTCTAAGGATACTGGCTCATTGTGTGTCCCTCAAAGAGGAGTTTCTAATTACACTGCCCACTTTTAGAGTATCCTCTGACATTTGCTGTGTAGACTGGACTGTACCCATGTTTCCATCCACATGATGTGACCACGATAATCCTCCATGACAAGAGAATGGGCTCCCCAGGAAAGTGTGGTCCTCCACACAGCCACTTTGTGAATGGGCTTATTTTGGCATTCTTGAGTGTATTTTTGAAAACTGCCTTTCTTCCTGGTTGGGGCCCATTCTCAGCAATATCTCAGTGATGGCAAATATTAGCCATTTGAGGGTGTGTTTGAGCCATAAAACTTTCATTTGAAGTCCATCTTGTGAATAGGACAGGGACGTTAATGAACCAGCTGATTATTTGGATGGAGACTGTGGAAGGAGAGAAGGTGGAGGATGGCGACAGGGGAAAAGGATGCTCAAGGCAGCATCCCAGCACTGGCCAGGTGACCTAGAGGTTGGAATTTGGTGTCACAAGAAAAACCCTGCTTATTAGTGATGGAAAGACCTTTGGGGTCTCTGCCTGTGATTCAGAGCTGAGGAAGCAGAGGCCAACTCTCCTCAAATTAGGGCTAATTAAACAATTCTTTCTTTCTCCACTCTGCAGCTGCTTTGTCTTCCACAGAGGCACCCCTGACAACTCCATCAGGTAAAGTTTGCCATGTGGACTCTCTGTGAGTTCACTTCCCCCCTTCTGATTCAAAAGAGGTACAAAAGGTACTGGGGATAGGGGCTCTCAACTCTTATTGAGGATCATTGTAAACAAGGACTCAGCCCCAAATAGACATTTCTTCCATGAATCATGCCCCTGATTTTGGCATCTGATACTTAAAAAGGCATCTCCAAGGAGCTCCAAGGTGGAGCCCAGAAACCTATCTTGGTGTCCTGTTGCTCATACTCAGTGCCTTCCTCATGGCCCTCATCAATTCATGCTGACTGCTGGTCAGCCTGGGTTGCTGGGTCTCTGGCTGAGGCACCTGGAGAGGCAGAAATAAACCTGCTTAGGTGGCCAACCTGCTAGGAATGCATCCTTGCCCAAGCCCTTTCCTTGAGCCCCTATTAGGCTACCCTGATTGTTTCTCAACATGGAGAACGTATGATCCCTCAGTCTATAGGCATTGAAAGTCCTGTACTTCCCCCAGGGCACCTCCAGAGAAATATCTGAGAGGTATAGCCAATATGTTCTAAGATTTTGGCAACCTGAACTTTGGGAAGAGAAGTCACTTTCCATTTCCCATTGGAAATTTTGGCCCTAGAACAAGATCAAGAATAACTTCCACTCCAAGGCCTCTGGCCTACTCAGGGGTCAACATGGATCAGTTGGGAATCCTGATGGTACATGCGTAAGGCATTTCTGTTCACAGACCCTCTGCTTTCCTGCCCCTCAGGTCCATGGAACGATGCCTGACTACCTTCCCTTTCTTGTCCCCATGGTTAAGAATGTCACTAGAGCTAAGGATGAGACTTTATTTATTTATTTATTTATTTTAGAGAGAGATTTTTGCTGTAGGGTGCGTGTGCTTGCCAGAGAGACAGAGAGAGAGAGACAGAGACACAGAAAGCAAGAAATCACACGCCCCCCGCCCCAGAGGGGATGTCTACACTACAATCCCTTCTCCTCCATTCTCCATAGTCAGAACCTGGGGTCTCCAGGAGCCTGTGTGCTTTGGGAAAGAGGCCAATAGTGTGAGTTTCCTGTCCAGAGTGACATCTGTCCCATTTCTACAGCTTTACGTTGACCCCAGGACATCCTGGCCCCAAGGACTCTTGCTTTAGGGCCAGGAGGAGCAAAATATGCTCCAAACCAACCCTAGAACCTCAGATAGATGCCAGAACTTCTATAAGGACTTCATGATACCATCAGGCTCTTCAAAAGGGGACAGCATATACCTCCTCTCTGGGGGCACCAGGCCTCTTTCCACAGACTGCTAGAGAAGGGTTTGTGGATGGTCTCTAGGCCTCCTCTAGGAAGCAAATTTGGAGGAGAAATTTCTACCACCAGAAGTTTTAGAGGCTTGGGTTTCAGCAGAGCAGTCACTGTCTTTTTCTCCATAAAGAACTCTAGACTCAAGATGTATTAACTTCGACTCTGTTGAGATTCTCTCAGAGAGCTTTCCTTACTGAGAAGGCAGAATTCCTTATAGGCCACCATACCTTGTCCCTTACTAAGAACATATAAGAAAAATATTCTATTTTTCTTGAGGGTCTGACTCAGGTTTGGCCCTGAGACTGGTGAATGGAGGTGACCAGTGTAAGGGCTGAGTAGAAGTCCTATACCAAGGCTCCTGGGGTACCGTGTGTGATGACAGCTGGGACACTGATGATGCCCATATGGTGTGCAGGCAGCTGGGCTGTGGCTGGGCTATGTCTGCCTCAGGAAGTGTACAGTTCGGTCAGGGCTCAGGCCCAATTGTCCTGGATGACACGCGCTGCTCAGGACATAAGTCTTACCTGTGGAAATGCCCTCACAACCGACGTGTTTAGAATTCTCAACTGGATTGGTCTGAGAAGTATTTCATGTTGGGTAAAGTCTTTTTACAAGCAAAATGAGAAGTAGTGATTGACTGTTTAAAAAATAATTGGAATAATAATGATGATAATGATTGGGAAAAATAATGAAAAGCTATTGGATGATGAAATGGGGATTTTAATGTCTCTGTGTTGACTGATATGCATGGTATTCCTTCTGGAAAAAGAAATGTAATACACTGTAATGTTATATGTGATTCAACGTAATATAAACAAGATTCTGATGGTAATTTTTAAAAAAGCCAAAAAAAAAAACCAAAAAAAACAAAAAACAAAACCAAAAACAATGGCAGGCTCTCTCCTAACTGTGGTCTTGGGGAAGATGCTGGTGTCATACAAGAAGATGCTGGTGGGCATACACAACCCCTGGGCCCCAATCTCCAGGAATGGGCATTGATTGGCACACCTGTTTCTGTTCGCAGAACTACATCTATGTGCTCTTGTCTTGGAGATGTAGAAGCCACTGCTCTACCCTTAGAGAGATGGTGCCTATGTGACACAGCTTTGGATGGCTCAAGTAATGGGGTATACATCCAGGCTTAACACTCCCCCCCAAATCCTGGGCATGGTGGCATCCTCCCTATGGCAAAAAAATCCCCCCCCCCCCAAATGCTCAGTCATTTAACTATGCCCTGTGGATTTAGGTAGTGCCATCCTCACAATGACTCTGAAGAGATCATTGTTGTATCCTTTCTTTTCTTTTCTTTCTTTCTTTTTTTTTTTGAGAAAGATTTTTATTACAGGGCATGTGCACTATCCAGAGAGACAGAGAGAGACAGACAGAAAGTGAGAAATCACTTCCCGAAAGGATGACCATGCTGCAACTCTCTCCTCCATTCTCCTCTTAAGGAGAGAGAGAGACAGAGGGAAAGTGAGAAAGCAAGCCACCAGGTCCTGAACTTGAACCACGGTCAGCCATGTGGGAGTCCAGTGCCTCAACCACCATGCCACCTGCTAGCCCCAGTCATTGTACATCTTTATGACTTGCAAACATCTGTGTTTATCTTGCTTGATGTTTAAAATATGAATTAAAATCCTTTAAATTGGACCAGCAGATGGCATAATGTTTACATCGCTGGATCCCCATGTAGTCAGCTGCGGTTTGAGTTCTGGATCTGGTGGCTTGAAACTCTCATCACCCCAGAAAATGACAGGGCAAAGTCATTTCCATAACTTCCATGCATGTGTGCATGCATGTCCAAAATCCCAGGAAGAGAATGGAGGAGATGGGATTGAGGTGTGCCCATTCCCCCTGAGGGAGATTTCTCACTTTCTCTCTGTTTTTCTGTCTCTCCAGTGAGTACATGCACCCTACAGCAAAAGTCTCTCTTAAAAAAAAATGAAGTACTTTAATTTTATATTGTTAATTCTATCACCTTGGAAATCTTGCTGGCATATTTTTGTCTTCTAATTGGATATTTATTTGTTTCCCCTTGCTTTTAGTGAATCAGGTATTTACAGAAAAACTGAAGGGTTGAGTCTTGGATTGTCTGCAAATATCAGGATTAGGGAGGGGGCCTGACAGTTGAGCCCTTCTTATTCCAGAAGAAGAATTGTGTTTCCCTTATATTTCTTAAAGGACACTTACTTTTTCAGGAAAAGATTCCTTAGAAAATGGCTGAGCCTGACAGTCTCATTTTTGTTCAGTCTGAGCTTTGGAAAGAGAATCACATTTTTCTAACCAAAGATAATTCTCATGGCCACTCATGGCACTCAGAGAGGTGCCATTCCCAAGAAATGAGGAGTACAGAACAGGATGAAGCCTTGATAAAGATCTGTTTTCAAACACTTTGAGTATCAATCTTGATTCCAATGTAAGTTAGCACGAGTGCAGTCTAGGTGAACAGATGTAACAAAGCCTGGAACTCTGCAGTGTGAAGTTAACAAACAGTCAGAGAGCTTGTGGAGCCCAACTGACCCTGCAAGATGGGATGAGAAATGATAGCTCTCTTTTATACTAAAATGATAGTATGCATTCATCTGTATGAGGAGTTCTGATGTAAACTCTAAGACTATTCTAGGTAAGGAGCTGGAAAGTGCCTTTGCAAAAGTACCAGAAAATTTGGCTCTTTCCAAGGAGCTTCTTGTCCCATCTTTGCTGTTCACTGTTATGTGGGGGCACTCATTTCTATCTTCTACTTTGCTAGTGTGCATGTGTATACATGTGCATGCTGCGTGTCCATGGGCATGCTCATGTGTGGAGTGGGGATGGCTCTTCTTCTCTCTAGTGCTCCTTAAATAATCTCAGATTCTGCAGAGCCACCTCTGCATCCACAATAGGCAGAGGCAGTGCCTGGGGAGTAAAGGAGTAATTGATAGACCTGGTGGTTATAGTCAGCATTGATCACGATCCTCTCCATTCCCTTTGTATTTTGCTCCACGTGTCTGAGCCTGAATAATGTACCAGGTAGTCCCTGGGTCAGTGGATGGATCGGGAAAGGTCTCCTAACTGAGGAAAGAGAAAGGGAGGGTCCAGCCCGATCTCCCTCAGGGCTTTGATTCTATGAATGAGCTTGCTGAGCACTAGGCTCACGCAGATACTCAGGGAACAAATGGCAAGGTCCAGCAGGAGAATCGTTGTCATTACTTGGCTCAGAGAATCTTTCTTTTGGCCTTTTTCTTTTTTCTTTTTTTTTGGAGAGGTTTTTGCTATAGGGTGTGTGTGCTCACCAGAAAGACAGAGAGACAGACAGAGAGACAGAAAGTGAGAAATCACCCCCCAGGGGGGATGGCCACGCCGCAATCCCTTCTTCTCCATTCTCCTCTCGGGATCTCGGGCATGCATGCACACGTGCCAAGTGTGAGTTTAAGCCACCGGGTCTGGGACTCGAACCACGGTCTCCTACATGGAAGTCCAGCGACATAGCCATGACGACAACTGCTGGTCCCTCTCTTGGCCTTTTTCTCTTTAATTCGAATTCCAGCATTTCTCATCATTACCATTTATAGGAACATGGATTACCACATCCTCACCTGTACAACCAGAAGGTAAATAAACTTATCGACCAGCCCTGTTGTTGATTATCCTCTTCTAGATAAACTTTGGATTTAAAAATGATAGAACGAGGCTTCAAGTAGTCCCTTCCTTAGGCATGTCCCTGTGGATTGGGTGTCTGCATGGGGGTTCTGAGACTTTAGAGTCTTGGAAAACCAAATCTTTGAACTGTTGTTAAAAAAGAGGGGTTTGTGAGCTATCTGCAACAGTGGGATTCTAATCCAGGTGCTCTGTGTTAATCCTCCTCTAGGTGTTTTGAAATAGTTCTAGAGGATTCACTACTCCTGTTAGGATCTTGAATTTGAGAGGTTTTTAGGGCCTCAGACAGCTTCTTGACTTTTGTGTACCTGACTTATTGATGTTTACTTTGTAGGTTGTGAAAATAAATGCCCAGGTGGTTGTAAAGACCAAATAAATGGAAATGTGTGATGAACTTCGTAAACTGTAGGAGCTCAATACAAGTACTGATGACATCTGTGATAGGAAAAATCTTTGACCCCATAGAGTGTAGGTTCTCAACCAAAAGACCATTTTGCAATCAGGAAAAAAAAAAACATAAATGAAGAGAAAAGAAGGGCCAGGCACATGTGACTGGGATTCAGATTCCACTTTTTTGTTTGTTTTGATGTAGCTTGACTTTATTAATTTTTCTTTCTCATAGTTTAATTTTTATACATTTAACCATTGTATGTCATTATACCTTATAAAATGAATTTTCTCAGCATGAATACACTACATATTAGTCCAGTCAAAGGTATTATCATACACGTTATCATCAACAGATAATTTCCCATTTTTGTGTCCCTCAAATGTTTTAAAAAATATTATGGGAGCAAAAACAAAACACTCCTGCAAGTAAAATCCTGCCCCCAGAAAGCCAGCTTTTAATTTCTCTAAGGGAGAAGGGAAATCACTCTTGCAGGAACCCTTCCATCTGGCTTTCATCATAAGTTATTGCCCAGTGGTTTGAGTAGGGCCTGGTCGGGAAAGGAAGACATGCTGATGGGGTTTTGAAGATCAAGAGCTGTGACATAAAAAAATAATTTCGATCTCTTGAAGGGTCCCCAGGTGAACCACAGTTTGCTGATCGCTCACTAGAACACAGAGGGACGTGACCCTGGGCATCTGGGCACCAGCTACTGCAGGGTTACAGAAGGAGGTGGACATAGGCTTTCTAATACAGAAAATGTCACATTATTTGGGACTGTGGTCACTACTGTGTGATAATTTCACCTTTAAGTTAAACAAAAATGAAATTTTCCAGGGTCTAAGGAAACACTGAGTACCTATTCCAGAGAGTCTCACTTTCTTTTCTCTCTTTCCTGCAGAATCATTGCTCTCCACAGAATCATCCACAGTATTAACAGGTACCATCTACATCACTGTCGCTATCAGATACAGAAATCAATATGCTCGAGGGTTAGGGTTGACATAGGAGAGAACCAGGGATTAGAAGTGTCAGATCAACTTGTAGAACAGTTTCCAGGTGTGAGTGTGTGGGTATGGGTATAGTTTCAGGGGATCTTGCTCGGAGTATTCATTGCCAGACCTTGGAGACCATAAGTCTTCAGGCTCTCATAGCAATTTGCAAAACGGGGAATGAGAGGAGGGGTAATTGTCTGGGGCAGTATTGATTCAGGGTGGAGTGATAGGCTTCTTCTGAGCCCAGACCTGGCACAGCCTCCTAAAGAGGCTAGAAGTGCCAGGAGTCAAAAGTGCACCCCTTACACAACCAGGCATCCACAGTCAGGAAGGAAGGAGATCACATAACATTTCCCTGTGCAGACTTTAAAACATGTCGGGGTTTGGCCTATGGAAAGTGGTCCTGGGTACATACACCCAACCTTCACAATCTTGAAATCACCAAAAGTGAATTAAGAAATAACTGTGTCCTCTCTAGGAACTGATGCAGGTTTGGCTCTGAGGCTGGTGAACGGAAGTGACCAATGTCAAGGCCGGGTGGAAGTCCTGTATCAAGGCTCCTGGGGCACCGTGTGTGGTGATGACTGGGACATCAATGATGCCAACGTGGTGTGCAGGCAGCTGGGCTGTGGCTGGGCCAAATCTGCCCCAGGATATGCCCAATTCGGTCAGGGCTCAGGTCCGATTGTCCTTGATGACGTGCGCTGCTCAGGACACGAGTCCTACCTGTGGAACTGCCCCCACAATGACTGGCTCTCTCATAACTGTAACCATGGTGACGATGCTGGTGTCATGTGCTCAGGTGGGCATCGAAGACCCTCAGACCGCAATTTCCAGGAATGGGCTTTGTTTGGTGCACCTGTTCCTGTTCCGAGAACTTCATCTCTGTGTGCTTGACGTGGAGATGTGGATGTTGGTGGTCTCCCTTAGACTGATGTTGCCTGTGTGACGAATGTTGGTTGGCTCAGTAGTGGGGTGTACACACAGGCCTAAGCTCCCCAAAGAAGCTCTGGGCCATTTAACTGTGCTCTACAGACTTAGGTGGTGCCATCCTCACAATATGACCCTGAAGAGGTCTATGTTGTAGTCTGCTTTTCCTTCCCACTCTTTGAGTTAGTTCAACCAGAGTCTAAAATGAAAGGTGTTCTATGTTATGCCTGTTTCAAACTTTATTGTCTTTCCATTAGCTTCTCAGTTTCCATCTTTGCTTGCAGTATATGAATCTGGTAGCATTTTAATTGGTCCATCCCTTCAGAGCATATTTTATGCTTTTCTTTGTATAAGTTAGCAGAAGTTACATGAGAAGAACAAACCTTTCTCCAGGAAATTCTGGAATTGGTTAATAATGACAGCTGTGTTGCACACAAAGATCAGATTGACATGCCTGACAGCCTTAATTGGGAGAGAGTTGTTCTAGCCCCCTTGTTGGCATGTAGATAGATCACACTCAGATATTGAGAGCTGCTGGGGTTAAAGACTCTGCTCCAGGGTCATTCTCATCGAGGAAGTCAAGTGAAGTCCAGAAGTCCCGAGTAAGGTGAGAAGAGCAATCTTCATATACTTTGGTATGGGACAGAGTGGGGAATGAAATGATTTCTGATGAGAGTCACAATGGCAGGATCATAAGTAGTCTTTGTGGCTCTCATCTCCTCAGGAAATGACAGGTTACTGTTAGAACAATGTCTGCTGGTGACTATCCTTATTTCAGGAGCACACATGATTCCCTTCTCTGTCCCAAGGCTGGTAGGAGATTCTGTCTCCGTAGATTTTCTCCATTCTTTAGAGAAGGAACTTTGCATCTCAGGTGGCAGGGGCCACATGGCCCAACACTGATGCCACCCCACAGACATCCCTTTCCTGACATTGCTTTGACCTCCGCTCCAGGATGGCAGCATCCAACAATTGCCACATAGTGTAATTACCATTTAGATTGAGATGAACCTTCGTGGTGGCCATCTCTGCCTTTATGTCTATAGGTACTGGCTTCCTTAGCCTGAGAACACAGGTCTGTACTCGTCCCTCCCCAATTCACTATCTAGAATGGAAAAAGCGCAGGAAGCACCTTTTGCCTATTTTCACAATACAGCTAGCATTTCCCCCCATACATGCTGGGAGAGAGTTTTATGGTTGCATACGTTTTCATGATGACATTCATGTCTATTTTTCTCTTTTTGTTCTCTTCCTTTACATTTAATCATTGTTCATCCTTATAGGTGGCTGCATGTTTGTGTTTATTTTGCTTAATGTTTAAAATTTGAATTGAAATCCTTAAGATTGTATCACTAATTCTATTGCCTTGCAGTCTGGCGGGCATGTTTTTGTCTTCATACTGGCTATTTGTTTTGCCTGCCCTTGCTTTAATTGAGTCAGGTCTTCACAGAAAGACAGAAGGATTGGATCTTTCCTGGATCGCCTGCAAATCTCAGGATGAAGAAGGGGGTGAGGGAAGAATTGAGAACATCTGAACCCTGCTTTTTCTAGAAAGAGAATTGTGTTTCCCTTCCTCTCTTAAAAGGACACTGACTTTTTCAGAAATATATTCCTTAGAAAATGGCAGAATCTTGACAGTGTCATTTTTGTTCAGTCTGGGGTTTGGAATTAGAATCACATTTTTGAACCAAAGATAATTTTTGTAGCCATTCCACACCCACCATACAGGGGTGCCAATGCTGAGGGAACAGTAGTATAAACCAGGGCCAAAGCTTCGTGAACTTTTCTGTGCTTTCAAACATTTTGGATTTCTGAATCTAGATTCCAGTGTAAGATTCCAGTGTAAGTTAGCATGAGTGAAGGCCAGGTGGCCAGCTGTGACAAATTGTGGAACTCTGTAGTGTGAAGTGAATACGGATAGCTAGAGAGCATGAGGAGCCCAGCTAACAATACATTCTGCGATGAAAAATAAAAGCTCTCATTTATACTTAAAATGATTTTATGCATTTATCTATACAAGGAGTTCTGTTGCTGGCCACTCACGGATGGAAAAAACAGAGAAACCTGAGAAGTCTCATGTGGGATTCAGGCTATAGGAAGTTTAAAGAAGAAAACGTAGTCTTTCTAATTAAGAAAATGTCACATTATCTGAGACTGTGGTGACAACTGTGTGATAATTTCACCTTTTAATTAAACAAAAATTTAATTTTCCGGGGTCCAAGGAAATAATGAGTGCCTATTCAAAAGAGACTCTTTCTTTCTTTTTTTTTTTTTTTTTTTTTTTTTGAGAGGATTTTGCTATAGGGAAAGTGCACTTGCCAGAAAGACAGAGAGAGAGAGAGAGAATGCGAGAAATCACCCCCCCGGGGGGGGGGGGGCGGATGGCCACACTGCAATTCATTCTCCTCCATTTTCCTCTCAGGATCTTGGACACACACGCACATGCTCCCGGCTTGAGTTTGAACCACTGGGTCTGGGACTCGAACAGCTTCGACTGCATGGAAATTCAGTGATGTAGCCATTAATGCAATCTCCTGATCCCAGAGTGACTCCTTTTCTCTCTTTCCTGCAGAATCATCACTCACCACAGAATCATCCACAGTATTAACAGGTAGCTTTCCCACACTGTCTCTATCAGACATAGAAATCTATGTGCTAGAAGGTTAGATTTGATACAGGAGAACACTGGGGATTAGAAGTGTCAGGTCAACTTTCAGTACATTTTCCATGTGTGAGTGTGTGGGTATGGGTCCAGTATCAGGGGATCTTGCTCTGAGTATTCATCCCCAGACTTTAGAGACCTTAGGTCTTTAAGCTCTCATAGCCATTTGCAAAATGAGAGAGAGGAGGGGTAATTAGCTAGTGTCTGGGAGATTTTATTCAGGGTGGAGGAGTGAGCACAGCAGGGTCAAATGTTCCTTCTGAGCCCAGCCCTGGCATAGCCTCCTAAAGAGGCTAGAAGTGTCAGGAGTCAGAAGTGTGCCCCTTACACAACCAGGCATCCATGGTGAGGAAGGAAGGATATCACGTAACATTTCCCTGTGTGGGCTTTAACACACAAGTGGGGGTTTTGTCTATGGAAAGTGGCCCTGGGTGCGTCCAACCTTCACAATTTTGAAATAACCAACAGTGAATTGAGAAATAACTGTGTCCTCTCTAGGAACTGATTCAGGTTTGGCCCTGAGGCTGGTGAATGGACGTGACCAATGTCAAGGCCGGGTGGAAGTCCTATATCAAGGCTCCTGGGGCACCGTGTGTGGTGATGGCTGGGACATCAATGATGCCAACGTGGTGTGCAGGCAACTGGGCTGTGGCTGGGCCAAATCTGCTCCAGGATATGCCCAGTTTGGTCAGGGCTCAGGTCCGATTGTCCTTGATGACATGCGCTGCTCAGGACATGAGTCCTACCTGTGGAACTGCCCCCACAACGGCTGGCTCTCTCATAACTGTAACCATGGTGACGATGCTGGTGTCATGTGCTCAGGTGGGCATTGAAGACCCTCAGACTGCAATTTCCAGGAATGTGCTTTGTTTGGTGCACCTGTTCCTATTCCCAGAACTTCATCTCTGTGTGCTTGACGTGGAGATGTGGATGTTGGTGGTCTCCCTTAGGCTGATGGTGCCCGTGTGACTAATGTTGGGTGGTTCAGTAGTGGGGTGTACACACAGGCCTAAGCTCCCCAAAGAAGTTCTGGACCATTTAACTGTGCTCTACAGACTTAGGTGGTGCCATCCTCACAATATGACCCTGAAAGGTCAATGTTGTAGTCTGCTTTTCCTTCCAACTCCTTGAGTTAGTTCACCCTGAGTATAAAATGGCAGCTGTTGTAGTTATGCGTGTTTCCAATATCATTTTGTCTTTCTATTAGCTTCTCAGTTCCCATCCTTGCTTGATGTATGTGAATCTGGTAGCATTGAAATTGGTCCATCCCTTCTGAGCGTATTTCCTGCTTTTCTTTGTATAAGTTAGCAGAAGTTACATGAGAAGAACAACCTTTGTCCAGGTAATTCTGGAATTGGTTAATGATGACAGCTGTGTTGCACACACAGACCAGATTGACATGCCTGACAGCCTTAACTTGGGAGAGACCTGTTCTAACCTCCTAGTGGGCATATAGATAGATCACACTCAGGTATTGAGAGCTACTGGGGGTAAAACATTCTGCTCCAGGGCCTTTCTCATCGAGGAAGTCAATTGCTATACAGAAGTCCTGAGTAAGGCAAGAAGAGCAATCTTCATATACTTTGGGATGGGATGGAGTGGGGAATGCAATGATTTTTGATGAGAGTCACAGTGACAGGCCCACAAGTGGTCTTTGTGGCTCTCATCTCAACAGGAATTAACAGGTTACTGTTTGGACATTGCCTTGTTGGTGACTCTCTTATTTCAGGAGCACACACAATCCCTTCTCTGTCCAAAGGCTGGTAGGACATTCTGTCTCCACAGCTTTTCTCTATTCTTTAAGAGAAGGAGCTTTTGAATCTAACATGGCAGGGGCTAAGTGGCCCAGCACTGATGCCACCCCACAGACATTCCTTTCCTGACATTGCTTGGACCCTTGGCCCAGGTTGGCAGCACCCAACAATTGCCATGTAGTATAAGTACCATTTTGTTTGGGATGAACCTTCGTGGGGGCCATCTCTGCCTCTATGTCTATAGCTATCATTCTTGAGCCTGAGAACTCATCCCTGTACTCGTCCCTCTGCAATGCACTATCTAGAATGGAGAAAGCACAGGAAGCACCTTTTGCCTATTTTCACAACACGGCTAGCATTTCCACCTATACATACTGAGAGAGAGTTTTATGGTTGCATACATTTTCATGATGTCATTCATGTCTTTTTGCCTTCTTTTGTTCTCTTCCTTTACATTTAATCATTGTTCATCCTTAAAGGTTGCTACATGTCTGTGTTTATCTTGCTTAATGTTTAAATTTTGAATTGAAATCCCTTAAGATGATATCATTAATTCTATTGCCTGGCAAATCTGGCAGGCATGTTTTTGTCTTCAGATTGGCTATTTGTTTGTTTTGCCTGTCCTTGCTTAAATTAAGTCAGGTCTTCCCAGAAAGACAGAAGGATTGGATCTCTCCTGGATCACCTGTAAATCTCAGGATGAGAAAGGGGGCTAAGCAGGGAAGAATTGAGAACATTTGAGTCCTGCTTTTTCTAGAAGGAGAATTGTGACACCCCTCCTCTCTTAAAAGGACACTGACTTTTTCAGAAATCTGTTCCTTAGAAAATGGCTGAATCCTGACAGTGTCATTTTTGTTCAGTCTGAGGTTTGGAATGAGAATCACATTTTTTTGTTGTTTTTGGAGAGGTTTTTGCTATAGGGCTTGTGCATTCACCAGAAAGACAGAGAGAGACAGAGAGATAGAAAGTGAGAAATCACCCCCCAGGGGGGATGGCCACGCCGCAATCCCTTCTCCTCCATTCTCCTCTCAGGATCTTGGGCACATACGCACACGCGCCCGTCGTGAATTTTAAGCCACCGGGTCCGGGACATGAACCGTGGTCAACTACATGGGAGTCCAGCGACATAGCCATTACGCTAACTGCTGGTCCCGAGGATCACATTTTTGAACCAAAGATGATTCTTGTGGCCACTCCACACCCATCATACAGAGGTGCCATTCCTGAGCTAAGACGAGTATAAAACAGGGCAAAAGCCTCGTGAACTTTTCTGCGCTTTCAAACATTTTGGATTTCTGAATCTGGATTTCAGTGTAAGTTGCCATAAGCCGAGGTCAGGTAACCAACTGTGACAAATCGTGGAGCTCTGTAGTGTGAAGTGAATACAGACAGCTGGAGAGCATGTGGAGTCCAGCTGACTCTACACTCTGGGATGAAAAATGAGAGCTCTCATTTATGCTTAAAATGATTTTATGCATTTATCTCTACAAAGAGTTCTGATATAAACTATCAGATTCTTCTGGCAAGGAGCTGAGGAGTGCACAGGGACTCAGGAGATTTCTTTATCCACCAAAGGCTTACTGTCCCATCTGCTAGTCACTGTTCTGTGAGGGCACTCATTAAGCCCTCTACGTTGCTAGTGTACATGTGTGTATATGTGCATGCTGTGTGTGCATGGGTACTTTGTGTTTGGGGTGGGGATGTCTCTCCTTCTCTCTAGTGCTCCTGAAATGCCCTCAGATGCCCCATAATAATATCTGTATCCAGGATAGGCAGAGGCACTGCCTCGGGAGTAAGGGAGTCATTGATGTGCCTGGAGGTTACAGTCGGCATTCCCCCCGATTCTCCCTATTCTCCTAGCATTTTGCTCCATCATCCTGAGCATGTGTAATGCACTAACTAGTACATGATTCAGTGAATGGAGCAGGCACCTTAGCAGGTCTCCCAACTGACAAGAGAGAGATGGAGTGTCCATCCCTATGTCCCTCAGGGCCTCCATCCTATGAATGAGCTTGCTGAGCAAGAATCTCTTGCAGATACCCAGGGAACAAGATTCAAGGTCCAGTAGGAGAATTGTTATCATTGCCAGGTTCAGACAATCTTTCTTTTTGGCCTTTTCCTCTTTAATTCTAATTCTAGCCTTCTCATCATTGCCATTTATAGGAACATGGGCTACCACATTCTCATCTCCACCACCAACAGGTAAGTAATCCTATAAACCATCCCTGGTGCTTTTGTCCACCTCTAGGTGTACTTTGGATGTAAAAATGATAGGGTGGGGCTTTGAGTAGTCCGTTCCTTCTGCATGCCCCTGTGGTTTGGCTGTCTGCATGGGGGTTGTGGGACATTGGAGTTTCTGAAAACCAAATGCTCGGACGATGTCAAAATGAGAGAGGCTTCTTTCTTGTCTCCAGTGAGATCCTCTTGTAGTTGCTCATTTATAATCCTCCTCCATGTATTTTTGAGCAGCCTGTGAGGTTTCACTAATCCTGTTGGGATATTGAACTTGAGAGGTTTTAAGACCTTAGACACTTTATCTACCCCTTTTGAGCCTGGGGTTCTTATTTCATGTTCATTTTCTTTTATACATTCAATCACATTATTTAATTTACAAAGTGAATTTTTCAGTATGCGAACATTTCTCCCTAGTCCAGTTGATAAATATGTAAAATATCTTCAACAGATAATACCCCATTTCTTTATCCTATTAATGCTTTGCCTTTTTATTTTACTTCTAAATGTCCTTCCTCAGGCCCTACTCTTCCACACACAGTATATCTGGTATTTACACCCATTTACTGTGTTTGTATATTCTTCAATCAATCAGTTTCAGTCATAGAGTATGGACACTCAGTATATACTAAGTGGGGACATAAAATGTCTCTCCTTCATAGCCTGGCTTGCTTCACTCAGCAGTAAATCTTCCATATTCTTCCACTTTCTGTCAAAAGCCAGGGTTTTGTTTATTATTTTATGGCTGAATAGTATTCCATAGAGTATAGGTGCCACAGTTTTTCTATCCATTCATCTGTCCAGGGGCATTTGGGTTGGTTCTATGTCTTAGCAATTGTGAATAGTGCCGCAGTAAATATCCATGTGCAAGCACTTTTCCGATGAAGAATTCTTCTGTCCTTTGGGTAGATACCAAGGAGTGGGATTGCTGGATCATATGGTAGTTCTATTTGTAGATTTTTGAGGATTAATCTCCAAATTGTTCTCCCCAGTGGCTGGACTAATTTTCATTCCCAGCAGTGTAAGAGAGTTCCCAGTTTACCACACCCCCACCAACACTAATTATTATTTTTTTCATTTTAGACATTCTGTCTGGGTTTACATGGTATCTCATTGTTGTTTTGATTTGCATTTCCCTCATGATGAGGGATGTTGAGCATTTTTTCATATGCCTTTTGGCTATTCATATGTCATCTTTAGAGAGTGGTTTTTTTTTTTTTTTTTTTTTTTTTTTTTTTTTTTTTTTCAACTCATTCTCCCATCTTTTAATAGGGTTGATCATCTTTTTCCAAACAGCTGCTTGAGTTTCTTGTATATTCTGGTTATCAGTCCCTTATCTGATGTATAATTTACAAAAATATTTTCCTATTCTGAGGGCTGTCAATTCACACTACTTACTGTGTCTTTTGCCATGCAGAAACTTCTTAGTCTGATGTAATCCCACTTGTCTATTTTGAGGATTATCCACTGTGCTTTGAGGGTCTTATTTAAGAAGTCTTTCCCTACCCCAGGGTCTTCCAGAGTTTCCCAGTGTTTTCTAGGAGCAGTTTTATAGTTTGAGGTCTTAGATTTAGATCTTTGATCCACCTTGACTTGATTTTTGTCAAAGATGAGAGGCAGGGGTTCAGCTTCATCTTTCTGCAGGTGGAAATCCAGTTTTTTTCAGCACCATTTGCTGAAGAGGTTTTCCTTTCCCCACTTGGTTGAGTGGTACCCTTTGCCAAAAATCAATTGACTGTATGTTTGGGAATTTATTTCTGGGGACTCTATTCTGTTCCATTGGTCCACATGTCTGTTTCTGTGCCAGTACCATGCTGTTTTGATTACTACAGCTTTGTAGTATATTTTTGTGTTAGGGAGTGAGATGCCGCCTATTCCACTCTTCTTGTGTAGAATTGCTTTGGCAATATGGGGTCTTTTATGATTCCAGACAAATTTTATGATTGTCTTTTCTAGATCTGTGAAGAATGTGTCTGGTATTTTGATTGACATTGCATTAAATATGTAGATTAATTTGGGTAGAATTGCCATTTTGATTATATTAATTCTTCCAATCCAGGAACATAGGATGTTCTTCCACTTTTTTGTGTCATTTTCAATTTTTTTTTTTTTAGCTTCTTATAGTTTTCCTTGTGGAGGTCTTTAACTTCTTTGGTTAGATTTATTCCTAAGTATCTTATACTTTTTGTGGCTATGGTAAATGGAAAAACTTTTTACAGTTCTATCTCAGTCTGCCTGTTGTTTATATATAGAAATGCTATAGATTTATGTATATTGATTTCGTTTTCTGCAACTTTACGGTATTTGTGTATTACTTCCAGAAATTTTTTCATGGAAACCATTGGGTCTTCTATTTATACAATCATGTCATCTGTGAATAGAGAGAGTTTTACCTCTTGTTTTCCTATTTGAATGCCTTTTAATTTTTTCTCTTCTCTTATTGCGTTGGTGAGGACTTCCAGTACTATATTGAAGAGGAGTGGAGAAAGTGGGCATCCTTGTCTTGTACCCATTTTTAGTGGGAAATATTTCACCTTTTCTCCATTCAGGATGATGTCTGGTATGGGTTTTTCTTAGTTAGCTTTTATTGTGTTGAGAATTTACCCTTCTATGCTGATTTTGCTGATAGTCTTGATCATGAACGGATGGGATGTGGTATCTTATCAAATGCTTTTTCTGCATCAATTGATATGACCATATGGGTTTTATCTTCCTTCCTGTTAATATGGTGTATTACATTTATGGTTTTGTGTATGTTGAACCTACCTTGCATTTCTGGAATAAAACCTACCTGATCATGATGTATAATCTTTTCTATAAGTTGTTGGATATGATTTGCTAGTATCTTGTTGAGAATCTTTGCATCTATATTCATCAGAGATATTGGTCTATAGTTTTCCTTCCTGGTCCTGTCCTTATTTGCTTCAAGGATAAGGGTGATAGAGGCTTCATAGATTAAATTAGGGAGAGGTTCACCCTTTTGTATTTTTAGAAATAACTTGAGCAGAATGGGGGTTAACTCTTCTTTGAAAGTTTTATAGAATTCAGAAGTAAAGCCGTCAGGACCAGGGCTTTTCTTTTTTGGAAGGTTATTTATTACTGATTCTATCTTCTGCTTGTTATGGGCCTATTCAGACTTTCTATATTCTCTTGGCTCAATCTTGGTAGATTATATGTGTCCATCTAATCGAGATTGTCTTGTTTCTTGGCATATAGCTGTTCATAGTATCCTCTAATGAAGTTTTGTATTTCTGATAGTTACTTTGTGGGCTCTGAAAATGAATGCCGAGGTAAGGAGCAAAGAAATTGAAATGTATGATGAACTTAGCAAACTGTGGGATTCAAAAAAACGCCTGGCAACATTAGTAATAGGGAATATCACAAACCTCATAGATTGTAGGTTCTTATCCTGAAAAACATTTAGCAGGGAAAAAAAATGCAAATTAGGAGTAAAGAGGGCCAAGCACATGTGACTAGGAATTCAGATTCCATTTTAAAACGTGATGGGAGCAAAATAAAAAAAAGCCCGTAAGTGAATTTTTGCACCGAGACAGCCAGCTCCTAATTTCACTAAAGGAAAAGGGAAATGCCTCTAGAAGGACTAATGACATTTGGCTTTCATCACAGGTGATTTCCCAGTGGCTCGAATGGGACCTCCTAAGAAAGGTAGACATGCTAGTGGGATCCTGAAGATCAAGCTCTGTGACATCAAATACAGATTTAGGTCTCTCAGCAGGCATCTGACAAACCACTGTTTGTTGGCCACTCACAGTTGGCCAAAACAGAGAGACCTGAGAAGTCTCATGTGGGTACCAGACTATAGCAGGTTTAAGGAAGAAAACAGGCTTTCTACTTAAGAAAATGTCCCATTATCTGAGACTGTGGTGACAACTGTGTGATAATTTCATCTTTAAATTAAATAAAAATTTAATTTTCCAGGTTCCAAGGAAATAAAGAGTGCCTATTCCAGAGAAACAAACTTACATTTTTCTTTATTATTATCGAGAGGTTTTTGATCTAGGGTGCGTGCGCTAATATGCAAGACAGAGAGAGACAGAGAGACAGAAAGAGAGAAGTCACCCCCTATGGTGGATAGCTATGCTACAATCTCTTCTCCTTCATTCTCCTATCAGGATCTTGAGCTTGCATGCACACGTGCCAAACATGAGTTTAAGCCACCAGGTCCAGCACTCAAACCGCGGCTGACTACATAGGAGACTAGTGATTTAGCCATTTCGCCATCTGTTGGTCCCAGAGAGACTCACTTTCTTTTTTCTGTTTCCTGCAGAATCATTGCTCTCCACAGAATCATCCACAGTATTAACAGGTACCTTTCCCAAACTTTTTCTTTCAGACATAGAAATCCATATGCTTGAGGGTTAGGTTTGACACAGGAGAGAACTGGGGATTAGAAGTGTCAGATCAACTTTCAGTGCACTTTCCACATGTGAGTGTGTGGGTATGTGTCCAGTATCAGGGGATCTTGCTCTGAGTATTCATCCCCAGACCTTGGGTCTCCAAGCTCTCACAGCTATTTGCAAAAGAAGGAGAGAGAGGAGGGGTAATTGGCTAGTGTCTGGGAGATTTTATTCAGGGTGGAGGTGTGAGCACAACAGGGTCAAAGGCTCCTTCTGAGCCCAGACCTGGCATAGCCTCCTAAAGAGACTAGAAGTATCAGGAGTCAGAAGTGCGCCCTTTACATGAGCAGGCATCCATGGTCAGGAAGGAAGGATATCGCGTAACATTTCCCTGTGTGGGCTTTAACACACAAGTGGGGGTTTTGTCTATGGAAAGTGGTCCTGGGTGCACCCAACCTTCACAATCTTGAAATCATCAGAAGTGAGTTGAGAAATAACTGTGTCCTCTCTAGGAACTGATGCAGGTTTGGCCCTGAGGCTGGTGAATGGAAGTGACCAATGTCAAGGCCGGGTGGAAGTCCTATATCAAGGCTCCTGGGGCACTGTGTGTGGTGATGGCTGGGACATCAATGATGCCAATGTGGTGTGCAGGCAGCTGGGCTGTGGCTGGGCCAAATCTGCCCCAGGATATGCCCAGTTTGGTCAGGGTCCTGGTCCGATTGTCCTTGATGACATGCGCTGCTCAGGACACGAGTCTTACCTGTGGAACTGCCCCCACAACGGCTGGCTCTCTCATAACTGTAACCATGGTGATGATGCCGGTGTCATCTGCTCAGGTGGGCATTGAAGACCCTCAGACCCCAATTTGCAATAATAGACTTTGTTTGGTGCACCTGTTCCTGTTCCCAGAACTTCATCTATGTGTGTTTGACAGATATGTGGATGTTGATGGTATCCCTTAGACTGATGGTGCCTGTGTGACTAACATTGGGTGATTCAGTAGTGGGGTGTACACACAGGCCTAAGCTCCCCAAAGAAGCTCTGGGCCATTTAACTGTGCTCTACAGACTTAGATGGTGCCATCCTCATAATATGACCCTGAAAAAGTCAATGTTGTAGTCTGCTTTTCCTTCCAACTTCTTGAGTTAGTTCAACCAGTCTAAAATGACAGGTGTTCTATGTTATGCCTGTTTCGAACTTTATTTTGTCTTTCCATTTTTTTTTAATCAGTTCCCACCCTTGCTTGCCATATGTAAATATGGTAGCATTGTAATTGGTCTATCCCTTCTGAGCGTTTTTCATGCTTCTTTCCCCATATATGATAGCAGAATTTATAAGAGAAGAATAAATGTTTCCTCAGGTAATTCTGGAATAGATTAATGATAACAGCTGTGTTGTGCACACAGATCAGACTGACATGCCTGACAACCTTCAATGGGAGAGAGCTGTCCTAGCCATCTAGTAGGCTGATAGATAGATCACACCTAGATATTAAGAGCTGCATGGGGTTAAGGACTCTGCTCCAGGGTCATTCTCATCGAGGAAGTCAAGTGAAGTCCAAAAGTCCTGAGTAAGGCGAGAAGAGCAATCTTCATATACTTTGGGATGGGAAGGAGTGGGGAATGAAGTGATTTCTGATGAGAGTTACAGTGGCAGGTCCATAAGTTTTCTTTGTGGCTCTTATCTCCTCAAGAAATGACAGGTTACTGTTTGGACATTGCCTGGCTGGTGACTCTCTTATTTCTGGAGATTCTATCTTCAAAGCTTTTCTCCATTCTTTAAGAGAAGGAGCTTTT
The DNA here is from genome assembly GCA_026018925.1 of Tupaia tana. NCBI lineage: Eukaryota > Metazoa > Chordata > Mammalia > Scandentia > Tupaiidae > Tupaia > Tupaia tana. The sequence continues at coordinate 33,599,705 of JAKSZU010000010.1, forward strand.
GAATCTCAGGTGGCAGGGGCCACGTGGCCCAGTACTGATGCCACCCCACAGACATTCCATTCCTGACATTGCCTGGATCCCCGCAGCACCAATCAATTGCCACATAGTATAAGTACCATTTTGTTTGGGATGAACCTTAGTGGTAGCCATCTCTGGCTCTATTATCTGAGGCTACAGGCTTCCTGAGTCTGAGAACTCAGCTTTGTACCCGTCCTTCCCAAATTCACTACATAGAATGGAGAGAGCACAGGAAGCACCTTTTGCCTATTTTTATAATACGGCTAGCATTTCTGCCCTGTACATGCTGGGGAAGAGTTTTATGGTTGCATACGTTTTCCTGATGACATTCATGTCTATTTTTCTCTTCCTTTACATTTAATCATTGTTCATCCTTATAGGTTGCTGCATGTCTGTGTTTATCTTGCTTAATGTTTAAAATTTGAATTAAAATCCTTTAAGTTTATATCAATAATTCTATTGCCTTGGAAATCTTCAGGCATATTTTTGTCTTCATATTGGCTGTTTGTTTTCTTTGTCTGCCCTTGCTTTAACTGAGTCAGGACTTTACAGAAAGACAGAGGGTTGGATCTTTCCTGGATCATCTGCAAATCTCAGGGTGAGGAAGGGAGTTAGGTAGGGAAGAATTGAGAACACCTGAGCCCTGCTTTTCTAGAAGGAAAATTGTGTTTCCCTTCAACTATTAAAAGGACACTGACTTTTTCAGGGACCAGCAGTTAGCGTAATGGTTATGTTGCTGAACTCCCTTGTAGCCAACCACGGTTCAAGTCCCAGACCCGTGGCTTAAAGTCATGCTGGGTCTGTGTGCGTGCGTGCCCAAGATCCCGAGAGGAGAATAGAGGAGAAGGGATAGCGGCGTGGCCATCTCCCCTGGTGGGTGATTTCTCCCTTTCTGTCTCTCTCTCTGTGTCTTTCTGGCAAGCACACGTGCCCTATGGCAAAAACCTCTCTAAAAAAACCATTAAAGAACACTGCCTTTTTCTGAAATATATTCCTTAGAAAATGGCAAAATCCTGACAGTGTCATTTTTGTTCAGTCTGAGCTTTGGAATGAGAATCACATTTTTGAACCAAAGATAATTCTTGTGGCCACTCCACACACACCATACGGAGGTGCCATTCCTGAACGAAGACAAGTATAAACCAGGGCAAAAGCCTCGTGAACTTTTCTTGGTTTTAAAACATTTTGGATTTCTGAATCTGGATTACAGTGTAAACGAGCCTGAGTGGAGGCCGAGTGGCCAACTGTGACAAATCTTGTAACTCTGTAGTGTGAAGTGAATACAGACAGCTAGAGAGCATGTGGAGCCCAGCTGACTCTACACTCTGGGATGAAAAATGAGAGCTTTAATTTATACTTAAAATAATTTTATGCATTTACCTATATAAGGAGTTCTGATGTGAACTCTTGGATTCTTCTGGTAAGGAGGTGAGGAGTGCACAGGGACTCAGGAGATTTCTCTCTCCACCAAAAGCTTACTGTCCCATCTGCTGTTCACAGTTCTGTGAGGGCACTCATTAAACCCTCTACTTTGCTAGTGTGCATGTGTGTACATGTGCATGCTGTGTGTGCATGGGCACTTCGTGTTTGGGGTGGGGATGGCTCTCCTTTTTTTTAGTGCTCCTGAAATGCCCTTAGATGCTCCATAGTCATATTTGTATCCAGAATAGGCAGAGGCACTGCCTCAGGAGTAAGGGAGTAATCAACGTGCTTGGTGGTTATAGTCAGCTTTCACCCCGATTCTTCCCGTTCTCATAGCATTTTGCTCCATATGCCTGAGCATGTGTAATGCACTAACTAGTACGTGATTCAGTGAATGGAGCAGGCACCTTAGCAGGTCTCCCAACTGACAGGAGAGAGATGGAGTGTCCATCCCTATGTCCCTCAGGGCCTTCATCCTATGAACGAGCTTGCTGAGCAAGAATCTCTTGCAGATACCCAGGAAACAAGATTCAAGGTCCAGTAGGAGAATTGTTACCATTGCCTGCTTCAGAGAGCCTTTCTTTTTGGCCTTTTCCTCTTTAATTCTAATTCTAGCCTTTCTCATCATTGCCATTTATAGGAACATGGGCTACCACATTCTCATCTCCACCACCAACAGGTAAGTAATCCTATAATCCTATAAACCATCCCTGGTGCTTTTGTCCACCTCTAGATGTACTTTGGATGTAAAAATGATAGGGTGGGGCTTTGAGTAGTCCGTTCCTTCTGCATGCCCCTGTGGTTTGGGTGTCTGCATGGGGGATGTGGGACATTGGAGTCTCTGAAAACCAAATGCTTGGATGATGTTAAAATAAGAGGGACTTGTTACTTGTTTCCAGTGAGATTCTCCTACAGTTGCTCAGCTATAATCCTCCTCTAGGAGTTTTTGAGTAGCCCATGAGGTTTTACTAATCCTGTTGGGACATTGAACTTGAGAGGTTTTAAGATCTCAGATACTCTCTCTACTCCTTTTGAGCCTGGGTTTATGATAGATACTTTGTGGGCTCTGAAAATGAATGCTGATGTAAGGACCAAAGAAATTGAAATATATGATGAACTCAGCAAACTGGGGGTTCAATTCAAGGACTGACAACATTAGTAATAGGGAATATCACAAACCTCATAGATTGTAGGTTCTTATCCTAAAAAACATTTAGCAGTCAAGAAAATAAAATTGCTAGTTAGGAGTAAAGTGGGGCAAGCACATTAGACCAGTCAGTTAGATTCAATTTTAAAATGTGATGGGTGCAAAACCAAAAGAAGCTTGTAAGTGAAATTTTGCCCCCAGACAGCCAGCTCCTAATTTCACTAAAGGAGAAGGAAAGTGCCTCTAGCAGGGCTTATTCCATTTGGCTTTCATTACAGATGATTTCCCAGTGGCTCGAGTAGGACCTCCTTTAGAAAGTAGACATGCTAGTGGGATCCTGAAAATCAAGCTCTGTGACATCAAATACAGATTTAGGTCTCTCAGTGGGTTCTCTGACTCACCACTCTCTGTTGGCCACTCACAGATGGCAAAAATAGAGAGACCTGAGAAGTCTCCTGTGGGTACCAAGCTATCGCAGGTTTAAGGAAAAAAACATAGGATTTCTACTTAAGAAAATGTCACATTGTCTGAGACTGTGGCGAAAACTGTGTGATAATTTCACCTCTTAATTAAACAAAAATTTAACTTTCTGGGGTCCAAGGAAATAATGAGTGGCTATTCCGGAGAGACTCATTTTCTTTTCTTTTCTTTTTTTGTTTATTTTGAGAGTTTTTGCTATAGGGCGCATGTGCTCACCAGAAAGAAAGTGAGAAGTCACCTCCCAGAGGGGATGGCTATGCCACAACACCTTCTCCTCATTCTCCTCTCAGTATCTTGGGAATGCAAACACTTGTGCTCAGCTAGAGTTTAAGCCACCTGGTCCAGGACTTGAACCACGGTCGAATACATGGGAATCCTGCGACAAAGCCACTAGGCCATCTGCTGCTCTTAGAGAGACTCACTTTCTTTTCTCTCTTTCCTGCAGAATCATCGCTCAACACACAATCATCCACAGAATTACCAGGTACCTTCCCTCACACAGTCTCTATCGGTCATAGAAATCTATGTGCTCGAGGGTTAGGGTTGACACAGGGGAGAACTGGGTTTACAAGTATCAGATCAACTTTCAGTACACTTTCCACGTGTGAGTGTGTAGATATGGGTCCAGTATCTGGAGGTCTTGTCCTCAGTATTCATCTCTAGACCTTGGAGACCTTGGGTCTCCAGTCTCTCATAGCCATTTGCAAAACGAGGAGAGAGAGGTGAGGTAATTGGCCCTTGTCTGGGGGGTTTTGATTCCGGGTGGAGGAATGAGCACAACAGGATAATCATGGGGTCAAAGGCTCCTGCTAAGCCTGGACCTGCCCCAGCCTCCTTAAGATGTTGGAAGTGCCAAGAATGAGAAGTGCACCCCTTATAGAACAAGGCACCCATGTCCCAGAAAAAAATATCCCGTAACATTTCCCTGTGTGGAATTTAACATAGAAGTAGGGGTTTGGCCTATGGAAAGTGGTCCTGGGGGCACCCAACCTTTACATTCTTGAAATTACCAAAAATGAATTGAGAAATAACTGGGTGCTCTCTAGGAACTGATGCCGGTTTGGCCCTGAGGCTGGTGAGTGGAAGTAACCAATGTCAAGGCCGGGTGGAGGTCCTTTATGGAGGCTCCTGGGGAACTGTGTGTGATGACAACTGGGACACCAATGATGCCAATGTGGTCTGCAGGCAGCTGGGCTGTGGCTGGGCCACATCTGCCCCAGGTTATGCCCAGTTTGGTCAAGGCTCAGGTCCGATTGTCCTTGATGACATGTGATGCTCAGGACACGAGTCCTATCTGTGGAATTGTCCCCACAATGGTTGGCTTTCTCATAACTGTAACCATGGGGAAGATGCTGGTGTCATCTGCTCAGGTGGGCCTTGAAGACCCTCAGTCTCCAGTCTTCAAAAACAGGCTTATTTTTGGCATTCCTGGCCTGGCTTCTAGAACTTCTTCCATTTGATTTTGACTTGGAGTATGGAAACTGGTGCTCTCAGTTAGACAGATGGTGCCTGTGCGACAGGTGTTGGATGCTCAAGTAGTGGGGTGTGCACCCAGGCTTAAGCTCCCTAATGAAGTTCTGGGCCATTTAATTTTGCCCTATAGATTTTCGTGGTGATATCATCACAGCCCAAAGATATCAGTGTCATATCCCGCTTTTCCTTCCAACTCATGAGTTAGTTCACTCTGAGTTTATTGACAGCTGCTCCGTGTTATGCCTATGTCCAATTTTATTTTGTCTTGCCATTAGCTTTTTAGTTCCCATCCTCACCTGCTCTGTGTGAATCTGGTGGCATTTTAATTTATCTATCCTTTCTGAGCAAATATTGTGCCTGTGTTTTATAAGTTTGTGAAACTTACAAAGGGAGTATAAACCTTTCCCAGGTAATTCTGGAATTGGTTAATGATGACGACTGTGCTGCCCACATACATTAGATTGACATGCTTGATAGCCTTAATTGGGAGAGAGCTGTTCTAGCCCCCTAGCTGGCATGTAGATACATGAGTCTTAGATATTGAGAGCTGCTAGGGGTAAAAGTTCTGCTCCAGGGTCATTCTCATCGAGGAAGTCAAATGAAGTCCAGAAGTGTCCTGAGTAAGGTGAGAAGAGCAATCTTCATATACTTTGGGATGGGAAGGAGTGGGGAATGAAATGATTTCTGATGAGAGTCACAGTTGCAGACCCATAAGTTGTCTTTGTGGCTCTCATCTCCTCAAGAAATGGCAGGTTACTGTTTGGACTTTGCCTGGCTGGTGATTCTCCTTATTTCAAGTGTATTCATGATCCCTTACATGTCCCAATGTTGGTAGGAGATTATGTCTCCATAGGCTTTCTCCATCCTTTAGAAGAGGAGTTTTTTTTTTTTTTTTTTTAAATTATTTATTTTATTTATTCGTTCATTTATTTCTTAATTTGACCAGAGAGAGACAGAGGGTGAGAGTGAGAGAGAGAGGAAATCCATAGGCTTTCTCCATCCTTTAGAAGAGGAGTTTTGAATGAGGTGGTAGGAGCCATGTGGCCCAGTACTGATGCCACCCCACAGACATCCCTTTCCTGACATTGCTTGACCTTACCCCAGGTTGGCAGCACCGAACAATCGCCATAGTTTATAAGCACCATTTTGTCTCTGATGTACCTTTTTGGTTATCATTGATTGTTATCACTGCCTGGTTCAGAGAATCTTTCTTCTTGGCCTTTTTCTCTTTGATTCTCATTCAAGCTTTTCTCATCATTGTTATTTATAGGACCATGGCCTACCACATTCTCATCTCCACTACCAACAGGTACCTAATCCTATAACCCATCTCTGGTTCTTTTGTCCACTCTAGATGTACTTTAAATGTAAACCTGTTAGGGTGGGGACCAGCAGATGGCATAATGGCTATGTCACTGGACTCCCACATAGTTGACTGTGTTAGGAGTCTCGGGCCCCGTGGCTTAAACTCACGCCGTGTGTGTGTGTGTGTGTGTGTGTGTGCGTGAGCGCGCATGATCTAGATCCAGAGAGGAGAATGGAGAAGAAGGAATTGCGGTGTGGTCATCCCCCTTGGGTGGTGATTTCTCGCTTTCTGTCTCTCTGTCTCTCTCTTTCTGGTGAGCGCATGTGCCCTATAGCAAATACCTCTCCAAAAATAATGAGAGGATGAGGGTTTGAGTAGTCCGTTCCTTCTGCATGCCCCTGTGGTTTGGGTGTCTGCACGAGGGATGTGGGACATTGGAGTCTCTGAAAACCAAATGCTTGGATGATGTTAAAATGAGAGGGACTTGTCTCCTCTCATTTGTCTCCAGTGAGATCCTTCTGCAGTTGCTCATCTATAATTCTCCTCTAGGAGTTTTTGAGTAGCCCTTCAGGGTTCATTAATCCTGTTGGGACATTGAATTTGAGAGGTTTGAAGACCTCAGACACTTTCTTTACTCTTTTTGATCCTGGGTTTCTGATAGTCGCATTGTGGGCTCTGAAAATGAATGTCGAGGTAAGGACCAAAGAAATGGAAATGTATGATGAACTTAGCAAAATGTGGGGTTCAATACAAGGACTGGCAACATTAGTAACCGGGGATATTACAAACCTCATAGACTGTAAGTTCTAATCCTGAAAAACAGTTAGGAGTCAGGGGAAAAAAAAAAATTGAAATTAGGAGTAAAGAAGGACAAGCATATATGACCAGGCATTTAGATTCCATTTTAAAATGTGATGAAAGCAAAATAAAAAGAAACCTGTAAGTGAAAAATTTTTCCCCCAGCCAGCCAGCTCCTAATTTCACTAAAGGAGAGGGAAGTGCCTCTAGCAGGGCTTATTCCATTTGGCTATTATCATAGGTGATTTCCCAGTGGCTCAAGTAGGACCTCCTTAAGAAAGGTAGACATGCTGGTGGGATCCTGAAGATCAAGCTCTGTGACATCAAAGACAGATTTAGGTCTCTCAGTGGGTCCTCTGACTGACCACTCCTTGCTGGCCACTCACAGATGGCCAAAACAGAGAGACCTGAGAAATCTCATGTGGGTACCAGGCTATAGCAGGCATAAGGAAGAAAACATAGGCTTTCTACTTAAGAAAATGTCACATTGTCTGAGATTGTGGTGAAAACTGTGTGATAATTTCACCTTTTAATTAAACAAAAATTTAATTTTCCAAGGTCCAAGGAAATATTGAGTGCCTATTCCAGAGAAAATCACTTTCGTTTTTCTTTTTCTTTTTTTTTTTTTTTTTTTTGAGAGGCTTTTGCTCTAGGGTGTTTGTGCTTATACGCAAAAAAGAGAGAGACAGAAAGAGAGAAGTCACCCTCTATGGGGGATGGCTACACTGCAATCCCTTCTCCTCCATTCTCCTCTAGAGATCTTGGGCACATACACACAGGTGCCCAGCATGAGTTTAAGGCACCAGGTCCGGGACTCGAACCGTAGTCGACTACATGGAAGTCTAGTTATTTAGCCATATAGCCATCTGATGGTCCCAGAGAGACTCACTTTCTTTTCTCTGTTTCCTGCAGAATCATTGCTCTCCACAGAATCATCCACAGTATTAACAGGTACCTTCCTTACACTGTCTTTAGCGGACATATTAGTACTCAAGGATTAGGGTTGACACAGGAGAGAACTGGGGATTAGAAGTGTCAGGTCAACTTGCAAAACAGGTTCCAGGTGTGAGTGTGTGGGTATGGGTCCAGGTTCAGGGGATCTTACTCTGAGTATTCATCCCCAGACTTTAGAGACCTTGGGTCTCCAAGCTCTCATAGCTATTTGCAAAAGGAGAGAGAGAAGGGTAATTGGCTAGTGTCTTGGGATTTTTATTCAGGGTAGAGGAGTGAGCACAGCAGGATCTAAGGTTCCTTCTGAGCCCATACCTGGCATAGCCTCCTAAAGAGGCTAGAAGTGTCAGGAGTCAGAAGTGCGCCCTTGCACAACCAGGCATCCATGGTCAGGAAGGAAGGATATCACGTAACATTTCCCTGTGTGGGCTTTAACACACAAGTGGGGGTTTTGTATATGGAAAGTGGTCCTGGGTGCGCCCAACCTTCACAATCTTGAAATCACCAAAAGTGAATTGAGAAATAATTATGTCCTCTCTAGGAACTGATGCAGGTTTGTCCCTGAGACTGGTGAACGGAAGTGACCAATGTCAAGGCCGGGTGGAGGTCCTGTATCGAGGATCCTGGGGCACCGTGTGTGATGACAACTGGGACATCAATGATGCCAACGTGGTGTGCAGGCAGCTGGGCTGTGGCTGGGCCCAATCTGCCCCAGGATATGCCCAGTTCGGTCAGGGCTCAGGTCCGATTGTCCTTGATGACATGCGCTGCTCAGGACACGAGTCCTACCTGTGGAACTGCCCCCACAATGGCTGGCTCTCTCATAACTGTAACCATGGTGAAGATGCCGGTGTCATCTGCTCAGGTGGGCATCGAAGACCCTCAGACCCAAATTTGCAATAATAGACTTTGTTTGGTGCACCTGTTCCTGTTCCCAGAACATCATCTCTCTGTGCTTGACATGGAGATGTGGATGTTGGTGGTCTCCCTTAGACGGATGTTTCCTGTGTGACAAATGTTGGGTGATTCAGTAGTGGGGTGTACACACAGGCCTAAGCTCCCCAAAGAAGCTCTGGGCCATTTAACTGTGCTCTACAGACTTAGGGGGTGCCATCCTCACAATATGACCCTGAAGAGGTCAATGTTGTAGTCTGCTTTTCCTTCCAACTCCTTGAGTCTAAAATGACAGATGTTCTACATTATGCCTGTTTGATACTTTATTTTGTCTTTCCTTTAGCTTCTCAGTTCCCATCCTTGCTTGCCGTATGTGACTATGGTAGCATTGTAATTGTTCTATCCCTCCTGAGTTTATTTCATGCTTTTTTTTCTATAAGGTAGCTGAATTTATAAGAGAAGAATAAATGTTTCCTCAGGTAATTCTGGAATAGATTAATGATAACAGCTGTGTTGTGCACACAGATCAGACTGACATGCCTGACAACCTTCAATGGGAGAGAGCTGTCCTAGCCACCTAGTAGGCTGATAGATAGATCACACTTAGATATTAAGAGCTGCATGGGGTAAAAGATTCTGCTCCAGGGTCATTCTCATCGAGGAAGTCAAGTGAAGTCCAGAAGTCCTAAGTAAGGCGGGAAGAGCAATCTTCATATACTTTGAGATGGGAAGGAGTGGGGAATGAAATGATTTCTGATGAGAGTTACAGTGGCAGGCTTGTAATTTTTCTTTGTGGCTCTCATCTCAAGAAATGGCAGGTTACTGTTTGGACATTGCCTGGCTGGGGTCGATCCTTATTTCAGGAGCACATATGATTTCTTCTCTGTCGCCTGACTGGTAGGAGAGTCTGTCTCCATAGCTTTTCTCCATTCTTTAAGAGAAGGAGCTTTTTTTTTTTTTGGAGAGGTATTGCTATAGGACGCGTGCGCTTGCCAGACAGACAGAGAGACATAGAGACAGAAAGCGAGAAATCACCCCCCAGGGGGGATGGTCACGCCGCAATCCCTTCTCCTCCATTCTCCTCTTGGGATCTTGGGCACGCACGCACACGCACCCGGCATGAGTTTTAAGCCACCGGGTCCAGGACGCGAACCGCGGTCGACTACGTGGGAGTCCAGCAACATAGCCATTACGCTAACTGCTGGTTCCCGAAGAGAAGGAGCTTTTGAATCTCAGGTGGCGGAGACCACGTGGCCCAGCACTGATGCCATCCCACAGACATTCCTTTACTGACATTGCCTGGACCCCCGCAGCACTGAACAATTACCACATTGTATAAGTACCATTTTGTTTGGGATAAACCTTTGGGTGGCCATCTCTGCCTCTGTGTCTAAGGTTACAGGCTTCTTGAGTCTGAGAACTCAGCTCTGTACCCGTCCCTCCCAAATTCACTATGTAGAATGGAGAGAGTACAGGAAGCACCTTTTGCCTATTTTTATAATACGGCTAGCATTTCTGCCCTGTACATGCTGGGAAAGAATTTTATGGTTGCATACGTTTTCCTGATGACATTCATATCTATTTTTCTCTTCCTTTATATTTAATCATTGCTCATTCTTATAGGTTGCTGCATGCCTGTGTTTATCTTGCTTAATGTTTAAAATTTAAATAGAAATCCCTTAAGATTATATCAATAATTCTATTGCCTTGGAAATCTGGCAGGCATATTTTTGTTTTCATATTGGCTATTTGTTTTGCCTGCCCTTGCTTTAATTGTGTCACGTCTTTACAGAAAGACAGAAGGTTTGGATCTTTCCCAGATCGTCTGCAAATCTCAGGATGAGGAAGGGGGTTAGGCAGGGAAGAATTGAGAACATCTGAGCCCTGCTTTTTTTTTTTTTTGGAGAGGTTTTCGCTATAGGGTGCGTGCGCTGGCCAGACAGAAGAAAGAGACAGAGAGATAGAAAGCGAGAAATCACCCCCCAGGGGGGATGGCCACGCCTCAATCCCTTCTCTTCCATTCTCCTCTCGGGATCTTGGGCACGCACGCACACGCGCCCGGTGTGAATGTTAAGCCACCGAGTCCGGGACGCAAACCGTGGTCGACTACGTGGGAGTCCAGCGACATAGCCATTACGCTAACTGCTGGTCCCTGAGCCCTGCTTTTTCTATAAGGAGAATTGTGTTTACCCTCTTCTCTTAAAAGGACTCTGACTTTTTCAGAAATACATTCCTTAGAAAATGGCAGAATCCTGACAGTGTCCTGATAGTGTCATTTTTGTTCAGTCTGAGCTTCGGAATGAGAATCACTTTTTTTTTTTTTTTTTTTTTTTTTTTTTTAGTTTTTTGCTATAGGGTGCATGTGCTCACCAAAAAAAAAAAAAAACAGAGACAGAAAGTGAGAAATCACCCCTCAGGGGGGATGACCACACTGCAATCCCTTCACCTCCATTCTCCTCTCGCGTTCCTGGGCACGTGCACGCATGCGCCCAGCGTGAGTTTTTTTTTTACTTTTTTTTTTTTTTTGGAGAGGTTTTTTTGCTATAGGGCGTGTGCGCTCGCCAGACAGACAAGAGAGACAGAGAGATAGAAAGCGAGAAATCACCCCCCAGGGGGGATGGCCATGCCGCAATCCCTTCTCCTCCATTCTCCTCTGGGATCTTGGGCATGCACGCACACGCGCCCGCTGTGAGTTTAAGCCACCGAGTCCGGGACTTGAACCGCAGTTGACTACGTGGGAGTCCAGCGACATAGCCATTACGCTAATGCTGGTCTCAGCCCAGCGTGAGTTTTAAGCCACTGGGTTCGGGACTTGAACCACAGTCAACTACATGGGAGTCCAGCAACATAGCTATTACGCTTACTGCTGGTCCTGAGAATCACATTTTTGAACCAAAGATAATTCTTGTGGCCACTCCACACCCACCATACGGAGGTGCCATTCCTGAGCAAAGATGAGTACAAACCAGGGCAAAAGACTTGTGAACTTTTCTCTGCTTTGAAACATTTTGGATTTCTGAATCTGGATTACAGTGTAAACTAGCACAAGTGGAGGCCAGGTGGCCAACTGTGACAGATCTTGTAACTCTGTAGTGTGTAGTGAATATAGACAGCTAGAGAGCATGTGGAGCCCAGCTGACTCTACACTCTGGGGTGAAAGATGAAAGCTCTCATTGATACTTAAAATGATTTTATGCATTTATCTGTACAAGGAGTTATGATGTGAACTCTCAGATTCTTCTGGTAAGGAGCTGAGGAGTGCACAGGGACTCAGGAGATTTCTCTCTCCACCAAAAGCTTACTGTCCCATCTGCTGTTCACTGTTCTGTGAGGGCACTCATTAAACCCTCTACTTTGCTAGTGTGCATGTGTGTACGTGTGCATTCTGTGTGTGCTTGGGCACTTCGTGTTTGGGGTGGGGATGGCTCTCCTTATTTTTAGTGCTCCTGAAATGCCCTCAGATGCTCCATAGTCACATCTGTATCCAGAATAGGCAGAGGCACTGCCTGGGGAGTAAGGGAGTAATCGATGCATCTGGAGGTTACAGTCAGCATTCCCCCCGATTCTCCCTGTTCTCCTAGCATTTTGCTCCATATCCTGAGCATGTGTAATGCACTAACTAGTACATGATTCAGTGAATGGAGCAGGCACCTTAGCAGGTCTCCCAACTGACAGGAGAGAGATGGAGTGTCCATCCCTATGTCCCTCAGGGCCTCCATCCTATGAACGAGCTTGCTGAGCAAGAATCTCTTGCAGATACCCAGGGAACAAGATTCAAGGTCCAGTAGGAGAATTGTTATCATTGCCTGGTTCAGAGAGCCTTTCTTTTTGGCCTTTTCCTCTTTAATTCTAATTCTAGCCTTTCTCATCATTGCCATTTATAGGAACATGGGCTACCACATTCTCATCTCCACCACCAACAGGTAAGTAATCCTATAACCCATCCCTGGTGATTTTGTCCTCCTCTAGATGTACTTTGGATGTAAAAATGATAGGGTGAGGCTTTGAGTAGTCTGTTCCTTCTGTGTGCCCCTGTGGTTTGTGTGTCTGCATGGGGTTTAAGGGACATTGGAGTTTCTGAAAACTAAATGCTTGGATGATGTCAAAATGAGAGGGGCTTGGGAACCAGCAGTTAGCGTAATGGCTATGTTGCTGGACTCCCACGTAGTCGACCGCGGTTCGCGTCCCGGACCTGGTGGCTTAAAACTCATGCCGGGCGTGTGTGCGTGCGTGCCCAAGATCCCGAGAGAATGGAGGAGAAGGGATTGCAGTGTGACCATCCCCCCGGGGGGTAATTTCTCGCTTTCTGTCTCTCTGTCTCTCTCTGTCTGTCTGGCGAGCGCACGCGCCGCCCTATAGTGAAAACCTCTCCAAAAAAAAAAAAAAAAAAATGAGAGGGGCTTGTTACTTGTCTCCAGTGAGATCCTCCTGCAGTTGCTCAGGTATAATCCTCCTCCACATGTTTTTGAGTAGCCCATGAGGTTTCCCTAATCCTGTTGGGACATTGAGTTTGAGAGTTTTTATGAACTCAGACACTTTCTCTATTCTTTTTGAGCCTGGGTTTCTGATAGCTACTTTGTGGGGTTTTAAAATGAATACCGAGGTAATGACCAAATTTATTTAATTTAATTAATTTAATTTTAATTTTTCATGTTCCAAGTATATTATGAGTTTATTAAAGAGAGACTCATTTTACATTATTTTCAAGGTTTTTGCCATAGGGTGTGTACATTCGCTGGAAGGACAGAGAGAGGTAGAGAGAAAGAAAGCAAGAAATGACCCACCAGTGGGGATGGCCATGTCACAATCCCTTCTCCTCCATTTACTTCTCGGGATCTTGGGCATACACCCTCATGTGCCAAGCATGAGTTTAAGCCACCAGGTCCGGGACTCAAACTGTGTTCGAATACATGGGAGTCCAGTGGCGTAGCCATTACACCATCCACTGGTCCCAGAGAGACTCACTTTCTTTTTTCTCTTTCCTACAGCATCATCACTCACCACACAATCATCCACAGTATTAACAGGTACCTTCTCCAACACTGTCTCTGTCGGAAATAGAAATTCATGTTTTTGAGGGTTAGGATTGACAAAGGAGAGAACTGGGGATTAGAAGTGTCAGATCAACTTTCAGTACACTTTCCATGTGTGCATGTGTGAGTATGGGTCCAGTTTCAGAAGGTTTTGTCCTCAGTATTCATCTCTAGACGTTGGAGACCTTGGGTCTCCAGTCTCTCATAGCCATTTGCGAAACGAAGAGAGAGAGGACTGGTAATTGGCACTTGTTTGGGGAGTTTTGATTCAGGGTGGAGGAGTGAGCACAGCAGGGTAATCATGGGGTCAAAGGCTCCTGCTGAGTCTGGACCTGCCCCAGCCTCCTAAAGAGGTTGGAAGTGCCAAAAATCAGCAGTGCGCCCTCATAGAACAGGGCACCCATGTCCCAGAAAGGAATATCCCTTAACATTTCCCTGTGTGGAATTAAACACAGAAGTGGGGGTTTGGCCTATGGGAAATGGTCCTGGGTACACCCAACCTTCACATTCTTGAAATTACCAAAAATGAATTGAGAAATATCTGTGTCCTCTCTAGGAACTGATGCCGGTTTGGCCCTGAGGCTGGTGAACGGACGTAACCAATGTCAAGGCCGGGTGGAAGTCCTGTACAGAGGCTCCTGGGGCACTGTGTGTGATGACAACTGGGATATCAATGATGCCAATGTGGTCTGCAGGCAGGTGGGCTGTGGTTGGGCCACATCTGCCCCAGGATATGCCCAGTTTGGTCAAGGCTCAGGTCCGATTGTCCTTGATGACGTGCACTGCTCAGGACGTGAGTCCTACCTGTGGCATTGCCCCCACAATGGCTGGCTCTCTCATAACTGTAACCACGGAGAAGATGCTGGTGTCATCTGCTCAGGTGGGCATTGACGACCCTTGGTCTCTAATCTTCAGGAAGGGGCTTTTGTTGGGCATTCCTTGCCTGGCTTCTAGAACTTCATCTATTTGCTTTTGACTTGGAGTATGGAAATGGTTGCTCTTCCTTAGACAGATGGTGCCTGTGCGACAGGTGTTGGATGCTCTAGTAGTGGGGTGTCTATGCAGGCTTAAGCTCCCTAATGAAGCTCTGGGCCATTTCACTTTGACCTACAGTTTTCTGTGGTGGTATTGTCTCGGCCCAAAGATATCAGTGTCATATCCTGCTTTTCCTTCCAACTCATGAGTTAGTTCACTCTGAGTTTATTGACAGCTGCTCTGTGTTATGCCTATGTCCAATTTTATTTTGTCTTGCTATTAGCTTTTTAGTTCCCATCCTTACCTGCCCTATGTGAATCTGGTGGCATTTTAATTTATCTATCCTTTCTGAGCACATATTGTGCCTGTGTTTTGTAAGTTTGTGAAACTTACAAAGGGAGTATAAACCTTTCCCAGGTAATTCTGGAATTGGTTAGTGATGACGACTGTGCTGCCCACATACATTAGATTGACATGCTTGATAGCCTTAGTTGGGAGAGAGCTGTTCTAGCCCCCTAGCTGGCATGTAGATACATGAGTCTTAGATACTGAGAACTGCTGAGGGTAAAAGGTTCTGCTCCAGGGTCATTCTCATCGAGGAAGTCAAGTAACGTCCAGAAGTGTCCTGAGTAAGGTGAGAAGAGCAATCTTCATATACTTTGGGATGGGAAGGAGTGGGGAATGAAATAATTTCTTATGAGAGTCACAGGAGCAGGCCCATAAGTGGTCTTTGTGGCTCTCATCTCCTCAGGAAATGACAGGTTACTGTTTGGACTTTGCCTGGCTGGTGACTATCCTTATTTCTGTAGTACACATGATCCCTTCTCTGTCACATGGGTGGTAGGAGATTCTGTCTCCATAGGCTTTTTCCATCTTTTAGAGAAAGAGCTTTTGAATGTCAGGTGGCAGAGGCCACGTGGTCCAGCAATGATGCCACCCCACTGACATCCCTTTTCTGAAATTGCTTGGACTCCCACCCCAGCTTGGCAGCACTGAACAATTGCCATATAGTATAAGTACCATTTTGTTTGGGATGTACCTTTGTGGTTATCATTGATTGTTATCATTGCCTGGTTCAGAGAACCTTTCTTCTTGGCCTTTTACTCTTGAATTCTAATTCAAGCCTTTCTCATCATTGCTATTTACAGGACCATGGGTTATCACATTCTCATCTCCACCACCAACAGGTAAGTAATCCTACAAACCCTCCCTGGTGCTTTTGTCCACCTCTAGATGTACTTTGGATGTAAAAATGATAGGGTGGGGACCAGCAGTTGGCATAATGGCTATGTCACTGGACTCCCACATAGTCGACTATGGTACGAGTCCCGGAACCAGTAGCATAAACTCAAGCCGGGTGTGTGTGCGTGCTCAAGATCCTGAAGAGAGAATGGAGGAGAAGGAATTATGGCATGGCCATCCACCCTGAGGGGTGATTTCTCATTTTCTGTCTCTTTGTCTCTGTCATTTTGGCAAGCATCTGCCCCCTATAGCAAAAACCTCCAAAAAAAATAAAAAAGGGTGAGGCTTTGAGTAGTCCATTCCTTCTGCATGCCCTGATGGTTTGGGCATCTGCATGGGGTTGTGGGAAATTGGAGTCTCTGTAAACCAAATGCTTGGATGATGTTAAAATGAAGTGGCTTGTTACTTGTCTCCAGTGAGATCCTCCTGCAGTTGCTCAGCTATAATCCTCCTCCACGTGTTTTTGAGTAGCCAGTGAGGTTTCAGGTTTCACCTGAATTTGAGAGGTTTTAAAACCTCAGACTCTTTCTCTACTCTTTTTGAGCCTAGGTTTCTGATAGTTACTTTGTGGGCTCTGAAAATGAATACCAAGGTAAGGACCAAAGAAATGGAAATGTATGATGAACTCAGCAAACTGTGGGGTTCAATACAAGTACTGGCAACATTAGTAATAGGGCATGTCACAAACCTCATAGACTGTAGGTTCTAATTCTGAAAACCATTTTGCAGTCAGGGAAAAAAATTGCAAATTACAAGTAAAGAGAGGCAAACACATCTGACCAGGCATTTAGATTCCATTTTAAAATGTGATGGGAGCAAAATCAAAAGAAGCCTGTAAGTGAAATTTTGCCCCCAGACAGCCAGCTTCTAATTTCACTAAAGGAGAAGGGAAGTGCCTCTAGCAGGGCTTATTGCATTTGGCTTTCATCAGAGGTGATTTCCCAGTGACTCGAGTAGGACCTCCTTAAGAAAGGTAAACATGGGACCAGCTGTAAGCATAATGTTGCTGAATTCCCGTGTAGTTGACCTCGGTTCAAGTCCCAGATGTGGTGGCTTAAACTCATGACGGGAGCGTGTGCGTGCATGCCCAGATCCCGAGAGGAGAAGGGAGGAGATGGGATTGTGCTGTGGCCAATCCCCTGGAGGGTGATTTCTCCCTTTCTTTCTCTCTGTCTTTCTGGCGAGTGCATGCGCCCTGTAGCAAAAACCTCTCCAAAAAAAGAAAAAAACAAAAGGTAGACATGCTGGTGGGATCCTGAAGATCAAGCTCTGTGACATCAAAGACAGATTTAGGGGGACCAGCAGTTAGCGTAATGGCTATGTCGCTGGACTCCCATGTAGTCGACTGCGGTTCGAGTCCTGGACCTGGTAGCTTAAAACTCACGCCGGGCACATGTGCGTGCGTGCCCAAGATCCCGAGAGGAGAATGGAGGAGAAGGGATTGTGGCGTGGCCATCCCCTCTGGGGGGTGATTTCTTGCTTTCTGTCTCTCTGTCTCTCTCTGTCTGTCTGGCGAGTGCACGCGCCCTATAGCAAAAAAAAAAAAAACCTCTCCAAAAAAAAAAAAAAAGACAGATTTAGGTCTCTCAGTGGGCCCTCTGACTGACCACTGTTTGCTGGCCACTCACAGATGGCCAAAACAGAGAGACCTGAGAAGTCTCATGTGGGTACCAGGCTATAGCAGGCATAAGGAACAAAATATAGGCTCTCTACTTAAGAAAATGTCAAATTATCTGAGACTGTGGAGAGAACTGCGTGATAATTTCACCTTTTAATTAAACAAAAATTTAATTTTCCAGGATCCTAGGAAATAATGAGTGCCTACTCAAGAGAGGCACACTTCCTCTTTTCTTTTTTTTCTTTTTTTTTTTTTCTTTTTTTTTTTTTTTTTTTTTGAGAGGTTTTTGCTATAGGGCACATATGCCCGACAGAAAGACAGAGAGACAGAAAGTGAGAAATCACTCCACCAGGGGGGATGGCCATGCCGCAATCCCTTTTCCTCCACTCTTCTCTCAGGATCTTGAGCACACACACATGCACCCAGTGTGAGTTTAATCTACCAGGTCCAAGACGCGAACAGCAGTCAACTACGTGGGAGTTCAATGACATAGTCAATTCGCCATCTGCTGGCTCCAGAGAGACTCACTTTGTTTTCTCTGTTTCCTGCAGCATCATCGCTCACCACACAATCATCCACAGAATTAACAGGTACCTTCCCTCACACAGTCTCTATCGGACATAGAAATCCATGTGCTCGAGGGTTAGGGTTGATACAGGAGAGAACTGGGGATTACAAGTGTCAGATCAACTTGCAGTACACTTTCCACGTGTGAGTGTGTAGATATGGGTCCAGTTTCTGGAGGTCATGTCCTCAGTATTCATCTCCAGACATTTGAGACCTTGGGTCTCCAGTCTCTCATAGCCATTTGCAAAACGAAGAGAGAGAGGTGGGGTAATTGGCCCTTTTCTGGGGGGTTTTGATTCAGGGTGGAGGAATGAACACAGCAGAGTAATCATGGGGTCAAAGGCTCCTGCTGAGCCTGGACCTGCCCCAGCCTCCTAAAGAGGTTGGAAGTGCCAAGAATGAGAAGTGCGCCCCTCATAGAACAAGGCACCCATGTCCCAGAAAGGAATATCCCTTAACATTTCCCTGTGTGGAATTTAACACAGAAGTGGGGGTTTGGCCTATGGGAAATGGTCCTGGGTGTACCCAACCTTTACATTCTTGAAATTACCAAAAATGAATTGAGAAATAACTGTGTCCTCTCTAGGAACTGATGCAGGTTTGGCCCTGAGGCTGGTGAACGGCGGTGACCGATGTCAAGGCCGGGTGGAGGTCCTGTACCGAGGCTCCTGGGGCACCGTGTGTGATGACAGCTGGGACACCAATGATGCCAATGTGGTCTGCAGGCAGCTGGGCTGTGGCTGGGCTACCTCTGCCCCAGGTTATGCTCGGTTCGGTCAGGGCTCAGGTCCGATCGTCCTTGATGACGTGCGCTGCTCAGGACACGAGTCCTACCTGTGGAACTGCCCCCACAACGGCTGGCTCTCTCATAACTGTAACCACGGGGAAGATGCTGGTGTCATCTGCTCAGGTGGGTTTCCAAGATCATTTGGCTTCATTAAGGGGAAAGCTTATACTCAGAGAAAACATCTTTCTCAAGCCAGGGCTCACAACCAGCATCTGCTAGTTATCCAGTGGTTCTGAAATTTGCATGGGGTAACTGGCCCTGAGTTACAAAGTCAGGTTTCCTAGTGGAAGATACTGCATACCCAGTATATGCATCTGTGCTGTGAGCCGTGTCCCAACATTGGCTTGCAGGGAACAGGTGGACCAGTATTCAGATTCAGGGTCCAGTATGCTGAGCACAGAAATGAGCCTTTCCTTCTGCTACCGGAATATTCCTTCAACCCCCACCCCTAGATTTATCTGAGGATACCTGTCAGGGATTGCACCATTAGGAATGTGACTGGTAAGTCATATCCTCTCCTTGAAGACTATATTACTTGATATTCACAGCCGCTGATACATAGGAAAGGATTCAAATGTCAGTTCATTTATGATTACTGAAGGGATAGAAGAAAGGTAGAGAGGTGAGATGAGGACGTAAAGATGGTAGGTAGGGAATAATGGTGTGCAGATGAGCCAGGTATGCAGGGAACACTGGAGTTTAATCTCAAAACTGATCTCTAAAAATCCATGTAGAACCTCAGATCCAGTACAACTCTGCAATCCGAGGACATAGCATCAGGGTCTTCCTCAACTCTTTGTGTAGGGTCGCTGTTCGAGCTTCCCTGGTGTGAATACAAAGCCCACTGTGCCTGTCTCGGGTGGGGCAGTGGCTTTTATCCTTCTGGAAAGGAGGCCTCAGAGATGCAGGAATGGCAGTGGGCTGTCAGGGGTAGCACCCTGGAAGACTGAGGGACTTATAGTGAGCTCTGGCAGCATCCACTCAGTGAACATAGGAAGAGTATCAGCTGAATCACTTCAGCCTTTGATTGCAGTGGGGCATCTGTGTGTTTTGTGTCTAACCTGACTTCTCTTTCTCACAGCTGCCCAGCCCCAGACTACATTCAGACCAGGTGAGTCCTCAGCATTCTTATTGAAGATGTCCCTTTTCTTTCCATCTACTCAACTATTTACCCCAATTCTGTAAAGCCTTGTGTCTGTTTGTAGATGTTAGGCAGAAATTTATTACACCACTCTGAAACTGAGACCCCCAGCAAAGGTGCTTCTTTTTTTTTTGGAGAGATTTTTGCTATAGGGCGCATGCGCTCACCAGACAGACAGAGAGAAACATAGAGACAGAAATCGAGAAATCACCCCCCAGGGGGGATGGTCACGCTGCAATCCCTTCTCCTCCATTCTCCTCTCGGGATCTTGGGCACGCACGCACACGCACCCGGCGTGAGTTTTAAGTCACTGGGTCCGGGACGCGAACCACAGTCGACTACGTGGGAGTCCGGCGACATAGCCATTACGCTAACTGCTGGTTCCCAAGGTGCTTCTTGAATAGACAGTAGGATTCAGAAAGCACTTGTCTTCTCATCAATCCATCATAGTTTTCATTCAATAACTTGGAAGCCTTTGAATTGGTAAGTCTTGCAGGTTCAGTAAAATGGGCACATATTTAATGAACTTTGGCCCTTTTATGTTCGGGGGAGACATGTCTTTTCTGAGAACTGCCATTGGTACCCTGTGACTTTCTGTTGAAGGCAATGTCAGTGCTGGCCAGATACCTCCATCCCTCACTCACTGAAATGCCTGCAGATTCTGCAAGGCCTGAGTGTGTCTCAAACAAACAGGGTAGTATGCAGGGTCAAGTGAGTAATATTTATTCTGATTCTCCCCTGGCAGACTCCTTGCCCTCCTAACATTTTTGTCCCAAGTGTGGAAGAAATGGGCAAAGGTTTTCTAACAGAAAAGAGACCATCCCAGACCTAGAGATGGAGGGGCTAGTCTTAGCTCCTGCAGGGCCTTTGTGCCATGGGTAAGCTTGCTGAGCAGGAGACTCATGCAGACACCGAGGCAGCGTGTGCTAAGTAAGATCCAGCAGTGGGATCATTGTCATGATACCTGCCTGATCCACAGAACCGTTTATTCATGGCCCCTTTTCCTTGACGTCTCATTGAACCTTTTTCTTTGTTGCCATTTATAGACACGTGGCCTACCCTGTCCTCACCTACTGCCACAACAGGTAAATAATCCCATCAACTATCCCTGGAGCTTATTCTCTACATCTGGACAAACCTTTGATTTTAAATTGATAGCATGAGGTTCAGAGTGAGCCCTTTCCCTATCCATGGCATCATGTACTGGGGTGAGAGAGGGGGAGTTGAGTTGTCTGAGGGCCAAGCCCTTGACCCAATGTTGGTTTGGAGGGTGCTATTGTTCTGTCTCTAGTGGGATTTTGGTCCAGGTCCTCTGGACTATCCCAGGATTGGCCTCACCTGGTTCTCAGGGTATGTGGTGCAGCATCAGGAAGAGTGTGTGAGAGCCTGTGCCTTCAGCTCTGTGGCCAAGGTCCTGATATCCCTGGCATCTTTCCAGAACCCATCCAGTACCATGTAGGTGGCAGTGAGCTCTGAATCATGGGGACACAGTCTGGACCTTCTGTCTCTCTCTAACTGTGGAGCTCCAACTATGTGTTCCCAGAGTGGAGAATGAGGTGAACATTCCTCTCACCTCCATTGGTGCTTCTCCATAACTCAAACATCCTTAGTAAAAAAAAAGATGTCATCACTGTTCCTGTCATTCTTGTAAAGATTAAACTCTTGTTCTATTTAAATGTACTTCCTGTCCAGTCGACTTTTAACCTTAGTTGTTGGAAATACCCTAAGTGCTAGACTTCAAGATAAAGACAAATGAAGGGTTCTGATGTTCACTGTGGGATCCAATCTGGGTTTGGGCCCAAGACATAGTGAATTTTCATGCCTTTTGTTGTATCTGGAGGTGGGAGAGTAGCCATATATCATCTGGGTATGATATGTGACAACCATCTGGGACAGATTCAGTCCAATGCATAGCAGTGAGCAGAGGTGAGGCCATCCTGTAGTAAAAGGTTTTTCCTCAGCCTGGGTTTGGCATGAGCATGCTAACGAGATTGGAAGAGGTGATTAAGGTTTTCCCCTTACAGAACAGGGTACCCACGGTCTAGGAAGGTAATGAGATCTGCTTCTATTTCTCAATGTGTACTTTAACACCCATGAGGAAATTTGACCACTAGGAAGTGTTCTTGGCTGCACACACCCTATACAAGCTTGGCTGTAACACAAAATGAAATAAAAAATAATTGTGTCTCTGGCAGGAAATGATTCTAGTTTGGCCCTGAGGCTAATTAATGAAGGTGACCGGTGTCAGGGTCGAGTGGAGGTCCTGTACCGAGGCTCCTGGGGCATCATGTGTGATGACAGCTGGGATACCAATGATACCAATGTGCTCTGCAGAGAGCTGGGCTGTGGCTGGGCTACGTCTGCCCCAGGAAATGCCTGATTTGGACAAGGCTCAGGTCAAATTGTCCTTGATGATGTGCACTGCTCAGGACATGAGCCCTACCTGTGAAACTGCCCCACAATGGCTGGCTCTCTCATAACTGTGGCCATGGGGAAGATGCCGGTGTCATCTGCTCAGACATTGGGGCTTTCTTCTTCACGTGTAGTCTGTTTGGAAAGTTGTTCTTCCTATAGTCTAATTCCCTCACTAAAAGTATTTTTCCTTTTTCTCTTTTCAGTTTATTTAAGCTGTTCCTTGTTGTGGTAGTTTTTTAGGACAATGAGTCAATGTGAACATAATGAACAACCTTTATTCACTTGAGGCATATAAGCCAGAGATGGAAGAGAAGATCACTGGCTTTCCTGTGGGTCATGTCTCTCCCATGATTGGTACTGGGTGGCATGAGGTGGATACAGTGCCCTTGGGGGTTTCGGGATAGTTTCATGTCACTGGCAGGAGCAGCAAACAAAAGGCTCTTGTTGTAAAGGGGGTCTTCAGCCAAAGAGGTTTTCATTAAGGGAGGAGTCTCCGAATGAGCACATGGGCTAGGAAGGCAGATCTGGGCATCCATTTGACTTGCCCATGTTCAGGAGCCATGAGTCCTTGACTGCACCTCCCTCCAAACAGCTGTGATGTACGAGTGAGCCACATCTGGTGTTTAAATGACTAGCTTCATTGGATCCGCCTGGCAAAATCTTATTATTGCTGTGGTCAGGCCTGGAAGATCATATACAGGATTTGGGCCAAGGGCTAGACTTCTCCATATTGCTGACTCAGTGCTCTACTGAAAACCACAAAGAAGAGGATTAGTGTGTGACAACTCGGTTGGCACATTCAGAGACCATGTCAGTCACTTTGACATTGGAAATAATGGACAGGATCTGTCTGGGCACATAACAAAGATTGTCTTTCTGAGGTTGTGGATGGTTGTGGATTCAGATAGATGGCTGGATGTTCATCTTGCTCAGTTTCTTTCACCTTTTTCCAGTTTTACCATCTTCTATGTAATGTATCTGATCACCTTCTCTTTCTCACAGCTGTCCAGAGCACAACCTCACGGAGGCCAGGTGAGTCCCACTGCCTCTTAACTCATGAGTGTCTCCTCCCTCCATGTTTACCTCAACAATCCTTAACTAGTAGCTACAGGACAGGAGTGTGGAGGTTTTCTGCTGTTCCAGAACTTTCCCCAAGTCTTTAGAATTTATAGATGGTTCCAACTGAGCCGACAACACATTCGTTCTCTCGTCTGTTTCAGTGGGATAAGACTATTCCTGCCCCTGCCTTGGATTGCTCACTGAGTGCTTTTGATGGCAGAAGGAGGCTCAATCTGGGCTGCTGCTTCTGGAAAACTTGTCTGGGCCAAGAGTCACATGGGTGAAGTTTAGTGCAGAGAGCAGAGCTTTCTCATTTCATAGACCCCACACAAAAAGTAATTTTTTTTACCAATTACAATCTGTCAGGAGAGAATTGAGAGTGCCTTTTACTGTTGTATCACCTCATTGCCGTTGCTGTGGTCATTTAAAGTCTTAAGTTTGGTCTTTGCCAGCTCTCTAGAAAACATATCTTTCTTTCCTAGCCACAGAGCTGCTCTGACTTCTGTTACTCTTCCCAGTTATATGTCACAAGATCCAACCTTGATTCCTTACCTCCCTCCTTTCTAATCCTGTCTTGTTTATTTTTTCTGCAGATTGGTGGAATACAACTCCTCCCTATGGTAAGCATCTTTAGATTCTGCCAAGGTTATCTTTTCCACACTTTTGTCAACAGGCCTGGGGAAATTCTTGGGTTGTGCATGAAGCTTCTGTTTGCTCAATGCCACATCCAATGTGGAGGGATTCCTTAACTTTGTACTGTAGTTGTGAATTTTACTTTAAAGAGTAGTGTATGTTGGGACACTTGTATGCAAATGACAGCAACCCAGTTCAAAGTCTCCTGAGCAGTAGAATTCACTGTCTCACATATCTAGAATGTTCAGTGATTGGTGAGGAGCTTCAGTTATGGCTGGATCCTGAAGTTCTAAGTCTGCTCCCCTACACTTTTCCTACTTCCAGTGTTTTATGTGTGTGGTCTTTACTGTCAACTTACTTTGTGTACAAGGGGAGAAAGACAGCAGCTGTCAGCTCCAAGTCCACATCCTACAAAAAAAAGGGGGGGCTTCCTGTCAAGATATCTCATGCTGCCAAGCCCTGGGAAGACTCAGATAAGCCTGCTTGGCAACTGGTGCTTCTCAGAAGGTGGGACTTTTGCCATCTACAATACCAGGACACTCCTTTTTAGGGGACCAACTTGATGACTAGTTAAGACTAGTAACCAGGTAGGCTACTAGTTAAATCCAACTTGACCATTAGTTAAGACTGATAACAAAGAAAGTTACTAGTTAAGAACAACTTGATGACTAGTTAAGACTGGTAAGGTGGCACCTACTTAGGATAAATGTGGGGAACTAGTTAAGGCTAGGAATCAGGTAGGCTACTATTTAATACCAACTTGGTGACTAGTTAGGATACTAGTTAAATCCAACTTGACTACTAGTTAACACTGGTAACCAGATAGGCTACTAGTTAACACCAACTTGATAACTAAAGCTAGTAACCAGACAGGCTACTAGTTATATTCAGCATGGCAACTAGTTAAGGCTAGTAACCAGCCTGATTACTAGTTAAGACCAGCATGATGACTAGTAAACTGGTAACCAAGGTGGCACTTATTTTAGGACAAACATATAGAATTAGTTAAACCTAGAAACCAGGTAGGCGTCTACTTAATACCAACTTGATGATTAGGACTGTTAACCAGAGTGGCAGCTATTTAGACCAAACTCAGAGAACTAGTTAAGGTTAGTAACCTGCTAAGCAGCTAGTTAAATTCCATTTGATGACTAGTTAATAAAGGTAACCAGACAGGCTACTAGTTAAGACCAATGTGACTAGTTAGGGCTAACAACCAGATAGGCTACTAGTTAAGTACAGCATGACAACTAGTTAAGACTGATAACCTGATAAGTTACTACTTAAGTTCAACTCAATGACTAGTTAAGACAGTTAATGAAGGTGGCACCTATTTAGGATAAATGTAGGAAACTAGTTAAGCTACAAATCAGGTAGGCTATTGAATATCAACTTGGTGACTAGCTAGGACTGGTAACTAGGTAGGCCACTAGTTAAAACCAACTTGACAACTAGTTAATATTAGTAACCTGGTGGACTACTAGTTAACTACAACTTGAGGACTAGTTAAGAAAGGTAACCAGACAGATTATCAGTTAAGATCAAGATGATGACTAATTAAGACTGATAATCAGGTATGTTATTAGCTAAGACCAAATTGATAACTAGTTAAGACTGGTAACCAAGTTGGCGACTACTTAGAAATGTGGGGAACTAGTTAGGCTCAAAATCAGGTCTGCTATTTAATACCAACTTGGAGTTACCAGAAAGAACGTGATTAAGAGGAAACTTCAAGGATTCTGGATAAATTGAATTAATAGGATTCTATAGCATGATAGGTTTAATTTAACAGTTGAAGCATTAATATAGTAACTACTTAGTACTGTTTAAATTAATTCACAGCAGGAAAATGTTAGATTTCTTATAAAAATATTTAAATTGTAATAATTACTATATTTTATATATTCAATCACTGTATATCATTTAGCTTGTACAGAGAATTTACCGAAAATGAAATACACCTCAGTAGTTGAATATATTATAAACACATATATCTTTTTTTTTTTTTTTTTTTTGAGAGGTTTTTTGCTATAGGGCGTGTGCGCTTGCCAGAAAGACAGAGAGGGACAAAGAGACAAAGAGACAGAAAGTGAGAAATCACCCTCCAGGGGGGATGGCCACGCCACAATCCCTTCTCCTCCATTCTCCTCTTGGAATCTCGGGCATGCACACACATACACCTGGCATGAATTTAAGCCACCAGGTCTGGGACTTGAACCGTGGTTGACTAGATGGGAGTCCAGTGACATAGCCATTATGCTAACTGCTGGTCCCAATCAAGTATATCTTTACAGTGTACAACAATGCTTTTCTCAGCATGAATACTATGCATGTCAGTCAAGACAAAAACATTACTGTATACATTATCATCAACAAACAGCTTTTCATTTTTTTGTCAATTAAACATATTTTTTTCTTCTTGTGTTCCCCTCCCTCTCTCCTCCTATTACCCATCCTTCTATTACCCCTATCCTTACTATCTCTAGTATCTACAGTTGTCCTCTCTGCTATTATACCTCCCATACTTTCAGTTTCTGTATAGAGCACAGATAATAAGTATATATTGAGTGGCGACATACAAAGTCTGCCTTTCATAGCTTGGCTTGCTTTGCTTAGCATTAAGTCTTCCATATACGTCCACTTTGTATCAAATGTTGGGGTCTCATTGTTTTTTATGGCTAAGTAGTCTTCTGTAGAGTACACATGTCACATATTTTCAATCTAATCATGTATTTTTGGACATTCAGATTGATTCCATGTCCTGGCGATTATAAATAATGCTGCAATAAACCTAGATGTGCAAGTGTTTTTCTATCCTTTGGGTAAATACCTAAAAGTGGAATTACTGGGTTGTATGGTAGTTCTATTTGTAGGTTTTTGAGGAATCTCCATGTCATTCTCCAAAGTGATTGTACTAATTTGCATTCCCACCAACAGTGTAGGAGAGTTCCCTTATCACCACAGCCTCACCAGCTATTATCACTATTTATTTCTTTTTAATTTTAGCCATTCTGACTGGGGTTAAGTGGTATCTCGTTGTGGTTTTGATTTGCATTTCTCTCATGACAAGAGATGTCAAGCATATTTTCATATGCTTTTGGGTCATTCGTATGTTTTCTTTGGAGAATTGTCTGTTCAGTTCATTTTCCCATCTTTTAATTGAATTGATTATATGTATTTTTTGTGGATAAACTGCTTGAGTTCCCTGTATATTCTGGTTGTGAGTCCTTTATCTGAGGTATAATTTGCAAATATATTCTCCCATTCTGAGTGTTGTCTTCTCACTCTACGTACTGTTTCTTTTGCTTTGCAGAAGCTTCTCAGCCTAAAATTGTACCATTGTCTATTTTTGGGACTATTACCTGTGTTTTGGAGTTCTTCTTTAATAAGTCTTTGCTGATTCCAAGGTTTCCAATAGTCTTCCCAAACCTCAAAAATAGTTTTCCACCAGTATTTTTGTAGTTTGAAGTTTTATGTTTAGATCCTCAATCCATTTTAAGTTAATTTTTGCTAGCAGTGAGAGATAAGGATACAGTTTCATTCTTCTGCAGGCAGATATTCAGTTCTCCCTGCACCATTCTGAAGAGATTTTCTTTTCCCACTGGGTTTTCTTGTGCCCTTTGTCAAGGATTAATTGGCTGTATGTTTTTGGGTTTATTTGGAGGCTCTCAATTCTTAATCATGAAGGGATGTTGTATTTTATTGAATGTCTTTTCTGCATCAGTTGATATGATCACATGGTTTTTATCTTTCTTTTTGTTAATGTGATATATTACATTTATTGTTTTTTATATGTTGAACCATCTTTGCATCCCTAGAATTAAGCCTATCTGGTCATGGTGTATAATCTTTCTAATACGTTGTTGAATACAATTTGCTATTATCTTGTTGAGAAATTTTGCATCCCTATGGACCTGAAGTTTTCTTTTTTGGTTGTGTCCTTGTCTAGTTTTGGAATTAAGATGATAGAGGCTTCATAGAATGAATTCGTCAGGGTTCCTTCCTTTTGAAGTTTTAGAAATAGTTTAAGGAGTATTGGAGTTAATTTTTCTTTAAAAGTTTTGTAAGATTCAGAAGTAAAGCCATGGGGACCTGGGCTCTTCCTTGTTAGGAGACTATTATTGATTCAATCTCATTGCTTGTTATGGATCTGTTTAGACTTTCTGTTTCTTGCTAGTTTGATCTTGATAAGTTATACATGTTCAGAAATTTGTCTACCTCATTTAGGTTTTCTTGCTTGATGGCAAATAGTCACTCATAGTATTCTTTGATGATATTTTGTATTTCTGTTATATTTGTTGTAATTATGGCTGTTTCCTTGTTTATATGGTTTATCTGGTTCCTTTTTCTGTTCTTAATTAATCTAGCTAATGATGTGTCAATTTTATCTTCTCAAAGAACCAGCTTTTGGTTTTGTTTATTTTCTGTATAGTTCTTTTATTCTTGATTTCTTTTAATTCTCCTCAAATCTTTATTATTTCTTTCCTTCTGGAATTTTTTATTGCTGTTGTTGTTTCAATTCCCTGAGATGTATTGTTAGGTTGCTCAGTTGCCACTGTTCTGCTTTTTTATTGTGGGCACTAATTGCTATGAACTTCCCTCTTATGACTGCTTTTGCTGTGTCCCACAGGTTATAAACACTTGTTTGTTCATTATTGTTGGTTTCTATGACCCTTTTGATTTCAGTCTTAATTTCTTCTGTAGTTGTAAAGTTATTCGGGAGTAGGTTGTTTACTTTCCATGTGTTTGTGAATTTTCAAGGGCTTTTTCTGTAGTTGATTTCAAGTTTGATTCCATCATGATCAGAAAAGATGTTGGATATAGTTTCTATAATTTTTAGTTTGTAAAGGCTTGTTTTGTGCCCTATCATGTGGTCAATCTTCAGAATGTACCATGTGGCGGTGAGAAAAATGTATATTTTGTGGTGGTTGGGTGAAATACTCTGTAGATGTCTGTCAAAGCCATATAATGTATGATATCATTTAGGTCTTGTATATTTTTGTTTATCTTTTTGTCTAGATGATCTGTCCAGAGGAGACAGTGAGGTATTGAGATCCCCTACAATTATTGTGTTGCAATCTATCTGTCCCTTGAAACTAACAGTTTCTCTTTGATACATTTAGGTGCTCCAGTGTTGGGTGCGTAGATATTTACAAGTGTTATGTCTTCTTTGTGAACAAAGAAGTACTTTTAGTACTATACAATGTCCTTCTTTGTCTCTTCTTACATCTTTCATCTTATGTCTATTTTGTCTGATATCAATATCCCAACTCCAGTCTTATTTTGGTTTCCATTTGCATGGAATATCTTTTTCCAACTCTTCACTTTCAGTCTTACGTGTGCCTTTATCAGTGAAGTGCGTTTCTTTTTATCTTCTTATTTTTTTGGAGAGGTTTTTGCTATAGGGCATGTGTGCTCACCAGAAAGAAAGAGAGAGAGAGACAGAAAGCAAGAAATCACCCCCCCCCCCCCAGGGGGGATGGCCACGTCGCAATCTTTTCTCCTCCATCTCCTCCATTCTCCTCTCGGGGTCTTGGGCATGCACACATGCACACCCGATGTGAATTGAAGCCACTGGATCTGGAACTTGAACCATGGTCGACTACATGGGAGTCCAGCGACATAGCCATTACGCCAACTGCTGGCCCCCCGAGGTGTGTTTCTTATAACAGCATATAGATGGCTTCTGTTTTTGTATCCACTTAGCCAGCCTATGTATTTTAATAAGGGAATTTAATCCAGTAACATTCAATGTTATTATTGATATTTGTGGACTTATCCCTGTCATTTTGTTAGCCACTTTCTCAGTTGTTTTCTTTCTCTCATTTCTGTTTGTGTTTCTTTAGTTATCCTGATATAATACTCCCCTAAGTACTTCCTGCAAAACTGGTTTAGTATTGGTGAATTCTTTCAGTTTTTGTCTATCTGAGAATACTTTTGTTTTTCCCTTTTGAAGAATAATCTTGCTGGATATAGTATTATTGGTCAAAATGGTTTTACTTTTAATGTTTTGAATACATCTTCCCATTCTTTCCTTGCCTGTATTGTTTCAGTTGAGAGGTCTGATGTAAGCCTAATGGAATAAACTTTATAAGTAATTTGACATTTCTCCCTTGCCATTTTTAGAATATTGTCTTTGTCTTTAATTTTTACCAATCTGACTATGATGTGCCATGGGGGAGGACTTTTGTGTTGATTTTATTTGGGGTTCTTTTTATTTCTTGCATCTGAATTTTTCCATATTTCTCTATATTTGGAAAATTTTCAGATAGTATTTTATACAGAAGTTTTCCATGGCTTTAGCAGATTCTTCACCTTCTGGAGTACCCATTATATAGATATTTGGGCATTTCATGGTGTCTAGAATTCCCTGTATGTTGTCCTTTTATTTTGTTTTTATTCTTTTTGGTGATTTGGTCTGTGTTGGAGACTTTGTCTTCAAGGTCAGAAATTCTTTCTTCTGCATGGTCCAATCTGATATTAATGCTTTCTAGGGAGATTTTAATTTCTTGTTTTAAAAGAGATTTTTGCTATAAGGTACATATTTTCACTGGATAGACAGACATGGAGAGACAGAAAGTGAGAAATCACTTTCCAGGGGGGATAGCCATGCCACAATCCCTTTTTGTCTAGACTTGTCTTGGGATTTGGGGCATGCATACACATACACCCATTGTGAGTTTTAAGCCATCAAGTCCAGGTTCTGAACCGTGGTCAGCCATGTAAGAGTCCAGTTACATAACTATTACATCTGCTGGTCCCACTTTCTTTTGGTCTCTAGTGTATGTAGGTTTTTCAGGTTGTGCCCACAACACATCAGTTCTTTTTTTTTTTTTTTTCTTTTTTTTTTTTTGCTATAGGGTGCATGTGCTCGCCAGAAAGAGAGAGACAGAAAGCGAGAAATAACCCCCCGGGGGGATGGTCATGCCACAATCCCTTCTCCTCCATTCTCCTCTCGGGATCTTGGACACGCACGCACACATGCCTGGCATGAGTTTAAGCTGACAGGTCTGGGACTCAAACCATGGTCGACTACATGGGAGTCCAGCGACATAGCCATTATGCTAACTGCTGGTCCCAACACATTGATTCTTTATCTTTTCTGGTGGAAGAAGAGCATTCCAGCTCCTTCCCTGGGTTGCTTAATAGCAATCACCAAAGAGGCAGCCCAGTTTGTAAGGAAACCTGTTGTGGACAAGTCACATGGGTGGAGTTTAAGGAAAGAGCAGAAATTTCTCATGTCATGGACTCTAGGGAAAGACCAAATAACCCTTTAACCAAAATGATCCATTGGGACAGAATTGTAAGTGCCTTTTGCTTTCGCACCCCTCATTGCTGTTGCTGTGGACTTTCGAGGTCTTAATTTGGTTATTTCAAGCTCTCTAGAGATCTCTCTCTCTCAACCACAAAGCTTTTCTGACTCCTTGGTCTCTGATTCCAGTTATTGGACACTATGCCCTGCCTTTATTCCACACTTCTGCCTTTTCTTTCTTTTTTTTCTTAATTTATTTGATTTTAATTTCTTTTATACATTTAATCACATACATCACTTAGCTTGTAACAAGAATGTTCCAACATGAATATATTTCTCACCAGTCCAGTTGGGGATACTATACATGTTATCATAACCAGATAACAACCCATTTCTGTGGCCCATAAATGTCTTACCTATTTTTCTCCTTAATGTCTTTCTTCAGACTCTACTTCTTCCACTCTCTTCCCACACTGTATCTGGGATCTATAACCATTTCCTATGTTTCTATATCCTCTACTCTTTCAGTTTCAGCCATAGAATGCAGACAGTTGGTATACATTAAGTGGAGACATACAGTGTCTCTCCTTCATAACGTGGCTTGCTTCACTCACCAGTAAATCTTCTATATTCATCCACTTTCTATCAAATGCCAGAGTCTTGTTGTTTTTTATGGCTGAACAGTATACCAAACAATATGCATTCCACACTTTTTCCAATTCACCCTTCTGTTTGAGAACATTTGGATTGGTTTCATGTCTTAGCAATTGTGAATAATGACACAATAAACATAGATGTGCAAGCACGTTTCTAAGCGTTCTTCTGTCTTTTGGGTAGATACCAAAAGAGTGGGATTGGGAGTGGGATTGCTGTTAGTTCTATCTGTAGATCTTTGAGGAATCTCCATATTGTTCTTCACAGTGACTGGACCAATTTACATGCCCATCAGCAGTGTAGAAGAGGTCCCCTTTCCCCACATTCCCACTGGCATTTATCATTTTTTTTTTTAAATCTAAGTCATTCTGACTGGAGTTAGGTGGTATCTCATTGTGGTTTTGATCTGCAGCTCCCTTATGATGAGGAATATTGAGCATTTTTTTGAGCAGTTTTTGCTATAGGGCATGTGTGCTCGCCAGAGGGACAGAGAGACAGAAAGCAAGAAATCACCCCCCAGGGGGGATGGCCATGCTGCAATCCCTTCTCCTCCATTCTCCTCTCGGGATCTTGGGCATGCACACACATGCCCGGCATGAGTTTAAGCCACTGGGTCCAGGACTCAAACCGTGGTCGGCTACATGGGAGTCCAGCGACATAGCCATTACGCTAACTGCTGGTCCTAGCATTTTTTTTTTTTTTTTTGGAGAGGTTTTTTGCTATAGGGCGTGTGCGCTCGCCAGACAGACAGAGAGAGACATAGAGACAGAAAGCGAGAAATCACCCCCCAGGGGGGATGGTCACGCCGCAATCCCTTCTCCTCCATTCTCCTCTCGGGATCTTGGGCACGCACGCACACGTGCCCGGCGTGAGTTGTAAGCCACCGGGTCCGAGACGCGAACCGCGGTCGACTACGTGGGAGTCCAGCGACATAGCCATTGCGCTAACTGCTGGTTCCCAGTCCTAGCATTTTTTCATATGCCTGTTTGCTGTTTGTATATCTTCTTTAGAGAGGTATTTATTCAGCTCATTTTCCCATCTTTTAATTGGGTTGATCATTGTTTTTTGGGGGTAAACCACTTGAATTCCCTGTGTATTCTGGTTATCAGTTGCTTATCTGAAGCATAGTTTATAAAAATATTCTCCCATTCCAAGGGCTATTGATTCTCTAATTACTGTGTCTTTTGCCATGCAGCAATTTCTTAATCTGTTGTAATCCCTCTTGTCTATTTTTGGAATTACTGTGCTTTGGGGATCGAGGTAGGCAAAGACTTCTTGAATAAGACTGCCCTCCTTTCTTATTCTGCCTTGTTTTCCTTTCCAGATTGGTGGCATACAACAACTCCTTCCTATGGTAAGTATTTTTAGATTTGGACAATGATTCAACACTCTAGTCAATAGGCCTGGGCAAAAATTCTGGGTTGTGTGCGAAGCCTCTGTTTGCTTTAAACATCATCCATAGCGGAGAACTTCCTTCACTCTGTAGCTGTGCATTTTACTTTAAATGGGATCTATAAAAGGGTTAGAACATTTATTTGTAAGTGACAGGGACCCAACTCAAGGTCTACAGAAATGTGAAAGAATTCCTTGCTAATGTTATCTAGAATATTTGGTGGTTAATCTGGAGCTTCAGCCATAGCTGGATCTCAATGTTCCAAGTCTGTTCCCCTACACTTTTCCTACTTTCAGTGTCTTATGTGTGTGGTCTTCACTATCAATTTACATGTACATGGAGAGAAAGACAGCAGCTGTCAGCTCCAAGTCTACATACCACCTAAAGGAAGAGGCTATCCGTCCAGATATTTCAGGCGGCCAAGTCCTGGAAGAACTCAGATGAGCCTGCTTGGCAATTAGTGCTTCCTCTCAGACTATTTCTGGGTGCTCTGATGGCCTAGCCAGGGTTACATGCCTGACTTCAGATCCCCATGGGAGACAGGAGGATGTGCACTCTAGTCTCTGCTTGAAAACTATAAGATGTAGTTATTGATAATGTTTTAAATAGGAAGGATGGTTTGTGTTACAATAATAAAAAAAAAATTAGGTCAGGATGTTTGAGATGCAGAAAGCATTCCCCAATTAAAGTTTCACAACTCTGATGCTTCTGATTGTTGGTTGTCATCCACTAATTTCCTCCTCTCCCTGCAGATGGAACCTCTTCTCTCCCTGGCTATCTGTCCATTTCTGACATTTGCTGTGGAGCTATCCTCTGGGGCTCTAGAGTAGGGTCTGACTTGTCAGTAGAGGGTCCTTGGAGTTTCCTAGAGGGCCTTGACATGCCCTGTAAGCCTGGTTATCTGTCTTCTTCAGACAGTAGGTTGGAATTTATCCTTGTCATTGTGACTGCCCTGTAATTAGACCAGGATCCTAGACTCAGAGAGTCAGGATTATAGGAAATGACCAGGTACCTATGACTCCTGTGCCCTTAGGCTCTGGACTTACCGCATTCTTCTGTGAGAGCATTGCTCATGCTGGACTCTTCAGGTCTCTGCCTGACACTTTCCTGAAGTGTTTTCCTGCATCAGAGAATAGATTTCCAGAGAAAAAATCAGGATGGACTGATAGGATTAGCCCATGCAGGGGCCTGCTTTTTTCTTTTAAATACTCAATAGTAACTTTTACTTCTAATGAGCTAAAATGAGTTATGTTATGTGGAGTTTCCATTAATGTTATTTCTTTTTTAGATCTTGTCATGGTAAAATATGCACATAATGTACCATTTGCTATTTTACCTCTTTTCAATTCAATGGCATTAAGAACATTCACAGTATTATGCAGCCATCACCATTGTCTAGTTCCAGAAATTGTCATTGCCCAAACTGCATCCTCATCCGCATTAAGTAGTCACACCCACCCAATTCTCGTTTTCTCTTAGTCCCAAGGCAAACCTTAATCTGCTTTCTGTCTCTGTGGATTTTCCTCTTCTGGACATTTCCTATAAACAGAAAATAGCTTTTTTGTCTGCCTTAGAATATTTTCAAGGCTCATCCATTTTGTCATACATCTGAACTACATTCTTTTTTGTTGCTGAGTTATACTATATTATATACACATACAACATTTTGTTTGTGTGTTTATTGTTGATGAACATTTGGATCCTTTCTACCTTTTGACAGTGTGAAAGATGCTGCCATGAGAATTGTTTATTGTACAACTATGTATTTGAACACCTGTTTCGTGTTCTTTGGGGGAATTTATGCAGTAGTTGAACTTTGGGGTCACATGATAATTTTATGTTAAACTTATTGTGGAAACCAAGAATATTCTAGTGGGTGTGAGGTGGTATCTTATGGCAATTTTGATTCGCAGTTCCTACCTGCCTAATAATGTAATCATTTTTTCCCCAGGCTGTGGGCTACGTGTGTATTTTTTTTTTGGAGAATAGGGGAGTCACTTAGAAGATGAGAAGACTGAAGGCCAGGGGAAGCAGACCACAATCAGTGACTTAGCCCAGCTTGCAGGCTAATGAGGCAGGATCAGTGTAGACTGAAGGACCATGGTACCTGCTGCAGTGGTGTATTTGGCATATGACTAGCCTCCATGGAGGCCTGCTTTGTTTTCCTCTTCTTTCCTGTCACTCTCAGGCTATAGATACCTCTATGTATGCCAGCTAAGTGTCAGTTACAGTTACTCCTACCCACAGTCCCTTCCTGATCTGATGGACCCTTAATTAGATGTGTCAGCTTAAGATGAAATCTCCAAATACCTAGTAGTGCTGCTAGATGGCAGTGGTGGTAGGACTGAGAAAATGCCTCTGGTGGCACCTGCATCAGGTGCTCAGTTTCAACCCACATGATCCAGGCAGGCAGCTCCCTTCCTTCATTTCTCTGCATGCCAAGGCCTGGTTAGCAATTGAATTGTTGGGTTTTGGAGTACTCAAAGAACATGCATAACTCAGCCCATACCTAAAGGTGCTATGAATAAACTCCTTGTTATCATTGAGGACAACATGACAATAGGGTTTCAGTAAATGCCCACATTGCTGGAGAATATTAACCTGAGACTCAGAAGTCTTGGCCTGCTAGAAACATTTATGAATTCACTTTGATCTCAGAACCTCTTACTTTGGGAGACACAGAAGAAAGTAAACTTTCATGTCCCCTCTTGAATCTGATGATGGGACTGTGAGTATTTGTCGTCCACCTGGGGCAATTTCAGTCCAAAGACCGCAGTGAGCAGAGGTGAAGCCATCCTGGATACCCTGAAGGCTCTTTCTTCTTGTGACTTTGGTCTGAGCATCTTAACAAGGGAGGGAGAGGGAGACAGCACTTACAGGACAGGGTATCTGTGATTAAGGAAGGGAATGAGATCTACTTCTATTTGCCAGTTGGACTTCAATGAGTATGCAGGGATTTGACACAGGAAGTGTTCTTGGCCACACACAACCTATAAAAGCTTGACTGTCAATACAGAATGAAATGGGAAATAATTGTGTCTCCTGTAGGAAGTGATTCAGGTTTGGCCCTGAGGCTGGTGAATGGAGGTGACCGATGTCAAGGCCGGGTGGAGGTCCTGTACCGAGGCTCGTGGGGCACCGTGTGTGATGACAGCTGGGACACCAATGATGCCAATGTGGTCTGCAGGCAGCTGGGCTGTGGCTGGGCTACCTCTGCCCCAGGAAATGCCCGGTTTGGTCAGGGCTCAGGCCAAATTGTCCTGGATGATGTGCGTTGCTCAGGACACGAGTCCTACCTGTGGAACTGCCCCCACAACGGCTGGCTCTCTCATAACTGTAACCACAGGGAAGATGCTGGTGTCATCTGCTCAGGTGGGACCCAAGATCTTCTTGTGGTGGGGTTTCTTTAGGAAGTAATCCTTCTACAATCTTTGTCTCACTCATGGCATTTTCTCTTATTAAAATTTTCTTAAAGACTTTTCACTTTATATAAGCTACTCGGTGTTGCTCTAAGATAATAACCCAAAGAGAAAATAGTGATCAAGTGTCATCCCTTTGATGCTGTATAAGCCAGAGGTGAAGGAGAAAAACCACTGGTTTCTCCAGGGGTTGTGTTCCTCCCACTGATTGGTACTGTGCAGCGAGAGTGAGATGCAGAACAGACAGAATTTAGCAGCCCCAAGCAAAGGCTTCTGTCATGCAAGGGAGCTTCATTTGAGTAGTTTTAAATTAAGGGAGTCTCTGGTGAGATACATAGACTATGGTGTCAGATATGGGATTGTCATAACTGACTCATGTTTTGGGGTCCCTGAGTCTTTGAATGCAACTTTGTCTAAAGATCTGTGATTTGCTATGTGTGAGCCAGGTTTGGCATTTAAATGTCAGTTCCTATGAGGCCTGCCATGCAGTCTGGTTTCTGCCATGCTCGAAATATAGGATTTGAGCCTGGGGCTGGGTCTCTCCATATTGCTGACTCAGTGTTCTCCTGAGACTCACAAGGCAGAGGGCTAGTTTTCTGTGATTTCAGTCACCACGTTCAGCCATAGTGTTACTCACTTTGACATTGGAAATAATGGACAGGACCTGGCTGTCCATAATAAGGAGTGTCTCTCTGGGGTGTTGGATGGCAGAGTGCTCATGTTCTGAGACAGGAGATAAGCATTGATGGAGTGTCTGATCTGCTTAGTTTTTTGCATCTTTGTACCAGTTTCCTACCTTCTAATCTCACTTTTTCTTTCTCACAGAAGTGCAGAGCACAACTTCACCAAGGCCAGGTGAGTCGTGCTACCTCTTAAGTCACGGGTGTTCCTTTACTCACTATTGACTTCAACCTTCATTGACAAGTAGCTACAGAATAGGAGTGTGGGGTTTTCCTGTTTCTCCAAACCTTCCCTGGGTCTTTAGAATATGGAGGTGATCCCAGTTGAGCCCACAAACAGGTTGATCCTCTTGTCTTGCTCCATGAGATAAGATCATTCGGGCTCCTGACCTGGGTTAGGTAATGATAATCACTGAGTGACTTAGGTGGCAGAGGGAAGATGTGACCTTGGCCATTTCTTATGGAAAACTACTGTGATCCGAGAATCACATAGGTAGAGTCAGAGTGGTGGGGAACATCTGAGACTTCTCCTGTCATAGATCCCAGGCTAAGACAAAGTAATTCTTTGACCAAAGAACAATCTGTCAGATGAGAACTGTCAGTATCTGATGGAATTACACACTCACTCTTTGCTATTACTGTGGACATGTGAGGGCATGGTTTGCTCACTGCAAGGTCTCTAGAAAAGATCTTTCTCTTCCAGCCATAGAACTTTGACTCCTCTGTCCCTGAGCCCAGTTACATGACAGTAGACCCAAAGTTTATTCTCCTCCCTCCTTTTTAATTGGCCTTGTTTTGTCTTGTTTTGCTTCTCCAGATTGGTGGTATACAACCACTCCTTCTACTGGTAAGTATCTTTGAATTCTGCCAAAGTATCACATTCAGCCCTGCAGTCAACAGGCCTTGGGAAAATTCCCAAGTAGTATATGAACCTCTTTGCTCAACACCTCATCCAATGTGGAGGAATTCCTTTACTTTGTAGTTGTGGATTTTCCTTTAAGTCAGGACATTAGTTTGCAAGCTCAATGTCTCAAAAGCAGTAGAAGAATTTACTGGCTCACATATCTAGAATGATCAGTATTTTATGCAGAGTTTCAGGTATAGATGGATTCCGAGGTTCCAAGTTTGTTTCCCTACACTTTTCCACTTCCAGTGTTTTATGTATGTGGTCTTCACTAATCAGCTAACTTTGTGCACCTGGAGAAAGACACAATAGTTGTCAGCCCCAATTCTACATGCCACTGAAGGAAGAGGCTATCTGTCCAGATATCTCAGGCAGCCAAGTCCTGAGAGGACTCAGATGAGCCTGCGTCCTAACAGGTGCTCTGATGGCCTGCCCAGGATTATAAGCCCACCTTCAGATCCCCATGCATGAAAGGGAGAAAGTACATACTAGTATCTACTTGAAAAGTGTTATATGTGTTTTTGTCATGTTTTTAATAGGAAGAATGGTTTCTGTTATAATAAAAAACTGGCAGGAGGTTTGAAACCCGAAAAGCACTCTCTAGTAAGAGCTTCACTTCTGACACCTCTGCTGGTTATGAGCTCTTATAGCCTATTATTCTCCCCCAAGATGAAATATTTTCCCTTCCTGGATATCGCCAATGTCTGCCTGTTCTTGTAGAACTTTCTGCTGGTCCATTGGCACAGGCAGAGTCTGAGTTGTCATTAGAGTGTCCTTGGATGTTATGAGAGTGCCCCAACATCCCTAGTAAGCCTGATTATCTGTCTAGCTTTGGGACAGGATGAGTCCTCCCTCCAACAACAACTCCTCCTACCAGGACTCTGGACTCTGTGAGTCAAAACTAGAGGCAAAGACCAAATATCTACTACTCCTATGCCCTTTAGTCCCTAGCCTCAGTCTTCTTGGTGAGCATTGCAAATGTTGGAGTCTTCAAACATTTAGATCAAACCCATTATCGGCAAATCCATACCCTCCAGATAAAGGTACTTGAAGTCATGGTTGCTAAACATCCCTAAATATTTCATTGGCCTCTATATACAGAGGTCCCTGTTGTGGACTACATGCCTGAAATCAACAGTGTCTTCCAGTCCATGTAGGTGAAAACTTGGGAGAGTGTCTGATACTTTCCCTCAGTGTTTTCTGACATCAGAGAACAGGTGCTCAGTAGGGGAATAAGATGGACTGATTTGATTAAGGTATACAAGGGCCTATTTTTTGTTTATTAAAGTACTCAATATTTCCTTTTATTTTTAATGATCTGAAATGGATTATATAAATGGAATTGCTATTAATGGAATTTTGGTTTATTTTTTATTGTGGTAAATTAGGTAGAGTATAAAATTTACCATTTTACAATTTAAATTGCACAGTTCATTGACATTATCTAGTGTCAACCATCACCATTAGCTAGTTCCAGAAACTTTTCGTCACCTCAGTCCTCATTCCTGTTAACCAGTCATACCCTAGTCCCCTTTGCCTCCAGTCCCATGGCAACTTCTGATCCGCTTTCAGTCTCATGGATTTTCCTATTCAGGACATTTCCTATATATGGAACCATTGCCTTTTATTTGCTCTTCTTGCACTTTCCAAAATATTTATAAGGCTCATCCATATTTAGCATGCATCAGGACATCATTCCATTTGGTTGCTGAGTAGTATTCCATTACATGGATATACCATACTTAGTTTATGTGTTTGTCGGTAACATTTGAGTTGTTTTCACATTTTGCTGTCCGAAATAATACTTCTGTGAGGATTAATTAGTATGTAATTATTTATTTGAACCCATATTTCCAATTCTTTTCAATGTTTATCTAGCAGTGGGATTTCTTGGTCACATGATCAAGAAGTTGATCTTTTATATTCTTTCATTTTAATTTTTTAAAGTTTTTTTCCCCCCAAAGGTGTCTGCACTTGCTAGAGTAACAGGGAAACAGTGAGAGGGGAAAGAAAGTTGGAAAGCACCCCCTTCCACAGCACAGGGGATGGCCAATCTTCTATTGCTCCTCCTTTTTATGATTTTGAACATGCATAATAAGATTTTGGGCATGCATGAACACATGCCTGTTGTGTTTTTCAAGCTTCTGGGTCAGGGACTTGCACTTCGAGTTGGCCAGGTGGGATTCAGATGACACAACCACCATGCCACACGCTGGCCCAACATAATGGATAATGTGAACTTATAATGGAAACCCTTCATATTCTAATGGGTATGAGATGATATCACATACTGATTTTGATTTTTATTTCCCTAATGATTAATAATGTGATGCATCTTTTTATTCATTCATTTATTTGTTTGTTTTTAATTTTTATTTTCTGGAGAGGTTTTTGCTATAGGAGACATGTGCTTGCCAGGAAGACAAGAGAGATAAAGAGACAGAAAGTAAGAAATCAACCCCAATAGTAGATGGCTGCATCGCAATTTGTTCTCCTCTATTAACCTGTCAGGATCTTGGGCACGCATGCATCCATGCTCAGCATGAACTTAAGACACCGGGTCTGGGAATCGAAC
The DNA here is from genome assembly GCA_026018925.1 of Tupaia tana. Taxonomy (NCBI): domain Eukaryota; kingdom Metazoa; phylum Chordata; class Mammalia; order Scandentia; family Tupaiidae; genus Tupaia; species Tupaia tana. The sequence continues at coordinate 33,640,541 of JAKSZU010000010.1, forward strand.
AGTGGTTGACTATTTTGGAGTCTTGCAACATAGACATTACACCATCTTTTGGTCCCTTGATTCACCTTTCAAGTGCTTGTGTATTATTTGTGAATTTTCCTGGAAAAACTGGGGAATCATTTTAAAGATCCAAATCCTGAAGGCCAGAGCACGAGGATCAGCGTCAGTGACTTAGCCCTGATCACAGGCTAAAAATATCCGTTCGGGTGAGGACTAAGGGATCATGATACCTATCCACAAATGTATTTGGAGCATCTGAGTTTTCTCCATGAAGGCCCAGTTTTCCTTTATTTATTTTATTCCTCCATATTCTTCACTCACAGGCCATGAGGATTTCTTCTTTTTATTATCATTATTTTTTATTTTTTATTTTTTATTTTTTATTATTATACATATATTAAATCGCTATACATCATTGAGATTGTGACGAGACGTTACCCAGCATGATATACACCTCAGTCCAGCCCAGGAGAGACCACCATACACCTATCAGTAGGGCAGTTAAGTGTCAGTACAGTTCCTACTGCCCAGTTTCCTTGCCTGATTGGACAGTCTGTATAATCAACGTGAGTCAGTTAAAGGTGAAATCTTTCAAGAATCAGGCCCTAGGATTACTGCTAGGTGGTGATGGCAGTGGTAGGGCTGGGAACCTGTCTCAGGTGGCATCTACAGTGGGTGCTTAGGTAGAACACTAGGATCATTATGGATCCAGGCTGATAGCTGCCTTACTTTACCTCTCCACATGCCAAGGTTTGGCTAGAAATTGACTATCTGGGTAGTGGAGGGACTGAAAGAATAGTCTTAGCTCAGCGCATACCCAAGGGTTTTATAGGTTAACTGCTTGAGGACAATAAGGTTTTCGACAAAGCCCACGATGCTGGAGAATATTAACCTGGGACTCAGAAGTCTTGGCCTGCTGGAAAAATTGAGAATTTGCTCTCACCTCAGAACCTCTCACATTGGGGGACATGCGAGAGAGTGAATTTTCATGACCCCTCTAGTTTCTACAGGTGAGACTGGATGTATTTGACAATCATAAGGGGCACTTTCATTCTAAGACAAAGCAGTAAGCAGAGTTGAAGTCATCTGGAGTAAGGTTCTTTCTTAGCGTTAAACATTTTGCATGAGCATCCTGACAAGACTGGAAGAGTGAGTTAATTGAGCTGTTCCTCTTACAGGTCAGAGCACTCATGGTCTAGGAAGGAAATGAGATATATTTCTATTTCCTAGAGTGGACTTCAAGATGCACAAGGGGGTTTGGCCACTAGAAAGTGTTCTTGGCCACACACAACCTATACGAGCTTGACTGTCAACACAGAATGAAATGGGAAATAATTGTGTCTCCTGCAGGAAGTGATTCAGGTTTGGCCCTGAGGCTGGTGAATGGAGGTGACCGATGTCAAGGCCGGGTGGAGGTCCTGTACCGAGGCTCGTGGGGCACCGTGTGTGATGACAGCTGGGACACCAATGATGCCAATGTGGTCTGCAGGCAGCTGGGCTGTGGCTGGGCTACCTCTGCCCCAGGAAATGCCCGGTTTGGTCAGGGCTCAGGCCAAATTGTCCTGGATGATGTGCGTTGCTCAGGACACGAGTCCTACCTGTGGAACTGCCCCCACAACGGCTGGCTCTCTCATAACTGTAACCACGGGGAAGATGCCAGTGTCATCTGCTCAGGTGGGACCCAAGATCTTCTTGTGGTGGGGTTTCTTTAGGAAGTAATTCTTGTACAATCTTTCTGTCTCAGTCATGGCATTTCATCTTATTAAAATTTTCTTATAGATTTCTCACTTTATATAAGCTATTCAGTGTTGTAGCACTCTAGCTGGGATAATAACCCAAAGTGAAAATAGTGATTAAGTGTCATCCCATTGATGCTGTGTAAGCCAGAGATGAAAGAGAATGTCTCTGGTTTCTCCAGGTGGTGTGTTCCTCCCACTGATTGCTACTGTGCAGTGAGAGTGAGATGCGGAACAGACAGGATTTGGGGAGGGTCATCTCACTGGCAGCAGCCCCAAACAAAAGGCTCCTGTCATGCAAGGGAGTCTCAGTTGAGTAGTTTTTAAATTAGGAGGTATCTGGTGAGATACATAGGCTATGGTGTCAGATCTGGGCTTGTCACCACTGACTCAAGTTTTGGGGGACCCTGAGTCTTTGAATGCAACTTCCTGTGTAGATCTGTGAAGATTTATGATGTGCTCTGTGTGATCTAGGTCTGGCATTTAAATGTCAGTTCCCATGTGACCTACCATGCAGTCTGATTTCTGCTGTGGCCGGACCTGATACATCACACATATATAGTATTTGAGTTTGGAGCTTGACCTCTGTACCTTGTTGATTTAGTGTTCTTCTGAGAATCACAAAGTAGAGGGTTAGTTTTCTGTGATTTCAGTTACCACATTCAACCGTAGTGTTACTCACTTTGACATTGGAAATAATGGATAGTACCTGGCTTGGTCCCTAATAAGGAGTATCTTCGTGGAGTTTTGGATGGCAAAGCTCTCATGTTCTGCGGCAGGTGATAAGCACTCACCGAGCATCTGATCTGCTTAGTTTTTTGCTCCTTTGTTCCAGTTTTTATGCCTTCTGATCTCACTTTTTCTTTCTCACAGATGTGCAGACCACAACTTCAAAAAGGCCAGGTGAGTCCTACTTCCTCTGAAGTCATGAGTGTCCCACTTCTCCCTATTCACCTTGACCATCTTTGACAAGTAGCTACAGAACAGAATTGTGGGGTTTTTCTGTTTTTCCAAACCTTCCTTATGTCTTTAGAATATGGAGGTGGTTCTAGTTGAGCTCACAACTGGTTGATCCTCTTGTCTTCCTCCATGAGATAAGATCATTCAGGCTCCTGCCTGGGTTGAGAAATAAAAATCACTTAGTGCTTCTAGGGCAGAGGGAGGATGTGACCTTGGCCATTTCTTCTGGAAAACTAGAGTGGGCCGAGAATCACATGGGTAGAGTCAGTGGAGTGAGGAACATCTGAGACTTGTCCTGTCATAGATCCCAGGCTAAGACAAAGTAATTCTTTTACCAAGGAACAATCTGTGAGATGAGAACTGTGAGTGTCTTATGGCATTACACACCCTCTCTCTGCTGTTGCTGTGGATATTTGAGGCCATGGTTTGTTCATTGTAAGGTCTCTAGGAAAGATCTTTCTCTTTCAGCCATAGAACTTTGACTCCTCTGTCCCTGAGCCCAGTTACATGACACTAGATCCAAAGTTTAATCTCCTCTTTCCTTTTTAATTGGCTTAGTTATTAATTAACTAACTAAATTATTCATTCATTTATTTATTTATTTATTTATTTATTTATTTATTTATTTATTTATGTTTTCTTTTCTCCAGATTGGTGGTATACAACAACTACAGATAGGTGGTATACAACAACTGCTTCCACTGGTAAGTATCTTTAGATTCTGACAAAATATCATATTCAACACTGCAGTCAAGAGGGCTTAGGAAAATTCCCGAGTAGTGCATGCAAGTCTGGTTGCTCAACACCTTATCCAATGTGGAGGAATTCCTTCACTTTATAGTTGTGAATTTACCTTTAAAGGAGATCTGTAAGTCAGGACATTTGTTTGCAAAAGGCAGGAACCCATCACAAAGTCTCATAAGCAGTAGAAGAATTCACCGGCTCACGTATCTAGAATATTTTGTGGTTAATGAAGAACTTTTAAGTATAGCTGGATCCTGAGTTCCAAGTATGTTCCCCTACATTTTTCCCACTTCCAGTGTTTTATGTGTGTGGTCTTCACTTAATCAACTAACTTTGCGCACCTGGTGAAAAATACAGCCGTTGTCAGCCTACGTTTACAAAGCACTGAAGGAAGAGGCTATCTGTCCAGATATCTCAGACAGCCAAGTCCTGGGAGAACTCAGATGAGCCTGCTTGCTAATTGGTGCTCTGATGGCCAGGGCAGGATTATAAGCCCACCTTCAGATCCCCATGCATGAAAGGGAGAAAGTACACACTAGTATCTACTTGAAAAGTGTTATATGTGTTTTTGTCATGTTTTTAATAGGAAGAATGGTTTCTGTTACAATAAAAAACTGGCATGAGGTTTGAAACCCGAAAAGCACTCTCTAGTAAGAGCTTCACTTCTGAAAACTCTGCTGGTCATGGGCTTTTATAGCCTCTTACTCTCCCCCTAGATGAAATATATTCTTTTCCTGGATATTGCCAATGTCTGCCTGTTCTTGTGAACTTTCTGTTGGTCCACTGGGACAGGCAGTGTCTGAGCTGTCTGTAGAGTTTCCTGGATATTATCAGAGTACCCCAACATCCCTAGTAAGCCTGATTATCTGTCTAGCTTTGGGACAGGATGAGTCCTCCCTCCTACAACAACTCCTCCTACCTGGACTCTGGACTCTGTGAGTCAAAACCAGAGGCAATGGCCAAATATCTATTACTCCTATGCCCTTTAGTCCCTAGCCCCTGTCTTCTTCAAAGTATTGCAAATGTTGGAGTCTTCCAACATTTAGAACAAACCCATTATCGGCTAAACCGTACCCTCCAGGTAAAGATACATGAAGTCATGGTTTCTAAATATTCCTAAATATTTCCTTGTCCTCTATGTACAGAGGTCCCTGCACTATACTAGATACCTGGAAATCAACAGTGTCTTCCAGTAGGTGAAAACTTGGGAGAGTGTCTGATACTTTCCTGCAGTGTTTTCTGACATCAGAGTACAGATGCTCTGTAAGGGAATAAGGTGGACTGATATGATTAGCTTATATGAGGGCCTGTTTTTTGTTTATTAAACTACTCAATATTGCCTCTTATTTTTCATGATCTGAAATGGATTGTATTACTGAAATTAGTCTTAATTTTTGTTTTACTTTTTATTGTGGTAAAATAGATACAGAGTATAAAATTTACAATTTTAACGATTTCAACTTTCACAGTTCATTGACATTATCTAGTGTCAACCATCACCACTAACTAGTTGCAGATACTTGTCATCACCTCAGTCCTCATTCCTGTTAACCAGTCGTACCCTAGTCCCCTTTGCCTCCAGTCTCAAGGCAGCCTCTAATCTGCTTTCAGTCTCATGGATATTCCTATTCAGGACATTTCCTACAAATGGAACCATTGCCTTTTATTTATTTATTTTTTCAATTATTAGAATTTTTACTTTTTTCAATTTTGAGGGAGTGATTTTTGCTATAGGATCTTCTTTTACCTTCCACAATATGTTCAAGGCTCATCCATGTTTAGCATGCATCAGGACAGCATTCCATTTTGTTGCTGAGTAGTATTCCATTACATGGATATACCATACTTAGTGTTTGTCGGTAACATTTGAGTTGTTTTCATATTTTGCTGTCCGAAATAATACTGCTGTGAGGATTAATTAGTATGCAATTATTTATTTGAACCCATATTTCCAATTCTTTTGAATGTTCATCTAGCAGTGGGATTTCTTGGTCACATGATCAAGAAGTTGATCTTTTATATTCTTTCATTTTAATTTTTTATAGTTTTTTCCCCCAAAGGTGTCTGCACTTGCTAGAGTAACAGGGAAACAGTGAGAGGAGAAAGAAAGTTGGAAAGCACCCCCTTCCACACCGCTGGGGATGGCCAATCTCTTCTGTTTCTCCTCCTTTTTATGATTTTGAACATGCATAATAAGATTTTGGGCATGCATGAACACATGCCTGTTGTGTTTTTCAAGCTTCTGGGTCAGGGACTTGCACTTCGAGTTGGCCATGTGGGATCCAGATGACACGACCACCATGCCACACGCTGGCCCAACATAATGGATAATGTGAACTTATAATGGAAACCCTTCATATTCTAATGGGTATGAGATGATATCACATAGTGATTTTGATTTGTATTTCCCTAATGATTAATAATGTGATGCATCTTTTTATTCATTTACTTATTTGTCTGTTTTTAATTTTTATTTTTTGGAGAGGTTTTTGCTATAGGAGACATGTGCTTGCCAGGAAGACAAGAGAGATAAAGAGACAGAAAGTGAGAAATCAACCCCAATAGTAGATGGCCACGTCGCAATTTGTTCTCATCCATTAACCTGTCAGGATCTTGGGCACACATGCATCCATGCTCAGCATGAATTTAAGCCACCGGGTCTGGGAATCGAACAGTGGTTGACTATTTTGGAGTCTTGCAACATAGACATTACACCATCTTTTGGTCCCCTGATTCACCTTTCAAGTGCTTCTGTATTATATGTGAATTTTCCTGGAAAAACTGGGGAATCATTTTAAAGATCCAAATCCTGAAGGCCAGAGCACGAGGATCAGCGTCAGTGACTTAGCCCTGATCACAGGCTAAAAATATCTGTTCGGGTGAGGATAAGGGATCATGATACCTATCCACAAATGTATTTGGAGCATCTGAGTTTTCTCCATGAAGGCCCAGTTTTCCTTTATTTATTTTATTCCTCCATATTCTTCCCTCACAGGCCATGAGGATTTCTTCTTTTTATTATCATTATTTATTTATTTTTTAGTTTTTATTTTTTATTATTATTCATATATTAAATTGCTATACATCATTGACATTGTGACGAGACGTTACCCAGCATGATATACACCTCAGTCCAGCCCAGGAGAGACCACCATACACCTATCTGTAGGGCAGTTAAGTGTCAGTACAGTTCCTCCTGCCCAGTTTCCCTGCCTGATTGGACAGTCCATATAATCAACGTGAGTCAGTTAAAGGTGAAATCTTTCAAGAATCAGGCCCTAGGATTACTGCTAGGTGGTGGTGGCAGTGGTAGGGCTGGGAACCTGTCTCAGGTGGAAACTACAGTGGGTGCTTAGGTAGAACACTAGGATCATTACGGATCCAGGCTGATAGCTGCCTTACTTTACCTCTCCACATGCCAAGGCTTGGCTAGAAATTGACTATCTGGGTAGTGGAGGGGCTGAAAGAATAGTCTTAGCTCAGCCCATACCCAAGGGTTTTATAGGTTAACTGCTTGAGGACAATGAGGTTTTCGACAAAGCCCATGATGCTGGAGAATATTAACCTGGGACTCAGAAGTCTTGGCCTGCTGGAAAAATTGAGAATTTGCTCTCACCTCAGAACCTCTCCCATTGGGAGACATGCGAGAGAGTGAATTTTCATGACCCTTCTAGTTTCTACAGGTGAGACTGGATGTATTTGACAATCATAAGGGGCACTTTCATTCTAAGACAAAGCAGTAAGCAGAGTTGAAGTTATCTGGAGTAAGGTTCTTTCTTAGTGTTGAACATTTTGCATGAGCATCCTGACAAGACTGGAAGAGTGAGTTAATTGAGCTGTTCCTCTTACAGGTCAGAGCACTCATGATCTAGGAAGGGAATGAGATATATTTCTATTTCCTAGAGTGGACTTCAAGATGCACAAGGGGGTTTGGCCACTAGAAAGTGTTCTTGGCCACACACAACCTATACGAGCTTGACTATCAACACAGAATGAAATGGGAAATAATTGTGTCTCCTGCAGGAAGTGATTCAGGTTTGGCCCTGAGGCTGGTGAATGGAGGTGACCGATGTCAAGGCCGGGTGGAGGTCCTGTACCGAGGCTCGTGGGGCACCGTGTGTGATGACAGCTGGGACAACAATGATGCCAATGTGGTCTGCAGGCAGCTGGGCTGTGGCTGGGCTACCTCTGCCCCAGGAAATGCCCGGTTTGGTCAGGGCTCAGGCCAAATTGTCCTGGATGATGTGCGTTGCTCAGGACACGAGTCCTACCTGTGGAACTGCCCCCACAACGGCTGGCTCTCTCATAACTGTAACCACGGGGAAGATGCTGGTGTCATCTGCTCAGGTGGGACCCAAGATCTTCTTGTGGTGGGGTTTCTTTAGGGAGTAATTCTTGTACAATCTTTCTGTCTCAGTCATGGCATTTCATCTTATTAAAATTTTCTTATAGATTTCTCACTTTATATAAGCTATTCAGTGTTGTAGCACTCTAGCTGGGATAATAACCCAAAGTGAAAATAGTGATTAAGTGTCATCCCATTGATGCTGTGTAAGCCAGAGATGAAAGAGAATGTCTCTAGTTTCTCCAGGTGGTGTGTTCCTCCCACTGATTGCTACTGTGCAGTGAGAGTGAGATGCGGAACAGACAGGATTTGGGGAGGGTCATCTCACTGGCAGCAGCCCCAAACAAAAGGCTCCTGTCATGCAAGGGAGCCTCAGTTGAGTAGTTTTTAAATTAGGAGGTATCTGGTGAGATACATAGGCTATGGTGTCAGATCTGGGCTTGTCACAACTGACTCATGTTTTGGGGGACCCTGAGTCTTTGAATGCAACTTCCTGTGTAGATCTGTGAAGATTTATGATGTGCTCTGTGTGATCTAGGTCTGGCATTTAAATGTCAGTTCCCACGTGACCTACCATGCAGTCTGATTTCTGCTGTGGCCGGACCTGATACATCACACATATATAGTATTTGAGTTTGGAGCTTGACCTCTGTACCTTGTTGATTTAGTGTTCTTCTGAGAATCACAAAGTAGAGGGTTAGTTTTCTGTGATTTCAGTTACCACATTCAACCGTAGTGTTACTCACTTTGACATTGGAAATAATGGATAGTACCTGGCTTGGTCCCTAATAAGGAGTATCTTCGTGGAGTTTTGGATGGCAAAGCTCTCATGTTCTGCAACAGGAGATAAGCACTCACCGAGCATCTGATCTGCTTAGTTTTTTGCTCCTTTGTTCCAGTTTTTATGCCTTCTGATCTCACTTTTTCTTTCTCACAGATGTGCAGACCACAACTTCAAAAAGGCCAGGTGAGTCCTACTTCCTCTGAAGTCATGAGTGTCCCACTTCTCCCTATTCACCTTGACCATCTTTGACAAGTAGCTACAGAACAGAAGTGTGGGGTTTTTCTGTTTTTCCAAACCTTCCTTATGTCTTTAGAATATGGAGGTGGTTCTAGTTGAGCTCACAACTGGTTGATCCTCTTGTCTTCCTCCATGAGATAAGATCATTCAGGCTCCTGCCTGGGTTGAGAAATAAAAATCACTTAGTGCTTCTAGGGCAGAGGGAGGATGTGACCTTGGCCATTTCTTCTGGAAAACTAGCGTGGGCTGAGAATCACATGGGTAGAGTCAGTGGAGTGAGGAACATCTGAGACTTGTCCTGTCATAGATCCCAGGCTAAGACAAAGTAATTCTTTTACCAAGGAACAATCTGTCAGACGAGAACTGTGAGTGTCTTATGGCATTACACACCCTCTCTCTGCTGTTGCTGTGGATATTTGAGGCCATGGTTTGTTCATTGTAAGGTCTCTAGAAAAGATCTTTCTCTTTGAGCCATAGAACTTTGACTCCTCTGTCCCTGAGCCCAGTTACATGACACTAGACCCAAAGTTTAATCTCCTCTTTCCTTTTTAATTGGCTTAGTTATTAATTAACTAACTAAATTATTTATTTATTTATTTATTTATTTATTTATTTATTTATTTATTTTTCTTTTCTCCAGATTGGTGGTATACAACAACTACAGATAGGTGGTATACAACAACTGCTTCCACTGGTACGTATCTTTAGATTCTGACAAAATATCATATTCAACACTGCAGTCAAGAGGGCTTAGGAAAATTCCCGAGTAGTGCATGCAAGTCTGGTTGCTCAACACCTTATCCAATGTGGAGGAATTCCTTCAGTTTGTAGTTGTGAATTTACCTTTAAAGGAGATCTGTAAGTCAGGATATTTGTTTGCAAAAGGCAGGAACCCATCACAAAGTCTCATAAGCAGTCGAAGAATTCACCGGCTCACGTATCTAGAATATTTTGTGGTTAATGAAGAACTTTTAAGTATAGCTGGATCCTGAGTTCCAAGTATGTTCCCCTACACTTTTCCCACTTCCAGTGTTTTATGTGTGTGGTCTTCACTAATCAACTAACTTCATGCACCTGGAGAAAGACAATAGCTGTTAGCTGCAATTCTACATGCCACTGAAGGAAGTGGCTATCTGTCCAGAAATCTCAGGCAGCCACGTCCTGAGAGGACTCATGATCCTGCTTCCTAACAGGTGCTCTTATGGTCGGCCAAGGATTATAAGCCCACCTTCAGATCCCCATGCATGAAAGGGAGAAAGTACACACTAGTATCTACTTGAAAAGTGTTATATGTGTTTTCATCATGTTTTTAATGGGAAGAATGGTTTCTGTTATAATAAAAAAAACTGGCAGGAGATTTGAAACCTGAAAAGCACTCTCTAGTAACAGCTTCACTTCTGAAACTTCTGCTGGTTGTAGGCTTTTATAGCCTCTTACTCTCCCCCTAGATGAAATATATTCTTTTCCTGGATATTGCCAATGTCTGCCTGTTCTTGTGGAATTTTCTGTTGGTCCATAGGGACAGGCAGTGTCTGAGCTGTCAGTTGAGTTTCCTTGGATGTTATCAGAGTACCCCAACATCCCTAGTAAGCCTGATTATCTGTCTAGCTTTGGGACAGGATGAGTCCTCCCTCCTACAACAACTCCTCCTACCCGGACTCTGGACTCTGTGAGTCAAAACCAGAGGCAATGGCCAAATATCTACTACTCCTATGCCCTTTAGTCCCTAGCCCCAGTCTTCTTGATGAGCATTACAAATGTTGGAGTCTTCCAACATTTTGAACAAACCCAATATCAGCTATACCGTACCCTCCAGATAAAGATACATGAAGTCATGGTTTCTAAATATCCCTAAATATTTCCTTGTCCTCTATGTACAGGGGTGCCTGCACTATACTAGACACCTGGAAATCAACAATGTCTTCCAGTAGGTGAAAACTTGGGAGAGTGTCTGATACTTTCCTGCAGTGTTTTCTGACATTAGTGTACAGACGCTCAGTAAGGGAATAAGGTGGACTGATATGATTAGCTTATACGAGGGTCTGTTTTTTGTTTATTAAACTACTCAATATTGCCTTTTATTTTTCATGATCTGAAATGGATTGTATTACTGAAATTAGTCTTAATTTTCGTTTTATTTTTTTATTGTGGTAAAATAGGTACGGAGTATAAAATCGACAATTTTAACAATTTCAAATTGCACAGTTCATTGACATTATCTAGTGTCAGCCAGCATCACTAAGTAGTTGTGGATACTTGTCATCACCTCCGTCCTCATTCTTGTTAACCAGTCGTACCCGAGTCCCCTTTGCCTCCAGTCCCAAGGCAACCTCTGATGCGCTTTCAGTCTCATGGATTTTCCTATTCAGGACATTTCCTACAAATGGAACCATTGCCTTTTATTTATTTATTTTTTCGATTATTAGATTTTTTATATTTTCAATTTTGAGGGAGTGATTTTTGCTATAGGATCTTCTTTTACCTTCCACAATATGTTCAAGGCTCATCCATGTTTAGCATGCATCAGGACAGCATTCCATTTTGTTGCTGAGTAGTATTCCATTACATGGATATACCATACTTAGTTTATGTGTGTGTTGGGAACATCTGAGTTGTTTTCACATTTTGCTGTAGGGAATAATACTGCTGTGAGGATTAATTAGTGTGCAATTATTTTTTGGACACATATTTCCAATTCTTTTGAATGTTCATCTAGCAGTGGGATTTCTTGGTCACATGATCAAGAAGTTGATCTTTTATATTTTTTCATTTTCATTTTTCAAAGTTTTATTCCCCACAAAGGTGTCTGCACTTGCCAGAGAGTAACAGGGAAACAGTGAGAGGAGAAAGAAAGGTGGAAATCACCCCCTTCCACACCGCAGGGGATGGCCAATCTTTTCTGTTTCTCCTCCTTTTTATGATTTTGATCATGCATAATAAGATTTTGGGCATGCATGAACACATGCCCGTTGTGTTTTTCAAGCTTCTGGGTCAGGGACTTGCATTTCTAGTTGGCAATGTGGGATCCAGATGACACGACCACCATGCCACACGCTGGCCCAACATAATGGATAATGTGAACTTATAATGGAAACCCTTCATATTCTAATGGGTATGAGATGATATCACATAGTGGTTTTGATTTGTATTTCCCTAATGATTAATAATGTGATGCATCTTTTTATTCATTCGTTCATCGTTTGTTTTTAATTTTTAATTTCTGGAGAGGTTTTTGCTATAGGAGACATGTGCTTTCCAGGAAGACAAGAGAGATAAAGAGACATAAAGTGAGAAATCAACCCCAATAGTAGATGGCCGCGTCGCAATTTGTTCTCCTCCATTAACCTGTCAGTATCTTAGGCAAGCATGCATCCATGCTCAGCATGAATTTAAGCCACCAGGTCTGGGAATCGAACAGTGGTTGACTATTTTGGAGTATTGCAACATAGACATTACACCATCTTTTGGTCCCTTGATTCACCTTTCAAGTGCTTGTGTATTATTTGTGAATTTTCCTGGGAAAACTGGGGAATCACTTTAAAGATCCAAATCCTGAAGGCCAGAGCACGAGGATGAGCATCAGTGACTTAGCCCTGATCACAGGCTAAAAGATCCGTTCAGGTGAGGACTAAGGGATCATGATACCTATCCAGAAATGTATTTGGAGCATCTGAGTTTTCTCCATGAAGGCCCAGTTTTCCTTTATTTATTTTATTCCTCCATATTCTTCCCTCATAGGCCATGAGTATTTCTCCTTTTTATTATCATTATTTTTTATTATTATTCATATATTAAATCGCTATACATCATTGAGATTGTGACGAGACGTTACCCAGCATGATATACACCTCAGTCCAGCCAGGAGAGACCACCATACACCTATCAGTAGGGCAGTTAAGTGTCAGTACAGTTCCTCCTGCCCAGTTTCCTTGCCTGATTGGACAGTCCATATAATCCACGTGAGTCAGTTAAAGGTGAAATCTTTCAAGAATCAGGCCCTAGGATTACTGCTAGGTGGTGGTGGCAGTGGTAGGGCTGGGAACCTGTCTCAGGTGGCATCTACAGCAGGTGCTTAGGTAGAATACTAGGATCATTACGGATCCAGGCTGATAGCTGCCTTACTTTACCTCTCCACATGCCAAGGCTTGGCTAGAAATTGACTATCTGGGTAGTGGAGGGGCTGAAAGAATAGTCTTAGCTCACCCCATACCCAAGGGTTTTATAGGTTAACTGCTTGAGGACAATAAGGTTTTCGACAAAGCCCACGATGCTCGAGAATATTAACCCGGGTCTCAGAAGTCTTGGCCTGCTGGAAAAATTGAGAATTTGCTCTCACCTCAGAACCTCTCCCATTAGGAGACATGCGAGAGAGTGAATTTTCATGACCCCTCTAGATTCTACAGGTGAGACTGGATGTATTTGACTATCATAAGGGGCACTTTCATTCTAAGACAAAGTAGTAAGCAGAGTTGAAGTCATCTGGAGTAAGGTTCTTTCTTAGCGTTGAACATTTTGCATGAGCATCCTGACAAGACTGGAAGAGTGAGTTAATTGAGCTGTTCCTCTTATAGGTCAGAGCACTCATGGTCTAGGAAGGGAATGAGATATATTTCTATTTCCTAGAGTGGACTTCAAGATGCACAAGGGGGTTTGGCCACTAGAAAGTGTTCTTGGCCACACACAACCTATACGAGCTTGACTGTCAACACAGAATGAAATGGGAAATAATTGTGTCTCCTGCAGGAAGTGATTCAGGTTTGGCCCTGAGGCTGGTGAATGGAGGTGACCGATGTCAAGGCCGGGTGGAGGTCCTGTACCGAGGCTCGTGGGGCACCGTGTGTGATGACAGCTGGGACACCAATGATGCCAATGTGGTCTGCAGGCAGCTGGGCTGTGGTTGGGCTACCTCTGCCCCAGGAAATGCCCGGTTTGGTCAGGGCTCAGGCCAAATTGTCCTGGATGATGTGCGTTGCTCAGGACACGAGTCCTACCTGTGGAACTGCCCCCACAACGGCTGGCTCTCTCATAACTGTAACCACGGGGAAGATGCTGGTGTCATCTGCTCAGGTGGGACCCAAGATCTTCTTGTGGTGCGGTTTCTTTAGGAAGTAATTCTTGTACAATCTTTCTGTCTCAGTCATGGCATTTTATCTTATTAAAATTTTCTTAAAGATTTCTCACTTTATATAAGCTACTCAGTGTTGCAGCACTCCAGCTGGGATAATAACCCTAAGTGAAAATTGTGATTAAGTCTCATCCCCTTGATGCTGTGTAAGCCAGAGATGAAAGAGAATGTCTCTGGTTTCTCCAGGTGATGTGTTCCTCCCACTGATTGCTACTGTGCAGTGAGAGTGAGATGCGGAACAGATGGGATTTGGGGAGGGTCATCTCACTGGCAGCAGCCCCAAACAAAAGGCTCCTGTCATGCAAGGGAGCCTCAGTTGAGTAGTTTTTAAATTAGGAGGTATCTGGTGAGATACATAGGCTATGGTGTCAGATCTGGGCTTGTCACAACTGACTCATGTTTTGGGGGACCCTGAGTCTGTGAATGCAACTTCCTCTAAAGATCTGTGAAGATCTATGATGTGCTCTGTGTGATCTAGGTCTGGCATTTAAATGTCAGTTCCCATGTGACCTACCATGCAGTCTGATTTCTGCTGTGGTCGGACCTGATACATCACACATATATAGTATTTGAGTTTGGAGCTTGACCTCTGTACCTTGTTGATTTAGTGTTCTTCTGAGAATCACAAAGTAGAGGGTTAGTTTTCTGTGATTTCAGTTACCACATTCAACCATAGTGTTACTCACTTTGACATTGGAAATAATGGATAGTACCTGGTTTGGTCCCTAATAAGGAGTATCTTCGTGGAGTTTTGGATGGCAAAGCTCTCATGTTCTGAGGCAGGTGATAAGCACTCACCGAGCATCTGATCTGCTTAGTTTTTGGTCCTATGTTCCAGTTTTTATGCCTTCTGATCTCACTTTTTCTTTCTCACAGATGTGCAGACCACAACTTCAAGAAGGCCAGGTGAGTCCTACTTCCTCTGAAGTCATGAGTGTCCCACTTCTCCCTATTCACCTTGACCATCTTTGACAAGTAGCTACAGAACAGAATTGTGGGGTTTTTCTGTTTTTCCAAACCTTCCCTGTGTCTTTAGAATATGGAGGTGGTTCTAGTTGAGCCCACAACTGGTTGATCCTCTTGTCTTCCTCCATGGGATAAGATCATTCAGCCTCCTGCCTGGGTTGAGAAATAAAAATCACTTAGTGCTTCTAGGGCAGAGGGAGGATGTGACCTTGGCCATTTCTTCTGGAAAACTAGCGTGGGCCAAGAATCACATGGGTAGAGTCAGTGGAGTGAGGAACATCTGAGACTTGTCCTGTCATAGATCCCAGGCTAAGACAAAGTTATTCTTTTACCAAGGAACAATCTGTCAGATGAGAACTGTGAGTTTCTTATGGCATTACACACTCTCTCTCTGCTGTTGCTGTGGATATTTGAGGCCATGGTTTGTTCGTTGTATGGTCTCTAGAAAAGATCTTTCTCTTTTAGCCATAGAACGTTGACTCTTCTGTCCCTGAGGCCAGTTACATGACACTAGACCCAAAGTTTAATCTCCTCTTTCCTTTTTAATTGGCTTGGTTATTAATTAATTAATTAAATTATTTATTTATTTATTTATGTTTTCTTTTCTCCAGATTGGTGGTATACAACAACTACAGATAGGTGGTATACAACAACTGCTTCCACTGGTAAGTATCTTTAGATTCTGACAAAATATCATATTCAACACTGCAGTCAAGAGGGCTTAGGAAAATTCCCGAGTAGTGCATGCAAGTCTGGTTGCTCAACACCTTATCCAATGTGGAGGAATTCCTTCACTTTATAGTTGTGAATTTACCTTTAAAGGAGATCTGTAAGTCAGGACATTTGTTTGCAAAAGGCAGGAACCCATCACAAAGTCTCATAAGCAGTAGAAAAATTCACCGGCTCACGTATCTAGAATATTTTGTGGTTAATGAAGAACTTTTAAGTATAGCTGGATCCTGAGTTCCAAGTATGTTCCCCTACACTTTTCCCACTTCCAGTGTTTTATGTGTGTGGTCGTCACTTAATCAACTAACTTTGCGCACCTGGTGAAAAATACAGCCGTTGTCAGCCTACGTTTACCAAGCACTGAAGGAAGAGGCTATTTGTCCAGAGATCTCAGACAGCCAAGTCCTGGGAGAACTCAGATGAGCCTGCTTGCTAATTGGTGCTCTGATGGCCTGGCCAGGATTATAAGCCCACCTTCAGATCCCTATGCATGAAAGGGAGAAAGTACACACTAGTATCTACTTGAAAAGTGTTATATGTGTTTTCGTCATGTTTTTAATAGGAAGAATGGTTTCTGTTATAATAAAAAACTGGCATGAGATTTGAAACCCAAAAAGCACTCTCTAGTAAGAGCTTCACTTCTGAAAACTCTGCTGGTCATGGGCTTTTATAGCCTCTTACTCTCCCCCTAGATGAAATATATTCTTTTCCTGGATATTGCCAATGTCTGCCTTTTCTTGTGAACTTTCTGTTGGTCCATAGGAACAGGCAGTGTCTGAGCTGTCTGTAGAGTTTCCTGGATATTATCAGAGTACCCCAACATCCCTAGTAAGCCTGATTATCTGTCTAGCTTTGGGACAGGATGAGTCCTCCCTCCTACAACAACTCCTCCTACCTGGACTCTGGACTCTGTGAGTCCAAACCAGAGGCAATGGCCAAATATCTATTACTCCTATGCCCTTTAGTCCCTAGCCCCTGTCTCCTTCGAAGCATTGCAAATGTTGGAGTCTTCCAACATTTAGAACAAACCCATTATCGGCTAAACCATACCCTTCAGATAAAGATACATGAAGTCATGGTTTCTAAATATTCCTAAATATTTCCATGTCCTCTATGTACAGGGGTCCCTGAACTATACTAGATACCTGGAAATCAACAGTGTCTTCCAGTAGGTGAAAACTTGGGAGAGTGTCTGATACTTTCCTGCAGTGTTTTCTGACATCAGAGTACAGATGCTCAGTAAGGGAATAAGGTGGACTGATATGATTAGCTTATATGAGGGCCTGTTTTTTGTTTATTAAACTACTCAATATTGCCTCTTATTTTTCATGACCTGAAATGGATTGTATTACTGAAATTACTCTTAATTTTAGTTTTATTTTTTATTGTGGTAAAATAGGTACAGAGTATAAAATCTACAATTTTAACAATTTCAAATTGCACAGTTCTTTGACATTATCTAGTGTCAGCCAGCACCACTAACTAGTTGCAGATACTTGTCATCACCTCAGTCCTCATTCCTGTTAACCAGTCATACCCTAGTCCCCTTTGCCTCCAGTCTCAAGGCATCCTCTGATCCGCTTTCAGTCTCATGGATTTTCCTATTCAGGACATTTCCTACAAATGGAACCATTGCCTTTTATTTATTTATTTTTTCGATTATTAGATTTTTTTCTTTTTTCCATTTTGAGGGAGTGATTTTTGCTATAGGATCTTATTTTACCTTCCACAATATGTTCAAGGCTCATCCATGTTTAGCATGCATCAGGATATCATTCCATTTTGTTGCTGAGTAGTATTCCATTACATGGATATACCATACTTAGTTTATGTATTTGTCGGGAACATCTGAGTTGTTTTCACATTTTGCTGTAGGAAATAATATTGCTGTGAGGATTAATTAGTGTGCAATTATTTATTTGAACCCATATTTCCAATTCTTTTGAATGTTCATCTAGCAGTGGGATTTCTTGGTCACATGATCAAGAAATTGATCTCTTATATGCTCTCATTTTAATTTTTTAAAGTTTTTGCCCCCCAAAGGTGTGCGCACTTGCTAGAGTAACAGGGAAACAGTGAGAGGAGAAAGAAAGTTGGAAAACACACCCTTCCACACCTCAGGGGATGGCCAAGCTCTTCTATTTCTCCTTCTTTTTATGATTTTGAACATGCATAATAAGATTTTGGGCATGCATGAACACATGCCTGTTGTGTTTTTCAAGCTTCTGGGTCAGGGGCTTGTACTTCGAGTTGGCCATGTGGGATCCAGATGACACGACCACCATGCCACACGCTGGCCCAACATAATTGATAATGTGAACTTATAATGGAAACCCTTCATATTCTAATGGATATGAGATGATATCGCATAGTGGTTTTGATTTGCATTTCCCTAATGATTAATAATGTGATGCATCTTTTTATTCATTTATTTATTCGTTTGTTTTTAATTTTTATTTTTGGGAGACGTTTTTGCTATAGGAGACATGTGCTTGCCAGGAAGACAAGAGAGATAAAGAGACGGAAAGTGAGAAATCAACCCCAATAGTAGATGGCCACGTCGCAATTTGTTCTCCTCCATTAACCTGTCAGGATCTTGGGCACGCATGCATCCATGCTCAGCATGAGTTTATGCCACTGGGTCTGGGAATCGAACAGTGGTTGACTATTTTGGAGTCTTGCAACATAGACATTACACCATCTTTTGGTCCCTTGATTCACCTTTCAAGAGCTTGTGTATTATTAGTGTGTTTTCCTGGGAAAACTGGGGAATCATTTTAAAGATCCACATCCTGAAGGCCAGAACAGGAGGATCAGCGTCATTGACTTAGCCCTGATCACAGGCGAAAAACATCCGTTCAGGTGAGGACTAAGGGATCAAGATACCTATCCAGAAATGTATTTGGAGCATCTGAGTTTTCTCCATGAAGGCCCAGTTTTCCTTTATTTGTTTTATTCCTCCATATTCTTCCCTCAAAGGCCATGAGTATTTCTTCTTTTTATTATCATTATTTTTTATTTTTTATTATTATTCATATATTAAATCGCTATACATCATTGAGATTGTGACGAGACATTACCCAGCATGATATACACCTCAGTCCAGCCCAGGAGAGACCACCATACACCTATCAGTAGGGCAGTTAAGTGTCAGTACAGTTCCTCCTGCCCAGTTTCCCTGCCTGATTGGACAGTCCATATAATCCACGTGAGTCAGTTAAAGGTGAAATCTTTCAAGAATCAGGCCCTAGGATTACTGCTAGGTGGTGGTGGCAGTGGTAGGGCTGGGACCTGTCTCAGGTGGCATCTACAGTGGGTGCTTAGGTAGAACACTAGGATCATTACGGATCCAGGCTGATAGCTGCCTTACTTTACCTCTCCACATGCCAAGGCTTGGCTAGAAATTGACTATCTGGGTAGTGGAGGGGCTGAAAGAATAGTCTTAGCTCATCCCATACCCAAGGGTTTTATAGGTTAACTGCTTGAGGACAATAAGGTTTTCGACAAAGCCCACGATGCTCGAGAATATTAACCTGGGACTCAGAAGTCTTGGCCTGCTGGAAAAATTGAGAATTTGCTCTCACCTCAGAACCTCTCACATTAGGAGACATGCGAGAGAGTGAATTTTCATGACCCCTCTAGATTCTACAGGTGAGACTGGATGTATTTGACTATCATAAGGGGCACTTTCATTCTAAGACAAAGCAGTAAGCAGAGTTGAAGTCATCTGGAGTAAGGTTCTTTCTTAGCGTTGAACATTTTGCATGAGCATCCTGACAAGACTGGAAGAGTGAGTTAATTGAGCTGTTCCTCTTACAGGGTCAGAGCACTCATGGTCTAGGAAGGGAATGAGATATATTTCTATTTCCTAGAGTGGACTTCAAGATGCACAAGGGGGTTTGGCCACTAGAAAGTGTTCTTGGCCACACACAACCTATACGAGCTTGACTGTCAACACAGAATGAAATGGGAAATAATTGTGTCTCCTGCAGGAAGTGATTCAGGTTTGGCCCTGAGGCTGGTGAATGGAGGTGACCGATGTCAAGGCCGGGTGGAGGTCCTGTACCGAGGCTCGTGGGGCACTGTGTGTGATGACAGCTGGGACACCAATGATGCCAATGTGGTCTGCAGGCAGCTGGGCTGTGGCTGGGCTACCTCTGCCCCAGGAAATGCCCGGTTTGGTCAGGGCTCAGGCCAAATTGTCCTGGATGATGTGCGTTGCTCAGGACACGAGTCCTACCTGTGGAACTGCCCCCACAACGGCTGGCTCTCTCATAACTGTAACCACGGGGAAGATGCTGGTGTCATCTGCTCAGGTGGGACCCAAGATCTTCTTGTGATGGGGTTTCTTTAGGAAGTAATTCTTGTACAATCTTTCTGTCTCAGTCATGGCATTTCATCTTATTAAAATTTTCTTATAGATTTCTCACTTTATATAAGCTATTCAGTGTTGTAGCACTCTAGCTGGGATAATAACCCAAAGTGAAAATAGTGATTAAGTGTCATCCCCTTGATGCTGTGTAAGCCAGAGATGAAAGAGAATGTCTCTGGTTTCTCCAGGTGGTGTGTTCCTCCCACTGATTCCTACGGTGCAGTGAGAGTGAGATGCGGAACAGACAGGATTTGGGGAGGGTCATCTCACTGGCAGCAGCCCCAAACAAAAGGCTCCTGTCATGCAAGGGAGTCTCAGTTGAGTAGTTTTTAAATTAGGAGGTATCTGGTGAGATACATAGGTATGGTGTCAGATCTGGGCTTGTCACCACTGACTCAAGTTTTGGGGGACCCTGAGTCTTTGAATGCAACTTCCTGTATAGATCTGTGAAGATTTATGATGTGCTCTGTGTGATCTAGGTCTGGCATTTAAATGTCAGTTCCCACGTGACCTACCATGCAGTCTGATTTCTGCTGTGGCCGGACCTGATACATCACACATATATAGTATTTGAGTTTGGAGCTTGACCTCTATACCTTGTTGATTTAGTGTTCTTCTGAGAATCACAAAGTAGAGGGTTAGTTTTCTGTGATTTCAGTTACCACATTCAACCATAGTGTTACTCACTTTGACATTGGAAATAATGGATAGTATCTGGCTTGGTCCCTAATAAGGAGTATCTTCGTGGAGTTTTGGATGGCAAAGCTCTCATATTCTGCGGCAGGAGATAAGCACTCACCGAGCATCTGATCTGCTTAGTTTTTTGCTCCTTTGTTCCAGTTTTTATGCCTTCTGATCTTACTTTTTCTTTCTCACAGATGTGCAGACCACAACTTCAAAAAGGCCAGGTGAGTCCTACTTCCTCTGAAGTCATGAGTGTCCCACTTCTCCCTATTCACCTTGACCATCTTTGACAAGTAGCTACAGAACAGAATTGTGGGGTTTTTCTGTTTTTCCAAACCTTCCTTATGTCTTTAGAATATGGAGGTGGTTCTAGTTGAGCTCACAACTAGTCGATCCTATTGTATTTCCTCCATGAGATAAGATCATTCAGCCTCCTGCCTGGGTTGAGAAATAAAAATCACTTAGTGCTTCTAGGGCAGAGGGAGGATGTGACCTTGGCCATTTCTTCTGGAAAACTAGCGTGGGCTGAGAATCACATGGGTAGAGTCAGTGGAGTGAGGAACATCTGAGACTTGTCCTGTCATAGATCCCAGGCTAAGACAAAGTAATTCTTTTACCAAGGAACAATCTGTGAGACGAGAACTGTGAGTGTCTTATGGCATTACACACCCTCTCTCTGCTGTTGCTGTGGATATTTGAGGCCATGGTTTGTTCATTGTAAGGTCTCTAGAAAAGATCTTTCTCTTTGAGCCATAGAACTTTGACTCCTCTGTCCCTGAGCCCAGTTACATGACACTAGACCCAAAGTTTAATCTCCTCTTTCCTTTTTAATTGGCTTAGTTATTAATTAACTAACTAAATTATTTATTTATTTATTTATTTATTTATTTATTTATTTATTTATTTATTTTTCTTTTCTCCAGATTGGTGGTATACAACAACTACAGATAGGTGGTATACAACAACTGCTTCCACTGGTACGTATCTTTAGATTCTGACAAAATATCATATTCAACACTGCAGTCAAGAGGGCTTAGGAAAATTCCCGAGTAGTGCATGCAAGTCTGGTTGCTCAACACCTTATCCAATGTGGAGGAATTCCTTCAGTTTGTAGTTGTGAATTTACCTTTAAAGGAGATCTGTAAGTCAGGATATTTGTTTGCAAAAGGCAGGAACCCATCACAAAGTCTCATAAGCAGTCGAAGAATTCACCGGCTCACGTATCTAGAATATTTTGTGGTTAATGAAGAACTTTTAAGTATAGCTGGATCCTGAGTTCCAAGTATGTTCCCCTACACTTTTCCCACTTCCAGTGTTTTATGTGTGTGGTCTTCACTAATCAACTAACTTCATGCACCTGGAGAAAGACAATAGCTGTCAGCTGCAATTCTACATGCCACTGAAGGAAGTGGCTATCTGTCCAGAAATCTCAGGCAGCCAAGTCCTGAGAGGACTCATGATCCTGCTTCCTAACAGGTGCTCTTATGGTCGGCCAAGGATTATAAGCCCACCTTCAGATCCCCATGCATGAAAGGGAGAAAGTACACACTAGTATCTACTTGAAAAGTGTTATATGTGTTTTCATCATGTTTTTAATGGGAAGAATGGTTTCTGTTATAATAAAAAAAACTGGCAGGAGATTTGAAACCTGAAAAGCACTCTCTAGTAACAGCTTCACTTCTGAAACTTCTGCTGGTTGTGGGCTTTTATAGCCTCTTACTCTCCCCCTAGATGAAATATATTCTTTTCCTGGATATTGCCAATGTCTGCCTGTTCTTGTGGAATTTTCTGTTGGTCCATAGGGACAGGCAGTGTCTGAGCTGTCAGTTGAGTTTCCTTGGATGTTATCAGAGTACCCCAACATCCCTAGTAAGCCTGGTTATCTGTCTAGCTTTGGGACAGGATGAGTCCTCCCTCCTACAACAACTCCTCCTACCCGGACTCTGGACTCTGTGAGTCAAAACCAGAGGCAATGGCCAAATATCTACTACTCCTATGCCCTTTAGTCCCTAGCCCCAGTCTTCTTGATGAGCATTACAAATGTTGGAGTCTTCCAACATTTTGAACAAACCCAATATCAGCTATACCGTACCCTCCAGATAAAGATACATGAAGTCATGGTTTCTAAATATCCCTAAATATTTCCTTGTCCTCTATGTACAGGGGTGCCTGCACTATACTAGACACCTGGAAATCAACAATGTCTTCCAGTAGGTGAAAACTTGGGAGAGTGTCTGATACTTTCCTGCAGTGTTTTCTGACATTAGTGTACAGACGCTCAGTAAGGGAATAAGGTGGACTGATATGATTAGCTTATACGAGGGTCTGTTTTTTGTTTATTAAACTACTCAATATTGCCTTTTATTTTTCATGATCTGAAATGGATTGTATTACTGAAATTAGTCTTAATTTTCGTTTTATTTTTTTATTGTGGTAAAATAGGTACGGAGTATAAAATCGACAATTTTAACAATTTCAAATTGCACAGTTCATTGACATTATCTAGTGTCAGCCAGCATCACTAACTAGTTGTGGATACTTGTCATCACCTCCGTCCTCATTCTTGTTAACCAGTCGTACCCGAGTCCCCTTTGCCTCCAGTCCCAAGGCAACCTCTGATGCGCTTTCAGTCTCATGGATTTTCCTATTCAGGACATTTCCTACAAATGGAACCATTGCCTTTTATTTACTTATTTTTTCGATTATTAGATTTTTTATATTTTCAATTTTGAGGGAGTGATTTTTGCTATAGGATCTTCTTTTACCTTCCACAATATGTTCAAGGCTCATCCATGTTTAGCATGCATCAGGACAGCATTCCATTTTGTTGCTGAGTAGTATTCCATTACATGGATATACCATACTTAGTTTATGTGTGTGTTGGGAACATCTGAGTTGTTTTCACATTTTGCTGTAGGGAATAATACTGCTGTGAGGATTAATTAGTGTGCAATTATTTTTTGGACACATATTTCCAATTCTTTTGAATGTTCATCTAGCAGTGGGATTTCTTGGTCACATGATCAAGAAGTTGATCTTTTATATTTTTTCATTTTCATTTTTCAAAGTTTTATTCCCCACAAAGGTGTCTGCACTTGCCAGAGAGTAACAGGGAAACAGTGAGAGGAGAAAGAAAGGTGGAAATCACCTCCTTCCACACCGCAGGGGATGGCCAATCTCTTCTGTTTCTCCTCCTTTTTATGATTTTGATCATGCATAATAAGATTTTGGGCATGCATGAACACATGCCCGTTGTGTTTTTCAAGCTTCTGGGTCAGGGACTTGCACTTCTAGTTGGCAATGTGGGATCCAGATGACACGACCACCATGCCACACGCTGGCCCAACATAATGGATAATGTGAACTTATAATGGAAACCCTTCATATTCTAATGGGTATGAGATGATATCACATAGTGGTTTTGATTTGTATTTCCCTAATGATTAATAATGTGATGCATCTTTTTATTCATTCGTTCATCGTTTGTTTTTAATTTTTAATTTCTGGAGAGGTTTTTGCTATAGGAGACATGTGCTTTCCAGGAAGACAAGAGAGATAAAGAGACATAAAGTGAGAAATCAACCCCAATAGTAGATGGCCGCGTCGCAATTTGTTCTCCTCCATTAACCTGTCAGTATCTTAGGCAAGCATGCATCCATGCTCAGCATGAATTTAAGCCACCAGGTCTGGGAATCGAACAGTGGTTGACTATTTTGGAGTATTGCAACATAGACATTACACCATCTTTTGGTCCCTTGATTCACCTTTCAAGTGCTTGTGTATTATTTGTGAATTTTCCTGGGAAAACTGGGGAATCACTTTAAAGATCCAAATCCTGAAGGCCAGAGCACGAGGATGAGCATCAGTGACTTAGCCCTGATCACAGGCTAAAAGATCCGTTCAGGTGAGGACTAAGGGATCATGATACCTATCCAGAAATGTATTTGGAGCATCTGAGTTTTCTCCATGAAGGCCCAGTTTTCCTTTATTTATTTTATTCCTCCATATTCTTCCCTCATAGGCCATGAGTATTTCTCCTTTTTATTATCATTATTTTTTTATTTTTTATTATTATTCATATATTAAATCGCTATACCTCATTGAGATTGTGACGAGACGTTACCCAGCATGATATACACCTCAGTCCAGCCAGGAGAGACCACCATACACCTATCAGTAGGGCAGTTAAGTGTCAGTACAGTTCCTCCTGCCCAGTTTCCTTGCCTGATTGGACAGTCCATATAATCCACGTGAGTCAGTTAAAGGTGAAATCTTTCAAGAATCAGGCCCTAGGATTACTGCTAGGTGGTGGTGGCAGTGGTAGGGCTGGGAACCTGTCTCAGGTGGCATCTACAGCAGGTGCTTAGGTAGAATACTAGGATCATTACGGATCCAGGCTGATAGCTGCCTTACTTTACCTCTCCACATGCCAAGGCTTGGCTAGAAATTGACTATCTGGGTAGTGGAGGGGCTGAAAGAATAGTCTTAGCTCACCCCATACCCAAGGTTTTATAGGTTAACTGCTTGAGGACAATAAGGTTTTCGACAAAGCCCACGATGCTCGAGAATATTAACCCGGGTCTCAGAAGTCTTGGCCTGCTGGAAAAATTGAGAATTTGCTCTCACCTCAGAACCTCTCCCATTAGGAGACATGCGAGAGAGTGAATTTTCATGACCCCTCTAGATTCTACAGGTGAGACTGGATGTATTTGACTATCATAAGGGGCACTTTCATTCTAAGACAAAGTAGTAAGCAGAGTTGAAGTCATCTGGAGTAAGGTTCTTTCTTAGCGTTGAACATTTTGTATGAGCATCCTGACAAGACTGGAAGAGTGAGTTAATTGAGCTGTTCCTCTTACAGGGTCAGAGCACTCATGGTCTAGGAAGGGAATGAGATATATTTCTATTTCCTAGAGTGGACTTCAAGATGCACAAGGGGGTTTGGCCACTAGAAAGTGTTCTTGGCCACACACAACCTATACGAGCTTGACTGTCAACACAGAATGAAATGGGAAATAATTGTGTCTCCTGCAGGAAGTGATTCAGGTTTGGCCCTGAGGCTGGTGAATGGAGGTGACCGATGTCAAGGCCGGGTGGAGGTCCTGTACCGAGGCTCGTGGGGCACTGTGTGTGATGACAGCTGGGACACCAATGATGCCAATGTGGTCTGCAGGCAGCTGGGCTGTGGTTGGGCTACCTCTGCCCCAGGAAATGCCCGGTTTGGTCAGGGCTCAGGCCAAATTGTCCTGGATGATGTGCGTTGCTCAGGACACGAGTCCTACCTGTGGAACTGCCCCCACAATGGCTGGCTCTCTCATAACTGTAACCACGGGGAAGATGCTGGTGTCATCTGCTCAGGTGGGACCCAAGATCTTCTTGTGGTGCGGTTTCTTTAGGAAGTAATTCTTGTACAATCTTTCTGTCTCAGTCATGGCATTTTATCTTATTAAAATTTTCTTAAAGATTTCTCACTTTATATAAGCTACTCAGTGTTGCAGCACTCCAGCTGGGATAATAACCCTAAGTGAAAATAGTGATTAAGTCTCATCCCCTTGAAGCTGTGTAAGCCAGAGATGAAAGAGAATGTCTCTGGTTTCTCCAGGTGATGTGTTCCTCCCACTGATTGCTACTGTGCAGTGAGAGTGAGATGCGGAACAGACGGGATTTGGGGAGGGTCATCTCACTGGCAGCAGCCCCAAACAAAAGGCTCCTGTCATGCAAGGGAGCCTCAGTTGAGTAGTTTTTAAATTAGGAGGTATCTGGTGAGATACATAGGCTATGGTGTCAGATCTGGGCTTGTCACAACTGACTCATGTTTTGGGGGACCCTGAGTCTGTGAATGCAACTTCCTCTAAAGATCTGTGAAGATCTATGATGTGCTCTGTGTGATCTAGGTCTGGCATTTAAATGTCAGTTCCCATGTGACCTACCATGCAGTCTGATTTCTGCTGTGGTCGGACCTGATACATCACACATATATAGTATTTGAGTTTGGAGCTTGACCTCTATACCTTGTTGATTTAGTGTTCTTCTGAGAATCACAAAGTAGAGGGTTAGTTTTCTGTGATTTCAGTTACCACATTCAACCATAGTGTTACTCACTTTGACATTGGAAATAATGGATAGTACCTGGCTTGGTCCCTAATAAGGAGTATCTTCGTGGAGTTTTCGATGGCAAAGCTCTCATGTTCTGAGGCAGGTGATAAGCACTCCCCGAGCATCTGATCTGCTTAGTTTTTGGTCCTTTGTTCCAGTTTTTATGCCTTCTGATCTCACTTTTTCTTTCTCACAGATGTGCAGACCACAACTTCAAGAAGGCCAGGTGAGTCCTACTTCCTCTGAAGTCATGAGTGTCCCACTTCTCCCTTTTCACCTTGACCATCTTTGACAAGAAGCTACAGAACAGAAGTGTTGGGTTTTTCTGTTTTTCCAAACCTTCCCTGTGTCTTTAGAATATGGAGGTGGTTCTAGTTGAGCCCACAACTGGTTGATCCTCTTGTCTTCCTCCATGGGATAAGATCATTCAGCCTCCTGCCTGGGTTGAGAAATAAAAATCACTTAGTGCTTCTAGGGCAGAGGGAGGATGTGACCTTGGCCATTTCTTCTGGAAAACTAGAGTGGGCCAAGAATCACATGGGTAGAGTCAGTGGAGTGAGGAACATCTGAGACTTGTCCTGTCATAGATCCCAGGCTAAGACAAAGTTATTCTTTTACCAAGGAACAATCTGTCAGATGAGAACTGTGAGTGTCTTATGGCATTACACACTCTCTCTCTGCTGTTGCTGTGGATATTTGAGGCCATGGTTTGTTCGTTGTATGGTCTCTAGAAAAGATCTTTCTCTTTTAGCCATAGAACGTTGACTCTTCTGTCCCTGAGCCCAGTTACATGACACTAGACCCAAAGTTTAATCTCCTCTTTCCTTTTTAATTGGCTTGGTTATTAATTAATTAATTAAATTATTTATTTATTTATTTATGTTTTCTTTTCTCCAGATTGGTGGTATACAACAACTACAGATAGGTGGTATACAACAACTGCTTCCACTGGTAAGTATCTTTAGATTCTGACAAAATATCATATTCAACACTGCAGTCAAGAGGGCTTAGGAAAATTCCCGAGTAGTGCATGCAAGTCTGGTTGCTCAACACCTTATCCAATGTGGAGGAATTCCTTCACTTTATAGTTGTGAATTTACCTTTAAAGGAGATCTGTAAGTCAGGACATTTGTTTGCAAAAGGCAGGAACCCATCACAAAGTCTCATAAGCAGTAGAAAAATTCACCGGCTCACGTATCTAGAATATTTTGTGGTTAATGAAGAACTTTTAAGTATAGCTGGATCCTGAGTTCCAAGTATGTTCCCCTACACTTTTCCCACTTCCAGTGTTTTATGTGTGTGGTCTTCACTTAATCAACTAACTTTGCGCACCTGGTGAAAAATACAGCCGTCGTCAGCCTACGTTTACCAAGCACTGAAGGAAGAGGCTATTTGTCCAGAGATCTCAGACAGCCAAGTCCTGGGAGAACTCAGATGAGCCTGCTTGCTAATTGGTGCTCTGATGGCCTGGCCAGGATTATAAGCCCACCTTCAGATCCCTATGCATGAAAGGGAGAAAGTACAAACTAGTATCTACTTGAAAAGTGTTATATATGTTTTCGTCATGTTTTTAATAGGAAGAATGGTTTCTGTTATAATAAAAAACTGGCATGAGATTTGAAACCCAAAAAGCACTCTCTAGTAAGAGCTTCACTTCTGAAAACTCTGCTGGTCATGGGCTTTTATAGCCTCTTACTCTCCCCCTAGATGAAATATATTCTTTTCCTGGATATTGCCAATGTCTGCCTTTTCTTGTGAACTTTCTGTTGGTCCATAGGAACAGGCAGTGTCTGAGCTGTCTGTAGAGTTTCCTGGATATTATCAGAGTACCCCAACATCCCTAGTAAGCCTGATTATCTGTCTAGCTTTGGGACAGGATGAGTCCTCCCTCCTACAACAACTCCTCCTACCTGGACTCTGGACTCTGTGAGTCCAAACCAGAGGCAATGGCCAAATATCTATTACTCCTATGCCCTTTAGTCCCTAGCCCCAGTCTTCTTGATGAGCATTGCAAATGTTGGAGTCTTCCAACATTTAGAACAAACCCATTATCGACTAAACCATACCCTTCAGATAAAGATACATGAAGTCATGGTTTCTAAATATTCCTAAATATTTCCATGTCCTCTATGTACAGGGGTCCCTGAACTATACTAGATACCTGGAAATCAACAGTGTCTTCCAGTAGGTGAAAACTTGGGAGAGTGTCTGATACTTTCCTGCAGTGTTTTCTGACATCAGAGTACAGATGCTCAGTAAGGGAATAAGGTGGACTGATATGATTAGCTTATATGAGGGCCTGTTTTTTGTTTATTAAACTACTCAATATTGCCTCTTATTTTTCATGACCTGAAATGGATTGTATTACTGAAATTACTCTTAATTTTAGTTTTATTTTTTATTGTGGTAAAATAGGTACAGAGTATAAAATCTACAATTTTAACAATTTCAAATTGCACAGTTCTTTGACATTATCTAGTGTCAGCCAGCACCACTAACTAGTTGCAGATACTTGTCATCACCTCAGTCCTCATTCCTGTTAACCAGTCATACCCTAGTCCCCTTTGCCTCCAGTCTCAAGGCATCCTCTGATCCGCTTTCAGTCTCATGGATTTTCCTATTCAGGACATTTCCTACAAATGGAACCATTGCCTTTTATTTATTTATTTTTTCGATTATTAGATTTTTTTCTTTTTTCCATTTTGAGGGAGTGATTTTTGCTATAGGATCTTATTTTACCTTCCACAATATGTTCAAGGCTCATCCATGTTTAGCATGCATCAGGATATCATTCCATTTTGTTGCTGAGTAGTATTCCATTACATGGATATACCATACTTAGTTTATGTATTTGTCGGGAACATCTGAGTTGTTTTCACATTTTGCTGTAGGAAATAATATTGCTGTGAGGATTAATTAGTGTGCAATTATTTATTTGAACCCATATTTCCAATTCTTTTGAATGTTCATCTAGCAGTGGGATTTCTTGGTCACATGATCAAGAAATTGATCTCTTATATGCTCTCATTTTAATTTTTTAAAGTTTTTGCCCCCCAAAGGTGTGCGCACTTGCTAGAGTAACAGGGAAACAGTGAGAGGAGAAAGAAAGTTGGAAAACACACCCTTCCACACCTCAGGGGATGGCCAAGCTCTTCTATTTCTCCTCCTTTTTATGATTTTGAACATGCATAATAAGATTTTGGGCATGCATGAACACATGCCTGTTGTGTTTTTCAAGCTTCTGGGTCAGGGGCTTGTACTTCGAGTTGGCCATGTGGGATCCAGATGACACGACCACCATGCCACACGCTGGCCCAACATAATTGATAATGTGAACTTATAATGGAAACCCTTCATATTCTAATGGGTATGAGATGATATCGCATAGTGGTTTTGATTTGTATTTCCCTAATGATTAATAATGTGATGCATCTTTTTATTCATTTATTTATTCGTTTGTTTTTAATTTTTATTTTTGGGAGACGTTTTTGCTATAGGAGACATGTGCTTGCCAGGAAGACAAGAGAGATAAAGAGACGGAAAGTGAGAAATCAACCCCAATAGTAGATGGCCACGTCGCAATTTGTTCTCCTCCATTAACCTGTCAGGATCTTGGGCACGCATGCATCCATGCTCAGCATGAGTTTATGCCACTAGGTCTGGGAATCGAACAGTGGTTGACTATTTTGGAGTCTTGCAACATAGACATTACACCATCTTTTGGTCCCTTGATTCACCTTTCAAGAGCTTGTGTATTATTAGTGTGTTTTCCTGGGAAAACTGGGGAATCATTTTAAAGATCCACATCCTGAAGGCCAGAACAGGAGGATCAGCGTCATTGACTTAGCCCTGATCACAGGCGAAAAACATCCGTTCAGGTGAGGACTAAGGGATCAAGATACCTATCCAGAAATGTATTTGGAGCATCTGAGTTTTCTCCATGAAGGCCCAGTTTTCCTTTATTTGTTTTATTCCTCCATATTCTTCCCTCAAAGGCCATGAGTATTTCTTCTTTTTATTATCATTTTTTATTTTTTATTATT
The DNA here is from genome assembly GCA_026018925.1 of Tupaia tana. Lineage (NCBI taxonomy): Eukaryota > Metazoa > Chordata > Mammalia > Scandentia > Tupaiidae > Tupaia > Tupaia tana. The sequence continues at coordinate 33,671,362 of JAKSZU010000010.1, forward strand.
ATTCATATATTAAATCGCTATACATCATTGAGATTGTGACGAGACATTACCCAGCATGATATACACCTCAGTCCAGCCCAGGAGAGACCACCATACACCTATCAGTAGGGCAGTTAAGTGTCAGTACAGTTCCTCCTGCCCAGTTTCCCTGCCTGATTGGACAGTCCATATAATCCACGTGAGTCAGTTAAAGGTGAAATCTTTCAAGAATCAGGCCCTAGGATTACTGCTAGGTGGTGGTGGCAGTGGTAGGGCTGGGACCTGTCTCAGGTGGCAACTACAGCGGGTGCTTAGGTAGAACACTAGGATCATTATGGATCCAGGCTGATAGCTGCCTTACTTTACCTCTCCACATGCCAAGGCTTGGCTAGAAATTGACTATCTGGGTAGTGGAGGGGCTGAAAGAATAGTCTTAGCTCATCCCATACCCAAGGGTTTTATAGGTTAACTGCTTGAGGACAATAAGGTTTTCGACAAAGCCCACGATGCTCGAGAATATTAACCTGGGACTCAGAAGTCTTGGCCTGCTGGAAAAATTGAGAATTTGCTCTCACCTCAGAACCTCTCACATTAGGAGACATGCGAGAGAGTGAATTTTCATGACCCCTCTAGATTCTACAGGTGAGACTGGATGTATTTGACTATCATAAGGGGCACTTTCATTCTAAGACAAAGCAGTAAGCAGAGTTGAAGTCATCTGGAGTAAGGTTCTTTCTTAGCGTTGAACATTTTGCATGAGCATCCTGACAAGACTGGAAGAGTGAGTTAATTGAGCTGTTCCTCTTACAGGGTCAGAGCACTCATGGTCTAGGAAGGGAATGAGATATATTTCTATTACCTAGAGTGGACTTCAAGATGCACAAGGGGGTTTGGCCACTAGAAAGTGTTCTTGGCCACACACAACCTATACGAGCTTGACTGTCAACACAGAATGAAATGGGAAATAATTGTGTCTCCTGCAGGAAGTGATTCAGGTTTGGCCCTGAGGCTGGTGAATGGAGGTGACCGATGTCAAGGCCGGGTGGAGGTCCTGTACCGAGGCTCGTGGGGCACCGTGTGTGATGACAGCTGGGACACCAATGATGCCAATGTGGTCTGCAGGCAGCTGGGCTGTGGCTGGGCTACCTCTGCCCCAGGAAATGCCCGGTTTGGTCAGGGCTCAGGCCAAATTGTCCTGGATGATGTGCGTTGCTCAGGACACGAGTCCTACCTGTGGAACTGCCCCCACAACGGCTGGCTCTCTCATAACTGTAACCACGGGGAAGATGCTGGTGTCATCTGCTCAGGTGGTACCCAAGATCTTCTTGTGGTGGGGTTTCTTTAGGAAGTAATTCTTCTACAATCTTTCTGTCTCACTCAAGGCATTTTCTCTTATTAAACTTTTCTTAAAGACTTTTCACTTTATATAAGCTACTCGATGTTATGGTAGGGTAATTACCCAAAGTGAAAATGGTGAGCAAGTGTCATCCCTTTGGTGCTGTATAAGCCAGAGGTGAAAGAGAAAATCACTGCTTTCTCCGGGCGCAGTGTTCCTCTCACTGATTGCTACTGTGCAGCAAGTGTGAGACGCAGAACAAACAGGATCTGGGGAGAGTCATCTCACTGGCAGCAGCTCCAAACGAAAGGCTCCTGTCATTCAAGGGAGCCTCAGTTGAGTAGTTTTTAAATTAGGAGGTATCTGGTGAGATACATAGGGTATGGTGTCAGATCTGGGCTTGTCACCACTGACTCAAGTTTTGGGGGACCCTGAGTCTTTGAATGCAACTTCCTGTAAAGATCTGTGAAGTTCTATGATGTGCTATGTGTGAGCTGGGTCTGGCATTTAAATGTCAGTTCCTATGAGACCTGCCATGCAGTCTGCTTTCAGTCGTGGTGGGCCTGATGCATCACACAGAATATTTGAGGTTAGGGCTTGACCTCTGCACCTTGTTGAATTAGTGTTCTCCGGAGAATCACAAATTTGAGGATTAGTTTTCTGTGACTTCAGTCACCACATTCAGCCATAGTGTTATTCACTCTGACACTGGAAATAATGGACAGTACCTAGCAGGTTCCCTACTAAGGAGTGTGTCTCTGGGGTTTTGGATGGCAAAGCTCTCACATTCTGAGGCAGCAGATAGGCATTGACGGAGCATCTGATCTGCTTAGTTTTTCACACTTTTATTTTACTTTTCTTTTTTTTTCTTTGTTCCAGTTTTCTGACTTCTTATATTCCTTTTCTTTCTAACAGATGTGCAGACACCTACCTCACCAAGGCCAGGTGAGTCCTGCTTCCTCTGAAGTTATGGGTGTCCCATTTCTCCCTATTAACCTTGACCATCTTTGACAAGTAGCTACAGAATAGGAGTGTGGGGTTTTTGTGTTTCTCCAAACCTTCCCTCGGTCTTTAAAATATGGAGGTGGTTCTAGTTGAGCCCACAACAGGTTGATCCTCTTGTCTTCCTCCATGAGGTAAGATCATTCTGGCTCCTGCCCTGGGTTGAGAAATGATAATCACTTAGTGCTTCTGGTGGCAGAGGGAGGATGTGACCTTGGCCATTTCTTCTGGAAAACTGGTGTGGGCTGAGAATCACATGGGTAGCGTCAGTGCAGTGGGGAACATCTGAGACTTCTCCTGTCATAGATCTCAGGCTAAGACAAAGTAATTCTTTTACCAAAGAACTATCTGTCAGACGAGAATTGTCAGTGTCTGATGGAATTGCACACCCTCTCTCTGCTGTTGCTGTGGATATTTGAGGCCATGGTTTGCCCATCGCAAGGTCTTTAGAAAAGATCTTTCTCTTTCAGCCACAGAACTTTGACTCTTCTGTCCCTGAGTCCAGTAACATGATACTAGACCCAAAGTTTAATCTCCTCTTTCCTTTTTAATCGGCTTGTTTTTTTTATTTGTTTGTTTGTTTGTTTGTTTATTTATTTCTTTATTTATGTATTTTTCTTTTCTCCAGATTGGTGGTATACAACAACTACAGATAGGTGGTATACAACAACTCCTTCCACTGGTAAGTATCTTTAGATTCTGAAGAAATATCATATTCAGCACTGCAGTCAACAGGCCGTAGGAAAATTCCCGAGCAGTGCTTGCAAGTCTGGTTGCTCAACACTTTATCAATGTGGAGGAATTCCTTCACTTTGTAGTTGTGAATTTACCTTTAAAGGAGATCTGTAAGTCAGGACATTTGTTTGCAAAAGGCAGGAACCCATCACAAAGTCTCATAAGCAGTCGAAGAATTCACCGGCTCATGTATCTAGAATGTTTTGTAGTTAATGAAGAACTTGAATTATACCTGGATCCTGAGTGCCAAGTATGTTCCCCTACACTTTTTCCACTTCCAGTGTTTTATGTGTGTGGTCTTCACTAATCAACTAACTTCGTGCACCTGGAGAAAGATACAATAGTTGTCAGCTGCAATTCTACATGCCACTGAAGGAAGAGGCTATCTGTTCAGATATCTCAGGCAGCCAAGTCCTGAGAGGACTCAGATTATCCTGCTTCCTAACAGGTTCTCTGATGCCCTGCCCAGGATTATAAGCCCACCTTCAGATCCCCATGCATGAAAGGGAGAAAGTACATACTAGTATCTACTTGAAAAGTGTTATATGTGTTTTTGTCATGTTTTTAATAGGAAGAATGGTCTCTGTTATAATAAAAAAACTGGCAGGAGATTTGAAACCTGAAAAGCACTCTCTAGTAAGAGCTTCACTTCTGAAACTTCTGCTGGTTATGGGCTTTTATAGCCTCTTACTCTCCCCCCTAGATGAAATATATTCTTTTCCTGGATATTGCCAATGTCTGCCTGTTCTTGTGGAACTTTCTGCTGGTCTATAGGGACAGGCAGTGTCTGAGCTGTCAGTTGAGTTTCCTTGGATGTTATCAGAGTACCCAAACATCCCTAGTAAGCCTGATTATCTGTCTAGCTTTGGGACAGGATGAGTCCTCCCTCCTACAACAACTCCTCCTACCCGGACTCTGGACTCTGTGAGTCAAAACCAGAGGCAATGGCCAAATATCTTCTACTCCTATGCCCTTTAGTCCCTAGCCCCAGTCTTCTTGGTGAGCATTGCAAATGTTGGAGTCTTCCAACATTTAGAACAAACCCAATATCAGCTTAACCGTACCCTTCAGATAAAGATACATGAAGTCATGGTTTCTAAATATCCCTAAATATTTCCTTGTCCTCTATGTACAGGGGTCCCTGCACTATACTAGACACCTGGAAATCAACAGTGTCTTCCAGTAGGTGAAAACTTGGGAGAGTATCTGATACTTTCCTGCAGTGTTTTCTGACATTAGAGTACAGATGCTCAGTAAGGGAATAAGGTGGACTAATATGATTAGCTTATATGAGGGCCTGTTTTTTGTTTATTAAACTACTCAATATTGCCTTTTATTTTTCATGATCTGAAATGGATTGTATTACTGAAATTAGTCTTAATTTTTGTTTTATTTTTTATTGTGGTAAAATAGGTACAGAGTATAAAATCTACAATTTTAACAATTTCAAATTGCACAGTTCATTGACATTATCTAGTGTCAGCCAGCACCACTAACTAGTTGCAGATACTTGTCATCACCTCAGTCCTCATTCCTGTTAACCAGTCATACCCTAGTCCCCTTTGCCTCCACTCCCAAGGCAACCTCTGATCTGCTTTCAGTCTCATGGATTTTCCTATTCAGGAGATTTCCTACAAATGGAACCATTGCCTTTTATTTATTTATTTTTTCGATTATTAGATTTTTTATTTTTTCACTTTTGAGGGAGTGATTTTTGCGATAGGACCTTCTTTTACCTTCCACAATATGTTCAAGGCTCATCCATGTTTAGCATGCATCAGGATATCATTCCATTTTGTTGCTGAGTAGTATTCCATTACATGGATATACCATACTTAGTTTATGTGTTTATCGGTAACATTTGAGTTGTTTTCACATTTTGCTGTAGGAAATAATACTGCTGTGAGGATTAATTAGTATGCAATTACTTATTTGAACCCATATTTCCAATTCTTTTGAATGTTCATCTAGCAGTGGGATTTCTTGGTCACATGATCAAGAAATTGATCTCTTATATGCTCTCATTTTAATTTTTTAAAGTTTTTGCTCCCCAAAGGTGTGCGCACTTGCTAGAGTAACAGGGAAACAGTGAGAGGAGAAAGAAAGTTGGAAAACGCACCCTTCCACACCTCAGGGGATGGCCAAGCTCTTCTATTTCTCCTCCTTTTTATGATTTTGAACATGCATAATAAGATTTTGGGCATGCATGAACACATGCCTGTTGTGTTTTTCAAGCTTCTGGGTCAGGGGCTTGTACTTCAAGTTGGCCATGTGGGATCCAGATGACACGACCACCATGCCACACGCTGGCCCAACATAATGGATAATGTTATGTGAACTTATAATGGAAACCCTTCATATTCTAATGGGTATGAGATGATATCGCATAGTGGTTTTGATTTGCATTTCCCTAATGATTAATAATGTGATGCATCTTTTTATTCATTTATTTATTCGTTTGTTTTTAATTTTTATTTTTTGGAGACGTTTTTGCTATAGGAGACATGTGCTTACCAGGAAGACAAGAGAGATAAAGAGACATAAAGTGAGAAATCAACCCCAATAGTAGATGGCCGCGTCGCAATTTGTTCTCCTCTATTAACCTATCACGATCTTGGGCACGCATGCATCCATGCTCAGCATGAATTTAAGCCACCGGGTCTGGGAATCGAATAGTGGTTGACTATTTTGGAGTCTTGCAACACAGACATTACACCATCTTTTGGTCCCTTGATTCACCTTTCAAGTGCTTGTGTATTATTTGTGAATTTTCCTGGGAAAACTGGGGAATCACTTTAAAGATCCAAATCCTGAAGGCCAGAGCACGAGGATCAGCGTCAGTGACTTAGCCCTGATCACAGGCTAAAAAGATCCGTTCGGGTGAGGACTAAGGGATCATGATACCTATCCAGAAATGTATTTGGAACATCTGAGTTTTCTCCATGAAGGCCCAGTTTTCCTTTATTTATTTTATTCCTCCATATTCTTCCCTCACAGGCCATGAGTATTTCTTCTTTTTATTATCATTATTTTTTATTATTATTCATATATTAAATCGCTATACATCATTGAGATTGTGACGAGACGTTACCCAGCATGTTATACACCTCAGTCCAGCCAGGAGAGACCGCCATACACCTATCAGTAGGGCAGTTAAGTGTCAGTACAGTTCCTCCTGCCCAGTTTCCCTGCTTGATTGGACAGTCCATATAATCAACGTGAGTCAGTTAAAGGTGAAATCTTTCAAGAATCAGGCCCTAGGATTACTGCTAGGTGGTGGTGGCAGTGGTAGGGCTGGGAACCTGTCTCAGGTGGCATCTACAGCAGGTGCTTAGGTAGAATACTAGGATCATTATGGATCCAGGCTGATAGCTGCCTTACTTTACCTCTCCACATGCCAAGGCTTGGCTAGAAATTGACTATCTGGGTAGTGGAGGGGCTGAAAGAATAGTCTTAGCTCACCCCATACCCAAGGTTTTATAGGTTAACTGCTTGAGGACAATAAGGTTTTCGACAAAGCCCACGATGCTCGAGAATATTAACCTGGGACTCAGAAGTCTTGGCCTGCTGGAAAAATTGAGAATTTGCTCTCACCTCAGAACCTCTCGCATTGGGAGACATGCGAGAGAGTGAATTTTCATGACCCCTCTAGATTCTACAGGTGAGACTGGATGTATTTGACTATCATAAGGGGCACTTTCATTCTAAGACAAAGCAGTAAGCAGAGTTGAAGTCATCTGGAGTAAGGTTCTTTCTTAGCGTTGAACATTTTGCATGAGCATCCTGACAAGACTGGAAGAGTGAGTTAATTGAGCTGTTCCTCTTACAGGGTCAGAGCACTCATGGTCTAGGAAGGGAATGAGATATATTTCTATTTCCTAGAGTGGACTTCAAGATGCACAAGGGGGTTTGGCCACTAGAAAGTGTTCTTGGCCACACACAACCTATACGAGCTTGACTGTCAACACAGAATGAAATGGGAAATAATTGTGTCTCCTGCAGGAAGTGATTCAGGTTTGGCCCTGAGGCTGGTGAATGGAGGTGACCGATGTCAAGGCCGGGTTGAGGTCCTGTACCGAGGCTCGTGGGGCACCGTGTGTGATGACAGCTGGGACACCAATGATGCCAATGTGGTCTGCAGGCAGCTGGGCTGTGGCTGGGCTACCTCTGCCCCAGGAAATGCCCGGTTTGGACAGGGCTCAGGCCAAATTGTCCTGGATGATGTGCGTTGCTCAGGACACGAGTCCTACCTGTGGAACTGCCCCCACAACGGCTGGCTCTCTCATAACTGTAACCACAGGGAAGATGCCGGTGTCATCTGCTCAGGTGGGACCCAAGATCTTCTTGTGGTGGGGTTTCTTTAGGAAGTAATTCTTCTACAATCTTTCTGTCTCACTCAAGGCATTTTCTCTTATTAAACTTTTCTTAAAGACTTTTCACTTTATATAAGCTACTCGGTGTTCTGGTAGGGTAATTACCCAAAGTGAAAACGGTGAGCAAATGTCATCCCTTTGGTGCTGTATAAGCCAGAGGTGAAAGAGAAAAATCGCTGGTTTCTCCAGGCGTTGTGTTCCTCTCACTGATTGCTACTGTGCAGCAAGTGTGAGACGCAGAACAAACAGGATCTGGGGAGAGTCATCTCACTGGCAGCAGCTCCAAACGAAAGGCTCCTGTCATTCAAGGGAGCCTCAGTTGAGTAGTTTTTTTTTGTTTGTTTTTTTTAAAGGTATTTATTTTTAATTTTATTTATTCATTCATTTATTTTAATTTGACCAGAGAGAGACAGAGAAAGAGAGAGAGAGAGAAAGTGAGAACGCAAGCCACCAGGTCCAGGACTTGAACCGTGGTCAGCCATGTGGGAGTGTCCAGCACCTTAACCACCACGCCACCTGCTGGTCCCAGTTGAGTAGTTTTTAATTTAGGAGGTCTCTGGTGAGATACAAAGGCTATGGTGTCAGATCTGGGCTTGTCAACACTGACTCAAGTTTTGGGGGACCCTGAGTCTTTGAATGCAATTTCCTGTAAAGATCTGTGAAGTTCTATGATGTGCTATGTGTGAGCTGGGTCTAGCATTTAAATGTCAGTTCCTATGAGACCTGCCATGCAGTCTGTTTTCAGTCGTGGTGGGCCTGATGCATCACACAGAATATTTGAGGTTAGGGCTTGACCTCTGCACCTTGTTGATTTAGTGTTCTCCGGAGAATCACAAATTTGAGGATTAGTTTTCTGTGATTTCAGTCACCACATTCAGCCATAGCGTTATTCACTCTGACATCGGAAATAATGGACAGCACCTGGCAGGTTCCCTACTAAGGAGTGTGTCTCTGGGGTTTTGGATGGCAAAGCTCTCACATTCTGAGGCAGCAGATAGGCATTGACGGAGCATCTGATCTGCTTAGTTTTTCACACTTTTATTTCACTTTTCTTTTTTTTTCTTTGTTCCAGTTTTCTGACTTCTTATATTCCTTTTTCTTTCTAACAGATGTGCAGACACCTACCTCACCAAGGCCAGGTGAGTCCTGCTTCCTCTGAAGTCATGGGTGTCCCATTTCTCCCTATTAACCTTGACCATCTTTGACAAGTAGCTACAGAATAGGAGTGTGGGGTTTTTGTGTTTCTCCAAACCTTCCCTCGTTCTTTAAAATATGGAGGTGGTTCTAGTTGAGCCCACAACAGGTTGATCCTCTTGTCTTCCTCCATGAGGTAAGATCATTCTGGCTCCTGCCCTGGGTTGAGAAATGATAATCACTTAGTGCTTCTGGTGGCAGAGGGAGGATGTGACCTTGGCCATTTCTTCTGGAAAACTGGTGTGGGCTGAGAATCACATGGGTAGAGTCAGTGCAGTGGGGAACATCGGAGACTTCTCCGGTCATAGATCTCAGGCTAAGACAAAGTAATCCTTTTACCAAAGAACTATCTGTCAGATGAGAATTGTCAGTGTCTGATGGAATTGCACACCCTCTCTTTGCTGTTGCTGTGGATATTTGAGGCCATGGTTTGCTCATTGCGAGGTCTCTAGAAAAGATCTTTCTCTTTCAGCCACAGAACTTTGACTCTTCTGTTCCTGAGTCCAGTAACATGATACTAGACCCAAAGTTTAATCTCCTCTTTCCTTTTTAATTGGCTTGTTTTTTATTTATTTGTTTGTTTGTTTGTTTATTTATCTATTTATATATGTATGTATGTATTTTTCTTTTCTCCAGATTGGTGGTATACAACAACTACAGATAGGCGGTATACAACAACTCCTTCCACTGGTAAGTATCTTTAGATTCTGAAGAAATATCATATTCAGCACTGCAGTCAACAGGCCGTAGGAAAATTCCCGAGTAGTGCATGCAAGTCTGGTTGCTCAACACCTTATCCAATGTGGAGGAATTCCTTCAGTTTGTAGTTGTGAATTTACCTTTAAAGGAGATCTGTAAGTCAGAACATTTGTTTGCAAAAGGCAGGAACCCATCACAAAGTCTCATAAGCAGTAGAAGAATTCACCAGCTCATGTATCTAGAATGTTTTGTGGTTAATGAGGAACTTGAAGTATAGCTGGATCCTGAGTTCCAAATATGTTCCCCTATACTTTTCCCACTTCCAGTGTTTTATGTGTGTGGTCTTCACTAATCAACTAACTTCATGCACCTGGAGAAAGACAATAGCTGTCAGCTCCAATTCTACCTGCCACTGAAGGAAGAGGCTATCTGTCCAGATATCTCAGGCAGCCAAGTCCTGAGAGGACTCAGAATATCCTGCTTCCTAACAGGTGCTCTGATGCCCTGCCCAGGATTATAAGCCCACCTTCAGATCCCCGTGCTTGAAAGGGAGAAAGTACATACTAGTATCTACTTGAAAAGTGTTATATGTGTTTCTGTCATGTTTTTAATTGGAAGAATGGTTTCTATTATAATAAAAAAACTGGCAGGAGATTTGAAACCTGAAAAGCACTCTCTAGTAAGAGCTTCACTTCTGAAACTTCTGCTGGTCATGGGCTTTTATAGCCTCTTACTCTCCCCTCTAGATGAAATATATTCTTTTCCTGGATATTGCCAATGTCTGCCTGTTCTTGTGGAACTTTCTGCTGGTCCATAGGGACAGGCAGTGTCTGAGCTGTCAGTTGAGTTTCCTTGGATGTTATCAGAGTACCCAAACATCCCTAGTAAGCCTGGTTATCTGTCTAGCTTTGGGACAGGATGAGTCCTCCCTCCTACAACAACTCCTCCTACCCGGACTCTGGACTCTGTGAGTCAAAACCAGAGGCAATGGCCAAATATCTACTACTCCTATGCCCTTTAGTCCCTAGCCCCAGTCTTCTTGGTGAGCATTGCAAATGTTGGAGTCTTCCAACATTTAGAACAAACCCAATATCAGCTTAACCGTACCCTTCAGATAAAGATACATGAAGTCATGGTTTCTAAATATCCCTAAATATTTCCTTGTCCTCTATGTACAGGGGTCCCTGCACTATACTAGACACCTGGAAATCAACAGTGTCTTCCAGTAGGTGAAAACTTGGGAGAGTGTCTGATACTTTCCTGCAGTGTTTTCTGACATTAGAGTACAGATGCTCAGTAAGGGAATAAGGTGGACTAATATGATTAGCTTATATGAGGGCCTGTTTTTTGTTTATTAAACTACTCAATATTGCCTTTTATTTTTCATGATCTGAAATGAATTGTATTACTGAAATTACTCTTAATTTTAGTTTTATTTTTTATTGTGGTAAAATAGGTACAGAGTATAAAATCTACAATTTTAACAATTTCAAATTGCACAGTTCATTGACATTATCTAGTGTCAGCCATCACCACTAACTAGTTGCAGATCCTTTTCATCACCTCAGTCCTCATTCCTGTTAACCAGTTGTACCCTAGTCCCCTTTGCCTCCACTCCCAAGGCAACTTCTGATCCGCTTTCAGTCTCATGCATTTTCCTATTCAGGACATTTCCTACAAATGGAACCATTGCCTTTTATTTAATTATTTTTTCGATTATTAAATTTTTTATTTTTTCAATTTTGAGGGAGTGATTCTTGCTATAACGTCTTATTTTACCTTCCACAATATGTTCAAGGCTCATCCATGTTTAGCATGCATCAGGACAGCATTCCATTTTGTTGCTGAGTAGTATTCCATTACATGGATATACCATACTTAGTGTATGTGTGTGTCGGGAACATCTGTGAAAACAACTCAGGGCTCCTGCCCTGGGTTGAGAAATAAAAATCACTTAGTGCTTCTGGTGGCAGAGGGAGGATGTGACCTTGGCCATTTCTTCTGGAAAACTGGTGTGGGCTGAGAATCACATGGGTAGAGTCAGTGCAGTGGGGAACATCTGAGACTTCTCCTGTCATAGATCTCAGGCTAAGACAAAGTAATTCTTTGACCAAAGAACAATCTGTCAGATGAGAACTGTCAGTGTCTGATGGAATTGCACCCTGTCATTGCTGTTGCCATGGACACTTGAGGGCACGGTTTGATCACTGTAAGGTTTCTAGAAAAGATCTTTCTTTTCCAGCCGTAGAGCTTTGACTCCTGTGTCCCTGAGACCAATTACATGACACTAGACCCAAAGTTTATTCTCCTCACCTGTTTTTTTATAGACCTGGTTTTTATTGATTTATTATTTTTTTCTTTTCTCCAGATTGGTGGTATACAACAACTCCTTCCTATGGTAAGTATCTTTGGATTGTGCCAAAATATCATATTCAACACTGTAGTCAACAGGCCTTCGGTAAATTCCTGAGTAGTCCATGCACCTCTGGTTGCTCAACACCTTATTCAATGTGAAGGAATTCTTTCACTTCATAGTTGCGAATTTTCCTTTAATGGAGATCTATAAGTCAGGACATTTGTTTGCAAAAGGCAGGAACCCAGCTCAACGTCCCATAAGCAATAGAAGAATTCACCAGCTCATGTATCTAGAATGTTTTGTGGTTAATGAAGAACTTGAAGTATAGTTGGATCCTGAGTTCCAAGTATGTTCCCCTACACTTTTCCCACTTCCAGTGTTTTATGTGTGTGGTCTTCACTAATCAACTAACTTTGTGCACCTGGTGAAAAAGACAGCAGTTGTCAGCCCAAGTTTACTTACTACAGAAGGAAGAGGCTATTTGTCCAGATATCTCAGGCAGCCAAGTCCTGGGAGGACTCAGATAAGCCTGCTTGCTAACAGGTGCTCTGATGGCCTGACCAGGATTACAAGCCCATCTTCAGATCCTCATGGGAGAAAAGGAGGTTGAACCCCCCTCGTATCTACTTGAAAAGTGTTGTATGTGATTTTTGTCAGGTTTTTAATAGGAATAATTGTTTCTGTTATAATAAAAAAAAACTGGCAGAAATTTTGACAGCTGAAAAACACTCCCCAGTAAGAGCTTCACTTCTGACACCTCTGCTGGTCATGGGCTGTTATAGCTCTTACTCTCCCCTAGATTAAACATTTTCTCTTCCTGGATATTGCCAATTTCTGCTTCTACCTGTGGACCTTTCTGCTGGACTATTGGGACAGGCAGAGTCTGAGCTGTCATTAGAGTGTCCTTGGATGTTATCAGAGTGCCCCAACATTCCTACTAAAGTCTGATTATCTGTCTAGCTTTGGGACAGGATGAGTCCTCCCTCCTACAACAACTCTTCCTACCAGGACTCTGTGAGTCAAACTGGGGGGCAAAGACCAAATATCTACTACTCCTATGCCCTTTAGTCCCTAGCCCCAGTCTTCTTGGTGAGCATTGCAAATGTTGGAGTCTTCCAACATTTAGATCAAACCCAATATCAGCAAAGCCATATCCTCCATATAAAGATACGTGAAGTCATGGTTGCTAAACATCCCTAAATATTTCTGTGGCCTCTATGTACAGGGTACCCTGTACTGGACTAGACACCTAGTAATCAACAGTGTCTTCCAGTCCATGTAGGGGAAAACTTGGGAGAGTGTCTGATACTTTCCCTCAGTGTTTTCTTTTTCTTTCTTTCTTTCTTTCTTTTTTTTTCTTTTTTCTTTTTTTTTTTTTTTTTTTTTTTTTGGTGGGGCAAGGGAGGTTTTTGCTATAGGGTGCGTGCGCTTTCCAGAAAGACAGAGAGAGAGAGAAAGCAAGAAATCACCCCCCAGGGAGGATGGCCACACTGCAATCTCTTCTCCTCCATTCTCCTCTTGGGATCTTGGGCACGCACGCACATGCATCCGCTTGAGTTTAAGCCACCAGTTCCGGGACTCAAACCACGGTCAGCTACATGGGAGTTCAGTGACATAGCCATTAGGCTAACTGCTGATCCCCCCCACCACCACCACCACCACAGTGTTTTCTGACATCAGAGAACAGATGCTCAGTAACGGAATAAGGTGGACTGATATGATTAGCTTATACAAAGGCCTATTTTTTGTTTATTAAACTACTCAATATTGCCTTTTATTTTTAATTATCTGAAATGGATTATATAAATGGAATGACTGTTAATGTTAATTTTGTTTTATTTTTTATTGTGGTAAAATAGGTACAGGGTATAAAATTTACAGTTTTAACAATTTCAAATTGCACAGTCCATTGGCATTAGCTAGTGTCAGCCGTCACCACTAACTAGTTCCAGAAACTTCTCATCATCTCAGTCCTCATTCCTGTTAAGCAGTCATGCCCCAGTCTCCTTTGCTTCCAGTCCCAAGGCAACCTCTGATCCGCTTTCAGTCTCATGGATTTTCCTATTCAGGACACTTCCTACAAATGGAACCATTGCCTTTTTTGTCTTCTTTACTTTCCACAATTTGTTCAAGGTTCATCCATGTTTAGAATGCATCAGGACATCATTCCATTTTGTTGCTGAGTAGTATTACATTATATGGATATACCATATTTAGTTTATGTGTTTGTTGGTAAACATTTGAGTTGTTTTCACATTTTGCTTTAGTAAAAAAGGGTGTTATGAACATTAATTAGTGTGCCATTATTAATTTGATTAAGTATTTCCAATTCTTTTGAGTGTTCATTTAGCAGTGGGATTCTTGGTCATATGATCTTTTTCTCTCATTATAACTTTTTAAAGTTTTTTCCCAAGGGTGTGTGCACTTGCCGGAGAGTAACAGAGAAACAATGAGAAAAGAAAGAAAGTGAGAAAGCACTCTCTCCCACCACTCAGCAAATGGCCAATCTCTTCTGTTTCTTCTCCCTTTCAAGATTTTGGGCATTTAGGAACACATACCTGTTGTGTTTTTCAAGGTTTTGGTTCAGGGACTTGCACTTAAAATTGGCCATGTGGCATCCAGTTGACATAACCACCATGCCACACGCAGGTCTAACACTGGATAATTTTACATGAACTTATTATGGAAACTCTTAATATTCTAATGGGTTTGAGATGATGTCAAATGTTGGTTTTCATTTGTATTTCCTTAATGATTAATAATGTGATTCATCTTTTCAAGTGCTTGTGTATTATTTGTGTATTTTCCTGGGAGAACAGGGAATGATTTTAGAGATGTGAAAATGAATGCCAGAGCAGGCAGACCAGAGTCAGTGGTTTAGCCCTGCCCAGAGGCTAACAAGGCAGGTCCTGGTGGGAATGAGGGATCATGACTCCTTTACAGAGGTGTATTTGGCATATATGAGTTTTCTCCATGGAGGCCTAGTTTTCCTTTTTTTTTTCTTTTCCCCCATATTTTGCCCTCTCAGGACATGGGTACTTCTAAGTGTGACAGTTACATGTCAGTACAGTTCCTCCTGCCCAGTTTCCCTGCCTGATTGGACAGTCCATATAATCAACATGAGTCCGTTAAAGGTGAAATCTTTAAAGAATCAGGCCTTAGGATTGCTGCTAGATGGTGGTGGTAGTGCTGGGAACCTGTGTTTGATAGCATTTATAGTGGGTACTCAGGCTGATCACTAGGATCACTATGGATCCTACTTTACCTCTCCACATGCCAAGTCTTGGCTAGAAATTGAATTTCTGGGTAGGTTGGGGGGGGGGGACTGAAAGAATATTCCTAGCTCAGCCAATATCCATGGGTTCTATAGATCAACTGCTTGAGGAAAACATGAGGACAATAAGGTTTCAGACAAAGCCCCTGATGCTGGAGAATATTAACCAGGGACTCAGAAGTCTTGGCCTGCTGGAAAAATTGAGAATTTGTTCTTACCTCAGAACCTCTTCCTTTGGGAGGCATAGGAGAGAGTGAATTTTCATGACCCCTCTAGATTCTACAGGTGAGACTGGATATATTAGGATACCATAAGGGGCAGTTTCATTCTAAGGCATAGCAGTAAGTAGAGTTGAATTCATCTGGAGTCAGGCTCTTTCTTAGCATTGAGCATTTGGGAAGAACGTCCTAAGAAGGCAGGAAGAGTGAGGTAGTTTGAGTTGTTCCCCTTATAGGTCAGAGCTCTCATGGTCTAGGAAGGAAATGAGATCTGAGTGGACTTCAACATGCACAAGAGTGTTTGGCCACTAGAAAGTGTTCTTGGTCACGCACAAACTATACGAGCTTGACTGTCAACACAGAATGAAATGGGAAATAATTGTGTCTCCTGCAGGAAGTGATTCAGGTTTGGCCCTGAGGCTGGTGAATGGAGGTGACCGATGTCAAGGCCGGGTGGAGGTCCTGTACCGAGGCTCCTGGGGCACCGTGTGTGATGACAGCTGGGACACCAATGATGCCAATGTGGTCTGCAGGCAGCTGGGCTGTGGCTGGGCTACCTCTGCCCCAGGAAATGCCCGATTTGGACAGGGCTCAGGTCAAATTGTCCTGGATGATGTGCGTTGCTCAGGACATGAGTCCTACCTGTGGAACTGCCCCCACAACGGCTGGCTCTCTCATAACTGTAACCATGGGGAAGATGCTGGTGTCATCTGCTCAGGTGGGACCCAAGATCTTCTTGTGGTGGAGTTTCTTTAGGAAGTAATTCTTCTACAATCTTTGTATCACTCAATGCATTTTCTCTTATTAAAATTTTCTTAAAGACTTCTCATTTTTTTATAAGCTACTTGGTGTTGCGGTAGGATAATAACCCAAAGTGAAAATGGTGATCAAGTGTCATCCCTTTGATGTTGTATACGCCTGAGGTGAAAAAGAATATTGCTGGTTTCTCCAGGTGTTGTGTTCCTCCCATTGATTGGTATGTGCAGCAAGAGTTAGAGGCAGAACAGACAGTATTGGGGGAAGCAGTATATACTGGCAGCAGTCCCAAATAAAAGGCTCTTGTCAGGCAAGGGAGCCTCAGTTTAGTTGTTTTTAATTAAGGCAGTCTCTGATGAGGTACATAGGCTATGGTATAAGATCTGGTCTTGTCACAACTGACTCATGTTTTGGGGGGCTATGAGTCTTTGAATCCAATTTCCTTTAAAGATCTGTGAAGATCGGTAATGTGCTATGTATGAGCTAGGTCTAGCATTTAAATGTCAGTTCCCATGAGGTCTGCCATGCAGTCTGATTTCTGCTGTGGTTGTCCCTGATACATCATGCATAAGTTTTGAGCTTGGAGATGGACCTCTCCATCTTGCTGATTTAGTGTTCTCCTAAGAAAAACAAGGTAGAGGGTTTGTTTTCTGTGATCTCAGTCACCACATTCAGCCATAGTGTTACTCACTTTGACATTGGAAATAATGGACAGGACCTACTGGGTCCCTAATAAGGAGTTTCTCTCTGGGGTTTTAAATGGCAAAATTCCCATGTTCTGAGGCCAGAAATAAGCATTGAATAAGTAACCTACCTGCATAGTTTATTGCACTTTTGTTCCAGTTTTTATGGCTTCTTGTCTTCCTTTTTCTTTCTCACAGATGTGCAGACAACACCCTCAACAAGGCCAGGTGAGTCCTGCCACCTCTTAAGTCATGGGTGTCCCTTTACTCACTATTAACATTGACCATTCTTGACAAGTAGCTACAGAACAGGAGTGTGGTGTTTTTCTGTTTCTCTAAACCTTCTCTGGGTCTTTAGAATACGGAGATGGTTCTAGCTGAGCCCACAACAGGTTGATCCTCTTGTCTTGCTCAATGAGATAAGAGCATTTGGGCTCCTGCCCTGGGTTGAGAAATGATAATCACTTAGTGCTTTTGGTGGCTGAAAGAGGATGTGACTTTCATCATTTTTTCTGGAAAGCTAGTGTGGGCCGAGAATCACATGGGTAGAATCAATGGGGTGAGGAACATCTGAGACTTCTCCTGTCATAGATCCCAGGCTAATAACAAGTAATGCTTTTACCAAAGAACAATCTGTCATATGAGAATTGTTATTGCCTTATGCCATTGCATACCCTCTCATTTCTGTTGCTGTGGACATTTGAGGGTGTGGTTTGCTCATTGCAAGGTCTCTAGAAAAGATCTTTCTCTTCCAGCCATAGAACTTTTACTCCTCTGTCCCTGAGCCTTACTACATGACTCTAGACCCTCGGTTTATTCTCCTCCCTCCTTTTTCATCATTCTTGTTTTTTGTTTGTTTGTTTTTTTCCCCTCCAGATTGGTGGTATACAACAACTCCTCCTTATAGTAAGTATCTTTGTATTCTGGCAAAGTATCATATTCAGCACTATAGTCAAGAGGTCTGGGGAAAATTCCCTAATAGTGCATGAAGCCTCTGGTTGCTCAACACCTCATCCAATGTGGAGGAATTCCTTCACTTTGTAGTTGTAAATTTTACTTGAAAGGAAATCTATAAGTCAGGACATTTGTTTGCAAGTGGAAGGAACCCAGCTCAATGTCTCATAAGCTATAGAAGAATTTACTGGCTCGTATATCTAGAATGTTTAGTGTTTTATGCAGAGCATCAGGTATAACTGAATCCTGAGATTCTAAGTCTGCTTCCCTGCACTTTTCCCACTTCCAGTGTTTTATGTGTGTGGTGTTTACTAATCAACTTACTCTGTGCACCTGGCGATAGAGACAGCAGTTTTCAGCCCAAGCTTTCATACCACTGAAGGAAGAGGCTATCTGTTCAGCTATCTCAGGCAGCCAAGCCCTGGGAGGACTCAGATGAACCAGCTTGCTAACTGGTGCTCTGATGGCCTGGCCAGGATTACAAGCCCACCTTCAGATTCCCATGGGTTAAAGGGAGAAAGTACACACTTGAAAGTATCTACTTGAAAAGTGTTGCATATGTTTTTGTCATGTTTTTAATAGGAAGAATGGTTTCTGTTATAATAAAAAACTGGCAGGAAGTTTGAAACCCGAAAAGCACTCTCCAATAAGAGCGTTACCTCTGACACCTTTGCTGGTCATGGGTTGTTATAGCCTCTTAGTGCTCCCCAAGATAAAACATTTTCTCTTCTTAGGTGTTGCCCATGTCTGCCTCTTCCTGTTGAACTTTCTTTCCTCTGAGCACTGGGGATAGGCAGGGTTTGAGCTGTCAGCAGAGTTTCCTTGGAAGTTTTCAGAGGGTCTCAACATCCCTCATAAGCCTGATTATGTCTAGCCTTGGGACAGGACAGGTCCTTCCTCCTACAATAAGACCAGGACTCTGGAGTCCGTGAGTCAAAACTGGAGCCAATGACCAAATATCTACTGCGCCTCTGCTCTTTAGTCCCCAGCCCCAGTCTTCTTGGTGAGCATTGCAAATGTTGGAGTCTTCCAACATTTAGATCAAATCCAATATCAGCAAAGCCATACTCTCCAGATAAAGATACTTGAAGTCATGGTTGCTAAACATCCCTAAATGTTCTCTTGCCTCTATGTACTAGGGTCCCTGCACTGGTCTAGAGGCTTGAAAATGAACAGTGTTTTCCAGGAGGTGAAGCTTAGAGCTTGAGAGAGTGTCTGATACTTCCCCTCAGTGTTTCTGACCTCAGAGAAAAGGTACTCAGTAAGGGAATCAGGTGGACTGATATGATTAGCCTATACAGTGGTCTATTTTTTGTTTTTTAAACTTCTCAATATTACCTGTTATTTTTAATGATCTGAAATGGATTATATCTATGGAATTACTATTAATGTCATTTTTGTTTTATTTTTTATTGTGGTAAAATAGGTACAGAGTATAAAATTTATCATTTTAACCATTTTAAATTGCACAGTTCATTGACATTAGCTAGTGTCAACCATCAGCACTAACTTGTTCCAGAAATTTTTCATCACCTCAGTCCTCATTTCTGTTAACCAGTCATATCCAAGTTCCTTTTGCCTTCAGTCCCAAGGCATCCTCTAATCCGCTTTCAGTCTCATGGATTTTCCTATTCAGGACATTTCCTACAAATGGAACCATTGCTTTTTTTGTCTTCTTTCACTTTCCATAATGTTTTTAAGGCTTATCCATGTTCTAGCATGCATCAGGACATTATTACGTTTTGTTGCTGAGTAGTATTCCATTATATGAATATATCATATTTAGTTTACATATTTGTTGGTAAACATTTGAGTTCTTTCCACATTTTGCTGTAGTGAATAATGCTGCTATGAACATTAACTAGTGTGCAATTATTTATTTGAACACATTTTCCCAAATCTTTTGAATGTTCATCTAGCAGTGGGATTTCATGGTTATATGATCCTTTTCTTTCATTTTAATTTTTTAAAGTTTTTTTTTTCCCCCAAGGGTGTGTACACTTGCCAGAGAATAACAGAGAAACAATGAGAGAAGAGAGAAAGTGAGAAAGCACTCCCTCCCACCACTCAGCAAATGGCCAATCTCTTCTGTTTCTTCTCCCTTTCAAGATTTTGGGCATTTATGAACACATCCCTTTTGTGATTTTCAAGCTTCTGGTTCAGGAACTTGACTTGCATTTGGCCATGTGGGATCTAGCTGACATAACCATCATACCACATGCTGACCCTACACACCGGTTAATTTTATGTGAACTTATTATGTAAATCCCTAATATTCTAATGGGTGTGAGATGGTATCACATGGTTGTTTTGATTTGTATTTCCCTAATGATTAATAACATGATATATCTTCTTAAGTGCTTGTGCATTTTTTTGTGTATTTTCCTGGGAAAACAGGGGAAACATTTTAAAGATGCAAATCCAGAAGGCCAGAGCAGTCGGACCAGAGTCTGTGACTTAGCCCCACCCACAGGCTAAATAGGCAGGTCCAGGTGAGGACTGTGACATCATGACACCTATCCTGAGGCTTATTGGGCATCTATGACTTTTTTCCATGGAGGCCCAGTTTTCCTTTTTTCCTCCATATTCTGCCCTCTCAGCTTACGGGTACTTCTAAGTATGACAGTTAAGTTTCAGTTACTCCTGCCCAGTTTTCCTGCCTGACTGGACAATCCATATAATCAACATGAGTCAGTTAAAGGTGAAATCTTTGACAAATTAGGCCCTAGGATTGCTGCTAGGTGGTGGTGGTGGTAGGGCTGGGAACCTGTCTTTGAACGTTAGGATCACTATAGATCCAGGCTGATAGCTGCCCTATTTACCTCTGCACATGCCAAGGCTTGGCTAGAAATTGAATTTCTGGGTAGTAGGGGAACCGAAAGAATATTCTTAGCTCAGCCCATAACCAAGGATTCTATAGATCAGCTGCTTGAGGACAATAAGGTTTCAGACAAAGCCCCTGATGCTGGAGAATATTAACCTGGGACTCAGAAGTCTTGGCCTGCTGGAAAAATTTAGAATTTGCTCTAACCCCAGAACCTCTTCCTTTGGGAGACATAGGAGAGAGTGAATTTTCATGACCCCTTTTGATTCTACAGGGGAGACTGGATGTATTAGGCTACCATAAGGGACAGTTTCATTCCAAGGCATAGCAGTAAGCAGAGTTGAAGTCATCTGAAGTCAGGCTCTTAGCACTGAGCATTTGGCAAGAGCATCCTAACAAGGCTGGGAGAGTGAGTTGGTTTGAGCTCTTCCCGTTACAGGTCAGAGCACTCATGGTCTAGGAAGGGAATGAGATCTACTTTTATTCCGTAGAGTAAACTTCAACTTGCACGAGGGAGTTTGGCCACTTGGAAGTGTTCTTGGCTTCACACTACCTATATAAGCTTGACTGTCAACACAGAATGAAACAAGCAGTAATTACATCTCCTGCAGGAAATGATTTGAGTTTGGTTCTGAGCCTATGAATGTAGGTGACCAGTGTCAGGGCTGGGTAGAAGTCCTTTACCGAGGCTTCTGGGGCATCATGTGTGATGACAGATGGGGCATCAGTGATGCTTAGGGCAGGAGTCCTACCTATGGAACTGCCCCCACAATGGGCAAGTTTCTGGCGTCATCTGTTCTGGTGGGCCTCAAGATATTGGGCCTCTTTTTATTATGTAGTTTTTTCCAAGAAAGGGCTCTCCTTGGGCTCTTCTTTTTTTTTTTTTTTTTTTTTTTGGAGAGGTTTTTCGCTATAGGGCGCGTGCGCTCACCAGGCAGACAGAGAGAGACATAGAGACAGAAAGCGAGAAATCACCCCCCAGGGGGGATGGTCACGCCACAATCCCTTCTCCTCCATTCTCCTCTTGGGATCTTGGGCACGCACGCACACGTGCCCGGCGTGAGTTGTAAGCCACCGGGTGCGAGACGCGAACCGCGGTCGACTACGTGGGAGTCCAGCGACATAGCCATTACGCTAACTGCTGGTTCCCGAAAGGGCTCTTCTTCACTGGGCTTTTCTCACCCTGATGTTCTCTAAGATATGTAGTTTCCCCAGTACCACCACAGGAAAATAGCTTCACCAAATGTCATTGGTGTCTCTGAATTTTATGGATGTAACACAGCTTCTTTTTAGGTCCCTACAGAGGACAAGGGTTCAATCTACTCTAGGGTCATAGGAACAAATTCCCCATCACCTTTTTTTGAGACCAACCCTTGAAGTTTATATTTACTATTCAACTGTCTTAGAGGACTGTCAGGGAACACTCCCAGGTGAAATAAAGAGGGACTCAGTGTTTCTCTTGCATATTTTCCTTTGTGGCTAATTCCAACACCTTCTGGCCGCCAAAACTGATTCATGTTTTCTTCTATTTTATTTACAGCTGTACAAACACATTCTACTACACCAGGTAAGTGCAGACTAACAATAGTCCTATCTGAAATCCCATCCTTTTTTGTTTGTAAGTGTAGAGGAGTAGGGTGGCATCTCCTCAGGAGTGAGTTCTCCCCAAGGACTTTGGATTTCAAGGTTGAATTTGTAATAACATCACATTCACATCTAGCCCAGTCTTTGACCTCCTGCCATTGCCTGCTGACAGTATTCAGATGTGCGGCTGGTGGAAGGTGGCTTTGGCTGTCTTGTCATTTCAGATTAGCATATGGTCTAAACTAGCTCATGGATAATTGTGACTTTCATTTCACCAACATGGTGATGTACTACTTCTACACATTTGTCTACTAAAGAATTCCTTGAATTTGAGAGAGAAATCTCCAGAATATATTTTTTTGTGCCACAGTCAAAATATCCTGTGCTAAATATATTGGGAAATCCTACATACTTTAGTATTTGTTTTGTTTTGTTTTGAGAGAGAGAGTTTTTTATGCGATAGGGTGCTTGTGCTTGCTGGAGAGACAGAGAGAGACAGAGAGACAGAAAACAAGAAATCACTCCCTGGGGGGATGGCCATACCACAGTCCCTTCTCCTCCATTCTCCCCTTGGGGTTTTGGCACACACACACACATGCACTTGGCGTAAATTTTAAGCCGCTGGATCCAGGACTCAAACCATGGTCGACTATGTGGGAGTCCAGCGATGTAATCATTATGCCAACTGCTGGTACCCATACTTTAGTTCTTATTGGCCATTAACTGTCTGAACCTGAGAAGTCCTGTAGTGAGGAAAAGGTTTAATGTGTATCACACTAGTGACCATGGAGTTAATGAGTTATGTAGTAAAATCCTAAAATAGCTTCATTTGCTTTTTAGGTTGGTGGTATCCAACAAGTACAACCACCTCAGGTAAGTATCATGTTCCCACCTGAACCACAGAATTTCTTACCACCTAGCGTGGCTATCCATAAAGTGGATTCCCCAGACTCCACGCCACAATACATACACAGCGTGCGTCAGTCTACACACACAACCCTGGTCTGTTCCATCATATCCTGTGACCAGCCTGCACACACACACCGGTCACCTCTCTCCTGCTAGGTAGATGACCTTTGTTTTAACCAAAGAGTTCTATATCCTTGCCTTAAATCAATGAGGTAAAATTCTTAAAAGAATACACAGGCTTTAGTTTTTGGAATATCTCCAAAAACTGGTCTCATTTAGAAGAAATGAGGGAAACAAATAATAAATTGATAATTTTGCAAGTAATCTATATTTTTCCATGATATGAGTGTTTTTCTTTTTAGAGAGAAATTTTTGCTTTTGGGTATGTACACTTGCTGGAGAGACAGAGAGAGAGAAAGCGAGAAGTCAACCCCCGGGGAGAGGGCTGTGCTACAATCCCTTCACCTCCATTCTCTCAGAATTTTGGGCATGCAAACACTTGCGCCTGGTGTGAGTTTCAAGCCACCAGGTCCAGGACTCAAACCGTGGTTAGCCATGTGGGAGTCCACTGCCTTTACCATTACACTGTCTGCTGGCTCCAATAAAGGTATTTTTCATCGTTTTCTGTTGCTCATATTATTATTATTATTTTGTAGGGAGATATTTTGCTATAGGGCGTGTGCTCTCGCTGGAGAGACAGAGAGACAGAAAGCGAGAAATCACCTCCTCGAGAGGAATAGTCACACTGCAATTCCTTCTCCTCCATTATCTTTTTGCCTGGCATAAATTTTAAGCCACTGGGTCAGGGCTCAAACTGCAGTTGACTATGTGGGACACCAGCAATGTAACCATTATGCCATCTGCTGGTCCCAGCTTTCTGTTGCTTTTAAGAAAAAATATGGTGGGGACCAAGAGGTGACATGGTGGTTAAAGTGCTGGACACTCCCACACATCTGATCATGGTTCAAGTTCTGGACCTGGTGGCTTTCTTTTTCTCTTTCTCTCTCTCTCTCTCTCTCTCTCTCTCTCTCTCTCTCCCCCTCCCTCCCTCCCTCCCTTCCTTCCTCTCTCCCCTTCTCTGTCTCTTTCTGGTCAAATTAAAAGAAATGAATGAACAAATAAAATTAAATAAATAATCCTTTTTTAAAAAGAAATGGCTACTTTTTTTGTGCCATTAAATCTCTCACTGTCAATTTAAATGCCCATATTGTATTATTGTACAACTATGCCATTAATTATTTAACTCTTCCCTAGTCACTGGACATTTAAGTTGTTTATATTTCTTCATTATTATAAATGATTCTGTGATCTTGAATATTTTTACAGATAATTTGTTACATACATCATCAATATTTTTAAGACTAGAAATAGATTTGTTGGACTAAAATTAACATAGTGCCTGGTACATCAAATGTATTTTATAAATATAGCTCTTTCTGTGAGAAAGTTTTTAAGATCCTGCTCTGTGCATAGTTGGGAACCAGCAGTTAGTGTAATGGCTATGTCGCTGGACTCCCACGTAGTCGACTGCGGTTCACGTCCCAGACCCGGTAGCTTAAAACACGCCGGGCACGTGTGCATGCATGCCCAAGATCCCGAGAGGAGAATGGAGGAGAAGGGATTGCAGCGTGACCATCCCCCTTGGGGGGTGATTTCTCGCTTTCTGTCTCTATGTCTCTCTCTGTCTGTCTGGCGAGCACACGCGCCCTATAGAGAAAACCTCTCAAAAAAAAAAAAAAAAAAAAAAGATCCTGCTCTGTGCATAGTCAAATTGTTATTGAGAATAGTTGTAAAATTTCTCAATGATGAGAACGACATACCAATCTCATCCCTTAGGTAGTTAACAATATTAAATATTTAATACAGAATTAACTAAGTAATTACATTTATAACAGGGAAAGGTTAAAGTGCAAAGAGGGTTTTTACATAGACCTTACTTGATCAAGAAGTTAAAGGAAGTTCTTTCTTGGGCAGGTTCAAAGTTCTTGACTTTATCCTAAAAGCAGTGTGAGCTGATCAAAAGTTTTGAATTGGGAGGTTACATAGAAGCACATTTACAAAAGATCATATTTTTATTTACTGAGCTACTGAGTTTCCTGAAGGCAAGGGCCACATCTGCCATTTTCATTATCTCACCCTTATTACCTAGCATTGTGTACATCATTCAAGAAATGTTTACTGAAAGAATAAATGAATTAATGACCAAATGAATAGATGAAGAAATATGTAATTACTATTGGCATTTTGGCATACATCCTTCCCATACATACACTGTACAACATGCTTTATATACCTTTTGTAACATGTATTTTTACTTAAGAGAATATAATAAATTTTTTTTTCATGGCTTTAAAATTAGCACTTATGCATTGAATTTTTCCCTATATAATAAGATTTAATGATTTATAATATTTTCATTGTATGGGTGTACCATATTCAAATAATTACTAAATGTAGTACAAAAAATTATGTCTAATTATATTTTATAATCTTAGGTAACCACACATGAGAGGGGTCTTCAAAAAATTCATGAAAAAAAAGCTCATGGAAAATGAGTATTATGAAAAACTAGTACATGGATTTCAAAATTTTTGTACCAAAATAAACTTGAACTTTAATTCAATTTTCCATGAACTTTTGAAGTCTCCTCATGCAGTATCATTTTTATTTTATTTTATAATGGTTTTATTTTATTTTTAGAAATTTGTTCATATTTTTGTACTTAAAACTTTGGCCTTATCCTTGATTACTTCCCAGTGTAGAAATACAACTGCTGTATTAAAAAGAAAGAAGGAGAAAGAAAAGAGAGAAATAAAGAAAGAGGAAGAAATAAATAAGCAAAAAGAAAGAAAGAGAAAGAAAGCTAAATAATTCTTAAAAACAAGATATGTGGGGAACCAGCAGTTAGCGTAATGGCTATGTCGCTGGACTCCCACATAGTCGACCGCGGTTCACGTCCCGGACCTGGTGGCTTAAAACTCACGCCGGGCGCATGTGCGTGCGTGCCCAAGATCCCAAGAGGAGAATGGAGGAGAAGGGATTGCGGCGTGACCATCCCCCCTGGGGGGTGATTTCTCGCTTTCTGTCTCTATGTCCCTCTCTCTCTGTCTGGCGAGCGCACGTGCCCTATAGCGAAAAACCTCTCAAAAAAAAAAAAAAAAAAAAAAACCCAAGATATGTTACAATAAACCAACCATCTAAAGTTTAATGTTTAGTATTTATCCCTCTCTGATAAATAATATTGAATATTATTGGGTGCTTACGATGGGCCAGGCATGAGTTTCTATATACATATAAACATATCTCATTTTATGTGTATATGCTTATATATACATATCTCATTCCGTACTTATAATAGTCTGATGAGACAGATGCCATGGTCACTCCAATTTTTCTAAGGAATCAGGCACAGAGGTTAAGTAACTTGCTCAAGTTCCTGGAACTGATAGAGGCAAAGCCAAGATGCGAACCCAGGCTTTCTGTTGCAGAAACTCGATTCCCCACCCCACTATACATTGTTTGGCAAGTGACAGGATCCCGTGAGAAGACTCTAGGGAATAAATTCTCTTATAGAGTGCCCTCTATGGGCCAGCTTCTGTGCTCCGCTAGTACTATCTCTATGTTTCTTTCTGTAATCCATTGAACAATGACAGAAATCCCTCTGTTGCTTTCTTGACACTTTTGCTGCAAGATGACATGTGCTCTCTCTGAAGCTTAGGTTACCACTTGCTGGAGAATTGCTGTTTGGCCCCTGGGGAAGAAGCAAAGACTCAGATCAAGGCCTCCAATGTTGGCCACCCTACAACTAGGCCCAAGAGAAGGGACTTTTTTAATAGAAAAAATTATCATCTTATAAAGTACGGAGGATAAAACAATGAGGACTCCTACCCAGGTGACTGCTTTCCATGAAATACCTGAAGACCTACCACAATGAGAATGTCCCTCTCTTCCCTTCAGGACCTTCTTTAAACTGTGGTGGCTTCTTATTCAATGCCAGTGGGACATTTTCCAGTCCATCGTATCCTGGATACTACCCCAACAATGCGTACTGTGTCTGGGAAATAGAAGTGAGTTCCGGTTATCGCATCAACCTCGGCTTCAGAAACTTGCAGTAAGTAATACCAGGTCAGCTGGTGAAGGGTGAATCCTCCACGGCACACACCCAGAAGTTTAGATTGAGTCCTGAGCTAGGATGCTTTCCACTCTTGTGTGCCGTAGATAAGCTTTGGGACTGCTTTGATTCCTACTATGAAGTGCCAGGCAATATTGGAAAGTCCTGTGACTTGATTGAGAAAGAGCTAGAAAATAACATTCAGGACATCACTTTCAAAGTCCAAACTATCTACAAAATAGAGAAGCAATAGTAATTTCAATATTGGGGGCTGGCAGGTGGCGTGGTGGTTAAGGCATTGGACTCCTACATGGCCTGCCACAGTTCAAGCCCCAGACCTGGCAGCTTTCCCTTTCTGTTTCTAACAAGTCAAATTAAAAAATAATAAGAAATAATGTTAAATAAATAAATAATTTTTAAAGAAATAAAAGAAATTTAAATATTGACTTAAATACATTTTTTTCCTCAGGTTGGAGGTGAACAGTAGATGCAGTTTTGATTATGTTGAAATCTTTGATGGACCATCAAATAGTAGTAATTTGATGGGGAAAATCTGTAATGACACCAGGCAAATATTCACATCTTCTTACAACCGGATGACTGTTCGATTCCGAAGTGATGTCAGTTTCCAAAATACTGGCTTTTTGGCTTGGTATAACTCCTTTCCAAGAGGTAAGTGCAAACCAAACCTGACCTGTGAGGCTTGGTGGATTTATCCAGTCCACTCTTGTGAGTGTATTGTGGTTCTTAAGGCTATATTGTGATTCTGGTGTCAGCAAGCATTATCCATTCTCTAAATCGCAGAGCTGACTGTGCGAACCTCAGGAGAGGTTTCTTTTGGGCTATGGCAGAGAGAGGACACACCTGGCCTTGAGCCTACTACTGGCTCCTTGGAGGACTTGGTAACTCTCGTTACTGAGCCAGCCCCTCCCCATCTGTAGGTGAGGGGATCTGGGCTCTGTGATGTCTGGAGTCTCTTCCAGCTTTCCATGGAGTGGTATAGTGCCCCTGCCATGAGGTGTACACATTTCTGCCTGAAGATTTTGGGGATGGGAAGAGATCAGTGGGTTACTTGGTCTTTGCGATTTGTTGTGGGATATGGTCATTGTATTTTACTGCATGTGTCTTTCAGATGCCAGCTTGAGATTGGTCAATTCAGGCTCCTCTTATGGTGCATGTGCTGGACGTGTGGAAATTTACCACAGTGGCAAGTGGGGGACAGTTTGTGATGACTCCTGGAACATTTGGAATGCCCAAGTGGTCTGCAGACAGGTGGGGTGTGGAAATGCACTATCAGCTGTGGGAAATGCCTATTTTGGCTCTGGCTCTGGCCCCATCACCCTGGATGATGTGAACTGTGTAGGAACAGAATCTACTCTCTGGCAGTGCCAGAACCGAGGCTGGTTCTCCCACAATTGTGGCCACCATGAAGATGCAGGTGTCATTTGCTCAGGTAAGGCATGATGTCATGGATGGCCCATTTAGCCCATAACCTTCTACAAAGGGGAAGGTTTAGGCTAGTGGTTGATGGGATCTGTGCCTCATTTCTGAAACTGGGGTGGGTAGAAGCTTAATTTGTCCACTTAGCCTGTCCAGGGAACATGCAGGGAGCCATTTTATCTTTGGTCGGTTTCTGTACCCCGGGGCTCTCATACTGGTCACACTCTGGTTCTCTAAACTTTAGCAATGATTTAACTTCTGTAAGGTTCTATTTTCTTGTTTATTATGTGGGGATGACAATGGTAGGATTTGCTTCTAGTGAGAATTGAAATGATTTTAGAACAATTATGGACAAATAGAAAGTGGTAGTTATTATGACCTCGGCCTTGATGCATAAATAATGATGGAGCCGAGGAAGCAGCTGGGAAACCCACTTAAATCTCTTCTAGATTTAACTCAGTTAGACATTGGGTATGCTCACCAAGGCAGTCAGATTACGAGTAACATGTATCTCTACTTCATTCTGGCCATTTCTCCTGGCCGTGCATTTGTGACCAATGCTATTCTTCTATCTCTTTTTTTAGAAAGCCACACAACAACACCTGGTAAGTACCTGTGATTTCCATCTCACTCCTGGAGTCTGTGTTGCTCACCCTCCAAGCACCTTGCCCATTCTGCCATTCCCAGCATGCCACATCCCCTGCAGTTGATGTTCCAAACCCAGCAGGATGTGGCCTCTTTTCATGCACCAGAATGGTTTGCCCCTCTTTGTCCAAGAGTGGCCCAGCTACTCTAAAATTCAGATCTCCAGTCAGTCTCTAGAACAACCTGCCACCCATTAGGTCCTGCCTGTCCTCCCAGGTAGCAGTCCTTGGTCAGTGTAGGCCAAAAGGGACCAGCAGATGGCACAGCATTTACATCATGGCTGACTGTGGTTTGAGTCTCGGACTTGGTGGCTTGAAAATCATGCTGGGTATGTCTGTGTCTGTGTGTGTGCCCTAGATCCCAGCAAGAGAATGGAGGAGAAGGGATTATAGCACGGTCATCACCCCTGGGGGATGATTTTTCACTTTCCATCTCACTTTGTCTGTCTCTCTCTCTCTCTGGTGAGAGCACGTGTCCTGAGGCAAAAACATCTTAAAAAAAAAGAAAAAAGAAAAGAGTGGCTGTTCCATCACCAAACCTGGTATATATAAAGGGCAACACCTCCTCATTGCCTGTTCTTGAGCTATCCCAGATCTAGTCAAAGTCTTCTCAGCACACTCCTGACTCCTAAAGGGCTTTCCACTCCATCCCCACCCGCACTTCCTTATCATCTGCCGCAGGTGTGTCCCCTCCTGTTCACTCTCCACTGGGCATTCAGGGGTGTCTTTACTAGATACAAAGGCTAGTCCGAGATTCATCACACCTACTCACCACTCTTCAAGTGATTCCTTGGGGCCTTCTGAGTAAAGACTCTTTCTTCTCAGCACAACTGTGAGGACTTTCCATGATTTGCTCCCTTTTTATGTTTAGTGCCCTCTCTCTCACCGTTCCCTGCTCCAGCTACTCTGAGATTCCCAAATCTGTCATCCCTGGGCCCCTGAGAAGGGACCAGGTTCTTCCCTCAGTTTGGAATGCTCCTTCTACTTGTTCACCTGTCTCCAATTACCTGCCCTCTTTTCCCCACCCTGTCTGGATCAGAGGCCAAATGTCTGGGCTCCCATTCCTTCAGAGAATACAAGGGTTTGATCTCCCCTGCAGGCTGTGAGCAGGGCCTGTGCTAGCTCTTTGGCACAAACCCAAGGTGAGCACAGTGCCTGGCAGGGATGAGAAAGCACTTAATCATTGTGTTGAGGATCCTAGAAAACTAACCTTAATCTTTTCTCTTTGCCAACAGCTCCTATTTATAACTTCACCCAGCCAAATGGTGAGTTCTGAGTTCCCTGACAAGTCTGTGGCAGAGATTGCTGGAGGTCCCCTTTTCCTCAATGGCAATGTGAGGAGGAGATGGCTTCTCTAAGCCTAGCCTCCTAGAAGGGTATCCTGACTGACCCCCAATGAATAATCCATGTCTAGGGCACTTCTTATTGGATTTCTGTCTTGGAAATTGCTAAAACAAACAAACAAACACCCAGATGACTGTGCAGTGTACTCTGGTCATCATCGCCATTTTTTGTTTTGTTCTAACAGCAAATTATTCCTGTGGAGGTTTCCTGTCCCAGCCATCAGGGCTCTTTTCCAGTCCATCTTATCCTGGGAACTATCCAAACAATGCCAACTGTGTGTGGGACATTGAAGTCCAGAACAACTACCGTGTGACTATTATCTTCAGAGATGTTCAGTAAGTTTGTGGGTACAAAGCGGAAGGCATTGGGGATCTCGCAGACATTTTACTTTTTTTAGGGAGATTTTTAGTATAGGGTACATACACTTGCTGGAGAAACAGAGACAAAAAATGAGAAATCACCCCCAGGGGAGAGATGGCCACACTGCAATCCCTTCTCCTTCATTCTCCTCCTGGGATCTTGGACACACATGCAGTCTCCCAGCATGATTTTCAAGCCATCAAGTCCGGGACTCTAATCATGGCCGGCCTTGTGAGAGTTCAGTGATGTAACTTCTATGCCATATACTGGCCCCCTGTTTCACATTTTAAATAAAGGGTTTAATTTCTAATCTAGCACAGAGGGTAGGGGAACAGGGGCAAGATTCTGGAATAAGAACTCCAATTTGAAGTTCCAGGTCTGCTGTTTGACCACAGGAAGTTCTTCAATTTTCCTGGGCCTCAGACAAATTAGGGGAATAAAATACTTGCTTTCCTTACCTCACTACTTACATGGAAGATCATAAGAAAAAAAATATAGGTAAAAATACTTGGAAAACATTATCCAGCAGGAGGGATTGTTCTTAGGAGTACTAATAGTCTCAGAGATCATGATAGTACAAGTAATCCCAATAATCACAGCTATTCTGTGAAACCTTTTTCTCCCTACTTCCTCCCTTATTCGTGTGAACCTCCTGAGGGTCAGGCAGAGGTGGAGAATGAATGGCAGAGGTTCCTTACCCAATTAAAAGTGGAAATCATTGTTTTAAGCAAAGGAAACAACAATAAAAGCCTATAAATACATGTTTTATTCAAGAAGGGGGTAGCCACGCTGATCAGTGTTCACTGGTATCCTCAACACAGGGGTACCATAATTTCTTTTCTAACAGCCAAAGTTGAACAGATGTTTGCTCTTAATTTTTGTTTGCAGTGACCTTGGGAGTCTCTGTTTCAGTAATTCATGGGGAGTTTTGAAAGATACATTATTTTAACCTCTTGTCATAACAAGTAGTGTACTTGAAGCTCCTGAAATCCTATGGCAAAAGGCTGATGATGACTGGTTCTTTTTAAAAATTAAATTAAATTTTTATTTTTTAAATTTATTTTTTACATTCAGTCACCGTGTATCATTGCAGCATGCCAAATGAATTTTCCCATCACAAATACACTGCATATTGGTCCAGTCAAAGACATTAGCATATACATTATAATCAACAGATTTCTTTCCACCTTAGGTCTCTTAAATGTTTCGCTTCTTTTTTCTTCCCCTTGATTCCTCCCTCTTACTTTCCCCCATTTCCCACCCTTCCCCCCACTGTCTCCAGTATGACTGGTTCTTTAACCTGCATCTTACTAACAATGGCCACCATTATTTACGGCCTCTTATGCAGCATCTTTCCATATGTTATTTCATTTGAGCCTCACAACAGCCCTCCATAGTATGCATGGATAAGATTGTTTTACTTGGGAACCGGCAGTTAGCGTAATGGCTATGTCGCTGGACTCCCACGTAGTCGACCGCAGTTCGCGTCTCGGACCCGGTGGCTTACAACTCACGCCGGGCGCGTGTGCGTGCGTGCCCAAGATCCCGAGAGGAGAATGGAGGAGAAGGGATTGCGGCGTGACCATCCCCCCTGGGGGGTGATTTCTCGCTTTCTGTCTCTCTGTCTCTCTCTGTCTGTCCGGCGAGCGCACGCGCCCTATAGCAAAAAACCTCTCCAAAAAAAAAAAAAAAAAAAAAAAAAAAGATTGTTTTACTTTATAAATAAGAAACCTAAGCTTCAGAGAGATTATTTGACTTGCTCAATATTTATTGATTCAATTATTTATTTCAATTACTATAAACTCATAAATATTTATTTTATTCCCCAGGAGAACTAGAAACATTTTTAAAAAGTTTATTTATGTTTTAATATGTGACAGAGCAGGGAAAGAGAGAGAAAAAGAGAAACAGGAATCCTCAATAGGGTCCCCATGTCGCTGTTCACCCCAGCCTCAGTCAGCCTGGATTATGAACACACATGCCCATGCCTGGCGTGAACGACGAGGCCTTGGACATGAATCTGGGACCTTCCCATGTGGTTCCCCCATGGAATGTTTGGCTCTGATGGGGACTTTTTCATGGGAGAAAAATGATCATTGGGAAAGAAGTGATACATAGAAAAATTCATCATGACTTTCCCAACAACCCAATACATCAAGATATGAGCTTTCCTTTTATGGTGTAAAGAGTGGTTGAAGTAGGGGGCTGTACATTTTATATATGTGACCCTAAAAGGTAGGTCTAAGACCCAGGCATGGAGGTCATGGGAAGATGAATCCCTTATCTGATTTCAGAAAAACTGTTATTTTCAATGACTAACTTTGTCAGTTTCTGGCACAGAGGTGCGACCCCTTGCTGATATTTGACCCCCTTGCATCTAATTATAGGTAAAACTAAAGGCACAACTGTGTGTTCTATCTTTGCAGGCTTGAAGGTGGCTGCAACTATGATTTTATTGATGTTTTTGATGGTCCCTACCACAGTTCCCCTCTCATTGCTCGGGTTTGTGATGGAGCTAGGGGCTCCTTCACTTCATCATCAAACTTCATGTCAATTCGCTTCATCAGTGATAGCAGCATCTCGAGAAGAGGGTTCCAGGCGGAGTACTACTCAACCCCTTCCAATGACAGTACCAGTAAGTTCCCTAGTGAGAATGCCCAGTTAGAAGCAGGACATTACTGAGAGTCTTCTGCTTCTCAACAGTTCTGTGATTATGAAATAAGAAATTAGAGCAGGCTTGCAGGTTACCATGCTTGCTTTTCCACTAAAAGAGATTAAGAACAGCAGGTCCTGGGATTCCAGTTTCCCAGAAACGAGGTCAAGGGGCATAACTGGCTAATGAACAGTGTATTGCCTTACTGTTTTTGGCAGAGATTGAGTAGATGGTGAAAGATGTTGCTCTCAGCAAACAGTGTTCAAGGCAGAAGTGACTACCTGGCTTGAAGCCTTGTGACCTCTTTTCAGAGTATGGGACACTGAGGAATGTCCAGAGACCAAATACACTTGGTTTCTATCTGAAGACAGACTGGGCTGGTTACTTACTTTCAAAAGAAGCTGTCCAGTCACAATCTGAGTTACTACATTGACTGAAATACACAATGGCCAAGGTCTGGCCAAGGTGACATCCAAGGTCTCTTATGCTGTCAAAATTTGAAGTATTGTCTTGCTCCAAAGCTAAAAACCTTTATCATAGAGACCAGCAGTTGGTGTAATGGCTATGTCGCTGGACTCCCATGAAGTTGATTGTGGTTCGAGTGCCGGACCCAGTGGCTTGAACTCATGCCGGGTGCATGTGTGTGCGTGCCCAAGATCCCGAGAGAAGAATGGAGAAGGGATTGTGGGGTGACCATCCCCCCTGGGGGGTGATTTCTCATATTCTGTCTCTCTGTCTCTGTCTTTCTGGCAGTACATGCGCCCTATAGCAAAAACCTCTCAAAAAAAAAAAAGTCTTTATTATACAATGTTTTCACGGTTTGACTATAGTGATATCTTACTTTATGGATAAATGGCATCTTGACAAAATATTTCACTTATTTAAAATCTTGCTTCCAATTCTCCATCAAAGAAATCAAATCCTAAGTCTGTGTGCCCTCATTGGGACTTCATGTGGATGGAACTAACTTGAGCCACATGGTATCTTGGGGGTTGCAGTGAGATGTATACTATACGTATCCCAACTACCAACCACTTTTGTCAGCCATCTTGATTGGTGCACCTTTCTATGGGAAGAGTGTCTAGTAGGACTTAAGGGGGTTGGGGCACTGACTGAGTGAATAATCTGTTCTCATCTCTCAGACCTACTTTGTCTGACAAATCACATGCAAGCCAGTGTGAGCAGGAGCTACCTCCAATCCCTGGGCTATTCTGCCACGGACCTTGTCATTGCCAGCTGGAATGAGAACTACCCATGTCAACCTGAGATAACACTGAGCCAGGTGATATTCTCAATTCCCTATTTAGGCTGTGGCACCATCAAGAAGGTAAGCCTGAGGCTCCCCATTCTGTTTCCTATTGAACAAGCTTTCTTATAGTGATATATGCTATGTTTCTTCAATTCTGGGTACTCAGAAGTTATGATCATGGTGTAATCAGAACATAACCAGAGTAAAGGAAGGTAGAAATTTTTGGTGCCATCATATAGCTGCAAGCTCCTTCCAAATAGGAGAAAGAGGAGTAAAGGAACACAACAATTTTTCCAACAGAGAGGGTACTGGCAGGCTGCCCCTCACATCGGAGGCAGCTATAGGTTTTATAACACTTACACAATTTGGAGTGGGTGGAAGAGAGGAACAGGGGCATCCTAAAACTAAAGAATGCAAATTTATGTGTCTTGCTTTTATACATTTTATTAAAAAATATGGTTGTGCAAACTTTGCTAAGCCTTGGAGGGAGCTTGAGTACAAGGAGAGGGGCCCTAAAGCTTAAGCTTCATTAGCTTCACAGTAAATTGGCCTCTGAATTTGTTGAGCTGTTACCATCTAATGTTACCAACAGTTCTGGTTTGCCTAAGACTTTGTAGATTTTGCATAGAAAGACGCACATCCCAAGAAACCGCTCCATCTTGGGTAAACTGGGGTTGTTGGTCACCCTAAAAGTGGCATATGTGGTGATTAGTCTATGTCATGCTCCCCAAAAAGCATATAAGAGAAGCAAGAATTTGCTTCTTGTCATCCCCTCTTCATAAATAGGGAGACTGTGCCAAGAGGGACCAAGTAGGCTGCCCAAGGACACTTAACCAGAAAGTGGTAGGGCCAACACAGGAATCTGAGAATCTCATAAACATCCTGCTGTGCAAAAGAGGCATACAGAAAAGGCTCATATTATATGATTCCATTTATATAAAATTTAGAAGTGGAAAATAATGTGTCATAACAGAAAGCTGATGGGTGGTTGTCTGCTGCCATGCAGGTTGGAGGGTACTGACTGTAATGGGGCAGGATGGAGCTGTCTGGGCAATGGAAATTGTTCTGTGTTTGGTTGTGGTGACCATGACATTGCCAAACTTCACTGACTGGTACATTTATCATGAATGTATTTCATTTTTATGTAAATTTATTTAAAATTAGTCATTCCACATCCTGAATTTTTGTCTGGCACCTAAATAATTATATCAAGATTTTGTCTTTTAGAGACAGAAGTACCAATAGTTTTATTTGGCGTGGGACCACATGAAATGCCCAAAAATGTATAGTGTCTCATCCACATATTCAGATGGCTTCAGTATGTCAGGGTTATATTCATTCACCAAAGACATACTGAGCTTTTGTGGTGTGCTGGGCACTATGCTCTGTGCTAAGATGATGCTGTTAATTACCTGGCAAAGTCATTCCTTTTCTCTTGATATGTGAAATACTGAGAGGAAAAGGAGATACTCATTGAACCAACCATAGGCCTGAGGGTCCACAACCATCACATGGTCATTCAGCTCCCCAAATCAGACTCTACATACACCTTCTGAGTTATCCTTCTGAGAGGAATTCAGTGGGTCAAGTAGACTTTCTTGTGGGGAAGCATATGTACTAGTCACATCATGCAAATATTCTATTCAACCTTGTGCTTATAGTTTGCCCTGTAGATTAATTATGCTGGGTTTTGGTTTGCCATGAGATTAGTCAGTGGGAGTCAGTCCACCAAAGGTATTCACTGCTCCTTGTTCCAAGTATGCAGCCTGGAGCCTTGGACATTCGAATGACTTCATTGATGGTCCTTCATATCCACTGTAGCTGCCAACAATGTGCTAACCTAGTTTCTTCCAATTTGGCTGGTTATAGGCAGCAAGGTTATAATCTTATGCCTTCATTTGTTTAAATAACCATATAGCTTACCAAACTGTGCTTCTGTGGCAGGGTCCATGTTTTATTCATCTTTGTAACCCTCAGAACCTGTACACAGCCTAAAATAGTGTTATTAACAACTAGTACGGTTGCCAGACACTGAACTAAGAGTTCTACGTGGCTTTTAAAACTCTTGGGATAACCCTCTGTGGTGTCTTCACAAAGTTCATGGAAAATGTGTTTTATGAACAAACTGCTTGGATTTCAGAATTTTTAAACAATATTTATTTATTTATTTAACTATTTAATTGTTGTCATTTTCAAGGCACCAGGTCCAGAGCTCAAACTACAATTGCCCATGTGGGAATTTAGCACCTTAATCATCATGTCACCTGCTGGTCTGCAGATTTTTGTTTTTTTCGCATCAAAATAAACTTGCACTTTAATTCCATTTCTATGAACTTTGTAAAATCCCTTTGTATTTCCATTTAATTATGAGTATATGGTGGCTTACAGAAATTAAGTTGTTTATCCAAGACTACTTGGTCATGAATTTAAAAGCCAAAATGGAACAGCAGGACTGTGCAGCCCATAGCTTGAGCTTTCCATAGCTCCACCAGGCTGTCCTTGATGGCAAATGTTGGCTGGTATGACTGAAAAGACTAGGTGGCCCCTTAAAACGTTTTTTAAGTTTAAAGGCAGAAAATATTATGTGCTTCCTAAGAGCAGATGAAAAGCATGGAGCCCATTCCTGAAGGTTTTCCTTTTCCAGATGAGGGCATAGAGTACAGGCTCTGGTGCTTCTTGTTGGCCCAAGTGACCGTGTCCCAACTTCCTGGTCAGTCTGGTAAAAAAGAACCAAGTGATCAGAGAAAAGAGGAGGGATAAGTCCTAGAAATGTTGAAACTTCTTCTGAGCAGGACCAGCAGTTAGCGTAATGGCTATGTCGCTGGACTCCCATGTAGTCGACCGCAGTTCAAGTCCTGGACCTGGTGGCTTAAAACTCATGCCGGGCGTGTGTGCGTGCGTGCCCAAGATCCCGAGAGGAGAATGTAGGAAAAAAGATTGTGGTGTGGCCATCCCCCCTGGGGGGTGATTTCTCGCTTTCTGTCTCTGTCTGGCGAGCGCATGCGCCCTATAGCAAAAACCTCTCCAAAAAAAAAAAAAAAAAAAAAAAAAAAAAGAAAGAAAGAAAGAAAGAAAGAAAGAAAGAAAGAAACCACTTCTGAGTTTCATGTTAAGCTTTTCTATTTTCCCAAGGTTTGTCTAGAAGGGATTAATTCTGAGTAGAGTTCTATAACTGCAAATAAGAAATAGAAGACTCTCCAACATCCTTTTGAAGTACAATTGTATTTAAACTGTGCAAGTGATCTTTAGAAGTGACCTTTGTCTAATGTCCCAATCAACCAGGAATGTAGTTTTGTCCTTGACAATGTACTTGACTAAACTGCCAAATGTCTCTTTGTGAAGAATAAGGTTGCCTACATTGAAGGATTTCTGTTTAGGTCACTATGGTGTTACCTTTGCACACATTCTTGCAAAAGCATCCATGGCATGCTGAGATTTGTACCATACCAGGCTGGGAGAAGTTTGCCTCTGACCATCATAGCATTCAGCAGGAGATGAATTCCTTGCTTTCCCTAGCCTGGTGATGACTTGCTTGTGCTCACTTTATTTGAGGCCAGTGATCATGACCATGGAGATTTGTTCACTTGTGTCCTCTTGGCCAGTGAACTGACTGCTCCTGGGTTTGTCCTCTACTTATCACAGAACTTTGCCACTAGCCCCTATACATGTATTCATGTCATAGATGCTTGCAGATGCTAGTGATGCTATTGGTGACATTAGCCCAAACATCCCAAAGAGGTGTTTAGATATCATCTTTTCCTTGAGATGCTCACAGGTCCCCAGATGTGAGGCTCTCATCCCTAAAATGGTCACTTTCAAGAGATGGTAGACACATCAAACAAAATGAGACACCAACATTCTTATCAGTTTGCTACTTAGCGAAAGACACAGTAAGAAACGGCTCCATGGTACAGGGATATGAAAAAACAGGGTGGGACAAGAACTTCTTTGGTGTTGGCTTGGCCAACAATCTAATTGTTCATAATGAGCTTCTGGGGAAGTCCATACTCCAGGGGTCAAGACCTGCTGCAGTTATGATTCTGGATCTCTGTGACTTCCAGCTCCCTACCAATTTATCAAAACACAAAATGAAAGTTGATTCCACCAAGTCCCCTTCTCACAAGTGTGTGATTGTATCCGCTGTACCCTCAGCAACAGTAAGGATAAAGCAGAACAAACAATAAAGACCCTGAGCTATGGAGTCCAAACTTGGCTAGTTATATGGTGGGACAAGGGATCATCTCGACACACCCATATTATCATGAGGAGGAGCTCCCAGAAGCCCCCACGACTGGCCTGAATTGTGATCCCCATCATGTGATAGAAGAAGTATGAAAATGTGAAAGGAGTGTAGTTTTGGTAGGTAAGCTGGGTACCAGCCCAGGCAATAGTAGCCATGGAAATAGGACTGTGCTGGCTCTGAGTGGATCTCAGAAGGTTGTGAAGTGCTGCTGAGTCACTTTCCTCTAATTCTAACCCAAATCAGCCATGGAATTGTCTCATCAGGTGGTATTTGCCTGACTCAGCTCTCCTGCCTACCTCTCCTAGGTAGACAACGACACCATCATCTATTCCAACTTCCTCAAAGCAGCTGTTTCAAGTGGCATCATCAAAAGGAAGAAAGATCTCCACATTCATGTCAGCTGTAAGATGCTCCAGGATACCTGGGTTGACATGATGTACATTGCTAATGACACCATTGAGCTCAAGGAAGTCCAGTACAGCAATTTTGATGTGAACATTTCCTTTTATACATCCTCTTCATTCGTATATCCCGTGACCAGCAGCCCATACTACGTGGACCTGAACCAGAATTTGTACCTTCAGGCTGAAATTCTCAATTCTGATGACAATCTGGCATTGTTTGTGGACACGTGTGTTGCATCACCATACTTCAGTGACTTTACATCTTTGACTTATGATCTAATCCGGAGTGGGTAAGGAGTGCCTTTATGTAATAGACTTGCACCTTTATTTAATAATTTAAACATGAGTGGCACAAAAGGCTTAAGGAATGTAAATTTTAGTTAACCAAGGTTCCTTAATAGTTCAGTCTTAACCAGATCCATTTCTGCACATAGTAACATCCTACAGCTTTTACCTTTAGAGGTGCTTTCATGTTATGTCCTGGACCACCACCCTGATTAGGATGACAGGGTAACCAAGTATCATCTCCAGAGGAGGTGGGTGCCTGACAAATTGAATGACTTAGCAAGTGGTCACTCAGCAGGTTCATTATAAACTAAGATTAGACCCAAATACCCAAACTCCAGCCTTAGAGGTAAAAAGACATATGTGTAATGGGAAATGCATTGCATTTGGAGTAGACCAAGTTTGAAATGCCTGCTCTGCCTTGTGCCAGCCACATGACTCTGGGCAAGCAAATGTTCTTCTCCAGCCAGTTTCTTTACCCATCAACTGGGGAGAATGATGCCCATATCAGGAGGATTGGATGAGAGAATTAGATGAGAAAGAGTTGATGGGGCAGTGAGCATAGACCGTGCATACCAGGTAGTCCACAAGGAATGTTGCACCAAAGGTAGCAGAGGGTCTTTATGACCTCCATCTTGCTGGGAATGGAAGTTCCTGGAGTCCATGGTTCCAGTCAAGTTCTAGAGGTACAGTAGTGAGCTAGTGGTGTCCAGGTTGGGCTGCACTACCGAAGTCCCACTTCCCTGGATAATGATGGTGATCTGGTGAGGTAGGGTTTGAGTTTCTGTACTCAAGAAGTAGTCCTAAGACATCAGGGTTTACAGTTCTAATTTCTACTCTGTAGACTATTGGTGGGTGGATGGCACTTCTTGACTTTCAGTATAGACCTTGATACCTCAGTATTCATTGTTTCCCAAGAGAAGCTATACCAATGGAATTAGAGGTTCTGCTAAGAATTAGGGGTGGGGGGTTGAATTTTACAGCTCCCTGAGATACTTAAAACAGTATCTCTTTCTAGACACAGTTTAAAAATATGTCAGTTCAATAAACAGGTGTTGAGGTGATGTATATGTATCTCAGATATTGCAATTTGTTGGGATGAGAGGGGTGTGCACATAGAATGTGGGGAAGATGTGTCCTGACTGTATATGGAGCATAGGGACTTTCTGGTTATACCTGGCCATCAACCAGCCCATCCACCTGGATGCCCATTAAAATGACCTGGGCTTCAAATACATCCTGTTCAGCCCCCACCCATATATTCTCTTAATTCATTCTGGTGGGATTTGGGGTTTTCATGGTTGTTTTTTTTTTTTTTTTTTTTTTTTTTGGAGAGGTTTTTGCTATAGGGCACATGCGCTCACCAGAAGATAGAAACAGAAAGTGAGAAATCACCCTCCAGGAGGGATAGCCATGCCACAATCCTTTCTCCTTCATTCTTTTCTCGGGATCTTGGGCACGCATACACACACACCTGGCATGAGTTTAAGCCTCCAGGTCTGAAACTCAAACCGCATTTGATTGGGGGTGCTACATGGGAGTCCAGCGACATAGCCATTACATCAACTGCTGGTCCCAGTATTTTGCATTTTAAAAATCTCCTGAGTGATTCTGAAATGCAGTCTGAGCTATGGAGCTCTGGCCTGCATAGAGCAGGTAGGATTTCAATTACTTCAACAGTCGTTGCCTAGGTAACTTCTGAGTTACCCTGGCCTCTTTTACCAATACCCCATCTCTGAATAAGCTTCTGGGTTATTTTCTTTCCTGCCTCTGCTGCTAAGGGGGCTGCTATGAAGAAAAGCAACCTTAGTATTTGAGAGAATCATAGGTGAATGTGGAGGAGGGAAGGAGGGAAGGAAGCTCTGGAAAGCAGAAGGAGGGCGGACAGACCGTGGGCTGTGTTTCTAGGCAGAGCCAGGCTGCCCTTGGTACGATGTTCATCACCCATGGAAAATGTCCATTTTAAACCCTGTGGTCCAGTCTCCTTTGCTCTTCTCTTTGCCACATCACCCCAAATCCCACCATTTTGTAAATGCACATGGGTTAGCAGAGCTGCTTCAATAGGGAGATCACAGGGAGAAGCGTTCTCATACATATCTTAGTAAGTTTAAGCAGATTTCTAGAACATTTTCCTTCTTAAATCAAGTAAGATGAGGTGTCCAGGGGAACAAGGAGGTGGTTGACATTGGATTAGGGGGTGCTGGAGGGTACTCAGGTTTATGAGAAAAGTATGTCTGCATGGGGCTCAGAGCAGGCTGAGGTGCGTCAGGAGAGAGAAATCCTGGGAGAAGAAGAGTCAGCTTAGCTGAATAGCACCTTTCCTGATTGTGAGATTAGAAAAGGAGGGAGGAATCCTATTTTGTTTCTGGGCCCTGTTCCTATGCTCTAAATTTGGGCTACCTCTCCCACTCAACTGGCTTACCTGGAGCCATTGAGCACATGTTCATTGTGGGATTGGGCCCCAACCCACTGCAACATGGAGCCTGCTTGTCTGTCTGGAAACTCAAAGGTACCAGAGTTGCCAGGATCTGTCTGCGTGTGTAGCATTGCATGTCTGATGCACACGTTCTGAAGGAAGGAAGGCCCACCTTTTCCAGGTGGTGTAGGAGGTCTGGTCAGTGAGGACGGGCTATGGAGTGCTTTGCCTGGTGCAACTGAGTCATGAAGGATCCAGTGCCTTCATGAGAATTAATGGGTGCTTTTCCCTTCTTCTAGGTGTGTGAGAGATGAAACCTACCAATCTTACTTCCAGCCATCACCTCGCATCGTCCGTTTCAAATTCAGCTCCTTCCACTTCCTGAACCGCTTCCCCTCCGTGTATCTGCAATGTAAAATGGTGGTGTGCAGAGCATCTGACTACTCTTCCCGGTGCCACAGAGGGTGCATAGTGAGATCCAAGAGGGACGTGGGCTCCTACCAGGAAAAAGTGGACGTTGTCCTGGGACCCATCCAGTTGCAGACCCGCCATGAAGAGAAGAGGAGCCTGGGTAGGTGGTTGCCCTCAAATCCCACTGCCTGCTGGGGCCCTGGCCCATGACTCTCAGGGACCTGGGATGTTTCTGTTGCTATCATGTTCCAACTCAAATTGGGCACCTACTATGTGCCAGGCACACTGTGCCTAGACATAAAGAGCTGAATTAGAGCCAATTCTACCGTTTTCCTGGGCTCATGGTTTTTGGGCAACCCATGTGTCATTTTCGTAAGATAAGCCATGGTAAAAAGTTTTGACCTGGGAGACGGATGGAGCTGACACCTTTATCCTCTGGTTCTGAACTCCAAGAATCCATCTGTAGAATTAATTGTTACTACTTCTCCCATAAAGTAATGGCAGTTAAACTGCCTTGGCCTCTGCCTGGGACAAGTCATTGGATGCTTGGCGAATGGTAGTTTTGTTACTATTGCTATTGAGACCCATACCAGCTACATTAATGATGATATTATTCTTCACAAGGAATAATAGCAAACCATAACAAAATACATACTGAAATTGGGGTCTAGGCAGGGCTGTAAGGACACTGGCAGCTTCGATTTATGGTGACTGCTTGCCGAATTCAATTCTGCACAAGCCATTTGATTTTCCTCATCTAGATCAGGGAGTATAATTTCCACTGAGCGATTTTGTTTTGGGTGTGGATGAGGATATGTTCACAGCGTGATTTCCAGGATTTCTGGCTCAGGCTGAGCCAGGTCAACAGATGTAGTAGCCATGGTGATGGAGATGGGATGGGGCGGCAGTAGTTGTTGCAAAACCTCCCCTTGGTCAGGGCACCACCCCATGGAGCATCTTTGACGACTCTCTTTCCTCATGCACCTTGGCTGTCTTCTTGTCCAGCTGATTCTGGACTCTTTCCTCATTTATTCATTCATTCAATGCATATTTATTTAAGGCCTATTGTGTGCCAGGAGGCTAATAAATAGTCAGATATAGCTCAAAGCCCCTGTCCTTGGAAGGGACAAAGTCCCTACTCTGGGGCGAGGAGATGCAGTTCAGAAAAGGACAGTGGGGCAGAGCAATGGGTGAAAGGTGCTGTTGGGAACAGTGCTCGTGTCTCTTCCATCCCTTCTATTCCCCTCTAACTGCTACAGCCTTGCCTAGGACCCTTGCAATCATTTCCTAGCTGGTCTAAAATGTTCCAACTCTCCTTTCCCATCCACCTGGAGCCTCAGGCCAGATTTGATATTCTAAAGCCCAGTTTGAATTCCTGTTCAAAAATCCTTCCCTTAAAACCAGATGTGGCACATTAAGGAGAAAAATAGAGAGGCAAGGCACGATGGGATAAAGAAATGGGTTGTTATCTGTTGAAGATAATGTGTATAGTACTCTCAACTGGATTGGTGAGAAATGTATACATGTTGGAATATTCACTTTGCAAGCTAAGTGGCATATGTGAATGTATAAAAGAAACTGAAAAAAATAATGAAAAAACAAAATCAAACCACCACAGATGTGGCATAGGCTTGTAATCCCAGAGACTCAGGGCAGCTGAGGCAGGAGTCACGAGCCTGAGGCTGGCCTGGGCAGCTCTGTCTGAAAGAGTCAGGCCTGTTGGTGCTTGCCAGTGGTCTCAGATACTCAGGTGGCTGAGGCAAGAGGATTGAGACATAGTGTGACCTTGTCTTAAAAAACGAAATGAAAAACCAACCTTCCCAGACTCCCCTTAGTTGACAAAACAATGTGAGATTCCTCTGGCCCAACAACTGGCTGCCCTTTGGGGTCTGGTCTCAGTTTCTTGTTCACCTCCCTATCATTTTTTTTTTTTTAGATCCCTTTCCACCAAATAGTTTGATTGCTCTTACCTCTCACCTGGGGCCACTGCCCTTACTCATCTCCCCTCTTTCCCCCTGGGCTCCGTCCTGGTGCCAAGTCTATTATCATGCTCTCCTCTCCTTTCCAGAGCTGTCGGTGGATGATGTGGTAGAACCAGTCAGCCCCCAGGAGAGCTATCACACTGCTGCCGTCTCTGCTGGGGTCTTCGTAGCTGTGGTCCTGGTTGTAGCAGCCTTCACCCTGGGAAGAAAGACACGTACCTCCAGTGGTCAGACTCTGAGCTCTCGGATGTGAAGCCTAGAGAACGGGCTCAGACACTAGCCCCAAGGATGGAAGAAACATGGCCACACAGTAGGACATCTAGCAGCACCAGAACTCTGTTTACCTTGGCACTGGTGTATGTGGGGTGGTTGAAGTAAAGGTGAAGAAAGGTGGA
Organism: Tupaia tana; assembly: GCA_026018925.1. Classification (NCBI taxonomy): domain Eukaryota; kingdom Metazoa; phylum Chordata; class Mammalia; order Scandentia; family Tupaiidae; genus Tupaia; species Tupaia tana. The sequence goes on from JAKSZU010000010.1 coordinate 33,716,175, forward strand.
CACCAGGGTTCTTTTTCTAGATCCACATACTCAGTGTTGGGGCAAAATGTCAAAGGTAAACAGGTGCCAATGTCTACAACCCTGTATACAACGTGAGCCCAACATTAACAACAACGGAACTTTTCCCAGATGGAATTTCTTTTCTCATCTTTTATGAACTAGCTTCTTAGGCCAATAGTATATATCTCAGCCTTTCCTTAAGATAGGACAAGCTTAATAAAGAATGTTTTCCAAAGCAAGTGTCAATTTGGTCAGTGTTTCCAGTGGTTTACCTAAATACTGTTTTTTTGTTTTTGTTTTTGTTTTATTTCTGATTAAGCAGACAGGTTAGATGGGATGTCAGAAGGAATGATAAAGGTCAGGGACTCTGCTCTGTGGCTCCCAGAATCTTCCAGGGAATTGCTAGTGTATCTTCTCAACAATTTCGGCGTAATTTGGTTCTGCTCAAAACAGAATGTATAGGATGAAGGCTAAAGAAAGACAAGAATGTTAGCTGCATCATACTTTTTAGTGCCTGTGATGTAAAAGTAAACATGATTGCTTCTATTCTTCCAAGATCTGCATCTTTCAAGTTTTGACATCATAATCAGAAATGTGAGCTGGGGAGGATCTCAGAAAGAAGAAAACTTCTTAGGGCTCTTAGGACAGGAATCCTGTTTGCATGGGGTCTCCAGGGAGATGCAGATTAATGGGTGACTCAGGCAGGTCAGAAGCAGCCAAGGCATGGTTGGTTTTCAAGGAGGCATGACTTTGCCATAAACTAGGAGAGAAACCAGACCCAGGGCCCTAGGTCCGGCTTGGTAGGAATGGGAGCTTTTACATACTGTCCTAGCAGTGACAAATTGCCCCTTTGAGCCAGGTGAAGACCCCTCTACACAAGTGTGTGGCTTGAGCGGGACAAGAGCTCAGTAGCCTAGCAACTGCACAGCCCAGGGAAAGGGGACGGAGAATTCCAATAGAGACTTAGTCACGGCTGTTGGTTCTAACTAGAGCTGACTGAGATGCCCACCCCCAGGTGGAGTAAGAAGTCTTTACCTCCTGGGATGTAGGATGAGCCCCTGAGCCCTGCCAGAAGGACAGAGGAACTAACCTCTTTTGCTGGTTTCCATTCTCCTTGCCACCATAACCTATACCCTTGCCTGGGCTAGGGTGGTCAAGAAAAGCCTAGAGGGTCACCCCACGACATTGAGTCTGCCCTGGAAAGCAGTAAGAATGCAATGAAATGCCGGTACCAACTGGGGACTGGATCTGGGCAGATTCAGAAGCAGCAGCAATCTGGAGCTGGCTTTTGGGGTTTGAGATACTTATCAGAGGAGCAAAGCAGCAAGTGAGACATCTAAGAACTGAAAAAAGGATTGAACTCAATATGGGATCCTGATTTCATTTGTTCATCCCAAAGGGGGCTGGGCAGGCTCTGTACTTGGTCCTGAGGATCGAGAAAGGTGGTCACAACTGGTCCCACCTTTGTAAAGGTATTGTGTCCACCAGACCCCTCCCGGAATCCCTCAAAGATGACCACCATGTTCAGGCTCATTCTTGGCCATGGGTTCTTGGCAGCCCCTCAAGGGAGGAGGTAATAGTCCCTTACATTACACAATGGCCATGGTGTTCTATGTGGTATATGTTTAAAGAATAGATGAGGGCGTGGTCTCTGCCTTGGAGCTGACACACTGGCAATGGAGGTCTTGGTCAGACAGCACCAATGGGGTGGCATGTTTATTCTTTTTTATAGTTTTTAGCCTTAGGGCTCATGAGGGAGAGAGAGACAATGAGAGAGAAAGTGAGAAATAACCCCCCACAGGGGATGGCCACACCGCAATCTCTTCTCCATTATCCTCCCAGGAACTTGGACATGCACACATACTTAGTGTGAGTTTTCAAACTACTGGGTCCAGGACTTGAACTGTGGTCAGCCATGTGGGAGTCTGGCGATGTAACCACTATGCCATCTGCTGGCCCCAGCATATGTATTTTTGGGGAAGAGGTGCAGTGGGTGTGTAGAACCAACATCTTGTGGCAGGTGTGTTGCCAGCAGTGGGTGGCCTACAGGGCCTAGTCTGGTGTATGGCTCTTGAGACAGATGAGTCTGGAAGAAAGAGACAGTGAGGTCCTGGTGACAGGCAGAGAAGAAGGTGTGATTGCTGGTGATGAGGCACTGAACTGAGGCTGGCAAGGTATAACTGAGGGCCTAGTCTCTGAGGACATGGAGAAGACACATTTAGGAGGAAGGGCCCATCATCTATACCACACTCAAGTGGAGGGTGGCATTGACACTAACTGGCTGTGATTTCCAGCAATGGAGATTGTGGTTTGAGGCAAGGATGCTCAGCTATGGCTACATATGAGCATGACTGGGACCTTTTAAATATTCTGCTGTCAGCCTGCCCCCAGACCAGTTAGAGCAGAATCTCTGGTTGTGGGCCTGGGTGTCAGGGATCCAAAAACTTCAGGTGCTTTGCATGTCGACAAGATGAAGAACTGCAAGTGTAAGTCTCTTTATTTTTTTTATTTTTTAATTTTTTTAAAGGTTTTTGCTATAGGGCACGTGCTCTTGCCAGACAGACAGAGAGAGACAGAGAGACAGAAAGCGAGAAATCACCCCCCAGGGGGATGGCCATGCCGCAATCCCTTCTCCTCCGTTCTCCTCTCGGGATCTTGGGCATGCACGCACACGTGCCTGGAGTGAGTTTTAAGCCACTGGGTCCGGGACACGAACCGCGGTCGACTACGTGGGAGTCCAGGGACGTAGCCATTACACTAACTGCTGGTCCCAGTGTAAGTCTCTTTAAATCCGCTGGAAAGAGTCCAGTTTGCACCCTGTGCATGAGAAGGAACAGTGGGGTCTGTGGGATCTCATGTAAAGACGAGAGGACTCTGGGAGCCAAGAACCAACACCCTGTGTGGTCCCAAATGATCTACTTTCCATTTGAATAGCTTCTGGATTCAAGTCCCCAAAGACCATCTCAAAATATTATTTCCATAAAGAGGAAATAGTATTTCTGCTAATTCTTATTGTCCCAGCCTTTGCTAGCCATAAGAACATGCCCTGAAGGAAACACTGATTAAGACCCTCTTACCATCTGTGTGCTTTGGCTTTGTAGTGAAAGCCAGTCCTCCTGGCAGCTGTGTGAGCACACATTAAAGGTCTCACTTGGCAGGGATAGTAACAGACTCAGAGAGGTGAAGTAGCCCAGAGGATAGGCAAGATTTGGGGACAGTAAGTGGCAGCACTGGTATTTGAGTCTGGTTTGCTGACTCTTGGTGCCAGGTTTTCCTCCTGCCTCTGCCCTCAGTCCAAGGGACCGACCTTAGGAATGTGGCCCCAGGAACTCGGCCTCATGTATTTGTATACCTTACTGCATCTGACACACTCCTGCCTGCAGCTTCTGTGTGGTGTGTGGGACCAGGAGCAAAAGGAGTTCACTAGAGTGATGTGATGTATACCACATCTACACCCCAGCTGGGCCCTGGTGGGACTGGTCAGTTTACTTGGTGATGGACTCCTCCCAACTCCTGCACCTCTAATACCAGTGATTTATATACTACTGTTTCTTTCTGGAGACACAGCCTGTCTTCTAGCTTCTTCCAAGCAAACCAGATCTGTCCCATCACTTCCTGCCTTCCCACTTGTAGAGACCAGAGGGTGCTGTGGCTCCACCTTAGTGCCATTTTGAGATTGGGAACAACTCATTTTGTTTCTTTCAGGTGTTACTAGTCTTCTAGTATAGGAAGTCGTTCAGTAAAGTTCTCTTGTAAAAGTCTGCCACTGCCTCTTTCCTTAGCTTGAAGGACACAGAATCTGATTCCAGTTTCTCACAACAGAGTGGCTGGTAGCTTCTCCCTTCACCTGATGCTGGAGAGGACTACCTAGCAGTCCCTTGAGTTCCTGTCCCTCCTGCTCTATCCCTGTCTCAAGACACTTGTAGTGGCTGGCATGGAGTTCTGCTCAGAGTTGGGACTCACATCCCCACAGGCTTGATGGCATCAGGGTGGCTTCCAGGGTGTACTAATCAGGGACAGACTCAAATCAGAGTCATTTGCTCCAGGGGTGATGAAATCCCAAAGTTTGACCACAGTCTCCTGATTGTGTTGTCTTGGACACATGGTATAGATGTGAATGTGTGTGCGCTTGGAGGGGCAACCCAAGTGTGTGCTAACTAAGGGGAGGAAGTGAGCTTAAGGAAGCCCAAGGCCCTGGTCTTCTGAATTTTCAGAAATTGGTCAACACCATTAAATAGACATTATTAAAAATTAAAGTGTGGAAACTTACAATTTAGTGAATTGTATGAAGAACAAATTTAATAAATAATCAAAACTCATCATTTCCTAGTTATTTGCTTTACTATTCTTTTTGCCCAAGGTTATTCACATACATGGTGTCTGGTGGAAATAGCATATATTGCTGAGTGATACGCCTTTCACTTCCCAACTCAACATAGAGGGGCATTTTGTTGCTAAGCATAAATGGCCATGGTAGAAGTATTCACACTACGGAAATTATGTTGCAAGTCAGAGCTAGCTCTCTCCCCCCATAATTATTTCTCTACCTATTACTTGTCCACAGTTCACCCAGAAAGAAAGAAATAAATAAGGACAGCTTGGCAAAAATCTTCTTTGCTCTGCCAGTATGTTGAAATTTCCTCTACTAGCATTCTAGTTTATGAAAACATCTGTATTTCAGTCAGTGTGGTATCTAATGTTAACGTGGATGAGGAAATGTCTTGGCCATTCCCATAGGCTGTGATTAAAGCTGGGCCCAGGGTAAACTCAAGTGGTATTTGGTCCACTTTGGGTCCTTGAGAATGAATAAACTACCCAGGTGTAGGTTAGGGACAGGGTCAGTAATTTAGAACCAAGAGTTGAGGGCTGGGGTGCAAACGTACTGAGGGCCCTGCCACATCTCCCTTCCCCTGAGCCCAACCCCTAATTCTTTCTCCTGTCTACATTAGCTGTATGGAAATCTGAAGCCCCTCAGTCCCAGCTTTGGAATCTTTAGCCTGAGCACACCTGCAGGTGACAATCTCATTGCCCCTGAAATTCTGTACTGGTGATTGCCCATATTGTTTGTCCATGTTCTGAGATAAGGCAAATTAGAGTCAAATATTTGTGCAATAGAATCTCCCAGAGCTTGAAGCCTCAAAGTGATGAGTAACCTGGAGGCATTTATAGCCTCTGGCAATGGGGCAATTGCTCAGAAGGAAAAAGCAGGGACTGAGGCATAGCTAGCCAGTAGGCCAAGTTATGATTCATCTTATTGAGGTCTAAGGTGAATATGGCTAGTAGTGAACATAGAGTGGTGAAATTTTTCAAAATTTTCTCCATCCTCATTAACAGCCTACTGCAGAGCTCTTCATGGGCAGGTGGCTTTGAGTAGGCAAATACCTATTCAAACACTAGGCTTTGCCTCAGTTCCAATGGAGTTGAACTCTCCCCTCAATGGGTCCTTCTTCACCTCTGTACCCATAGCAATTTTCTATATTCCAGGATGTAGATGGAAAAGAAAAAGAAATGTACTTCTTGATACTTATCCTCTGTCAAGTGTGGAAATATTGGAGGGCTGAGGGTTGGTATGGGGTGTTTAGGGGTTGTGCCAAGATCAGACTCTTTTTGCTAATGGGGGAGGTGAGTGGAGGTTGAAGGCTATGAAATGTCAGATGCTCACAGGGAACAAGGGACCAGAAACCTCTCAGGAATGATGCCAGTCATGGCTTTTTTGACATGACACCTTCCTCTCGTGTGAATGTCTCCTGTGTCATGTTACTGTAGAAGAGGGCAATTGAGAAGGATTAGGACATTACTAGAAGTTAAAAACCTATAAAGTCTTTGTGAAATCTTCTGTTAATTTGGTGGTGGTCTGGTTGACTCCTGCTGCATGGGAGTGGCCAGCTGGTCAATAAAACTTCTGCTCCTCCCTAACTTTGATCACTGGATTTCATTTGTAGTATCACTAGGACTCTGGTGGAGGGACTAAGTCCTATTTGCCTGAACTTTCCCAGTTTTTGCACTGAAACTACTAAGTTCTGCAGCTCAGTTCCAGATAAACTGGGATGGCTCATTATCCTGAACTCTGGAGATCAAGGCTACAAGGGAAAAGAGATTGTCATAACCATCAACAAATAGAGCAGACTGAAAGGAAACTGAGGTGGAGACCAGGCCAAACGTGTAGCATCCAAAGGTGTCTTTGACCTACTTTAATCACCCCACGTAAGGTTTTTGATGCCTACCCTTGACTCTTGTCAGTATCTGGGTCATTTGATTGATTTTGGTTCTTTGGAGCATAGACCCAGATGGACGATATAAAGTTCATTCAGAGTTGGATTGAGACACGTGTACCTTTGTGTGTGTGTGTATGGTTTATAGGGGGTAGAATTGGTATATTAGTTTGCCAGGGCTGACACAGCAAATACCACAGACTAAGGTGGCTTAAACAACAGAAATGTAGTTCTCACAGTCATGGAGGCTAGAAGTTCAAGATAAAGGTGCTGACAGAATTGATTTTCTTCTAAAGTATCTCTTCTTGATTTGTAGATGGTCGTCTTCCTTCATTGTCTTCATATGCTTTTTCCACATGTGTATCTATGTCCAAATTTCCTCTTCTTATGGGACACCAGTCTTATTTGAATAGGGCCCACCTATTGACCTCATTTGACCTTAAGTAACTTTTTTTTTTCCTGAGAGGTTTTTGCTATAAGGAGTGTGTGCTCGCCAGAAAGACAGAGAGAGACAGAGAGACAGAAAGCAAGAAATCACCCCCCTAGGGGAGGATGGCCATGCCGCAATCCCTTCTCTTCCATTCTCCTCGCAGGATCTTGCTGCAATCCCTTCTCTTCCATTCTCCTCTCAGGATCTTGGGCCTACATGCACATGTGCCCAGCGTGAGTTTAAGTCACCAGGTCTGGGACTTGAACTGTGGTCGACTACATGGGAGTTCAGCGACATGGCCATTATGCTAACTGCTGGTCCCGACCTTAAGTAACTCTTTGAAGACCTTATCTCCAAAAGTCTCATTCTGAGATACTTGGAGTTAGGACTTCAATGTACAAATCTTGTGGCAGGGGGTGCAAGTGAGCCCGTAACAGATAGAAACTGTCTTCAAGTATCACTTGAGATGGAGAAAGCAATGTCTAGAGGCTGAAAAGTACTTGCTGGACTGGGAGTTGTAGGACCCCGTACTAACAGGAGTTCAGTTCCAAGAAAATATTCCTGGATGTGAGGGCTACCTGATGGTTTGACTACTTGATGAAAACTAGGACTAACTTGAGGGGCTGGCAGGTGGCACAATGGTTAAGGGTGCTGGACTCCCACATGGCTGACTATGGTTTGAGTCCCGGACCTGGCAATTCACTTTTTCCCTCTCCATCTCTCCTTTCTCTCTTTCACTTGCTCTGTCCCTCTCTGACCAAATTAAAATAAATAAATAAACAAACAAACAAACAAACAAAATAATTCTTTAAGAAAATAAAAGTAGAACTAACTTAAAGACTTTTGGGGTTGTCATCCCATTTCAGGAAGAGGGCTGGAAACCAGTTAGGCTCTATCATTGAATCAGGGAGCTGTATTTTGCTGAGAACAGAGCTTAGACAGGGTCTGGGATTTTTCCTTTGGAATTTTTCTCATGTTTATAAATAGGTCTATAAATATGTGCCTAACTTATTCCTGTAACACGTGGGAGAAATTGACATCATCCCTGGTGATAAAGCCTGCTGAACTAGAGTTGTTAAGGTTTGGGGAAAAGAAAAATGGGTACAAGCAAATTTAAAATGGCTTTTTCAGTTTAGAAAGAGTTTTCAAATGTTAGACCCATTTGGGGAGCCTCTTTTTGTTGGCCCAGTGGGTCAGTGGTTCTCAGATCTCACAGTCCTCTACTGTTATTTCTAGGGTAGTGACTCTCCAGTCATTTCTAGAAAAATTCATTTGACTTCTGATAAAAATGCTGCAGTGAATTCCTATAAGAAAACCTCCTTGGCATTTAACGTCCAGCCATATGGATAGAATGGAAAGAGAAAACAAACAGTTCATAAATAAGTTCCAATAGAATTGCAATGTTTCACAGCCCACAAATGTTGCTGAAACCCAAAATGGCAATCAGGACTGAAGTTGTGAGAACTCAATGTGATCTGGGCATTCCTGCTTTTCCCATAGCAGCAGGGAGCTGCTCATCAGTCAGGGACTGAAGTAGGTTGACCCATGAAATTAGCTTAGGGAGGCTGATTAAATTACCCTGTTAATCATGGCTAACTCTGTGGGGGACAAAGGACTTAGACACAGTACAAGGGCTCCTAATCTCTGACCAGACTTGCCCTTTCTTCACCATCACTGCAGGGCTGTCTCATTGGTGCTGGGCTGTGGGCCCAGGAGAGAGCCAAGTGGAGGCATCTATGAAACCAGTAAGACCAGGAAAGGAGAGTGTAGGGTTGGAGGGTGGGGGAAGGGTGAGAGAAGGGGAGAGAGGGGGAGACACAGGGAAATTCATATACCCCCTCCCCCACTCAAGATGGGCCCGTAAATTAAAATTCCAAGGCACACACTAAACTAAAAGCTAAGAATGATGGTCAGCAAAATCAACAACTGAAATAAAAACTCACTCTAGATTAATTTGTCTTATATTTTTTTTATTGAGGTAGAATTCAAGTAGCTTAAAATTAATCATTTAAAAGTATACCATTTAGTACATCTCTGAGTGTGTGACCACAATCTCTAACTAGTTCTAAATCATTTTCATCACATCTAAATAAAACCCCTTACCCATTCAGCAATCATTCCTATTGCTCTCTCCTTGCAAGGCCTTAGCAATCATGAATCTGCTTTCTATATAAATAGAGGTTCCTATTCACTCCAGATAAAGTTTAAAATATATTCCTCCAGGGACCAGAGGTTAGCGTAATGGCTATGTCGCTGGACTCCCACGTAGTCGACCGTGGTTCGTGTCCTGGACCCGGTGGCTTAAAACTCACGCCAGGTGCGTGTGCGTGTGTGCCCAAAATCCCAAGAGGAGAATGGAAGAGAAGGGATTGCGGTGTGGCCATCCCCCCAGGGGGGAGGGCTGATTTCTCACTTTCTGTCTCTCTCTCTCTCTGGCGAGCACACACGCCCTATAGCAAAAACCTCTCAAAAAAAAAAAAATTCCTCCAAACACTTTAGTAAGAACGTTGCAGATGACCAAAGATATCAGAGAAGGCAAAACTTTAGTTTTTAAAAAATATTTCATTTTGAAATTATTTTAAACTTACAGAAAAGCTGCAAGAACAACCCAAGAAACTTTCATATTCCCTTAAAGCAAATTCCATCCACTGGCATCTCACTACATTTGCTCCATTACCTGCTCTTCATCTCCATTTATTCCTATCTTCATTCGTTTTTCTTTGTGAACCATTCTAGAGAAAGCTACAAACAAGATACCCAAGCACCCCTGAGCCAGTCACCAAAGATACCTCCGTGCCTCATCTGTAAATCAACTCTGATAAGACTAATCCACAGACACAGTCCCCATGATGATACTTCTATTTTCAGGGTCCAGGATTCTACTGAGAAACAGATGTTGCATTTAGTTATTACTTATCTTCAGTATCTGTCAACCGAAGAGTCCATAGTCTTTCTCAACCTTTTACTTCCTGCAGTCTATAAGACACCTCCATCTATACAATTTCAAACATTTTCATTGCCGCCAAGGAAACACCATGCACATTAATAGTCACTATTTTCCTCCCACTTTTATCCTTGCTGTTGGTAACTATTAATCTGCTTTCTCTTGCTACATATTTGACTATTTATAAACATTTTCTGAGTGGAATCATGCAGTATGTGTGGGGGTTTTTTTGTGATTAGCTTCTTTCACTTAGCACAGTGTTTTAAGATGTCTCAGTTCCTCAGGCTGTCACATAACTGATTAATATTTCACTGTATGACCATACCACATTTTATTTACCCCTCTATCAGTCAATGAGCATTTAGGTTGTTTCTATTTTTTTTTTGCTATTATGAATAAAGTTGCTGTGGACATGCATGCACAAATGTGTGGTCGTGTATTCTCAGTTCACTTGGGTATATACTTGTGGAATTCACCATGAGGTACCATGTATAACCTTTTGAGAACTGCCAGACTGTCTACCACAGGGCCTTGTGCTGAGTTCTTTCACTATGACACGGCTCTAGGACTGAGCTATGATATCCCGATATGATAAATATATGATGATACAGACACATATTGTCCATCTAGGCATTTCTCACACAAAGTGTACCGAGTCTTTTAGCTGCTCCGCCATGACTGACTTACACCTTGGGCACCCTAAGGGCCTGTTTCTGAGCCTCTGTCCTTGAGTGTCAGAGAAGACTTGGAGAGACCCCTCAGGAAACTGGGACCTCACTCTAGTTCTGCCACTGACACCTTGTGAATTTGCACGAGTGTCTTGGCCTCTCTGGACTCAGTTATTCACCTGTCTGAAGACTCCTGGCCTGCCCCACCTCCCAAAGGTTGTGGGGCTTATACATTATTGTAGAGGTGAAAATAGTAGAAGTTAATCAAGACAGGAGGACTCTCCAAGCAGGAGGTCATGTTGACCTGTGACCAAATTGTGATTCTTTCTCTAGGACCACTGAGAAAAGAAATGAGGAATGACTGTCATTAATTTACAATCTAGGGAACAGAGCATTAGGAACATGGATGAGAAAGGTAAGTATTAATTAGCATCTAGCCACGCTTTATGTCTCTGTCTATAAAGTACCTTCTTAATCTTGTAGCACCCTCAGCTCCTGCAGCTTGGCTGACTTCAACTCCATGTGGGGAGGGATGAGATCAGATTTCAGGAGTGTCTCTATGTAGACAACAGGGCTGAGCTCACTCTTGGCCCTGCTCAGGACGATGTCTACAGCTTTCTTCTGGACTTTGCTGCTCAGTACAGGTAACACATGGCTCTTGAGTCCTTTCTCCTGGACCTCTCCCTACTTTCCTCTTCCACTTCGGAGATTTTTTTGTTTGCTGCCAACAAAAAGGCCCCATGGCTTAAAGGCTGCAAGATACTCTCCAAACAAAATGTCTCATTTCCCCTTTGATATGGGAGGAGGAAGGGATTAAAATGGAAAATCTCCATGTTTCTGGATTGATGCCATCTTGATTTTTAATAATTTGGGGGATTTTTGGGTCCCCTATCTTTAATTTTTTTAAAGTTTGCTACAGGGAACCTGTACTTGCTGGAGAGAGATGAGAGAGAGAGAGAAAAAAAAAAAAAAAAGCAAGGAATCCCCCACTCTCTCTCCAGTGGGGATGGTCATGCTGCAATCCTTTTTCCTCTATTCTCCCCTCTGGATCTTGAGCACACTTGCATAAGCATCCAGCATGTTCTTCAAGCCTCCTGGTCCAGACTCAACCCTGCGGTCAGCCTTGTTGGACCCTGGTGCCTTAATCACTATACCACTAACTTGTACAGCAGTCCTCTGTCTTGACATGCATTCTGTGGGCCTCATTCCGGCCTTATGTTCAGATACTTCTGAGGGGGCTAATGCTAGACTTAGCCCTGAAGTGACTGAATGTGTCAGACAAGGTCTTGCTTCAAAGGATTTCTTAGTAGTGTGACTGCAGGCAGGTGTTGGAGCAGGGTCCCTGCTTGAAAGCAACACAGGGATCACCTGAGGGACTAGTTGGATCTCTGGAGAAGCCCATGGCAGGAGGGATGCTCTCATCTTCTCTAGTGGAATGTCCATGGCAGCTGCAGCAACTTCAAGAGAAGCAACCAACAGAAGCTCCCAAATAAGGACCTCAGAATGCCCTGGAAGAGGGGAGAGTCCCTTACCCTCTGTAGGGTGGGCCCTGGGAATTGTATTAAATGCACAAGGCAGGCCAACTCTGATTTGGGAACACTGCCAGGAAAAACAAAGGGTATAGACGTCTTCAGGGAGAGCTCTTTGTCTCTCTCCCTCATTCTTTCTCTTTGGCTTTCAATTTCCCTCATTTTCTCCCCTTCTCTTTCCTTTCCTCCTCTGTCTCTCTCCCACTTTCTTCCTGAGCTCCAAATTTCATACTCTCTTCATTTGTATCTGCTCTCTTGACCTGGCCAAGTCGTTTCTATCTTTGTGTTTTTCTCCTCCTCTGTACACCTTTGTCAACTGAGCCCACATGCCAGGGGCTGCACCCATGCCAAGGAGCTCTCCTTCACTGCTAAGAATCCTGACAAGCCCTAGTGACCCCCTCTGCAAGGCTTCCTCTGTAAAAGGTTATCAATACAGCTGCAGGTGCCCATATCCAGTCCCTTCTCAGGTAACAGTTTATACCTCCTATCCAAATTGCTGGTATGGGGCCTTAGGGCCATAGGTCATGAACCAGAGTGCTTCCCTGGAGGTAGTGATATGCTTGGTATTTTCTTTCCTGTTCCTGGTAAAGTTAGGAGACAAAAAAGCAAATTGTTGAAAAGAGAGCAGACCCCTAGGGCTTGCAGCCAGAAGTTAATAAGTATTATGTGTTCTTGGCCTTAAGTACAGAACAATGAACACTTAACAGGGCTGTTATGAGGAGTTAAAGAACCAAGAGGCTCTATACTTCTTTTTTAATGAAAGAGAGAAGGAGAAAGGGAAATAGGTAGTTTTGGACAGGGTCTCACATGCTAACCCTCCCACACCAGCTTCCTAGCTAGCTAGGATTACTGGCATACACCATCATGGCCAGCGTGTTTCGGCCTGTTGTGGAACCAAACTCTGGCTTTTGATGCAGTCACAGCATCTGTGGCAATGTCCTATTGGTGGTGTGTGAGCTGATGAAACTCATTTGAAGCACACTTAGGGGAGTTAACTATTAAAGCTCCCTGAGGTGCTCCTTGGGGTGAGAATGTACTCACAGTACTGAGGGTTGTGTAGTGATTGTTGAGGGGCATCTTGTTCTCAATGCTTCATGTCCTTGACCTAAGAATCTAGATCAAAATAGTTCGTGGTAGGTGTATGTCCAGTTCAAAGAAACCGCACAAAGTGACATGCATGTTGAGGATTTTGCATTTGGAGTCTGCTTTCTGGCAAATTCTAATTCATGTCTTCTAGGATTGAATGATAGGGACACTGAGTAGGGAGGATTTTCTTTGCACCTGAAAAGGTCAACACAGCTTCAGGACTCAGAATGGACCATTAAAAGATACGCATAAGGATATCTATGAATTTTTATTGGCAGAACAAATTCTAGAATATTATGATGATTACAATTTACCAAGTTAAAAAAAATCTAATTTGGGAAATGACATCAATACTCTGAAAATATTTCAGTGACAGAGAAGGGTCCTGACAGGCTACCCTGTGCTGGGTACTGTGCTCTGGGTCTTCATGTTCTTCACCCTAAGAAGCAGTTACTATTAAGTGTCTGTTTTAAAGATGAGTGAACCCAGGTTTATGAAGAGTACATAACTGTTCCAAAGTTATTCAGCTCTAATTCTAATTAGAATTGTTACCCAGGGCCTTCTGATTCTGAATCTGTGTTTTGTTCTACTAAGTCATGTCATGGGATGAGGGGCCATTCCATTGTCAACTGTTGGATGCCATCTGCTTGCATACATACTGCATAGATGTCTCTTGGATCCAAGTACCATATTGGCACATACTGACACTTAGGAAGGTGAACCCTTCATAAATTAAGCGGGTTTATTTCCTATCAGTTGAAAATAACTTTCAACTGATTTACTGCAACTATAAATTAATTAGTAATCTATTATAGAATTTACAACCAGAAATATTCAGGTCAGAGTTACTGATCAATTGTCTTGATTTGATCAGGACTATGAGGTTGTCTAAGACACTGGGCTTTCATTGCTTAGCTGGGAAATTCCCCAGAATCCAGGACAAGTGCCCACCCTCATCAGAGTTGACTTTCTGACTATTGTTCCACAGTGGAAACATAACATGTTAATTGAATAGAATCTACAAACAAGGAGAAAGTGGTGAATAAGCTAATCTTTGCATTCTGAGAGTCACACTCTTTTTGCTCCACCCACTGCGACCAGGTTAGAGACATACCCCAGGGACAGCAATGGGGATCTCCTCATTGTGCTCAGTTCCTTCCTTTGCACTCAAGCTCAGGATGATTATTTTCCATTCTCCTGCCTTGGACCATTGGCAAATTCAGTTTTTCATTTTGTTTTTCTGTTTCAATGTCTTTCAGTCACAGTGGTTTCAACTACATGGAGAGAGGTAAATGCAGCAAGATGACTACACATTTTTCTTCTCCTCAGCCAGAAACGTTTACCTCTGGATTGGAAAATAATAGTTCAAAGGAAAGATCTAGTGGAAAGTTCTTGGCCAAAAGAACTTGGTATTTCTATAGCTGACAATTTACACAGTTTTTGTCATCCCTCATTCCCTCCCTAAGCTCTCAGGGCTCCCTTTCCTGTTCTTCACTCCCCTTCCCCACTGATGACCCCCTATTCTGCCCTATATTCTACACAGCCTTACTGGGTGGGGAAAGGAAAGAAGCCACCTCTCCACAGAGTCTGTGACAAGGGAGGTTGGGAGCCTCCTCCTAACATCTGGAGTCTGGAGAGCTGAGGGGCTGCTCCATCTTTGGAGTCAAAAATTAGAGTACTGAAGAAAAAAGGAATCAGTGCTCATGTAAGCATAGGTTAGAGAGAGGAAAAGTTTCTTCAAGATGTAGGTTTCAGGTTTATTTATTTATTTGTCTACTGATTTTAAGTGTGGGGACAGGCTGAGCAATATAAAGTATGAACACACTGGATACCAGAGCAGTCCTTGAGGAAGGTGTTATTTTCATCTTTATTCATAGTTATTCATAGTGAGCCTGGGCATCAGTGATCAGGAACCCAGAATTACTCCCTCAGACCTTTGTAATCTAATGGATTTTCAGTTGTCTGAGGAGTTAGGCTTCTTTTGGGATAAGAGAACTCTAATTTCTAGGCCTCCTTATTAAAAGCTGTCTTAGTCCATTATTGTGTTGCTCACTGAAATACCTGAGACTGGGCTATTTATAAGGAAATCAATGTTTATTCAGCTTACAGTCAAGTTCCAGGGTCCAGTGTCCAACTTCTGGAGAGGTTAAAAGATGGCAGAACCTTGAGCAGAATGGCTGTCCATAGTTTCTCTTGTTCTGATCTGCATCCATGTGGGCCCTGCCTGCCTCATTTCCCCCTCTTATAAACAGGTCAGAACTCTTTCTTGGTGGTCCCTCCCTAATGACTCCATTACATCCAAAAGTCCCAACCTGATACTCCATGAAAGAATTAAGTTTTCACTCAGCATCCTTATAATACAACCAAGTTCCAATACATGAACCTTTGGGAGACAAACCATTATCCAAAACATAACAGAATGTCTTTGGAGAGTCAGAAATGATATATTTGTGTTGACTTTCTGCTCACAAATATGGCAATGAGCTTGGTAATAATGATTGTTTTGGTGAGAGGGTGTTAGATTGATTCTACTTTCAGTTTATTAAAACAAATTGTATTCAAAGCTGAAGCAATGCAGAGCAGACGAGAGTGACTTCAGAGTGTAGTCGCCACCATGAGCCTCCTCAACAAGCTCAAGAGTGACATGACTCCAGAGGAGCTGCAGAAGTGGGAGGAGGAGGAATTTAACATGGGTCCACTCTCTGTGCTCACACAGTCAGTCGAGAACATCACCCAAGTACTCATCAACTGCCACAACAACAAGAAACTCCTGGGCCATGTGAAGGCCTTCGACAGGCACTGCAACATGGTGCTAGAGAACATGAAGGAGATACGGACTGAGGTTCCCAAGAGTGGCAAGGGCAAGAAGAAGTCCAAGCCAGTCAACAAGGACTGCTACATCTCCAAGAAGTTTCTGTGTGGGGACTCAGTCATCATGGTCCTGTGGAATCTACTCACGGCTGGCAAATAGAGCCTCTTCCCCACTGTCAGAACGCACTCCCTGTCCTGCCAAGACCTGTCCTTTGTGATGGGAATAAGAAAATCCTGTTTTTCTAAAAAACAAAACAAAAAAAAAAACAAACAAAAAACAAATTGTATTAAAATGTTTGGGTCCCTTAAAAAGATCTGAAAAGAGTAAAATTTTATAAACCTACTTTGTGAGGTCATTAGACTGGGATCAATGTTTTGTGTTGTTTCTGAGGACTGGAAAGTTATGAGGATAAACAAGAAACAGTCCCAGGAATGGCACAGCCTGTCTTGGCTAAAGCTGCCCTAAAGTGTCTGGATTCCTTTTCTTCGGTTGTAGGGCCTAGTGGCTGTGGGGGCCTCATCATAGAACTCACAGGCAGGATCTCCAACTACATTGAGCTAGAAACTATGTTTGGACCATCTAGGTGAAGCCTGGTCACCATATTGCTATGGCAATTCCAATTGTCAAGTGAATGCTGAGGCTGTATTCTTTGCTGATGCAGTTGTACTTTCGAGAAAGAAGTCCTTGGCCATTTGCAGTTCCCCCTCTTCTCACCCCACACAGGCATCTAAAGCATAGTCCCACTCCATTTTCACTCCCTGCTAAAACCCCTTAGTGACTCCTTGCCTCCTTTTTCTTCATTTTTTCTAGATCTTAGATGGGCCCAAAAGTCCTTTTGAATGTGGTCAAGAGATGAGTAGGCTGCAGAATCAGGTGCTCTTTCTGGACTGAATTTCCAGAGACTGCTTGCACACACAAAGAAGTTAAGGAGCAGCTGGCTTTTGGAAACTACACACAAGGCAATATTCATTTCCTTTCATCAGAATTCTGATGGAAGCTTTGTTTTGGAGCCTAAAACTCATTGACATTCTGGAGGAGGAAAGACAAATCCTAGTAGTCATCTTTCTGAGTTTTCTTTTTTTTAATTTTTAAAATTAATTTTATTTATTATTATTATTTTTAAAAATTTGACCAGAAAGAGAGAAAGGGAAAGTAAAAAAGCAAGCTACCAGGTCTGGGATTCAAACCATAGTTGGCCATGTGGGAGTCCAGTGCCCTAACCACCACACTACCTGCTGGCCCCTCTGAGTTTTCCAACTCTTTAGATCCTGCCTCTGCTACAGATCTTCCACATTAGCTTTGTCCTCTAGCTTTGATTCACAACACAGGGTAGCATAGGACTAGAGAACACCTGAGATCAAGTATGATAGTGCTAGCTATGGATTGGCTTCTGGTTAGCATACATGAGGAAATTTTGTTCAGCAGGTTTGCTCCAACATGAAATTGATCATTGATATTATTACAGAATTTACAAGGTATGTTCAGGTCAATGTTAGAGTGACTCACTGTCCTGGATTGCTCAGGACTGTAGGGTTTTTTTTCACATATGAAATTCTCAGTACTAAATGTGTGGAAGTCTTGGGCAAACCAAGACTAGTTGAAGTTTCCCAGAGCTGTCTTTTCTGACCATGGCTCCAGAAGTGGAAAATTGAACTTTAACTGAATGCAATAAGAAAAAGAAGGAAAAAAGACAGTGACTGAGCTAGTCTGTGTAAAAAGTATCTTCAATTCAATCACTTTTTTAGTGAGTGTGAAAGAGTAGGGTCTTAGGAAGGACATTTAGCAGAAAAATAGAGTGACAAAGCATTGATGGGACAAAGAAATATGGTATTATCTGTTGAAGATATTTTATAGCTTTATCAACTGGACTAGGGAGAAATGTTCTCATGTTGAAATATTCACTTTGTAGGCTAAATGATGTGATTGAATGTATAAAATAAAATGAAATTTTAAAACGTAAATTAAAAAAATACAAATGTATGCTAGCAAGAAAAAAAAATGAAATTGAACCCCTATATCTTACCATTAACAAAACCCAACTCAAAATGAATCAAAGATCTAAACATAAAACCTCAAACTATAAAACTGCTTGTAGATAACACAGGGAAACTCTTGGAGACTTGGAATAGGCAAAGACATCTTAAGATCCTCAAAGCACAGGCAATAATCCCAAATATAGACATGTAGGACTACATCAGGTGAAAAAGTTTCTGGACAGCAAAAGAAACAGTAATTAGAGTGAGGAGACAATCCTCAAAATCAGAAAGCATAATTTCAAACTAAGTCTCAGATAAGGGACTGACAATTAGAATTTACAGGGAACTAAAACAGCTTATCCCAAAAAAAGAAAGAGAAGAAAGAAAGAAAGAGAAAAAGTAAAAGAAGCAATCCAATTAAAAGATGAGAAATGGGGACCAGCAGTTGGTGTAATGGCTATGTCGCTGGACTCCCATGTAGTTGACCTCAGTTTGAGTCCTGGACCCAGTAGCTTAAACTTACACCGGGAGCATGTGTGTGCATGCCTAAGATCTCAAGAGGAGAATGGAGAAGGGATTGTGGCGTGGCCATTTCCCTTGGGGAGTGATTTCTCGCTTTCTGTCTCTCTGTCTGTTTCTCTTTCTGGTGAGCACATGCGCCCTATAGTAAAAAAAAAAAAAAAAAAAAAAAAAAAAAAAAAAAAAAAAAAAAGATGAGAAATGATTCAACAGACACAAATTGGAAAATTTTCTGTTGATGACAATGTGTATACTATCCTTGACTGGACTAACATACAGTGTATTTATGCTAGAAAATTTCATTTTCTATGTTGTAAAGATATACAGTGATTGAATAAAAATTTAGAAAAAAAAAAGGGCAAGTGAGTTGAAAAAATAACTCTTTAAGGAAGACATATGAACAGCCAAAACGCATATGAAATAATGCTTATTATCTTTCATAATAAGAGAAATACAAATCAAATTACCCTGAGAGGGTGCAGGTTGAGTGTCAGGGAGATGGAGCTGAAGTGAAACTGCAGCTCACCTCCTCCCATGCACCTTTGAACCCTCAGGTGCATTAACTTGAATCTGGAGGGTCCCACACTTCCCAGTCCCCCATGCCATTGGAATATCTTGTTCCAGCAATGGTCCAGGGTTCAGGTGAGCATCAAAGCATCAGAGCTGCAGAGAGACCATGGCTCAGCTCACTTCCTCATACATGCCTTTGAACTCTCAGCTACATCCTCTAGCTTAACCCCAAGAACACTTGATCCTGAGACTCTGGGGAGGAGCCAAGCACCTCAATCTGGCTCCATACACCACTCTTTGATTGAAACATAAGTCTCTCTTGGAAGAACACAGCAAAGAAGTAGAATGTGTCTTTCTTCCAGACATTGCAAAATTAACTCCAAAAAATTAAGAAGAAACATAATCCATCAGATGAGCAGAAACCAGCACAGAGGCACAAGAAATATAAGAAACCAAAAAAAATCTCTCCCTCAAGGGAAAAGAACAACTCCTCATCATCCACAGAAAGTACGATAGAACTCATGGAAATGTAATAAACACAATTCAGAATATTCATAGTGACAAAACTAAATGAGATACAAGAGAAAAGAGACAATGAACTCCAGAAGATGAGAAAGTCCTTCCACAATTTGAAAAACAAATAGACACCATAAACAAGAATCAAACAGAATGGTTAGAGATGAAGGCTGTGACAGAGGAAATCAAAACCTCCCTCAGAAGTATTAAAAGCAGATTAGGTCATTCAGAAGATCAAATCTCAGATGTAGAAGACAAAGCCTTAGATCTAAGAAAAAAATCACCCAAAATAATAAAATAATAAAAAAAAATGAGGATAGTATACAGAAAATACCAGATAACATTTAAGACCCAAACATCCAAATAATTGGCATCCCAGAAGAAGAATCTAACAAGGGCATTGATAATCTATTCCATAAATCCTGGAAGAAAACTTCCCAACTTACAGAAGTATTCAAATATCCAGACACAGGAAATACAAAGGACATCAAATAGAATCAACCTAAGAAGATCCATGAAATATATTGTAAAGCTGTGATAATCGAAACAGCATGGTATTAGCATTAAAAACAGACAGACATGTGGACCAATAGAACAGAATAGAGACCCCAGAAATAAACCCCAAAATAACACAGCCAACCGATTTTTGACAAAGGGAACCAGTCAATCCAGTAGGAAATTAAAACCTCTTTAGCAAACGGTGCTGGAAAAACTGGGTATCCACCTGCAGAAAGATGAATCTGAACCCCTATTTCTCACCATTAGCAAAAATCAGCTCAAAGCGAATCAAAGATCTAAACATAAAACTTAAACTATAAAATTATCTGTGGAAAACACTGGGGAAACTCTGGGAGACAAAGACTTCTTAAATAACACCCTTAAAGCACAGACAATAATCCCAAAAAATAGCCAAGTGGGAAGAAGACTCCTCCATTACTGCTGAGAACTAGTGATTTCGATGTCATGTGGTTTTCATTTTTTGCTTTTTAAAAAATAATAAATTTTTTGGTTGTTTTTTTTTTCTTTTTTTCCTTCTCTTTCTCTCTCTTTTTTTCTCTCTCTCTCTCTGTTATCTTATTTTTTTTTAACCTGATTACTTTGCTGCTCAATCTCCATTCACTGAGTGTCTAGATGGATCTAAGGGAACCATTGCCAAACATAAAAATACTATTAGGGTTAACATATTTCTCAATACCCACTGAGTCTGCTGTACAAAGGGATAACAATGGAATGTCAATGAGATTGCAGATCACCTCCTCCTGCATGCTCCTGAATGCTCAGATTGAACTTAAAGAATAAGGAAGAAACGAACCATACATCAGATGACTAGAAATCACTGCAGGGTCACAAGAAATATGGGAAAGCAAGAAAATACCTCTCCTCCAAGGGAAAAGAATAACTCCTCTTCATCCACAGACATTTCGACGGAAATCATGGAAATGTCTAATAAAGAATTTATAATATTCATAGTGACAAAGTTAACAGAGATAAAAGAAAAGAGAAACAATAAACTCCAGAAGAGGCAGGAGAATAGAGCTGAGGAGTTCCAGGAGGTGAAAGTTCTTACATGATCTGAAAGAGGAAATACACACCATAAAACAGAATCAAACAGTTGGGACCACCAGCTGGCATAATGGCTATGTTGCTGGACTCCCATGTAGTCGAACATAGTTTGAGTCCCGGACTCAGTGGCTTAAACTTACGCCGGGTGCATGTGTGTGCGTGCCCAAGATCCCAAGAGGAGAATGGAGGAGAAGGGATTGCAGCATGGCCATCCCCCCTGGGAGGTGATTTCTCACTTTCTGTCTCTCTGTCTCTCTCTGTTTTCCTGGTGAGCGCATAAGCCCTATAGCAAAAACCTCTCAAAAAAAAAAAAAAAAAAAAAAAAAAAAAGAATCAAACAGAACTGTTAGAGAAGAAGGCTGTAATACAGAAAATCAAAACCTCTCTTGGAAGTATTAAAAGCAGACTAAATCATATAGAAGATCGAATCTCAGATGTAGAAAACAGAATCACTGTCCTAAAAAAATCCACCAATGGGACCAGCAGTTGGCATAATGGCTATGTCGTTGTACTCCCATGTAGTCAACTGCAGTTCAAGTCCTGGACCCAGTGGCTTAAACTCACGCCGGGTGCATGTGCATGCGTGCCCAAGATCCGATCCCAAGAGGAGAATGGAGGAGAAGGGATTGCGGTGTGGCCATCTCCCCTGGGGGGGGTGACTTCTTGCTTTCTGCCTCTCTGTCTCTCTCTGTCTTTCTGGTGAGCACACATGCCCTATAGCAAAAACCTCTCAAAAAAAAAAAAAAAATCCACCACAGACTTATAAAATAGTCCAAAAAATGAGAATAATATATGAGAAATACTAGATACCATCAAACGTCCAAACATCCAGATAATTGGTATCCCAGAAGGTGAAGAGACTAATAATGGCATTGATAATCTATTTCATGAAATCCTGGAGCAAAACTTTCAAATCTAGAGAGGCATTCAAAGATCCACACCCAAGAAACACATAGGACCTCAAACAGAATCAACCCAAGAAGAACTTCCCCAAGACACATTAAGCCAGATTGACAAAAACCACACACAAAGACAAGGTACTCATACTGGCAAGAGAGAAAATGTTACCTACAAAGGACATCTCATCAGGCTAACAGTAGACCTCTCATCAGAAACAATGTGAGCAAGGAAAGAATGGGAAAATATATTCAAAGTTTTGAGTAAAAAACAATTTCAAACAAGAATACTATTCCTAGTAAGATTATCCTTCATATGGGAAGAGAAGTCAAGAACACTCTCAAATAAACAAAACTTGAAAGAATTTACTAACACCAGACCAGTTCTCCAAGAAGTTCTGAAGAGAGTGTTATATTAGGAAAACTAAAGTCAGACACACAGAAATAAGAGTTAAAAAACATCTAAAAAAAAAAAAAAGGGCAAGCTTAATAGTAGGGAAAGTCCAGAGTTGAATATTATCTTCCAGAATTTAAACAGAAAGCTTGGACCACAGCAGAAGTTAGATGAAATACATGAGACTGAGCTGATGAAATAAAATTTTATGGCTTTTGACTAAAATAATACTGATCTTTTTCTATGCTCTGTAGTCCAGAGATAAGGATTTTTTTCTTCTCATGAATTGTTGGCAGATCCAGGTAACTACTATTTGAACAGAATCCTAACCTGTTTCCTGGCTTTAAGTCTTAAGCAAAGCTTTCTTAACATTTTTAAATTTTGATTTATTAAAGCTAAAACTGGGAAACAGCAGTTAGTGTAATGGCTATGTCGCTGGACTCCCACGTAGTAGACCGTGGTTCGCGTCCTGGACCCGGTGGCTTAAACTCACGCCGGGCGCGTGTGCGTGCGTGCCCAAGATCCCGAGAGGAGAATGGAGGAGAAGGGATTGCGGCGTGGCCATCCCCCCTGGGGGGTGATTTCTCGCTTTCTGTCTCTATGTCTCTCTCTGTCTGTCTGGCGAGCGCACGCGCCCTATAGCGAAAAACCTCTCCAAAAAAAAAAAAAAAAAACAAACCCAAGATCCCAAGAGGAGAATGGAGGAGAAGGGATTGCGGTGTGACCATCCCCCCTGGGGGGTGATTTCTCGCTTTCTGTCTCTATGTTTCTCTCTGTCTGTCTGGCGAGCGCACGCGCCCTATAGCGAAAACCTCTCCGAAAAAAAAAAGCTGAAACTGCCTTTCTTGAAATTAAAAAACATACTAAAAATACCTATTTAATGACCACAGTAAGCTATATAGCCTCAGCTAGGTGCTATTTTATAGTATATTCATTCTATTCACAATCTCATGCCTAAAGTCAAACAGTTGTTTACAGATATTTATATGTCAGCTGAACTTGCTATTGAAAGTAGTTAGATCAATTAAGATATTTTGTTAACCAATAAAATGTGGGAGAAAAAAATGGAAAGCAACTACAGATACCGGAGATAGAGTGGGAGGAGGATGGGCTATGACAGAGGGTGAGAAATTATATATATATATATATATATATATATATATGTGTGTGTGTGTGTGTGTGTGTGTGTGTGTGTGTTATATAAATATATTTATATAAATATGTATTTATAAATATATTTTATTTATATAAATATAATGTAATATATTTATAAATATATATATATATATTTATAGGAAATGGAAAATTATGTGATGATAGCATGTATGACTAAGCCACTATACAGTGTATTCTGGATGGGAAACTGCATCTTGTATGCTGTGGTGATGTTCAGTGAATCAGTCCAAAATAAATAATTAATACTAAAAAACAAATAAAGTTTTGTAGAATTTAGAAGTGAAGCCATTAAGACCTGGGCTTTTCTTTGTTAGGAGGTTATTTACTACTGATTCAATCTCATGGTTTGTTATGGGTTTATTCAGGTTTTCTATGTCCTCCTGATTCAATCTTGGTAAAGTATATGCATCCAGGAATTTGTCCATCTGCACCATGTTCTCTTGTTTGTTGTCATATCGTCATTCATAGTACCTTCTAATGTTTTGTATTTCTATTATGTCTGTTGTAATGTTGCCTGTTTCATCATGTATTTGATTATCTGGTTTCTTTCTTTCTTTTTCTTTATTAGTCTAGTTAACGGTGTGTCAATCTTGTTGATCTTTTCGAAAAAACAGCTTTTGCTTTCATTTATTTTCTGTATAGTTTGTTTATTTTCTATTTCATTTATTTCTGCTCGAATATTATGATTTCTTTTGGCCTGGCATTTTTTTTGTTGTTGTCATTTTTCCAATTCCCTGAGATATGATGTTAGGTTGTCTATTTGCTACTTTTCCATCTTTTTTTTTTTATGCACATTGATTGCTATAAATTTCCCTCTTAAAACTGCTTTTGCTGTATCCCATTGATAATGGAAACTCGTGTACTCATCATTTGCTTCCATAAATTTTTTTATTTCAAACTTAATTTCTTCAGTAGTTAAGAATTCATTCAGAAGTAGATTGTTTAGTTTCCATGTGTTTGTGTATTTTCGAGGGTGTTTCTTAAAATTAATATTGAGTTTAATTTCATCACGGTCAGAGAAGATGCTGGATATAGTTTCTATGCCTTTGAATCTGTAAAGGCTTGATTTGTGTCCTTTCATATGGTCAATCTTTGAAAAGGTTCCATGCCGGGATGAGAAAAATGTATATTTTGTGATCTTAGGGTGGAAAGTTCTATAGATATCTGCCAAGCCGATTCAATTTATAGTATCGTTTAGGTCCTGTATCTCTCTATTGATTTTTTGTCTAGAAGATCTGTCTAAAGGAGATAATGGGGTGTTGAGATCCCCAACAATACAGTGTTACTCCTTATCTCTCCTTTTAGCTCCAGCAGTCTTTCCTTCACATATTTAGGTGCTCCTGAGTTGGGTGCATAGTTCTAAGTGTTATGTCTTCTTGCTGAATTAATCCATTTACTATTATATAATGCCCTTCTTTGTCCCTTCTTACAGTCTTTGTCTGGAAGCCTATTTTGTCTGAAATCAGTATCACAACTCCAGCCCCTTTTTTATTTCCATTTGGATGGAATATCTTTATCCAGCCCTTCACTTTTAGTCTTTGTATGTCTTTATCCATAAGGTGTGTTTCCTGTAGGCAACAGATAGAAGGTTTCTGGTTTTTTAAACCATTCAGCCAGTCTGTTTTTCTTCATTGGAGAATTTAATCCATTAACATTCAGTGTTATTATCAATATTTCCAGACCTGTTCCTATCATTAAGTGAGCCATTTTCTTATGTGATTTTGTTCTAACTGTCTGTCTGACTTTTTATTATTCCTGGCATAGCACTCCCTTCAGAATCTCTTGAAGAATAACTCCTCTCCCTCCACAGAGAATACAAGGAAACTCATGGAAATGTCAGATAAAGAATTTTAAATATTCATAGTGAGAAAGCTAACAGAGATGCAAGAGAAGAGAGACAATGGACTCCAGAAGGTGCAGGAGAAAAGAGATGAGTTACAAGAGGTAAGGAAGTTCCTGCATAATCTAAAAGAAAAGATATACATTATTAAAAAGAATCAAACAGAATTGTTAGAGATGAAGGTTATAAAGCAGGAAATCAAAATTTCCTTAAAAATATCTGAAGCAGACTAGATCGTGCAGAATATCAAATCTCAGATGTAGAAGATAGAACCTCTGACCTAGAAAAATTCACCATAAGAACTGAGAATATAACTCAAAAAAATGAGAATAACATACAAGTAATACTAGATACCAGTAAACGTCCAAACATATGAATCATCAGTATCTCAGAAGGTAAAGAAACTAATAAGGAGATTGATAACTTAATCCATAAAACCCTGGAAGAAAACTTTCCAAATCTAGAGAGACACTCAAATATCCAGACTCAAGAAATACAAAGGGCCTCACATAGAATCTACCCAAGAAGATCTTCCCTGTGGCACATCATAGCAAGATTGACCAAAACCACAGAAACAAGATACTAAAATTGGCAAGAGAGAAACATCAAGTTACTTTCAAAGGATATACCATCAGGCTAACATCAGACCTCTCGTTGGAAACAATGCAAACAAGGAAAGAATGGGAAAATATATTCAAATTGTTAAGTGAAAAACAATTTCAACCAAGAATACTATATTCAGCAAGATTATCTTTTGTATGAGAAGAAAAGATATAAACATTCTCAGATAAACAAAACCTGAAAGAATTTACCAATACTAGACCAGCTCTTCGAGAAATGCTGAAGGGAGTGCTATACCAGGAAAACTAAAGACAGACAGAAATAAGAGAACAAAAAATGACCAAGAGAAAGGCCAACTTAATGGTAGGGACAAATTCGGAAATATCAATTATAATGTTAAAGGCTAACTTTCAGGATCTAAGTGGCAAGATCAGACCAAAGTAACACTGCAAATTCAATAGAAGAAATATTGATTACATGAGTCTGAACAAGTGAAATAGAATTTTTTTTCTTTAGACTAAAACATTACTGGTTTTCTTCAATCTTTGACTTCCATATTTAAGCATTTTTGTCTTCTCTTGAACTGACAGGTTCATCTACCTACTATTTGAACTGAATCCTAACCTTCCTGGCTTTAAGTTTTAAGCAAATTTCTCTTAACATTTTCTGATTTTGACCTATTAAAACTAAAACTATTCTTCTTGAAATTAAAAAATGCATTAAAAATACCTATTAATACCCATTTAATGCCTGCAGTAAGCTATATAGCCCCAGTGAGGTGCTACTTTATAGTATGTTCTGTTCACTTTACTCACTGAAGTTTATGCCTAAAGTCAGACAGGTGTTCAAAGATATGTATAGATCAGCTGTGCTTGCTATTGAAATTTTTTTAATTAAGATACTTGGTGAATCAATAGAACGTTAAAAAAAGGCATGAGAACAACTGTAGATACTAGAGACAGTGTGAGAGATGAAGGGAATTAACAGAGGGTGAGAGGTAGGGAATCAAGGGGGAAAGAAAAGCAAAATACATAAGAAACAAGAAATAGGAAATTATTTGTTGATGATAATATCCTTGATTGAGCCAATATACAATGTATTCTGTATAAAAAATTTCATTTTGTATACTGTATTGATATACAGTGAATGACTGTAAACAACTTAAAATTTAAAAAAATTCAATAGGAAAAAAAAAAATAAGAGCATGTTTAGCCCTAGAACACCCCCATGGTACACACAATCATCTTGACAATGTTGAACTTTACCTGAGCCCAGGATATAGGAAACATGACATCCTATATAAAAAGACATCCCTCCCTTACTTTTTTGTTCTCGGAAATGGCTTACTGTAAGGAATTATCCTTCTCCATATGACTTTAAGAAAACTCAAATGACCCCTCATTTTCCTAAGACAACCCAGACACAGTCCTCTAATTGTCCTTTTTATCTTAAATGATTAGGTGAAGTTTATTCCCCATTTGTTACTCAGAATGAAAGGTTTGCTAAATTGACTTAACCAAGCATCTTATGGTACTCCCCACAGGATCTTCAGTGTTGACTTAACACTGAGGGTAAACAAGCATTGCAAAACAGAACAACCTTCCTGAAGACCCTTCTGAAAATCTGCTGACAGTGAGGAAACACATTCCTGGGCAATATCTGATTACACCATCTGCTCATCTCATCTTTCACACTGAGTCCTTCCAGTTCTGTCCTCCTCCCTAGAAAACAACATTTCTTCCTCCTTGACTTCTAAGATACCTGCCAACCCTGTGCTTGGAGCATTCTCCGTTATTGCTATAATCATTTCAAATAAAGTCTTTCTCTAGCTAAGTCAAGGTTTGTTTTTTGAAAGTCCTCATATATGTGTCCTGAAGTCCCTCTCCCTCTCTCTGTCTCTCTGTCTCTATCTGGTGAGTGCATATACCATCTAACAAATAAAATCTATATGTATACTTTAAAAAGAAAGAAAGTGAATGGATCATGCTATTCAAATGATGAATGCACTGGGTTGGGTGCAGCATCAAATTTTTACCTTTTGGAAAAATAATGCTCATTTGTTCTAGATGCTTTAAAATGTTGTATTCCGTATCTGTGCCTGGAACCCAGGTTTGACCCATGAAATACTTGGGAAACTGAGGGCCCAGATCCATGACCCAGTGTTTAATGGACTGTCACTAAAAAGCTCAGGATCGAGAAAATTGCCTGGTTGTTGGAGGCAAGCCCACAGTTTGGAGTAGCTATGGAAGGTCATGGACAGTGGCCAGGTATCTGAACAGTGGCCAGGTATCTTCTGTCTTGATTATTGGTAAAGCTGCTTGGGCTGACATGCCTAGGTTCTATATGAGCTCTGCTGTACTCTTGATTTGATGACATCAGTGTTATTCATGAAATTCTGACTGGGATTTTGAGTTGGTGGCTGGTATGAAGGTGGCATAGAACAGGTATAAAGGATCATAGATAAGGAACCAAGAGCTCTCTTGGGAACTACACAATGAGCAGGGTCTTGGGCAGTGGTGCGTGTGTGTGTGTGTGTGTGTGTGTGTGTGTTCAGAGGAAGCAGTACACAGGGAAGGAGCTAGCCAACTTCTGGGTTTTAAGTTCTTTCTTTCCAAAAGTATCCATTTTCGTATCTTGTAACCTAACTGGAAGAATAGCCCTTCCATCTTCCTTGTTGATGGCCACTGCCCTAATCACTGTCCTCAGGATCTGCCACCTTGGGGAACAGGCAGAGCCTGGGAGTAGCAGTAGCTGACTTTGCAGACCTTTGGTACTTTCTCCTGACATATCCAAAGGAATTGTACATACTACAGCCATGACTTCCCTGTACTGCACTTGACTGGATGGGAAGGGTATGACACACCTGGCTGTATTGAAGAGGAGGGTAGCAAAGAGAAAAGACTGGGACATGCTGGCTCTGCCTTCCAAGGCAGAAAGTGGGGAACATGGAACAGACTCTAATTTTTCAGTAACTTGAACAGCCTCCTCCTTGAGGGTGGTCCATCCCCCCTCACCACTCCCTGCCCTCATCCTTATCTAGTTTACAGGCTGGCCCCAGCTCCAAAGACTCTGTTGTTGATTGGTCGCAATAATGGTTCCGACTGTACCTGCCTCCCTGTGTTCATGTCCTTTGCAATATGGCATCTCATCCAGAGATGAAATTCATTTACCAACTCTTGCCTCTAGGCTGGCCTCATTTCTTGCTTTGACTGAGAGAATGTGGCAGAAGTGATGGTGTGCCAGTTCTGAGCTTTAGTCTTAAGAGCTCTTGTGAACTTCTTTCTCCTGGACCCTTTTATGGTCCTTTGAATCATCCTGGACCAGCCTGTGAGAGGAAGGAAACAAGTGGCTCCTTTCACCACCACTGACCTTGCTTGAAGTTGTCAGTCCTCAGAATAAGAGCCACCTAACTGACCTGTAATTGACCATAGGTATGACCAACCCACCTGAGACTAGAAAAACCACTCAGCTGAGCACAGTCAAAACTGATGACCCTTTTGAAAAAACAATGTAATACACTGTAAAGTTATATGTAATTCAATGTAATATAAAGAATATGATGATAATAAAAAATAAAAAATAAATAAAAAAAACAACTGATGACCTGTAGAATTATAAGCTAAATGAATGATTGTTGTTTTAAGCCACTAAATTTTTAGATGATTTGGTTTACATATGACTGATGCAGGTCCTAGTGAGAGTAGGTAAAAGGAAGGCCTGTGCTATTGGTAAGGATGGGAGTTGAGAGCCAAGAGTTACCTGAAACCAGGAAGTCTCTGCAACTAGTATTTACCTTGAGGATCCCCTGCAGACTATGTAAGGGAAGCCAAGCAGAAGGAGGCTGGGTCACCCTTGGTAGGGGTGATAAGGATAGGACACTTGCATATGCTGGGGAACAAATAAAATTTTAATAATGTTAACGAGCAGTTTTGTGCATGTACTTTTTCCAGATACTGTCTTCTTCCAGGCTGCAGATCTTGGTCACATCACTGGAGTGGACTCCTCGTGATATGAAATCCTGGCTCATTAGCATTAGGTCTCCAGGAAATTCAGCTAAGTGGAAACGGTTTCTGTTTGTTAGGCCTACAATGGATCGTTCCCGTTTCTTTGTGGGAAGAAATGGTTTGCAATCTTTCGAATGGTATGTGAAACACTGTTTTGGATCATCTGACTTGAAAATTACGTTCATTTTTATTTCTTTTCTTTCTGTGACTTTTCTCTCTTTCTCCTCATTCTCATCATTATTAGTTGTTTCATAGGTGGTGTCATAGTCGTCCTCTTCCTCAGCCTTGTCTTTTTCCATTATGTCCAGGCCCATTCTAGACAGACATGCAGAGCTCCTAAGCCTCTCAATATAGGGTAGAAGCTGATTATTTCTCAGGGCTCGTGCAAGCTTCATTCTTTCTATGTGCCTGCTGATATTGATCTTCTCTCGTTGTGACATTTTAAACTCCTCTGGAGGCACGACTACCCTTGCTGTCCACATTTTTTCATGGGGTCCACAAGTAGCGCGAGAAGCGGATTGTTGTTTATTATATTCCATTGCCCGTTTGTAGTCTGGAGACAGCAATTTTAGTTTCTTGAGCATTTTTTGTTCTTCCTCTTGCTTATAAGTCAAAAGTCTTCTTGCTGCTACAGTGTGAATGCCACCTAGACGCTTAACAGTGAGGGGGTAGGTATTAAACCATGGCACAGGGGGATGTGGCACTCACAGAAAGAATTACCTAGTGACTGCTTCTCCTCCCATTACTAAGTGTTTGAGCCCCTGTGTAGTAGGAAAGAGGGTGGACCTTTAGGGTAAGACAAGCCTGAGTTCAGATCTTATCTCCTTTCTGTTTTAGTCTATTATTGAGTTGCTAACAGAAATACTTGAAATTAGGTGAATTTAAGAAAATAATGATTCTGGTGACTAGAACATGATCAACAAAAGCAGAGAGATTGTGGGTGCATGCAGAGAGAGAGAGACTCATGGGAGGCTCTCTCTTTCATGACAACCAGCTCTCATGAGAACAAATCCCTTTCCATGAGACCTAGAACTCGCTGGGTCCCTAGAGACATCATTCATCTGTTCAGGAGAGTGTTTCCATGATCTAGTCACCACCAACTAAGCCATATCTCTCAAACTCCAACAATCTGGGGACCAATTCAAAAACACGAACCTTAGGGGTACAAATCATTATCCAAACCCTGACTTAACCTCTCCCCTACTATGAATTTGAAAGAATGTTTTGACCTTACAGAGTCAATATGAGGCTTCAACTAGACAACATATATAAAACCAACCAGTGCAAGGTAGGAGCTCAAGACATGGCAATTTTCACCTTTTGTTATTACTTACAGTTATATTGCTAATTGCAACTTTGAAATAAGAATATTTTGCTGTGCAGCAATTGTGCAAACCACTAGTAGACTCAAGTCACCTTGAGTCTATGGCTTGCAGACTTTTTTTTTTTTTTTTGCTAATGGTTTTTGAAACTTTTACTCCCTCTAGCTAAACTGGCTGGCTTCAGTGGGACTTCTCTGTGTGTAAACTTCAGAAAACTTACTAGAATCTCTTTTTCCAAGGGGGAGTACTTCCCAAGGGCAATGCGTGGATCTAATTTGTAGAATTTGGTCCATATCCTAGAAGGCAGAGAAGCAGGAGTATTAGAACTCCAGAAAGGGTCTTTCTGATTTACCTTCCTAGAGTAAAACACCTCACAAAGGGTGATTCTACATTGAGGCCACCAAGAGCAGGAATTTCAGTGGTTGCTCTTTCATTTGGCATCATTCTGATATGAAAGGACCAGAAATACTACATCATACTCACCCTAATGGTGAAACAAAACGTAGATCCTCCTGGCAACACGAGAAGTCTTTATCCTGAAAGGAATAGCTGGTATTAAATATTCTGTCTGCCTTTTCATTCATCTTACTTGACTTTCCCTCTGCAATATTCCTTTCTTGAGTCCATGGATCTCTAGCCCTTTGTCTTCCACTCCACTGACAGCCATTTTCCCGTTCTCTGATCATACTCTAGCAAAATGGCTAGGATAGGAGGTGTTAATGCCTGAAGTTTGTTTCTTAGACAATTAAATGGGTGCCCAAAGGCCAGTCACAAACATTGATTGCATCATAACTGGCCTACTTTGGGGCTATTGTGAGGTCTGAGTTTAAGGCATCAAATGATCCCCTGGGGTGAAGTGAATGCACACTACCATGCTCCTAGCATGTTGGAGTCCAGAATGGGCAAAGAGTGTGTCTGGGAGATTGTCTGACCTTACAAGTCCGTAAAGATTATTCAGTATTGTAGATGAAGACCCAGTCAGCTAAAGTCTCTCTCTGTTTTCAGTATTTGTCTCTCCAACCTTAGCTCCTCATGCTCAATCAATGCCACTCTATCCATGGTTCTCAGGCCAAGCATTAAAGCTACTGTTCATGTCCTCCCCCATGTCTTGAATACCTCTCTGTCCCTTGGCAACAGGCTTGTCTCTCAGGGCTCAGTTTCGTGGCTGCCTCCTCTGTACATCTCCTTGCAGAATAATTCACCTATTTGTCAATGTTCTTCCTGTATCATGCTATGGTACTTAATAACATTCTGACCTGATTGTCCAATATATTTCTCTCTCCCTCTACTTGAAAGCAAGTACCAACAGCATCTTCTTACTTTGAGGTGTGGTTGTTTAAAAAGGGCCTGGTACAGAACAGATGCATAGCTTATTGTGCCCATAAAAATGGTGCTTAAACTTAAGAATGTAAAGTTTTCCTATGAAAATGATGTATTGGGTTGTTGGAAAAGTCATGACTTTTTTTTTTTATGTTTTTCTATGTAAAAATGTGTCATGACTTTTCCAAAAACTCAATATATGGTAAGATCCTTGATCTGCATGTATACCCTGAAAAATAATATTGTATGCTATAGAGATGTACAACAATTAAATGTGAATAAGAAATCATAAAATAAAAATGAAAAAATAAAATCTTAAAAAAAAATTCTTTTAAAATGCTGCTGGGTTCCTGGTCAAAGATAGAATCAAATATGTTTTTGATGGCAGGGGCCAGATGGGGGGGCACAGTGGTAAAACGTGACCTTCTGAGGTTGACCCATTTGGGATGGTTCCAGGTTTACACCCAGAGTACACAGGCACAGGCATGCTTATTATCCAGGGCTGGCTGAAGGCTGGTGGGTGGATCACAGGCTCGAGACCCTATTGGGGATTCTTTCTCTCTCTCTCATTTGTGGTGGAAAAAAATAAACTTAAAAAAAAAGAGAATGTTGTTGGTTGGAATAGGTGTTGCCATAATTCATGCGGAATATGTATGGTAATACATTAGACTGCTGGAAAAGTTATGATGTACTTTTCTATGTTTTACTGTGCAAAAATGTGTCACTTTTCTGACAACTCAATATACAAAAAATTACAAATGCATTTACCTTTTGGTCCAATTATGTGTACAATATAAAGTGGGCACAAGGCTAATCAATACAGTCTTGTTTAGAGTAACAAACCTAATGGCAAGTGTCCATTAACAGAGGACTGGCCAGAGAGTTATGGTTAACCATACAATAGAAAACCATATAGATGCGCAGGACTATAGGAATAATAAAGATAGAGGAAGGAAGATCACTATTTACATGGAAATATCTCCA
This sequence comes from Tupaia tana, assembly GCA_026018925.1. NCBI lineage: Eukaryota > Metazoa > Chordata > Mammalia > Scandentia > Tupaiidae > Tupaia > Tupaia tana. The sequence continues at coordinate 33,749,437 of JAKSZU010000010.1, forward strand.
AGAAATAGTACTAATTGTAAATTACTATTTGTATTGAGAAGGAAAAAAATAAGCCCATATATTTGGATATGCATAAAGACACAGGGAGAACAATTATCTGAGATAGATACCTAACAGATGAGGAAATGGTGGAAATGAGTGTTTTTATTGCATACATTATTGCCTTGCTTACATTTAGAAACATGTGACTGTATTATGGATTTGAAAAAAATGATAAATGAGCAAAATAAATAAATAAGTAAAGCATCTCATGCAAAGGATTGCCACATTATCACTGAGAAGTACCTGTCCTGAAACTTCTTATCTCTGCCAGAAATTCACAGTAGAGATGTTTAGTCTTGGTGGAGTGCTCATACCAATGTAGCCATCTATAATATAGAAGGTCTCCTTCCTTCCACACAGACAGATTCAGTTACCTGGGCAAAGAGTGAACCTAGAAATCAGCAGAGGGACTCTAAATCGTGAAGAAAACGACTCCTGTGCTACATTCATTGACATCCCTATTTGTTTTACACTTGGCTGCTAATTAAATGTGATCTTGAACAAGTCGTACAATACCTGCCACATTGTATGTAATCAACAGATAGTTACGGAACAATCAATAAATGATACGTAATGGAATATTGTGGAAACACCAAAAGTCAAGTTAAAAATTTCTAATAATATATTCATGATATAATGTGATGAGAGAAAGAAGGCATAATGTTAAATTATATGGGGTATGATTTGGAAACTATAAATATAAAATTATGCATGGGAAAAAGGATTAAAAGAAAATATACAGAGTCATCAGTGGTTACTTCAGGTTGTGGGCTTATAAGAATATTCCAGAGCTGGCAATACGCTTACAGTCTGGTCACCTCCAGATATTTACATGGAGGAGCTATGGCCCATCACGACAGGTACAGGCAGAAAGGGTGTAGGTCACACTCCTCCAGACATGGGCATAAGGAAGATTAGAAAGAACATGCCTGGGAGGGATAGCATAATGGCAACATAGCTCTACTCCATGGCAAAATCGATTTTTCTCACACTGAGTTCCACAAACTTCTGCTTTTAGCTCACTTCCTTTTCTTACCTTCTTTCTCACATTTCCATTCCCAGGCTTTTTGCTTTTCATTGTATTTTTTTTATAAAGATATGTTCTCCAAATTTTTGCATTAGGTTTTTTTCTTGACTTTTACCTACTTGATTTTATTATTCCTCTTATTCATAGGCATCAACCTATCTCCGGGTTCATTTTATAATCCTCCCTCTCCTTTAAGAAAAATTTTTTCTATTTCTTCCATGAACAAGAAAACCTCCAAAAGGGTCCCAATGCCAGAATTCAACCCCTGCCTTAGCCGGGCCCAGATCATAGACACATACATCTCGAACACCCAGGGAAGTCTAGTCTAAAACCTAGAATCTTTCCTTCACAGACCTTTACATTTCACCACTATTCCACCATTGAGCCCCTTAAATTTTCTTCTTTAAATCTTTTTCATTTTGACTTTACCTTTATGTGTATTTAATACATTTAGCTTGTAGCATTTACATATATTTCATCCATTCTTAATATTTTTAAAGTTTGACCATATTATATCAAGTAGTCCAGAGAAAAACAAACAATAGGACATGTGTGTACATAGAGACAAATTTATTTTAGAAAATCAACTCATACGATTTTAGAGTCTGGCAATTCCAAATCCGCAGGGTGAGCCAGTAGACTGGAGATGCAGACAACAGTAAAATAGTAAATCCAGTGTAGTTTAAGGCCAAAAGCCATCTGATGGCAAAATTTCCTCTCATTTAGGAGAGGTCTTTATTTTTTTTCTTGAGAGATTTTTGTTATAGGGCATGAACACTTGCCAGAGAGACAGAGAGACAAAAAGTGAGAAATCACCCCTTGGAAGGACGACCATGTCACAACGGTGTCTCCTCCATTCTCCTTTTGGGATCTTGGGCATGCACGTACACACACCTGGCATGAGATTCAAGACCTGTGTCCAGGACTCAAACCAAGGTCCACCATGTTGGAGTCCAGCCACATAACCACTACACCATCTGCTGGTCCCAGGAGAGGTCTTTTTTTTGTATGCTACTCAGGCCTTTAACTGATTGAATGAAGCCCACTCACATTAGAGAGGGCAACAGTATTTACTGAAAGTCTACCAATTTAAATGTTAATCTCAACCAAAAGCACCCTCACAGGAACATTTGGAATAGATCAGACCAAATACCTGGGCACCGTGGCCTAGTCAATTAGAAACATAAAATTAACCATCACATATGTAACTATTATTGATATAAGCCCTTTGTCAGTTACATATAAGTATCTACACTGTGACTTACCTTTCTGCTTTCCTTTTTTTTTTTTTTTTTTTTTTTTTTTTCTGGAGAGGTTTTTGCTATAGGATGTGTGTGCTTGCCAGAAAGAGAGAGATACAGAGACAGAAAGAGAGAAATCACCCCCCAGGGAGGATGGCCACACTGCAACCCCTCCCCTCCATTCTCCTCTTGAGATCTTGGGCATGCACGCACATGTACCCGGTGTGAGTTTAAGCCACCAGGTCTGGGACTCGAGTTGTAGTCAACTACATGGGAGTCCAGTGACATAGCCATTAAGCCAACTGCTGGTCCCACCTTTCTGCTTTCCTAAAGGTATCTTTTGATGACTAGAACTTCTAATTTTGGAAGTTTTTATTTTTATGGTACCTGTGCTCTAATTTATCACCGTTTTTCTTTATGGTTAGTACTTTCTATGTCTTGTTTAAGAAATCATCCTCCCCCACACCCGCCCAGTGGAGTTTGCTGAGCCCAGGGGGCCTGGGGTATGCATTAGACTTGGGGGAAGGGAAAGTCTGGGACATGCCACACGGAAGCTGCAGCTTCTTCCCACTCAAGGCCCCTTCGGGCTAGGCCAGTGACTGTCTTCTCTCACCTTTCCTCTCGGCAGTGCCAGGTGGCACCAGTGACTGTGGCCGCGTCCAGGAGGCAACTCCTTGGATTCGAGATGACCAACAGAGAACCTCTTCCCAAAAAGGTTCAACTGAGTGAAACAGACTTCAAAGTTATGGCCCAAGACAAATTAATTCTGAGATGGTAACAACGTGAAGCGTAAGTGCAAGCTTGGGAGGGCAAGTACATGGATCTTAACTCTAACGATGTAACTGGCTTAAGGGAGTCTTAAGTAAAAGTAAAATAACAACAGCAAGACTCCGCATGCAGGAAAAACAACCTTGTAATGTGACTAGTAACCAAGCAACAAGAGATGCAAGAGTGTACTACTGAAGTTCAGTACCTCAGACAAGTCTAGTAGAGTATTGCCCAACTGAGATCAACAACAGTAGGCCCAGTGATCAGCTTCTTTTTCCTAAAGATGAAAGGTGAACTGGAACAGACTAAAGACAAACTGAAACAAGCCCACAATGAACTGAGTGCCTGGAAGTTTATGTCTGATAGAAACCTGATGCAGTGGACTCTTCCGAAGAAGTTTCATCTCCGAAAAATTCCCTTCCTGGAACATGAAGACACTTGAGAAATGTTTCTGTTTGAAGAAAATAGAGGGAGAAACAGAATCTTATGTCTGTGGCACACTGCGTCTTCAGACTATATGGAGAAATGAAAACCTAGAGATTTTAAATTATGAACTGAACATGTAAAATTCCAGTAAAATGTCAAGATTCAAGACTCGTGGCTCTTAACCTTGAGCACAGTGACTTAGACACTGTATGTCAGTTTTGCCAGTAAGACTGTGGACTTCATGATTGTTATTGAACTTCTGGTTAAAACTCAAATGAGGCAAATTTTGTCTTTAAAGGGTTTGTTTGCTAAAAACAAACATACAATAGCCACGAGAGAATCAAATGATAGATGTCAGTACAAGTAGTACCAATATTTAACCATTTAATTTGGGGCTTTATTTTACTTGATTGAGCCTTAAATCAATGTGGTTTTAATCAATGGCTTATTCTTTGAATGGTTTCAAAACTGTAGATAATCATTTTTTTAGACAGATTTTTGCTGTAGGGCATGTGCTCTTGCCAGAGAAACAGAAAGTGAGAAATCACCCTCCCCCCTTGGAGGAATGGCCACACCGCAATCCCTTCTCCTCCATTCTCCTCTTGGAATCTTGGGCACGCACGCACACACACCCAGCGTGAGTTTTTTAAGCCACCAGGTCCGGGACGCGAACCGCGGTTGACTACATGGGAGTCCAGCGACATAGCCATTACGCTAACTGCTGGTCCCATAGTTCTTGACAGTTAATAAACAACTTTCAAAATTTCAAAAAAAGAACCTCCGTCTTTCACCATTAACAAAAGTCAACTCAAAAATGGGTCAAAGATATGAACTTAAGACCTCAAACTATAAAACTACGGTGCAAAATGCTCAGAAAACTCTGGGAGACATTGGAGTAGGCAAAGACTTCTTAAATAAGACTCCCAAAGCACAGGCAATAATCCCTAAAATAGACAAGTGGGAATGTATCAGACTAAGAAGTTTCTGCACAGCAAAGGACACAATAACAAGTGTGAATTGACAACCCTCAGAATGAGAGAATATTTTTGTAAAATATGCTTCAGACAAGGGACTGATAACCAGAATACACAGGGAACTCAAGTGCTTTACGTGAAAAAAAAAAAAAGATTAATCCAATTATAAGATGGGAAAATGAGCTGAACAAAAATCTAAGGAAGACATACCAACAGCCAAAAAAGCATATGAGGAAATGCTCAACATCCCTCATCATAAGGGAGGTGCAGATTAAAATCACAATGAGATCTTTTATTTTCTGTGCGTATGTTTTGTGTGTGTGTGTGTGTATGTGTGTATAATACTCTCCTATATTATTCTAAAATCTCTGCCTTCTTTTTTTCTTTAGAACTTTCTTAACTTCCTATCCTTATAGTGATAATATCTCTGCCTGCCTATGTTTTTTATTTTTCCTCACACCAGAACTTCTACTATGCTATTTTCAGTTAATTCTATTTCTCCAACTTATTATTTATTTATTTTTTTTGAGAGGTTTTTTCGCTATAGGGCGCGTGCGCTCGCCAGACAGACAGAGAGAGACATAGAGACAGAAAGCGAGAAATCACCCCCCAGAGGGGATGGTCACGCCGCAATCCCTTCTCCTCCATTCTCTTCTCGGGATCTTGGGCACGCACGCACACGCGCCCGGCGTGAGTTGTAAGCCACCGGGTCCGAGACGCGAACCGCGGTCGACTACGTGGGAGTCCAGCGACATAGCCATTACGCTAACTGCTGGTTCCCTCCAACTTATTATTGTGACACTTCAAAAAGTGTGTGTGTGTGTGTGTGTGTGTGTGTGTGTGTGTGCAAGTCACAAATCATACACAAAAAGTCCGGGACTCCCTCCTGGCTGTCCCTGCAGCTACCCCTGAGCTCTGGCTCCCTCTGGTGGATCTTACAGTCCATTGAAGGATGACTTTCCAAAGACATTTCCTCTCTCAGAAGCCGAGTCTCTTCATAGGCAGCACACTGAGTTAGGAGAATGGTACTCTTTCCTAACATTACATGATATACAAACCTCATGAAGAGCTGTGCACTTCAAAATCATAGTCCCTTCTACAAAATCATCTGTTCTGGGCAGACTATACTCCTTGAAGTATCTTTTAGGTCAGTGGTTTTGTAACATTAATGTGTTCCTGGAGATCTTGTGGAAATGCAGGGTCTGATTCTGTAGATCTGGGGTGGACCTAATAATGTATCCCTCTAACAAGTTCCAAGATGGGATCAAAGGAACTAGCCCAAGAGAAGCAGAGTTGAGCCTCTATGTGTGGAACCACTCAATAAGAGGTGCTAGTTGGGCCAGCTAGTGGTGTGGTGGTTAAGTCAGTTGGATCTCAAATGGCTGACTGTGCAGTTCAAATCCCAGGCTGGTTGACTTGAAAAATATTCTGGATGTATGTGCTATGTGCCCAAAGTCCTAAAAAAAGAAACAGAAAAGAGACTGGGGCATGATCATCTGCCATGGATGGTTCTGTTTTACTTTCCCTCTGTCTCTTTTCAGTGAATACATGTGCCCTCTAGCAAATAGAAAGAAAGAGAAAGAAGGAAGAAATTTTAAAAAAAAAGAAAGAATGAAGGAAAGGTCAAAGAAAGAAAGAAAGAGAAAGAGAAAGAAACTTAGAGAGAGAGAGAGAAAGAGGTGCTACTCAAAGTATATCCTTGGACCAGTAGTAGCAGTAGCATGCTCAAAAATGCAGACTCACAGGCCCCACCCCAGAACTACTGAGTTACCAACTCCATTCCGACAAGTACCCCAGGTTAATTGCCTGCATGGTAAAACTTAAAAGGAAGCTGGCCTGGGAAATACCCTTGGCCGACACCTGTGAGGAATCAAATGCTGCATAAACACCACGTAAACAACCATGAGCTCAGTCCTGCCGAGGGCTCACGGCCAAGTGTCACACTCCTCACACCAACCTGTCTCTAAGATGGTCTCTGTCCCACTTGAGGGCAAGCTGATCCTTACAGACATCTGGGATCAGGAAGGAGAATTATCTCTAGCCCTTTCCTGACTGATTAAATGCAGACCACTGTCTACCACCACATTCTTGTTCTGAGAGGAGACCTTGAGAATTCCCCATTCAGTTGCAAATGTTGCTATTGAGATCTACCACAGGGCCTAAAAAGTTCTTTTCTGAAGTACAGGAGACCTTGGTTCCCTGGGTTTGGAAAGAACATGGCAGACATGAATCTTCCAGGTAAGGTCAATGAATATACATTTCAAGAGCTGATAGGCTCCCAAAAATACATCTCAAGATGCCTCAATTTTCTTTCTTAAAACATGGCCAGGTGAGGGGGGCTGTAGGATGATGCAGGGGTAAACCACAATGAGGCTGATCCATCTGGGAAGGTCTCATGCTCATGGGTATGCTGGGCATGTGTGGCTGTGAAGCAGGTGAGACTCCATCTTGGAGGAGCGACTCCATCTTGGAGGAGTGCTTCCATTATAAACTGTTAAATTCCTATGACTAATAACTCTGGGCTGATAGCTGTCTAAGGTTTCTGCTCTCCAGCAAATTTAATGCCCCTCCCTGGAGCTACAGGGTAACCTGAAAACCTTGGGTGGGTTAGTACCTTGAATGGATTGGTAACTTGAATAGATTAGATTTCCTGCTTCTCTGACTCCTCCCTTTGACCCTGTGTAGGGTGTGATCTGAGCCAAATCCCTACCCCAAGACCTCCCATTCCCCAATCTCCCCATAGAAGACCATGTCCAACCCCCTGCTGGGGCAGGAGATTTTGAGTGTTAACTCCTCCATGCCCGCTGGTGTAATAAACAGTTCTCCTAATTTCTCCAAGTGCTACTTTCCATTCCTTGGTGTCTGGTTTTCTGCAACAGCTGGACCTGGGGGTGGACTGCAACATGAAGGCACTGTTGGGGGTGCTGTCTTTCTCTCTCTTTCTGTCTCATAGAAGAAATAAGTAAACTATATATTTAAAAGAAGAAACAAAAACATGACCAAAAGAGGTCACAGAACTTAAGGTTCTATTGTATAAGTGACTTTTCCTGGTGAGTTTTGATAATATATTAAGTTGTAGAAAAGTCATAACATTGTTCTATGTAAAAAATATGTAATGACTTTCCTAACAACCCAATATACTATGATAAAGATATACTAGAGTATAGTAGTATGAGTCAAACTGGTATGCTGATAAATATTTACTGTTGGCTTGTTAGGCAAGGTTGCCAGATTTAGCATATTTACCAAATAAAAATACAGGATATTGGGCCAGCAGGTGGTATGGTGGTTAGGGTGCTGGATTTTACATGGTTGACTCTGCAGTTTGAGTCCTGGACCCAGCAGCTTGGAAAACACAGTGGGTGCATGTGGATGCATGCCCAGAATCCCTAGAGGAGAATGGAGGAGAAGGGATTGCAGTGTGGCCATTTCCCTTAGGGGGTGATTTCTCACTTTCCCTCTCTCTTTGTCTTGCTCTGTCTCCATTGAGTATATATACCCTATAGCAAAAATCTAAAACAAAACAAAACAACAACAAAAAAATGATATCCATTTAATTTGAATTTCAGATATAGCCCATTTCCTTATACCAGAAAATTATTTATTTTTTATTAAAAATCCAGTTTAACTGGGTGTCCTGTATATTATCTGACAACTCTACCTCAGAGGGCCATGGGCGGGGGGGGGGGGGGGGGGGGGGGAGGTTGAGTGAGAAATATGAAAGAAAAGCCTTAACATAAAGTGATTATCAATTTTCTTGATGTAAAATACTCCCACTATGGCTGGTTGTTTCGAAGTTTATTTCCTTATGAAAGCACCCTCAATGGGATTGTCACACCATGATCCTTCAACCCTGTAGTCCACCTAAGTCATAAGTGCACCCATGGGCATATCCAGTATGTTCAGGTAGATCCAGGATAAGAACCCAAAGCTTCACATTTCTTCATGTTAAAATTATACCTTTCTGGTTTTAAATTACCCTTTTTCTTTGGTTTTCTGCTACAGATTGAGTTGAGTATTTTGTTGTACCCCTGTCACTGAAGAGGCACCTCTCAATTCATATTCATGAAACCTGACCTCTTCCTGTGAAGCCAGAAGTACCTACCTGAGCCTGTAGCCAGGATAATGCCTGAGCTCACACACCTTAATGGGTTCCCTGGAAAATCAGGCTGGAGATCCTCTTAACTTTCCATAGGCTAACACAGAAATGACTTAGCAGTTCCGAGACACCATCAGATTATGAAGGAAGGGTGTTAACTGTGGTTTCCCTTATCATTAAATAACAACTTCTTGTATTAGCCTGGCATGAAGATGGCGCCAAGCAGACCCGACAGTGATTCTGCAGGTCCCACCACAGCCAGACAAGGCAGGAGGCAAGGAGGAAGGGTGACCTGTCTGTATTTGGAACCCTCCTTCCTGTCAGCCCTTATGAAGTCTGGACACAAATAAAATAGGAGAGAAGACATCTCCCTGGGATTGTACTATGTTAAAATTGTAAGTTGTGGCATTATTCTTCCTCCTATGATGAAGAGGGATGATAAGAACCCAAAGAAGGCAAGAGTTAGAAGGGAACAGGCTCCCCTCTTGTTGAAGTGCCCAGTCCCCGTATAATTCAGCTCCATCCCCTATCAGAATTACTACATGTGTGAGAAAAGGAATGGGTCATCTCTGGCAGGTATAGGTTAAACACAGGTAGTTCATATAAAGAATTTCCCTATATGTGTCTATCCATCTGCTAAACATACCTCAGCACTAACGTGGAATCAAGTCTTTCTTACCTGTCACCTGGGAATCATTTAGATATGGAGTCTCTTACTGAAATTCATTGTGTTCAAATGAGATTTGCTTGACAAGAGTAGAAACATAATTAAAAGAACAATGATTGAAAAATAACTACTCCTGTAATATATATTAGCTTTAAAACAGCTTATGCAACTAGTACAATGATTAAGCACGAAAAAGAAAGAAAGAAAGAAAGAAAGAAAGAAAGAAAGAAAGAAAGAAAGAAAAAGAAATTTGCTTTAGACATAAAAACCACCAAAACATTAACAGAATATTCCTCTCCTTAACTTAAGGAAGTTTGTGTTTATGGCTTATTGTTTATAAGTTTCTCCAAGAATATATATTTATCTATATTATGATCTGATGTGGCAATTATTTGGGGGGGAGGGAGTAATCAACTGTTTTAAAAGATAAAGAAACAGAAAAGAACGTTTGTTTTTCATGTGCCAAAAATATGTACATACATAGGTAGTGTTCTATAAACTTACCCAACTTATATAAATGCTTTTGCTTTGTAAAGTTTAGTAAATTCCTTGTCAGATATTGAAAAGGTCAGTTATAGTTTTAAAACAATTTGTTTTAGGCAATTTAAGACAATACAAGTTTTTTTTAAGTACATGGGAAAAATCAACACTAACTATACCTGATTCTGTCAATTTTTTACTAGACTTGAAGTACTTAATGTACTTCTCACAAGTTCTTAAAATCATGGCCCCAGGAGACGTTCTTCCATTAACAAAGATTAAGAAGCCTGTTCCTTTTTCAATTTTTGTTGATTGATTCTGCAAATACTTTAGAGTTTCTGCAACTCCAACTAGTCTTTTAAATACTTGATCTTTTAACATAAAACTTCAAACACCAGTGTTGTAAAGTGATTTAAAACCTGTTTGTCAAATCCAAATGGAAGAAGGCAAGCTTGATATCAGAGGGCAGGCCAATTGCTGTAGAAACATTTGGAATGTAGATTTTTTTTCCTGTTCTGCCAAGACTTGACACACTATGCTTCAGAATAAATTGTACTTTTAATTCTTACTACTTTTGCATATTTATTTCTAATATTTAATTAAGATATCTGTGGAGAGCAGCCAATCTGAAAATATGTGATTAAAACATGTGACCTGTTGACACATGAAGATATGCGCTTCTGTAAGCTACTCTAGCAGGGCTACTGAGAAGCATCTACATATGAAAGCAGTATCTGCCTGTTGTCAATGGTTGTCTTTCTGTTGTTGTTGATACCCAGTACCCCAATACTGCCCAGTATCGAGCTAAAGAAAGTCACATGCGTTTATCAGATTGTCCCCCAAAAAAGATCAGAGATATGGCGCCAGTCATTTTCACATCTTCAGATGATTTACATCCAAAAACACCTGGTTTTGCATTCCGATTTCTCCTCCCTTATTCTCTTTACATTCCACTTCCTTTTTCCCCATTCCTTTTGCATCCCATTTTCTCCTTCCCCCATGTTCTGCCCTTTAAAGGAATAAACCTGAGGCTGGTTCTGGTTGCAACTTCTCCATCAGAGAAGCTGTGCCCACCCGATCCTCGCTTTTCTATACTTGTGTGTCTTTCCCCGCAGATATCCAAAAAGTGAGAAGAGATTATCTATTTTACACAATACATCCAAAAACACAAGCTACCTTAAAAAATAAATAAATAAAAGGGTAATTAGCTTCAAGTACAAATAAGAAAAATCATTTTAGTCCTCTGACCAGACATTGCCCACACTAGCAGTGAAAACTCCATGTTGCTAATATGATAACGTGACCCAGACACTTAACAGGGTGGCTCTGAGCCATTGGATGCAAGAATGTTGGTCACACCAAGAATAATCCATGCACATGCAACACAGTGGTGGAAGATGGGAGAGAAGGAGTCCAGGTTTTTACATTTTGAGAAGAAAACTGTAGCCTCCCTGTGAAGGATTGTGTCTTGGATTCAAGTTCCAGTTCTGTTGTTCTCAACCTGTGGAAGTTTAGACAAGACAAATAGAGGCTAAGATCTGTGGGAACTTATGCAAGACAAGGAGAAGGTGGCTAGAACACAGCAGAAAAGAAATATTGGGGAAACCATGTTAATGGGTCATCAGGAAAGTCATGATGCATTTTTGCATAGGAAAATATGACATGAATATATGACTTTCTTGATCACCTAATAGAATCAAACTACAAGGAGAGAGACTGATCAAAAGAACCAGTTCCCTCTGTCATGCCACCCATCGATACAATCCAAGGAGGAATGATTATGAGTAAGAAGAATGATTTTACATGTACAGGATCTGTGCTTCCAGGAGATCCTATTTGTGAATCTATAAAAGCTATCAGGGGGCCAACAGTTAGTGTAATAGCTATGTCCCTGGACTCCCATGTCGCCAACCACGGTTTGAGTCCCAGACCCGGTGACTTAAACTCATGCCAGGTGCATGTGCGTGTGTGTCCAACATCCCGAGAGGAGAATAGAGGAGAAGGGATTACAGCGTGGCCATTCCCCTGGAGGATGATTTCTCGCTTTCTATCTCTCTGTCTCTTTCTGTCTTTCTGGCAAGCGCACACACCTTATAGTGAAAAACCTCTCAAAATAATAATAATAATAATAAAGATATCAGATGCTGGAGAAAATTAGAAAGATGAACCCGTAGATGTTGTCACTATCTGAGAAACCTGTGTGAAAGGCAGATCAGCTCCTGGTTATAATTGAACCTGAACTGGAGCTTAGGCTGCCCCTCTCAGTAGGACCCCTCTGCTAAGAAAACTTTCTACTCATTCTCTCTTAGGAAGTCTGGTTTGCAGAATTTTGCAGACAAAGAAGCCCAGGAAAAGTTGCAGTGATTTGCCCAAGGTCACACTACTTAAAATGAGAAAAGGCAAAACAAAACAAACAAACGAAAAACCAGTCTTAATATAATCTGAGGTCAGATTTCCCAGGAAATGATGTGGTTACTGAATGGTGCAAATTGGTCTGATAAGGAGATTGAAATTAAATATGAAGCTGAGGAAATTCACACAGGAAAATACTGAGAGGCAATTCCCACAGTCACCATCCTTAAATGACAGGTTTCATCTAAAATTCTAAAATAGAGAATGCCATCAAAATGAAAAATTATTACAATATTCACTGAATATTAATATAAGCAGGCACCAGTCTATGCCTTAATTTATTTAAATATACATATACTTAAAAACATATCAGCCAAAATTCTTGGAAGGCATCTGCTACCAAAACAAACCAGATTAAAAATGTTAATAACCTGTCATGATAAGTGGGGTGATATTAGAAATATTGGAGCATAGGACACAGCATGGGTGCTGACTGGACTTAGTGCTGTATTTATGCTGTACGCTGGAGAGATCTAGGTCAGTGAAGGATCTGGAGCTCCCAATGGTTGTAGCAAACACTCAAGTATTCCTTGCCCACCAGGAAAAAGATTTTTTTACAATGGTATGTACCACTTTAGTGATCTGCCCATATTGAATATCTGCCCTACTTTTAGGTATTGACCCTGATTCACCTTTACTTTTTCAGGAACTTTACCAGTATCACCATCTCTTAGGAATAGATTCTCCCATGTTTCACAAAATGTAGGGTATAACCCCCTGACGACCTCTTCCTACCTGGAAATATATTCTCTGTCTGAAGTGACTTGCCTACCTTCCCAGGGCTTACAGATTCCTATGTGAGATCCTGACCTTTTCCACAAATCAAGGTGGAGTTTAAGGGGGTGCTATCAAGGACATGAGCTTCTCTTGGGAATCATCAGAGGGTGGCGCAGAGTTAGTCTCTCTCTGAACTTCCTGTATAGAAACCTTGCCCTTCTCAGGTTATGCCCAGGAGAGGAAGCATGCTTTTTCAAGAAGGCTGAACCTAATTGAGCATGCATAAAAAGATCGTATGAGTTACGGTATACAAACATGAAACCATCTTATCTTAAAACCCTGATTGGCAAAGCATCTCCTACAGATACTGGAACTCTCGTGATTAAGAGGGAGGGAGTTACAGTATATCTTATTTGGGATCTAACCCCCAGGAAAGTACATTTTCATAATTTTTCAACTGAGCACCTTAATGCTGTTCTCCAAGAGTCCAAAATGATCAGTGCTGACAATTTCAAAGTGACCAGCTGAGTTCTTGTTGGACTGGGAAATGCTTTGCCTCTCTTTTGTTAAAGAGTCCATTGATTTCTTTAAATGGGCAATTCATTGTTAACATTTTTAATAGAACTGTTCAAAACAAAAAGAGCATCTATGAAGACTTACTGTGGCTGCTGGGTGCACTGTTTACTCCCTTGCTGTGTGCCCTTTCTTTTTGGTCATAGGCAAGGCTTGTTTGTTGTAACAACAGCTGCCTTGACTACTAACAACCACTGTTACCTCTTTATGGAAGCCTCCACTACTACCACCACCATCACTTCAGCTCTATCCCCTTGGTCAGTTGCAGTCATCTCAGTAGAGGCTTCACCACTGTCCATCATCATAGTCACCTCAGTAGCAATCACTCATATCTTTGCTATTGCTATATCCCAACTGTTGCCACTTTCAATGGTAAACTAAAGTGTCATGTGTTCTTTCAACATGTCTGATACAATGACAAGAAAGTAGAAACATTTGGACAAGAAAGCCAACTAGTTTGGGTTCAGAAAGGATAAAGAGGATGGAGGGGGAGTGTTGAGAAAAGTGTCATCAAGAGACATGTGTAGAGACTGAAGTAGTTGAGTACACTAATGATCCCAATAATCCTACAAGGCCAAACATGCCTCAAGAGGAGAGATGGTGGGATAAATGGAAGAAGCTGAGATGCAGAGTGGGAATATGACAATGAAGGAGCAGAACACTACTTGAAGCTCTCCTTTTGCCTTCAATGGTTTTCATTTTGTAATTGAGGATTTTTTGTTTACAATTATATATCCTGACTTTGTCCATGAAGGTAATAATTTTAGATTTGCCTATGATGGTTGAGCATTCAGGTAACATTATATATTGTGAGTTGAATTGTTGGTTGAGCATTCACAATTCAATTATGAGTTGAATTGTGTCCTCCAAAATTCCTAACCCCTAGTACCTTGAAATGTGACCTTATTCAAAGATAGTGTCTTTAAAAAGATAATCAAGTTCAAGTGGTCATTAGAGTGGTCATACCTAATCCACTATGACTAGTTTTCTTAGAAAAGGGAGAGATTTGGAGATAGACATGTACACAAGAAGAATACCAGTGATAAAACCAGAGATGAAGGTGATGATTTTGCATGCCAAGAAACACCAAAGATTGCCAGAAAACCACCAGAATCTAGGTTAAAGGCATGAAATAGATTCTTCTCACTGTCCCTAGAAGGAAACAACCTTGCTGACAACTTCTAGCCTACAGAACTGTGAGACAATAAATCTTTATTACTGTCACTCAATTTGTGGTATTTTGTTATAGAAGTGCTAGAAAACTAATATGACATCAAAAAATTTTAATCAGAATGTGCCCAAATAGTATCAACATTCTGTTAGCAAATGATTGGTCTCAAATAAAATGTATACTGTTATCTTCCAACCCCTGTTAGAATGAAAGGTAGAAGAGACTACAGAAGATGAAGTTAAAAGACACTTGGTGTTAAAGTGGAAACTACTTGCAGTAATAAAAAAAGAAGGTAAAGAAGAGAAAGCGTGAAGAAAAAGATGATCAGAAGCAATAGGTTTTGATCTTAGTTGCACTTCAGAAGAAGGTAATGGGGGAATTGGGAATTTTTTTTTTCTTTTTTGGAGAGTTTTTCGCTACAGGTGGCATGCACTTGCCAGAAAGACAGAGAGACAGAAAGCGAGAAATCACCCCCCGGGGGGATGGCCACACCACAATCTCTTCTCCATTCTCCTCTCGGGATCTTGGGCACGCACACACATGTGCCCGGTGTGAGTTTAAGTCGCCGGGTCCAGGACTTGAATCGCGGTCGACTACATGGGAGTCCAGCAACATAGCCATTACGCTAACTGCTGGTCCCGGAATTAGGAATTTTTTATGAATCCAGATACTCACAAAATATCTCCTACTGATGACATCAGGACCTTGAGGTAAGTGATCCACATTCAGTACTCTAAAAGTTTCTCAGCTGATTGCACTGTGTAGACAAGGTTAGCAATAATCTTTAGATTATTCTTACATTAAGTAAGGCACCTAGGGAATTCCTCATTTTTGATGAACTGTGTTTTTAAATGTTAACTCCTAAATACAGCTCTGAAGCAGGCCAAACTAGTTTGGAGCTCCTAAAATATCCTGAAGTCAAGTGTTCAGATTCTGTTGAACTTATGGGTTTCACAACATTTCTTTTGAATCAGATACTTCATAAAAGAGGTGTTCACAACAATGAGGTCAGCCCAGATAATTCTGTTCCCCTCTTTTCCAATTGGGCAAACACAGATTTGAAATGGTGACATGTTCCTCAAGCACAGTAGGATTTAATTCAGTGTCTCCCTGGCACCTTAGGTATTTTAACTGAAAAAGCCTATTTAGAATGTTCAGGTGCTTTAGACAGTCTTTCTCCACCTCCCTTTTTCCTCCCTCGTTGGACCTTTCATGACTTAATCACAGTTGGCCGACCTTGTATAGTCTAAGTTCTTGCCTTTCGACATAAAGATTGCTACATCTGTCAATGGCTGGCACCAAAGGATATAATATATGCAGACTACAGCAACCAGATATGACATCCAGAGGTAACGATGAAACGACCTGAGGACTGACAGATGTCCTGTCCCAGGATCACCTTAATTACCCAACCATTGCTCCTCTTTTCTTAAGACCGACTAAAAGCTCCTGGCCCCTGCCCTTCAGGGTGGTTGCAGCTGTCTGCATATGGCCCCTTTCCTCTCTTAAAAAGTGAATAAACCTTTTCTATCTTCTTTCTCTCTGAGTTTCCGAATTCTTTCACAGTCCATGACAAAACTCATCTTAACAAGACTGATGGGTGTGTCAGCCTACACAAGAGTAAAGGAAAAAAATGCCAGTGGAAATAGGAAGCAATAAAAATGCAAGGGACATGGAAAATGTCTGAACAGAGTAGACCAGCGTCCACTGATTCTTTTTTTCAATTATTCTTGAGGATAGAAACTTAGATGTGTTTGTTGAAGCTGTGTTTGCTATCGATTATATATTGGGGCACTTCATCCATGACTATATAGTCCCATAATAAATATCTGCTTCACAGAAGATTACAAAAATGATCTCACAGAATCTCAAGATACTGATTATGACAGAAAGCAGAAAGTACAGCCCATAAAACAGGAGTCGTAAGACACAAACAACAGAAACGTAGCTATACATAGTACAGTGCAGTCAGTAAATCAGAGTTTGTTTGTATCCATGAGAAAAACCCTGAATATCATAGATTAAAATATTACTCTCCATGTCTTCAGACCTTATGTACAAGATTCTTTTTGTTTAAGCAAAGAAAATTCTTGAGAAAAACAAACAAAAAACAACTAGAGTTAGGGTATAGAACCAGGGCCTGTTTTGACCCTTGAAACCACACCTCCCCATTCCTGGAGCCAAAGTAGAAGAAGGAGAAGAGAGAAATTCGGCCTGAATGGAGGCAGCCTTCACTTGGGCCTCCTGCCCAGTTAGGGTGTGGATCACGGCCTTTATTGACCCTTGAAACTACATCTCTCCATTTCTGCAGCCCCTACGTTCTCAACCTCTCAGGGCAATCCCCTGCTACATAGCCAAACAATAGGTCTTGATATACAAGAGCCAAATAGCTGAACATTCTCAGTCTCTTGAAGAGTTCTCTTCTACACTCATATTAGCAAAAAGGGAGAGAAATCCCTCTCTGTAAATCTGAACCTCAAAATCCTGCTGTGGATTCCACACTGCCACAATAGAAGATGGAAACTGGCACATAGCTAATTCAGACCAAAGGGAAGCACAGGTGTGCAAGCTACAGAAATCTACTTCAAAGAAGAAAGAAGTGAGGACATCACCAGATGATTTGGAATCACAGCAGAATCTCAAGAAATATGAGAATTCAAGAACTTCTCCCAACTCCCAAAAGAAACAGAAGAACTCATCTCCAACAATGGAAAAGGCAGAGGAAATCACCAAAATGTGAGAAAAATAATTTAGAACATTTATCATAAGTAAATTCAGTGAGATGCAAGAGAAAACAGACAACCAGCTCCACGAGATGAGAAAATCATTCTATGACTTGAAGGAGGGACTCCATAAAGAGATATACTCCATAAAAAAAGAACCAAACAGAACTTCTAGAGATGAACACTATAATAAAGAAAATCAAAACCTCTCTTAAACATATTAATAACAGATTAGACTGTGCAGAACAGGATTTCTGATCTGGAAGACAAAGTCTCTGATTTAGACAAAACCACTAAAAGGAATAAAAAATTAACCAAAAAATAAAATAAAATAAGAACAACATATTGGAAATACTAGGTGCTATTAAACACCCAACTACCCAAATAATACATACTCCACAATGTGAAGAATTTGATAAGGGTATACAAAATCTATTCCATAAAATACTTGCAGAAAACTTTCCAAACCTAGGGAAACATTCAGATATCCAAACCCAAGACATAAAAAAGGATCCCGGGACTAGCAAGTGGTGTGGACACTGGACTCAAATGGCCAATGGCAGTTTGAGTCCTGGACCTGACAGCTTGAAAATCATGCTGAGAATGTGTGCATGCATTCCTGGGAGGAGAATGGAGGAAAAGGGATTGTGACATGGTCATCCTCCCCCAAGGAGTAATTTATCTCTTTCCCTCTCACTGTCTCTCTTTGGCACTCTCTCTGGCCAGTACATGTGCCCTGGTGACAAAAATTTTAAAAGAATAAAATTAATAATAATAATAAAAAGAAATAGAAAGGACCCCAAATCGAATCAACCTAAGACAATACCCTCCATGGAACATCATAGCTAGATTGGTCAAAATTAAAGACAAAAACAAGATTCTAAAATGGCAAAAGAGAGGCGTCAAGTTACTTAGAAAGGTTACCCTATCGGGCTAACATCAGACCTCTCAACTGAAACAATGCAAGTGAGGAAAGAAAGAGAAGCCATTCAAAACTCTAAAAGAAAAGCAGTTTCAACCAAGAATACTATACTGGAAAAGGATATCCTTCACATGGGAAGAGCAAATAAAATCTTTCTTAGATAAACAAAAACTGAAAGAATTCACCAACACTAGAACAGCTCTTTAAGAAGTACTAAAAGGAGTACTATATCAGGACAACTAAAGAGAGACAAACAGAAATAAGAGAACAATAAATAACCAAGAAAATGACTAACAAAATGAGAGGGAAGTCTGCAAATATTGATAATAACATTGAACGTTAATGGATTAAATTCTCCAATCAAAACACAGACTGGCTGAATGGATTGAAAAGAAACAGGAATCCCTTATATACTGCCTATAAGAAATGCACCTCATGAATAAAGACAGACATGGACTGAAAGTCAAGGGCTGGAAAAAGATATTCCAAAAAAAGGCTGGAGTCACGATACTGATGTCAGACAAAATAGACTTTAAGACAAAAACTGTAAGAAGGGACAAAAAAGGACACTACGTAGTACTAAAAATGCTAATTCACCAAGTAGATACAACACTTATAAATATCTATGCACCCAACACTGGAGCACCCAAATATGTCGAATAAATCTAAATAAATCTAAAAGAAGAGATAGATTGCAACACAATAATCACTGGGGGGGTCTCCAGATCCTACTGTCTCCTTTGGACAGATAATTGAAACATAAAATAAGTAGAAGTACAGGATCTAAATGATAATATAAATCAAATGGACTGACAAACATCTATAGAAATTTTCATCAGCAACCACAAAATATACATTTTTCTCACCCCCACATGGAATATTTGACTGCATGATAGGGCACAAAATAAGTCTTTACAAGTTCAAGGGCATAAAAACTATGTCCAGCACCTTCTCCTACCACAATGGAATTAAACTTAAAAGTAACTGCAGAAAGAACACTCAAAAATACAAAAACACATGCAAACTAATAACTATTCTGGAATGACTTCATAACCACTAAAGAAATTAAATCTGAAATTAAAAGATTCATTGAAACCAATAATAATGAGCACATGAGTTCTCATAACCTATGAGACACTGTGAAAGCAGTCATGAGGGAAGTTCATAGCAATTAGTGCCCATGAGAAAAAAACAGAAAGGTGGCAAATTACAATATTTCTCAATAAACTGGGAAAAATAAGGAAAAAATTAATAAAGATTTGAGCATAAATAAATAAATAAAATAATAAAATAAATGAACTATACAGAAAATAAACAAAACCAAAAGCTGGTTCTTTGAGAAGATAAACAAAATTGACACTTAAGAAGAATAGAGAGCTCTGAGAAGAATCCACATGGATACTGGGAACTAGATATTTCAGGCACAGGAGAAATGAAGATTTTCTACTCATAATTCAGCCTCCAGCAAGCAAAGCTAGTGTGGCAGGAGAGTTGAGCCATTCTCTGAGAAGAATCCACATGGATACTGGGAACTAGATATTTCAGGCACAGGAGAAATGAAGATTTTCTACTCATAATTCAGCCTCCAGCAAGCAAAGCTAGTGTGAACACCTCTGTCTGCTTGCTCCTGAACATTGAGGCTTAACTTCAAGAATTTGAAAGAAACACGCCATTCATCAGATGACAAGAAATCACCGTCGGATCACGAGAAATATGGGAAAACGAGAAAATACCTCTCCTCCAATGGAAAAGAGTAACTCTCCTTCATCCACAAGCAGTTCAGTGAAAGTCATGGAAATGTCTGATAAGGAATTTAGAGCATTCGTAATGTCGAAGCTAACAGAGATGGAAGAAAAGAGAGATAATGAACTGCTAAAGAGAAAGGAGAAAGAAGTTGCCGAGTTCCAGGAGATGAGGAAATTCTTGCAAGATCTAAAAGAGGAATTACACACTTTACAAAAGACTCAAACGGAACTGCTAGAGATCAAGTCTATAATACAAGAAGTCAAAATCTCCCTTGAAAGTATTAAAAGCAGACTAGATCATTCAGAAAATAGAATCTCAGATGTAGAAGAGAAAATGGCTGGCTTAGAAAAGTCCACCACGAAGACTGAGAAAATGGCTCAAAAATTTGAGAATGATATGCGAGAAGTACTGGATACCATCAAACGTCCAAATATCCGGATAATTGGCATTCCAGAAGGTGAAGAGACCCATAAGGGCATTGATAATCTATTCCATGAAATCCTGCAAGAAAACTTTCCAAACCTAGAGAGGCATTCGAAGATCCAGTCCCAGGAAATACAAAGGACCCCAAATAGAATCAACCCAAGAAGATCTTCTCCAAGACACATTATAGCCAGGTTGACCAAAACCGCAGACAAAGACAAGATACTAAGATTGGCAAGAGAGAAACATCAAGTTACCTACAAAGGACATCCCATCAGGCTAACAGCAGATCTCTCATCGGAAACAATGCGAGCGAGGAGAGAATGGGAAAATATATTCAAAGTGTTACGAGAGAAGCAATTTCAGCCAAGAATACTGTACCCGGCAAGATTATCTTTCAGGTGGGAAGAAAAGACAAGAACATTCTCAGATAAACAAAACCTGAAAGAATTTACCAGCACCAGACCAGATCTCCAAGAAGTTCTCAAGGGTGTGCTGTATCAAGAAAATTAAACACAGACACACAGAAATAAGAGTCCAAAAACTATGAAAGTGGCCAACTTAATCAGAGGGACAAGTCTGAATTTGAATATTATATCCCAGAATTTAATCAGGAAAATTGAACCAGAACAGATGATAAAAGTACATGAGACTGATAGGTTCATGCACCTTCCATTTGAACAGAATCCTAACTTGTTTCCTGGCTTTAAGCAAAGTTCCTTGGCATTTCTTTGAGTTAAGTTTTAACTGGTTTTCTTAGTAGTAATGAGTGAACTCACCATTGAAAGTAGTTAGATTATGTAGGAAATTGTGTGATCAATGCAACGTGGGTGGGAAGGGAATGAAGGACAATTGTAGACACCGGAGGTGGTGTGAGAGGAGGGTGGGAAGGGACAGAGGGTCAGAAAGAGGGGTGGAAGTAATTCTAGGAACTAGTAATAGAAAATTTTTTTGTAATGTTCATGATTGTATCACTATGCAGTGTGTACTGGATGGGAGATTGCATTTTGTATGCTGTGATGAAGCTTAGGGAAGGAATGTAAATTGAGTTACAAAAAAAAAGTTTCAGAAAAAAAATATATATATATTCAATGACTGCAGTAGGATATGTAGCCACAGCTAGGTGCTACTTGATAGGATGCGTAAAGTAAGACTTGTGTTCATGGAAATGTGGGTATCACCTGTGTTTGCTATGAGGGTATTTGGATTGATTAGGGTCTTTGGCGTTACAATAAAATGTGAGGAGAAAACAGTATAGAAAGCAAACATAGATACCAGAGACTGTGGGAGGAGAGTGGGAGATGGCAGAGGGTAAGAGATAGAGAATCTAGGATGGGGGGAAAAAAGCAAAACATACAGAAGACAAGAAATGGAAGATCATTTGCTGACAATTACATGCTTGTTGATGTGCTTGATTGAGACAATATATAGTGTAATTTGGATGGAAAATCTCATTTTGTATGCTGTAATGATGTTCAGAGAATGAATGCAAATAAATAAAAAAATAAAAATTAAAAAAAAAAACATAAAAAAAAAGAATAGAGAAAGGAATCAGGTAAATCAAATCAGCAATGAAATAGGTGATATTACAATAGATATGACAGAAATACAAAAGCTCACTAGAGAATACTATGAGTGACTACAGGCCTATAAACCAGAAAACTTAGATGAGATTGACAACTTTCTGGATGCATATAATCTACCAAGATTAAGTCAAGAAAATATATTCAGAAAACATGTTCAGTAAGCCTGAATAGACCAATAACAAGCAATGAGACTGAATCAGTAATAAGTATCTTCTCAACAAGGAAAAGCCCAGGTCCCAATGACTTCACTTTTGAATTCTATAAAACTTTTAAAGAAGAGCTAATCTTTATTCTCAAACTATTTCTAAAGATCCAAAAGGAAAGAACTCTCTCAAATTCATTCTATGAAGCCTCCCATCACCCTGATCAAAAAACAGACAAGGACATAACTTAAAAAACAAAACTACAGACCAATATCCCTGATGAATACAGATACAAAAATTCCCAAAAAGATACTAGCAAATTGTATCAAATGACATTAAAAAGATTATACACTGTGACCAGGAAGGCTTTATTCTAAGGATGCAAGGATGGTTCAACATATGCAAAATCATAATTATAATATATCAAATTAACAGAAAGAAACATAAAACCTATATAATCATACCAATCAATACAGTAAAAGCATTTGATAAAATACAACATCCCTCCATGGTTAAGACTCTCAGCAGGAGGACCAACAGGTAGTATAGTGGTTAAGGCACTGGACATTCCCACATGGCCAACCATGGTTCAAATCCTGGATCTGAGGGCTTGCTTTCTCTCTCTTTCTGTATCTCTTTCTGGTCAAATTAAAAGAAATGAATGAATAAATAAAATTAAATAAATAAGTCTTTAAAAATAAAGCTGTCAGCGAATAAGGATAGAAAGAACATTTCTCAACACAATAAAAACAATGAATGAAAAACCTATAGCTAACATCATACTGAATGTCTTGTTCCATCAAACTGGAATAAGACAAGGCTACCCACTTTCTCCACTCCTTTTCAATATAGTACCAGGAGTCCAAGCCAATGCAATCAGATGAGAATAAAATAAAAAGCATTCCAACAGGGAAAGAAGAAGTAAAATTATCTCTATTTGCAGTGGAAATGATTATATACATAGAAAACTCCCCAAAAATCTTCTGAAAGTGATAAAGGAACACAGTAAAGTGACAGGATACAAAATCAATATACAAAAATCTATAGTATTTCTATACACAAAGAACAGACTGGGGTAGAATCAAAGAAAACAATCCCATTTACAATAGCCACAAAACATATAAGATACCTAAGAATAAACATAAGTCAAAGACCTCTACAAGAAAACTATGATAACTACCAAAACAATTGAAAATGATACATAAAAATGGAAAGACATTCCATGTTCCTGGATTGAAAGAATTAAAATAATCAAAATGTCAATTCTACCCAAATTAATTTACAGATTTAATACAATCCCAATCAAATTACCAGCGATACTCGCCACAGAATTAGAAAACAAAAAAACAATTAATAAAATTTGCCTGGAATCATAAAAGACCCCATATTGCCAAGCAATACTGTGCAAAATGAACAAAGTAGGAGGCATCCCACTCCCTGACCTCAAAAATATATTACAAAGCTGTGATAATCAAAACAACATGGTACTAGCACAAGAACAGCCATGTAAACTAATGGAACAGAATAGAGAACCTAGAAATAAACCCCAAAGAACAGGAAAACATTCAGTCAGGAAAACACTTGCATATCCAGTTTATTGCAGCAGTATTTACAACTGCTAAGATATGAAATCAACCCAAATGTCTAAGAATAGGTGAATGAATTGAAAAATGTAACACATATACACTATGAAATATTACTCAGCCATATTAAACAATAAGACCCTGAAATTTCAAAGGAAGTGGACAAATGTGGAATGCTGAGTGTAGCAAGCCAGACTATGAAGAGGCATTGTATGTCCCCACTCAATATGTACCGAATGTCTGCATTTTATGGCAGAAACTAAAAGATTGGAAGGTATAAAAGCATGAAGAGCAACTGTGGAGACTAAAGACCACATGGAAGGAGAGTGTAAAATGGGGGTGGGAGGAAAACAAGGGGGTGGAAAAAGGCAAAACATTTAAGGGACACAAAAATGGAAAAATACCTGATGAGGATAATGTGAATGGCAGTGTGTTTGACTAGACTAATATGCAGTGTATAATTTGTTCATACTGGGAAAATCATTTTATATGCTTTAAAGATGTACAATGATTAAATGTAAAATAATATAATAAAAAGAACAAGCCAATTTATTCTGCTTTGAATTATAATCATCATGCACTTTGGACTCATTATATAGGATGTGTGAATTCTGTATGCTTATTGTCATTATAATTTGCATCTTGGGATTTTTTTTTAATCATATAGAAATAGGGCTACTTCTGTAAGATTTATCAATATTGTCACCTGACATCATTAGTTACTACACTATTTATGTATAAAAAGTTTTTCAGAAGAACCAACTTACATAGTTTTTAGACCAGCTTACTTTGCTGTGCTTTTGCTGCTTTGTCGTAGAAACCTAGTCTATTCTAGCTAGGAGACATACCTATTTGATTTTGATGAGTTAAGTAACAAAAATTATAAATTTCTAATAGGACCACATTTTATGTTCATAATGTTAACTGTGCTAGTTTATGTAACAGAAATATAGTTTTATAAGGTCAGCTTTATCACTAGAAGAGTAAAAATTTTAATGTTATTGAAAAATTAGATAATTGCCATCCCTTTATACAGTTAGTCTAGAAAACAGACCTTTTATATGCCAGAGAGGTCACTTTTTTTTTTTAGGTTTTTGCCATAGTGCACATGCACTCGTCAGAGAGCAAGACAGAGAGAAGGAAACAAGTGAGAAATCTTCTCCCGGGGGGATGGCCACACCACAATCCCTTCTCCTCCATTTTCCTCTTGGGATGTGAGGCATGCACACACATAGACATACCCAGCATGATTTTCAAGGCACCCAATCCAAGACTCAAACCACACTATGTTCAGCCATGTGGGAGTCCAACACCTTAACTACCATGCTGGCCCCAACAAGCCATGTTTTGTGCAAGGAGGTGTGGTAAGTAGCTGGGTGGGTGGAACTATGTAACAATGACTACTATAAATATAATAATCTCTAACCTAGAGTTATCAACCTGAAGTTAAAGCCAATACCAGAAATCATAATAAAGTCCTGATTAACCTTAGAGAGAGAGAATATTCATCTCTTTTTCATTCTTCTAATCAGCTGAGGCAACCAAACTATTTGTTTGACTTCTATCCATTCCCTGGAGTCAGAATCTCTAGATTAAAAAAAAATTATCTATACTTTTAGCTAATTGTATAAACGTCTATAAATTCATATTTAAAAATAAGTCTCAATTAGGTACTACAGAGCTAAACACCAAGGAGATAGCAACAAACTATCACCCTGCAAAGCTAGCTTTAGTGATCCCCACATCTCTAACACATGGGCAATACACAGCACTGTAATAAACATAAAATGCTAAAGCAAACTAGTTGTCCCCTGCTCTGAATGTTTGCCAATCCAAGCCCAAGAAGAGCATCAGGTTGCACCAGCCCTTCCCCACCAGGGCAGTCAAGGGTGCATATAAAGCTGAAGCTCCAGGTTCTGCGGTAGCTGGAAGCCCTTTCAACATGGGCTGTCAAGCCCTCCTCCTTTGGCTGCTGTTCTTCTCTGCTGCTATTCTACCTGAAGCAGGTACTACAGCTAATGCCCCACGCTTGGTTACAAGTTTGAAAGAGAAGTATAGTTGTTTGGACATAGTACACCATCTTAAAATGAAATTTAGACAAATAGAGTGTTTACACTGTTTAATGCAATCCAACCACAATAAGAGGTTGTTGTGATAATCACAGAATGTGTAATCATGATTGATATTAGGGAAGTTGGGTAAATATTTTTTGTTATATTTGCCTTCTGAAAAAAAACATAGCTCATTTGTAAAATTCTGGAGTGAAATGGATACAGAAAGAAAACTTGACTACGGGGCTACTAATAAAGGTTTTTAAAATGTTCTTTGGCTAATGTATTGATGTTTAGAATTATTGGTATTGAATCATAATCATGACTCTATATTGTTGCCATATGGGGTTGTACAATGTATAGTAATATCTTAGCCTGAAGTTATATAACATGACATTATATAAAATTACCTGGACTTGATTCATGAGGCTGAAAATTTGTATCTTTTTATAAAAAATAGATTCATCAATTTGATATTTTTGGCTTTAATGGGTATTCCACATCTTGTCCTCTAAAGAAAATTTTAATCAATTTCAGAACTAAACTAATTTAAAATTATATAATTTCAGTTACTGTGTCATAATTGTGACTTTGAAGGAAAATATTGAAGTCTTTTGTTAGTTGTGCTAACGACTTGTGCTAACAAATGAACATTCAGAAATGCTCTTGATAAAACAAATAATTTGAATATGATTATTATTAACTCAAAAGAAAAAACACGTAACTCACCAACCAAAGAATAATAATTGAGCATAAAATTTATACTTATACTCTTTTTATTTTGCAAGTAATGGTATAGATATGTTTATGAATGATATTCAGGCATATTTATTAAAACAGACTAGAGTGTTAAGAAAGGTTTCAATGACTTCTTGAATCCTTTGGGTTTTTGGGTCTCATTTCTCATCTTATGTCTCATCAGAGAGGTTTGAGCTTGAAAATATGGAGCATAGAGCCAGAAAGTCTGGGTCATTCACATCCTAAGTGGAAACTTTCTGACTCTGTGGACTTGAACTGCTTTTTAATCTCTTCATGCCGCTGTTTTCTCTCATGAAAAAAGGGCATATTTATAGGATTATTGGGGGGTTTAATGAAATAATGTTTGTAAAATATTTGGAAGGGTGCTTTAAGCATAGAAAATGCTTAATCGGTGTTAAGTGTTCTTCAAGTTATGATAGTTATAAATTATCAACTGTGTGTTTTAAACTGAGGAAAGATGAAATTATAGATTATAAGGTTTAGAAAATGACATTTTCCGGTTATTTTCTTTCCACAAGAAACTGAGATTGTTTTCCTTTCCATATTTCAGTTGTAGTTTCAAGTAATAGATTCTATATGTTTAAAAATATATAGCAGGACGGCTGGCCTTGTAGTCAGCAGTTAAGGGAGCCAGGTCCCACATGGTCAACCACGGTTCAATTATAAGCCCTGGTGGTTTGAAAAACACACCGGACATGTGTGCATCTGTGCCCCAAATCCCAACAGCATGGAGAAATACAGAAGATGGGACTTCAGTGTGACTATACTCCTTGGGAGCGGGGGATACTTTCTCCCTTTCCTTCTCTCTCTCTGTCTATCTCTCTCTGGTGAGTGCACATGCCCTCTTACAACTAAAAAAATAAATATAAAGCAAGAAAGGAGTTCTTTTTTTTCAGTATATCAATACTATATGGATAAATACTCCAGGGATTTCTGAACTATACCAAACACATGTGGATATTGGTAAGCTTTCCAAAGCATAACAACTTCTAGAACTGTCTAAGAGAATTTAAAATTCCAATTCATTGTATATGTCCCACTGTGGCAAAGATGATGTTTATTTATTCTACTTCTTGTCCCTGGAGCTGCCATTACAGCCTGTGGCACTTCTGGGCTCATTCACTAGAGTTATCTCATCAGTTTTCTCTCTACCTTTATCTCTCACTCATGTCTAGCTACCCCTGCAATGTGCTGAAAAAGAATCCACAGTGGCAACCCACTGACACTTGAACAATTCAGATTTCTCTTCCTAACATTGAAAATCCAAAAGAAAATAAGTCTTTCCTATTTATCCTTAAGCCCACTCTTCCTCCAGCAGAGAGTTCTAGTGCAGAAAGTTCCTTTATATAAAAAGAGCTAAATCCCATATCAAGAGGACTGATTTCTGTTTATCCACTTTCCCTAAATTTAGACAACCCATTCTTCATGGTCAGCTTGGTACTCCATACTGTAATTTATTTGCCATTTAGTTAGTTTCTCAAATGTTCCAGGCATTGTGTTGGGAGGATGGTCCATTCTATCCAAGATTCTCCAATCTGATTCAGGAGATAGGACATGAACACAGGTAGCCCAAGTCAGTGGGTATACAATAAGTTACCAAGACTCTATCAGTTGCCACTGGATCCTCAAAGCTTAGCACATAAGAGGTGTTTGTTAAAATCAAATAAATTAAATATAGACTTTGAGAGGTTAGATTTTAGTTGGAAAAATTAGAAAACACTTTATAAAGGCTTTCAATTCGGAGTTAATTTGTCATAATGGCTGGAATACCAGGTTGCTATGAGGGGTTATGACCAAGAATTCTAATAATTCAAGAGACCTCAGAGCAGTAAGTAGTAAGAGTCTTCTTTCTGAGAGAGGAAAACTGTCAATAGGAGAAAAGTTGGAAAGAAAACTGTGAAGCTGATTATGGAGGGTTTTGAAATTCAGATTAAGAACTTCGGTTTTTATCCGGTAAACAATGCAGAACCATTTTAGGCAAAAGAATGACACCAACATGGTTTTTTCATATGTAGACAAGTGACAAACTAAAGTAGATACTGAATTAGGGAAACTGGTAAAAAAAAAAAAAAAAAATCCTGGTAGTCTAGACACAATATTATTTTTTAGTTATATAAAATATTATTTTAAGTATATAAACAAAATTTTTAGGTAGATTATGGTGGATTTGGACAACAGCAATAAAGACTCTACATTTTTTTTCTTGAATGATCATCCGTAATCCAGATTATCTTTCTGGTCTGACCAACACACATCAGAGTGCTTTTCTGATAATCTAACGAGACAATGGGCATGAAAGTGCTTTGAAAAACATAGGCCCTATGGGTTATTGTTATGTAAAGGAAAGGTAAAAATGACATATCTGATTAAAAGGAAGAGTTGTAAGACCATGAACACTTTAAGGCAAGAGCTTAGGGAAAAGCAATTCCAGAACATAGGTTTCCAAACCTGGCTGCATAACAGGATCACTTGAATTGTTGAAAATTCAGATTCCCAGGACCTGTTGTGCTGAGCCTGAGACAGTGGGTTTAGGGTCAGGTGCAGGAAAAAGCTGCCTAATGTTCGCTATGTCAGGATCCCACCTGGATTCTAACATCACTGATACACCTCAGTTTGCTCCAGGAAGGATGTCAGAGGATCCAGAGGAAGGTCACGGAAGGGACACTCTATGAGAAGCACCATCCAAGGTACACCTGTGGAACAGACAGAAGGTGAGTCACAGCTAGACAGTCCCTTTGGGCAGGAGGAGGAGGGGACTGAGGGTGGCAGGGCCTTTAGGACAGAGGATATGAAGGCCCCAGGAATGGACGGTCTCCACTCAGCAGGTTGAGTTGCTCAGCTTTGGAAATAAAGACAACCTAGTTTTATTTCTGCCAAACAAATGCTCTCAAATCATTAACTTCATGGTTCTTACACACTAAGGATGGATTTTTTCAGATATTCTTAAATGGTGGGGTACATAATCACCCCAAGAGCTTACTGAATGCAAAATCCTGGGTTCCTCCCCTAGACTTGAAGTGCACTCCAGGAATCTGCATCTTTAGGAAGCCTCACTAGAGATTTAGATGATGTGGGTTGTGTGGGAGCCACTTTTTGTGAGGCACTATCCTGTGGCTTCTGGGAGACTGAGAGATGGCAGGATAAATGACAAGACGCCAACAGCACTCCCTCATCAATGAGCCTCAGAATTTGTATCTGTCTCATCATTTCTCTAATAACTGGTCTGTAAGTGGAGAAAATTTAAATTGCCAGCTCCAAACTGTTCCCTCTGTACCAGGGACTCTATCTGTATTTGCTTCAGGAATCCTCTTTCAGGTAGGTCTTGTTATCATTTATAGATGGGGAAAATGAGAGCTTAAGTGGCCCACACAATTGCATAGCTAGTGAGTGACAGCGCTGAGAAACAAACTCAGAGAGGCCAGCTATGGCCACCGTACTCTGAAACTTCACCCTAAGTACCTCACTATTCAAGAAAACCTTGTATGCCACTCCCGTTTTTGTGGAGAGCCAGTAAAATGGTGCCCAGCAAGGTATTCAAAGAGATGAAATGTAGTTGCCAGGTAATAGAAGAGGACAGTGGCACCTTTGGAAATAATACACAGTGTGTGCATTTGCTGTGCCCTTACATTTCTCCTACATGACTCAGTATTGATCATGACCCAGTGGAAATTACCCAAGAATCCAGGAGATAGTTCTTAAGATAAAATATCAAGTAACCCACATTTCTTAGATTTAGATTCTTGCCAGAGTTGGTGGGAGGATCCAGAAAGAAGTGTTTCAGTGGGGCAACAGGGAGAAGCAAAGCCCAACCTCTCTGTACCAGGCAGACCTAAACTGGTCCCATAGACTCTCAAACCCACAACCAGAGAGCCCTGTGGAGATCAGCTAGAGTTCCCTTTCTGCCCTTTATTGATAACGTGATCTCCAGGAAGCTGCTGTCATTGTTGGTATCCTGTTTTTCTACTGGCAAAATGGGAACAGAAATACTCTACAAGGTAGTTGTGAGCCTTACAGAAATGTCTATTGTAAAGGGCTTAGCCTGGTGCTGGAAACACAAGGAGCTCTCGATAAATAGTACTTGTTATTGTGGGGTGGGGAAGATAGTGGAGATGACTGCATTCACCAACACTTAGGTGGGGGTGGGGAACTGCCTTTCTCCCAAAGACTGGCTTGCTGTGCAGCTCGTGGAAGGTTCTGGAAGGTGTTCCGGCCGAGTGGAAGTGTATTTTGAAGGCGTATGGGGCACAGTGTGCGACGATCTGTGGGACCAGAGTGACGCTCAGGTGTTGTGCCGGCAGCTGAGCTGTGGGACGGCCATCTCTGCCCCTGGAGAGGCCCACTTTGGCCAGGGCTCTGGCCCCATTCTTCTGGACAATGTGCAGTGTTCTGGGACCGAAGCCCATCTAGGACAGTGCTCACATGCTGGCTGGTTTGCCCACAACTGTGGGCACAGGGAAGATGCTGGTGTCGTCTGTTCGGGTAAATTTCTTTCCTACCTTTTCTGAGAGTTTCTCCCAACATAAGATAATGCCCTTGTAACCTAGCATTTGATGGGTAAAAAATCCCCTGTCTGCTCAAGTCCTCAATCATTCTTCCAGAAAAAGATATTCACACTGGAACCTTCTCCAAAATATTTATGAACCAGTTTAGAAGCCAAAGGTAATCCTATTGCACATAATGCTACATTTGAAATAAAAAGACTTAGTTCAGCCACAGCACCTGCTCCATAATTTGTGAGTTCTTTTGCAAAACAAAAATGTGGGTCCACCTTTTCAAAAATGATTAAGAATTTCAAGATAGTGACAGCAACTCACCAAAGCAAGGACAAAGAAGGCCCTTCAGATGGTGTGATCCTACTGGACCAGATCAGACCACAGGTGAAGCTCTTGGTTTCTTGATTAATAATTCTCTATGAGTCCCTCACCCCACATTCCTTTGCCCCTTGAGCTTCAGGTGGTCTTTTGTACATCATTTAGTCCTTATCTAACAAAATGATGTTCATAACAATAATAACAATGCCTTTCACGGTGCTACTGTAGGGATAACTTACAACTTTTGGTCCAATAACCTGTCATTCCACAGCCTGAAAAGCAGGCTATCAGTGATGCTGTGTCTGACGCTTCTGCTTTTTGAGGAAATTGACATCCTAGAGACCCAGCAGCCATGTCCTGCCCAAAAGGTCAATAGTGTCTCCCAAAATGTCAATAGTGTCTCTAATAAGCCAACTCACGTTAATGGAGCAAGGTGTAGCATCAGAAGGAAGAGAAAGAGTAAGACTCCCTCGTTGCTCCTCAGCTGCCAACTATGGCGGAGTTCAGGAGGTTTCTCCCCTGCTCCCTTGCTCATTCCTCCCAAATCCAGTGAGCTGGGAAGCAGCCATCAAGTGGCCCAGAAACTAAGCATTCAACAAGTGTAGAGATGGGTCCTCAGAAAGTTAATGGCATGCATATTATGGTGAAACTATGCCTGGATTTCTTTCTATTTGTTTTAATTTTTCCCAAAATGAACTTATATTTTAATTTCATTTCTTTATGAATTTTTAAAAGTCCCCCTTGTATTTATTGCAGAAGGTTTTGGAGAGCCAGCAGTGAATAAAACATTCCTGTCTTTTGGGGCTAAGACTGCTCCTTGTGCCAGCTGCTGTTGGAAAGTAGTGGGCTAACTTCTCTTGGTCTCTGCTGTGGTTGGGACCTTTTGCACAAAGGTGACTGTCTTGAAAATAGGTTAAGGGGCAGAGGAGAGCTCTGGGCCATTAAACTGGCATTCCCAAGGCCTCTCACCAGCATGCAGGGTAAATGGAGCTTCAACTCCTCCAGCTTTCTAGAATCCTAGGTCCTGCTTTATGACTGAACCATACTGAATGCTTTCTAAGAACTTTGTGAGTCCTCAGATGGAGCAGGACTGGGTAGAATTTACCTTTGCCTCATCTGGGTGCTCCAGGCAGCCTGCTTGGGCAGAAAGAGAACTCTGTCATTCTCTTGAACTACCCTACAGAAGCCTGCAAAGAATTTTTCTGCCCAAAATGTCAGTACTGTTGAAGTTACGAAACTGCTTTCAATCAAGCATGTACAGTTGAATTTATTTTAATAACTTCTTATTAATTAATAATTAGTTGGTCACTATTAACTTATAATTGCTTTAATAACAAAAGCAAAGTTGTCTATAACTTCTCCTAGTGTTAGCTTTGATCTAGTTTGATTTTTTCCAATAATTCCCTGTTTGTCACCTCTATTGGTTAAAATTGATTGAATTTACCCTGTCATTTCTGATAGGGAGGGATACCTAATTGCCTTCAAATATATTTTAACAGATTTACTGAATCAATATTGTAATCTTAGCACAGCATATATTCCAATCCAGGTGTTATCACTCTCTGAATGGTTTGGTCTAACAGACTGCCTCAAAGCATAAATCCCAATGGTCATGTAGCACTGTCCAGTTTTCTAAGCACCTTTCATCCATTATCCCATTCTAGACTTCCAATAGCTCAGATGGGCTTGTTTTATGATTCCTGTTTTGCAAATAACAAAACTGACATTCAAAGACCAACTCAAGTCAAGATCAAGGTTAAGTGAGTTGAGCAAAGTCACACAGCAAATATTTAAGCCTCTGGATTCCATGTCTAGTGCTCTGTTCCCCTACTCTGGGAAAATTGCCCCCAGCCTTGGTAAACTGTGAATGTTCAGAGTTGTCCTTAGTGCTCTGTTAATAGTCTCATCCTTCTCCCCTATACCCCTAAGCTCTAGCAAGCTTCCCGGATACAGAAAAAAACCTGTGCTGAGCTACCCTAATTGATTTAACCTGGAGCCAACCTTCTCACATGATCGAAACTCACACTCTCTATCCTTTTCCTGAAGTGCTCTCCCCTTTGGTGATATTGAGAGAAGGTTGGGGGAAATGAATAATTGACTGCATGAGTAAGAGAATAAGCATTCATAGATCAATCAGTTCTAATGTTTCTCAAATACCCCAAACAGCATAGCCCAGGGTTGCCTGCCCTAAGCAGAGACTCTCTTTGAAATTCTTTTATCTTCAAACGTTATATAGATTTTTACTTCCAAGTTTATAATAAAACCATATTTACTTTAATATGAAAAAATGTCTTCAATATTCAGCATCAGATAACATCAGTTCTTTAGGAAGACACACCTGTTTAGCCTACCAGCATCCCATACCCAAAGTCAGGTTGAGAAACTTAGAAAATCAACCTTAGTTGAACATACTGGGCTATTCTTGAGCATGGAGTTTAGGCTAAGTTGTTTGTATTTCAACAAATATTGAAAATCATCAAAAGGTCTTTCCTCTCAAGATAGCATGCCCTGAACCTATTTGGAATAACCCCATACGAGATTAATTCCAGGATGAACTTTTTCAGAGGGACTAGAGCAGTGGGGCAAAAGGGGACCCTTCTAGTAAATGCAGGGCATTCTAGAATTTTTATCATTTCTGATAGAATCAAGTTATATTTAACTTTCCTTTTTTCTTTGTAGAATATGAATATGATACTTCAGGAGGTTTTGGTAAGAATCACAATTTAGTATATCTTTAACAGAATATCCACCAAGGCCCCCAGCCCTCTAATTCTATTATCAACAGAACTCATTACAGGAATTAAGGCAGGCGCAAAAGACAAACAATGAATTTAATGAAAGGACTCAACGAAGGAAAGAAAAACCAAGGAGTTCCCCTGCCTCGTACCACTCAGTAAAATAGGAGCCCTTTGAAAAGTTGATGGAAAGTGTGCATTATGAAAAAAACTATGCATGGATTTCAAAACTGCTTTGCACCAAAATAAATTTGAACTTCAATTTCATTTTTCCACTGATTTTTTAAAAATCATCTTGTATTTTCTCCCCCCAACTGTTCTGTTCTTGTTGTCCAAATGTATTTTAGAAATGTATTAAGTGAGGATACAAATATGTTTTTTTTTTCAAAATAATTATCTTTTAAACTTTATTTATTTTAATTTGATCAGAGAGAGACAGAAAGAGAGGGGGAAAGTGAGAAAGCAAGCCACCAGGTTCAGGATTCAAACCGTGGTCAGCCACGTGGGATGCCAGCTCCCTTAACCACCACACCACCTGCTGGCCCCACAAATATGTTTTAATAAATAACCATTCAAATACGTAGTGAAACTCAGGTTTGACTTTAAAATATCCTACCTTCAGCCTCTGAGACTGGAGAGGTAGCAAGTGCAACCTCACGACATTCTATCTTCATTTAGCAAATTAGAGGGTAATAAAGAAAAGTACACCCATCCTTGCTTGTTAATCTGGGTCCTAAAATGTCCCCCTTCCTTAGAAGTCTCTTTATGGATGTCAAAAGTGATATACTTCTAAAAGCACTTGACCCTTTTGCCTTTCTGCCAGAAAGGTGTATTTGCACAGGTAATCCAATTTAAAAGAGCAATCTGTAAATTATTGTTAACTTCCTGAATACATAATTTCTCACTTGTCACTAGTCAGAGCCTACTGAATATATTCCCCAAGGCATATTAGTTCAATGTCTGCTCTAGGAAGCCATCACATACTTGCTGATACTTGCTCAATAAACTTGGGTGGACTATTAATATTTTACACAGCAATGATACCTCATTTATTTTCTCTCTGCCCTTAGACACTGAAATACTAACCCCATTTCCTGGTGGTAAGTCAAAGTTTTCTAATTCTCATTTGATGTGGTTTTGCGGGCCAGATGCGTCAACCATACAAGTCCTACCAAATAATTTCATCTGAAAGATCCTCATGCATTTACTTCACTCATAAACCTCTGCAGTTTTTAAAGCACTGAGGAAGACTGTCCTCTTCCCCATTGTTTTTTGTATACTCAACTCCTTCCCACTCCTCTTCCAAACCTCGAGTCCACTGTCACTTCTTAGCAAAGATATCCCCATCCTTTCACCCCATTATGCACTCTCGAGACATTATGAACACCCCCTTCTTGCTTCTTAGCACTTGGCATAGTTGAAAATTTCCGCTTAATTTTACAATACCATGACTGCCTTCTCCAGACTCCAACTAGACTCTAACTCTGTGACAGCAAGAAACAGGTCGGTTCTGTCAACTCACAGTGCTGTCACTAAGACCCAGCGATTGCTCAGTAAATACCTGTTGCAGGATCAAACAAATGAGTTGAGGCACAATATGTTCCTTTACTAACAGGTAAAATTTTTGTATTTCTTTGAAAGACTGGCCACAATTGCAACTAGTGAATGGGTCAGGCAGATGTTCTGGGCGCTTGGAAGTTTTCTACCATGGCCAGTGGGGCAGAGTTTGCGATGACCACTGGGACATGAATGAAGCGGATGTGGTATGTCGGCAGCTGAGCTGTGGGCGTGCCCTTGCAGCCCCTATTGAGGCCCAGTTTGGCGAAGGCAAAGGTGAATTTCTGCTGGATGATGTAGACTGTACGGGGAAAGAGCATTTTCTGGGGCAGTGTCCTCATGCGGGCTGGTTCCTGCATAACTGCGGTCTAAGAGAAGATGCCAGTGTCATCTGTGCAGGTAATGGCTACCTCTCCCCCAAGGGTGCACGTCCCATTATCTAGATTGCGTTTCCATTAACCCCTTTGGCAATGTTTGCACCTTTGTAATCCAAGTCCATCATCTCTACCACTTGGGTGAGCCGAAAGTAAAGACACAATGGTCATTTGAGAGTTTTGACTTGAGCTCAGAAATTTACTAGCACAAGATATTGAAATGGATTTTATCCAAAGAGAAGTAGCAATAGATACTGATGGTTTCATTGCCATGACTAGATTTCAAAATCACTTGTGGAAAGGTAACATAGGTCAACAGTGATGTGAGTCACTCACTCACTGTGTTCTACCTTTCTTCCAACACTGTGGTGAACGGAGATAAAGTTATTTCACACTAAAGGCATGCAGGCTATTTCAGGTGACTAGATAAGAAGTTTATAAATTAAAATAGCATTAGTTTATCCTATTGATTACAAGTTCAGGCTATGTATTGTTCACAAGTCTTTGACCAAATAGTAATTATCGAGATCGGTCTAGACCAAGGTTTCTCAGTTTCAGTATTGACGTTTTGGGCTAGATCCTTTGCTGTCCTGTGCACTGTGGGCTGTTCTGCAGCATTCCTGACTTCTACCTACCAGATTATGGATGGTACCACCTCCACCCCCAGGGCTGTACAAATTATAAATATCTTCCAGCATTGCCAAATGTCCCTCAGGGGAGCAAATTGCCCTCAGTTGAGAACTGCTAGTATCGATAAAGAAATTTCCATCAAATATGTGACTAATATTCATCAATCAATGCTAAAGATACATTTTTTTTTTTGCACCAGCAGAGAAAAAAGGAAATAATTTAGTGGGTCTAGGGCATTAAACTTGATCACCTGCCAAAATTTCCATTGGTAGTCAGTCAGAAAGACTGTATCTCCATGATAGTAATGTAATCAACTAATTTTGTAAGTTAATTCAAACAGCTTAAGTATTTGATATGTGTCTGTGTCTATTTGGGTTTGTTTTATATTTCACTATGTTTATCCATCCTTTGCTTTTTTAATTACTTATTTAATTGGGGTTTGGGTTTAAGAGTCCAACAACACATTCAATTCTATAAGGTCACTGGGTTTCTATGTGTGTTTTGTGCATAACACCTGTTTCTCTCCTTGTGGGTAGTGTCATAGGTTTGCACAGTAGACCCTGCACTGTCACAGCTGGATCTAACATGCATTTCGAGACACACTGTGCTAATAAACACTTGTATGTCTGATGGCTAATTAAAATCCCCTGAATGAAGGCAGGAAGCATCAACATTTTTCTTTCTAGGGCTTATATTCTTTTATTATAAAATTAATTTCTAATTGAAGCATCACTTTTTTTAAAGTAGGTCTTTTCTTATGTGTTAACAGAGACAGAATATTTAATTCTACATTAGAGAAGTTCATACTTTTGTTTTATCAACCTGACATTTTTCATTCTAGAAGCTGCCTAGCACATAAAAGATCAATAACAGGGACCAGCAGTTAGCGTAATGGCTATGTCGCTGGACTCCCATGTAGTCAACCGCGGTTCGCATCCCGGACCCGGTGGCTTAAAACTCATGCTGGGCGCATGTGCGTGCATGCCCAAGATCCTGAGAGGAGAACAGAGGAGAAGGGATTGTGGAGTGGCCATCCCCTCTGGGGAGTGATTTCTCACTTTCTGTCTCTCTCTGTCTGGCGAGCGCACGTGTCCTATAGCAAAAACCTCTCCAAAAAAAAAAAAGATCAATAACAAAAGAATAAATAGTGGGAGAGATCAAATTGCCATATTTCAAAAGTCATTATTTGCCATTTCTGCATTCCTAGATCATTAAGATAATCCTACCATTAAGCAGAAAATGCTGTTGGACTCTTTAGTCCACCCATAAGAATTAACTTTCTTTTTATTTCAATGATGAGGGTTTTAGATTATTCTGTAGTATTGCTATTTTTATGTTTCTAATGGAACTGATGTTAAAAGCATTATTCCTACCACCATGTTAAGGAAAAATGTTGGTGAATTGTTTGTAAAACTCACATGACTGTTTAGGGGACATTCTTTCCTGCTAGGTGGGGATGGAGAGGGTCTGTGAAAAGATTATCATTAGCTCTTTGATGCTCTAACAGCCACCAAATTCTCCACTCCTCTCCCTACAGAGAATACTGAAGAATCTCTGGCAATGCCCCAAGGTAGGAAGTATTTTTATGCTGAATTTGCAGTTTCAGTTCTTACTTTGTGGAAATTTTCTTTTTGGTTTAAAATAAAGTTTTCTATTTTAATTGCTGAGTCAAATTTGAAGCCAAAAATTACAGATTTTGTTCATTTGTGTCACTTTCCTGATATAAGAAAACTGATGAGTCCTGCAATTAGTAAACTCGATGGGAACATTTTCAAGACAGGCTTGCGTGCTAGCCACACTTTGGGATGAAAGAAAGATGATGGGATGGCAGCAAAAGGTCTGAGTTTAAGTTCTATCTCTGCTACTTATTTAGTATGACTTTAGACCAAGTCATTTACACTCTCTCTCTTTTTTTTTAAAGAATTATTTAGGAGCCAGTAGGTGGTGAAATGGTTACAGTGCTAGACTCCCGCATGGCCGACCATGGTTCAAGTCCCAGATCAGGTGTTTGAAACTCATACCGAACATGTGTCCATGTGTGTT
Organism: Tupaia tana; assembly: GCA_026018925.1. Taxonomy (NCBI): domain Eukaryota; kingdom Metazoa; phylum Chordata; class Mammalia; order Scandentia; family Tupaiidae; genus Tupaia; species Tupaia tana. The sequence continues at coordinate 33,788,120 of JAKSZU010000010.1, forward strand.
CAAGATCCTGAGAGGAGAATGGAGGAGAGGGATTGCAGCATGGCCCTTCCCCATGGGGACTTATTTCTCATTTTTCATCTCCCTGTGTCTCTTTGATGAGCGTATGCACCCTACAGCAAAAAAAAAAAAAAAAAAAAAAAAAAAAAAAACTCTTAAAGAAAATAATATTTTATATAATTTTATTTATTAGTTTTTACTTTGACCAGAGATAGAGAGAGAGGGAAAGTGAGAAACCAAGCTACCAGGTCTAGGACTCAAACCACAGTCGACCATGTGGGAGTTCAGCACCATAACCACCATACCACCTGCCAGCACCCACTTACGCTCCTTTCGAAGATGGAGATAGACCTCGAAGGCATCCTTATGCAATGATCAGCAATGCAAAGGCCATGTGGGAAGGTCCCAAGATCTTTCTGTATATGCCAGACATGCACTCATCTGTCCATTAACCAGGGCAGGCTGAGGGAGGGTGGACTGTAGCACCAAGACCCTGCTGAGAGAACCTGCCCCTCTTCTCTTGCCATTGTCCCTGATACTGTCCAAAGGCTTAACATCTCTCCCCAAGAATATAGCAACAATTTTCTAAATAGTCTACTACTTCCTCCCTTTCCTCCCCCAGCATATACACAATCTATTCTTGTTGCAGAAACCAGAACAAGCTGGTAAATTGTGAATCAAGTCATTCTCTTTTACTCAAAACCCTCAAAGGCTGTCCATTGTACTAATATTTAGAATACTATCTAAATTTCTTATCATGGCCATTTAGACTTACATAATTTAATCCTATCCATGCCTCTGAACACTGGAAAAATATCTCATCTTCAATGTCTCCCCAACCCCGACCTTGGTCTTTTTTCTATCCCTTGAAATGAACAATATAATTTCTGTCTTAGGGCCTTTGTGGGGACACTTCCTTGTACCCAGAATGCTGTTATCCCAGATTTTTCTTCACATGCCAACTCTGTAATCAGAACTCAGCTGAATTTTCATTCCCTCAGAGACGATTCCCCTTAATATACAATCCAAATGGACTTTCAGTTGCATTCTGTGTATTGATCAACCTATGGTTTTCTGTTCATCATTCTTACATCATCTGAGATGGTCTTTGTACTTTTCTCTTATTCTCTTGAACATCACTTTCACCCCACTCCCCAGAGTGTGAGTTTCATGGCAGCAGGAACTTTGGCATCTTGTTTATCTCAGAGCCAAGGACAGTTCTTGGCCCCTAACAGGTTCTAGGTAAATATTAAATTTAAAAACTGACATATGCATACTATTTGTCTCTTCTACAAACTCCTGTCCAAAGCAATGCATTAGTCATTAAAATAGTCAGTGGTTCTTGAACAAAAATATTAACTTCTTTTTGGAAAATTCCACTTACAGGCAATGAAAATTCCATTATGCACTTTGATTTCTATCTGCCTCCAGATTCCAAGAAATTCAGAATTTAAGCTCTAGTAATTAGCTAAGAGTATTCTATTTATTGGGACCAGCACTTAGCATAATGGCTGTGTCGCTGGACTCCCACGTAGTCGACCACGGTTTGCGTCCCGGACCCGGTGGCTTAAAACTCACGCCGGGCGCATGTGCGTGCGTGCCCAAGATCCTGAGAGGAGAATGGAGGAGAAGGGATTGCGGCATGGCCATTCCCCCTGGGGGGTGATTTCTCGCTTTCTGTCTCTCTGTCTCTGTCTGGCGAGCGTACGTGCCCTATAGCAAAAACCTCTCTCTCAAAAAAAAAAGTATTCTATTTATTTCTCGTTCTTCCATATGGTCATTAATCTTATATTTCTATTTTTTTGGACTCAGTATGCAGATACATGTATTTTATTGTCAATCATTTGAAATCTGCAGTAAGATATATGTATATATATATATATATATATACACACACACACACACACACACACACAATATGCTATAATGACCATACATGATATATTTATAATTATTTTATATTTCATTACATAATTTATAATCATAATATAATAACATAATAATCTCATGTAATATATAATTTTATCATATATAATTCTATTATTATACTATATTGTTATATGTGTGTAACATTTTATATATATAATACATGTCATTGGGCCGTGCAGAAAGTCATGACACATTTTTGCACAGAAAAATACATCACAACTTTCCTGATGACCTAATACAATGTTCACTATATAATAATATGTAATGTAATTATAATTATACATTATAATGTTTTATATACTATAATGTTATATATAGTAAGTAACTATATATAAGCTTAATAGAAATGGCCACCGAGGATTCAAGAGGAAAACCGTGATGGTCTCTGGGCTCTGAAGGAGATATGAGCTGAGAAGACAGCTCAGATGTGGACATCCCGTGGACATCTTGTTCTGGTCTTTTTGTAGGCAAGTGGCCCTGAGTCATCCAGTGGTGACTGACTGGCTCTCTGGGTATGGGCAGTTACATCCAAGGGACTGTATTTCACGAAGAGTTCACTATATTTTACATTAAATTTTAGATCTGTCATATTAAAGACTTGTTGAAAATCAATAAGTAAGTCAAGTTGAAGTTACTAAATTTAATTAACTAAAAATTATTTCAATTTACTTGTACCAATAGGTGATGAAAATTCAGCAACTGTATTATCAGGTAAGAGAACATTTTGCACTGTTTTCTCCCAGGACATTTTTGCTTACCCTTTCAAATACAAGGAGAGAAGTAAATAAAAGGGTGGCTTCTGAGTTATTTTACTGAGTGGCTCATTATAATCTGATCCTCTTTATTGAATTTCTATAGAGATTATTTTTAGGGTGTCACTCCAACAGGCTCACTAACTTCTAAAAAAAAAAAGAGAATACCACTTTTTAAAAAGTACTGGAGATAATTTTGAACATAAAGGTTTTGTCATCACTTTTAAGTTTAAGTTTGGCCAGCTTCTCTGAGAGTATCCAAACTCTCAATTTTTTTAAATTTTCTTTGAAGGAAGATTCATGTGATTACATGTAACGTTTGCTTATTGTATTAGTTTCTCACTGCTCCTCTAACAAATTTCCCTACCTAGTGGCTTAAACAGCATACATTTATTATCTTGTAGTTCTAGAAGTCAGAAATCAGAAATGGATTCTCACTTAACTAAAATCAAGGTTTCAACCAAGTTATATTTATTCTGTAAGTTCTGGAATAGAAGATCCATTTCCTTGTCTTTTCTAGTTTTCAAGTTGACCTGCATTTCTTGGCTTGTGGCCTCTGTCTTCTATCTTCAAAGCCAGTAGTGAATGTCTTCTAATTCCTCTCTGTCTTTTCTTCTGTTTACACTTCCACTTTAAAAAACCCATATGATTACATTGAGACCAGCTGGATAACTCAGGATACTCTCTCTATTTGAAGCAGGTGATCAGCAACCTTAGTTCACTTTCAAATTTAATTCTCCTTTGCCATGTAACTAAACATATTCACAGTTCCAGGGATTAAGACATTCACAGTTGTATGGGGAGCCAATATTCTGCCTACCACACATATTTATGAAATATAGCTCTGTAGCTATACGCTCCAGTGGAATAGGAATGACATATTACTCAGTGTTTACACTGAAATATGGCGACCCAAATAGCAAGAAGAAAAAAGTAAGGTGTGACAGAAAAGGATTAGCATGTACCCAAGTCAATGCCAAAAACAAATAAGCAATGGTTATCCATCTACTACATCTACCAAAGTTTCCTCTGTCAATATTCATCACAGGTCTTATAAGTAATCCCCACAACCAGAAACAGCACACAGTCCAGTCTGGAGAGCTAAAGAGAGTGTAGACTATGGAGCCATGGAGAAAATTTGTGCTAGCGCAAACAGAAATAGCAATACTGGGAACCAGCAGTTAGCGTAATGGCTATGTCGCTGGACTCCCACGTAGTCGACCGCGGTTCGCGTCTCGGACCCGGTGGCTTACAACTCACGCCGGGCGCGTGTGCGTGCATGCCCAAGATCCCGAGAGGAGAATGGAGGAGAAGGGATTGCGGCGTGACCATCCCCCCCTGGGGGGTGATTTCTCGCTTTCTGTCTCTCTGTCTCTCTCTGTCTGTCTGGCGAGCGCACGCGCCCTATAGCAAAAAACCTCTCCAAAAAAAAAAAAAAAAAAAAAGAAATAGCAATACTAAAACAGACTTAAGGGTAAAATAGGTAGAACAAGTGAATCCTGGGGATCCTGAGGGTCCAGTCCATCAGACTCACAAGGAAAAAATATTAAGACTCAAAGCATATAATTCTCATCACAAAATACTAAATATCTGCACTTGTACATGGATTCTGGGAGAAGGATGGGTATGATTGGGTCCAACAGGACTGAGATCAGTAGCTAAGAGGTGGTTGAGTATTTACATAACTTACATAGTGGTCACTTTGAAGCAAAACTACATCTTGTGAAAACAAGGAAGACCTTGGATGACCACACCTCTCTCAAGTCACTGTGAGGAGCTACTTACTATTAATCGATGTTTCTTCATTACAGTTCTACCTGCCGCCATCTCAACTCAGCTCGCTCCTATAACTGCTGCTCATTCATCATCATCAGGTAGTTCACCACCACCTGCCACATTACTGAACTGATCATAGCTCCAACATTGCTATAATCATAGTCAGTGGTTCTGTCACCATCACCAGGGACTGCTAATGTTCCATTTGAGATCAGACAATTAGAGAAGAAAGGGACAAGAAGGCATTGAAATAGTCTGGATTTTATGCTGTCCGGCTTCACTTTATGTTTGATTATCTGTCTTTCTAATGTCAAGGAACATGATCACAAAAGGCTTCTCATTTCACACCTTTCACGAATGCAGAGTCAGAGGAAAAGAGGCAGAGGTGTTGTGTGTGTGCTTGTGTGTGTGTGTTAGAGAAAGAGAGATGACTAAAAGAGTCACCTCATATCTTTTGAATTTAAGAAATATGCTAGAACATCTGTCCTAATGTTTAGGAAGTGTTCAACCTGAAAATATTTCATCATTTTCTGATACCGATGTGTCACGGAAGAGACTGCACCTCTCCCTAGTTATGATGAGTGGAGGTCACCGTTACAGGCCATTTTAGTGCATCATCATGCTAGTCAATACGGTCTCCCCTCCATCATCATCTGTAACTGCTGATATTTCATTTATACCACCATATGGTTCCTATTCTGACAATGCTAATGATAATCTGTAGGAGACCCTTTGACCTGCATTGTCCATGTGGTCACTGAGTACTTGAAATGTGACTAGTCTGGGATGTGCCATGTGTGCCAAATATGCACTGGCTCGTTCAAGAACTTAGGGAGATGGGGAGTTGTCAATGAGTGTGGTTTCAGCCATGCAAGATAAGTTCCAAATATCTGCCGTACAACATAGTGCCTATAGTTAGCACGGTACTGTGCACTTTAAAAAATCTGTTACGAGGGTGGATCTCATATTAAGTATTACCACTTACACATGCATACACACACACACACACACACACACACACATACAAAAGGGACCCAGAAATGGATTATTATCTGTTAATGATAACATGTTTTGTATCCTCAGCTGTACTGGTGTGAAGTGTATTCATGTTGGATAAATTCAATTTACAAGCTAAGTGATGTATAGTGATTAAATGTATAAAATAAAATTTTAAAACATTAATTTAAAATGTAAGATTTTTCATTAATATTTTATGTCTATTACACTTAGAAATTACAATATTTTTGATTATTGAATTAAATAGGATATACTATTAAAATAAAATAAACTTCACCTGTTCTTTGATTTTTTTTTTTTACTTTTTTTTTTTTTTGGAGAGGTTTTGGCTATAGGGTGCGGGTGCTCACAAGAAAGACAGAAAGAGACAGAGAGAAAGAAAGCGAGAAATCACCCCCAGGGGTGATGGCCACACCGCAATCCATTCTCCTCTCAGGATCTTGGGCACACACGCACATGTGCCTGCTGTGAGTCTAAGCCACCGGGTGTGGGACTCAAACTGTAGTCGACTACATGGGAGTCCAGCAACATAGCCATTATGCCAACTACTGGTCCTGAGGTTTTTTTTACTTTTTAAAATGTAGCTACTGAGGGCCAGCAGGTGGCATGGAAGTTAAGGTGCTGGACTCCCACCTGGCTGACTGTGGTTCAAGTCCCAGACCTGGTGGCTGCTTTCTCATGTTCCCTTTCTTTCTCTCTCTGTCTCTCTTTGGTCAAATTAAAGTATAAATAATAATAACAAATAAAATTAAATAAATAATTCTAAAAAAAAAGTAGCTACTGGAAAATTTTAAATCACATATGCGGCTCACCTTTACTTTATCAAACAGTGTTGCCTTGTGCCTTGTCAATCACTATGCTAATCCTCTGGATAAGGAAGCTTCTATAATCCCCGTTCTTTAAATGAAGAAACTCATGCTTAAATAGATCAAATATTTTCCTCAAAGTTCAATGGAATAACACAGGCGATCTGACCTCAAAGCCTAAAGCTTAATCTCTGAACTATTCTAAATGAAACTTCTTAAAATTCTATTCACTTTTTAAAAAGCTGGCCAGTCATGTTGCCTATTGAGAAACTATGAGGATCCATTTGAGCTGAGGGAAGCTAAGAGTAAAATGATGGGCTGATCTCTAAGCCAGGTCTGCATTTAATTTTCTTACTATCATACTTCTAAACTCACATGTCCATTACCCATGGGGTGGCCACTGTGACACCAGCATCAGTCTGCCACCATGCCCCGTCCCATCCAAACTGCCAACAGTGGCTCCCTCTCCTAGGTTCCCTTAGCTCTTTATCTGTCCTCAGTATAAGCTCTTATTCCTTCCTGTATATGTATCTCTCTTATCTCCCCAATGACATTGTCAGGTTCTTGGGGGCAGAATCCTTAACTTTCTTACCTTCGACATTGTCTCCAAATGCCCCCCCCCCCCCATACACACACATGCACAGAATCCTAAGAACAATGTCTTCTGTCTAGTAGGCATTCAATACTTATTAAATGAATAAATAAGTAAATGCTTAAATAAATGACTACTACCTGACTGTTTCCAGTTTGTACATTAACAAGAGAATGAACACATTAAAATTCTTAGCTTTCATGTTTACGACTAAATAATGATATATTCGAATTGTGACTGGCATATTCCATTAACTTGACGGTACAGTGCTCAGAGTCAACTTCTGGACTACTAGATTTGAACCTGCCCTCTCCTGCCTCCCATCCGTGTGACCCTTACAATGCTTCTTTAATTCTTTGTGCTTTAGTTACCTCGTCTGAAAAGTAGGGACAATAACCACTTATCTCAAAGAGTTGTGAGGACTCAGTGAGTTTGTGTGACGCGCTCTGCAGAGAACATGGTGCATAGTGAACAGAGCTTGCGAACGCTTTCTCTGTCCTGTGGGATGACACCGTTAAACAAAGAGGGGCTTTTGCTCCATGGCTGCTAAGCCAGGTGAAGGGGGCATGGTGTTTCTGCTTCTGCTAATAGCCATTAGGTTGTTTTGTTACCACTGCTTTCCTCAGACTCTGGACACTAACCACAGGCTTTCTATCTCTACACCTATTCCGGGTATTTCATATAAATGGAATCATATACTATGTGGCTTTCTGTGCCTAGCATAGTGTTATCTTTTCAAATTCTCCCATTTCAAGTGAGTTTGTGTAAAGGCAATTAAATCTTTCTACTGGAAATGTGAAGTAGATGAATAGGGTCTTTCTCTTTATACTCAACATTAAATATTAATTATCAGGAGTCATCTTTTTGTACTGTTTTTTTTTTTTTCTTTTCCGACAGCTCTTTCAACTTCCGCCATCCCAGAAGATGCTAATCACCCGGCCATATCACCAGGTAGGTCAATGAGGTATAAGTTACAACACACGCACACATACATATAGGTGTGGCATATTGTAGATACCATTTCCAGTATTTTAAGAAAGGATGAGTTGATATTCAGCACTAGGTGAAATTCACTTTCAATATATGTAGAGACACTATATGATGTCCAAAGTCACCTGCAGCACTAGACTTTAAGCTCTACAAGGCAAAGGTTTTATCCGTCTTTCTAATGACTGTGTTTCTAACACCTGTCATAGTGCTTGGCACATTAGGGAATACCCAATAAATGCTTATTGAATAAATAAACGAATGTGCAAGTGGTACATGCTGCTTGGCCTCCCTTGGGATAGCTTCAGTATTAGCCAAGAACAAACCTGCTAGACAGCAAGTGGAAGCAAATCCTGCCACTCAGGTGACACAGACATCATTCTCAAAAATGCCAGTAGTCCTTATTTGTATAAATACCCCTCCTCAGAGAGAAATGTTAGCATTTTACATGGGGTAAACTAATGAAAGCAGATCCTGCTAACAAATATTTTTTTTTAATCTCAGATAATGATAAGTTACCAACTGTCTTATCAGGTAAGAGCAATGGTTCCATCATTATTCCTATCTATATGCAGCCTTACCATCCAGATGGATCCCTAGGTCAGCCTCCACTGAGCCATCTAAGATAATCAGCGTCCTTAGAAACATAATGACTTACAACTTCTGCCCAATTCTGTAATAACTTATTTTACTACTGCTCAGGACTCTCATAAGAACCTAGAGTTGAAGGGTTGCAGTGGCCTGGTGGTTGAGGGAGATGAATCGCACATGGGTGACCATGGTTCAAATCTTGGCTCTGACAGCTTAAAGACACTCACATAGGGACCAGCGGATGGCATAATGCCTACGTTGCTGGACTCTCATGTAGTTGACCACAGTTTGAGTCCCAGACCTGGTGGCTTAAACTCACACTGGGCACGTGTGCGTGCATGTCCAAGATCCTGAGAGGAGAATGGAGGAGAAGGGATTACAGTGTGGCCATCTCCCCTGGGTGGTGATTTCTTGATTTCTGTCTCTTTGTCTCTCTCTGTCTTTCTGGTGAGTGCACGCGCCCTATAGCAAAAACCTCTCCAAAACACACACACACATGCACACACACAAACTGGGCATGTGTACTAACATGCCTAAAATCCCAACAAGACAGAGAAATGGAGGAGAAGGGATTGTGGTGTGACCACATCCCATTGGAGGGTGTTTCTCTCTCTCCCTCTCTTTCTCTCTCTCTGGAAAGTACGTGTGCTCTCCGCCAAATTTAAAAAACAAAAACAAAAGCAAAAAACACCTCAGGTTGATATAGGCTTCAAATGGGGAAAAACATTTTGAGGTAGCAGGATCACATTTAGAAACTTTTTGTCAGCAACCTGGACTTGTCTCCAGTAGAAATCTGGCATGCATTATGAGCACATGGCCAGTCCAGATGCTTTGTTTAAGGTGCAGCATAGCCAGTGGCCTTTCACCAGCTGCTAATTGAGTTGTTTTCTGACATGTGTTGTGTTTGTCCTAGGAAAAGAAACTTCAGTCCTAATCTCCATTTCCATGTTGTTACAGTTCTACCTGTTGGCGACTCGGCATTTGCTAGCCGCAAAGCAAGTGTGCCTGAGCTCAGCCCGCCAGGTAAGTAAACTTCTCCATGGGTCACATCTTTGCTTTAACAAACCACAGAGGGTCATCATGACGGGGAAGGAGCCTGGGGGAGTGGCACAGTTATAGGCACTAGGCTGCAAGTGGGAAGCACCATTCTGAAATACAAAGGATCACCACCCTCCAAGTCTGGGGCTGTGATATTAGCTGGGCCTCTCAGAAGACTCGTTATTCAGTCATCCTCACTTTCTTGCTATCTCAGGAAAATATGTTAAAGTGTAGAAAATATAGAGAATAAGAAAGCAAATTCCCCATGTCTCCCTTTTCCATACATGGCCAATGACTATGTTTTGCCATATTGGTTTTCCAGTCTTGGCAAGAAATAAAACATAGCTCAATTTTGAAGCTCTCAGTATACCCCAATATCAATAGTAACACGACACTCTGTAAGGTTAACCCAGGTGGGAAAGTTTCAGGTTTAGATCTGGACATGTCCCTGAGCGCTGAGTATGGATGTGCCTGTGGTCCAGGGCTGGCTGAGGCTGGGGTGAAGTACAGCATTGAGATCCTATTGGAAGTGCTAGCTCTTTCTTTCTCTGATGGAAGGAATGAAAAAAAAAAGTTTTTAATAGGTAACTTTCAAAACTTATCCTTATTTTAATTTCCACAGAAGACTTGCCAGTTTTGAGGCTGGTGAATGGCTCAGGAAGATGTTCTGGCCGAGTGGAGGTTTTTTACCAGGGTACCTGGGGGTCAGTGTGTGGTGATGGCTGGAATCTAAAGGAGGCAAACGTAGTGTGCAGGCAGCTGGGGTGCGGCCCAGCCATAGCCGCCCCCCTTGGCTCCCACTTTGGCCCAGGCTTTGGAAAGATTCTCCTGGACAATGTGCACTGTAGTGGCGAGGAGAGTTCCCTGGCTCTGTGCACCCATGACAGCTGGTTCACTCACAACTGTGGACACGATGAGGATGCCGGGGTCATCTGTTCAGGTGAGGAGACTTTGTTACTCTAAATGGCCCATGGGCAGAATGGGTGATGCCTTCTCCTGTGAGGGTTGATGTCTTCCTCTTTCCATACTAACAAGTTCTCTAGCAGTGGGCCCTTACCTGCCAGGGTAGAGTGGCTGAGGCTATTACTAAGTCCCATTCTACTTACTTTGAGTTCTGTATAGCTAATAATTACTCTGTATAATGGAAATGGGATGAAACAGAACCTGTTAAATCAAGCTTTAAGAGTTTACAGAGCCTGGGAACCAGCAGTTAGCGTAATGGCTATGTCGCTGGACTCCCACGTAGTCGACCGCGGTTCGCGTCTCGGACCCGGTGGCTTACAACTCACGCCGGGCGCGTGTGCGTGTGTGCCCAAGATCCCGAGAGGAGAATGGAGGAGAAGGGATTGCGGCGTGACCATCCCCCCTGGGGGGTGATTTCTCGCTTTCTGTCTCTATGTCTCTCTCTGTCTGTCTGGCGAGCGCACGCGCCCTATAGCGAAAAACCTCTCCAAAAAAAAAAAAAAAAAAAAAAAAAAAAGAGTTTACAGAGCCTGATTTGGGTGATCCATAATTACTTGAAGCCTAGAAAGTCTTCCCAGTAGGTTTTTCAATCCACCATAATAGATAGACTGAGAACACAGAGAAGGGTGCTGAATGTGCTCTCTTGTACCTGGGCTCTCCTTCAGAAAATGCTAATTCTGGCCTGAATGGCCCCTCTTCTGGGCATCTGTCTTAAGGCTATATCCCGGGCACCATTTGGGTGGGCTTAGCAGAAAACTCTACATTGATGGGCAATATCGGCAAAGAGGAAGTTGGAAAATAGCTCACGGTGCCGAGTCAAGTGAGTGCAACAATCTTCCCAATGAGAACTAAGTTACCAGGTAGCTGTAAGCAAGACAGAAACTCGTCAGTGGCCAGTGAAGGACTGCAACTAATACAGTCTCTCACCTCAGAATATAGTTTACCAGGGCTATGCCCACTAGTATCACAAAGTATTGAGAGAAAATCATCATTCATTTCCAGAGTGACTAGATCAGAAGCATCACTCTGGACCTCAATCCTTCCGAGTAAGCAAAGAAATTACATCAATTGAAACATTTGTATGATGTGATTTCAGAGTACCTATACTACTAGGTAATGCCGTGAGGGCATTCAATTCCTTCATTTTTTTATCCTATTAAGTGGTTTTCAAACTTTATAATCACCTGGAGGGCTTATTAAAACACAGATTTCTGGGGTACACTTCCAAGGATTCTAAGTCAGTAGGTCCAGGGTGGGGCATGAGAATCTGCATTTCTAAAATGCCTATGTTATGCTCTGGTCTGAAGACCACACTTGGAAACTGCTGTTCTGAAACATAACAAAGACTGAATATTGCTTTCCCTAACAGAAGCAAAATTATCATCCTCATTATCATCATCCTCATCATTTTCACCTTCACTGTTATCATCGCCATTGTCATCAACTTCATCAGCATCACTATCTTCAACATCATTGTCATCATCTTCTTCAACGTCATCGTCACTGTCATCTTTATCATCATCATCAGTGCCTTCATTATCAACATCATTGTTATCAAAGCCATCACAATCACCAGTGTCATCACAAACTAGTCAACCTAGTAAGTGGAACTTTGTGGGACACTTCCTTGCTTGTTTTCAATTCATGTGTTTTTATGGCTAGTTACAGAACTTAATATATAAACAAGAATATTTGAGTACATTAAAATATCTAAAAATCTCTGGGTATCTAGTATTATGCAATTATACAGATTTCTGTGGATGAATTAATTTTCTGTTTATAGCTAGGAGCCCAAGCCCAGGGTTGCATTCATGATCCCCTCGTTGTCTGAGAGCTACTGTCCTGATCAAAGCCCTCATCATGTTTTGCCTGGATGACCACAGACTTCTCTCCCATGGCTTCCCTGCTTATGGGTTCCCAGTATTCCAGTTTTTTATTTGTATGCAGCCCATTCTACCTTCTTTTGAAAAGTCATGCTTATTAAGGTATAATTTACCTACAGTGAAAACTACTACGAAGCAGGGCCAGCAGGTGGCATGGTGGTTTGAACTCCCACGTGGCCAACCACAGTTCCAGTCCCAGATCTGGCAGCTTTCTCTGTCTCTCTCTCTCTTTCTCTCTCTCTCTCTCTCTGTGTATGTGTGTGTGTGGTGAGCACACATGCCCTGTAGCAAATTAAATAATAATAATGATGATGATGATAAGTAAAATTAAGTAAATTTAAAAAAAAACTACCAAGCAGCTCATACTTTTTTTTTTAAGAAATAACTTTACTCGACTTTATTCAGTTATTTATCTTTAATTTGTTTGTTTTATTTTTCTTTTTTTGGAGAGGTTTTTGCTATAGAGCACGTGCGCTCGCCAGACAGACAGAGAGACAGAGAGACAGAAAGCGAGAAATCACCCCCCAGGGGGGATGGCCATGCCGCAATCCCTTCTCCTCCATTCTCCTCTCCGGATCTTGGGCACGCACGCACATGCGCCCGGCGTGAGTTTAAGCCACCGGGTCCAGGACGAACTGCGGTCGACTACGTGGGAGTCCAGCGACATAGCCATTACGGTAACTGCTGGTCCCTATCTTTAATTTGTATAAAGAGGGACAGAGTGAGGGAGAGAGAGAGAGTGAGAAAGCAAGTCACCAAGTCTGGGACTTGAATCATGGTTGTCCATGTGGGAGTCCAATGCCCTTAACCACATGCCATTGGCCCCAACTCATAGACATTTAATAAATGATTACAGTTGTGTAACTATCACCCCCACACACACACACACACTGAGGTATAAAACATTCCCTTTACCTTATAAAGGTCTATTTCTGAACTCCATCTTTTGCTCTACTAATCTGTATAACTATCATGCTTCTATCACACTGTCTTGATTACCATACTTTTAAAGTAATGTTGAAATCAGGTAGTATGACTCTTCCAACTTCATTTTTTTTCCTTCTTTTTAAAAGTTGTTTAGTTAACCTAGGATTTTGTGTGTGTGTGTTTCATATACGTTTTATTTTTCAGCTTCATTTGGGTTTTACTGACAGATTTTTTAAAAAAGTATATCTTTAATATGTAAGACATGGTATTTTGACATAACTATAGTTGTGCAATGATTACCACAAAAAATTGAACCTATTTTTCTACAAAAAAATGCTTGTTGAGGGTCTTAATATGAATTGTGTTGAGTCTATAAACCTATTTAAGAAAAACTGACATAACAATATTGACTCTTATGGTCCATCAAAATAGTATACCTTTATTTCTATAGAGCATTATCTCATCAATATTTTTGCAGTTTTCTAGACACAAATTTTGCATCCCATTATTAGACTTCTTTAGAACAATTTCATGGTCAGGATGCTATTAGAAAGGCATTTAAAAAATTTTTAACTTCTATTTATAATTGTGATTGCTAGTAAATTTTTTTAAGTTTATTTATTTATTTCTTCAGGGAGAGAAGACATAGAGAAGGGAGAGAAATAGAGAAAGCTAGACCCCTCTCTCCTCATGCTGCATCAGACCCAGCCAGCCTGGCTCGTAGGCACACCTACACACCTGAGATGTAGAGGAGGGCTCTGGGCCATGAACCCAGGACCTTGCATGTGAGTCCAGAGGTGTTACTGCTGTGCCACCACTGACCCTATTATTTTCCAAAATAATGAAGTACTTCTTGTATTGTAGATACTATAATAATTTTTGATTTATTTACTTCTTCTCGAGTTTTTTTTTTCTTTTCTTTTTAAAAGTTCGTTTCTTGAAAGTGAGACCTCTGACAGGGTTTTGCCATGCCACAGTCGTCTGCCCAGCTTTGTAGCCAACCCGGATCGGGGCACATCTGACATGATCAGGTCATGGATCCAAATCCTGGGCACTCCCGTTTGGCTTCAGTGTCTGCAGTGGCACCCTCCGCCTGTACAGCTTTGGCTGGTCCTTCTTGGTCGATAAACCTTTTGCTATCAGTTATCAGATATGACTCTCAATCTTACAGATCAGGAAACTGGGGTTTATCTGTCACATGTAATGGCATAAGAATTAGATCTCACAATACAACAATAGCGTCTTTCGTAGAAACTCACTAAACCTTTAGAACTGATTTCTTGTATTACATTTCGTAAACGCGCGTTAGGAATTGGTTTGGAGTGCCAGAGCGCTTTCCCTTTACTCAGCTTTAGTTTAGTCTCCCTGGGGTGCTATTCATCTCTAATTGATGTTTTCTTTTCACTGTTGCTGCTGAAATAGCAATTGCATCTTTCCTCTCTGAGAAAGAGCAAGCACCAATAGGTAGATAAAAACATGTCTCTTTTGAGTTTATCCTATATTGAAATGTATAAGAGACTTCAGATTTCCAGTTATAAGAACAAAATGGGAATATAATAAAAATATCTCTACGTGTCCTCAGCCCCTCTCAGGATCCTTGACATAGTGAAAGGTCTTTCTGAGACTGTACAACCGGAAGCACTAGTCCAGCAGAACACTAAGACGAACTGTGCACCCACCTGTACACACACACAGGTCCCGTGGTCCTATGAGTTCAGGAGACACTGCGTTAAACAAATTAAACATATTTCTTTACTACAAAATATCTAGGAGCCTTTAATACAAAATCGAACCTACAAAATCCCCACTAGAAATCACAGGATGCCCCACCAATATAAAATACTCTTGACCGAAGTGCACTTTTCTTCATGCCCTGTCTCTTAGGAAGTCTCTGCATAATGTGAATTAGGGAAGTGCTGAAATTCGGGTGTTTGGGATATGCTACCAAGATAGTCTACTCAAATTAAAATATATATGCTATCTCATCTCCCTGGATATCTAAAATCAAAGTTGCTGTCCTCTAAAACATGCTGCCTAAAAGGAATTCTCCTTTGTCTTCTACATGTTGAAGTCCTACCATGGCTTTAGTGCTCTTTTTCTTCAGGTAGCATATCCTGGTCACCACAGGGAGATATATTCTACATTTGAACTTGTCCTGTTGAAATTTCTTATAACCTACTTCATAAACAGTTATTTGTGTACTTGTTCTAGCTTCTGAATTATAAGCCTTTTAAATGCAGACACTCGACTTACTTTCTTCACATTTAGTACATATTTTTGAATGAATGATAGCATTCACAGAATTATTAATCTGTAGAGACTGGCATTATTTCCTTTAGGTTTTCTTAAGTGTGATGTCCTTAAGTTTGTCTTCTGTTTTTAAAAGATGTATTTCTCCTGAGCAAAGGTTGCAAGGATAAGTTTACTATGAACATATAATGGGTGGAAAATAAAATAATCTCGTTTGATGGTGATGATGGGGACTTACTTAGATAAACTTTTAAAAATAATTTCAGAAAGATATTTGTCTTAGAATGAGTTTCTCCTGCAGTGTTTTGCTGAATTCTCTTCAACCTACCAAGAGTGACCTGTTTTCTGTTCTTATAGTTGAGCCTTCACTGACCACGGCCACTGAAGTCTTGACTCTTCCACTTGCAGGTAAGGAAAGTTGTTCCTAAGAAATTAAGTGCTAATGGAAAGCTCTGAGAGAGACTTAACTACAAGGTGGGGAAAACCACAGTCAAAGTTAAAGTGGGAAACAATCCACATACAACTCATGGAAATTAGGGAAATTTTCTTAACCCTTACCTTTTTTAAGTATTTGTATTGATTGTATTGATTTGTATTGATTCCTTCTTCTGTCAACTGGGAACTCATCTCATGTTACAAAGATTAAGAAAAAGGGGGCCAGCCTCTGGCATGCATTGACAACAGTAACTAAATAATTTACTATAATAAGCCCAATAGTGTTGCCATGCTGGTATCTTTCAACTCTCAGGTGTTGAAGATCCACCAGCCTCCACGTTCTCCCTGGGATCTAAAGCTGCTTCCTCAGTGTACACACTTACAGGTAGATCGTCTTTGCTGGCTACATTTGCCTTAGGTTCTATTTACTCTTTAGAAGACACTTCTCTGATATATAATACAGATATTTAAAGCACATCAGAGTTTCCCAGTTTCTTGTTACTGTCCAAGAACTATTGATAAGAGTCAAAAGGGACAAGCTATTTTTCAAAGTGGGATGTGCATTCCATCACCTGAAACTCTTGAAGAATTAGTTTCTCTATCTGCCAATGGTTTTTACTGGGAAATCCATTCTATTCCACTGACTCATGAGCTCAACTCATTGCTAGTGAAGCAACTTTAAAAGTGTCCAAAGAAGTTAAAATATCTGCCTATCAATATGCAAATGAACAGCTCTAACACCACTATTACAAAATAGGCATTTTCTTTCATATCTCTGTGGAAAAAAATGCGGGCCCTAAATGACATGGAAAAGCCGACAATGCCCCAGCATGTTTGTGTGCCTATCGGATGCCGGTGAGGTGTGCTTCCCCAACTGGATGCTCCTGGAGCCCAGAAGAGTTGGGTAAGAAGCAGATCTCTCAGTGGTAGGCACACAGCATGGGCATCAGTCCTCTCTGTCCGATCTATACCAAGACTTTATCCAAAGGCTACTGCATAGGCAGATCATGACTGAAGGTTAAGGCCAGCTCTATTCCCCACCATATTGCCAACTATGATATGAAACTGCCCATCAATTCTTCACATTAAACACTAGTTTGCCAGGCTAATTTGTATGTGACATTTTAATCACTAATTTGATCTAACTAACCCCATAATAATATGGCAGTAAGATTGTTCGTTTGGATTGATAGTGTATAAGGCAAAGTGAGGAACAAGATCTGCTCAAAGGTGCTATGTATGTCACACTGCTCGGGTAACACACTGCCTAGATAAATTTGCCAAACACTTAGGGAGAGCATAAAATGTCCAGTCATTCATGTGAATGCCTTGTCTATGTGATTTCATACAGTTATTTGCTTCCTAAAGGGGAACAAAGAGGGACAGCAACATAGAGATCCCCAAATGGATTCGTAAGCATTCAGAGAAGAACGTACAGACCATAGGGAATACTCGAAAATGCTATCCTAAAGAATGAATCACAAAGCTCAGAAAGAGAGGAAGGGAGATCTCCCTGCCTAAAACTTTGTTTTGTTTTTTTTTTTTAGAGAAATTTCTGGAAGACCTGACATAGTTGTGTGGCTTTGCAGAATGTTCTCATTGCAATCTTCTTTTCTTATGTTGGGTTAGGAGACTCCTGGTCACAAATGATTTGTACCTGTCCACAGGTGATGGACTATCAGCTCCCACATTCACAACAGACCCTCCTGGCCTTCATGCCACACTCACGATAGAAGGTAATGTCTCCTTCTAACTTGGCTAGCATTGTGCTGAGTGTTTTCTGAGCATCTCCTATGTGCATGAGCAGTTAGATTCTTTCACAATATTGTTACTCTTCAATAACCATAGATCACAGAAATGTCAGAAAAAGAATTCAGAATATTCATTGTAACAATAACCATAAAGGAAGATTTTATTTCCAAAATTTCACTCATTAATAAACAGATCCTCAGTCCAGACAGATGAACAGGTGATACTGGTAAAATGATTAGAGCCACCCAACCAGTATATGTAAAAGGCAGGATTCACTCAGACCCATCCCTCTATAAGATTATTGGATTTACTATGTTCTTCCTGGTAACATGGATCAAAGCTTCCTCAGAGGTATTAGAAAATAAAAGTATGAACAGCTATTAATTGCTCATAACTACTTGAAGTCCAGCCTGGTGATAGTCAGTAGCATACTAAACTGCAGTGCTGGAAGCCACATGCTGGTGCCTCAGATCCTCAACCTGCTTGATCTGGAACATTCCAGATGCATGCATTCTCCATCATGAGGAAAAAAATTATAAGGGACTATTTGCGATGATCATATCAAAATGTTCAAATTTAAGTTATTATTAGGCTGTCTGTAGCAAAAACTTATAATAAAAGACTTGAAAGATAAAACATTACTATTATTTCCCCTCCCTGCTCCAATTGAGCAAAATTTGTCTCTTTAGCTGTACCTAGGCCCTCTCATTAGTACGTAATTTCTTTTTCTTTTTTTTTTTTTTTTTTTTTACTTTTTGGAGAGGTTTTTGCTATAGGGCGCGTGCGCTCGCCAGAAAGACAGAGAGAGACAGAGAGACAGAAAGCAAGAAATCACCCCCCAGAGGCGATGGCCACGCCGCAATCCCTTCTCCTCCATTCTCCTCTTGGGATCTTGGGAACGCATGCACACGCGCCCGGTGTGAGTTTTAAGCCACCGGGTCCGGGACGCGAACCGTGGTCGACTACGTGGGAGTCCAGCAACATAGCCATTACGCTAACTGCTGGTCCCAGTACATAAGTTCTTCATGTAGCCATTGACAGACTATTTCCCTGAGTAGTTTCATTTTTTTTTTGTTTTAGAGACATTTTTGCTATAGGACATAGATTCATGCCAGAGAGACAGAGAGAGATAGAAAGATAGAAAGCAAGAAATCACCCCTGGGAGGAATGATCATGCCACAATTCCTTCTCCTCCACTTTCCTCTCCGGATTCCGGGTACACGAGCCCAGAGCAAGCTTTAAACCGCCAGATCTGGGACTGAAACCATGATCGACTACCAGGTGTTCAACAACGTAACTATTAGACCATCTGCTGGTCTTTCCCTGAATATTTTTAGTACAATCTTAGTAATGTCTGATAGCCAAGAAGGATGTCATTTCCATTTATAATGAGGAAACTGACGTCCATTTATAGTAAAAGGTGGAATTATTGGGTCATGGGAAAAGTCGTGGCGAGTTTTTGCATAGAAAAACGAGCCATGACTTTTCTGACGACCTAATAGAAGCAAGCTTTGGAATCAAGAAATCTTATCTTCACACTGAGGGTTCCAGTGTCTTTCTGGAATGGGACCCTTAAATTACATGCCCCAAACAAGGCTATAGACGTATTTTTAAAAATAAACAGAGACCAGCAGTTAGCATAATGGCTATGTTGCTGGACTCCCATGTAGCCAACTGCAGTTCGAGTCCCAGGCCTGGTGGCTTAAAACTCATGCTGGGCGTGTGTGGGTGCCCAAGCTCCCAAGAGGAGAATAGAGGAGAAGGGATTGCTGTGTGGCCAAACCCCCTGGGGGGTGATTTCTTGCTTTCTGTCTCTCTGTCTCTCTCTGTTTTTCTGGCAAGTGCACACACCCTATAGCAAAAACCTCTCCAAAATAAATAAATAAATAAATAAATAAATAAATAAATAAATATCTATTGTTATAATTAGTTGGACAATTATCCATTTAAACTGGCTTTTTATTATCAATGGGGTCTTCTCCTTTGCCTCTAACTGCTGAAATGACATTTCTACAGGCCAGCTCTCCTATAGGGTCATCGCCTGTTCATCAACAAACAGGGAAACAAACAAATAAACAAAACATTTAAAGAGACACAAAAATAAAAATGTTCTGTTGATGATAATGTGTGTGGTAATATCTCTCACTTGACTAATATACAATGCATTCATCCTGGGAAAACCATGTTGTACACTATAAAGACATACAATAATTAAATGTAAATTTTATATATATATATATATATATATATATACACATACACATATATAAAATATATTTTAAAATAAAAATAAATAAATAAAATGACCTGGGAATGTCCATTCCAGCCCTGGTGGCTAACTTGTAAGAGACAAGTTCTGCCTGTTAGAATAAATAGAAAAGCCACATAAAATTAAGAAAGCTACAAAAAAAATTCATTTACCATAGGTGATCTAAAGCCAGAATTTCTGAAAAAGTGAGTTACCTTCACTGACCCATTCGAGAGATGTTCCTAACTTCAAACACTAGATCCTCAGCATTCCTCCTCTTTGTGCATCCCAGGAGCCTGGATGGAGGTGAGGCTGCTGAATGGCACTGGGAGGTGCTCAGGACGCGTGGAGGTTCTCATCCAGGACACGTGGGGGACCGTGTGTGACGACCTCTGGGACCTGGCCGAGGCCTCCGTCGTGTGCCGCCAGCTGCAGTGTGGCCAGGCAGTGGCAGCACCCACAGGGGCGCACTTTGGGCCAGGCTCTGGGAAGATCCTGATGGATGACGTGCAATGTGTGGGCACCGAGAGCCACCTGAGGCAGTGTGTGCATAGGGACCAGGCTGGGCAAAACTGCGGCCACCTGGAGGACGCCTCTGTCATCTGCACAGGTGAGAGGCTGTCACCTCCCAGGATGACCCTGCTTTTGTGTCTTTTCAAGCACATTCAATCAGCTTTCTCTGAAATCATCCATCAGTTTGTTATTTATATTAAAATGTTCTTTCAATTTTCAGGTGCTGATGGCTCCCCAGCCTCTGTCCCCACCACTGAACCTGAGGCTATTACCTTGGTTCACACACTCCCAGGTGGGTCAGATCTTCAGGTCATATTCAGCAGGTTATTTTCTGAAACAGTTAGCAATTCCTCATCATACCCAGAGGCACTGATAACTAAGCAATATCATAAGGTCAATAAAGATGGAGGTGAGGAGTTGGAGGAATAAGACCCATGTTTCATCACTGGGCATTCTCAAAAAATTGCTTGTCTGCAATAACTATCTTTAGGAAATTCTTGTAGTATTCAGCTAATTTATAAAACCAGAAATAACAAAAGAAGTTAAACAGAAACCAGATAATGAAACAGATACTTTTTTTTTTTTTTTGAGAGGTTTTTTTCGCTATAGGGCGCGTGCGCTCGCCAGACAGACAGAGAGAGACATAGAGACAGAAAGCAAGAAATCACCCCCCGGGGGGATTGTCACGCCGCAATCCCTTCTCCATTCTCCTCTCGGGATCTTGGGCACGCACGCACACGTGCCCAGCGTGAGTTTTAAGCCACCGGGTCCGGGACACGAACCGCTGTCGACTATGTGGGAGTCCAGCGACATAGCCATTACGCTAACTGCTGGTTCCCGAAATAGATACTTTTTATAGACAAAGAAAGGTAAACTATCTGCCTGTGGATTCACATATTGGGAGCACTGACATCTTCCTTATGAACTCTGCTTTAATTTCACAACCTCAGAGGTAGCAAAACTACAGGATGAGGATGGGAAGTGAATTCTCCAGGGAAAGAGAAGACAGAACACAGGAGCAAGAAGTAGGAAGGATGATTTTCCCTTCCATGTGCGCTTCTATCAGGAAGGAAGGAATGCTGATTTCCTTAAATGTGTGTTCAAATGATTCCAGAAGGATAGAAAGCCCTGGTTGGTGGCATTCACAAAGCGGTCTCCCCTGGCAGAGCAGTGAGACCCTCTTCTAAATAAATTTTTAAAAAGTCGGACTAGTAAATTGTTCTTTTGTCTGCCCCCACAACCAACCAACCAGTTTGATAAACTACTGTTTGAGAGTCCTATTGCTATTCTGATCAAATTGACCTCATTCTCAAGAGCCCTAGATAGTTTGCTTAGTTTTATGACACATAAAAAAGATAGGAGAGAACATGTGGTGTTTATAATTACTATGTAAGTCTTATAGTCCTCACACTGACATAAAACAGATAAATTTACAAACATGTAGTTGAAAAATTGAATTCAATGGGGTTTTTTGAAAGAGATTTTTGCTATAGGGTGTATGCACTCACTGGAGGGACAGAGAGACAGAAAGAGAAAAATCACCCCCTAAGGGGGATGGCCATGCCACAGTCCTTTTTCCTCCATTCTCTTCTCAGGATTTTGGGCATGCATGGACAGGTGCCTGGAGTGAGTTTTAAGCTGCTGGGTCCAGAACTCCAACCACAGTCAACTATGTGGGAGTCCAGCAATGTAACTACTATGCCTTCTGCTGGTCCCTGAGAGCTTAATGGTTTAACTGAATGTAGTGACTCCATGAGGAAAGAAATGTACTTTCTAAGGAAAAAGAAAAAGACAAAACTGGCATGTTATCAAAGAAATCCCATAATTGGTTATATAGGCATTAAAAAAAATTTAAATATACTGGGACCAGAAGGTGGCATGGGGTTAAGGTTCTGGACCATAGTTGACCACAATTCAAGTCCTGGACCTGGCACTTTGAAAATCATGATGGATGTGTGTGTGTGTGTGTGTGTGTGTGTGTGTGTACCTGCCCAAAAAGACAGTGAAGGAAAAGGGATTGTGGTAGAGCAATCCCCTCTGGGGGTGGGGGTGGGGGGTGATCTCTCACTCACTTTCTCTCCCACTGGCTCCCTCTGTCTCTTTCTGGAGAGCACATGTGCCCTATGGCAAACCTCTCCCCAGAAAACTAGAATATACTCATGAAAGAGACTCTTTGCAAGGTAACTAGACATTTTTCTACCTCTGAGTTCTGAAAAGTGGTGGGTGGGAGGGAATTTTTTTTTTTTTTTTTTGCTGGTTGTTTTGCCTTTGGAGGAGAAAAGATTTGACAGATAGGTCTTAACCTACCCTCCCAATAATTCCTGTTTTCACATTTTACTTTCCTTTGTGAATTTTGGAAACATCTGCCCAAGAGAGACGTGCTTGCTTTTGCAATTCATCAGCAACCCCACCCACAACACAATCTCTCCTCCATCCTTCCACAAACACACCAGCAGGTACATCCTGGCTGAAATTTGATGCATATTTGCACTGACAGAGAAAAAAAGGGAGCTACGTTTCTACCATATGCCACACACATCCCTAGGTGCTTAAACAGTGTCAGTACCTGAAACAAGCCAGAGAAGAAGGGCTATTCTCTTTTAACAGACTAATACACTTCAGGAAGCTGAAGTGGAATAAGCTTTTACCTCTGTCTTTTTGTTGATTTTTTTCCCCCTAGAAATTTTTTTTTTTCCTAACTGAAATCACTCTAGGGCCATAGGAATAAAGATTTAGCAAGCATTCATTTCTATTTGATCTGTGTGCTCTTTTTTTCTTTTTTCCTCTTTCCCTGCCCTCTTTGGATTGAGCATTTTTACATGACTTCATTTGACTTCCATTACTGATTTACCTCTTTCTTCTAATATTGAATTGTTGACCCAGAGTTTACAATCTGCATCTTTTATTTATTAAGTCTGCCTTCAAATATACTATATCAAGTCATGTAAAATATAAGAAATTTGCAATGATATACTTTTCATTCCTCTCACTATCTTTGTTTTCATTGTAATATATTTTAATTTTACTTACATGATAACCCCCACAATACATTGTTATTACTTTTATAACTAAACATGAAAAAGTCATCTTTTGCATATACCTTTATTTTTAACATTTCTAGTACTCCTTATTTTTCTGGATTTCTTACTACCTTTTATCATACTCCTGCCTAAAGAACTTCCTTTACTATTTCTTATAGTTTAGGTCTGCTAGCAATGAATTGTAACCTTTTATTTTTCTGAGAAAGATTTTATTTTATTTTTTATATATTTTTTTAAGACAGATTCTTACTGTCATGATCCTCCTGTTTCAGTCTCTCATCTGGGATAACAGAGCCATGCCACCATTGCCTGGCTCTTTTTTAGAAAGAGCCTTACTATGTTACCCAGCTCAGCCTCAAGCTTGTGATCCTCCTGCCTCAGCCTCCCAAATCACTGGGATTATAGACACCTCACCATGGGCAGCCCTTAGGTTGGAATGGGAAATTGAACCTGGGCCTTCCATGCAGTTCCAGGCTATAGAGCACAGCATCTTAGTCGTATGTACCACTGTGCCCAGATTAGCCTTTATTTTTGAAAGGCAATTTTTACTGGGTATAGAATTCTCAGTTGACAGTTTGGTTGTTGTACTTGAACTATGCACTTCTTTGTATCCTGGTTTGCATAGCTCTGATAAGATGTTTACTGTAGTTCATATTTTTGTTCTTCCCTATGTAATGTTTCTTTTTATTATGATTAATGTCAAGACTTTCTCTTAGTGTTTGGTTTTGGTTTTCAACAGTTTGCTTATCCTGTTTGGGATTCTTTGAGCTTCTTGGATACATGATGTGATAGGTTTCTTTAAATTCTTGCCCAATCCCTCTTCAGATATTCCTCCTGCTCTGTTTTCTCTCTCTTCTCCTTCTGAGAGTTCATTTATATGTATATTAGAGTATTCTGTACACACCACACTTGAATGCTTGTTCTTTTTTTAACATTTCCTTTTTATGTTTTATTTTGATTATTCCCATTTACCTGCCTGCATATTCCCTGATTCTGTTCTCAGCTGTGTTGAGTCTACTGATAAGTCCATCAAAGATATTCTTTATCTCAAATATTGTATTGTTTATCTAGATAACTCTTTTTTGGATAATTTTTTTAGGTTTTTGCCATAGGGCACATGTGCTCACCAGAGAGAGACAGATAGAAACAGAGAGTAGGAAAGTAAGAAATCACACACACACACACACACACACACACACACCCTGGGGGGAATGGCCATGCCACAATAGCTTCTCCTTCATTCTCCTCTAGGAATTTTAGGCATGCACACATACACACACACACTCACAGCATTATTTTCAAGCCACTGGGTCTGGGACTCAAACCACTGTTGGTCATGTGGGAATACAGAGCTTTGACCACCATGCCACAGGCTGACCCACTTTCTGGTATTTTTAATTTTTCTTTTGAAATTACTATTTGTTCATGTGTGTTGTTCACCTTTTCCATAAAAATCTTTTAACATGTTAAACATAATTACCCTAAAGGCCTTGTCTGATTGCTCCAAACCGTGGCTCAACTCTCGTTATGCTTGTCTTGATTGCTATGTTTCTTGACAGTGGATTGGTTTTGCATGTTTTCTTGTAGGTCGCATGGTTTTTGATCGAATGCTAGACATCATGTGTAAACTGTGGTTTACATGGTATACTACATAGGTAATATTTATAGCCAGAAATGAGCACACATATTTTTTCCTTCTCTTTTGGGATGTTAATGTTAGGGAATGAGTCATTCTATCTGGAGAAAATATGAATTTAGGTATTATTGTTGTACCACAGTCTTCAAAATTCTCTAGATGCTGGTGCCTTTTGCTTATGATGAGGGGTGCAGTACTAATGGTTATCTTTTTTCCAGTGTCATACCTCATTTCTGAGCTTCCATCTATCCCTGCAAACCTACACTACAGAGGGGACTTTCCACACTCTTGCACCTCACAAGCATAGATTACTATTTCTTGGGACAGAAATGGTTCTTCGTGTCCTGATCCTGTCATAATCTTAGGCACAATGTTAAAGGACTATTTTTCTGATGTGAAGTAATTAGATGATGACAGGATCTCCCAAATATATAGCAAAAGGTATGCAAGTTCTTTGGAATGTAATATGTTACATTAATATGTCATCATAGCAATTGGGTTATCTTGAGCTAAACAGTTTTCATAATTTCTTACTAAATAACTTATTTTTGAAGAGGTTTTTTGCTATAGGGCGTGTGCGCTGGCAAAAAAGACAGAGAGAGACAGAGAGACAGAAAGCGAGAAATCACCCCCCAGGGGGAATGGCCATGCCGTAATCCCTTCTCCTCCATTCTCCTCTTGGGATCTTGGGCACGCACGCACACGCGCCTGCCATGAGTTTTAAGCCACCGGGTCCGGGACATGAACTGTGGTTGACTACATGGGAGTCCAGTGACATAGCCATTACACTAACTGCTGGTCCCCAATCGTGCGCTCGTCGAGAGAGGCAGAGAGAGAGAGAGTGAGATGGATTCGATGCCGCAATCCTCCAGCCTCCGTAGGTTTTTGCCATAGGGCGGGCACCACCATGCCCCTAAATAACTTTTCATAGCCTTTAATATGTTTATTAATATTGTGAGATTCCAGGAAGGAATCAATTTTTTCTTAAACCTTGGCTGCAAGGCAGTTGCTTCTCAAATTTCCCTTTAGGGCTATACATGTCTAGACAATTAAACTGAAGAAATTAGTAAGAATTTCAGGATGCTTCACTCTCAGACCTTCCAAACTATCAAATTCTGTACTACAAGCTCAGCTTTCTCTCCTGATAATGCCCTACGTCAACATCCCTGACTCCCCGTGAAAGCCAACCATTTTCCTGGTGCACTGGATTACAGCTTTTATCTTCACAAAGACCTCCCTCCTGAAGCTATACCCTTTGTGAGGCTGTATGTTTTTAAAGATCATAACCTATCTCACTGTTAAAATTTCGTGTTGATCTGGGAACCAGCAGTTAGTGTAATGGCTATGTCACTGGACTCCCATGTAGTCGACCACGGTTCGCGTCCCGGACCCAGTGGCTTAAAACTCACGCTGGGCGCGTGTGCGTGCGTGCCCAAGATCCCGAGAGAATGGAGAATGGAGGAGAAGGGATTGCGGCATGACCATCCCCCCTGGGGGGTGATTTCTCGCTTTCTGTCTCTATGTCTCTCTCTGTCTGTCTGGAGAGTGCACACGCCCTATAGCGAAAACCTCTCAAAAAAAAAATTTTTTTTTATGTTGATCTGAGATGCAGAATCTTCAGGAGGCCCTCCCTGGCCTGCATAAACAAATGACATTTTTGTCCATACCCAAAATATTACCTGTAGAATTGTCACAGTATTTTTCACGCTCAATAAGTTTTATTTGAACAAATAGATGTTGGTACTGAAAGCAACAAAAACGACACCTCACTCAACTTCCCTACTTGTGGTTTGTTCAGCACATTTTTGATCATTACAAAAATCTTCCTAAACAGAATTCAAGATAAGGCAACATTAGTTGAGGGACAACATAGAAAGTTTTAATGTCATGAAATTGGTAATGGCAAAAAAAAAAAATAATAATAATAATAATAATTGTGTGATCAGCAACTAGAATCTCTATAAAATCAGGTTAAGACATCCTATCGGTATAAATGTTGAAGGAATTCCCCCTACCACCAGAAGCTAGTCCCCAGGTCCTTCTTTATTGTGCTCTCCCAGGACTTTGCATGGAGGTGAGGCTGCTGAATGGCACAGAGAGGTGCTTAGGCTGTATGGTGGTTCTCATCCAGGGAACATGGGGACAGTGTGATGACCTCTGGAACCTAAGTGAGGCCACCATTGTGCACCAGCTTTAGTGTGGCCAGTCAGTGGCAGCCCTTCAGAGGCCCACTTTGGGGCAGGCCCTGGAAGATCCTCCTGGATAATGTGCAGTGTGAAGGCAATGAGAGCCACTTGGGACAGTGCATGCATGGGGACCAGGCCAGGGACAACTGTAGGGACTTGGAAGATGCCAGTGTCATCTCTACAGGTGAAGGGCTGTGAGTTCCCAAAATGTTGCCATTGTCCACTTAGTTGACACTAACAGAAACTATTTTTTTGCGGGGGGGGGGAGGTTTTCGCTATAGGGCACGTGTGCTCGCCAGACAGACAGAGAGAGACAGAGAGACAGAAAGCGAGAAATCACCCCCCAGGGGGGATGGTCACGCCGCAATCCCTTCTCCTCCATTCTCCTCTCGGGATCTTGGGCACGCACGCACACGCGCCCGGCGTGAGTTTTAAGCCACCGGGTCCGGGACGTGAACCGCGGTCGACTACGTGGGAGTCCAGTGACATAGCCATTACGCCAACTGCTGGTTCCCGACACTAACAGAAGCTATTGAACAATGCATTATAAATAACTTCACACACCTTTGTCTCTTGACCAGGTGCTGATATTTCTCCAACCTCTAGCACAGAACCTGAAGTTCAAACTGCATTGGACATGATGCTCCCAGGTAGGTCTCAATTTGTGTTTGTTTTGGGTAAATTTCTCCTTCTAGAAGTCCTTTCATTAAGCCATGTTAAATCCATTCCTGATAGAATAGTTCTAGAATAGTATAAATGCATTCTACATCACAGTTGAAAGGAAGGCTAGCCATGTAGACTAAAAGTTAAGGAAGCCAGATTCTCACATGGCCAACTGCAATTGAAAGCCTGGCCCAGGAAGCTTGAAAAACATGCTAGCAATGTGTGCATGCATGCGTGTCCAAAAATCCCAACAAGATGGAGAAGTGGAGGAGAAGGGATTGTGGCATGACCATGCCCTATTAGGGAATTTTCTCTGTCTCTCTCTCGCGCTTGTGTGCATATGCATGTGAGTGCATGCATTGTCTGTCAGTTAAAAAAAATAAAAAGGATATGTCTATGATAAGTTTGGAGTTACAAGTAAACAAAGATGGTGATGTTTATGCAATGGAATGTTTATTGGATCAAAGGAATTCCATTTAAATTTCTCAGTATTTTTCCCAAGCTCTGTAGTCAGAAAATAGCAATTGTCTCCAAATAATTTATGCACTCTAAATAAATTCTAACAATAAGTAAATACTTTTTTTTTTTCTTTTTTTTTTTTTTTGGGAGAGGTTTTTGCTATAGGGCGCGTGCGCTCGCCAGACAGACAGAGAGAGACAGAGAGATAGAAAGCAGGAAATCACCCCCCAGGGGGGATGGCCACGCTGCGATCCCTTCTCCTCCATTCTCCTCTCGGGATCTTGGGCACGCACGCACACGCGCCCGGCGTGAGTTTAAGCCACCGGGTCCGGGACTCGAACCGCGGTCGACTACATGGGAGTCCAGCGACATAGCCATTACGCTAACTGCTGGTCCCAGTAAATACTTTTGATAGTAAAATACAGCTTAAAAATAAAAACCTGAAGGACAGAGCCAATAGGTGGCATGGTAGCTAAGGCACTGGACTCCCAAGTGGCCAACTATGGTTTGAGTCCCAGACTTGGTGGCTTACTTTCTCTCTTTCACGCTATCTCTCTTTATATCTCTGGTAAGCACATTGCCCTACAGAAAACTTAAAAATAATAACAATAATAATAATATAATAAAATAAATATTTTTTAAAAGCTGAAGGTCTGTTTGTTGATGGGTACAAATTACTTATTATGGGAAGGCTTTGATTCAAGTCTATGAGCAATTAAAGTGCAACCACCAGCGGGGAATGGTAGAGGTCTAAGAAACACTCATGTTTCCTTTGCCTATTATATTCGGTCAGGAGAATATGGTAATTATTTCAAGTTTGTCTGGTGAGCAAAAGGAAAAGAAAGGTGATTGGAGACATTCACAAAGACAGATTTATCCTCTCTTTATTCCACAAGTTCTGTCTTTCCACCAGCTTCACCAACAAATCTTTCTACTTTCTCCTTAACCTTGTTGAGGATATACACACCTCTATGTGGTTAATTGAAAAATGAAACAGTCACATGGCTTGCCCTTTCACCTGTCTCATTTTTTCTTTTCTTTCTTTCTTTTTTTTTTTTTTTTTGTTGTTGTTGTTTTGTTTTGTTTGAGAGTTTTTTGCTATAGAGTATGTGCACTCTTGGTAGAAAGAGACAGAAAGTGAGAAATCACCCTCCCAAGGGGGATGGCCACACCACAATCCCTTTTTCTCCATTCTCCTCTTGGGATTTTGGGCCTGCATGCACACATGCCCAGCATGAGTTTTAAGCCCCCAGATCCAGGACTCAACTATATGAGAGTCCAGTGACATAACCATTATGCAATCTGCTGGTCACTAACCTGCCTCATTCTTAACACTCTCATGGCTCAGCTGTTGTTGAGAGTCTAATCATCAATTTGATCAAACTGATTCCATGGTCAGTAGTTTTTTTTTAATTAGGCAAAATGAAGGGAAATTCATGTCCAGAATTTTTAGAGAACACACATCCTATCCAGTCTCTAGGTGAAAACTGAAACTTTTTTTTCCTATCATGTCTACATGACATGGACATTCTGGATATTTTCTGAAAGGAAACAAGAGTCATGGGAGCCAGTGAATTTCAGAACTGTTTTCTTTATACACTTAAACACCTGGAATCCTGGAATAAATCCCAAAGATGTTAAATTTCTCCATCCTAGTACAATAATTGAATGATCGGTAGGAGGGGTAAGTAGGTGGGGAATGGAACTCCCTTTCCTTCCCTAGCCTTTTTATCTGATGGAGCGGTCATGAACTGGCACTGTATATGGCAGTCTCAAAGGAAGAAATCAATAAATGTTATTCCTCTTGTCCCCATCTGAAATCTGAACAATTTGGGAAATAAAAAAAAAAAAAAAAAAAAAGGTAACTGGAGGCCAACATGGCACGAAAGCTCAGGTTGAGGAATGTAGCTCAGCATGAGAGCCAAAAAGCCTGGCCCTGAACCCCAGAGTGAGATATTCTTCCCCAAACCAGGGTGGGAGGTCTGACTGGAAGGTATAGAAGTGGCTCTTAAGAACAGGCTCTTGAGAACAGGCTGGCTCCCACGGTGGAAAAAAAGAGCAGAATTGGGCTATACCGCACGTGAGCATTCTTTTAAATTTACTAATCAGTCACATCTCCCTTCTCTTAGGTAAAGTAAGAAAGGGATGTGGAGGAGCCAGCATGGCATGGAAGGAAACATCGAGAGGGGGAAAAGCATCATTTCTTGATACTATCTAAGCACAGCCTTCCTGCTGTTCTTGTTTGTGAACATTCTCCTTCTCTCTAATTTTTCACACTCCTAGGACATACATCGTCAGCCACTCTTCCTTTCTCTGAATCTGCTGCCCTTCATTTGGCACCCAGGCCAGGTTAGTCTTTATATTATTTAGTGCTTGCTCTTAAAAGAGAGAGAGTATACAAAAAGTGAATGGTAGAGTCTTAGGCACATGTTTATGTTCAGGAGAGCCTGCATCATTAAACCATAGATTAGAGGTGAGAAGCTCAATATTAGATTAGAAGACCTTAATATCCATATCACGGATATGGATATTAACATTCTGGATATCAGGACATGGCTTAACTATTAGCTGCAACATACAGTCAAGCGTTATACAAGTTGCCATAAATCTATTGATATTTTACACATCTCGCTCCTTGAGTTCCACACATGAAATTACTTTATGCATAAAATGACCTTGTTTGGAGCACCGTTGGGTCCTTCCAGAAACTTTTAATATAGAATTCAGTATATAACTACCTTTTTCTAAGGAAAGGTTTAAACAGGAGGTTGGTCCTTTGAAATTGAAGATCAACATGGCTCACACTCTTGGCTGTACATGTGACACAGGTTTATGTGATAAACAGACTCATATCCAAAAAGAATGAAAGAAATATCTCTGACATCAGAAAGCCAGTCACCAGCACCCCTCTTCTTTGTGCCCCCACCTACCTCAAGGAGCCTGGATGGAGGTGAGGCTGCTGAATGGCACTGGGAGGTGCTCAGGACGCGTGGAGGTTCTCATCCAGGGCATGTGGGGGACTGTGTGTGATGATTTCTGGGACCTGGCCGAGGCTGCCGTCGTGTGCCGCCAGCTGCAGTGTGGCCAGGCAGTGGCAGCCCCTACGGGAGCCCACTTCGGAGCAGGCTCTAGGAAGATCCTGCTGGACGACATGCAGTGTGAAGGCACTGAGAGTCACCTGGGGCAGTGCGTGCACAGCAGCCAGGCCCAGCTCAACTGCGGGCACCTGGAGGATGCAGGTGTCATCTGTGCAGGTGAGGGACTGTTACCACTCAGAACTTCCCCATTGTCTATTCAGGCAACACTAACAGAATCCATTGAGCAATACAGTATACATTCATAGACTTTGATCTCTTGACCAGGTGCTGCAGATTCTCCAGGTCCTACCACAAAGCTTGAAGCTGCATCTGCATCAGACACTCTCCAAGGTTGGCCCAAACTTGGGTAGTTTGTGTTGGATAAATTTTTCCTCCTAGACATGATTTTGTTAAGTTATTATAGAACTAAAAGAATTAAAAACCCACTCCACATCACAGTTAAAGGGATACATTTGGGTCAATTCTAAATAATCATTAAGAATAAATGGATGGGGACCAGCAGTTAGTGTAATGGCTATGTCACTGAACTCCCATTTAGTCAACTGCAGTTTGAGTCCCAGACCCAGTGGCTTAAACTCACCTCAGGTTCATGTGCATGTGTACCTGAGGAGAATGGAGGAGAAGGAATTGCGGCATGGTCATCCCCCTGGGGGGTGATTTCTCACTTTCTGTCTCTCTGTCTTTCTCTGTCTTTCTGGTGAGTGCACGCGCCCTGTAGCAAAAAACTCTCCAAAAAAATAAATAAATAAATAAATAAATAAATAAATAAATAAAAAGAAGAAGAAAAATGGATGGAAATATTTAGGTAATGGAATATATATTGTGTGAAATGGAGTCCATTAAAATTTCTTAATCTTTTATTCTAAGAGTTGTTGTTAGAAAAATCAATTATATCCAAATAATCCATGAGCTCTGATCTAATTCGTGAAAGTCTGACATTTTCCACACTCCTGTATGGCTGTTACTTCCTCTGGATATCATTGCTTTTATGTTTTTTCAGAAATATTCAACTCATATTCTCAGAAGTTATTTGAGTATGGTACTGTAAATAATATTTAGATTTTAGCATGTTGATTTCTTTTGGCCATCAGGTGCTGACGATTCACCAGACCCCACTCCAGCCACACGGCCTGCCCTTATCACCCCATCATACACACAGACAGGTCAGTCTTTTGCTTGGTTCTTTTGCTTTCCCTCTTAGAATGCTTCTTTCTTAAGCCACCATGGCAGGGCTTTTGCATTGCATGATTTCTAGGGCATCATCCTCCTAGAATGCATTTTGTGAATGGAATCTTCATGTAGAAGGTCACATGTCTTATATGAATGATGGTCCCTGGAGTCATGCAACTTAGTAGCCCTGCATGGTTGAGTCACTCCAGGAGTAAAAGAGTTAACAGCCCTTCCACATCACATTACCTCACACAGAGGTGCACAGAGCAGAAGAGGAAACAAGTTTCTCACTCATGATATGGACTTTTTTAATGGATTCTGAATTTACCTAAACAATGTCTATACTTGGGAATGTTTAGCTGTCTCTAAATGACTCAGGAGCTCATCCAATTGAAATAACATCAGTTAGAATTGAATGTTAATATATCTCCCAAGTGATACTAATGATGACCAAAATAGGTTTTAAAAGCTGCATATGGATTCATGAATCTCTACACTTTTATCATAACATCCTCTTAATTCTGAGAATCTGAATAATGTAGAAACAAACAAATAAATTATTGGAATGGAATACAGAAAACATGTAAAAATGAACAACTCCTCCATCTGAAGGTATTTGACAGGAGAACCCTGAAGCCTTTCTTTCTAATACATGATAACAGGGATAACAAAACTAATATGGTTGGTAAAATTCCCACTGGTGGGGGCCACACATTCATGGTATCCCCTTCTTGACCTTAGCTAAAGCTGACTGCCGACTGTTTCAGTGTCAGAAAAATAACTGTACATTTCTTATATATTAATATTGAGTCTACATTGTACCATATGGCCAATAGAAAAAAGAAACCAATTATATATTGGGTTGTCAAAAAAGTCATGACATATTTTTTTCTGTGCAAAAATGCCTTATGACTTTTCTGACAATGCAATCATTGTCTCTTTTTCTATGTCAACACATTTTTTAAAATAAGTCTCCTTTTTTTAGAGTTATTTATTTACTTTTATTTATTCATTCTTTCATTTATTTATTTATTTTCATTTGACCAGAGAAAGACAGACGCACAGAGAGAAGGAAAGTGAGAAAGCAAGCCACCAGGTCCGGGACTAGAACGGTGGTCAGCCATGTTGGAGTGTCCAGTGCCTTAACCTGCCTTAACCACCACGCCACCTGCTGGCCCAATGTCAACACATTTTAAACAACCAGTTTGATGATTTAGCCATTCTGGACAATCTAGTTCCAAATTATTTAAATTGATCACAATAATAAAGTGACTACTCAATTGTTTTTATTTGTATAGATATATAAAGAATATTACAAATGTATCAAACCCACTAACAAATATTAAGAATAGTTTCATGAATCCCTGGGTATCCACTACTGAGTTTTACCAAATCCTAACATTTTGCCCTAATTGTTTGAGATCCTTTTTAAAAAGAAATGATACAATACCTGATTGCTGTTGTAGGAGTTAATAAAATAAAAATGGGGCTGTTTTCATATCCCGTGGAAGCCTCATATGGCTTGGCTCAGGCTACTCAGAACTTATGTACAACCAGATCCAGATGGAAGCCAGAATGTTTTGACATTTCATTGACTGCCATGGCCTGGATATAGAATATCTAGATTATTCTAAAAAAAAAAAAAAAAAAAGAGAGAGAGAGAAAGAGAGAGGGAAAAATTCACAAATGGTTTTGTAGATACTTAGAGAACTGGGCATACTAACCAAGGGTACGTCTTCAAAAATGCTAACTTTCCATCCCACTGTAGAGTCCACATTCTAGATGAACGAGTGTGGCAGGGAATAACACAGGGAGCCAATGAAAACACAGACAGGACAGATTTGGGCTTAGTTTTTCTCCTTGGGCTTGTTTTCAGAAGTTTTCTCTTCTGTACATAATGAGGGGGTATGTACCAGTGAGCAAGGCCTCTGTTTTGCACTCACAGGTCAAGGACTGTCAGCAACCGTGCCCACCACAGAACCTGCTACACTTTCCCCAATGCCCACTCCAGCAGGTCAGTTGGCATTTGTTCTACAGGACATGGGAAAAGGAGCAATGTGTCATGTGCTGAGTTAGTGCCCTCCCAGACCTGAACCACACTGAGTGCTGACCAGATCCCTGTGAATATGGGTACTTACCTCTGGAGAAGCTAGTCAGGAACTGAGACTGCACCTTTGACTGTGACCTTGAGAGTCTGTTCGTTTTTGAACCTTCATCATTTCAAACCTGGGTTTAGGGGATATGCTAATTAGTAGGAATGCCTCTGTTTGTCCCTGCTAACAGGTGATGGATTATCTGCAGCCATAACCACAAGAGAACCTGTGGCCCTGAAATCCACATCCATGGCCCTGGCAGGTAAGTCCTTGGAAAAATGAAGCAAGGAGCTAACATTTATGGAACATCCAAAACAAGCTAAGCAGAGAATCAGATCTTTTCATAGAACTGACACTTCAAGAGGTAAGTGTATGACCTTGAAGAGATTACTTGAACTCCCTGAGTCACAATTTCTTTACTAGCAAAAAGGAAAAAATAAATGAACTAATATCAAAGACTTGTTAGACTTAGTTAAGATCAAACTTGCAAAGCTTGTAGTAATAAAGCTAATAGTGCTTGTAATGTAGTAAAATTCATGAACTGTTAGAACTGTCGTCATCATTGTAATCACTATCTTGTAGCATATGGAAGATACGAGCATATGGAACCAGTATAAGAGACTAATATAACAGGATCAAGGCAATATCTTAACACTAAAAAACCTGTCTCCGGTATCTCTCCTTGTTGTGACTCAGGGGCCCAGATGGAGGTGAGGCTGCTGAATGGCACTGGGAGGTGCTCAGGACGTGTGGAGGTTCTTATCCAGGGCACATGGGGGACTGTGTGTGACGACCTCTGGGACCTGGCCGAGGCCACTGTTGTGTGTCGTCAGTTGCAGTGTGGCCATGCAGTGGCAGCCCCCACAGGAGCCCACTTCGGGGCAGGCTCTGGGAAGATCCTGTTGGACGACGTACAGTGTGAGGGCAGCGAGAGCCACCTGGGGCTGTGCGTGTATAGGGGCCAGGCCCAAATCAACTGTGGACACCGGGAGGATGCCAGTGTCATTTGCTCAGGTGAGTGCATGGCTGTCAGTTCCCACTTGGATGCAAAACCTTACCTCCCAGTACTCCCTACAGATTCAGTATTACGGATAATGTAAATGGCAGAGTGCAGATGGTAGATGTTCTTTCTTAACTGATAGGTGCCAGGTTTTCGATCAGTTTCTAACAGGTAGGACCAACTTACCTTTGTTAACCAGATGAAACCCTCATGACTGTTTTCTACTGAGCTTGACTGAGAGCCTCCTTGTCCTCTCTCCATTCATCTTCCAAGGCATCTACCTAACCTCCCTGAGGAAAGCAGTGTGCTCTCAGTAGCCTCTGTGGCATATTCTCAACTGCCCAGATCTCACTGCAAAGACTGAAATTGTGTACCTTTTCACCAACGAAAAGCAGTATCTGACCTCACTGACTTGCACAAAAATGTGGGAACCTCTCTGTATATAGAGAAGAGAAAAAAAATAGCACAGAATGTATTAGTCCCCATCCATGTTAGGACTTGTTCCATTTTCATGCCCTTTACTGTATATGTAAGTTGAAAGTTGTAGAATTATCATTAGCATTTATCAATGGCATCTGTAACACTCAAATTACCAGCCCCCAAGCAATGAAACCACACATTAACAGAGTAAGTAAGCCTACTTAGTCAATTTAAGAAAACATTACTCTGATTCAGAACACTTGATATTTACAACTTGCCTCATATACATGATTTAGTTTGATCCTCACAATAGCCAATAAAATTGCCACTAAGAAGACTATCTCCATTTTCCAGAAGATAAAAACCAAAGTTCAAAGAAGCAAGAGGCTTTATTTATTTTTCTTACACCTTGCCTTGTGTACACATTTAGAAAACATGTTGATTAGGTTCACTTACATAGTAGGTTCTGAGTTGAGCAGTGGAATTATAGATATGATCCATGCCGACCTCATCTTTGCCCTTGTGGGACAGCCAGAACATTGATCAACAATCACACAAATAATTATTTAATTACAAAATGGGATGGGTATAGACAAATTCAAGGAAGATACAAAAATATACAAAATAGAGTAGAATGCAGTCAACATTTGTAGAAACTAGTACAAAGAGAAATAAGGCCATCTAAATTGTCATAAGATCCTGTACACATGGCCACAAACGAGGATCTGAGCTCCTGAATGCCAAACTCAAGAGATAAACACAATCGGTGACAAGATGGGGCATCTACAAGAAAGAGGACAGCTCAGGATCATGTGAGAGAGCAGCTTCTCTGGTCCTAAACTGAGTGGCATGCTGGGAAGTTGAGGCAGGACCACCATTATGGCTCAGACCATCCACCACGCCTATTCCTGCCCCTTTCCTTGAGGGCTATTCCAGGCTTCATTAAATCTGCCATTGCATCATCAGTGGATCACAGTGGGTTACACCCTGTGCAAGGCAGGTGTAGGGCACCTGAAGCACAGCTCAGGATTGCTCCGCTCCATTGTGCCCAGGAATCTCTGCAGGTACTGGATAAGATGTGCATCTGAGTATCTGAGGGAGGAGCCCAAAAATCTGTTTAATGTAGTCCTCAAATTGGGAGACTCTGGGATCACTGATCTGCTGACTGCTTTGAGACACCCTCTCTGGTAATAATATTTTTGTGTTCTCTCTCTTTCTCTCCTCCTTACTGCAACCATCTCCAAACTCCTGATAGGTACAGATTCTCCAGAAGCTCTACCAGTAGGTAAGATAAACTATATGTTTTTAAGATCTACACAGGCTACTTTGGCAGGGAATAAATACAGAAGGCTCTCTGAAAAGTCGCTAAGTATATATAGTATTTAAGTTAGATCATTCTCAAGTATCCAGCACCAACAACTTATATTCTATGTTTATGTATCCACATTTATATGAACAAAGGCCTAAAAAAAATCAGGAAAGCTGAATACCACAGTGAGCATGGAGGTTATCTCTTGACAATAAATTTACAAGAGATAACTGTTTTATTTTTAAATTTTTTTCCACAAAAATATCTATTAGTTTTTGTAACAAAAGAATAATAAAACTATCAACCCCTCAGAAAACAAATTAGGAAGAAAATGCATTAGGAAGAAAACAAATTAGGAAGAAAACGTCTCATGTGCTTGCTGGGGTGTGGCCTCTTAGATCTAGAAGCAGGTAGTGACAGAGCAAGGCCAAAGGCCATGATCTCACTTTGCCCATGTTATTGCAGCAGGGCAAGGTTGTACGTAACATGGTTTACAAGATGACACTCACCCCAAACTTAATCCCTTTTTCTGTAGCTGGGGGGAACTTCTCCATGTCCCCATCTTGGCCTGCTTCTCCTCAGACTGTACATTTACCCACAGGTAAGACCTCTCCCCTATGTCCTTGTACCTAGGTGCCCAAGGAGTCTATTTCCCTTTCCTGTGGGCACCTCTGCTATCCAACACCCCACGCCCCACATTTACGTCCTCATCCAGGAAGACAAACCAACCTCACTGTTGGTCCTCAGAGTCCTGTATTATGAGAAGCTTCTGATGTATCTGAGCAAAACCTCCTTAACAGTCCACAAATGCACTCTTGTGAATGCCATTCAGCCAGCAGCCCTTAGAAAGTCTGGGGAAAAAAGAGTGGCCTCATTTTGAGTCCCCAAAGGAGGGTAGCTAAAGTGAGCTGATGGTCTAGAGAAAAGACACCCATAAGAAGTACTTCTTTGAAAGGCTAAGTAATGGCCAGGCAGGCAGAAGGGTTATGAAAGAGGTCCCACTACCCCAAAGCACTCTCCACAGGCATATTCAAGCAGGTGAGTGATGGCTTCAGTGGCTCGGAGCTAGCACCCCATGGCAGCCCTCATTCAGCACATTGTGATTGTGTAGACAGCATAGAATCAGCTAGAGATTGTTCTGATAGTGAGTCTACGTGGTTCACACAAATTTTCTCTACCTTGGCAGATGCCAAACCATCTACCCACCAACCAGAAGGTAGAATAAAGTACATGTTTCTAACCATTAAATGTTTCTTCTCAGTCCTCTCTAGTGGGACATGAGAGATGATGGGGAGAGAGTAGTGCCAATTGAGGGCTTTGTGATGCTGATGTTGGAAAGGTGGGACAGCAGGCCCCTAGTCTCAGGCATATGCACTGACACAGAATCTTCTTTGGGCAAGTCACCCAAGCTCTCTGTGCATCGGTTTTTCACCTGTCAACTAGGATTAGAAATGCTTGGCTCCATCTCCCTATGGTACAGTGAGAAACAAGGGAGGAAAAAGAAATTAAAGAAGATCTAGACCTAAAACAAAGGTTTTTTCCATGCCCCGCCACATTCCAGGAAGAAGATAAGATAACGGTTCCCATGGCCCAAAGCTTCTAGACAAAGAATCTCCTGACCTTGGTACCCACTCCAAAATTAGGAAAGTAATTGGACCCATCCAGCATGCACCCCTCCCCAGCAGGAGGGAATGTGTGCACAAGTCCCACCTAGAATAAGTCCAGACTAATCCCTTCCCGACCCAAATAAAAACTCCTCACCACAGTTCTTCTTTAGCAACCCATTTTCTGGGACCCCCTCCTTTCTTGGGAGCTCTCTTCTTCCTCCCCTCTCTTTCAACAAATTCCCCACTTAGTTATTAAGAAAGGAAGTAGGGGGATCAGCAGTTAGCGTAATGGCTATGTCACTGGACTCCCACATAGTCGACCGCGGTTCGCGTCCCGGACCCGGTGGCTTAAAAAACTCACGCTGGGCGCGTGTGCGTGCGTGCCCAAGATCCCGAGAGATGAATGGAGGAGAAGGGATTGCGGCGTGGCCATCCTCCCTGGGGGGTGATTTCTCGCTTTCTGTCTCTATGTCTCTCTCAGTCTGTCTGGCGAGCACACGTGCCCTATAGCAAAAACCTCTAAAAAAAAATGAAAAAAGAAAAGAAAAAGAAAGGAAGAAGTAAAGAAAGAAAAAGAAAGAAAGAAAAAAAACAAAGAAGAAAGGAAGGAAGGAAGGAAGGAAGGAAGGAAGGAAGGAAGGAAGGAAGAAAGGAAGGAAAGAAGCTCTACATTTATAAAGACAGGATAAACAAAATGAGATCCTTAAAACAAAAGCAATCCTATATCAATGGTACTTCCTCTTGCCACCACTGGTCCTGAGCAGTTCCACCCTGAGTAACTCAAGCGTC
The DNA here is from genome assembly GCA_026018925.1 of Tupaia tana. Lineage (NCBI taxonomy): Eukaryota > Metazoa > Chordata > Mammalia > Scandentia > Tupaiidae > Tupaia > Tupaia tana. The sequence continues at coordinate 33,828,047 of JAKSZU010000010.1, forward strand.
CTCTTGTTTCTTTGAGTCAGATGAGCTGTGAATGAATTTGAGGAGGTGTAATGATGGGAGAGGGACCCTGAATCCTTTTTTGTTCAGAGATGTCCCTGTACTCTTGATCATGAAAATCCCTGCCACCACCTCCAGCAAATCACATCACTGTAACACCTTGCCAGGATTGCTGATATCAGAACAAAGAACACAGCATTCTATGCAAGGTTTACTGGTGGGTTGTCTATCAACCTCTGATCTTTTCTCAACACCAGTTGCTTGAGCCACACCCCTCTTTTGCTTTGTTTCCTCTTCACCACCTACCCAAGCAATAACCCCAGGCCCCAGTGCCTCAATCACCAGGAAAAAAAACAAGCAGATCTCCGTACTACCTCTAGTTCCTGAAATAGTACTCCAGGTACTAAAGAGAGCGAGTCTAGGGATGTGACCTTTTTTATTTTGTCAGGCCTCAAAAAACATTGTTTTACTGATTTAATTAACTTAGCCACTTCTGTGCCCCTCAACACTGTCAGACAGGGAAGTTATCTCTAACGTTAGCCAACTCAAAGATGTCAGATCTCCTATGGATCTTATTATAATGGGATCTTACCCTAGATGGTTCCACTTTTACTTTTCATTATGAGTTTCTAACATCCATTGCTAAATATTTAAGAAAGAAACATGGCATTGAAATGGTAAGCAAACTCTTTTAAATCAAATCTGTTTAAATCTGACTCTGCTAAGGTTGGCTGCATGAGTTTGGGAGCCATGTACCTTCCTTGAGCCTCACTTTCCTTATTTAGGAAGTAGAGAAATTAATAGTGACACCTCATAGACTTGTTGGATGGTTTCAACCTTCAGCCCTTGTTGGAGGGCTTAGTACAAAGCCTGACACATGGCAGGTGCTCAGTAAATGGTGCCTATGTTTATCCAGGTGTCTCAGACAGCCAACTCTGTGACATGTTCTCTCTCTTTCCCATTTAAATTTTGTTGAATATTTATAATGGGAATCGACAGCGCAAATTGAGTTGAATTTCCTCCTTATTCCCCTTTCTTTACATCAGGAAAAAAGATAAAGTGGGCAGTAAAATTGTTATATTTCATGCAGTTCCCTCTTTTTTCCTATATCTTGTTTCAGTAAGAAATAAGGCAGTTAGGGTTAGGGTCTTCGGAGACAAGTAGAACTCACTTCAAATCTCAGTTCAGTGAGGACAAGTCACTCACTTTCCCTGAGCCTTGGTTTCTGCATTTGTAAAGTAGGATGAATCAGTCTTTCCCTCACAAGGCAATTATGCAAAGAAAGCAGGGTCACCTAAGCAGAACATTCAGCATAATGTCTGGCAGACAGCATTTGATAAATGCAATCCTGACTACACGGCAAAAATGCTAGCACACTGGGCTGGAGTTGGCTTTCATGGACATCTGGTCTGCTTCTTGCCTCATCCCACCCACATGTCCCCAAATTCAGCCTCAGCCCAGGTCCATCCAATGTCTGAGTCTCAACTCACCTGAGTGAATATTATTTAATCTCTTTGAGACCTTTGATGGTTCATATGTAATATGGTATTACTGTAGAATCTATCTAAAAGGTTAGAGTTTCTAGCAAGTAGTCCTTTGACTATCCCGGCATACACACACACACACACACACACACACACACACACTTACTCATTCAATTCACTGAGATATTTACCATGGCTATCTAATGAGCACTTACAAATGTTCCAGGCATAATGAAAGAACACAGAAAGGGATCGGACACAGGGGTAGTGACAATAGCGGTAGCAGCAGCAGCACAGAGACATCTAACATTAGATGAGCACTTGCTATGCACCAGGCACTATGTCAAGTTCATTGCATGGGACCAGCAGTTAGCATAATGGCTATGTCGCTGGACTCCCATGTAGTCAACCGTGGTTCAAGGCCTGGGCCTGGTGGCTTAAACTCACACCAGGCGCATGTGTGTGTGTGTGCCCAAGATCCCGAGAGAAGAATGGAGGAGAAGGGACTGCGGTGTGGCCATCCCCCCCGGGGGGTGATTTCTCGCTTTCTGTCTCTCTGTCTCTCTATCTCTCTGGCGAGCGCATGCGCCCTATAGCAAAAACCTCTCCAAAAAAAAGAAAAAAGTTCATTCCATGGGCTATCTTATTTGTTCCTCTGGATTATTTTTCCCATTTTATGAACTGGAAAACTGGGACTTTAGGAGATCATGTAGCTTGTCCTGTTTTAACTCTAAAACCAATGCTCTAAACTACTCCGTCTCATAATCCCTGTCCTGCACATGTCTTTTATCTAGTGAGGATGTCAAGTATACACTCAGGCACCACCACCATCAAGGCAGTTGGTGGTACATATCATCAAAGGTACACAGAAAGTGAGGGAGCAAAAGGGATTACAAACGGAGGATTCTAATACAGGTCCATGAAGGTAGAGTGGGTAAGCAATGGGTAGAATTTTAGCCTGTGATACTGAAAATAGTAACAGCTTCTAGGGGAGAAGAGAAAGACAATGCTCAAATTATTTTGAACCAGGGGTCCTTATGGGGGTGATTGAGGTGAATGCCATTCTATCCCCAAGAGACCTAACGACTCACTGGTGATTCTGTGTCTTCCTTCACAGGGGCAGGGAAGAAGTAATCTAGGATTTGACCTTGTTGCAGGAAGGAGCTCTTAGGCAGTCTCATTTAATTCAAACTTCTCAGCTCAGGCCCATTTTCTTCTTCATTAAAGCAGGGATAATAAAAAATAATTTAATAAGGGTGTGAATATGACAAAGCCTAAAAGTACCTGACACCCGGCAAACATTCAGCAATAGTTCTCTTCTTTTTGCTCACATGTGAACCTAAGGGAGTTGGTGTGGGAGAGGGAGAGGGCTCCACGCTGCAGGAATCTGATCTAAGCTGGCCTCTCATAGTATGGATGACCTTGGCCCTCAGTCTCTTTGTCACTAGGATATACGCTCTGGATTCCATGCTCCCTAAAATTCCATGCCTTTGAAATTCTGTGGCTAACAAGGAGAGCATAAGCAGCTTGTGGACTGACTGAATAATGTATGTGGAAAGCAAGAGGTTGCCATCAAAAAGCAGAGACATAGGTCTTACAGTAGAAATTGAGGGGCACCCCCCCTGTATTTTACTATAAAAATTTTCAAATATGCAGCAAAGTTTAAAGATTTCAACACATAGACTCTATAGTTGATTTATAAATCCATCTGGCATCCCTCTGTTCATACTTCAATCTACCTTATTTTTATTGAGTTCAATTTATATCATCAAAAAATTGATCCTTTTGTAAGGTCCAGTTTGATTGGGGTGTGGTGTCACCCACCCTCTGGTAAAGTCCATTTTGGTGAATTTGGGTAATGATGCAGTTAAGGCATAGAACAGGTCCCTGGCCCTACAACTTTTCCTCATGCTATTTCAGAGTTGATCCCTCCTCCCCCCAAAGAACTCATGACTAGGGAGTAACCAGAGGAAAAGGTTGTCTGACATGATTGTCTGACATTAAACAACTCTTCTCAAGCCAGCCCATGTCAGGATAGAATTCTCGAAAGAGTGATGTTTCAAAATTCAGACATGTTCATGCCCTAACTTCCGAAGTTTGCAAGACTTTTTTTTATCTTTTTTCTTTTCTTTTCTTTTCTTTTCTTTTCTTTTCTTTTCTTTTTTTTTTTTTTTTTTTTTTTTTTTTTTTTTTTTTTTTTTGGAGAGGTTTTTTTGCTATAGGGCACATGTGCTTGCCAGACAGACAGAGAGAGACATAGAGACAGAAAGCGAGAAATTACCCCCCAGGGGGGATGGTCACGCCACAATCCCTTCTCCTCCATTCTCCTCTCGGGATCTTGGGCACACACGCACATGTGCCCGGCGTGAGTTTTAAGCCACCGGGTCCGGGACACGAACCACGGTCAACTACGTGGGAGTCCAGCGACATAGGCATTACACTAACTGCTGGTTCCCAGACTTTTTATCTTTTGTACCTCTGATATGTCCTAACACATACCCACAAAACAATGCCTAATAAAACCTTTTCTGGAAAAAAAAGAAAAGAAAAATGTGTACATTAAAAAATTAGTAAACTGGACAATGAAAAAAAAAAAAAAAAACCTGAAATTCTAAAATATCTTTCTGCATTTAGAAAAGTCTCAGTGTGGCGGCGTTATTACTAACTCATCTGGAGCAATCAGGAATCCCCCACAGAATGAAATGCATGACAACATAACCTGTGTGTGGGAAATCAAGGCAAACGAATATGATCATATACTGCTGGCATTTCCACATCTTAAGTAAGTGCTACGTTCATTACTTAAGTACACTCTGTAGTTTAAAATTCAATCATTTATTCTTATTGCTGATTCTCATCAGCCAGAGTCCTCATGCATTTCTTAATGTTTTATTTTAAAATGATTGTAAAGTTTAATAGCAGGGGAACCAACTGTAGATACTAGAGATAGTATAGAAGGGGATGAGTAATAGGGGATGGGAGGGAGAGGATCAGAAGGAAAAAAAATAAAACATTTAATAGGCACAAAAATGAAAATTCTTCTATTGATAACGTATCTGGTAATATCTTTAACTTGATTAATATGCACCATTTTCATGCTGGGAAAAGCCATATTGTACACTGTAAAGATGTACATTGATTAAATGGAAATAGAAAATATATATGTAAATTTTTTAAGTAAATAAATGTAAATTTTAAAAAGTTTTTAAAGAAACGATTATAGACACATGGGAAGTTGCAAAAATGATAGAGTCCTATGTACCCCTCACCAAGCTTCCCCAATGGTGGCAGCTATGTAACAATATTAAACAATATGAAAGCCAGAAAATTGACTTTCAAACAAGACTGTTAGCTCTACTACAGACCTAATTCAGTTTTCACCATTTTTTATATGCACATGTATCCTAGCCAACTGACTAAAGATGCAGATTCTATAATAGAATATGCTTGGACCTGATAACCCAGTTCCAAACAACCCATCATTTAAGTTGTAAATGGATTGTTTGGAACCGGAACCATGTCCTCCTGGCAGGTTGATGAGAACTGCAAAAGCCAAGAAGCTGCTGAGCAGCCTCTCCCCTCTTCTGAGCTCCCAGTTGACACATGGTAAAATTGGCCTGAGTTGCCTGACCCTGCCCTTGACCCTTGGCTGGGAGGTTATCTGCAGTTTTAGGCTGCTCCCAACCCCTTGGCAGGGTCACACCTCATGCTAGCCTCCTCTTTCCTCTTCCAGTTAGAATCCCATTCCCTTAAGGCAGTGCCTTAAAGAAAAAGTAGAATAAAGGAATCCATATTGTGTTTGAATGACTGACAGCCTTTTAATCTGTCTCCAATGTCTTCATAGTAGCAAAACAAAGCATCTGTCTCACAACATACCTCTATGCTCTTCTGTGAGGAGACTAAGAAGGCATCCATGGGTGTTTGCTTTTCCAGCCTTGACTGCACCAATGAATACTTTGAAATCCTGGATGGCCCTCCATCCTCAAAAAAATCTCTGGGGAAGACCTGCTCCGGTTTCCGCCTCACTTTCTCATCCTCCTCCAGTTCAATGACCCTTGTGTACTTCCGAAGTTTCAGTAGCATAGGAAAAAACTTCATCGCTTATTATTATTCTGCACCCAAAGGTAAGGCTGGTGGTTGAGAGCAACAGCTTCAGGGCTGGACCGTCTGCCTGGGTACCAGTTACAGTCCCATCACTCACTCTGTGACCTTGAACAAGCCTCTTGACCTCTATCTCAATTCCTTCCATGTATAATGGGGATAAGAGAACCTTGCTTCCTAACCTTGTCGTGAGGGTTACATGAAACAATGCCAGCAAGCACTTATGAAAGTGATGGCACATTGTAGATACTGAATGATTCAGAAGCCTTACTATGAACTTTTTAGTTTTACATAATATCTCATCACTGTCAGCTCATTAGGAAGTCCTTTTTTTAAGAGATTGTGTGTGTGTGTGTGTGTGTGTGTGTGTGTGTGTAAGGCACATGAGCTCACTGGAACAAAAGTGAGAAATCACCCCCCAAGGGTGCTGCAATCCCTTCTCCTCTATTCTCCTCTTAGGATTTGGGGCACACATGCACCTGATATGAATTTCTAGTTTCCTGGACTCAAACTACAGCTGGTCATATGGAAGTCCAGCATCTTAACTGCAATGCCACCTGCTAGCTCCTAGGAAGTCATTTCTAAAGTTACTCCAAATCTAGTACTAGGTGGGTGTTTTAGGATCTTTGGAAAAAGAAGGTGTGGTCCCAGCCTAAGAGAGACTCATGTACAACCTAGAGGGAGTTCAAGACAAATACAAGTGGGCCAGCCTCAGTAGCTCAGGAGGTAGTGCACTGATCGCAGTGCTGAAAGAGCCACATGGCTGACCAGAATTTTGGACCCCCATTCAGCCTGAAAATCTGCTGGGCACTCATGAGCCCAAGATCCTGACAAACTGAGGGACAGGGATCATGGTACGACGAGATCCTGTTGAAGGTGTCTCCCATCCCCTCACCCCCCCCCCCCCCATGTACATTCACACTCTGTATTACAAATAAAAAGTGAAAAACTTTTTTAAAAAAGTAAATAAGCAGGGCCTGACAGGTGATGTGTTAGTTAAGGTGCTGGACTTCCACACGGCTGACCATGGTTCAAGTCCCAGACCTGACAGTTTTCTCTCTCTCTCTCGTCAAATTGAAGAATAATAATAAATTAATTAAATTAAATGAATAATTCTTTAAGAAAGAAAGAAAGATAAATATCTGTGATGCAACTAGATGACAATAGGACACACTAGGTTAAGGCAAACAAATAGAAAAGAAAGAATATACTAAATTGGTGAGAGCAACAGATGGTGTAATGGTTACATTGCTGGACTCCCATGGAGTTGACCACGGTTCAAGTCCCAGACCCAGCAGCTTAAAATTCATACCACGTGTGTCTGTGTGTGTGTGTGTGTGTGTGTGCGCGTGCGTGCGCACCCAAAAATCCCAAGAGGAGATGGAGAAAAAGAGATTGCAGCATGGTCATCCCCGTGGGGGATGATTTCGCACTTTTTATCTTTCTTTGTCTCTATCTCTCCAGTGAGTGCACATGCCCTATAGCAAAAATCTCTCTAGAGAAAAAAGAATATTCTGAATTAGCATTTACCTACATCTCAACAAAAGACATTAAGAATGAGAAACGACAATGCAGGCCATAAATATTGAGAAAAACATCAAGGGGGAAGCCTTTGATGTGGCTTTAAAGCTGTCTGGGCTGTGAATAGAGAAAAAGGGAGAGGGACGTGAGATGAGAGAACAGAGTGAGCCTGGAGAGGGCATGTGTAAGAGGTGTGACGAGAAGCAGACAGAAGTCAAGCCACGGTTTCTGTTGAAGCACAGTGCACTCCAGGTCAGGTAATAACAGCAAGTGGTCAAGATCATCAAAGTAACAGCTAACGTTTACTGAATGCCTTTTACATACCAGGTGGCATTTTTGAAACTTTGACACTTTGCATGTGTCGCCCTCATGCAAACCTGTGGTTCTTCCCCTCTTACAGGAAGGGAAACCGAGGCTTGAGAAGCTCAGTAATTATTCAAGGTCTTCCACTATTTATCACTAAGAGAAAGTGACAAATGACTCACATCCGCTCTGTCGGAGGCATCATCCAGAACAGTCTCCAGTAGGGAGTGCCAGCGTGACTCCTTGATCAAGCTTGGGAAACATGCTATAAAACACAGAGGAGCTGCTCTGTGTCTCAAAGGGGGTCAGGGAAAATCACCATAGGCCGCATTGAACAGTGAACCGGTACTGACGATGGTTTCTTTGTATCTACAGAGGCAATGTCGAAGACTCCACACCTAATCAGTAAGACATCTTTCATGCTGTTATTGAATCTTGATTCCTAGATCTTGTTTCTTCTTCTGGACCCATTCCTGGTGCTTTTACTGTCATTTGATCTCTCTCGTATGTGTTTCCTAGTTCCCAGTATAAACCTACCATAGCTGAGAGATTCTGTCTACACAGGCTTTGCAAAGCATTATGCTCATTCACACTGGACCTGAGAATGCCTGTTCATCAAGTCACAATTATAAAATACACAGTCAAGTCACTATCTATTGATCATTGTTGATCTGATTTCTTAACTCCAAAGACAGTGAGACACACCTAATCAGATACTCCACATTTAGGGAAAGCTGACAAAGCAGAAGTAAGCAGGATAAAAAAAAAAATTTTTAAAAAAGGCTGTTTTCCCCAGATGGACACTGATTATGAATATTTGCATTTTAGCACAGAATGGCACAATTTAAATATTGTTATATTCCCAAGGACTAGGCAGTGAAGGGAATATTACTTCTGTTGGACCCTACACACAAACATCAAGATCCACATGAAAAAACAGTTCATTTAGGAAGTCAGTTATTATGAAGATGATAGGAAGAATCACCTAGAACCCTGATGTTCAGCGGAGACTGATCTTGGATGCTACCCTCTTGACTCACCCAAGTCTTTTCTTTTTATTTAAAAATGTCTTCTTGTATCCACAGCCATCCCAGCATCAACACCCAAGACAATAACAGCAAGACCTGGTAAGCTCTGAAATGCACCCATTTGTTTATCGTGGGTCCTTACCTCTAGGGATCTGCATCTGTATCTTCACTTCTTCCTGCTTCATGAAAAACTGGACCAACTGCAAATGCTTCATGTATGAGCCAATAAACCAGCTGACTCTAGCCACTTTGAGGGCCATTCAAACCTTTTAGGATCTTTTGGCTCTAGCATCCCAGAACCAGTGAAGTTCTTTGTTTGTTTGTTTCAGAGTGCTTTGTTGTTATTTGGTTTTGGTTTTTGATGCTTTTCAAAGTCATCAAAGCCAGAGAAGCTTACAGATACTTTCTTCTATCTTTTCTTCTTATTCTAGTCCTGATCACAGTTAACTTCACATTCACATGACTAATAGACTTTTTCAGGATAGAGTGTCAGAATCATTCCAAAGGCACTGAGATGAACTAGTAGAGAAAAAAGTAGTAATCTTTGGAATCAGGAGATCTGCCTTTAGATATGCTGTTTACCAGATTAGGGTCTGGGAATTAATCACTTTGCTTCTCCAACTTTGTTTCCTCATATACAAAATTAGCACCAATACTCATGCCTATCTTCCTGAGTTATAACGTTGAAGGTGAACACACAGACATAATTAAAAGTACTTAATAAAACCACAAGTCACTGTGAAAATTACTTATTGTGCTTCTCTACATGTAGTCAAAACAGAATGGCACATAATTCTGGCAAAATAATCAGTTAATGGAGTTTTTAGGCTAAATATTATTGGCAGTTTTAATGTGTTATATATCTCCAACTAGGGGGGACCAGCAGATAGTGTGGTGGTTAAGGTGCTGGACACTCCCACATGGCCGACCACAGTTCGAGTCCCAGACCTGATGGCTTGCTTTTTCACTTTCTCTCTCTCTTTCTCTCTCTGTCTCTCTTGGGTCAAATTAAAATAAATGAGTAAATAAATAACTTTTTTTTAAAAAAAGACATTGCCATGCTGTTCCTGTGGCTACAGCATTTTGAAAAACATATAAATAAATAAAAAATAAACCTCCAACTAGGAAGTTGACTAGTCGACTGACTCTTTTACCAGGCTCTCCCTCTCTAATAGTAATATGTGGATAGGGAGCTCAGCCAGTTCGCGGGAAAGGCTCTGTGCCTCCAGAGAACCACAGTGACCAGGTCTGTGTCTGCAGGGGACTGGCCGGAGCTGCAGCTGGTGGGCAGTTCAGGTCGGTGCTCAGGACGCGTAGAAGTCCTCTACCAGGGGGCCTGGGGAACCGTGTGTGACGATCTTTGGGACCTCAACGAAGCCGAGGTTGTGTGCAGACAGCTCGAATGTGGACGGGCCATATCTGCCCTTGGAAAGGCTCACTTTGGCCCAGGTTCAGGAGACATCTTCCTTGACAACCTTCAGTGTGCTGGGGTGGAGCGTTACCTAGGCCAGTGCACCCACTCAGGCTGGTTGGAGCACAACTGTGGTCACCATGAGGATGCCAGTGTCATCTGCTCAGGTAACTTCTCCCCTCTCTAATGCACTGCCAGCCCCAGAGTGCTTCCAGACCACCCTCCTGGTACTTAAAGCCAGCCAGAGACAAAGACAGGCTCCTTCAATGTAGCATTTGATTTTAGCTCTAACTTTTTTAACTTGGTTAGATATATAAGATTTTTCAAATTATTTATTTATTTAATTCCATTTGTTATTATTTTTTAATTTGACCAGACAGAGACAGAGCTCGAGAGAAAGAGAAAGTATGAAAGCAAGCCACCTGGTCCAGGACCCAAACCGCAGTCAGCCATGTGAGAATCCAGCACCTTTAACCACCACGTCACCAGCCAGCCCCAGATATGTAAGGTTTTAACTGCTAGGCTCCAGAATAAAAACTTCTAGGCTTCTAATTTGGTAGTAAGTAGTACCAAAGGTTTGTGCACTTTACTGAAACATGCAAAAGACATTTCATTATGGGCATTTGGGGGAGCTCATGGAAAGGGCTCCTGCTGTAGCAAAACTAGGGAGGACTTCAAAGCAGGATAGCACTGAGTTTGCCTTTCAGAGCAAGTGCTAACACTCAGGCAGTATGTGAGCAATGCTTAAAGTCTCAGAGCCTCAGTTTCTGTCTGTAAAATTAGGAAACTAGTTGTTTTCCTGCAGGATTGCTAGAAGAACTAGGCCTGTGTTTTGCAAAGTATTCACATAGTAACTGACAAGGAAACCGTGTATGTGGTAATGCTGACCACCATTTTCCTCACTTAATCACCACTTCAAGAAAATCTGTGGGGGCCGGCAGGTGGCATAGTGGTTATGGCACTGGACTCCCACGTGGCCCACCGTGGTTCAAGTCCTGGACCCCACGGCTTGAAACTCATGCTGGACGAGTGTGTGTGTGCCCAAAATCCTGAGAGGAGAATGGAGAAGGGATTGCATTGTGGCCATGCTTCCTGGGGGGGGGGGGGGGGTGATTTCTAGTTTTCTGTCTCTCTCTGTCTCTTCAGCAAGTGCACATGCACTATAGCAAAAAATCTCCAAAAAAAAAAAAAAAAAATCTGTCAACAAAAATGATTCGTTTCAATTGCCTTGTGACTTTTTAGAAAATACTTTAGATTTACTCATGTGTAAATAGCTAGGAGTAAGTTAGTTCCCTCTGGAATATCTATTAATAATCCTTTTTGAAATGAGAAGCCTTTTGGTGAATAACAGCTATAACCCTTGATGTGCCTTGTAAGAATCAGGAATCATAACTTGATGTAGTAGTGCTCACTACATAGAGTTGTCTGTGTGAGCAGCAGCTCAATCGCATGTCAGTACCCACTCCCTGTGAGTTTTAATTTGAGGCACATATTTAAAACCACTGATTCACTCATTGGTACATTTGTTTGTTGATCTATTTGCTTTGTGGCATCTTATTATACATGGCACACATAACCTTGTTACAACTCACAGGTGCATGCTATTCTTAAGTCTGCCCTTCCAGAGGATGGTTATCCAAATCTGATGTGCCTCCGAAGATTCCCAAAGTGAAAATCCACCTGCTCCAAAGTCAAGTTTAAGTCAGGTCATTCCAAGTGTACCCTTTTTCATAATGCAGTTGTAAACCAGCAACCAGAGAGAAGTTTACTCTGTGTCTATAGATATCTGTTTCTCCAGTATTGTTAATTAAAAGAACTAATTTTTCCCATATCAGATTAATAAGCATGCATAAGGATATAAGTAAAACCTTTGTCTTCAGTTACTAAAGTGGGGATTTCCAAAAAATACTGACGTACTTATTCTCTCTAAAACAGATGCTGAAGAATCACTTTTAAACAATCCAGGTCAGTCACCCATTTTGTTGATGGGAATTAAAAATCAGCTTTCCTTTTCTTTTTTTTTTCTTTGATTATTTTAAATATCGACAGAAGGTACATGCTTGCAAGAGAGAGAAAGGGAGAAAGCCCTCCCAATGAGGTATGGTCATGCTATGAACTCTTTTTTCTCCATTTGTCCATGCTGTAGGGATTTGGGCCAAATACAATGCTCAGCATGTATTTCAACCCACTGGAGCTGGCACTCAAACCATGGTTGGCCATGTGGAATCTAAACTCCCTTAACCACTAGGCCATGGACTGGACCAATATCAGCTATTCTTTTTTTTTTTTTTTTTTTTTTGGAGAGGTTTTTGCTATAGGGCATGTGCGCTCTCCAGACAGACGGAGAGAGACAGAGAGACAGAAAGCAAGAAATCACCCCCCAGGGGGGATGGCCACGCCACATTCCCTTCTCCATTCTCCTCTCGGGATCTTGGGCTCGCACGCACACGCGCCCTGCATGAGTTTAAGCCACTGGGTCCAGGACACGGACCGTGGTCGACTAAGTGGGAGTCCAGCAACATAGCCATTACACTAACTGCTGGTCCCAACTGTTCTTAATTTTGTCCTTGAGCTACTTGTTCATCCAGTTCTAAGGTTACTCTTTGTCCAAACTGCAGAGATTTTCACACCACTGAGATGCCATTAAAAAGTCTTATTTAGAATTTCTTTTTATTTTTAACATGATGATGGCTGTGTGTGTGTGTGTGTATGTGTAAGAGCAATTCATACAAGCGTGAAATAGTGTTTTATGGTCTTTTTGTACATGCTATTCCCTCTGGCTCAAAGAAATTTCCCTGGCATTTCCTTCTCACTTTTTAAAAATGTATCTCCCTAGTCCCCTCCTCCCTGACAGTCTCTTCATAATATACTGTTCTTTCCACTGATACACTTATCACAGTGCAGAACAGTGAACTGTACTATTGTTAAGTATGACTAACAAGTAGACTCTAGGCTCCCTGAGATCAGAAACCATATCTCTTTTGTTTATAAGTCTATCAGTGCCTAACATGAAAGACAATCAATAAATACTGTTGAAATTAAATTGACTACAACTACAACTCGGGAACTCATGAGAAAATGTGAGGAACGAGCTCCAAGGCTCAAGACTTGGGGATGTCTCTCTCCATCCTACCTTGAGCCTGGTGTTGGTGGACCCCATGTGGGGCCTTTGGGGCACTCACCTGTCATGTCTCTGTCTACAGGGGACTGGCCAGAGCTGCGACTGGTGGGCGGCTCAGGTCGGTGCTCAGGACGTGTGGAGATTCTCTACCAGAAGGCCTGGGGCACCGTGTGCGATGACCTGTGGGACCTAAATGAAGCTGAGGTCGTGTGCAGACAGTTGGGGTGTGGAAAGGCTGTCGCTGGTCTTGGTGAGGCCCACTTTGGCCCAGGCTCAGGACAGATCTTCCTGGACAACCTACAGTGCACTGGGCTGGAGCACTTCCTGGGCCAATGCTCCCACTTAGGCTGGCTGGAGCACAACTGTGGCCACCATGAGGATGCCGGTGTCATCTGCTCAGGTAGCCTCTTCTGTCTCAGGCAATAATTTCTCATTTATAGTTGAAGACATTTTAAAAGTATGTGTCCTGGGTGGAATTTTTATCCATCCACTCATCCATCCATCTGCTCATTCCTCAAGTTTCTCCTCTGGGCCACAGGCAGCTCCAGGGTTACATAGGGGATCTTGAATATTACACACCATAGCACCTGGAGCACTGCAATGCAGATTCCAGGGCTCCAGCCCCAAAGATTATGAATATATAGGTTCAGAAAGGGGCTCCAGAGAGGGGCCAAAGATAATCCAGTCCTGGCTACTACAGGATGGTCTTCCTGGACCCCTAGGCCAAGGCCCCCTTCTTAGACCCTTAGGCCAAAGGAGGGCTGAAATTTCCAAAGGGTCAGCTCTGGTACTCTGGGTTCCTGTACCCAAAAATGTCATGGTCTTCTCCCCTTCATTTCCCACCCCCCTGCACTTTCATTCATTAAAGAAAATTACCTGTTGCCTTTTCTTTAATGCATTTCAGATGCAGAAGATCTCCTTGCACCCACGCCTCCAGGTATGTCCATGTTTTTTTTTTCTTTCCCTAGTCCAGATAACTTTCCAATAATAATGATAGCAGCAAATACTAAGAAAAGCTTCAAGCCAGTATGATTCTGAGCCCTTCACAGTGTATGACTCTTGAACCTTCATAATAACCCTTTGAGGTAGGTACAGTCATGCATTCCCTATGTTTCTATCAACAAAAGACCAAATTGTTGACACATTCAGCCTAGGCTATGCCTAGTGTATAAATACACTCTATGATGATTGCACAACAATGAAATTGCATCATGGTGCATTTCTCAGAATGTATCCCTGCCGTAAGTGATGCATGACTGTACTTTGATTCTTATGTTTTGGATATATTAAAACATAGACTATTAGCAACACACTCAGGGCCAGCCAGTGGATTTGAACTCACGCTGTCAATGCTTTTGGCCACCAATCTCATTTACCACACCTATTCATTTTCCCCAGCAACACAAAAGCCAAGTAAAATTAGAACAAAGACGAGACATTTTCCTCAGATTATCACTAATTATTGGGACAGTTCTGCAAAAGGCAATATATTCTATGGAAAAAAAATTGAGATACAGAAGTTTCACTCATTTTCTTAAGGTAACTGAATAAGTAAGTTGAAACCAAGTTTGACACTGATTAGTCTGATCCCAAAGTACATGCTCTCAGGAACTTATGACTTTTGCCTGTTTTCAAGAATCTTAAAACTTAATGACTTAATAATATTCCATTGAAATAAAAACCAAAGTTAGAAGAATCAGACCAATGCATATACTATAAATTCTGAAATCATACTGGAAGGGAATGAAAAAGTATTTTGTTTCATTATAACAGACATTTCTGAACATCTTCTCAGTAAGATGCATAATGCAAGGTTTCTAGATAAATTAATGTATTTAACACTCACGGCTGAGAATTAGAGAGATCAAAGTTTACCCGAGATATCCCTATTAGAAAGTAGCAGAACCAAAATTTACAATATCATCACTTTCCCTTTGAATGAGCCTGGTTTTTCCTACATACCCTCAGAGAACACACACAAACCTTAAGAGTCATGGACAGAAGCATCTTTTCTGGGCACTTGGCCTGGATAAGACCGTGAGGGTTTTCTGGATGTTCCTGGAGGACAGCCACTTTGTGTTGTGGTCATGAGTGAAAGGGAAGGGCTATGTCAAGTTGAAGGGTTATGTTTAGGGTTAAGGGCAGTGGATATTCAAATGAAGGCTAATCTGTAGTTTCCTCCCTGTATGTATATTAAATAGATGGCAGAGAACTGAGGAAAACAGTGTTGAATGAAGGACCCATTCTCATTACCTATTGGTACCCTAAAACTTAGTGGTTCAAAACAACTCCCATTTATATTTCATGGTTTTGTGGGTTAGGAATTTGAGCAGCAATCAGCTCAAGAGAGTCTTCAACTCCACAGAGCATGGAGCAAGCTCATGGATAGTGTTCCTTTGCTGGCTAATCCAAGACAGCTTCACTTACATGTGGTGTCTTGGTGAGGACAGCTAGAAAGATGGGCTTAGCAAGAGCCTACTGCCTTTCCAGGGGCTTTCAAAGCCTCTTTGCCTGATCTTTCCAGCAGGATAGTCAGATTCCTGTAATGCAGCTTAGAGCTGCATGAACAAGCCAGTATTCCAGAGACTGGACCAGGAAGTTGCCATTCTCTTAAGGCATAGCACCACTTCCTCCATATTGTTGGTCAAAGCAGTCACAGAGCCCAACTGAGTTCACTGGGAAGGACGGAGATCCCACCTCTGACAGGAAGCATGTCCAAGATTTTGTAGCCTTCTCTAACGGCCATAGAACCATAGAGCATATTCACTCAGCATCTTCAGACTTTTCTCAGTTTGCACTAATAAAAATGATGGTTCTAAGGAAACTTCTTGCATTTCACTAATTCACATATGAGACTGTTTTTCCTCTGATGTCATCATTGTCTCCCTTTTTCCCTTCCAGGTCATTCTGCAACTTCTCAGGAACACATAACAGGTAGTCACTTGTTTTTTAAGAGGGTAACTCCATGCCAAGAGAACCATCATAGCAGATGCTAGGCAGTGTGCCCATGCACAGCGTAAAAGAGACTGGCACGGTGTGGGCAAGGAAGTATTTCTCTGCTGTCACTCAGTGAACGCTGGATTATTTTTTTGTTTTCCTTTTTTTTTCTTTTTTTACATTTTAAAAATTTATGTTTAATCACACAGTATACAAGATGGTTTTTCCCAGCATAAATACAGTGTGTATAAGTCAAGTCAAAGATACATTATCATCAATAGCTTGTACATTTCCACCCAGGCCAGCTGCCCCCCAGCTCCCCCTGGTCACTGGGTGTGAGCTGGCCATTACTAGGATTATACAAGTGATGCTTTATGAACACATCCTGACATCTTTTTCCTCTTGTTTCAGGAGAAAATAACTCTTGTGGAGGGGTCATTTCTAGTCTCTCTGGCTCATTTTCTAGTCCACAGTATCCAGAAAACTACCCAACAGACATCCAATGTGTTTGGGAGATCCACGTGAATAAAAAATTTCGCATAGAACTCATGATTCCAAGTTTGAAGTAAGAAAATAACTTTATAGATAAAATTCTAAATAAGCATATTGGTTTTTGAAATATTAAGAAAGGTATTTCTGGGGACCAGCAGTTAGCATAATGGCTATGTCGCTGGACTCCCATGTAGTCAACCGAGGTTCGAGTCCTGGACCTGGTGGCTTAAACTCACGCCGGGCGCATGTGCGTGCGTGCCCAAGATCGCGAGAGGAGAATGGAGGAGAAGGGATTGCGGCATGGCCATGCCCCCTGGGGGGTGATTTCTCACTTTCTGTCTCTCTGTCTCTCTCTGTCTTTCTGGCGAGCAGACACGCCCTATAGCAAAAACCTCTCCAAAAAAAAAAGATATTTCTGAGTGGGAAGTAATTAAGAATAAAACTTTCCTAGTCAGTTGGGTTAATTCTAACCAATGATTTACTTCTAGCTTGAAAATAATCATTAAATGGTTTATTAAAATTTGACTTAACAGGGGCAGGAAGGTGGCATGGTGGTTAAAAGAGCTGGATTCCCACATGGCCGACTGAGGTTCAAATCCTGAACCTGGCGACTTGCTTTCTCACTTTCCCTTTCTCTCTTTCTTTCTCTCTGTCTCTCTCTGGTCAAATTAAAACATAATAATAACAAATGGAATTAAATGAATAATTTTTTTTTAATTCTGACTTAACTTTATTTTGATAGTTTTTCTTTTCATTTGTTTTCCTAAAAATATTAAAATCCTCAAGAGTTCTACCCTTATTGTAGCTGGTTATCAATATTTGTCCTCTTAGATTTTCTTTGTTTTTAATCTAAATTTTAAATAAGCAGTAAGAGACCTTCCGTACACACATATCAGAGAATTACTCCAGCCTTGGGTTCTACATCTTCCAAATGTTCTGAAAAGTAAAATCAGACACTAAAGTCATTGTCTTATCTTTGACATGAAGAGAATAAATGTACCAAAGTCACTGCCATTTTTTGTGTCTTCTTTATTCAAATTTTGTATTGACATATAATAGTTACACATATTTATGGATAACTATGTATGGTTTTTATTTTCTTTTAGATTTTTACACTTGCTAGAAAAAGACAGAGAACTAGAGAGAGGAAAAGTGAGAAATCATCCACCAAGAGGGATGGCCATGCTGCAGTCCCTTTCCATTCTCCTTTCAGGACTTTGGGCATGCATACACACACACACCCAGTGTCTTTCAAACCGATGGGTCTGGGACTTGACCAAAGAGTTGATGTTGTGGAATCCACACCTTAAACCACCATGCCACCTGCTGGCCCCAGTGTGATTTTTCAATACATGTATATTATACATAAGATCAATCAGGGCAGTGAATGTATGCATCATCTCACATATTTATTATTATTTTGTGTTGTAAATATTTGACATCCTGTCTTCCACCGATTTTGAAATATGCATTGTCACCAGCTGTAGTATCCTACTCCAGTTGCTCTACTGTGCTGTAGTATTCTAGAACCCATTGCACTTACCTACTTGCTCCCTTGTACTTGTAATCCAAGTTCTCCCTATCATCCCTACTTCCCTCCCCTTCCCAGCTTCTGGTAACCACCATTTCACTCTTCACACTGATGAAATCAAATTTTTTAGCTTCCACGAACAATAGTCATTGCCATTTTTAATCTCCATAACATAAAAATAATAGCTGACATTTTTAAAGAATTATTTTTATTTATTTTTTAGTTTGACCAGAGAGAGACAGAGTGAAAGAGAGAGAGAGTGATAGAAAGAGAGAAAATGAGAAAGCAAGCCGCCAAGTCCAGGACACAAACCACAGTCAGCCATGTGGGAGTCCATCACCCTTAACCACCATGCCACCTGTTGGCCCCAAGCTGACATTTTTTTAAGGCTGGCTGTATGCCCAGACTCTGTACTATATATTTTATAAACTTTGTCAGAGTCACAGAGTCAAGCAAGATGTTATACCCATTAGAGTTGAGGAAACTGAGAACCACAGAGGTTAATAACTTGCCCAAGACTACCTCTTCTAAGTCAGTCTTATATCAAAACCCCAACTCTTCACCAATACGTGATTCAGTAAGCAGAGACTGCACAAAACCCTACTTGTTGTACACAACACATCATTTTACAAACACAACAAGCTATAGAATTTCTTGGTACCCCAGGTACACAAATGGACAGAATTGTTGCTCAGTCATTACTATACCAAAACCATGGATTCAGACATGCTTTAAGCCAAAAAATGTCCTGAAATGTATTATTGTTGCTAACTAATGTCCCAGGGATACAATTAGCCAGCAATAAAATGAGAAGCTTGAATCCACATCTTCAAAGTTGATCACGTTATCTGCACTCTGTTCTTTCCAAATCATCTCTCACCACATCCTTCATGAATAATTGCCAAAATAAAAAATACTCTTCTTCTTTATTTATTTATTTTTTTTGGAGATGTTTTTGCTATAGGGTACGCATGCTTGCCAGAAAGACAGAAACAGAGAGACAGAGAGAAATCACCCCCCCGGGGTGATGGCCACGCTGCAATCCCTTCTCCTCCATTCTCCTCTTGGGATCTTGGGCATGCACTCACACGCGCCCGGCGTGAGTTTAAGCCACTGGGTCCAGGACTCGAACCATGGTCGACTACATGAAAGTCCAGTGACATAGCCATTACACCAACTGCTAGTTCCAAAAAAATACTCTTCTATATGCTATCATTATTTTATTAGGTTGTTGGAAAAGTCATGAGGTATTTTTCTGTTTTTCTATGCAGATAATGCATCATGACTTTCCCTTGACCCTATATTTTAAAATTAAGTTTTTTTCCACATTTGGATATAGGAAATACTGTAAAATGTAGAAGCAAGAAAATCTGACTGCGATGTTGACTACATGCTGATCATCTGTCTATTAAGAACTTAGTTGTGGGAACCAGCAGTTAGCGTAATGGCTATGTCACTGGACTCCCACATAGTCAACCGCGGTTCGCATCCCGGACCCGGTGGCTTAAAACTCACGCCAGGCGCGTGTGCGTGAGTGCCCAAGATCACGAGAGGAGAATGGAGGAGAAGGGATTGTGGCATGACCATCCCCCCTGGGGGGTGATTTCTCGCTTTCTGTCTCTATGTCTCTCTCTGTCTGTCTGGCGAGCGCATGCACCCTTTAGCAAAAACCTCTCCAAAAAAAAAAAAGAAAAAAAGATATCTGTCACCATGGGCATCATGGGGCATCTCCTTCCCACCCATTATTCTTTAAAAAAAAAAGAACTTAGTTGTAGTATAAATTGGTATTTCTCAAGGTCCTATGTAAGTTGATTTTGACCAAAACTGTTATGATTTATTTTCCTTTTCATTTGTTCATTTATTTATTTATTTATTTACAGTCATTCACTGAACATCAATACAGTAAACTAAATGAGATTTTTCCATCCAGTATATATTGTATATTGGTTCAATCAAGGATATTACCGTACATGTTATCATCAATCAATAATTTTCTATTTCTCGTTTCTTACATATTTTGCTTTATTTTTCCCCCCTTGATTCCCTATCTCTCACCCTCTGCCCACTTCCCCACTTCTCCCACAGTCTCTGGTATGTACAGTTATTTTTCATACCTTTTTTTTCATATTTTATTGATTCACTAAAGATCTTAATTAATTTAAAGACCTTCAATAGCAAGTGCAGCTGATATATACATATTTATGAATGGATGTCTGACTTTAGGTGTAAACCTCAGTGAGTAAAGTGAACATACTATAAAGTAGCACCTCCGCTGGGGATGTATAGCTTACTGTAGTCATTAAACAGGTATTAATAGGTATCTTTTAATGCATTTTTAATTTCAAAAAAGTTTTAGTTTTAATAGATCAAAATCAAAAAACATTAAGAGAAATTTGCTTAAAACTTAAAGCCAGGAAAAAGGTTTAGATTCAGTTCAAATAGTAGGTAAATGAAACTATCAACAGTATAAGAGAAGACAAAAATCTTTTAAATACGGAAATCAAAGCATTAAAGAAAATCAGTAATGTTTTAGTCTAAAGTAAGAAAATTCTATTTCACTAGTTCAGACTCACGTAATTAATCTCTCTTCTATTGAATTTGCAGTGTTACTGTGGTCTGATCTTTCCATTTAAACTCTGGAAATTAACATTCAACTCCGGTCTTGCCCCTCCCATTAGGCCGGCCATTCTCTTGGTTTTTTATTGTACTCTTATTTCTGTGTGTCCGACTTTAGTTTACTTGGTATAGCATTCCTTCAGCACTTCTTGGAGAGCTGGTCTGGTGTTGGTAAATTCTTTCAGGTTTTGTTTATCTGAGAATGTTTTTGTCTTTTTTTTTCCCATATGAAAGATAATCTTGCTGTGTATAGTATTCTTGGTTGAAATTGTTTTTTACTTAATACTTTGAATATATTTTCCCATTCTTTCCTTGCTTGCACTGTTTCCGATGAGAGGTCCGACGTTAGCTTTATGGGATATCCTTTGAAAGTAACTTGACGTTTCTCTCTTGCCAATTTTAGTATTTTATCTCTGTCTGTGGTTTTGGTCAATCTGGCTATGATGTGACACAGGGAAGATCTTCTTGGGTCGATTCTATGTGGGGTCTTTTGTTTTACTTGGGTCTGGAGATTTGAGTGCCTCTCTAGGTTTGGAAAGTTTTCTTCCATGATTTCATGGAATAGATTATCAATGCCCTTATTAGTTTTTTCACCTTCTTGGGATACTGATGATCTGGATGTTTGGACATTTAATGGTATCTAGTATTACTCATATGTTATTCTCATTTTGGGAGGTTATTTTCTCAGCCTTTTTGGTGAATTTTTCTAGGTCAGAGGTTCTGTCTTCCACATCTGAGATTTGATCTTCTGCATGATCTAATCTGCTTTTGATATTTTCAAGGGAAGTTTTGATTTCCTGTATTACAGCCTTCATCTCTAACAACCATTTGATTCTTTTTTATGATGTGTATCTCCTCTTTCAGATCATGCAAGAACTTCCTCACCTCCTGGAACTTGGTGGCTCTTTTCACCTGTATCTTCTGGAGTTTGTTGTCTCTATTCTCTAGCATCACTGTTAACTTTTTCACTATGAATATTTTAAATTCTTTATTTGACATTTCCATGAGTTTCCTTGTATTCTTTGTAGAGGAAGAGGAGTTATTCTTTTGCATTAGAGGAGAGATATTTTCTTCATTTTTCATATTTCTTGTGCCTCTGCAATGGTTTCTGGTCATCTGGTGGATTATACTTTTTTCCTGACTTCTGGCTAGACTGGGAAGCAGGAGGGTAAGGTCTGGGCAGAGGGTCTTCGGTGGTCGAAATCTCTCAAAACCATTATGATTTTTAAATTTCTTTTATAAAGTTGTAACCACAAGCTTCACACACTTCTTGGGTAAAAAGTTCTGGGCTGGCAGGTGGTGTGGTGGTTGAGGCGCTGAACTCCCTCATGGTCGACCATGGTTTGTGTTCTGAACCTGGCAGCTTGCTTTCTCACTTTCCCCCCCTCTCTCTCTGTGTCTCTCTGGTCAAATTAAAAAATAATACTAATAACAATAAATAAAATAATTCTTTAAAGAAAAGGAAAGAAAATAGAGTACTGACAGTACATCTGAAAAAGTTAATTAACATTATATATATATATATATATATATATATATATATATATATACACACACATATATATCTATAGATATGTATGTATATCTATATATATATATATGCAACTTAAAATGTAATCCAAATATTTAATCTCTATAATTGTCAATTTTTTTTTAGCATTAGTATCTTGGAAATTTCACCTGCCACTAACCTTGCACTTCTATTCTCCCAGACTAGAAGACATCCTTGGATGTCCCTATGACTCAGTTGAAATCTTCGATGGCCCGAGAATTGCCTCGCTGTCTATGGGGAAGTTCTGTGCCCCTTCAGCTGTGATATTCTTCTCCTCCTCGGACATTATGACAGTGGTGTTTCGAAGTGATTCTATGATAACCAACACTGGCTTTTATGCTTTGTTCAATGCTATTCCACAAGGTAAAACTGAGTCAGGTAAGAAGCTTCAAGTAGTTTTTGGTGTTTAAATGGCAGAGCAGTTTCTAACTTGAGAGAATTCCCTATTAGCAGAGGCCTGGGATTCAGTTTTAAAAGACCCCATACTTAGCTCCATCAGCCCTGCTCCATAGCTGCTAGGTCGCCCCCACCAAGAGGGCTACATGAGAATCTACCATGAGGTAAATCTACCATGTCCATCCTGTGTGTAAATGGCCAGGCTGCTACTGTTCTCAGGAAGAAGCTGTATTCTGTGAAAGATTTTGAGGCTGCACATGCTAGCACCAGCCTTTGTTCAGAGGCTGAATGTGGAAGCCCAATACCCCTATGAGAAGACCACTTTATTCCACCAGGGTAGCCCATTTTATACCTCGCATGCGTTGGACCCTTGACTTGCCCAATTGAGAGGCTTTAGGATGCCTGTTAGCCATGCCTCTACAGACAGTCATTCCAGAGCCAGTACAATTTTTCACCCTGCAAGCACACTGCTAGTCAATTGTGGGACTTCTGATACTAAGGGGCCCCTTCAGAACCCCAGTAACTCTTTCAGGTCACCATGAAACCAGGTAATATGCCCCTGGCTTAAGTTTGGAGTTTCTTTCTGCTTAAGGGAACTGCTTGTATATTGCGTCCTCAAAGATAAGTTTGAAAATTTGCCTTGGAGAAGCTAAGATCCATTATTTGAAACCCAGACTGCTCATTGGCTCAAGACCACTGTTAACTCACCATTAACTCAGTACAGTCCCCCTCTGTTCCAGGCCCAGTTATAGGTGTGGAGACACAGAGTAAATAGTATATCTCCTTGCTTTCTTTGGGTTTATAGTCTAGTGTAGATGTGATTAAGTGGATGAGGATCAAGACATAAGAAGTAAATCAATAAACAAGATGATTTGGGGTAAGAATGATAAAGGATAAAGAAGGGCTGAGAATTGAAAGCAAGGTGGAAGAGTAGAGAGTTGAGATACTTCTACAGATCAAATGGGAATGAAAGCAGCAAATGCAAAGACCTTTGGAGGCAAAGAGTTGGACATATTGAAGCAACAGAAAGAAGGCCAGTGTGACAGAGCCAGTGGGCACAGTAAGAGGAGACATTCCCTACAACATCTCCAGAACAGTGTTCATTCCAACTGGCCACGTTTCTTTGATCCGTATAGAGCCATTGCCGCTAGACTCTATAAAGTCACAGTTAACCCTGTGGTTCAAGTGCCTTTCAGGGAATGAAAGCTACACTTACCCAAGACACATCCAAAAAAGCATCTGGGAACCCCTACTTCCCTCATAGCCCAACACTGTGACACAGAGAATCGCCGGGTAAGATCTATAATGACCGTGATGTGCTGCGTGCTTTATACACACACTCCCATTGACTCATCCCCACAGCTTTCTGAAATAAATGCTGCTATAGTTCCCATTTTACAGATGAGAAAACTGAGGCCCAGAGAGACGAAGTAACTTGTCAATGGTTACACAGCTAGGGAGCATTAGAAATGGAAGTCAAACCCAATTTATGCCTCACTCTAAAGCCCTTAAGCCTATTAGGGAATCAAGGTAGTTTTAAGGGTTTATTGTTGTGTTTTCCTTAGTCACAAACATGTAGACTTTTCCCACTTAAAAATTCCCAAAATTTGGGTCAGCAGGCGGTATAGTGGTTAAGGCACTGAACTCCCACATGGCCGACCATGGTTTGAGTTCCAGACTTGGAAGCTTAAAACTCATGCCAGGCACATGTGCCAAAAATCCCAGGAGGAGGGGGAAGGAGAAGTAATTGTGGTGTAGCCATCCCTCCCCGGGGGGGTGCGTGATTTTTTGCTTTCCCTCTCACTGTGTCTCTCTGTCTCTCTCCTCTCTGGCAAGCACACGTCCCATGGCAAAAAGAAAAAAAAAAAAAATTCTCAAACTCAAAATAAAATCCTACTCTGTTAAGAAGATGGACCGGTGCTGTGGCTGGTGGGTGGCTCTGGATAGTGTTCAGGATGTGTGGAGCTCCACCAGGGCTTTGGGGCACTGTGTGCAACAACCTTTGGGACCCAAATGAAGCAGAGGTCGTGTACAGACAGGCCATTGCTGCTCCTGAAAAAGTCTACTTCGGTCCTGGATCTGGAGACTTCCTCCTAGACAACATTCGGTGTTCAGGAAGAGAGAAACACCTTGGGAAGTGCCCCAGCTCTGGCAGGTTAAATCACAATTGTGGCCACTTTGGGGATGCTGTGCTGTCTGCTCAGGTTGTCTTTCCTCCTATGGTAGGTTCTTTCTGATCTTTCAGCCTAAGATCTTGGTGATGAAAGGAGGCCATGCACAGAGCAAGGCCAAGGAATCTAAGGACGATGACCCTAGAGATGAATGTCGCTTCAGCCAAGTAAACAGAATGCTAAGAGCCAGTCCCATTCTGAAGACAAACCAGAGCCATAGAGTTGGCTGCCCCTGTTCTCTGCACCTTTCTAGGTCTGGAGCTTCTTGCTCAGAGTCTAACCATTCCTCCATTCTTACTTATGCATCATGAAGCCTGCCCGCTTAAGACCTGCCACACAAATGTCTTTGTCTTCATAGAATTTAATAGAGGTTTTTCTAAACTTACTTTTTTTTCATGCATGCAGATGCTGGGAACTGGGTTCCAGATGCAACTCCTGTACCCCCAGGTAGGTCTAACACTGCAGTTGTCTCTGCAAACATAAATCCAACCTCTGTCCTGATCTACACACTGGAAGACAATGGCCAGACAAATGATTTCCAATTTTGGCTGCACACTGGCATCACTTAGAGAGCTTTTTAAATTCCTGATGCCCAGGCAGGGCCCTAGACTGGTCATATCAGAATCTCTGGGGTTGGGACCAGCAGTTAGCATAATGGCTATGTCGCTGGACTCGTCCATGTAGTCGATCGTGGTTCGCGTCCTGGACCCGGTGGCTTAAAACTCCTGCCGGGCACGTGTGCGTGCGTGCCTAAGATCCCAAGAGGAGAATGGAGGAGAAGGGATTACGGCATGGCCATCCCCCCTGGGGGATGATTTTTCGCTTTCTGTCTCTCTATCTCTGTCTGTCTGGAGAGCACACGCGCCCTATAGCGAAAACCTCTCAAAAAAAAAAAAAAAGAATCTCTGGGGTCATTTCAAGTCATGAGTAAAATTAAAATTTCCCTTGTGATTCCAGTGTGCCTCAGACAACAGGCAAAAAGTCATGTTTCTCTAGTGGATTACATCCAAAACTATCCTGTCTGGTGGCAGACTGAGGAAGAGCAGTAGGGAAAAGGAAGAGAAAGGTTTAGTCATCATGGCTGAGAAGAGGGCCAGTAAGGAGAGGAGAGAAGGTGGGAAGTTTTGCCTGTCAGAAACATAGGTTAGAAAATCAAAGTGTGCAAGAAAACAAAAATGCATTAAAAGCTTGGGATTAGCAGACAGTGTAATGGTTGTGTCACTGGACTCCCACGTAGTTGACCATGGTTCGAGTCCTGGACCCAGCAGCTTAAAACTCACACCAGGCGTGTGTGCGTGCCCAAAATCCTGAGAGAAGAATGAAGGAGAAAGGATTGTGGTGTGACTGTCCCCTTGGGGGTGATTTCTCACTTTCTGCCTCTCTCTGGCAAGTGCAAACACCCTATAGCAAAAATTTCTCTTAAAAAAAAAAGAAAGAAAGAAAAAGCCAAACTCTTCCAGTGGGCAAAATGCAGCCTGCTCTGGCAATGAGTTAACCATCGGGCGTCTCCCAGCTTATCCAACACAGCAGAGCAGACCTTCCGGTAACCTAGTCAAAGCAGACATGTGGCAGCGACCTTCTCCCAAAGTCGGGATCCTAGCTAGATAAAGAGGTGTGCTCCTCCTCCTGCCACCTCTGTCTCTCAGGGATGGGTTCTCACCTGCCTGCTTCTTTGCCCCCTGGCTAATGCTAATTCTGTCCAACGACTTCTGCCCCTCTGTCCCCTTTCTGGCTGGACACCAGAAAGGTGTGCACTTGTATTTCAGGATAGAGTTAGCAATCCCTTGTGGGTTACCCATCTGCTATGGGGTAGTCAACTTGTGACATGGAGAAGTTGATTTCCCCACCCATGGTTAAGGCCCCACAAGTGCTGCAGCAGCTTTAGAAAGGAGGCATGTCACACAGAACCCTTTCTCAAGATCCAACGAGCAGTTAATCTCTCTGCGATTCTCTCTGGATTTCCTTTTTCTCCAATGAGAAATCTGTTCTAGCTTGGGTCCAGAGAGAAGGAGGGGGAGCAGAATGAGGGGAGGCATGGCTTTCAGTTTACATAGTATCTCGGTGACCCCATCCTCTCGGAGTCTAGAGTTTAAACCCCTTCTTCTCATTTCTCTGCAGAAATACATATCTGTCTGGAAAAGACAATGAGACACGGTATTTAAAACACTATGGGGGGGAACCAGCAGTTAGCGTAATGGCTATGTCGCTGGACTCCCACGTAGTCGACCGCGGTTCGCGTCTCGGACCCGGTGGCTTACAACTCACGCCGGGCGCATGTGCGTGCGTGCCCAAGATCCCGAGAGGAGAATGGAGGAGAAGGGATTGCGGCGTGACCATCCCCCCTGGGGGGTGATTTCTCGCTTTCTGTCTCTATGTCTCTCTCTGTCTGTCTGGCGAGCGCACGCGCCCTATAGCGAAAAACCTCTCAAAAAAAAAAAAAAAAAAAAAAAAAAAAAAAAAAAAAAAAAAAAACACTATGGGGGACATAAACTATTCACACCTGAATAATATCCCACTGTAAGCATCAATCCAACAAATCACTTGTTGATAGAGCATTATATACTTACCTTGGAGTGTGCGTGCACACATACACACAAATAAATAAATAAAAATAAGACCTCTGTCACTTAATTCTCAGAGAGAAATGTTTTATATTAAGCATTTTTAAAAGAAAATTGCTTGAGACACTTTCGGTTACAGAATATTCATTCTGCTAGTACCCAGAACTCTTGCTGGCAAAGGACTATGAAGGACACACAAGTTGATGGTATCCACAGCCTACTCTGCTCTATACTTTGCAGTAAAGCTAGCTGGGGAGTGAAGTAACGTGGATAAAGAAATTTTCAAGTGCATCTGACCCATCTGCTTTAAACTCCTTTCCCACTAAACTCTTGGCATAAAATTCAAACAAGTACCAGCATTGCAATGAACTGCCCTGTCTTCAGCTTGCCATGTGGTGTGGACTTAAATATAGAATACAGAAACATGTGTTATGTAGAAAGCAAAGACAAAATGACATGTGAAAGGAGAAAGAAGTAACCTTAATCACTTGGAGCTACCTTCAACAGAATGCTAGTCCGACTATATTTCTCCACCCTAGCTCTTAGCTTTCTGGCTATTGTCTTGTGGATTTCAGCACTTAATACACTTTTACAGACATAATGGTATGACCATACACTGGCCCAGTGATTTTACTGTAATTTCTAGACACTGGTCAATCTGAAAATAGCCCTTGGATTGGAAAAACCTAGTGTGTTAGAGAAAACAAGTCATGCAACTATGCATTGTCTGTGATTTCATGGTGAATCAACTGAAAAAATGGGAGAGGCTCCATCTCAGGTCAGGGGATGAGTGCATCCACAGCATTCATTAAAACTCAAGAGTAGTATTAGAGTCATTCTTTCTTCTTAACCATGAGATGATTTTATGATGCCAGCATCTCTCCTAATTTTCTTTGGTTGTGATTTTTGCAGCTGCCACTCCACAAATGCCTGCACCACAAGGTAACTGTCTTTCATTGTACATATAATCTGTGAGTATTAAGTGGAATCATTTTGATAATTCATAATAGCAGAATTGACTTCTGTCTTTCCTGGCTGCCAGGAGGGGAAATCATGTGCAGACTGGAGCCCTGACAAATAGATGGATTGTCTGCATCTTAGCTGAGATGGCTTGCATGGCAGGAAGCTAGGAAGTGCATGAATGAAGTGTAGGATGGACTACCCACACGTGCCACACACATAGGTCCAATCTCATTTCAATCTTACCCTTAAGCAATTTAGAGCCTGCTTGCCAGTCACATATCATTCTTCATACTCCATTTAGTACAGCTGCTCATACCAGCCAAACCACGACTATGTCTATACTGGCATGAAACCTTCCCATTTTGTGATTCCACTGCTAAGCTTGATGAGATTCTGGATTCTACACCTGAGAATATGCGATGTGTGTGCGTAAAGCCAACCATGTGTCTCTCACCTGATTTTACAACAGGAGGTAGCTCTTGTGGAGGAGTAACTTCAGGTCTCTCAGGCTCCTTCTCCAGTCCTTGGTATCCTACAAACTACCCCACGGATGTGGAATGTATCTGGGTGATACATGTGACTGAGAAGTTCCAGATAGAACTGATGATCCCAAGTCTCAAGTAAGCAGTTTTGCCTGTCTGTATTTTAAAAGTCAGGTTAGATTTGAATCCATGCCTTTGACAAACAGGCATCTATTCTATGGGACAAATCCTTTCACATTTTAGGTGAGAATTGGTCTGGTCATCTGAGCATAAAGTCTTTTCATCACTTAGCTCAATGTCCTATTCAATTTCCTCTTTCTCAATTCCAGTGAGAGGTTATCTCATGAGCAGCTCTCACACCAGACCATCAAGCCCCAGTTGGGTGACCCACGCATGAAGACCTCGCCCCTTCACCCTTAGCCAGATCCATTTCTCCTGCTGAATCAAAGTCTGTTCTCCTTCATTCTCATTGCCTGGTCTTCATTCTTCCCTCTGAAGCCACACAAAATAGGTTCCTCTTGCCTCCAAGAATTTCTATCATATCTTACCAAGATTTTTCTTCTACAGATCAGTCCATTCATTCTTCCCATCATGGATCTTGTACTTCCTACTTCTTTCTCCAACTGCCACTCATTTTTTAAGGAATTCATCCTATTCTAATGTATATTTATATGAACATATATATTCTTACCTATACAGATATATATGCCTACCTTTTTTTTTTAAGGTTTTTGCTATAGGGTGCACGCGCTCACCAGAGAGACAGAGACAGAAAGTGAGAAATAACCCTTCAAGGGGAATGGCCATGCCGCAATCCCTTCTCCTCCATTCTCCTCTCGGGATCTTGGGCACGCACGCACACATGCCCGGTGTGAGTTCAAGCCACCGGGTCCAGGACTCAAACCGCAGTCAACTACATGGGAGTCCAGTGACATAGCCATTACACCAACTGCTGGTCCCTATGCATACCTTTTTAATGAAAATACTTTTTTTTCTGATAATATTTGACCCTGTTTTTTTTTTCTTTCTACACTGGGTTGCTTCTGGATCTCTCTTTCTGACTTTGTTCCACACTATGTCCCCAACTTTTTGCCACTCTTTCCCTCTATGTTCATTATCACACACAGTTAAAGGTTTAAATGGCTAACTGTAAATGGTAGGCAGTGAAGTGAGGGGCAAATTCAGTTGGTTTTACCTGATGGCTAACTTTATTTGGACAGAGAGGACATGAACTAATGTCAGGGGTCACTGAGCAAAATGTATTTACCATTCTTTCATTCGTTTATCCAACACACATTCAGTAAAAACAATGTGAAAAGATTTGGAACCTGTGAAATGTACAGTTCTTACGTTTTGGAGCACAGAGTATCACTTTACATTTTCAGGAAGTGGTTATTTCAAACAGCTCAAATGGCCCACATTCCCTATAATCCAAAGTTATTATTCCATTGTAATATATGTTTCATGGGATAATTTTGGAGTATACAAATGAAGGAGCTATTTAGTGTCATCTAGAGTCAGAGCACAGTTGCCGATTTTCTGGTTTTGAGGTCTGTAAGTCTAGCTTTATTGATATATGCTTTTGGTTTCTCATGACATAAAGTTACTATTTATATAAGTGGTGCCCTCCTGGGAGTGATCATACCTTCATACAGGACATTCAACTAGGTCTGGAGACATTTTGTCACAATTTGTAAGTGCCAGTGTCATCTAGTAAGGGAGACCAGGAGTGCTGTTAAGTGTCTCGCAATGCTCAAGACAGCTACCCATACCCCACCAACCCCACCCTCACCCAGCCCTAAATGTCAGTAGTGCTGAGACTGAGAAACTCTGATTTACACTGAAATTTGTTTCATTTTGTTGTTTTCTATTTTGAATTTTACAGAACTTTGTTTAGCAGTTGATTTGTAAAAGTCATATTCATATTTGAATCATGCCATTTCACTTTTGCTAAGTGAAGTGTGTTCTGTTTTCTAATGAAGTGATTTCTCAAATTACAGTGCCACATGGTTAAAAAATGTAAACTGAGGAACAAAAATATTTTAAGGAGTGTGAGCAAATAATAATTCATGAATTGGCAGCCCCAAACTAGAAGTGGCTCAGGAACTCTACAAAGGAAACACAAGAATGAGGTTTTTATAGGACAAACATAGAAATAAAGCAAAGAAAACATTTCATTGGTTACAGTTATACAATTGTTTTCTTTGTTCTATCCTGTTGGAATGTCTTTAGTTACGTAATTACAAGATTGTTAGCTGCTTCTGATTGGTTGCGCTTAAGTTCTGTTTTTCTTTAACAGTCATTTATAAGAAATAGCTCAAGTTAATTTTCACTTATGCTTGTAAACAAGTTAGACTGAGGTCACTTACAGATCTGACTTTTGTGTGCTCAGGGATTCTTCTGGCCTGGTCTTCATTTAAAATTTGATGCTTGTTACTGCCACTTATTTGTTTCCTTACAAACAAATGATATCACTTCCTTTTACTTTAAAATTTAAAATCTGGTTATTTTGATGTACTTGGCATTTCCTTAATGGAACAGATATGGTCTACGATAAGTAGATTTCAAATCCAGTGCTTAGTTTATATACAAATATAATTATACACTGTGCATATTATTATGCGTGAGAATTTATAATGTAGATATCAAAGGCTACTTACTGTTGTCTAAATGTAAATGTGCATAGCTTACATTTTTATGTTAGATCAATGTTGATTTTCTTTAAACACATACTTACTGAGGCCCCATTCTGTGTGATTCCCCCATCTAGAAATAGGCTTGTAGAATCAACCAAAATAGACAAATCTCTTCCCTCCCAGAGTTCATGTTCTAAATGGGAAGAGAAATAGTACTTGAATATACCAATAACCCAATGGACAATTTCAGTAAGTGGTAAGTTGACGAACACACACTAAGAAAAAAATATATATAAATATACAAGTAGATGGTAATAGGTAGAGAATGGACAAGAAGACAGCATTAGTTAAGAGGTCAAGGATAGCCTCTCTGATCATCCAGGTTAGATGAAACATGTCATGAAAAGACTTGGTTTGAACTGGGCAGCTGAAGACATTGGCAAAGAGAGTTCTAGCTGACAGGCCCTTAGAGCTTTTACAGTTGTCATCATTTCTTCTCACTCTGCATCTTCTTGAGAGTTTTACTTACTGAAACCCTCTCAGATGCTTGCCACCACCCCCAGGGAGTGGCAGGAGTTGATTCAAGAGTTGGAGGACATTAAAGAGATACTCAAGATAGAGAGGAAGTGGATGAGAGAGACTGAAAGCCAAGACACCAGGTGAGAAACCACTGAAATAGACCAGGTGAAAAGTGATAAAAGTCTGACAGACCCGGGGCAGTGTCAGTACGGAGCACAGGGAGAGCAGATTCAAAGCAGCATGTAAGAGGTCCAGCGACTAGTGGGGGTGGCAGGTGTGGTTGGGAGAAAGATGGCAGCGCTGATTGCAGTTTCTGACTGGTTTCAATGCAAAAGATGGCTATTTAGAACATCCTGCAGATTTCCT
Source organism: Tupaia tana (assembly GCA_026018925.1). Taxonomy (NCBI): domain Eukaryota; kingdom Metazoa; phylum Chordata; class Mammalia; order Scandentia; family Tupaiidae; genus Tupaia; species Tupaia tana. The sequence goes on from JAKSZU010000010.1 coordinate 33,860,235, forward strand.
TGAAAAAATTAATTTTGCTTTCATGTCTCAGATTAGAGGACATCTATGGGTGCCCTTATGACTTTATTGAGGTGTTCGATGGACAGCAAGCTGCCTCACTCTCCATGGGCAGATACTGTGCTGGGGCAGAGCTCACGTTCTTCTCCTCTTCAAACATCATGACCGTAGTGTTCAGAAGCGATGCCATGATCACCAACACAGGATTTTATGCGCTGTACAATGCTGCTCTGCAAGATGAAAGGGAAAGTGGTAGGTACCTTAGAAAAAAGTTAGACCTGATTTGTGTTCTTTTCCTGTAAGAGAAGAGATGCTTTCTAAATCCAGCCTGCCTAGTTCATCTTCTTTAATGGCATCCTGAGTGACAGTCATGCTGACACTCCCAGCCTTCCAGCCCCACTTCTCACCCCTGTTCTGCCACTTCCTTCACCCAAGCATTCTGGCTGATGGGAAATCTCATATCTTGCATTGGCTGTGTGCACGTAGATAGAAAGCCCTAACGACCGCCTCCCTCTCCAAAGGATGGGAAAATGCAATAAGAAAAATCCTTCCAGAACAAAGCTATTTCAGACTACAACCACCAGTCCACTTTCTTCCAGCTGAATTCAATACAAAAACCATCTAGAACACCCATGGACCTCTTAGATTCTGAAGCCGTATGTGGGGAACACTTGGAGTTCTCAATGGCTTTTGCTTAGGGTGACTTAATTTATCCACCAACATTTTAGTTGAAAGGAGCTGTAAAATAACTAACAATCATTTATTGATTTACAACAGTGTAAGCTAAGACTATACTGGACAAATCAGGATACAGGGCCACCCTACCTAGGGTTCAATAATCCAATAGGAGAGTATGCCTAAGTGCAGGAGAAAATTTTCTACTTGAAAATCCTAGAGTTTGGGGGCAGCATCACAGCTCAGAAGCCCCCGTTTCCCTGTCCCCCAGGTATGTCTCTGCGACTGGTGAACGGCAGCCACAGGTGTGAGGGCCGGGTGGAGGTCTCCTACAATGGTACCTGGGGCACAGTGTGTGATGACAGCTGGGACCTGACAGATGCCAGGGTGGTGTGCCAGCAGCTTGGTTGTGGTGAGGCCCTGTCAGCCCCAGCTAAGAGCTACTTTGATGGAGGCACTGGTCATGTTATGCTGGATGATGTGCAGTGCACAGGGAATGAAGCCAAGGTGTGGCAGTGCACACACAACGGATGGTTCTCCCACAACTGCGGGCACCACGAGGACGCTGGCGCCATCTGCACAGGTAGGTGCCTGGAAACACACACAGCACACCTCAGGGAAAGTCTCACCTACCAACAGCCACTGGGAAGGGAGACATTAGGGCCAGCGGGCAATTAAACAAGCCCTGGGCTTTAAGCCAGTTTTTTAGATCAATTTGCATAAGAGTTGGTTGTCTTTTAAACAGGTGCATCTGTAAAATGTTCACTTAAAAAGTTGTGATGAGTGAACAGAGGGTTTGCATTATCAGATATCCTACTTCTGGAATGATATGCCATAGTGTTGGTGACGATCCACTCTGTCCTGAAAAAAAACAGTGCCAGGCTCTAGGCTAAAATTGGTGCATTCATTTTTCCATCTAATCTTCACAGCCCCAATAAAGTAATTGGCTGCTAACAATAGTGTACTTCATAAGGTAGAGAGCACTTTGGTTCATTGATAAGGCATCTAAAGCATAGCCAAGAGTATCTTCAGGTCTATACTCTATTGCCTTCCCAGGGTACTGTGTTACATACTGAGCTCAACTCTGATACAAACGATTGGCCAGCCTAATAGCTGACTAAAAACAAACAAATTCCAGGTTTTATTTAAACCTATCTCAGGAAACTAAAAAGCAAGTGTGCTCCCTCACCCAGCAGGCACTGCCATAGGCTGCAACTCTTTAACCATTGTTGGATTTTGACACTACATTCCCAACTGCCCAGAATAGAATATGTTTGAAACTAAATATATATATATATATATATATATATATATATATATATACCTGATTTTTTTTGTGTGTGTGTGAATTATGTGATCATCTTACTCAATCTGTCTCTCATCCTCTCTCTGTCTTTGAAAAGGTACTGATGACAATTCAAACAGAGGACTAACAGGTATTGCTTTTCCACATAGTTTAACTAGTTTCCAGGTCCCTGTTGTATATAAATAAATCCTAGCTACATTTTAATCCTCAACTTGGGGCACAGTGCAATTAAATTCTCTGTTGTTAATTAACGATAGCAATGCAGTCGTGAGAGTTGACAAAATGATGGGGCAGCAGAGGGTGGAAAGAGAGGAGGGAAGGATAATTCAGATTTCCCAGAAATGTAGTCTCTCGGCCACTGGGATTCCCTGAATCAGCATCTGCTGTGAAGAGGGGATTAACTGCTTGCAGTCATGATGCGGCTATGATGATGTGTATGGTATTCTCAGCTAGGCTGGTCTGAGGTGCAGATCATGCTGGGTAAAGTCTCTTTACAACCTAAATGAGAAATAGCAACTGAATGTATAAATAATAATAAACAACATTTAAAGAAATTACAGTTAGATAGGAGAAATAAGTTCTAGTGTTCTAGGGTGACTTAATTCATAATAATTTATTGAACAGTTCAGGATAGCTTGAAGAGAGAAATTTGAATGTTCCCAATATGAAATAACTATAAATATTTGAGATAATGGATAGGCTAATTACCCTGATTTGATCATTATATTAATCTATGGAAAACTCATATTCTACCCCATAAACTTTGTATAATTATTAAGTGTCATTAAAAATAATAAAAATGTGAAAGGAAAAAAAAAAAAAAACAAGATGCTGGAGGGAACAAGGAAAAAGAAAGATCAGACCTTGACAAATTGTACAGAGTGATATCCGTACGCATACTTGGTGTGCAAAAGTCCAAACTCTTGAGGGGTGAGAATTGTCTCTAGTCACTGAGGCACAGAAAATTATAGCTTTTGAGTGTCAAAGTCTTTGGGTATTTTAACTTGTGTTCTAGATAAAATGCTTGCTCATGGTATCATTTATTCTCTGTGTATTTCCACAGACTCCACTGATGACAGCACCTCTGCAGGTATTTCAGCTTTATGTAAGCTTTTCATGGATTTGTGTTATTTGCATCATCTGTCATTTTAGCATGTCCCATAACTAGTGACTGTCTTTTCACCCTTTTACATATGAGAAAAGGCACCACAGAGGGCCTTTTAACAAATTCGCACCAGATCACACACTAGTCCTCAAGACCCAGTGTTTTCACAATGAATTGAATGCTTCAAGCAATTGTGGTCTTGTGTTCAGCTAGTATTTTTACATAATACAAGTAGGAATCTTCCAATACGAGTGTCTTACAATATACCATACTGAGAAAGGATACTTTGCCTTGCATTGTCTTTGCAATTTGCCATTAAAATGTGTGTTTAGACCTAGCCATGTGTATAAGCTCATAAGCACATGTAATGATCATTATTGGCCACGGAGCTCAGGGGAGTCTCAAAAATAACATTTTTAGTTATCAGCAAAAGCAGCTGAGAATAAGTTTTCCTTACTTCCATTCTCACTCTATCCTTTTTGGCTCTTCTAAAAACACCAGCAGAGGAGCCAGCAGGTGCCATAGTGGTCAAGGTACTGGACTCCCACATGGTCAACTGTGGTTCAAGTCCTGGACCCAGTGGCTTGAAAATCATGCTAGACATGTGTATGTCTATACCCAAAATTCCAAGAGGAAAATGGAGAAAAAGAGATTGTGGCATGGCCACACTTTCACTCTCTGTGTTTCTCTGGCAAGCACATGTACCCTATAGCAAAAAAGCTTTCTAAAAATTAAAAAAAAAGCACTTGGGACCAGCAGGTGGCATGGTGGTTAAAGTGCTGGACACTCCCACATGGCTGACCATGGCTCAAGTCCTAGACCTGGTGGCTTTCTCTCTCTCTCTCTCTCTCTCTCTCTCTCTCTCTCTCTCTCTCTCTCTCTTTGTGTGTGTGTGTCTGATCAAATTTAAATAAATGAATTAATGAATAAAATAAAATTTAAATTATAAAAAAAAAACAGCAGAATCAGTACTCTTGTCTGATGGGTTTTCTTCACTGTTTCTTACAGAAGATTTCCACTGTGGTGGTTTGCTCACAAATAACTCGGGCTCCTTTTCCAGTCCTTGGTACCCTAAAAAGTATCCCACAAATGTGATATGTGCCTGGGACATACAAGTGGATATCAGGGCTCACATCAAACTCATCTTTGAAGTGGTAAAGTAAGTAAATATTTTCTACCTTTTTTAAAGAATTATTTATTTACTTAATCCCATTTGTTGTTGTTGTTGTTATTATTATTATTATTTGACCAAGGAGAGAGAGAGAGAAAGAGAGAAATGGAAAGCAAGAAAGCAAACTGCCACGGTCAGCCATGTGGGAGTCCAACACCCTAGCCACCACTCCACCTGCTGATCCCATATTTCCTACTTTTACTATCATTTTTACTTAGTTATGCACATCAGTTTTATTGCCTTCTTTCCTCACTACACAGAAACTTCCATATTTAATTTTTTTTGAGAGAGAGAGATTTTTTGCTATAGGATATGTGTTCTCACCAGAGAGACATAGAAACAGAGAAATAGAAAGCAAGAAATCATCCTCCAAAGGGGATGGCCAGGCTGCAATCCCTTCTCCTCCAGTCTCCTCTCAGAATCTTAGGCATACACATACACATGACTGGCATGAGTTTTAAGTCTCTAGGTCCGGATTCAAACCATGGTAAACTACGTGTGAATCCAGCCACATAACCATTATGCCATCTGCTGGTTTCTCATAATTAATTCTATAAAGCAAGCTAGCCCTTAAAATCTTAAGCTGACAGGCTTTGGGGATTTTTGTGGGGAGGTCATCACCAGAGATAGAGAAAAAAGAGAGAAAGAAAGGACCATTGAATGGGACCTAGTCATGTAACAATTCTTTTTCCTCTGCTTCTCCCTCCTGTTAGGATCCTAGATGCACACACACACACACACACACACACACACACACACACAGCTGGTGTATTTTACCAGCCACTAGGGCTAGGATTAAATCACCATCCATCATGTGGGATCCAGCTCCCAGTGCTCAGTGCTTAATCATTGCCATTATGCGCCTGACCCCTGCCCCCACATACAGATGTTTTAGCCTAGCAATTCCAGCTCCAGGAATTTGGTCTGCGGATAAAGTTTCATATGCACTGAGGATAATCATGGCATCATCATTCTTTTAGTAGTTATAGAAGGGAAAGATCTATTTGTCCATAAATAATGGGAGTAGTTAAATAGATTTGGGTACATCACATATCACTGTCACAAACGGTGTGTATTGCTTGGAATGAGCTGAAAAAAAAAAAAAAAAAGAAAAAAAGAAAGAAGACAATAGTACAGCCTGCTGCCATTTGTGCCTAGCAGATGATTTAACAGTTACATCACTGGACTCCCAACATAGTTGACGGCCTTTAAGTCCGGGCCCCAGAGGCCTAAAACTCAGATGTGTGTGCGCGCGCGCGCGTGTGTGTGTGTGTGTGTGTGTTGCAAAATCCCAAGAGGATAATGGAGGAGAAGGGACTGCAGTGTGGCCATTCCCCTTGGGCGGTGATTTCTCGTTTTCTGTCTCTGTCTCTTCAGGGAGTGCACACGCCCTATGGCAAAAAATCTCTAAAAAAAAAAAAAAAAAGAAAAAGAAAAAAGACTGTCATTAAAGCTGCTTCTGGGATATGAAATGAAGGGGAGGAAACCAGTGAAGAATGGGAGAAAATTTTACTTTTCACCTTATGCTCATTAATAGCACTTAAATTCTGTTCCATGTACTTGTAATAGAAACTCAGAAAATACTATTGAATTAAAACCATAAAAATAAAAAAATGTTTAGAAACAGGATACTTAATTGCTCACACCAACTGAATCACCATTTCCTCCAACCTGTGTGAAGAGATGTAGGTTCCAGATAGTTTTTCCCAAACCTGGCCTGGGCAATGCTTACTGGGGTGGGGCTCTCCAGGGGACTGAGTCTGAATAATACCATGTTCACTTCACAGAATGGAAAATTTCTATGGCTGTCCATATGACTTCATTGAAATCTTTGATGGCCCACAGAGTGAATCTTTTTCACTGGGGAGGTTCTGTTCTGGAACAGTCCCAATATTTACCTCCTCCTCCAACCACATGACCGTGGTGTTCCACAGTGACGCTATCGTCACCAACATCGGCTTCTATGCATCCTATGAGTCTCTTGTGCAAGATGAGAATAATACTGGTAGGTCCTTCCATCATTTTAGTCTCTGGCCCTGCCTGGGAATTATGGTGAAGTTGAATGGCCAATTCAGTCAACTGGACACTCAGGGTCTGAAAGGGATTTCCCAAGCTCCTTAGTTTACTCCCAAGATATGACTTGGAAAAACTGGCCGAATGCCCCACACTGACGCAGAACAATGAATCCACAGCATCTGCATTCTGATGCTAGAAGCACATCACACTGTACTGAGAAAACATACTTGACTTACCTCTCTTGGAGGTTTCGCTGTCTTTGGTTTTATTGAAAATGGCGTGTAATTTCCCCTTGCCTAAAGAATACATTCCACACTCGGGGCAACAACAGTGCTTGCATGCTTGGTGATTTCCACTTAATAAAGGCTTTCAGGGGCTCTCGTCGACCTCCTTGAAGGAGATAATCCAATAGTAGAAAAGGGTTTTTAAACCCCTTCTCTGCACCCTCCAAGTTACATTAATGTGAGAGATCGAACCTAAAGCACTTTTGCAACTAGCTTTAATCCACAACGGTTCCCTCCTCAAGTATGAATGGAACCCTTAAAAACTCAGCAACTCAGAGGAAAGGGGGTTTCTCTAACAGAGATAAAGGGGTAACCCCTGTGTCTGCTTTTCCCAGATGTGGCCCTCAGGCTGGCCAATGGCAGCCACCCGTGTGAGGGCCGTGTGGAGGTGTACTACAACGGCAGCTGGGGCACGGTGTGTGACGACGGCTGGGACCTGCGCGATGCCCAGGTGGTGTGCAGGCAGCTGGGCTGCGGCAGGGCAGTGGCGGCCCTCGGGCAGGCACATTTTGAACGAGGCCTGGGCCCCATCACTCTTGATGACATTGAATGTGTGGGGACTGAAGCCAGGCTGTGGCAGTGCCTGCACAGTGGCTGGTTCGCTCACAACTGCGGTCACCATGAGGACGCCAGCACGATCTGCTCAGGTGGGTCTTGATTCTGAGTGGACGCTGGGGTCAGGAAGTTGGGGGTGGGGAGGTAGACTGTTGATAGTCCGGCTCCATGAGCCCCTTGCCTGACTACACTTAGAGCTGTAGGGAAATCTGGACAGTCTGCATACCACTGTTCCCAGGAGTCACCATTCAGATATCCCTACATGGCCCTTGTGCCCCACCATGCCTACCTACTGCCCACACTGTACAGGGGTCTTGCAAAAGTTCAATGACAGTATGTGCTATTAAAAAAAAAGTTATGCATGGATTTCAAGCATTTTTGCACCAAAATAAATGTGTACTTTTATTCTATTTTTGAATGAGCTTTTTGAAGTTTTCTCATAAGTTGCATAATACTTTCCTTTAAATTGATTCTTCTTTTTTTACTTAAATGAATTCATTGTACAAAGAAAGTTTATATCACTACCATAAATGGAGAGTGAGATGTTTCCTGCTACAAATAAACAATACACAAAAACAAACACCCTGGCAATTAAACAGTGTTGAAAATGTTTAAAAATTAAAATAACCAGTGAACTTCTTAATCTAAATCCACACCCATGCATATCTGAAAATATCCTTAATCAGAGAGGAACTAAAAGTAAATTTTAAAATTTTACTGCAATAAATATGCAACTCCTAAAATTGAAGATGCACCACCTCAACTTGCTTTTCATCCCACAAGGGTCCATCCCACTAGGAATGAGTCACACCTCTGGAACCATCTCTTTGGTTCAATCCCCTCATTCTAGAGGTAACATAGAATCTTTCCTAACAGCTGGGAATCCAGCTCCCAGCCTGAGGCTTTTATTTTTTTATTTTATCCCGGTTCCATTTCTGCAAATAAGTTCAATAATCAGAGTCAAAAATACCTGCCTATCACTGCATCTTTCTGGGTTTGGCTGGGAAGAGACAAACTGGTTTATCAGCTAGACCTGACAACAACACCTGAGATAGGATGAAGGGGCAAGGAGAGCATGGAGTTACTGGAAAGTTCTATGAGAAGAGAGAAGTTGAGGGAGAGAATCAACATTCTGAGCAAAGCAGGAGCTGAAGCCACATGCTGAGTGTGATGTCAGAGGTCAGGGCTGGGAGCTTAAAGAGCCAAAAGGTTTGGAACCAGGGCTCTGGGCAGAGGTGGGGTGGAAGGGTGTTAGGGGCCTGAGTGCATCGATGGGGGGGGCAGACTGCCTGACAGGGCCCCTAAGCAGCAGCTCCGCATTCTCTCGCATCCCTCCCTGGAGCTCCTGGCTCAGCTCCAGAGCCCCCTCAGACGTCTTTTGGCTTGCTCCCTGCACTGAGATTATAAGTGTATGTTCCTGAGAGAAATGTGGTTCTAACCTCCATGAAGTGACATTTATTCTGGGAAGCAAGACCCACACCCACACCTAGAATGAATAACAAAAGTCAAATCACCCACCAAGATAGGTGCTCCACACAGGCATCATCACTAACGCCATAGTTGGCACATACACACAAAAAAAAATTAAAAATTAAAAAAAATAGAAGGAAGGAAGGAGGAGGGGAGGGAAAGACATTACCATGTCTGACAGCAGAACAGAAATGAACTCAATAATCTGAACATCTGGTAGTTGTAACCTTGGTAACTTAAGGTCACTCTTCAATGCTAAGATTGGTTATAGTTTTCCCAAAAACAAGCCATTGTAACCTTCTGATCCAAATAAGCAAATCCACCTCTTGGGTTTAAAAAGAATGGAGATAACCTACCCACTCTTTTTACGTCTTTCATAGCCTCTCAGCCTTACTCAACACCATCAGTTGCTGTGAGTTACCCAAGTTCAGGTAATTTCAATAATTCTTAACTATTAGCTGTAACTTACCTTGGCAAAGTCACCCTAGGCAATAAGGTAGTAATTTAGGGGCCAAATGTCCTGGTTTGTCTTCCTCATGCCATCATTAACCAGCTGTGAACCCTCCAGCAAACCTCTGAACTGCTGCATTCCTCAGTTTTCTCCTCTGGCTAAGGAGGAGGATGACAGCATTCTTCTCCTGAGGCTGTGTTGGGATTCAGTGGATCTCTCTGTACAGAGTGGCCAGGGCCATATTTGCTGTATAATGCAACACACCATTTAGATGTCAGTCATGATCTTCTGACCTCGAAATCAACCAGAACACTACAGGGATTTATCTCTGAGAATGGCTTTCTTCTTGACAAAATTGTTAAGAATGAAGAAGCTGAAAGCATCACTTTTTAGTTTGCTCCTGACTCTGGACAGTTAGTTGTTCCGTTTCAAATTAGTTCAGCTACTCTTCTATGGCAGGTCTTAGAGAAAAGTAAAATGTGCAGAGAAGAGTTGAGAAAAAAGAGAAATGGCCCCAAACCTTCAGAGGAAGCACAGAATAGGTTATACTGAACAGCAGAGATCCTTAAAGGATTTTTTTTTTACTTTAAAGTATATATGTTTATTTTCAACTATCAACCTCCACACTTTGGTTTTCTTGAGCTTATATGAGTTGCATGTATCCAAAGCACACACTAGTTGAGTGATTCCCTGCAGAGAAAGAGAATAAGAAGGGAATCCAGTTTCTACCCACAAAGTGTCTGAAGATAATCCACAAGATAGAGAGCCCACAGGCAACTGAAAGTTAAACATATTTGGTATTAACCAAGATGTATAATTTTCTTTCGTTTTCTATCTGTCCTTAGAATCTTTTCCAAAGTCAACAGAGGTGCCCACATCGACAGGTAATCCATTCGTCAATCTTCAGTTGCCTTCCCTTTGTAGTTTTAGTTTAGAAATACTCTATCATTCCTGTGGGAGGAAGCACTCCTACTGAGTATGCCATCCATTTCCACTTTCCTCCACTGCCTCAAGCTGGCCCTACAAACGGCTGCTACTGGAAGAAGGGCGATGTTTGGATTCACCCAGAGAGTCTGTGACTGGAAAGTCAGATGAAAGAAGCAGCTGTGAGGTGCAAGAATAGCTTTAGGGGGTTGGTTTGGAAGTCAACAAGTAGAAAGGTTGAGAGTGTCCTGCTGACCCCAGATATCTGCATGTCCCCATCTATGAGTTCACCTTGGCTGTATTCTAAGCATCTCCAGCTTCTACTACTTTTTATAATCATGCCCTTTGAACATGGGGGTCAGCCTGCAATGATGGTCTTTTACATTCCCTGGAGTGTCTTCACACATGGGTTATACCTGATCCTGGGAACAACATGGATGGGAGCAATTGTTATTGTTACTTCATCGACATATGCAAGGGCATACAGAAGCTCTTGCACACACATAGAAGTAATATGTATGATAGATTCTCATTAAAAAAAAAAACAACCTGTGAGTATCATAAACTAAGACTGCACAACAAACAATGAAAGGATAACTATGCAGTGGTATAGGTGTTTACCCAACTAGCCAAGGAACAACCATTTCTTAACCAATCATGACCTCAAATAACACACTGAGTAGTAGCCAAGGCAAAAATTGAAATGAAATGAAATAAAATAAAGGGGGTGCAGTCACTGGTGTGGTGATTAAGGAAGCTGGATCCCACATGGCCAACTCAGTGGTTTGAGACAGGGATCTGGCAGCTTGAAAAACATGCTGGGCATGTGAGCATTCATGCCCAAAATCCTAAGAGGAAAATGGAGAAGAGGGAATTACAGTGTGATACTTTTCCCTGGAAGGCAATTTCTCACTTTTCTTCTCTCACTGTCTCTATCTGTCTCCAGAGAGTGCATGTGCCCTGTAGTAAAACAACCCAACAAACAAATCCAAGAAAAAAGAAAGAAAACGGGAAGCAATTTTGTTATCTTCAATTGTCAGTGCACAATTCCCAGGAATTAGCTTGACTTTTTTGGTGGTCTTTCTTCTGAGCCTTCTTGGATATCATTTTTTGTCATGTCCACTAAGGTCTGAATCTACAGCTGGTGAGCGGGTCAAGCAGGTGTGAGGGCCGGGGCAAGGTCTACCATGCCAATACCTGGGCTACTCTCTGTGATGATAACATCCTCCACAGAGGATGCCTATGTGGTCTGCAGACTGCTTGGTTGTGTCTGCCCTTCCAGAGGCCAGCTTCAACCCTGATTCGGGGAAGATCCTCCTTGATGATGTCAATTGCACAGGAAAGGTGTCCTCCTCCCTGGAGCAATGCCCTCACAGAGGCTGGCTCACCCACAACTGTGGGCATCAAGGAGATGCTGGTGTCATCTGCTCAGGGGACTGAAAGTCTCCCTGGGCCAGTCATGGAGCTGCCCAGGCCTAGCCCAGAACTCTAGATAGATACTAGAAATATCTCTGTGCATAAAACTTTCCCCCGTGTTGTAGACAACAGGTTGTTGTTTGAGCTCTGAAAATATGTCAGCTGCTTATTTTATGGGAGCCCCCATGTCTACAAAGATAAGTTGTAAAATAAAGAAATAATGGCATTTATTTCATAGACTTGGGAGGGCTAAGTGAGACAATCCACATAAGACATTTAGTCAAGCATCTGACAAGCCATAAATACACAAAAATATTATTATTTAGTTAGTTATTATAGCAATTTTCATCCAAATTATTGCCTCAGAGTTTCTAGCTGGGTGAGATAACCTACACACCTGGCCATGTAAACTCAGGAAGCAATAAATCTTCCATGCTTGAGAATGACTGCAGCTTTCTTGCATCACATGTAAACTGAGAAAATGATATTGAAAATACTCTTCTATCCAGTTTCCATGATTAAACCACCCTTATGTTTCTTTTATCTCTTTAGATTCTGCAGCTGCTGGACATCCAGGTGTCTGTGAGTTCCTAGCCATTTTATTTACTGACCGGTGACTGGGGTCCCCCTGCTGGGTCTGCCTTACTAGCTTTCACTATCTTTGACAATGCCCTGAGCTCCCTTCCCTCCTTCCTCCCAGAAGGTGAAGACTATTTCCAGTTCCCTCAGGGGCCCTGCTATGCACCCAGACAATAGACTGTTTTGGGTGTTTACAGGGTGTCTTTCCTTCTGCATATAAGAGCTGCATTTCAACAGGACTTTGGCACTAACTCTTGACCCAAAGTGGTGATTCATGCAATAGAAGTGGTCAAAGAGGGTAGAGGAGTCTGGTGGTAGATGGGCTGGGGGCAGGCTGGACCCTGGGGCATGATCTGCTTCTCCACCTGCAGCGCCTATCCGCCTATCCGGATGGCAGCTGCTAAACTCTATGCTCCTGACAAGGCTCCACCTGCCTGTGGGGCCATATCCTCACCATACCAACATGAATTTTATTTCTTTTATTTTCTTATTATTAATCAGAATAACACACATGTTTATAAGCTACTATTGTGTTTTAAAAGATAACTATTCAATAGAGACCATTTAAAGAGATTCATTTAAAGGGAAACTCATTTATGTGATTTAGACAGTATTCAAAAAATATATGAAATTTCATTGTCTGTAACACACTTACAATGACTACTTTTCTCTTTTACGTGTATAGTTTCTTCAACTCCTGAAGAGCATTCGAATGTTTTCCATCAAATAGGTACTTTTCCTGTTCTTACATTGTGTAACTTGTGTCCCACCATTTGTGACCAACAGACATTATTTCTCATGGTCCTACTATTATATGGAATGAAATCTGTGCAAAGACAAGTTGGTAGGGCCAGCAGGTGTAGTGGTAGTTAAGGTACTGAATTCCCACATGGCCAACCAAGATTCAAGTTCCAGACTCAGCAGCTTGAAAATCATGCTGAGTGCATGTGCATGTGTGCCCAAAATCCCAGCAGGAAATGGAGGAGAAGGGATTTCGGTGTGGCCATCCTCCCTAGGGAGTGATTTCTCACCTTCTCTCTCTCTCTCTCTCTCTCTCTCTCTCTCTCTCTCTCTCTCTCTCTCTCTCTTTCTCTTTCTCTCTCTCCAGCAAGCATACACACCCTATGACAAAATCTAAAAAAAGTTTTTTTAAAGGCAAGCTGGTAATAAGGTAGATTCTCCTAGTGTTGGGATCTTTTCAAGGAGCAAACCTACTTACCCACCTCAGTAACATCATCAAAGGCCTGTATTAATGCCTAGTTCTAGCTAGTACTCTTGTACAAAGGGACTTAAAAAAAGTTCATGGGAAAATGGAATTAACATATAGGTTTATTTGAGTGTAAAAACTTTTTGAAATTCATATGTATAGATTTTCATAGTCCACATTTTCTATGGATTTTTTCCAGCGTGTCTGTGCACATGAGAGAAAGAGAGAAAGCACACCCTCCCTCCAATGGGGCCTAGTCATACTGCAGTCCTTCCTTCATTTCTCCAACCTGGCAGGATCCTGGGCTTGCACACATATTCCTACCATGTTTTTCAAGCTGGCAGAACCAGAATTCAAACCACAGGCAGCCATGTGGAATCTGGTTCCCCCCACATAATACTTCACTGCTGTGCTATGGGGCCTGCTCTCCACGAACTTTTTGAAGATCTCGCACAGGCCCTTCTGAAAGGGACCCCATGAACTAGTCCCAAACTCTAGGGTCTCAGATCCTGAGAATGAACGTCACCCATTTTGGGTTCAGAGTTCCGTTTCACTTGACCAATTCCTTACTTTCTTGCAGCAGTGATGCTAATCTCTCTGCTTGAGTTTCCAACCCCCACCCACCTCTGTCATCCCCTAATAATTCTTTATGATTTTATAAATTCAAGTGAAGTAAAACTAATTTTTATTTACATTTAATCACTGTACATCTGTACAGCATACAAAATGGTTTTTCCCAGCATGAATGCCGTGGGCATCAATCAAGCATAGATATTACCATGCACATTATCATCAACAGAGAACTTGTCACCCTGTGTCGGTTAATCTTTTTTTTTTCTTGGTGAGGATTTTTTTTTAATATTCACATTTTATTGATTCACAGAAGATCTTAATTAAACTAAATACTTTCAATAGCAAGTGCAGCTAATATAAATATATCTATGAACTCATGTCTGCCTTTAAGCATAAAACTCATTTTGGCAGTAGATGTGAGTAGAATGAACAAACTATGAAGTAACACCTAGCTGAGGCTTATAGCTTCCTGCGGTCATTAAGTAAGTATTTTTGTTTGGTTTTATAATGTATTTTTTTAATGTTATGAAAAGCAGTTTTAGCTTTAATAAATCAAAATAAAAAAATATTAAGAAAAATTTGCTTAAGACTTAAAGCCAGGAAAAAGGTTAGGATTCTGTTCAAATAGTAGGTAGATACTAAAACCTCAAAACACAGATATGGACAGAGCTAAAATCTAGTAACAAGCACACTGTAATTTTCTTCTGAAACTTTTTTTCTCTCTCAATTCCCCCTTTTACTAGAGAGAGGCATAAACTTACTTGCAAAAAATAAATAAATAAATAAGTTTAGTCTCAATTTGGTCTGTTATTTGCACAAAGCCCAAGATTGATTTAGTTGACTTTGCTGGAACCTTTATAAGGAACTTCAGATTACATCTTTAAAAAGTCTCCAGAGTCTACTGAGCCAAGTCAGGAATTCACCATCTGTCTGACTGTGCCTTTAAGTACCTGTACCTGAAAGATTTTAGAGGTCTGACAGAAAGTAACATAACATTATTTATTTATTTATTTATTTTTTATTTTATTTTTTTTTTTGAGAGGTTTTTGCTATAGGGTGCTTGCGCTCTCCAGAAAGACAGAGAGAGACAGAGTGGAGGAAAGCAAGAAATCACCCCCAAGAGGGGATGGCCACGCAGCAATCCCTTCTCCTCCATTCTCCTCTTGGGATCTTGGGTATGCATGCACATGCGCCCGGCGTGAGTTTAAGCCACCGGGTCTGGGATTCGAACCACAGTCAACTACGTGGGAGTCCAGTGATGTAACCAATATGCCATCTGCTGGTCCCAGAAAAACTTTTTTTTTTTCCTGAGAATTTATGATGGGAGGACCAGCAGTTAGTGTAATGGCTATGTTGCTGAACTCTCATGTAATTGACCACGGTTCAAGTCCCAGACCCAGTGGCTTAAACTCACGCCAGGCGTGTGTGCATGCATGCCCAAGATTCCAAGAGGAGAAGGGATTGCGGCATGGCCATCCCCCCGGGGGGTGATTTCTCACTTTCTGCCTCTCTGTCTCTCTCTGTCTTTCTGGCAAGTGCCCTATAGCAAAAACCTCTCAAAAAAAAATAAATAAATAAATAAGTAAATAAGTAAATAAGAAGAATTTATGATGGTCTTTGAGAGACCTGGGTTAAATATCCAAGTGTGAATGTCAGATGAGGTGTATGTGGAGGAGTGGGGCCTAACGAAAGACATTTGGAGAAGGGATACAGAGGTAGAGCATTGACGGGATGGGGAGGTGTGGTGTTATCTGTTGAAGATATTTCGATCAACGGGTCTGGGGAGAAATGTTCACATACCGAAATGGTCTCATTGTAAGCCAAACAATATGATTGAATGTATATACAAAAAATAATAATAATACTAATAATAAATAATGTGAAAAAATAAAAAAAAGAACTCCAAGCACTTAGTTGCATTTTTTTTAATTTTTAGAAAAATTGAGGGATTGGAAAGTATAGTAGCAGGGAGGGCAATTATAGATACTAGAGACAGTTTAGGAGGGGATGGGTAATGGGAGTGGGAGAACGTGGGTATGGAAAAGAAGAAAACATTTAACAGACATAAAAATGAAAAGTGGGAACCAGCAGTTAGCGTAATGGCTATGTCGCTGGACTCCCACGTAGTCGACCGCGGTTCGCGTCCCGGACCCGGTGGCTTAAAACTCATGCCGGGTGCGTGTGCGTGCATGCCCAAGATCCCGAGAGGAGAATGGAGGAGAAGGTATTGCGGCGTGACCATCCCCCCTGGGGGGTGATTTCTCGCTTTCTATCTCTCTGTCTCTCTCTATCTGTCTGGCGAGCGCACGCTCCCTATAGTGAAAAATCTCTCCAAAAAAAAAGAAAAGTTATCTGTCAATGATAATGTATGTGGTAATATTTTTTACTTGACTGATATGCACCATATTCGCACTGGGAAAAATCATTTTGTACACAGTGATTAAATGTAATAAGAAAAATAAAAATAATAAATTAAAAAAAGAAAAACAAGATGTGAAACGGCACACACAGGACATTAAAAGCAGAGTGTTATTTTTTAAAGTATAACATGCTTTCTATAAAGCCAGTCTATGGCCCATATTCCTATTTTACAACTGCCTTGTAAAGAGAGGCATTATGGGGTCATACTAAACCTCAGACACAGAAAGCAGTCATATCTTTCCTTCTGCACATTTAATGCTCCTATAGATACATGGTCCCTCAGGAGCAAACTGCAAACCAGGTTGGCATTATCTGACTGAAGTGCTATTTCCTTTGAGAATTGAAGGAATCTTCTCACGCTGACTTGGCTCTTGGCTCCTGCAGATCTGCCGGTGGTGAGGCTGGCCAATGGGAAGAGCAGGTGCGAGGGCCGCGTGGAGATCCTCCACAACGGCGCCTGGGGATCTGTGTGCGACGACCTCTGGGACCTGCCCGCCGCCCAGGTAGTATGCAGGCAGCTGGACTGTGGGGCAGCCGTGGCAGCCCCGAGGAGAGGTCTGTTTGGCGACGGCTCTGGCCCCATCTTCCTAGACGACGTGAGGTGCACAGGCAATGAGAGGAGCCTGGGGCAGTGCCGCCACCTTGGCCTGTCCGTCCATAACTGTGGACACCACGAGGATGCCGGAGCTGTCTGCTCAGGTACCTGAACTCCACTGGTTTCCCTCCCAAGCAGCACAGCCATATTTGCAAGGCAGTCGACCCCAAACAGCATGGGGTCCCAGATGGGGCAACCAACTTGTCCCAGTTTGCCTGATTTTCTTGGTGTTAGTACTGAAAGTTGTGTCCTGGGAATCCCCTCAGATGCAGACAACCCAGGACACTGGTCACCCCCGACTCAAGAAAGGAGATTCCCAATGTCACAAACTGTTCCCCTACCCCTAAGAAGAGGAGATGTAGGGACCAGCAGTCAGCGTAATGGCTATGTTGCTGGACTCCCACGTAGTCGACCGTGGCTCGAGTCCCGGACCCAGTGGCTTAAAAACTCACGCCAGGAGCATGTGTGTGTGTGTGCCCAAGATCCCGAGAGGAGAATGGAGAAGGGATTGCGGCGTGGCCATCCCCCCTGGGGGTGATTTCTCGCTTTCTGTCTCTCTGTCTCTCTCTGTCTGGTGAGCGCATGCACCCTATAGCAAAAACCTCTCAAAAAAAAAAAAAAAAAAAAAGAAGAAGAAGAGGAGATGTAGTTTAGTTTAAGCAAAAACATACCTGGGAAACAGGAAGTTGTTCCCCTGCTCTGAGATGGTTTTAATTAGAGGAATGAGTTTTCTGTGTGTGGCAAGTTCATAAATTTCTCTTGAAGATATTTCTCAGAGAGAATTATATACAACCACTCTCCTGATTTGCTGATTACAGAAATGGGACTTTCTTGCCACTAGGAATAATTTTATGCAATTATTCAAAAAAGCTGAATGAAAATGTTAAATCCCTGTTTTGTTACCTCTTGTTACTAAACAATTGTGTAAACAAGTATCTGTGACTCCCTGCACCATTGTAGGGTCTTCTCACAGCAGAGAACCACTCCCACCTCCTCAGAGGGCCCAGTAGAGACCAGGTTCTGAGATAGTATGAAGATAAAAAAAGGGAGATCATATTTCTATTCCACTCTAATTGTTCAGTAATTCAGTTGGTTGGTGGGTTTTTGGGGGGTTTTGTTTGTCTGTTTTTGCCAGAGGGCAGAGACAGAAAGAAGGGGAGAGGGAAAAAGCAAAAGCACCCCTGGATGGGATGATCATGCCCCAATTCCTTCTCTTCTATTTCTCCATCCTGTTAGGATTTGGGGCATGCACACACATGTGCCCAGCATGTTTTTTCAAGTCACCAGGGCCAGGATTTAAACTGCAGTTGACATGTGGACTCTGGCTTCCTGAACCATCAGACCACAGAACCAGTCCTGTAGTTTTATTTTGTTTGTTTTTTTAACATGATGATTTAATGTTTGGTGTTTCACACCAGTCATACTATCTCAGGATAAAAACTCTGAGTGAAAACGGCATCAAATGTTCATCATCCTTTGGGTAGCCTTGCATCTCCTGAGTGGTCCTTGACGATACCTCCCTAGTAAAATTCAAGTAGATACTTCCAGTTAGTGTTAAGAAGTCAGGGTCTCCTCACAGGTGAGGAAAGGTGATTCAGAGACACTGTCAAGTCTGGCTTAATCTCTTGAAATGCTGACCTGCCTGTGACAGTGCTGCATTTTCCAGAATGTCTGAAGCACTGTACTACCTCAGATGAGGATTTCCCTGACCACTCAACTTGTGCTCCATGAGAAGTTTTACAAATGTTCCCCTCCAGTAACACAAATGCTTTGGGTGTTCTTTTTTAGCTGGTGAAGTTGCCCCAGAATCAGCAGAAACAGCTCTCACAGTTGGTAATCTTTCTACTTTCTCTTTTGAAACTTCCCGGTTGTTGAATATGTCTATGGTATTCTCTAATAGTACAGCCAGTAATATCAGTCTAGATCTATTCTGCCTAGGACTGAGAAAATGCAGTTAATACAGAGAGGTTACACACAGAGCTGGCTACAGCTTGTCTAGTCTCTGGTTCTTAAGAGTAGTTTTAACTTTCACCTGGGCCAATGGACAAGTTTCACCTAGAAGAAATAATGAAAATGGAGTTTGGCGTATCTACTGCTGTTGCCTGTCAATGTGATGGCTTGACTCAAAAACACACACCCTTATCCTTATAATCGTATTTTCATGCCACAGATGGGAATGATGGAACAAAATATTGGAAATCAAAAATATCAGATTTCTGATAATTTTTTAAAGTTTATTATTTGCTTCTGCTATGAGTAATAAAGACAAAGAGGAAGCAACCCAATAGGATCCAATAAGCACTAATTTAACTTAGTCCTATAGGGCCTAGAAGCAGAAAGCAAGAGGTTCTAGGGTTCTGGAATTTCATGTACTCTGTTACAGACTAAAGAAAAGTCTCATTCGAAATTGCCTGCCATATTCCAGTAATAACCTCTGGGTCTTCCAGACTTGCCTGTCATCAGGTTGGTGGATGGGAGGAGCCAGTGTGAAGGACGCATTGAGGTCTACCACGATGGCAGGTGGGGAACCGTATGTGATGACCTCTGGAGCATCAACGCCGCCCATGTCGTATGCCAGCAGCTGGGCTGTGGAACTGGCATCAGTGCCCTGGGAAATGGTCACTTCGGGGAGGGTGTGGGGAGCATCTTCCTGGACGACGTGCAGTGCCAAGGCAACGAGACCACACTAGGGCAGTGCCACCACCTGGGCCTGTCTGTTCACAACTGCGGCCACCACGAAGATGCTGGAGTCATCTGCTCAGGTACACGCTCTTGGCTCTCTCCTGAGGCTCCCAGAGCCCTGGTGGGGGACATGGAATTCATGTGGGGAAGTCTGGGTCCCTCTGAGGTCCTCCAAACACCTGCCCAAGGCCCATCCTCTACATTCCATGCTGCACTCAGGCAGAAGATATATAATGATGTGTAATACAGCCTGGGTCAGCCCCACATCCCTCAGCCCTGTAGCCTGCCCTAACTGTGGTTCTGGGGAGCCTCTCAGTCACTCTTAGCCTCCCTTCATTTGCTGATCTGCCCACCTTGCCCCAACATCCGTAAGTTCACCTTCAGGCCCTCAGTCTCTGTAGTCTCCAAGTAACCAGATTCCCGCTGTTAACTGTGCCTTGGGGTAACTTCATTTCCTAATCTTTGTCCTAAAATTGTCTATTTTGAGTTTTAATGCCTACTTTGTAGTGCTACTCTGGGGAATTCCATTACCAAATCCCAGTTCCTCTCACTCACATCTTTTGTGAAAGCTTCATCGCTACTTCCTTTTGGCCTCTGTGGTTTGAAATAGATTTCCTTTTTTTTTAACCCAGTTTGTGCATTATGTTTTCTTCTTTCTTTTGCCAAAAAAGTAGAATAGCGAAAGAAATCAGATGAAATGGAAATATTCACTGCCAGCTTAATTTTATAGGCTAAGACTAGAATAAAAGGATTTAATACATTCATCTATTAATTTGCCAGATATTTATTGAGCACTTTACATGTGCCAGGCACAATTATAGGTGCTGAGATGCAGTGCTGAACACAACAGACAACAACCTGCACTCGGGCAGCTTACATCCCAGCAGATGGGCAGAATCATTTGTGCATTTCAGTTATGATAGGTTATTAATGAAAAATAAATGACCACTAAATCAAGGGTTATAATGTGCTCTGTTACATTAAGGAAACACTTTCCTTTTAGACCAAGACAATGTCATGTCATGTTATAAAACTAGTCTGGTGAAATGAGAAATCAATGCTAGGGAACCAGTAGTTAGCGTAATGGCTATGTCGCTGGACTCCCACGTAGCTGACCGCGGTTCGCGTCCCGGACCCGGTGACTTAAAACTCACTCCGGGCGCATGTGCGTGCGTGCCCAAGATCCCGAGAGGAGAATGGAGGAGAAGGGATTGCGGCGTGACCATCCCCTCTGTGGGGGTGATTTCTCGCTTTCTGTCTCTGTGTCTCTCTCTGTCTGGCGAGCGCACGCGCCCTATAGCGAAAACCTCTCCAAAAAAAAAGAAAGAAAGAAAGAAAGAAAGAAAGAAAGAAAGAAAGAAAGAAAGAAAGAAAGAAAGAAAGAAAGAAAGAAAGAAAGACTAGAAACCTAAAGTGAGAACTGGAAAAGTTCCTAGTACTTTGCCACTCCAGAAAATATTTCTTCATTGCATCAGTGAAACAACCTTCGGGATCCATCCTGGGAGATTCTGTCGTTCCCATAACCAATGAACTTTTCTCACTTCCTACCTTTATGCATCTCTTTCTCCGTTTCAGTCTCAACTAAGAAATTTTATCATCTTTAACTTCACCTTTCAGAAGTTGTTTTGTATCTAACTTTAAAGTAGCTGAGGTTTCATTTTTTAAATAAAAAATTATCATCTAAGTTCCTATGTATTTTACAATTTCAGCATCAGCCATAGAGATGACCACTTCACCTGGTAATTTTATTTTCTTTTTCACATTTTTTAAATCAGATATGTATAAATTGCTTTGTTTATGGCTAGGGCTAGAGTTTATATTTTATCAGAAACTAAATATCAAGGTTTTTGAAGACATATTAAGGTGCGTATATATACATTGAATGAAAAAGACAAATTGAATATTGATTGTGTGCTTTCCATACGTGAATGTAATATGTCCCATTTGTTTCCTCCTTTGCCAGTGCAACAGCTAGTCTCAGAAATCAACTCTTAGTGACATGACTTCACTTAGATTCTTACCAGTATTCACACACTTGGGTGTTTAGTGAGTTTGGGGCTTGTTTCACTTTTAAATAAACCATACAGGATTTCAAACACTTCAGGCAAAATTACTTCTCTAACCTGTATTTTTTTTTCTATATTGCCAGAGGGCATGCAAACCCATCAAGGAGAGATGGAGAGAGAGAGAGAGAAAGCACCCCCTCCCCAGTGGAGTATAGTCATGCCACAATCCCTTCTACATTTTTCCATGCTGTTGGGATTTGGGGCATGCACACAGATGTCTGGCATGTTTTTCAAGTCACAAGGGTCAAGACTTTAACTGCTTGGTCAGCCCCATGGAATCTGGCTCCTTTGACCAAATAGACCATGGGGCTAGCACATAATCTGCATTTAAAAAAAAATATATAGGCTACTATATCTCCCAACTGTGTTTCACAGTAATGTACACTAATCTAGTGATATGCAAATTTTAAAGAAGGATTTTCATGCCTAGATAAATTGGGATAATACCATTCCTCTCTTTTAAAGATTCAGAGCCTATTGGTACCTCAAAGTCTCTGACAAGTTCTGTAATAAGGGATTTTTTTGGTAACTTGATTTAACCCAATATTTCTCAAACTTCTTTGACCACTGAATCTTTTGAGTGGTAATGCAGTATCACGAGATTTGGAGCCAGAGAATCTATGATTATGTTCTGGCTCCAGCCTTAACCAATGGGTGACAGTGATCAAGTTCCCTTACCTCTCAGAGCCTCTGTTTCTTCTTCTGTAGAACATGAGGATGAAAATGGTCACCTTGGAAGCGTGTCTTAGGGACTAAGTGGTACACACTTGTATGAGGACTCAATGATGAGAACTTTGCAGTCACATTTCTAGGGATGTGTGTGCTGCCGTCTGCTGAGACCTGGCATGGCTCTCTAATGAAAGCAACCCATGTGTCCTTTTGTAAAATTCTATCTTCTAGACACTTGAGGGATCATCCTTGAGCTTGAGTTGATCATTTTTGTGGCTAAATAAATTGGAGAAATGTCATCTCAAGTCAACTCAGCTCAACTTAAGCTTTTTCAGAACTATAAACAATTATAAAAGAAGTCCACAGTCCACATTCCACAATCTCAAAGCCAGACTTGTTAGAAACTAATCTCTAAGCAAAAGCAGATGACAAAACATATTTCCCTTTTTATGGTTGGATCTAAGGGAATTGCCTGTCAGGTCTTTTAGGCAAGGACAAATTAGTTATGGCACCATCACAATATAACACGTTTGCAAGAATTGCAAGAAACCTTAGAGGTTTTTCAAACTAGTAGTCATAACTGGACAGTCCATAGGTCAGTTTTGACCCACCAATGAGTTTGGATTCAGTTTTGCCTATGAATGTTAAATTGTTTTTAACCTCACTTTTAAAAAAAGGGGATGATTTCATGTATGAGGGACTTTAAGAAATTCATGGAAAAATTGGATTAAAATATAAGTTTGTTTTTGGTGCAAAATAAATTTAAATCTGCACATAGTTTTTTCATCCATGAACTTTTGAAGGCCCTACATAAGTATCCATATTTCCAGCTTCAAATGAAAAATCTGAGAATAATCAAGAGTTGTATGAATTTCATGAGGGCGAATGTCATCAATTGGCAGGGGCTGAACAAAAAGGGGTTATTCCCTTTTAACATGGGCACAGGTTCTCTATTATTTTCCTGGCCCATGCATGCATGTCTCAGCCTGTAGACATCTCTATTTGCATGCTCTGTGCTTCTCAAACTTTAATGTGCCCCTAACTCACCTGGAAATATTACTAAAATGCAGATTCTAGTTAGTTGCTCCTGAAAGTCTACATGTCTAACAAGTGGTACAGATACTACTGGTCTATGGAGTAGCCCTTTATATGCAGCAGCTGATGTTAGAGATGCAAAAGGACTTACCCAGTGTTAAGTTTGCCATTACACATAGACAAGACTAGAACTCAGCTCTCTCGGGTCCAAGCCCCAAGTACCCACCTCCCTCATTATTTATCTCTCTCTCATCGCTTCTTGGCCTTTTGGCTAAGATCAAGTGTATTATTTATCTCTCTCAGCTTAAGGCAACAGAGAATAGGCTAATCAAAAAGAAACAAAACATAATTGAATATAAACACAGGCAGGGCATAATTTGTAAACAGAGTAAGTTTTTAAAAATTATTTACCAATGAACTCAATTGACAAAGATGCTATTTAATTACAATTTTCTTTAACTTTTGCTTGTTTTGACAGTTCCTGCTTCAATTCCAACCACAGAGTTGCTTCGTATAACAGGTAATAAGTCTTCTGCTGATTTGTCCTCTTATTACCCATCCTAGGGATGGCACTGTGTTGAAATTCTACCTCCACAGTACAATTATGCCCATATTTGTCCAGGGGTCACTTGGCTGAATTAAATTTTTTAAAAATAGACTAGAACCTAGAAATAGACCAAGAGGGCTTCTAGGTAGTCACTTAAAGATCCCAATGTTCAATCTCAAGGAAAGCATTGTATACACACAGAGTTATTCCACAGAGCCTGTTGTTCTTACTTTCTACACACTCATAACGATTGTCTATCTAGTCTGTTTACTGACTGTACATTACAGAGATGACCAGCTGGGGCTGGGGAATGGGTACTGGAAGAGGAGACGAGACATGATAGAGTAGGCACACTGACAATGGTAGAAAATGCTATCAGATGCTCTGATAGCCAGAGAAGTATTCAAAAAAACCATTCAGTGTTACCAGGCTTTCTCAATGTGGTGACATGGAGCAAAAATGCCTGTTTACTGCAATGCCGTTTGAGTCACATCTGTATTATAGCCCTGAATAATTATGATTATTCTTCCTTATGAGTTTGAAGCATGCAGGTTAAGATATAATCAAAAGTTTTTGTTTAAAGGAACAGGGAAGCATGTTTCATTTCAGGAAAGGTTTAAAACACTGCATATGTTTTTCATTTGAGTACTTAAACTTTTTTTTGAGAGGTAAAAAAATCACTAATCCTCATACTTGAACTTCTCCAACATTTTACTATGGTAATACCATAGTAAAATGAGAACTGTATATAACCAAAAAATGAATTAAAGCTTTCTGATGATTGACTAACATTCTTATTTATGTTTCAGGTACAGACATAACTTCTTCAGAAGAAGAAGTCACTCCTTCACCTGGTAATGCCCTTTGCCCACTGCACTGCAAATGTAGGCAAAAGGGACAATGGAGCTACCTGTGTCATAGTACTGGGGCCAAGACTAGCAGAGGTTGAGGCAACGGGTGTCACATTGCCATTGTCTTTGAGTAGAGTTCCTCATTCAGGCCTGATTTTGTGCCAGGCACAAGGTTATAAGGTTTGAGTAAGAGAGAGAAAGGAGACCTCCTTGGCCAGATTGCATGACCTGTCATAGATTCTCATACCATCATGCATCTCTTCTTCAGAGAACTTGCTACAATTTCAATTTCAATTTATTTGTATGATCATTTTATCTTATTTGTCTTTTTCCTAAGAGAGTCTGCTCTTTAAGGCAGAACCTTATGTAATTGTATTGACTGCTTTATTCTAGTACCAGTACAGTGCCTGGTGCAGAGGATGGGCAATCAAGATTCATCAAATAAACCAAGGCCATGGTTTCTGTGCTCCTCCAGACCAGAGAATAAAACAAGTTAACTATAAAATGACACTTGTGTGCCATTTGGTAGGGTTTTAATTATTTATTTAATTTTATATATCATTATTATTATCAATTTAACCATAGAGAGACAGAGAGACATAGACATAGTTACTTTATTTGGTTTTCCAGCAAATTCATTAAACAACTCTTCATGTCCTGGTAAAATTATTTGACTCTTTAGTAATTTTTATTTTGAGTTTTTAAATATATTGGTCTGATTCATAAAGATAATCTCTGGATGCCCTGACGGAGAATGAATTCTGAGCAGCACAGGAAAATGCATGAGTCAAGGAAAAATTTTGTTCAGCTAGTTAAGCCAAGTCATGTTCATGAAAATAACCACTGGACTGGGAGTCTAACGTAATCATCTACTGGGAGTCTGTGGTGGGAGACCAGACACCATGAAAAATGTCAGAATAGGGAGAGGTCAAGCCACTGGCCCTACTTGGGATTCAACCAGCATTCAGGATGGCCATTATCAACTCTGCCAAGGAAATGAGGAATGCAGAGTTGATTAAGATAACAAGCAACCTGCCTCTGGTACAATAGATTTTGAGTGATGCTGGTTGAAATTATCCTCAGAGTCCCTAATATGCTCTGGAATCAAAAACATTACAAATAGGGAACAGCAGTTAGCATAATGGCTATGTCGCTGGAATCCCATGTAGTGGACCGCGGTTTGAGTCCCGGACCCAGTTGGGCACGTATGCGTGCGTACCCAAGATTCTGAGAGGAGAATGGAAGAGAAGGGATTGAGGCATGGCCATCCCGCCGGGGGGGGGGGGGGGGGGGGTGGTGATTTCTTGCTTTCTCTCTCTCTGTCTTTCTGGTGAGCACACGTGCCCTATAGCAAAAAAAATAAATAAATAAAATAAATAAAACTCTCCAAAAAAAAAAATAATAATACAAATAGAGCATGGAGGATTTCTTTAGAGGGGCAGGGGACAATAAAAATGTACTCTTCTCTGTTCTAGGTGCTTAAGTCACTGAGAAATAAAACTTCAGTCAGCGCCAAAATAAGGCCTTTCTTACTGACAAATTTAGGTTGAGAGACAACACTTACTACAAAACAAATGGACTGCCTTTTCTTCCCATCATAGCTACATCTTAGGACAACCTACCTAGTTCTAGTCTGCAGGGAAGCTCTATTCTTGGGTCACTATCTCACACCAATATGAAAGAGGATCTCAATATGTTTGGCTGTACATGTTATGTTTCAGACCATACTACATCCCAGCTAGCACACCCAAATGCACACAAAGGGGAATTGAGTTCTGATAGTGTTAGTGCTTGCCCATTTTTCTGATCAGTTCTCAGTCAAACTGTTGGTCAAACCAAAACCTTCTTCATTTGCAGATATAGCTCCTACTTCAGATGAAGCACTTCCTTCACCAGGTACGTTCTAAGTTTCTAGCAGCAGCCCTGGTAAGTGACTTTCTGAGAACAGCCACCCAACAGGGTTTACACACCCAGAAGGGACACTTTCTAGTTCTTTAGGCAAGATCAGGAGAGAAGAAAGGAGACGTCTGGAAAGCTAGTCAACACCCCAGAAGACTCCAGGTCTCTTCCTCAACACTGGTTTGCAAGTTAACACTCCGAAGGTGAATGCTGAGAACAAGACCAATAGGACAAACTAGCCTTGAGAAGGAAGGCAGGGAAAGCAAGTTCACATATGAAGAATCTTCGCTAGATTAGTCCCCAAAGACATGAGAAGCTTGGCCAGTGGCTGTTGCCCTCCAGAAAGGTCATCTTCACCTCTGTTGTTAAAGAGTGAGAAAGAGGAATGGGGACCCAAGGAATGGAGGGATGGTTTGGAGGCACTGGATCTGGATAAGCCCTGCCATTACTCCTGTCTGGGAAGCAGGAAGTCAAGCCTAGCTAGTCACGCTGGTCTATGATGCTACCCAAATGTCTCCTGCATCTTCCGGAAGCACGATGCCTGATATGACTCTTATTGCTGCCTTGTCATTTTCATTCCTCTGCAGCTAGAGTCTCAACTATTGTGACCTCTGTACCAGGTAGAACACTCTGCTATCCCACTAAATGCCTCTTTTTTGAATTTTACTAATCACACTAGGCAATCATGAACATTTTGGTCCCAACAAAAGTCTCAGAAAAAAACAGAACTCTATGACTCCCCTCTGCTAGTATCTAAGTCTCTTCATGCTTTTATCTATAGATCCCTCTTCAGCTTCAGCAGAAGTGATGTCTCCAACTGGTAAGGTCTCTCTCATTGGGCTATTTAAATTAATGAGACTAGATTCTTATTTGACATGTTCTATTTGGAAGATGAACTGACTTAATAATTATTTTGACCACAAATTAAACTTAAATAAAGAAGACATGACCAGCATCCTTCCATTCATTTTGAATTGTCCCGTAATCTTTGTTTATAAACAGACTCATCATCATCTTCAGAAGAAGCCTCTCCTACAGGTAATATTTTCTCACTATTACATTTATTAAGCAAAATATAATCAACTTTTCCTCGTTTTAATGGCAAATGAACATACGTTTTGAATAGTTTGGCTACAACAAAAGCCCCAGTTTAAACAGAAATCCCATCAAAGTGCACATTCACTGGCTCTGGGTGGAGTCTGCTTTCTATATTCCTTTCACAGAAGCTGAGTTTCAGGTTCTCTTCATTCATCCATAGACAGCAGTGGCCCCTCTACTGGGAAATGCCTGCTTTTTGTACTGGTCTTAATCAGATTCACCTAGGGAGCCTAGGCCTCGGGGTTCATACCTCACCTGCTTGGCTGTATGTGCTGTTTCAGGCCATATTTCATCTCAGCTCACCCAAATACACACAGGAGAGGACTAGGAGCTGATAGTGTCAGTTCTACCCATTTTCTGATCTGTTTTCAAGCACACTGTTGGTCAAACCAAAACCTTCTTCATTTGCAGATATAGCTCCCACTTCAGATGAAGCCCTTTCTTCACCAGGTACGTTCTAAATTCCTTGTAGCCACCCTGGTAAGTGACTTTAAGAATCGCCAGCCCAGCAAAAGTTTACTCAACCAGAAGAGACACTTTCTGTTTCCCCTGGAAAGGTCAGGAGAAAAGAAAAGAGAGGTGAGGGAGGCTAGGCAACACCCCAGAGGACTCCGGGTCTCTTTCCCAACACTGGTTATGCAACTAAACACACTGAAGGAGGATGCTGGGCACAAGGTCAATAAGACGAACTAGCCTTGAGAAGGAGGGCAGGGAGAGCAAGTCCTCATCTGAAGAATCTTATTAGATTCGCCCCAGAGTTGAGAAGATTGGCCAGTGGCTGTTGCCCTCCAAACAGGTCATCTTCACCTCTGTGGTAAGAAGTAAAGGGTGAGCAAGAAGAAGGGTGTCCTAAGGAGTGAAGGGGTTGCTTGGAGGCAGTAGATCTGGACTTGCCCTGCTATACCTCCAGTCTGGAGAACAAGGAGACAGGCATGGCCTATCACGCTGGTCTATGATGGTGCCTGAAGTCTCCTGTATCTTCTGGAAGCATGGTGCCTGATATGACTCTTACTGCTGCCTTGTCATTTTTGTTCATCTGCAGCTACAGTCTCAACTGCTATGACCTCCTTACCAGGTAGAACACTCTGCTGTCCCACTAAGTGGCTCTTCTTGGAATTCTACTAATCACACTAGGGAATATCAGGA
Organism: Tupaia tana; assembly: GCA_026018925.1. Taxonomy (NCBI): domain Eukaryota; kingdom Metazoa; phylum Chordata; class Mammalia; order Scandentia; family Tupaiidae; genus Tupaia; species Tupaia tana. The sequence goes on from JAKSZU010000010.1 coordinate 33,888,973, forward strand.
AAATTGTGTCCCCAACATAGCCTCGGAAAAAAAAAAGAAGCCCATGATTCCCCTCCACTAGTATTTAACTCTCTTCATCCTTTTATCTATAGATCTCTCTTCAGCCTCAGCAGAAGTAATGTCTCCAACTGGTAAGATCTCTCTCATTGGGATATTTAAATTCACGAGACTAGATTGTTTTTTGACATGTTCTATTTAGAATATGAACCGACTTAATAATTATTTTGACCATGAGGTAAACTTAAATGAAAAGACATGCCCAGCATCCTTCCACTCATTTTTAAGTGTCCCATTCTCTTTGTTCACACACAGACTCATCTTCATCCTCAGAAGAAGTCTCTCCCACAGGTAATATTTTTTCACTCTTACATATATTAAGCAAGGTATAATCAACTTTTCCTCTTTTTAATGGCAAATGAACATACATTTTAAATATTTTGTCTACAGCATAGGCCCCAGTTTAAACAGAAATCCCATAAAGTACACATTCAGTGGCTCAGGGTGGACCCTGCATTCTGCATTCACTTCACAGAAGCTGAGCTTCAGGTTCTCTTCATTCTTCCGTAGACACAGCATTGGCCCCTCTGCTGGGAAATGCCTGCTTCTTGCACAGGTCTTGATCAGATGCACCAAGGGAGGCCAGGGCTAGGGGTCCATACCTCACCTGCTTGGCTGTATGTGCTATGTTTTAGGCCATGCTTCATCCCAGCCAGCACACACAAATACACACAGGGGAGGGCTGGGTGTGGACGGTGTCAGTGCTACCCATTTTCTGATCTGTTTTCAACCACACTGTTGGTCAAACCAAAACCTTCTTCATTTGCAGATACAGCTCCCATTTCAGATGAAGCACTTTCTTCACCGGGTACGTTCTAAGTTCTTGCAGATGCCCTGGTAAGTGACTTTTTGAGAACCACCATCCCAGGAAGTATTTACACACCTGAAAGAAACACTTTCTGATTCCCCAGGAAAGGTCAGGAGAAAAGAAAAGAGAGGTGAGGGAGGCTAGGCAACACCCCAGAGGATTCCGGGTCCCTTCCCCAATATTGGTTATGCAAATAAACACTCAGAAGATGGATGCTGGGAACAAGATCAAACTAGCCTTGAAGAGGAGGGCAGGGAAAGCAAGTTCTCATCTGAAGAATCTTTATTAGATTAGCCCCCCAAAAATTGAGAAGCTTGGCCAGTGGCTGTTGCCCTTGAAACAGGTCATTTTCACCTCTGGGGTAAGAAGTAAAGAGTGAACAAGAGGAAGGGGGACCCAAAGAATGCAGGCTTGGCTTGGAGGAAGTGGATCTGGACTTACCCTGCCATAGTCCCTGTCCGGAAAGCAGGGAAACAGTCATGGCCAATCACACTGGTCTATGACAGTAACTGAATGTCTCCTGTATCTTCTGGAAGCATGGTGCCTGATATGACTCTTATTGCTGCCTTGTCATTTTTGTTCATCTGCAGCTACGGTCTCAACTGCTATGACCTCCTTACCAGGTAGAACACTCTGCTGTCCCACTAAGTGCCTCTTCTTGGAATTCTACTAATAATACTTGGCTATATCGTGAAAATTGTGTCCCCAACAAGAGCCTCAGAAAAAAAGAACCCTATGACTCCCCTCCACTAGTATCTAAGTCTCTTCATCCTTTTATCTATAGATCTCTCTTCAGCCCTAGCAGAAGTGATGTCTCCAACTGGTAAGGTCTCACTCACTGGGTTATTAAAATTAATGAGACTAGGTTATTTTTTGTCATGTTCTATTTAGAAGATGAACCAACTTAATGATTATTTTGATCACAAAGTAAACTTAAAAGACATGCCCAGCATCCTTCCACTCATTTTTAAGTGTCCCATTCTCTTTGTTCACACACAGACTCATCTTCATCCTCAGAAGAAGTCTCTCCCACAGGTAATATTTTCTATCACATTTATTAAGAAAGATATAATCAACTTTTTCTCTTTTTAATGGCAAATGAACATACATTTTAAATATTTTGTCTACAGCATAGGCCCCAGTTTAAACAGAAATCCCATAACGTACACATTCAGTGGCTCAGGGTGGACCCTGCATTCTGCATTCACTTCACAGAAGCTGAGCTTCAGGTTCTCTTCATTCTTCCGTAGACACAGCATTGGCCCCTCTGCTGGGAAATGCCTGCTTCTTGCACTGAACTTGATCAGATGCACCAAGAGAGGCCAGGGCTTGGGGTCCACACCTCACCTGCTTGGCTGTATGTGCTATGTTTTAGGCCATGCTTCATCCCAGCCAGCACACACAAATACACACAGGGGAGGGCTGGGTGTGGATGGTGTCAGTGCTACCCATTTTCTGGTCTGTTTTCAAGCATACTCTTTTTTATTGTTCTTTTTGTTTTTTTTGGAGAGGTTTTTGCTATAGGGCGCGTGTGCTCGTCAGACAGACAAAGAGAGATATAGAGACAGAAAGCGAGAAATCACCCCCCAGGGGGGATGGCCATGCCGCAATCCCTTCTCCTCCATTCTCCTCTCGGGATCTTGGGCACGCACGCACACGCGCCCGGCATGAGTTTTAAGCCACCGGGTCTGGGACGCGAACCACGGTTGACTATGTGGGAGTCCAGCGACATAGCCATTTCTCTAACTGCTGGTTCCCTGTTTTCAAGCACACTGTTGGTCAAACCAAAACCTTCTTCATTTGCAGATATAGCTCCTACTTCAGATGAAGCACTTTTTTCACCAGGTGCGTTCTAAGTTCTTGCAGATGCCCTGGTAAGTGACTTTTTGAGAACCACTGTCCCAGGAAGTATTTACATATCCAGAAGAAACACTTTCTGGTTCCCCAGGAAAGGTCAGGAGAAAAGAAAAGAGAGGTGAGGGAGGCTAGGCAACACCCCAGAGGACTCTGGGTCCCTTCCCCAATACTGGTTATGCAACTAAACACTCTGAAGATGGATGCTGGGAATAAGATCAAATAGCCTTGAGAACGAGGGCAGGAAAAGCAAGTTCTCATCTGAAGAATCTTTATTAGATTAGCCCCCAAAGAATTGAGAAGCTTGGCCAGTGGCTGTTGCCCTTGAAACAGGTCATTTTCACCTCTGTGGAAAGAAGTAAAGAGTGAGCAAGAGGAAGGGGGACCCAAGGAATGGAGGTTTGGCTTGGAGGAAGTGTGATTAGTAGAATTCCAAGAAGAGGCACTTACTGGGACAGCAGAGTGTTCTTCCTGGTACGGAGGTCACAGCAGTTGAGACTGTAGCTGCAGATGAATGAAAATGACAAGGCAGCAATAAGAGTCATATCAGGCACCATGCTTCCAGAAGATCTGGACTTACTCTGCTTACTCTGCCATAGTTCCTGTCTGGAAAGCAGGGAAACAGTCATGGCCAATCACACTGGTCTATGACAGTAACTGAATGTCTCCTGTATCTTCTGGAAGCATGGTGCCTGATATGACTCTTATTGCTGCCTTGTCATTTTTGTTCATCTGCAGCTACGGTCTCAACTGCTATGACCTCCTTACCAGGTAGAACACTCTGCTGTCCCACTAAGTGCCTCTTCTTGGAATTCTACTAATAATACTTGGCTATATCGTGAAAATTGTGTCCCCAACAAGAGCCTCAGAAAAAAAGAACCCTATGACTCCCCTCCACTAGTATCTAAGTCTCTTCATCCTTTTATCTATAGATCTCTCTTCAGCCCCAGCAGAAGTGATGTCTCCAACTGGTAAGGTCTCACTCACTGGGTTATTAAAATTAATGAGACTAGGTTATTTTTTGTCATGTTCTATTTAGAAGATGAACCAACTTAATGATTATTTTGATCACAAAGTAAACTTAAAAGACATGACCAGCATCCTTCCACTCATTTTTAAGTGTCCCATTCTCTTTGTTCACATACAGACTCATCTTCATCCTCAGAAGAAGTCTCTCCCACAGGTAATATTTTCTATCACATTTATTAAGAAAGATATAATCAACTTTTTCTCTTTTTAATGGCAAATGAACATACATTTTAAATATTTTGTCTACAGCATAGGCCCCAGTTTAAACAGAAATCCCATAAAGTACACATTCAGTGGCTCAGGGTGGACCCTGCATTCTGCATTCACTTCACGGAAGCTGAGCTTCAGGTTCTCTTCATTCTTCCGTAGACACAGCAGTAGCCCCTCTGCTGGGAAATGCCTGCTTCTTGTACAGGTCTTGATCAGATGCACCAAGAGAGGCCAGGGCTTGGGGTCCACACCTCACCTGCTTGGCTATATGTGGCTATACATGGCTATATATGGCCATGCTTCATCCCAGCCAGCATACCCAATGCACACACAAGAGGACTGGGTGCTGATAGTGTTAATGCTACCCATTTTCTGATTTGTTTTCAACCATACTGTTGGTCAAACCGAAACCATCTTCTTCATTTGCAGATACAGCTCCCATTTCAGATGAAGCACTTTCTTCCCCTGGTACGTTCTAAGTTCTTTGCAGAAGCCCTGGTAAGTGACTTTCTGAGAATCACCAGCCCAGCAAGGCTTTACACACCCAGAGGGGAAACTTTCTGGTTCCCCAGGCAAGGTCGGAAGAGAAGAAAGGAGAGGTGAGGGAGGCTAGGCAACACCCCAGACAACTCTGGGTCCCTTCCCCAATCCTGGCTATACAACTAAGGTGGATCCTGGGAGTGAGATCAATAGGATAAAATAGCCTCAATGACAAATGCTGTATGACATAGGGATAGTCTCTAGGCCAGTGGTTCTTAAATTGATCTGCATCTGACCCTCCTGGAGAGCTTGTTAAAGTACAAATTTAGTGACTCTGGGTGGAGCCTCCATTCTGCATTTCTCACAGACTCCCAAGTGACACCAGTGCTGCCGGTCATGGACCACATAGAGGATGAAGGCACTGACTCACCACCTTTGTTTGAAGGAAAATGGGGCCTAGCAAAGGGCGAGGTTTACCTAATGTCACAGAGCTAGGGCAAGGGAGAGCCAGATTCCCAATTCCCATCCACAGCCCTTTCTGTGTTCAGGATTTATTGATGAATTCATCCGTGTGATTGCCCCAAGCTCCCGTGGTATTGATACCTCCATGCAAGGATCTGGCACTTCCATTATATTCATTTTTATCAAGGCCTTTTTAACTTTAAAGACATATGTGGATAAAACTCAATGAAACCTAGTTTAGTACTTCTTTTCCCTTATATTAGAGTATGGTTTTTCTTCCTCCCTTCCTTCCTCCAGCCCTCCCTTTCTCACTTACTTCCTGTCCTACCCACACCACGCTGCTGCCACCATGCTGCTGCTTCCGTCAGAAGATTCTTTGCCTTTAATTCTCTCTGGCCATGACATCACATGAGCGAATGGGTTGCATTTTACACAGATTAGGCGGCTCTCCCACGCACTTCCTTTATGAGAGCATGACAACCGAAATCACTGCCAGTTTCTACAGGAAGTGCTTCATGAAGTATGAGGATGGATGATGTGGCCATTAAACACTCCTGCCCTTCCCCTTCATCCCTGATTCATCTCAGGATGGATGCAACAACCACATCAGATGCTCCTGAAGGGCACAGTAGTTAGAAAGAATATGTGCTTTGAGGGCCTCACCAGTTTGAACTGTGGATAACCGGGGCATATTACACAACCCCTCTGAGTCTCCATTTCCTCATCTCTAAAATTACAATAATACTTCCCTGGCATAGTTTTTATAAGCATTAGAGATGTAGATTATCTGGCCCATTGTAGATGCTCAAAATGAGAACTGTTGATTTACTTTGCAAAATCCAAATTTTCATGTACCATTTCATGCCTGACTGTGTAACTCCACAAGATAAATGGGCAGAGTAGATTTCTATTGCATACCACTTATCCAACAGGCTTCTTTTCTTTTTTTTCTTTTTAGATTTTTGCCATAGAGCATGCGCACTCACCAGAGAGAGACAAAGAGAGGGAACATGTGATATTGACCATGCCGTAATCCCTTCTCCATTTTCCTCTTGCAATTTTAGGCATGCACGCACATGCACCTGGTATACGTTTCAAGCCATTGGGTCTGGGGTTCAAAACGTGTTCGGCCATGTGGGAATCTAGCACCTTAGTCACTACACCACCTGTTGGCATCTTGCAGGCTTATTTTCATAAATGTGCACACTATGGTATAAAAATTCAATGAAATCAAATTTTAACACTTTCTTTTCACAGTAACATTTTTTCTTCTTTGTCAGTCACAGATTCAGTTTCAACAAAAGTGCCACCATCGCCAGGTAATGGTCATCTGCCTGTTATTCGATTAGCTTTATAATTAGCTTTATAACTTAGCTTTATAATTATACTACCATTTTCAAGTGGAACATCCATGTTAATTTTCTTACCAGGCTATTCTCTGTATGTTTGAATGAGGAATTGTATCTCAGAAAAGAGCTTTCTCTTACCTAAAAACATGCCTAAGGAATCTAACTTGATTTTTTTGCTTCATTTTTTTCAGCCTCTATAAAAATGTTTCCTACAAAATCTAACGGTTTTTTATTCTTCCTTTTAAAAATTCACTATATTTATAAAGAATTTTTTCTGATCATTTAATAAATTATTGTATATCTAGAGAATAAAGAGAATGCCACTTGTTACATTTTGATGCCAAAAAAATAAAGCTTAATGAACAGTATTTTCTTCTTTCTTCCTTTCTTCCTTTCTTTTTTTTTTTTAGAGAGAGATTTTTGCTATAGGGCACGTGCACTTGCCAGAGAGACAGAAAGCAAGAAATCACCATGCTGCAATGCCTTCTCCTCTATTTTTCGTCTTGTCAGAATTTGAGGTGTGCGTGTACATGCACCCAGCATCCTTTTCAAGCCAGCAGGGATAGAACTGGAACCAGTTAGCATGGGTGATCCAGCTCTCTTAACCACTAAGCTATAAGGCAAGCCTCTACTTTCCTACTCTTCACAGAAAAATCTTACGAGCAGTGCAGACACTGTTGTGTCTGTATCCACACACATCTTTGTGGGTTGGAAGTCCAAAATTCACCTCCCAGGACTTTACTCAGAAAGTGTTTAGCCTTATGCATAGTTTAAACAATCATGGTTATGTTGCTCCTAATATTATAGCAGCAGATTAGACAAGAAGAGCACCCATCCCAGACTAGTACGCCGCAGTCACAGAGACTGAAGCCAGAGGGTTTAGCATCCACTAAGCATCTTCTAAGTGCTGAACAGATCAGGAATTGAAAGGGACAGTCCCCACAGACCAATTAATATGAAGAAAAATCATTTTACACATCTGTACATGTGATACCACCAACATAATACAGATTTTCATGTTTGAAGTATAATGTATATACACTGGAAGTGCACATTATCTGTAAGTTTTGTCTAATGTATGCAACTGTGTAACCACAACCACAATCACAACCACAGAGAATTCCCATCACCCCGGAAGGCTCCCTCATGCTTCTTTGCAGTAAACCTCTCCCACCTCTCCCAGGCAATCTGGTCTGCTTTCTGTCACTATAGACTACATTTGTTTTTGTAGACTCTCATATAAGTAAAATCAAACAACATGTGATCTTTGCATTTGACTTCTTTTACTTAAATTGTTTTCATGACTCATCAGTGTGGTTCCACGTACTGGTAATTTGTTCCTTTTTTATTGCTTAGCAATATTCTGTTGTATGTATATGCCACAATTTATGTATTCTCCTACAGATTAGGGCACTTGAATTGTTTCCAGTCTTTTGGCTATTGGGGAAAATTCCTTTATTGTATACATCTCTCTGTGAACATGTGTTTTCATCTCTCTTGATTAAATACCCAGGAGCAGAATAGCTAAGTTATATTATACAGCTTCTGTAATTAAAATATTGGCTCTTAATCATCAAGAGTTGAAGAGATTTTGTGTGATGAGTCAGACAGCGTCTCATTTTAGAACAGTTATCTTCCAAAGCCTGGAAGGAGAGGCTGTTTGATTTTTGCCTGTTCGTTTTACTTTGTTTTGACTTTATGGATGGGTGTTATTGTCGTTTAAACATTACTTCTCAGGTGTCTTGTTTGCCTGTGATGGCCATTCCCAGGGGCTTGGGGTAACTTAGACTTGACTTTATGGGAGAAAAAGTTAAAAATCAGTAACACCAGAAATGGAACGCTGCCTTGTTCTCCAATTGCGAATAGCAAGTGACACCTGAGATGCCCACCTGACGTTCCTCTTGTCCCTGCAGACCTGCCCCTGCGCCTGGCAGGCGGGCGGAGCCGCTGCGAGGGCCGGGTGGAGGTGCGGCACCAAGGCGTGTGGGGTACGGTGTGCGACGACCACTGGAACATCAGGAACGCCCGCGTCGTGTGCCGCCTTCTCGGCTGCGGCCGCGCGTTGGGCGCCCCGGGGCGCAGCCGCTTCGGCCCGGGCACCGGGCCCATCCTGCTGGACGACGTGCGCTGCGCCGGCACCGAGGACGCTCTGGAGCGCTGCGCGCACCCCGGATGGGCTCTGCACAACTGCCGGCACCTCGAGGACGCGGGCGTGGTCTGCGCAGGTACCCCACCTCTCGAATCCCCACCCCGCACAGCGCCCCAAGCCTGGGAGTGTCCGGAGGCTCCGCCCCGTGGACCATGCTCTGAGGAATGCATTTCAGTCTGGAAGCATTTCTAAGATCAAAATTGGGCTCAACCAGAAATACCAGGTTTGGACAAGGCTCCAGACCCTAGGATAAGGAGGGCGTATTTGTTGTATTCGTTAGTCATCCAGCCTTGGGCGTTGAATAATCCGTTTTTTCTAACTCCAACTCAGCACACTATTTGTTCTGAGATTTAGCTAAAAGATTATGAGGTTGAAGGAAGGCACGACTGTAATAAAATGATTAAGGGCATAGAGCTTGCTACTGTCAGTCAAACTACAACTTGTCCAGTCCATTTTGTAATCTCTGGAGAGGCTTCAAGGACAAAATCCAGGTTGGACAGACAATCTTTTTCACCTGACCAAGCCCTCAGAAATCAGAAAGGCTCCACAATGTTTCAATTCCTTTTTTTTTTTTTTTTTTTTTTCTTTTTCAGAGGGTTTTTGCTATAGGGCGCATGTGCTCGCCAGAAAGAAAGAGACAGAGAGAAAAAAAAAAGCGAGAAATCCGCCCCCCCCCCCCATTTGTTCTGATTTTTTAATAAGCCACTGGGTCTGGGACTCCAACCACAGTCAACCATATGAGAATCCAGCACCTTAACCACTACTCCACCTGCTGGCCCCTCTTCTTTTGGGACTTTGGGCACACATGCCAGATGTATTTTTTTTTTTTTTTTTTTTTTTTGGAGAGGTTTTTCACTATAGGGCGTGTGCGCTCGCCAGACAGACAGAGAGAGACATAGAGACAGAAAGCGAGAAATCACCCCCCAGGGGGGATGGTCACGCCGCAATCCCTTCTTCTCCATTCTCCTCTCGGGATCCTGGGCACGCACGCACACGCGCCCGGCGTGAGTTGTAAGCCACCGGGTCCGAGACGCGAACCGCGGTCGACTACGTGGGAGTCTAGCGACATAGCCATTACGCTAACTGCTGGTTCCCTGTATTTTTTAAGCCTTAACCACTATGCCACTGACTGGTCCTAATTTTCCACAAACTTTTTGAAGTCCCCTTGCATATGTGATGGTGTTTATAACCTTCAAGTCCTGTATTTACTACTCTCTTACTCCAGCAAATCTTGGTGTTGATGATATCTGTATTCCAAACACTACTTCACACATAGCAGAATCCTGCTCCATTGGGCCCTGAGCCCAGTTTTCTTTTGTTTCCTTTCCATTTTCTGGAATATTCTCATGCCATTGTACTCCAGCTTTCATAGCTAAATCAAATAGCCCATTTACCTACACTGCATGTCTACTGCAGGCTGCATCATGCTCTTCCAGTGTTCCAGCGTTCCTGACATTTGTTTTTTATCTTTCTTTTCTTACCAGGTCCAGCTGACTCTGTCGTACCCACAGACAATGGTAAACTCTTCACCACTCTTAGAGTCTGAATCTGAGGCTGCTGAAAGGGGAAGCTTAGAGAGCCATCAAATGGAGAGGAAAGAACAGGCATGAGGGGGACCAGCTTCCGTGTTTCCACTAGCTGGGCTTCAGGAGGTTGAGGAAGAAATCTCTTTGTACCCAGGTCCTCTGTCCCTTTGCTTCCACTCTGGTTTACCAACTTACAGAGGCCCCAATGAGCACATGTTCAGGCTCAGGAGTTCTCAACGTGGGCTGTGGGTAGGATTCCCCATGAATATGGTATGACTGCAAAGCCTTTTTGGAAAATTGTGGATATAAAGTCCATGAAAGTCAAGTCACTGGTAGAAGTAAGGAGCTGAGCCAACCCCAGCCCAGGGCTTTGTCCTTTGCTCTTATAAAGTAGACTTACACCCACATCTCTGAGTTGTATATCTAGCATACTAGGTTCTCTTGGTGAGGATCTGTCCACCCTCCCTCTCCTGCAGCCCAGCTCTCCTGCTTGCCTCACCTCTTCCAAGCCGTCATTGATCGAGGCTATCTCCGGAGGCTGGGATACTCCTCCTGGGACGTCCATTTAAATGATGAGCTGTGCCGTCCCCGAGTCACAGGGCGGTACCTGATCTTCAGCATTCCCTATGGACGCTGTGGCACTGTCCAGCGGGTAAGAAACTGACAAGGTGGTGGTACCCTCCTGTGCATGGTGGCCAAGGAGATGGGTTTGGAGAATTCAACGACCTATTAAACAACTGTGTAGGGACAGAGGAAAGTCATAAGCCATGACTTCATTTCTGAGTTTGGTGATACCTCAAATAGCTCACTCATTCATCTGAAACTTTTCTTCCTTTTGAGAATTTGGGATACATAATAAGAAGTGTTGAGTACTCATGGACCGATGATATGTAGATGGATAGTTGGATGGATTGATAATATTTTCTTAGCTAGGAAAGCAAAGCAGTTTTCTCAACATACTTCATACACACACACACACACACACACACGCACACTCACACATATAATGCTAGAAGGCTCATGCACATAAATGAGTGTGAGAGGAAAAGAGAGGAGGTTCTCCTTGCCCACAGGGCCCGGTCATACAATAATCCTTTTTCCTGCAATTCTCCAGCCTGTCAGGACCCCGGATATGCATGTGTGATCTTAAATTGCTGGGGCTGGCTGGGACTTGAACCCTTGACCATGCAGCTTCCCCTGTGCAGCACCCAACCCCTGTGCTATTGGGCCAGCCCCACTTTCTTTTTGATCTAGAAAACAAATGTGTAGAACATTTATGAATATTATATATATATGTATGTATATATATATGTATATATATGTATATATATATACATACATATATATGTATATATAATCTTAACCACCTACTTATTTCATAAAGCAATGGTATTAAAGTTAAGGAAACAAGTATACAAAAAATATAGGAAGAATATGTACCATGACATCTTTTTTCTCAGTATATTTCCCAGTGTAATATATTGCAAAGCAAGCTCCCCATCTTCTTCCTCTTTTCTTTCACTGCCCTGTTTAGACACACACACACAGAAGAATACTTTGACATTGTTGGAGGTTGAATTAATTTACATTTGGCCCTTTATTTGGTTATGTAGACAATAGTCATTCTTACCCTTTGTGCTCTGAAAATTCAGTTTGAAATTATTTTGTATCTAAAAGATTTCTGCCCCTGGAGGCATACTGGATGCTCCCTGTGTCTGGGAGGAGAGTAGTCCCTAAAAGGCCATCAGGAAAGACCCCGTAAATGTCCTCTCTGTCCTGGTTGGCCCAGCTGCCCTTGAAAGCCTTCCATGGGCTGACCACAATGCTGAGGCCAGAGGACACAGCTGGGTCAGGAACCATGTGGGGTGACAGCTGGTCCCAGGCCACCCATGAGGAAAACATTGCCACATAACGGTCCTCCATCTGATTGGAGTCTGTGAATGAGCTTCCCTCTAGGTACTGAGGGTGCCACAGCCACAAGACTGACAAGGTCATCTCCAAGGAGCTTACATTCAGGAAAAGAGAAAAGGCATTGAACCAACACAAAGGGGAGTCCTTTTTGTAGTCAAAGGGTTAAAAGGTAATGAAACAAGGAAGGATATGGAAAAGGACTTGGAGTGAACAGGAAACCACTTTGAATAGGGTTGGTGGATAAAGAGAGGACTGCCTAGAAAGTAAGATGGAGTAGTCAGGGAAACAGTAGTGCTCCATTCAGGGATTGGCAGCGAGCTTGGGGATGTTGAGGAAGAGACGCGGGGCTGGGAAGCCCAGGGTCAGAAGTGGGTGGGACCAGCAGTTAGCGTAATAGCTATGTTGCTGGACTCCCATGTAGTCAACTGCGGTTCAAGTCCTGGATCCAGTGTTTTAAACTCATGCCAGGCGCATGTGCGTGCGTGCCCAAGATCCGAAGAGGAGAAAGGAGGAGAAAAGATTGCAGCGTGGCCATGCCCCCTGGGGGGTGATTTCTCGCTTTCTGTCTCTCTGTCTCTCTCTGTCTTTCTGGAGAGCACATGCACCCTATAGGAAAAAAAAAAAAAAAAAAAAAAAAAAAAAAAAAAAAAAAACTCCAAAAAAAAAAAAAGAAAGTGGAGTAGAACCAGGTGACTGAGAAGTCCACTTTTTGTTCTAAGCTGTGCCTTTTCAAGGACAGCAGTATCACCCTCAAGAGGGAGATAGCTATTGGTTCTTAGAGGGAAAAAAAAAATCAAAAGAATAAAAAATTTTATGGATAAAGCACAGGTATGCCTGTAGAAATAAGCAGTGTATCTGTGGTATTCAAATTTTATAAAATTTCATAGAAGCAGGGAAAAGGACAGGATGGTTGATAAAGAAAATGTCTCTAAAGGCTCCTAGGAGGGCAATAATTGGGAAAAAAGATTGCGAGACACTGGTCTAGAGAAGTCCCTGGGGAGTTCTAAGGCAGAATGCTGCAGGACATGACTCACACAAGCTGGGGCTCCTTGAACAAATGTCCCTAGACAGGCCTATCCTCTGGGCATCTACACAGGGGTATGGGAAGGAGACAGTGAGAAGCAGTGCCCATCAGCCCTCAGCACCCCTACAGGCCCGGCAAGTCACGTTGGATTTGAAGGAACAAATTTGAGAGTGAAAGCCAGCAGGGCCTGGCCCACAGCTCACCTGGAGCCAGATGAGTCTAGAGTCAAGGAAAGCAAAGAGACTAAAGAGAGGATGAAAGCCCCAGTGGAGGATGGCCTATGAGTGCCTGAAGGAATAGAATGTGTGGAGGAATCTGACAGAAAGGGAACTACACGTAGCCAGCATGGATATAGCACCCAGCTCATAGCACCACCGCTTGGCCATCACAGCAGTGTAGAGAGTCCAGACTCACCCTCTGGGGCTGCATGCACCTGCAATCACACCACCCCCCATGGAGTTAAGTACCACAGAGGCCTGATCAGGGTGTTCCTGCCCTCCAGCACTTCAGCAAGCTGGCGCCAAGTGGGGTGGAAAAGAGAAGTCTCTGCCCATGAAGGCAGGCCCAGGGTGCTGGCCACCAACTTTACTCTTGTCCTCACAGGAACACCTGGGCTCCCTCAGCTACTCCAACTCCATCAGAGGACGAATCCGGGGCCATCCTGGTCGCGTCATTGTACGGCATAAGGTGCCCCAGCTGAAGTTCACCTGCAGGGTGAATGGTCCATCCTCAGTTGAAGTCGTTCATGGGGCCAATGTCCCGAAGGCGGGTGCCAGTTATGATGTGTCTGTATCATTCCTCCTGTCTCCTGAGTTCGAGGATGAGGGGGGCATGGCGCCATACTATGCCAGTCAGAAGAAAGAGGTCTTCCTCCAGGCCACCCTCCATAGTCCTGATCCCAACCTCAGGCTCTTTGTGGACACCTGTGTGGCTTCTCCAGATCCCCGTGATTTTACTACTGTCAAGTACGAATTGATCCAGCAGGGGTAAGGAAAATGGAAGATCCTCTCGGGGTGGCTGCTACACTCATACACCTTTCCTTTAGGGATTCTGTGGCTTCTGAACTGATAGTTCTCAATTAGAATATTGTGCAAAAGAGTTCTCCTGGGGACCCAGAGGCAGAGTAGGAGCCCTACTCATCACTCTGATTCCCCTGGGGGAAAAATAGGTATTGGCAGCAAGTGAGCTTCCCTTGAATCCCCAAAGAGTCTGGCAGAGCCCTTGCTGCCCTCCATCCCACCACCTTGCCCTCCTAGTCCGTCATGCCTCCACCTGTCTTCTCTACACCTCTCTTCTCTTCTCTTCTCTTCTCTTCTCTCGTAATTTTATGACTTTATTAGACTCCCCGTTCATGATCCTGGCCCTCGGGCATTTGGCCTACACTGATGGACTGGTGATTTGTCCCAAGCCAAGCTCTTAGTTATGGCTGTGAGGTTTATTCTGGCTGCTTTGGCTCACTAAATGACTTGCCAAGTTAAAACTTTGGCAAGTTGTTTGCCTTCAGACCCCTTTTGTCCTCTAATGAGGGCAAAATGCTATGGCTGGGCAATTGGCAGCCTCTTCAAAAAACACCAAAACCCCATTGCTTACTTAGTGGCGGTTTTAGAGAGGGGAGACCCACAGCAGTGAAAAGCCCATGAGAGGAAGTACAATTCCTGTTTCCAAAAGATGGTGCGAGCCTGGGCACAAGAGATGCCCAGAAGTGGCACAGAACTGCATTGAGTCACAGAGTGGGGCAGCTCTTTCCTTTCTACCCCTCTTTAAATGTATCAGAGCAAGTAGTTTAGTTTGGTGCCATAATTTAACAAGCAACAGGGATAGCAGGTGGCATGGTAGCTAAAGGTGCTGGACTTCCACATAGCTGACTGAGGGTAGAGTCCCGGACCTGTCATTTTCTCTCTCTCTTTCGCTCTGTCTCACTCTGGTCAAATTAAAAAATAATAATGATAAATTAAATAAAAGAAATAATTCTTTAAAAAGCAAAAATAATTTAATAAGCAATATGTTCTTTCACTTGCTTTAGGGTTAATTTACTCTTTTTTCTCTAGTTTTTAAAATGAAAGTTGATTGATTTTAGATTTCTTCATTTCTAATAAATGCATTTAATGCTATAAATTTCCCTGTAAGCACTATTTAGCTGCACCCCACAAACTTTGCTAAACCATGTATGCATTCATTTTTTACTTAGTTCAAAAAAAAATTTTTTTTGGAGAGATTTTTCGCTATAGGGCGCGTGCGTCGCCAGACAGACAGAGACATTAGAGGCAGAAAGCGAGAAATCACCCTCCAGGGGGGATGGTCATGCCGCAGTCCCTTCTCCTCCGTTATCCTCTCGGGATCTTGGGCATGCACGCACACGTGCCTGGAGTGAGTTTTAAGCCACCGGGTCCGGGACACGAACTGTGGTCGACTACGTGGGAGTCCAGCGACATAGCCATTATGCTAACTGCTGGTTCCCAGTTCAAAATATTTTTTAAATTCCTCTGGAGGCTTCTTTGATCCACAGGTTACTTAGAAGGGTGTTTTTTAATTTCCAAATATTTGGGAATTTTTCAGTAACATTTCTGTCATTAATGTGTAGTTTAATTCCATCTGTGCTTTAAAAGTGTATTTTATGTGACTTATATTACATTATTAAATAATCTAACCACGTTTAGTCTCCTTATGACAAAATAAAGTAGCCTTCTGAAAACAAGAGGTCTAGCTAGAATTTAATTACTTTTTTGTTTTATTGAGAACATCTTCCAGGTCCCTTCTATTTCTTGCCAGGAAGAGTGGTTTTCCACCTGTGTTAGCATTGTGAAGTTTCTTGACAAAGAAAAAGAGTTGGTGGTATGAAGAATTCCATTTGGAATTCAGAAATCTGGGTCCATGTTTGATTATTTGAGTCAGAGTGAATTCACACCATGCTTTAAGTTCATCTTTTTGGTCTGGGGTTTTCTTCCCACCAGGTGTATTAAAGACAAGACCTATGTCAACCTCCACTCCAGCCAAAAGAATGTGGCCCAGTTCAAGTTCAATGCCTTCAGCTTTCTTGACAGCTACGACGTGGTCTATCTGCAGTGTAAGGTTGCCGTGTGCAAAGTGGGGGACTCCTCCTCTGGCTGCTCCCAGGGCTGTGCAGGGCGGAACAGAAGAGATGTGAGCCCCATGGACACCAAGGAAGAGCAGACTGAGCATTTCCAAATGGTGGGGCCACTGGCTATCCACAAAGTGACTGGTCAGAGCAGGACTTTTCCGTGATTTCTCCAGTTTTCACATAAATCTATTAGGAATTAGGAAGCAAAGTCTATTTTTCTTCAGTAAAGTAGTGTCTGACAATTCAGAAGTTACCTGTGTAGAGATGGTAAAAGAAACTGCTAGAGGGCATTGCTTCTCGGGTTTGTTACTAAATAAATCTCTCATTACTGAACTTGTAAGGCAATTGCTCTCTTTGGTGGCTAGAAATGCTGCGCTTTCTAAGTCTTCACTATCAGGAACTCTATTGTTACTTTAAAATGTACAAAATGTTTAAAAGAGCAGGGTTATTTCCCTGCATCCCAATTGAAGAATTCTTTTTTAAAATTTGATTCTTTAATGTTCATTCAGATGCTAGTAGGGAGAGCTCTGATTCTGTCTGTCTGGTAGTGTGAGAATTTATTTTGAAATCTTGCCAAGAGTCTTATAAAAAATAAACCGTCAGGAAGCCACTGTCCCTTTTTTTTAACTCTAACAAACTGGTCAGTTGAGTCAAATATGTTGTTTACTCATCAGAACTAGCTTTGTTTTGTTTCAATGGGAATAAATTGGATCCAGTTAATTGGGTTTGGGCTATGGCTTGCAAATGAGAGAGACTGAAACACAGTCCAAGAACCACCTGTGGTGTTTGCTCTTTGAGCTGCCAGGTGCCCAGGTGGTCATGTTCTCAGTCATTTCTCAGATCCTCAGAGCACTCAAGGAAATCTGAAAAGTACACAGAAAACCTGAAACACAAACAAGGAAAGATTAACATAGTCCAGTGTTCTCTTAGAAAAGGAGGGCAGCACCCACTTCAATTTTCCTTTCCACTTTAACAGAAAGAGGCCTGCCCTAGCCTCACTACCCTAACAGGTGTCGGTAAAGGAATGGACTTGAACATAAGGGTTTTTGTTTTTTTTTTTTTTTTTTTTGGGGGGGGGGGGGTCAAGAAATATTTACTAGCTGGGAACCAGCAGTTAGCGTAATGGCTATGTCACTGGACTCCCACGTAGTCAACCACGCTTCGCGTCCCGGACCCGGTGGCTTAAAACTCACGCCGGGTGCATGTGCGTGCGTGCCCAAGATCCCGAGAGGAGAATGGAGGAAAAGGGATTGCGGCATAACCATCCCCTCTGGGGGTGATTTCTAGCTTTCTGTCTCTATGTCTCTATGTCTCTCTCTGACTGGCGAGTGCACGCGCCCTATAGCGAAAACCTCTCCAAAAAAAAAAGAAATATTCACTAGCATTATTTAAAATATGAGTCCTTGTCTTTAAGAAATTCTTTGGTTTTCGTCAGTAAATAGCAACTACAAGATGAAATTACTGTCAAGTCCCCAAAAGAGGAGAGCATTATTTGGTGAGCCTGGGAGATCACCCTGAGGTCTTGAGAGGTAAAAAAAATCTAACAAATGACCCAGAGTGGCCCTGCCTTTAAGAATATCTGCTGTACTGAAAACATGGCAATTCCATGTTGTAAAAGCCCAACAACATGCCAACTTCACAGACTGTTCTCTTGATAAAAATACAATGTCGGTATTTATTTTGATGAAAGTGCCCTGCTTACTACTCATAGAAGTTGAGGAAATGTGATTACTGGGAATTTGGTAAAAAAGACATCTTTAATTAGAGTTAATTATATGTCACTGAGTAGCTTCAGCTTCTGTCTCATGAAGCAATGATTTTTAGCTTCAGGTGTCTATTTCATGTAAATACCTTAAATGAATAAAGGGGTGTTTTCAAACGATTGTGAGCTCTAGGGGTGTCTGAGTTCAAAATCCTGCCTGTCCATTAATTGTACCCATCTATAGCATGAGGAGGAGGCCAACAGTGACCCAAACCTAGTGTTTCATAGCTTTTAACACATCCTTAATGCAGAAGGTATTGACAATGAAAAAAAAATAGCAAATAGATAAATATCTAAATGAACTTCCAGATCAGTTCTTTTTAATATGTTTTAGGGGACCAATCCAGAAAGTGGTACTCTCCAAAAGCAATCTAGATGATTCTCGGGCACAGTGATGTTTGAAAGTCATGCCTACTGTTCAGTGTTCCATGCCTCATGGATCAAAACACTTACCAGGGAGAAGCCTGCCATCAGAAAGCATCGAGGGTGCAGACAAAAAAGACCCAAGAAAAGCCTGTTCTCTTTACCCAAAGGACCAGCAAAGGGCCAACCTAGCAAGACAGAAAACTTCTGGACTGGGACCACAGATGGCATAATGGTTGTATCACTGGACTTCCATGTAATCGACTGTGGTTCGAGTCCTGGACCCAGCAGCTTGAAACACATGGGGCATTTGTGCATGCATGCTCAAGATCCTGAGAGGAGACTGGAATGACCATCCCCCAGAGGGCAATTTCTCACTTTCTGTCTCTCTGCATCTCTCTTTGTCTCTCTGGAGAGCACATGCTCCCTTATAGCTAAAAAAAAAAAAAAAAAAAAGGAAGGAAGAAAAAGGAAACTGTCCTACACCAGGCAAACACCCCATGAAACACTGGGGGCCCAACTGCACCGCAGCCAGCAAACATTGAGTGGAGAGCCAAGACTCTATCCTTCACCCAGTGCCGCTTCCCTCTTTTCCGACCTCAACAGAGTGGTACCCAAAAATGTAAAATGGGAACTGGGAAGTTCATCACCTCTGGGCATTAGTAAGGCCCTCACGTGCACACCCCACATCAGGCACAGACCAGGTAGCGAGCCGGGACTTGCACTTTCCATCCTACTTGGAAGGAATGGGGCACCCCTTTCATTCTGCACTAGTCAGAGGAGGCCCAGGGCAGTGCCAGGACTTTCACCCCTACCCAGCAGTAACAAAGTGACTCTACCACCCCGGATAAACAGACCATGTGGGTAGCCTGGGTTCCACCCCACTTTGCCCCTCTGGTTTGTACATGCCTTGCATGATATTGCCCAGTCCATTTTTTAATTAAAATTATTTCATTTTCTTCATTATTATTATTATTATTTTAATTTTTGCTACAGGGCACATGTGTTTGAGAGAGAGAAAGCAAGCAACCAGGTCCAAGACTTGAACTCCAGTCGACCGTGTGGGAGTCCAGCGCTTTAAGTACTATGCCACCTGCTGGAACTTCATTCCTTCATTTTTGGCCTCTTTGAAACACTTGTTATATGTGTCTCTTGAATACAGCATAAATTAGATTTTGCTTTGTGTAAGAAAAAGAAAATATATCTATATCTTGCTCTTTCAGGAATTGAGTGTAGTTACTGCTCTGGGCAAATATTCGGATGCTGCCCCAGATGGAGTCACTCAGTCTCCAGGCTGTAGGGCATGTTTATTGTTCTCCTCACCTCTCACAGAAGTCAACCCTGAGCACACACCCCAAGGACTTCCTGTATGCAAACCTCTGTTTCAGAGTGGAGCTGGCAATGAGAACTCATCATGGTGGTAAGTGGAACCTGAGTGGTCCCTGACTGCTAATGTCTTCTCTTGTCTAATAATCTCACTTCTAGAGGGGGATGGTAGCTGCTATCAACCCCAATTTCAAACTGAAGGTATAAGCTGGACAACGTTACGCACCACACTACTACTCAAGATCCAAGACCTTTCATTACTTCTATCTAGTTCTTTCTTTCCTTTTTTTAGAATTATTTATTTTAACTTTATTTATTTATTTATTTTGATTTGACTAGAGAGAGACAGAGTGAGAGAGAGAGAGAGGGAAAGTGAGAAAGCAAGCCGCCAGGTCTGGGACTCGAACTGCAGTCGACCATGTGGGAGTCCAGTGCTCTTAACCACCATGCCACCTGCCAGCCCTATCACTCTAGTTCTTTCAAAAGAAAAAAATTTTTTAGAGACTAGCAGATGGCAAAATGGTTATGTGGCTGAACTCCCACGTAGTCAACCACAGTTCGATTCCCAGACACAGCGGCTGAAAACTCACGCCAGGCATGTGTGCGTGTGTGCCCAAAATCCTGAGAAGAGAATGGCAAGGAAGGGATTGCAGTATGGCCATCCCCACTTGGGGGTGATTTCTCACTTTCTGTCTGTCTCTCTCTGTCTCTCTGGCAAGCACATGTGTCCTGTAACAAAAATCTCTAAAAGAAAAAAAAAAAAAAAAACCAGAAAAAAGAAAAACATATTTTGAAAATTTAAGTAGAGATATTGCATATCTCAATAATAATACATATATCAATATCTCCACTGCAATGGATTTTTGCTCGTAATATAATGCTATACTCTCTAGTGATTCACAATATTCAATAATATTTTTAGTATTACACTTTCATGCCTGATGTGTCTCTGAATACCTTCCATGTTGGCCCCAAATAATATCCAGTTTCTGATGGAGAGATGGCTCAGGAGCACCAGCCAGACCAGGCAGCCAGGCTCTCTCTATGTACTTAATGTGATTTGTTCATTGTAACTAAATTTTCTGGTGTTTTCAAGTTAAGTTAAAAAAGAATTTGGCAATAGTTCAATTTAGTTCGTACGGAAGACCTATATGGGAATATTAAAAAAGAAAAAGGGTAAAATTTGTTTTAATTTGGGGCTGGAAAAATCAGTTAGGCTCCAAAGGACTTACTTTGTGAAGGTCGAGATTCTATCATATCTATTGTGTATCCCCTCCAACATCCTGTATATGCAATGCATGTTTATAGCAGTAAATAAAAAGAATGCCTTGGGCTGACTCCATGGGTTGGTGGTTAAGGAAGCCAGAGTCCACATGACCGACAGCACAGCTTGAAACTCAGCCCTGGAAGCTTGAAAATTGGTGAGTGATTGTGTGTGTGCATGCCCCAAATCCCAACAGGGTAGGAAAACGGAGGAGAAGGAGGTACAGTAGGAGGTGCTTTCTCCCTCTCCCTCTGTCTCTCTGTCTCTCAGTAGTGAGTGCATGAGCCCTCTAGCAACTTAAACATGAAAAGAGAATTCTTTGGGCTTTCAGGAGGGTTGCTACCTTTCTAGTTACATATTAAAAGCTAAAATTGTGTGTGTCATTAGAAGAGGAGGTAGAGTTGTATTGTTCATCTGCAGTAATTAGATTTGATGTTTGGCACATGTAAAATCAGTTGACCTTTGACTTTGCTGTTTGATGGTAAATGGGAGGAAAAATGTTATCTTGTTAGCCCAAAAGTCTCTCTTTTATAGTCAGGTTTTTTTTTTTTTTTCCAAAATCCTTTTCTGTGATGCTTAAGGTGAGAAATGTAGAGTCTACATTAAAGCAGTAAAGCATATGAAGCAAGAAGATTACCATTCTCTCGGGAAGGCCCCATAACATCAGTTAAGCTCTGTGTAGAAACCAAATCCCAAATAGCTGGTGCAGTTCAAAACGCAACCCTGGTGGCAACACGCTGGGCACATGGCTATATGCCCAGGATCCTGATCAGATAAGGATCAAAGGAAAGAAGATAGTGGCAGGACCAGCCCCTCTAGGGGGTGATTTCTCTCTTCTCTCTCCCCCACCCCCCTTCATGTGCATGCACTCTATATGCATAAACGTAAATAATTTTTAAGAAAAGATTGCAGGAGCCAGTCAGTGATGCAGTGGTAATGCAGTGCTCTGCAAGGCTGACCCACATGAGAAAGTTTCTGGCCCATTTCCAAAGACATCCCTGAGTACACCAGGCATGCATGTGCCCATCGTAATTTAGGGCCAGCTGAGGCCGTGGGTGGATCATAGAACTGAGAACTTATAGAGGATGCTCTATCTGTGTCTCCTTCTCTCTGTCTCTCTTGCTCATGGGATGAATGAATAAAACTTAAATAGAACAAAGTAGGATTGCAATTCTTTCTCACATATTTTAGTTTCAGAAATTATAACTTCAATGTTTCAAAAAGTAGCACATGACACCTAAAAATTGAAAGCACCCAACTCTAAAGATAACTTAAGTGGCCTTTTTCTTTTTTTCCTTTTGAGAGACTTTTGCTATAGGATGTGTGCACTCACCAGGGAGATAGAGACAGAGAGACAGAAAGTAAGAAATCACCCCCTGGAGGGAATGGCCATGCCACAGTCCCTTCTCCTTCAGTCTCCTCTTGGGATTTTGGGCATACACACACACTCCCGGTGTGAGTTTTAAAGCCACCAGGTCCAGGACTTGAACTGCTGTCGACTATGTGGGAATCCAGCAATATAACTATTAACTATTATCTGCTGGTCCCAAAAATGACCTTTCTTTTTTTTTTCACCTAACATTTGGTTAAAATGTTTTACATTTATGAAAAGAGTTATTTGTAGTTCATGTAATATTTTGGTGCCTTTATTTTCTAAAATGAGAGCTAACTGACATTATTATTTACCATTTTGGTCATCCTATAATGAATCACACAGACACAGTGACATGAAGGCCTATGTGTCACTTTTTTAGGCCTTTCCTAATTTATTCATATGTATGGCCACGAGGCACTATTTCCTTTGACATCCAAGAGGCCTAAACCTGTTACTTAACAGTCCTGCAGCTTCTGGTATTTGTAGTCTGATCGTTGATTCACAAAATGCCTTGCTACGATTACGGCCACAATCACTACATTCATAGCAAGGACCATGACTGAAAAGAGATGCAGACTGCTGAAGGGCTGGTTCTGAGTTTCTTCCATACGCGATGGATGCTGAAGTGCTATAATTGGAAACAAGATGAAAATTAGTTTTAAAAAGTATTAGCATAAAAATACAAATTGTGCAGAATGCTAGTTCTTATTGTTTTATTCACTTAGGAGTTAAAATACATTGCTTCTGATTTAGTTATCTGCCATAACACCCACAATAAGGAGTCAGGAAGCTAAAAGAAACTTGTTTTTAAAAAGAGGACATTACACTTATACTCAAAAGCCACGTGGAGAATAGTGAATTATCAGTGAATCATATGTTTCACTGCCCATGGCATCATATTATCTACTGATAGAAATAAATACTAATCTTGTGTGCTTAAAACTCATATTTGTTGGGACCAGCAGTTAGCGTACTGGCTATGTCGCTGGACTCCCAGGTAGTCGACCACGGTTCACGTTCCGGACCTGGTGGCTTAAAACTCACACTGGACACATGTGCATGCGTGCCCAAGATCCGGAGAGGAGAATGGAGGAGAAGGGATTGCGGCATGGCCATCCCCCTGGGGGGTGATTTCTCGTTTTCTGTCTCTCTGTCTCTCTCTGTCATTCTGGCGAGCGCACACGCCCTATAGCGAAAAATGCTCAAAAAAAAAAAAAAAACCTCATATGTGTTAAAACTTTTATTATAAGGCAAGCAGGTGGCATGGTGATTAAGGCCCTGGATTCCATATGACTGACTGCATGGTTTGGATCCCAGACCATGTGGCTTGAGAAACACTCTGGGTACGTGTGCTTGTGTGCCCAAAATCCTGAGAGGAGAGTGAAGGAGAAGGGACTGCAGCATGATCATCCCCCAGGGGTGATTTCTCACTTTGTCTCTCTCTCTCTCTCTCTCTCTCTCTCTCTCTGTCTCTCTCCAGTGAATGCACACACTTTATAGCAAAAACCTGGGGCAGGGGGAAGCCTTTTATTATAAATCTCTACATTTTACATGTTTACGAGCAATTAGATTTGATCAGCATTTAATAAACCATGAGGTGTTAGGTCATAAAAGATCTTTTGTTCTTACCTGAATTTCCACTTGCACTTCGATCCTTGTTCAGACGAATGGGTCCTATCACAGAATCAGACTTCCACTTGTATGAAGAGATGTCTCGTTTTCTTCTAGAGGTGCAGCCTTGATTGCAGCGAGACTCATGGTCATTACTGTCACATACCAGAACCCTACACTTCAGATACACAGAGCTCAGATGTCTCAAGAATTTAAAGGCATTAAACTGAAATCTTCCATAGTGTCCAGACAAGGGATACAGCTTACAAGTCTCATCTTTGCTACATCTGCAACAGAATTTACAAACATAATGATAAGGTGCACAGAAGTTCAGACCTATCGACACCAAAAAGAGACAATACAAAGGTTTTTTCTGAATGTCCTAGTCTGTGAATCCAAAATTTTCTCTAGAAAGACCATGTCTTTCATTTAGACTGCAGTGAGCTGAGACTATAATCCTTGAGTAAGATAACAAGGTTCTTTTAAGCTCTAAAACTACTGGTCCATGTGAATTAATCAGAAAATCAATGCCTATGTGCTGGAACTCAAACACATTTTCTTACATGCATGTTACTAATGTCTAAGGAGACACCAAAAAGTTCATGGAAAAATGGAATTACAGTATGAATTTGCCTTGATGCAAATAATTCTGAAATCTATGCATAGTTTTTTTTCATAATATGCATCTTCCGTTAACTTTTTTTTTTTTTGGAGAGGTTTTTTCGCTATAGGGCGCGTGCACTCGCCAGACAGACAGAGAGAGACATAGAGACAGAAAGCGAGAAATCACCCCCCAGGGGGGATGGTCACGCCACAATCCCTTCTCCTCCATTCTCCTCTCGGGATCTTGGGCACGCACGCACACGTGTCCGGCGTGAGTTTTAAGTCACCGGGTCCGGGACACGAACCACGGTCGACTACGTGGGAGTCCAGCGACATAGCCATTATGCTAACTGCTGGTTCCCTTCCATTAACTTTTTGAAGATCCCTAATATAGGCCCTCTAGCCCAGTGGTTAAGGGAGCAAGAGCTCATGTAGTCCACCATGGTTCAAATTCTGGTTCTGGGAACTTGAAAAACATGCCAGGTGCATGTGTGTGCATACCTCAAATTCTGACAGGATGGAGAAATAGAGAAGGGATTGTAGCATGACCAGGCCCCACTAGAGGGGGGGTATTGTCTTCCTCTCCATCTCTTTGTTTCTCAGTCTTTCTTTGGTGAGTGCATGTGCCCTCTAGCAATTAAAAAAATAATTAAGTATATTCTAAACTTGGTAAAAAAAATTTTAAAGCCCTAGTATAAATATGACTGATTTAGTATAGTGATCCATCAGCTGCTAGTGGGAAAGCAAGAAAAATATTAAAAGAAAAAAAAAAAAAAAAACACCTTTAGGGCCCAGCAGGTGGCATGGTGGTTAGGGTGGTTGGACTCCCACATGGCTAATCCTGGTTTAAGTCCCAGATCTGACAGCTTACTTTCTCACTTTCCCTCTTTCTCTGTCTCTCTCTGGTCAACTTTAAAAATATAAATTAAATTAAATTAATGACAATAAAATTAAATAAAAAAGAGAAATTTTCCATTTTTTAAAAATATTACATATACTTCACTAATGACATCATGTCTACAGATGACACACATGAAACTATGTAGGTTTTTGGTGAAAATAACCAAAGTGTTGGGGCCAGCAGGTGGCATGATGGTTAAGGCACTGGCTGACTGCAATCTGAATCCTGGATTCAGCAACCTGAAACTTGCACCGGATGCGTGTACATGTGTGCCCAAAATCCTGAGAGAAGACTGGAGGAGAAGGGATTGTAGCATGGCCATCCTCCCTAGGGAGTGATTTCTCACTTTCTTTCTGTCTCTGTCTCTCTGGTGAGAGTATGCACCCTATATGGAAAAATAAAAAAGAACCAAAGTGCAAACATAAATAAATAATACAGACTTCTTGAGAAAAATAAATTTGTTTACATCAGCAAATATTTACACTTAAATATATACACTTAAAAGTCTAGAGAATATAGGCTGAGTTTGTATAAATGTTTTCACAAATTATTTATAACTAGTAACATGGAAATTATATTAAATAAATGCTTAAATAAATTTAATAAATTTCCATAGAACTAGAAAATGTACACATATGGACACTCACTGAAATATTAGTTTATCATCAGTCCTTCTCAGGAAGAAATATTATACGTCAGTACGTACCCACTCTTGATTAAGTCATAGGTTGGTGATGCAAAGTCAGATGTGGATGAAGCTATACAAGTATCAAGAAACACCACTAAATTTGGGTCAGAGGTGTGCAGACTGACTTGAACAAAAAGAATTTGGTTCAAATCCACATAATATGGAGACTCAAGTATAGGCTTTTCAAATGAACTGGATTCAAAAAGAGCCATGCTCGTGTTATATTTGCCCAGTGCAGTTTGATTCTGTATTACGTCATCTTCTGTGATGTACATTATCTCCACCGTAGAATTATATTCCATTTCACACTTCACAATAATCTGGAGATGTTTCTGTCGTGTGATCACTTCAGAAGTTTGGGACTTAGTAAAAGTGATTATATTGGTGTAAGTAATTAAATAATCTTCTACCTGCAGAATGAGATGAAATTCAAATTTTATATCTTAGGTCCAGTAATATTTTAGAGCACAGATGTGAATAATATTTGAAGTAGAGATGTAAATTTCTCTTTTTAAATATGTAGTTTTTTTTAAATTCCATGAACTCACTTGAGAGAGACAGAGAAACAGAGTGAGAGAAAACACACACACACCACACACAATGGGACATGGTCATGCTGCAATGTCTTCTTTTATTTCCTCATCCTATCAAGATTTTTTGGACATGCACATGTGCACACATGCTCAGCATGTTATTCAAGCCATCGAGGCTAAGATTTGAATTGTCATCAGACATGTGGGATCCAGCTTCCTTAACCAGTAGGCTATAAGGCTGTCTTCTTTTTTCTTTTTTAAGTTTCTTTCTTTTATGAAAATGAGAGACAGAGATAAATAGAGACAAGGCAACTTCAACCTAATCTCATGTGATGATTCCCCTCCTCACCACTCCAGCCTTCCTGACAGCCAGAATCACGAGCGTGCGTGCCTGGCATATACAAATTGACCAGGGAACCAAACCCATGATCTTCTGCATGGATCTGGTATCACCGAGCGGCATGTTACTGCTGTGCCACCAACCTAGCCCCATAATTTTAAGTCACAAAATAACAGCTTTCATACCAAAATACTATAAACCTTAAGTGTGTTTCATTGAAGAAACACTGTGGGAAACAAAGAAAGAAATTATGAGATAAGACACAGCTTATATTACAATAGAAGGACTTGAAGATAGAATTAGACAGACTTTTTTCCAGTTGATGAAAATTAGTTTTGCATGCAACCTAGATAAATAAAATAAAGATTTTATTTATTTAGCAATTTTTGCTATAGGACTTGCATACTCACTAAAGAGAGACAGAGAAAAACAAAGGGGAAAGTGAAACTCACCCCCCTCTGGAGGGAGAATTGCCATGCTGCAATCCCTTCTCCTCCATCCTCTTCCTGGGATTCTGAGCGCGCGCGCGCGCACACACACACACACTCACACACACACACACACCCCCAGCCTGTTTTTCATGCTGCTGGGTCTGGGACTCTAACTGCACAGTAGTGTGGTAGTTTCTAAAATGTGCACAGATGGAGAACCTGCAATAGGTGCTCCCCTACCTACCATCCCTCAGGGTTCACAGTATAATGGAGACTGTGTGTTCCTCCTTAGCAAAAACTGATTTACTTCTGTCTGTATCAGTTCCTCTGGATTCACCTCCATTCTTTTCAATTAGGCTATTGTTTAACATCCTAAGGGCAAAGTTTTGATATGTAGCCTAGGAATCTACAGGATGAAGATATTTAAGACCTTGAATGAGACTTAGAAACATGTAGGAGAAATGAGAAACTTAAAGTGTCCTTCATGTTTAAAATAAGGGTAATACCTTCTGTCTTCACAAAGGAAAGAAGAAAATTATAAAATCCAACAAGGGCTCAGCCACAGGGCACAAGTGGTAGGGTGACACTATGTGAGCCTGGATCCATATGGGAGGCCTAGGTGTGTATACCAGACTGACCTGAATAGGTTATAATCCTAGCTAACTGTGAGACTGGAACAGAAGATTGCAACAGCGAGACTCTGCCAAAAATACCTATTTTTCTTTCTCTTTATTTTTCTCATTAAGAAAAAAAACAATAAAAATAATACAGGCACGATAGTAGTGCAACAGTAAAATAAATTCACATGAGAAGGTTCTGGGTTTGTGTCCAGAGAGCTCTGTGAGTATGCTGGGCACCTGTGTGCCCATGGTCTGGGTCTGGCTGAAGCTGAGGGTAGATCAGAGTATCAAGACCCTTTTTGGAGAAGCTGTCTCTCTCATTGAAAAAATAAACTTATTTTAAAAATCCAGGTAGATTTTTACTAGATATGAGATATAAACATGTTCTGCACAGCTGTTACTAGTAGGTTATTAAACCCACAGAATACAGATGTTCAAACTCCAGTGAGTTTTAATAGAGTTCTTTACTTTCTGAAGAAAGATAACCACTCTCTAATTGACCTGAAAATAAATTTAGCAATTTGGCATTTGTGTATGAATGAGTGTGTGCCCTTATCTGTCCACATCTGTTTATTGTGTGTTAAACCACCAAGATCTGGGTTTTAGTTGTTGTTGTTGTTAAAGCAGCTAGCAAGCATTACCCTTACTACATTACCCAACGCGCATCTGGCATTTGATAAAACCAAGGTATCAATGTTTCTCTGTACCTTTTTTATTGTTCCACATTGGTCCAGAGGAAAAGAAAACTCCACAACATTCGTTACTTTTGGTCTGCAAGTGGGGTCATTTAGTTGTAAGTTATTCTCATTATAGTTTAATGACTCTATGTAAGATTTATTTATAATAATTCTCATCTTGTCAGAAGAGCAAGTTAAAGATGCTGTCAAGGAAGAAAAAAAAAAAGTGATGGTCATGTTTATGCCAGCTAGAAACTTTGGATCTTAAAGAGCGACTTGTGCAGATGAATACATAAGAAGTCAAGACTCATTTTTCCCTAAACAGTAATCAGAACCTGAGATAACCAAGGAGTTGACTGACTTTTACAGTGTTCATAGTGACTTTGTTTGAGGCTAGTTATTTGTAAATATCGTATTTTTTTTAATTGGGCTTTTTCAGAAGACATTAAGGGAGACAGTATTTATTTTCTGCAGAAATCTCTCTCGGGTTAATAAAATCATTAACTGCCTCTTGTATTAAGCCATGCTCAGAACTGAATCTCAAACTTCAGGTTATATTATGTTCCCAAATATATGAGACAGTCTTGCAAACAGGGATAGTCACAGGTAGGCAAAGAACCAAGGAGCAGTTTCTCTGTATACAATCTTCAGTGAGCTCCAAATAGCTGAGGAACATAAAACATGACTTACTGGTGTTGACATTTTCTGCATAAATTGATGTGTAAGAAGCAGAAAAGCCACGGTAAGAATTGGCATAATCTGTAGATAACACGACAGTCAAAGCATCTGATGAAGATTCGAAGGTGGGTGTCACACGGCCACAGACCTTTCCAATCAGGCCAGAGTTGGTGGAGGAGCCATCATAGACAGCGATGAAATCAAATCTGCAGTGGTCATCTATTTCCAGGCTAGAGAATGAGGGCCTCTGGTGAAAAGCTTTTCAAACCAGTGCAATTCTATTGTCTAACATCCTAACAATGCCATTCTTAAGTGATTACAGATTATTCCCTTCGATGGTATCTCAGGTTTATGTGGACAGACCTGGGACTTGTTACTCCCTGATAGGACTTCCGAATCTTCAAAAAATACCTTAGTGCAACACATTAGTACGGCTAAGTGTTTTATTTTCTATATTAATTCTTTGAAAAGCCCCCATATGTGGGGGCTTTTGTGTGTATTACTTTTTCTTCCCCAGATATCCCAACTACCAGGTGAGTTCAATTACATTTCCACCAACAAAAGTGAACTGCAGTACTTACAAAATCTCTTTGAAGTTTAACTTTATCTTATAACCTTTCTCCACTTGTATGTGCCAAACACAATAAGCCAGCTCAGGATGTGGCTTTGGGTAGTTGGGGCTGGTGAAGGATCCTTCCCAAGTGTCCAGGTAACCACCACAGTTTGGAATGGCTGAAAAGATTATGCAGGTAACCCAGAACGTTAATCAAAATAGAGACTTCTTTTAATTTCTGTGCTGTGTATCTAGCGTATCATGTATCCCCTGAATGTGATCCTCTCTATTTTTCCCATGGGTTGTATATTGACATTTTCATTCTTTTGTGTCCCTGGACATTCTGCCAGTTGATGCAAGGCAGAGAGTGAATCTTCATGCTGCTGCTAAATTAATCATATTAAGATTTTGCTAAGATCTGTTCCAGCTATAGAGAAGCTCCATTATCTGGACTAAGCCATAGAAAATAAAATCACTCTCTCCAGACTAAGATTGGAGGCTCTTCCTCATTTAGCTTCCACCTGCCTTATCAGTCTTGTCACTCACTACCACGTGGCCTCCTGATCTCTCCCGTGTCTCCTCAGCTGTCAGCTCCAGAAGAGATGACTTCTCCTGCACTGAATCCCACCACTCTCCACCCTCATCATGCTACTGTTGAAAGCCCGCTCAGACACAGCATTCAGGAAGTCTCCCTCGGTCTTTCCCTTTCACGATAAATAAATAAACAAGCAGCTTGAACGCTTACCCCATGAATTGTGGGAAAACAATATTGAAAGCTCTTTTTGGAGGAACAGTTTAGATTGATTGAAGCATAGAGTATGTGCTAGAGGTAAGGCTTGAAAAGGTAGCCTGGGTCTGGTTTGGGAAAACCCTGACTGCTCTACTCTGAGGGTTGACGGGTACTAAGAAATTGGTGGCTTAAAGGAGGGTGACCTAATCAGCTCTCGACCTCGGAAAGAAACCAAGAGTGGAGATTTCCTCATGAACCCATTCACGGAAGTTCTCCACATCCTGCTTTAAGTCCCAATGGAATGTAGGTGCTATGGATGCAGAACCATCTAAGGGTAGCTGCTGACTGCCTGGCAGTCTTAAATTTCAGAGGTGAGGTCAGAGAGTCTCAGCATGTGCTTCCAGACCATCTTCTGTGTCAGAATCACCTGGGAAACACGTTAAACATGAAGGTTCTACAGCCCTAATAGATTTCATGGATCAGACCAGAGGGAGATGTGGTCCTGGAACTGGTATTGTAAAAGATCTCAGAGCTGGGTCAGCTGGTGGTGTGGTGGTTAAGGTGGCTGGATCCCACATGGCTGACTGTTAAGTTCTGGACCCAGCAGCTTAGAAAACATTCTGGGCACATGTGTGTGCATGCCCACAATCCTTTAAAAGGGAAGATGTGGAGAAGATATGGAGATAGAGAATATAGAGTAATCTGCTAAGAGGGGTGTGCCTTCTTTCTCTTTCTCTCTCTCTCCTCTCCCCCCTTCCCATGTTCTCTCCAGCAAGCACAGGCACCCTCTGGCAAAATTTAAAAAAAAAAAAAAATCCCTCAGGCTTATTAGGCTGAACATGGTCTCTAAAACAGTACCTCTGTGTTAGACAGTATAACTGTCTGATTACCCTCATCCCTCTTCCTCACTTGTGAGCTGGTTTGAAAGGCAAGTTAAAACCCAGTTCCATGGTCTAATGGTTAAGGGAGCCAGGTCTCACATGGATGACCATGAAGTTCAAATCATGGCCTTGGCTTGATAAAACATACCAGGTATGAGTGTGTGTGTGTGTGTGTGTGTGCGCGCGCTCAAAATCCCAAGAGGATGGAGAAATGGAGAAGAAATTTTGGCAAGACTATGCCCCATTGGAGGGTGCTTTCTCTCACTTTTTAGCTACCACATGTGCTCTTTGGTGATTAAAATATAAAAGCAAAAAGCAAAATCATGAAATAAGACAGGTCAGCAGGTGGCATGGTGGTTAAGGCACTGGACTTCCATATAATCAATCACAGTTCAAGTCCTGGACCTGGCAGCTTGAAAATCACACCAGGTGCATGAATGGAGGAGAAGGGATTGTGGCATGGCCGTACTCCCTGGGGGGTTGATTTCTTGCTTTCTCTCTCTCTATCTCTCTCTGGTGAGCACATGCACCTCTGGGGGAAAAAATCAAATAAAAAATAAATAAATGAGAAAGGCAAGTTCATAGGTTTCACCTCAGCACCAATGAATTGCAATGTCTGTGGCGGGACCCAGAGTTTGTGACTTAGCAACAACTCCAGATAATTCCTGTGCACACTCAGGTTAGGGAAATACTGCTTTCCCAAAAACAGGCCTCTGAGGAAATAGACCCAGGCTCAAGATTACAAGAACCCATGAGTAGAGTACAGAACGGTGTTTGTGGGAGATGCAGGTTAGGATATGTAAATGAGGACTTACAGGTGTCAGAAGAGAAATAATAGTAGAAGATAAAGATAGTTCTTTGAATTATTGCAGTGTCGGTAACTATTTGAAAGGTCAACGAATTGGATATTGATTCAAATACAGGAACGTAGTCATTTTCACTGCAGACTTTTCCTAGCAGAGGTCCACTGGTAGAGGTTCCATCAAAGACTTTAATGTTTTCATTTTCACAGCTTCCATCTAGATCAAGCCTGCGGACAGAACACACCTGTGACTGCAGAAGAGCCATCATCAAATGGGGTTTCTTCAGAGCACAGTCAACTGTACTCCTTAGAAGGGAAATTTACAAAAGACACATATGCATTTATTTAAACCACCCCAAGACCAGTCACCATCCCCACCATCTTTAGTATCTCAAACTCTCAACATTAATGGCCTCAAGAAGTCTTATGTCAAGTAAATAGTAAAGACGAGCCTAGAATCCAGGGCTTCTTTCTTTCTGCCTATTTCCATCCTTCCTGCTCTCCATCACACGTGGCTCTTGGATGTAGAACCTTATTTAGAATTCTTATTGACAATAGATTCCCATTGACGCTTGCCATCCAAGGCTGTTGGAGACTGAAACAACTCTTCTTCTTCCATGGCCTTTACTCCCATGACATAGCAAATATGAGCATCCCCCTAGTTGCCCCTTCCTCCTGTCATATCACCAATCTCACATTTGTAAGGATAGTCCCATGCTCTGCACTGAAAAGGCAGCTCAGGATTTTAGTTTTCTGCCCACTCTGACAGCACTCTCTAAATGCCCTGATAGTTCCAAAATAATGTAGAGGATATAATAAGGTAAAGAAACCTGAGTTCTCCTTCTACCTGAGTCACTTATCTGCTATGTGACTTTGGAAAGGTGATTGAACCTTTCTTGACACAGTTTTCTGTAAAATAGAAATATCATTTTACTCTTTTTACTCTACAGCATAATTTTTACTCTTGTGTAAAGTTACAATATCCTGACATGAAGCACCTACAAGTCTGGCATACAAGAAATGTCCAATGTTAGGTATTTATTCCCCCCTACCCTTGTTCTTCTCACACTTTCTGTTTTCTCTCCTCCTTTCTTCTTACACAGCAAGAATGGTATATGTTTAATAGCTTTACAATTATAGGAAATTTGAAATCCCCTCTCTTTTTTTTGTTTCCTTAAGAACCAAAAGAGGGACCAGCAGTTAGCGTAATGGCTATGTCGCTGGACTCCCACGTAGTCGACCGCGGTTCGAGTCCCGGACCCGGCGGCTTAAACTCACGCTGGGCGCGTGTGCGTGCGTGCCCAAGATCCCGAGAGGAGAATGGAGGAGAAGGGATTGCGGCGTGGCCATCCCCCCTGGGGGGTGATTTCCTGCTTTCTATCTCTCTGTCTCTCTCTGTCTGTCTGGCGAGCGCACGCGCCCTATGGCAAAAACCTCTCCAAAAAAAAAAAAAAAAAAAAAAAAAAAAAAAAAAAAAAAAAGAACCAAAAGAAAAAGTCAATTACAACTTCAGTGGGATAGGGCTATGATTCTCAAAGTGTGGTACCTGGACTAGCAGTATCAGCATTACCTGGAAATTTACTACCAATACAGATAGTCAGGCCTCATCTATCTCATCCAAATAAAATAATATAGACTCTGGAGGTAGGGCCCAGCACACCTTCCAGGCGCTTCTAATATATAATCAAACTGAAGAACCACAGAGATGGGTAAGACTGGGAGCTCTGAAGTCAGGTTGCTTGTATTCAGTTCCTCTCCCCTTTTATTATTATGTAAACTTGGACCTCTTAAATGACTTCTCTGGCCTTTCTTATCTACTGAATGGGGACATGCCAAAAAAATTGAGAGAGGGACCTGCAGATGGCATAATGGTTACATCGCTGGACTCCAACATAGCCAACCACAGTTCAAGTCCTGGACCTGGCAACTAAATTTATGCCGGGTGCGTGCATGTGCATACTCAGGATCCCAGGAGAGTAGAGAAGGGATTGAGGCATGGCTATCCTCCTGGGGGATGATTTCTCGCTTTCTGATTCTCTGTCTCTCCCATGAGTGCACACACTCTATAGCAAAAATCTTTCTCAAAAACATTTAAAAAAGATTATTGAGAGAATTAACTGGGCAGATCTTATAAAACACTGAAAGAATCTGTACAGGGCAGAGCTGTGTTCTCAGCTTAACATCACACTTGGATAACCAGAGCACTTATTTAAGAATGTGTGTAAATGGGGACCAGCAGATGGTGTAGTGGTTATATCACTGGACTCCCACGTAGTCAACCGTGGTTCAAATCCTGGACCCAGTGACTTAAACCTACACCAGACGCATGTGCATGCGAGCTGCAGATCCTGAACGGAGAGTGGAGGAGGGGCTGTGGCATGGCCATCCTCCCTAGGGGGTGATTTCTCGCTTTCTGTCTCTCTCTCTGGCATGTGCACGCATCCTATAGCAAAAATAACTCTCTAAAAAAAAGTGTGTAAATGTATGCTTATTCAAAAATAAAAATTTTAACATAAAAAAATACTGATGCCCGGGTCCTACCACCAGAGATTGTGAACTAATTGTATGGGGTGTAACCCAAGACTGAATTTTTGGAAGTTCCTCTGCTGATTCTAATGCACAGTGAAGTTAGGAACCACAGAACCCCAAGTTTTGTATTTTGAAGCCAAGAATCTGGAACTATTGATAGACTGAGTACTCACTGTGTGACTCACACAAGTTCTCATCCTCCCTAGATCTATATTACTAGCACTGACTTCTCAAGACTTCTGTGAGCCAGCAGTGGGCATGCAGTCATTATCAGGGATTATCAACCCTCATTATCATCATCTTCATCATCCTCATCATGGTGATTGTGGGTATTATTACTACCCCTAGCAGCAGCTGAATTCTTTCCAGAGACCACACAACGTACCCAGAGAGTTCTACCATCCTTATTATCAATCTGAAGCCTCTACTTACTGGATGTAGGAAAAGATGATTCTGATGCTTTTATTTTCTGGTCTATCTATTGTCCACGTGCAGTCCTCATTGGGATTGAGTTTCAGGATGAGGGCTTTGTGGTTCTCTGCCAGATTGGCACCTCCCAGGCTGGCAGTGCAGCTTGATCTGCCTAGTATAGACCACAGTTGGCATTAAGAAGAGCTGGAAGCCCTTGCTCCTTACTCTACTGACTTGGGAATTTACCTCCCACAAGTAATATCCATTCAATCATATAGCTAATGTGAACTAGTCGATGGCATAATGGTTACATCACTGGACTCCACATAGTGGACTGCAGTTCGAGTCCTGGACCTAACAGCTTGAAACTCACGCTGGACATGTGTGCATGCATGTTCAAAACCCCAAGAGGAGAATGGAGAAGAGATTGCAGCATGGCCATCCCTTCTGGATAGTGATTTCTCACTTTCTGTCTCTCTGTCTCTCTCTCTGTCTCTCCAGTGAGCACACACATCCTATAGCAAAAAAATCTCTGTTTCAAAAACAAACAAACAAACATATAGCCAATGATATTAGTCTCACTCTAAAGTAAGCCACCAGGAACTAATTCTTTTTTTTTTTTTTTGGAGCTCTTGGGCATGGTTTCTCTACATCTCACTTATAAAAGAGACTAAATTAGGGTCTAAAGAAAGATGGTTTTAAAAAAGAAGATTTATATCTAGAATGTATAAAAAATTTTTACAATAATTAAAATAGAAACAACCCAATTACAATAGACAAAGGAACAGATTAGACATTTTCCCAAAGAAGATCTATAAATAGCCAAAAAAGTATAAAGAGATATTTAGCATCACTTGTCATCAGGGAACTACAAATCAAAACCACATCCATTAGTGTGACTAGACTCAAAAAGAGATAATAGCAAGCATTGGCTAGGATGTGAAGCAACTGAGATCCTCGTACGCACATGCGTGTGTGCCCAAAATCCCGAGAGGAGAATGGAGAAGAGATTGTGGCGTGGCCATCCCCTCTAGGGGCTGATTTCTTGCTTTCTGTCTCTCTGTTTCTGGCAAGTGCATGTGCCCTATAGCAAAAATTTCTAAAAAAAAAAAAGACACAGTTGCTGTGGGAAACAATCTGGCAGGTCCTCAAAAAATAAGAGTTACTAGGACCAGCAATTAGCATAATGGCTATGTCGCTGGAATCCCATGTAGTCAACCACAGTTCAAGTCCCGGACTGGCAGCTTAAATTCACACTGGGCAATTGTGCGTGCATGCCCAAGATAAGGTCCCCGAGAAGAGAATGGAGGAGAAAGGAATGTAGCATGGCCATCCCCCCTGGGGGGTGATTTCTCGCTTTCTGTCTCTCTGTCTCTGTCTGTCTTTCCGGCAAGCACATGTGCCCTATAGCAAAAACCTCTCCCAAAAAAGAAAAAAAAAAAAAGAGTTACTGGGTGCTGGAAGGTGGCTTGGTGGGTAAGGGCACTGGACTCATGCGTGGGTGGCCAACCACAGTTTGAGTCCTGGACCTGGTAGCTTGCTTTCCCACTTTCTCTCTGTGTGTGTGTGTGTGTGTGTGTGTGTGCATGTGTGTGTCTGTCTGTCTCTCTCTAGTCAAATTAATAATAATAATAATAATGGTGAATAAAATTAAATAAAATAATTCTTTTAAAAAAAAGTTAGTATGACCCAGCAATCCTACCTCTAGAAATATCTCCAAAAGAAATTAAAACAAATGTCCACCCAAAACTTTCACATTGATGCTCATAGCAGCATTAGTCATAATAGGCCAAATGTCTGTCAGCTGACGAATAATTTTTTTAAATGTGGTATAATCACACAATGGAATATTATTCTGAAATAAAAAGGAATGAAGTATTAAATACATATTACAACAAAGATGACCTTTGAAGACATTATGCTAAGTGAATGACCACACATGTTACATGATTTCATTTATACAAAATGTCTAGAATAATTATTTTTTTCAGACTAGAAAAATCTTACAGAGATCAAAAGTAGATTTGTGGTTTCCTCGGGCTAGGGAGAGTGAAGTAAATGGAGAATAACTACAAATAGGTACAAAGTTTCTTTTGGAGATGATAAATATTTTCTAGAGTTATTAATGTATACATAAATAATGGATATGGTTGCACAATTCTGCATGTATACTAAAAAAAACACTAAACTGTATTCTTTCCCAGAGGGGAATGACCACACCACAATCCCTTCTCCTCCACTCTCCTCTCAGGATTTTGGCCATGCATGCACACATGCCCTGTGTGAGCTTCAAGCCGCCAGGTCTGGGACTTGAACAGCTATCAACCACGTGGGAGTCCAATGCCTTAATCACCATGCCACCTGCTGGCCTCTGTTTTTTTTATTATTGTAGATCATGGACACCTTCCTTATAGGTGAGTATCATTTGTTAATGCTGTCAAAGAGTGTTGCTTTGAATAGATTAATAAAAATTTGAATAATTATAAAAATTTGTTTACAATTATGTAGATACATGTACTTGTACATTTATCTTTGTACATTATTTCCTAAAGATGAACTCATAGTAGTAAAATTATCCAGTAAAATTCTATATGCTTTCAATATTTTTATGAACATTGCCTTATGGGCCTGAATAAAATAGTACTAATAACAAACATAACCAATAGCATTAAATTTTTCTGTGTATTAGAGCCAACAACACATATAAAAACTTTTTCAATTTTTTTTTAAGAGAGATTTTTTGCTATATGGCCTGGACATTCACTGAGAAACAGAGAGACAAAGTGAGAAATCACCCCCCAAAGTCGATGACCACGTTGCAATCCCTTCTCCTCTATTCTCTTTCTAGGATTCTGGATACACACACACATGTGCCCAGCGTAAACTTCCAAATTTTTACACGAGACTTCTTGTGGCCAGTTGGTGACATGGTGGTTAAGGGGTTGTATTTTTTACATGATTGACCACAGTTCAAGTCCCAGACCTGGTGGCTTACTTTCTTACTCTCTCTCTGGTTGAGTACATGTGCCCTGTGGCAAGTTAAAAATAATAATAATAAATAAAATTATATTAAAAATTCTTTTTGGGGACCAGCAGTTAGCATAATGGCTATGTCGTTGGATTCCCATGTAGTCGACCACAGTTCGCGTCCCGGACCCGGCGGCTTAAACTCATGCCAGGAGCGTGTGCGTGCGTGCCCAAGATCCCGAGAGAAGAATGGAGGAGAAGGGATTGTGGCGTGGCCATCTCCCCCTGGAGGGTGATTTCTCGCTTTCTATCTCTCTGCCTCTCTCTTTCTGGCGAGCGCACGTGCCCTATAGCGAAAACCTCTCCCAAAAAAAATAATAATTTTTTTTTTTTTTTAAAAAAAGGAGGGGACCACTAAAAGGGGATGTTTTCCCTGTTTTGGTTGAGATAACTGGATCAATTTTCTTACCTTCAGCCTCGGTAGAATTCCATTCTGCCAAACATAAAGAAATGAAAAGAGCTAAAGGGATCAGCCTTCTTACAACCTTCATCTTTGTAAGAGGCGGGGTAGGCTTAAGGGTTAGCAGGGTTTTATACTACTCTGTGTTTCATAATTATCTGGTTTCATCAGCTTCTTGGCGACCTCCAAGAGACCAACGTGTCAGTTTGAGCCACTCCAGAGGTAGATTTATGTGAGAACTGAGCAGCTGTGTGACTGGTTTATTATTAGCAATCCCCATCAGTTAAGTGTTTGCTCCCCCTACTCATTCCTGGGAGATCTGCAGGCGGCTACAGGGCTTCATTAGGAAGCCCTAGCAGGGAGTGCAGCAGGCACTGAGTAATTCCTCCTGGAACTGACTTGGGGCTGGGCTGAGCCTTTGCCCTACGGTTGGTCTAGATCATGAATGGGGTGGCATCATTAGCCTCTTAAGCATTTGCTGCTCTTGTCCAAGACGGAAGTCTTGAGGGTGCAAAGGGCCAGTGAGGCGAAGTGGTGGTGACACCTGGGCAAACTCTTGGCCCAGCTGGGTCACTCAGCTATCTTGCCAGGGGGCTGAACCTGAGGGGAAGTGGCAGGGATAAGGGACAAGGAAGAAAAGGCAAGGCAAGCTTCTCCAGAATTTCAACCTTGCTTGTCTGTCTAATAGGCTGAAACAGGACTGAAGTCTCCCAGGCACAATGTTTTGCATGCGAAAACAAGGAATCCTGGTGTCCACAGAGAGATGAAAAGAAGTAGGGAGAAGGGCGGGTTGCTGCCTTCCTTTCATTCATTCATTCTGTCAATATTCATTACTTAATATTTTAAGGCAGGCCAGCCAGTGGCATGGTCGTTAAGGTGGCTGAATCCCATATGGCTGTGTGGTTTGGATCCTGGACCCACTGGCTTGAAAAACACACTGAGCATATGTGCATGCATGCCCAAAATCCAGGGGAGGGAGAAGAGAAGAGATTACAGCATGGCCATCCCGCATAGTAGGGGCGGAGAGCCACGAAAGGGTGCTTTCTCACTTTCCCTGTTTCTGGCAAGCACACATGCCCTCTAGCAAATTTAAACAAACAAAAAAAGTCCTAGGGCCTGGGGAATACAAAATTTAACAAGAGAAACAGTTCCTGCCCTCATGGAATTTATGGTCTCAGTGAAGGCGACAGACAACTTACAAAAATAAATTAAAATACTAAGTGGTGCTGTGAATATTGTAAAACAAGGTTATGGGATAAAGAAAGATTGCCTTGGTGGATTTGGGGGATGCAATATTAAGGTGGAGGGGGTAAGTCCTGAGATGATGAAACTGAGCAAAACTGAAAGAACAGGTTCTTGGGCACTGGTTTTTTAAATTTTTTAAAAATTTCCAGATGGTGCAAGTGAGATCTTGCCAGGCAGAGAGGCAGTGAAGGGGTGGGGGTGGAGGTGGGGAGTAAGGGCCCCCCAATAGTGCATTATCACACTGTAATACCTTATCTTCTATTTCTCCATCCTGTCAAGACTTGGGGCACACACACATACACGCCTCACATGTTCTTCAAGCCTCCAGGTCTGGGGTTTGACCCGTCATCAGCCATATGGGATCTTGCTATCTCTGAGGAACTATTCTAAGTGTTACATGCTTTAACTCATTTTGAGATGTAATAACTTAAGAATGGGTGAAAATAATGACTTATGATAAGTATTATTTTAAATGTTAATGTATTACCACAGGAATGTATGTTAACAGAATCAAAACTAAATAATTACTAGTAGAAAGGTCACCGGGGTGGTGACAACTCATTGCATCCAACATCTATTACTTCACTGGCATTTACCAGGCATATTCATAGCTAGAATAAAAATTACCTTTTGGTCCAGCTGCCATGGTGCATGTTACCATCTAATCTTAACCAATGAAAGAGTCAAGTGGTTTTATTCAACTTGACATAAAAAATTGAATTTTTATTGTGTTTAGAGAAAATATCACCTTAAGAAAAGCTGCTGAGCCACCAAATGGCATAGTGGTTATGTTGCTGGACCCCCATATGGCCGACCACAGTTTGAGTCCCAGATCTGTTGGCTTGAAAATCATGCCAGGCACATGTACATGCATGACCAAGACACCGGGAGGAGAATGGAGGAGAGGGGTTTGTGGTGTGGCCATCTCCCCTGAGGGGTGATTTATCCCTTTTCTTCTTACTGTCTCTGTTTCTCTCTCTCTAGCGAGTGCACCCACCCTAAAACAAAAACCTCTTAGAAGAGAGAGAGAGAAAAGTTTCAGAGGTGTGGCCCCATAGCCTAGTAGTTAAAGGAGTCAGATCCCACATGGTTGACTGCAGTTCAAGTCCTGGCTCTGGTGGCTTGAAAAATGTGCCCAGGCATATGTGCATATATATATCCAAAACCTTGACAGGAGAACTGGAGAAGAGACTGAAGCATAGCCAGGTGGCAAAAAAAACAAAACTTAAAAAAAAAAAAAAAAAAAACTTAAAAAAAAAAAAAGGAAATATGCATGTCATTCTTGCTGTTTAGAAAGACAGAAGAGAACAGAAGCTAGGAAGAGGGAAATCAAAATTTAACATTTACTGGGCACCTTTTATATGCCAGGCCGTGGTAGGGGCTTCATGTTCAAATATTCTAAGTCTTGTCAAGAGAATGTCAGTTTTCACAGACCAGAATACTGAGGTCCATAAAGGTGAAATGACTTGCCAATAGTTTTACAACAGGTAAGTGACTGAAATGAAAAAAACATTCAAGTTTGTCTGCCTTGTTTTCTCTGTTATCTGTACCTACAAGGAAACTTTCAAAAGTTTACAGAAAAATGAAATTAAAGTATGAGTTTATTTTGGTGCACAAATTTTTTTTAAATCTACGGATAACTTTTTTCATAATATGCACTTCCACAAACTTTTTGAGGACTTTACATGTACTCTGAGAGCATTTGGAAAGACAATGTTAGAATGTGCAGGAAACTAAAATCCTGGGCTGTTCTGTCCCACACAGGACATGGACTGTTCTTTAGAATGAGGCGGTGGTGATATGGTAAAAGGAAGGAGAAACCCAGCAGATGCTAAAGTTTGCTTTATCTTGAGATGCAACCATAGAAGAGACGCTTGACCTTATGATGGATTTCAAATGTCAAAGGAGATGAATTCTAAATAAGGAGGTTCTACACCAAAATCCACTTGACATGGGAATAGAACAGATGGAAAGAGGAAGAAAGAAGTCCTGGATTCTCTGACCCACTGTCAGCATTTTCTTGATGTAGGACTTTGACACAGCAGTTTATCTCCCTAAGCCCAGTTTCTCTTTTAGACGTAATGAAGGCTGTGAGCCTGACAATGATAGAAGTGGTAGTTGTTAATCTTTCAGAGGTTTCTGGGAGGACAGATATGTCCTTGTTCTATAAATTGCCATGCCAATGTGAGCAAGTGATTCTTTGGCTAGTGACTCTTCTTTAGTTATAGGTGTGTTCTGTCTGCTGGCTTGATTAAGATGAAAGGTGTGAAAGTGAACATCAATGTTTCTGATGGAACCTCTTCCAATAGGTCTCTACTGGGGAAAGTTTGCAGTAAAATAAATGACCATGTTTCATTTGAGTTATCATTTCACTTCATCACATTTCAAGAGTGGTCTCTCTAAGATGCCAAAGAGTTACTTTTTCCTCCCACTAGTATGTTCTTATTTAAACAAAATGTTCAGGAGATCTCCTGTACAGAGGATCATACAGATGCCTTACCTGGGGTTTTGAAATCTAAAGTCTGAATCTATTTCTTCAGAGAGATCCATTTAGGACAGAGTGTTTATCTATCTTAAGTGTCCATAAGAATCATATAAAGATATTGCTAAATCGCAGACTCTGAGCATCAGAGATTCTTTCATTGGGACAGGGGTAAAGCCCATAAACGTGCCTTTCCAATGAGCTCCCAGGTGAGGAAGAAGGACTGAGCTAATGAAATGGCTACAGGATGAGAGGTACTGCATTAGACTCAAAGCAGGAACATGTTTTGTCCAAGTTCAGACTATTCAATAATTCTGGGATCTTTTGTAATGCCGATTCAGGGAATGTATCTCTCTCTGGTCTGATCCATTAGATTTCCATTAGGGCCGTAGAACCTTCATGTTTAACAAGTTCCCCAGGTGATCTTGACACAGAAGATGATCTGGAAGCATATGCTGAGAATCTCTGACATCACCTCTGAAATCTAAGACTGCCAGGCAGTCAGCAGCTACACTTACACGGTTTCGTATCTATAGCACCTACATTCCATTGGGACTCAAAGCAAATGCCAAGAACTTCTGTGAATGGGTTCATGAGGAAATCTTCACTCTTTCTTTCCATGACCTAGAGCTGATTACCTTCCTACTTAAACCACTGATTT
Source organism: Tupaia tana (assembly GCA_026018925.1). NCBI lineage: Eukaryota > Metazoa > Chordata > Mammalia > Scandentia > Tupaiidae > Tupaia > Tupaia tana. The sequence continues at coordinate 33,931,804 of JAKSZU010000010.1, forward strand.
CTTCAGGCTGGCCAGTCTCCAGAGTGTAGCAGTCAAGGTTTTCCGAAGCCAGACCCAGGCTACCACTTCAAATCTTATCTCTAGCTACAATTTGACATGCATCCTATGCTTCAGCCAATCCATAAATGGTTACACATTTCCAAACAAGAGCTTTCAGTATTGTTTCCCCAGAATATATGGGGGAAATGTCCAGCTGCTTGCTTATGTACTTACTGTGGAAGGAGGGACCAAGGACAGCTTCCTGAGGGTTGCAATTGAGACCAGCTTTTAAACAGTAGCATGATCAAGGTAGGAGGAGATGGAGTTCAGTGAATGAGCACCCATCTCTACTGGAGCCAATAGCCAAGAAGACATGGTGGAAAATGTCACCCTGGAACAGGCGGCCATGTGGTAATGACTAATGAGACTGGAAGGAAGGCTGAAACTAAGTGAGAAAGAGTCTTAAATTGTTGCCTACAGGTGGGACAGATATTAGCCATACTTTAACATGAGTCAAGCAGCAGCATACAAACTCAGTCTCTGCCATGTACAAACTGACCTAAAATCCAGTGATGAAAGAAAGATGAAACCTCAATATGCCATCCACGGGGTAAAGGGAGATGGAAAAATATTTAAAGGATAAACAATGTAAAAATTAAAATATAAGCTGTAGGGGCCAGCAGATGGCATAAGGGTTACATTGCTGGACTTCCACATGGCCAATCATGGTTCAAGTTGAAAATCATACTGGGCACATGTGTGTCCATGCCCAAGATCACAGGAGGAAAATGGAGAAGGGATTGTGGTGTAGTCGTTCCCACTGGGGGGTGATTTCTCACTTTCCCTCTCACGGTCTCTCTCTCTGATGAGTTGCACATGCACTGAGGCAAAAAAAACTCTTGAAAAATAATAACATATATAAAAACCTGTATCTTGATTTAATTTCATGATTACCAAGTGCCCCTTTCAGCCATTTCATAGGTGGTTGTTTTGACACCTCTTATGGTACAATTCTCTTTTATGGTACAATCCAGTCTTGGCTCATTGGATGCAGCACATACAAGTAGAAAGACGTTACAAGGAAAAAGACTGAACAGAGATCTTCTAAGCACTGTGGTTCACTCCTCCCATTTGAGCAAATTCAGGCAGTGATGTCTTAAAACTAATAATAATTTTAATAAAGCAATTACAGGGTCACCTAATGGCGTGGTGGTTAAGGCAGCTAAATCTCACATGGCTGGCTATACAGTTCAAGGTCTGAACCTTGTGACTTGAATCACCATGGACATGTGTGCATACATGCCCAAAATCCCAAGAGGAGAAGGGATTTCAGAGTGGCCATCCTCCCAGGGGTGATTTCTCTCCCTCCTGTCTGCCCACCTCCATCCCTCTCTGATGAGTGCATGTGCCCTATAGGAAACTAAGATATATAAAGATATAGATAGGGGTTCTAGTTACAACTACATTGGAGCATTCTGTCAAAGAACAGACCACAACTATCAGAATCTAAAAGATTCAGCCTTAATTGTGATGTATTTCTCCTGAAACTAGAGGAAATATTACCTCATGTTTACATGTAGTATGAATAAATTAGAATGAGTCTGATAAAAATAAAATATAGGTCCTCCTGTCACTGAGATCAGAGTGAGATTCATACATGAACAAACTTTTTTTTTTGGGGGGGGGGGTGTAGGTATGGCAAGGCAAGGAGTTAATTGAGGTATAGGGAAGGAAAAATAGAATTATCAAGAAGAAGGGATGGGTCTCAGAAAATGGGAGCAACTGAGGTAAGGGGTTTTTAACTGGGTTAGAGAGGACTCGCTAGAGCTTGGTCTAGGTGAGGCTTGTGCATGCATTCCCCTCATGGTGGGGAGGGGCACATGCTAGATGGGTCCATGTATTCTCCTAATTTTGGAGTGAGAAGGAGGTCAGGAGATTCTTTGTCTAGAGGCTTTGGACCATAAAAACCATTATCTTCTTCCCAGAATGTGGTGGAGCCCATACAAACAAGAGATCTCATAGTCTTCTGACAAGTTATGCTTTTTCTCTTGTTTCCTTCTAAAGAAGTTGCAAAAGTTAACCCTTATATACTTATCTTTTTATATATATATGAATAGGACTTCTAATTTGTCACTATTAAAAGTCTGAACTTTGAACAGATTCTTGGACTGGTGGTTCATATCCATCAGCTCATTCAACTTTGGCACCAGTAGCTTTTCCAGAGCTACTACCTTCACCATGAAGCTCCATGAGTTTTCCCAATTCGAACTTGGGCTTCAGCATTTTTAATTTTCAGACGAAGACATCATGGAGAGGGTAGATGAATTGGCAAGCCTTTTCTATGTCTTTTCTGATGCTGTCTGGAATCAGTTTATTGACCACTTCTTTCAAGTCATTTGTCTGCACCTCCCAGTCATGATTTCTATCATCTTCTTCCATACCTGGCAGATCTGCTGATGCTGGGCATAAGAGGTCTTCCATATCTGAATGTTGCATTTTTTGGTAAACCCAACACAGAAGAGACAAAGCAAATAACCATCGGTAGTCTTGACATCGACATGAGCTTCAATAATTGTCTGCCATTTTTTGACCATGGAACACATTTTGTCACAGGTGAGATCCATGCCATGGAAGTTAGTCAGGCAGTTTTTGCCCTGAATATCCTCAGTAATTAGCTTGAATTTCCTAAATGCAACTTTGTCATTCTGCAGATCCGCAAGGCTCACTTCAACCACATGGCCCTTAAGGCCATCAGACGCAATTTTCGTTCCTTGAGTCCTGGTAACTAGTGTTTTTTTCCAATATTTCTTATGTCGAACATAGCGGGTGCTTTCACCTCATACCAGTCTTTTTTAGAAAATGGATCAACCACTTTCTTTTTGGCTCCCTTTTTGCCACCTTTCGTAAGGTGCTTATTCTTACCAACCGCCATAGTACTACTCAGAGAGCCAAAAGGCCATGCTTAGTCTCAGGCTCTGCTTTCCAGATGGATTCCTGGCCAAAGCAACAAAATATGTCAGAGGAACACAGGAATGCATGGGGTGATCGAGCACAGCACTCACAGCAAGACACAGGTTCCTGTCTCATGCTCATGAAAAATTAGAGACATGAACACACAGAAAGAGTAAAGCAAGATGGGGAGTTTATTGAGGTAGAAGGAAGGAAAACATAGCTCCCAAAAAGGGAGATGTCCCAGAAAATGGGTTGCCATGAACAAATGTTTTATTTAAGCTAGTGCTCATGTTAAAGAAATTTTAAATGAGTATAAAATCTTTTTTATAAAAATAAATATCTTAAGCAAATATTAAATGAAAAGAAAATGTTTCTATTTATTTCAGATGAGTAGTTTCTAAGTGGATACGTTTATCTCTTAGATGCAAATACATCACATTTACCACATATATAACAAAGTTTCTAAAAATTAAATCTGCCAGAAAGAATTGCAATCTCCTTGATTCGCATGCCTTAATTCTTTAATGCGGAGTTTCAGCATTTCACATTTTAAACATATCAAGAAAGGCTTGGAGAATAGAATATGAATGGGAAACAGGCTCTTTTTGGCCCAAAGGTAGACCTATAGGATTGGATTGCTTTTTTCTTTCCAGTGAAATAAATGGGTTTTCAATATTAAAAAAAAAGAAGAAGAAGAAGAAGAAGAAGAAGAAGAAGAAGAAGAAGAAGAAGAAGAAGAAGAAGAAGAAGAAGAAGAAGAAAAGAAAGAAAGGCTTGGAAAGAACAATTTGTATCAGCTCAAATACATGAGAAATTTCCTTATACTTTCAGAATTTGTTGGGATAAAACAAGATGATTTCCCCATTTAATCAAACACTAAATCCAAAGTAATAATCTTAACAAAGAATAGACCAGTTCTGATTTTCACTTTCCTATCTACAGCTATAATGAAACAGAACATAAAATTAAGATCCAGAATGTGAACTAATTTTATACATGCCAAACATCATTACCTAATTTTGTTCTAAAATAAACTATAAAATATAAGTTGCTGATCTAAAATAAAAGGTTCCAAGTCTAAGCACTCAGTTTTCTAAAAACAATCCATTTTTTAAAAATATATGTCAAATCAATATTCTAAGAATTCTTCTCATATCCCTACAGCTATGAAGTAAGGTCTTTGTACAGAACTGTACTTTAATAAAACACATACAACATAAAGTAAGGAACTGCAATAAAAATCCTTAACACTTCAAATACACAACACGGAAGTATGTATAAATTTCCTGAATGAAAAATATTGCTAGCAAAAATAATTTGTACCAAGTTAATTCTTAGTGTACAATACTATATTCACAATAACAAGTGTAGTAAAAATGAAGACTGAGGTCACTTTATGTAAAATGATGATCCTTAAAAGGACATTATTAATAAATACTTGCTTTTTATAAACTTTTTTATATTGTGGTTTTTGTAATAAATATGTAATAAATATCTGCAGTACGTTGTATATGTTGAGCACTTATCTTTCTCCATTTGAAAGTCTTTCTCTAGAGTCATAATGTCTTAGAGGCATCCCAGAGGACAGGGAGTTGGGATTTTGTAGCAAGTCCATTAATGAAGCAACCTTATCATCTATGTGTTCCTGGAGTTTATATATCCGCTGATCAATGTAGTCCATGAGTTTCTTTTCCATAAGTTCCATATTTTTAGAAAGAATCTTTTCTAAGTAGGAGCAAACAGGTTGCTCTTCCATTCTAAAAATAAATTTTAAGAAATATATCAATTTTTGCTAATGCAATATTGTAACAAAAATAAGCCAGCTATGTAATAAGCAGCCAATATGCACTGCTGAAATTTGTCTTCCCAACTGTACTGTCTCCTTACAACAGATTTCCAAGTTCTAATGTATATACACAACAGGTGACCACTGTCTTGAACACATTCATATTTCTTTTTTCTCACATTCATACTTCTTTATTTCCTTATTTATGAGTACACAAGAGAAATGAGAATACGAAAGTGGACTCTCAGGGTCAGCAGGTGGCATGCTGGTTAAGGGCACTGGATTCCCATGTGGCTGATCATGGTTCGAGTCCCAGACCTGGCGACTTGCTTTCTTGTTCTCCCTTTCTCTTTCTGTCTCTCTCTGGTCAAATTAAAATAATAATATTGATTATAATAACAAATGGAATTAAATAAATAATTCTTTTTTTAAAAAGTGAACCCTCAAAGTATCTGGAAAAGTATTTTTGATATTGAGCTCTAAATCAAAACTGATTTTGTCCATTTTTTTTAAAGGTCAATATATCTATCTTCCAAGTACTTCCCTCAACAACCAATGAGTTTAAAGTTTTATCTTCTTTTGTACAAAAAACCTTATGAAAGTACTGAAAAGTTCTTTACTCTAATATAAAGACACTGAGGAATTTAACTGGGATGAGTAAATTAGAGATTAAAAACAAAATAAATAAAAGCACATCAGTTTCATTCTTTCTTTTTTTTTTTTTGGAGAGGTTTTTTTGCTATAGGGTGCGAGCACTCACCAGACAGACAGAGACAGACAGAGAGACAGAAAGCGAGAAATCACCGCCCTGGGGGTGAGGATGACCATGTCACAGTCCCTTCTCCATTCTCCTCCTGGGCACACACGTACAAAGGCCAGGAGTGAGGTGTAAGCCCCTGGGTTCCTGGACTCGAGTCACATGGACTACATGGGAGTTTAGTGATGTAATCATTATGCCATCTGCTGGTCCAAAAAGCACATCAGTTTCGAAAACAAAGTTCAGGGAACCAGCAGTTAGCGTAATGGCTGTGTCGCTGGACTCCCATGTAGTCGACCGCAGTTCGCGTCCCGGACCCGGTGGCTTAAAACTCATGCCGGGCGTGTGTGCGTGCGTGCCCAAGATCCCGAGAGGAGAATGGAGGAGAAGGGATTGCAGCGTGACCATCCCCCCTGGGGGGTGATTTCTCGCTTTCTGTCTCTCTGTCTCTCTCTGTCTGTCTGGCGAGCGCATGCGCCCTATAGCGAAAACTTCTCCAAAAAAAAAAAAACAAAGTTCACATTATACTCTATGATGGCAATTCTGAGCATTGTCCATAACTATGGGCTCTTTTTAGGGGTTCTGAGAGGTCAAAATGTTTTCTTAGTAACACCTTAGAGTAAGATATTATTTGTCTTTCTTGCCCTCATCCTCTCATAAACATCCAGTGGTATTTTCCAGAGGCTACACAACCTGTTAGTCATTGGTCTTGCTAATAGAATAAGTGTTGATATATTTTCCTGTTCTCTAAAATTTCTTCAAGTAGTAGGTTTAAGGTGTAAATATTGGCTTTTTAAGAGATTAACTTAGTTTGTTCTGAGTACTTTTACTGTGCTCTTACTGTTTATAATGGATTATATCTACTACAATGCAGACGCAGACATGAGAAAGTTAGTATAGATTTGTATAAATTTCAGGCATCATTCTACTCATTAATTTTTTAAAAATATAATTGATTATTAATAAAAATTATGTTTATATGCAATTAATTGATTATTGCTATTTTAAATGAATAAATATTTTATATACTTGTCATAAACAAATACTCTTTGGGTTCCTTAACCATTTTTTAGATTAGAGAGAAATCCTGAGACAGAAACATTTGAGAAACACCAGTCTAGAAAATGCTAATCAAGTTAAAATGTAATAAAATCCTTCTTTTCAATTATGTAAAGATTATGTACATTCACAAAAAGTGAAAGCAGCTGAATCTCATGTGGCTGACTGCAATGTTCAAGTCCTAGAGTGGCAGCTTGAAAGAGGAAAGACACACTGGGTACATGAGATATGCGTGTATGCCCAAAATCCCAAGAGGAGGGAGGAGGGCAGGAATGCCCAATGAGGGATGCTTTCTTGTTTTCTGTCTCTCATTCTCGCTCTCTCTCTGGCGAGTACACAAGCCTTCTAGCAAATTAAAAAGAAAAGGAGGACAACAGAAAAGCTGCTATGAACACTATTACACAGATTTTTTGTGCGAATATAAGTTTTAATTTCCTGGGAATAAATGCCCAGTAGTATTGTATGATATGTGTGTGTTTGTGTGTGTGTGTGTGTGTGTTTTTTAAGAAACTGGCAAACTTTTCCAAAGTGGTTATATATTTTGCATTGTCACTAGCAATATATAAGTGATCTAAACAATTCTCTGCATCTTTGCCAGCACTTGTCACTATCAGATTTTTTCACTCATAATTGAGATTGAATTGGTTGTGTTGAGGATAAAAAGTACAGACATCTCAATTTGTACACAATTCTGAACATATGTGCTAAAGATCTGAAAAGTCATGTGTTGTGATTCTTTTCTCAACAGTTATTCCAGTAAATTTCTAGGCTTAAAATTTAGAGGAAAAATTTTTTAAGATATTAAGTACCAATATCTTCAAATGTTGATAAAATGTTACATTGTCTCATCAACTCACAGTATACCATTATAAATACTATAATGTCATATTGTCAGTATTTCACAGCACATTAACATAATTTTTAGGGAAACTGAACTGCCATAAGTAAAGATGCTACAGAGTACACACAATTCTGACATGGAGAGGAATGATCAAGGAATGATTTTCTCTTTTTTTTTGGAGAGGTTTTTGCTACAGGGCGTGTGCACTGGACAGAAAGACAGAGACAGACAGAAAGATAAAAGCAAGAAATCACCCCCCAGGGGAGATAGCACGCCGCAATCCCTTCTCCTCCATTCTCCTCTCAGGATCTTGGGCACGCACGCACACAGGCCAGCATGAGTTTAAGCTACTGGGTCCGAGACTCAAACTGCGGTTGACTACATGGGAGTCCAGTGACATAGCCATTATGCTAACTGCTGGTCCCAAGGAGTGATTTTCTTTAAGAAATAATTCTACACAAAAAAATAACATGAGAAAAGAATTTATGTTTAAGACATATTATGCCTGTGCCTCCAAACTGCCACTTAATATGCTTTATACTATAGGATATGAAAACTACTCCCTCACCTATGGAATTTTAAGCTGACATTTAAAACATAGTAATTCAATATCCTACTATTTTCTGACTGTATCAAAAGTACACAACCAAGTGATTTCACCTCTTAACAAAGAGCCAATAGCCAGGTACAATGTGTACACACCTTTAATCCCAGCTACTTGGGAGACTGAGGCAGAAGGACTGCAAGTATGTGGCCAGCCTAGGCAAAAAAGAGAGACCTTGTTTCAAAAAATAATAAAAAATTTAAAAGAGCATTTACATTTTTAAAAAAAATGAGATTCTCTGCTTAAAAATGTTTTTAGTGGGGTCAGCAGGTGGCATAGTGGTCAAGGAGGCTGGACTCCTACATGGCTGACCACAGCTCGAATACTAGACCTGGCGACTTGAAAATCACACCAGGTATATGTGTGTGCATGCCCAAAATCCCAAGCGGTGAATAGAGGAGATGGGATTGCAGTGTGGCCAACCCCTCTGGAGGTGATTTCATACTTTCCCTCTCACTCTTTTTCTTTCTTAAGAATTTTTTTATTTAACTTTATTTATTATTTATTACTTTCCAGTTTGATCAGAGAGAGAGACACAGAGAGAGAGAGTGAGAAAGCAAGCCATCAGGTCCAGAACTCGAGCCATGATCGGCTGTGTGGGAATCCAGTGCCTTTAATCACCATACCACCTGCCAGCTCCTCACTATCCCTCTTTACCTCTCTCCAATGAGTACATGTGTCCTAAGGCAAAAATTCTTTTAAAAGTTAAAAAAAATACAACTTTCTAGAGCTACTAAGATATTTGTACTCACAAATAGTTTATTTTAAAAAACTATTTAAGAGACCAGCAGTTAGCATAATGGCTATGTCGCTGGACTCCCACGTAGTCGACCGCGGTTCGCGTCCCGGACCCGGTGGCTTAAAACTCATGCCGGGCGCGTGTGCGTGCGTGCCAAAGATCCCAAGAGGAGAGTGGAGGAGAAGGGACTGCAGTGTGGCCATCCCCTCTGGGGGTGATTTCTCGTTTTCTGTCTCTCTGTCTGTCTCTGTCTGGCGAGCGCACGCGCCCTATAGCAAAAACCTCTCCCCCCCCCAAAAAAAAGAAAAAAAACACTATTTAAAAAAACCCTCTGGGGAACCAGCAAGTGGTGTGATGGTTCAAGTACTGGACTCACATATGGCCAACTATGGTTCAAGTCCTGGACCTGGTGGCTTGAAAATCCCATTGGGTGTATGTGCATGTAAGCCCAGTATCTGGGGAAGAGAATGAGGAGAGGGGACTGTGACATGGCCATCTGCCAGGGAGTGATTTCTCACTCTCTCTCTTATTGTCTCTCTCCTGTAACGACACGCACCCTATGGCCAAAAAAAAAAAAAAAAAAAAAACACACACACACACACACACACTTCTGAATTATACAAAACATATATGAAGTCATAAAACATGGTTTCTTTCTCTCCTGCTTCATTAGATGTTGTACTCATTTTTAGTTTTTCCATTTTCTATGGGTAAATCTTCAGATTCTCAGCCATGTCAGTCTATTTTGTCTTTGCTCCCTTTTTCCTTTTTGTTTGCATTTTTCTGTGTGAAGAGTTATTCCTTCCTATTGTCTTTTTTGGCTTCATTTTCACATTTACAGGAACAGAATTAGCTGATAAACTCATGTTAAATATTTTTTCATGTCCATATGCCATTTGTATATACAATTTGTATTCTTTGGTGAAATATCTCACATTTTTTCCATTTTCTAAATGATTTTTTGTACAATTTTCAGAGTTCCTAATATATTCAAAGTATGAGTCATTTGCCAGATAGTTGGTTTGCAAATATTTTCTCCCAATCTGTACTTTGTATTTTCATCCTCTTTATAGGGTCTTTCAGAGAGTTTTTACCTTTAAATCTCATGTATTACAGTCCCTTTATGAATTGTGCTTTTGATGTCATATATAAGTGCTCTTCTCCAACTCCTAGTTGCTGAAGATTTTCTCCTGTTCTCATCTAAAAGATCATTTAAATCTATAATTCATTTTGGGTTGATTTTTGTATTAGACATGAAGTTTAGGTCAAAATTTATATTATAGGATATCCACAGCCTATAATACTATAGCCTATAATATCCAATTACTCCAGTACCATTTTTTTAAAGTGCTATTTCTTTTCTCCATTGAGCTGTTTTTTATAATCTTTGTCAAAAATCAATTAAGTATATTTGTCTTAACTGAGGGTCTGTTTCTGGTCCTCTGTTATGTTCCTTTAATCTGTATATGTCTAATTTCCTCAATACTACAGTATTGAGTATGCTCACTGTATACATTGAAAAGAGTGATTCCTCTCTTTTTCTTTTCTTTAAAGACATTGTTAACTATTTGCCTTGTCACATCATTTTTAAAATAATGTGTGTCTACAAAAAATCTTGGTGAGAATTTATATGAATTACATCAAGCCTGACTATCAATGAGCAAGTGACAATTTTGCTATGTTGATTACTCAATTCATGAACATAGTATGTCTTTTAATTTATTTAGATCTTCTGTGACTTCTTTTATCAGAATTCTGTAATTTATAACATACAGATTCTATACATGTGTCATTGGGTTCAAACCTACACATTTCATTTTCTTTGGAACAGTTGTAAATGATATTGTGAATATGTCTCTTTTAAGATAGAAATTTACTTTTATTCTTACAATTTTATACTAGAAAGTCAACATTTAATTTTATAATCATTGTTCACAATATTTTTACCAAAGAAATTATGTATTTAATTTTGGTTTCCACATGTCATTGTTAATACAGAGATAAGCAACTGATTTTGTTCTTCTATCCTGCAACCTTGCTGAACTCACAGGTCTAAAGTTTTTTTTTTTTTCCTTTGTATATTTCTTGGGATAGTCTACATTGACCACATTGCTATCTGCAAATAAGTACAGTTTTCTTTCTTCTTTTATAATCTGTACTTAGTTTATTTCATTTTCTTGTCTAACTGCAGTGACTAGAACTTCTAGTACTATGTTGAATAATCACGGTAAGAGGACATCCTTGTCTTGTTTCTTACAATTTATTTATTTATTTCTGCTGTTATAATTTTCTTTCTTCCATTTATTCTAGGCTTGCTCTTTTCTTTTTTTTCTATTGTTACGCTTTTTATTTTTGAAGGAAGAATTTAGGTTACTACAATAATTGAGATTGATCCTGTTTTTTCTAATATTCTCATTAGGTGTGAAAATTTGCCTGCCAGGTGCATCTAATAAATTTTGGTAGTTTGTTTTTTGTTGTTTGCTTATTTTTCCTGTCTTTGAGACTTCCTTTTGGACTCACGGTTTATGTAGAAATACACAGTTTCTAAGGGTTTGGAAATGTTCTTGTTGTCTTTTGTCTACTGACTACTAGTTTTATTTTATTTTTTTCCTGTTGTCTTTATTTATTGACTATTAGTTTGATTTTATGGTCAGAGAATATTTTGTGCATAATTTCAATTTATTTTAATTTGTGGATGTTTGCTTTATGATCAAGCATATGCTCTATTTCAGTGAATGTTCCATGAGTGCTTGAAAAGAATGATGTATTCTGCTATTGTTAAGTGGAGTATTCTATAAATGTCAACTACATTCTGTTTGTTGATAGTGTTATTCAAACTCTTCTCTATCTTTTCTGTACTTCTAATAGAATGGGGTGTTTGAAGTTCTAAATTATAATTGTGGATATGTATATTTCTCCCTGCAGATCTATCCATTTTTGCTTTGTCTATTTTTTGGAGAGGTTTTTGCTACAGGGCGCGTGAGCTCACCAGAGACAGAGACAGACAGAGAGACAGAAACTGAGAAATCAGCCCCCAGGGGGGATGGCCACGCTGCAATCCCTTCTCCTCCATTCTCCTCTTGGGATTTTGGGCACACACGCACAAACACCTGGCATGAGTATAAGCCACCGGGTCCAAGACTCGAACCACGGTCGACTATATGGGAGTTCAGTGACATAGCCATTACACTAACTGCTGCTCCCTTGCTTTGTCTATTTTAAATCTTCATTGTTTGATACATGTACGTTAGGATTGCTATGTCATTATGTCTTTTTTTAATCAAAGAATTATTTATTTATTTAATTCCATTTGTTATTATTTTTTTTTTTTCATTTGACAAAAGAGACACACACAGAGAAAGGGAAAGCAAGAAAGCAAGTCACCAGGTCTGGGACTTGAACTGTGGTCAGCCATGTGGGAGTCTAGCACCACCATTCCACCTGCTGGTCCCTGTCATTATGTCTTTCTGTCATTATGCAATGCCCTTCTTTATCTCTAGTAAATTTCTCTCCTCTAAAACCTATTTTTATCTGGGTTTCTTTTGGGGGTAGAGGGGAGTTAATGTTTCATGACATTACCATTTTACTTTCAACCTATCTATGTCATATTTGAAGTGTCTTGTCAACTACATATAATTGGATTGAATCTCAGTGAATTTAGACCATTTACATTTAAAGTAATTATCAAAATAGAATTGTCTTAGATATTTCCTCTATGTAGAGTATCATATCAAATGGTACTATATCTTTGCCTCAACCATCAGATATAATTTAAGAAACAATTCAACTCTTTGGGAGACCTTAACAAATTTCAACCAGGGACCAGCAGGTGGAGTGGAAGTTAAGGATTCCACATGGTTAACTCCATGGTTGAGTCTCAGACTCAGTGGCTTGAAAATTACATCAGGCACATGTGTGTGTAAGACCAAAACCTCAAGAGGAAAACAGGGAGGAAGGAATTGTGGGCACCCCCTGGTGGGGGTGATTTCTTACTTTCTTTCTCTTTCTCTTTCTCCTCAGCACATGTGCCCTATTGCAAAAAACTTAAAAAAAAAAATTTCAACTAGGCCTAACCAAAGTAGCATATGTCGGATGCTACTAGACACATCAAACCACATGGGATGCCCAAGCTTGATTCCTGGACCACTCTAAAAGAAAAAGAAAAGCCAAGTGCAGTGGCAAATGTTTATAGTCTACAGCTACACAGGAGGCTAAGGCAAGAGAACCATGACACAAGAAAACTCTGTCTAAAACCTTATACGCACAGTACAAAAAAATAGTCAACCCATACAAATACCTCTTTTTTTTCTTTTTAAATAGAGAGATTTTTGCTATAGGGCGCATGTGCTCACCCAAAAGACAGAGACAGAGAAACAGAGAGAAATCACTCCCCTGGGGGAGGGCCATACTGTAATCCATTCTCCTCTATTCTCCTCTCAGCATCTTGGGCATGCACGCTCATGCACCCCTGTGAGTTTAAGCCACCGGGTCCAGGACTCAAAGTATGACCAACTACATGGGAGTCCAGCAACATAACCATTATGCCATCTGCTGGTCCCACAAATACCTCATTTTAAATATGAAAAAATCTAAATCAAAAGATTTAAACAATAAGGCAAAATAGTTAAGAAAAGCTATGATTAAAATCCTGAATTCCAGTCTAGTGCAATATTTTCAACACATAATATCTGTATAAAGGATAGGGAACATAGTAAGTATTTAGCCACCTCTCCATCAAGCCAGAATTGCAAAATATTAAAATTATTTGACAAGGTGAAAAAGGCCTATACATTATAAGTAATGATCATAATATATTTTTTGATGACTCCAAAATTAGCCTACGCCTAACAAGATCTATAAAGATCTTATGATGACCTATTCTATCCTACTCTCTATCTCATTCTTGTAACTCCATCCATAACATGCCTGAAACGTGTGCAACACCCTCCAGTTACAGGAATGTCTCTGAAAACAATTCGTTCTACTCTGTATTTATTCTCTAAAAGCATATTAGTGATAAAATGTTAAAGCTACTAAAATTTTCTCTGTAAACAGATTTTCAAGACATTCTCATTGAGACAAATCTACTTCTCTGATTCAACTGGTTCTCACACCTTAGAGTCTTAGAATAAAAGACTTACCCCACACCAACAATGCCTTCTCTGGGCTTGGCAGTATTTTCCTGCCACTCGGCATTATGTCCTGCACGAAGGTGGTTAACTTGACTGCACAAGATTTGGAGAAAAGGCAGCAGCTCAGAGTTAGGTATATTTGAGTTGTCACTTCCTTTCTTTGGCAAGAAAGAGGATACCGCATTCTTAAGATCATTTTCAAGAAGAGAATGGTTTTGGGGCACAATTTTACATTCGTCAAAGTTTGTAGTATTTCCTTCACCAGGTGGCTGGGTGCTTTTATCAATGTAAGTTTTTAAGTGTTCAGTTATGCTTCCAGATGTCAGTCCAGTTCTAAAAGGAAAAGGTGTGGAAGATGATTTGTCTAAGACTTCTGAAGTAGATGATGACTGTAGTGCAATCATATGCTTGTATCCAGTACTTCCCAAAACCGACTGAAGCTGCTCTCCAATGGGAATACAATTCTAAACAAGGTAAATAAGTAAAAGTAATATTAAGAATAATGACAGCTAACCTTTGGTTATGAGTCAGGCACCATGCATTCTTTCATTTGATCATCCTTATGAAGTAGGCTACTATTACTATGCCAATATTAAGTTGAGAAGATAAGAGCGAAAGGTGATTTGGTCAAAATAACACAGTTAGTATCACAAGTGGAATATGAACCCAGGCCACTTAATGCCACAGTCAGGGCTTTTAATCATTTTACTATAGCTGTTTTTAAGGAAATAATTGAAATAAATACTAACTTTTTTTTTTGAGAGGTTTTTGCTATAGGGAGCGTGTGCTCGCCAGACAGACAGAGACAGACAGAGAGATAAAAGCGAGAAATCACCCCCCAGGGGGGTTGGCCACGCCGCAATCCCTTCTCCTCCATTCTCCTCTCGGGATCTTGGGCACGCACGCACACACGCCCAGCGTGAGTTTAAGCCACCGGTCCGGGACTCGAACCGCAGTCGACTACGTGGGAGTCCAGCGACATAGCCATTACACTAACTGCTGGTCCCAAAGCAAGAAATCACCCCCCAGGGGGTATGGTCACGCCGCAATCCCTTCTCTGTTCTCCTCTCGGGATCTTGGGCACACACACACACACGCCCAGCGTGAGTTTTAAGCCACCGGGTCTGAGACGCGAATCATGGTCAACTACGTGGGAGTCCAGCGACATAGCCATTACGCTAACTGCTGGTTCCCAACAGAATTATGTTTAATAGCCTCAATTCAACTGCCTATTCTACATTACTTCCTGAGAAGACTATACCTTATTTCAAGAGACATTTATACTGTCTGTCACTCAGGAGCACGTCCCTGCCTGTACTTCAATTTTTTCACAAAAGAAAAACAAAATTAGCTTAAGTCTAGATAATGATTAGGGTATACTGGCCTATCCTAAATTCAAAATATAGAACTCTACCACAGATTCTTATCAAGGGATATCATCTCACTCTTATTGTTGCTCAATACTTAGAAATACTGAGAAAAGAATACACAAAATAAGATGAAGAAATTCAGTCCACCTAATGTGTAGGTATTCTAAAAAAAATTATTCCTGGAGTAAGCAGACCAAATTCTCCAATTCATTCCAAAAATATTTCCAGAAATCTAGTCTGTGCTAGGTGATATCTCGGGCACTGAAAATAAGATATGAAAGAAATCTCCCCTGGGGGGTGATTTCTCACTTTCTCTCTCACTATCTCTCCTGTAAGAATCACTCCACAAATAAAAACTTTTTTACTAGAAAGGAAGTCTTTTATTCACATGATTAAAAGAAGTTTTAAACTAACTCACTCTTTTTTTTTAAAGAATTATTTAATTTTTTATTTATTCACTCATTTATTTTTTAATTTGACCAGAGAAAGACACACAGAGAGAGAGAGAGAGAAAGTGAGAAAGCAAGCCACCAGATCCGGGACTCAAACCGTGATCAGCCATGTGGGAGCATCCAGTGCCTTACCACCGTGCCACCTACTGACCCCAATCTAACTCATTCTTTCCAGGGTGCCCTTCACATATGTAATGATTTGTCTTATGTGTGTAAAAATCATGATACTACACAATGTGTTGGGTGGGAGGACTTCTATGTATGTTTTTACATACAGAAACTCTAGGAAACACACAAAGCTGTTCTCTGAGAGAGAAGGATGACAACTAGGAAGCACTTTCAGGATTTACTTGATACAATTCTTAGTTGAAATTCATGGCAGGAGAACAGCAAATTGTGTGATGGTTACATCACTGGACTCTCACAGAGTCGATCACAGATTGAGTCCCAAACCCAGTAGCTTAAAATTCATGCCGGTGCTTTTTCATGAGTGTCTAAAATCCTGAGAGGAGAATGGAGGAAAAGGGATTGCAGTATGGCTATCCCCCCAGGGGGTGATTTCTCACTTTCTGTCTGTCTCCCTGGCGCGCACACATGGCCTACAGCAAATATCTCTCTTAAAAAAAGAAAGAGGGACCAGCAGTTGGCATAATGGCTATGTTGCTGGACTCCCATGTAGTTGACTGCAGTTCGAGTCCTGGACCTGGTGGCTTAAACTCACCCAAGGCATGTGTGCATGCGTGCCCAAGATCTTGGGAAAATGGAGGAGAAGGGATTGCGACATGGTAATCCCCCCTGGGGGATGATTTCTCACTGTCTGTCTCTCTCTGTCTTTCGGGCGAGCACACACACCCTACAGCAAAAACTCCTCCCAAAAAAAAAGATTAAAAAAAAAAAGAAAGAGACTCATGGCAAAAAAAAAAGGTATTATTTTTGAAATTAAACAAAAAAACTTAAAGACGGCAAAATAAATAAAACTCGCACAAAACTATCCATGTCATTTCTCCCCAATGTCAAAATTTTAAAACACAAAATCATCCATGAACTGATTTTATTTAATTCATTAACTCCTCTTACATTTCTAAAATTTTGCACAAAATATCAATTTATTTTTACACTTTAAATCTCTCTGCTGGACCTTTCCACTCAAACATTTGTTCTAAAACACACTGTATATAGGAGTCACCTGGGAATGCCTGTTTAAAATACTGATTCCTGGATCCCATCCTCAAAGAATTAAGGCATTGGTGAAGGCCAGAAATCTGCATTTCATAAAGATTCCAAGGTATTCTTTTTTTTTTTTTTTTTTTTTTGAGAGGTTTTTGCTATAGGGCGTGTGCACTCACCAGACAGACAGAGAGAGACAGAGAGACAGAAAGCAAGAAATCACCCCCCGGGGGGATGGCCACGCCGCAATCCCTTCTCCTCCGTTCTCCTCCCGGGATCTTGGGCACACATGCACACGTGCCCGGCCTGAGTTTTAAGCCACCGGGTCCAGGACGCGAACCGCGGTCAACTACGTGGGAGTCCAGCGACATAGCCATTATGCTAACTGCTGGTTCCCAAAGATTCCAAGGTATTCTGATAGAGGATACGGGCAGGTTTCTTACCTACATTATTCTTGAAACAAATCCATTTTACTCTGGATAGCTCCACATTCTTAAAGCCCATTTACTACTTACTCCCTGCTCGAACAGACCCCCAGAAAATTTCTAAGTACATCCCTATTTGCTCAAAGCTTATATTTTAATGAGATAAACAGAAAAATACATAAACAATAGTAAAAACAGCCAAGAGGACTCTGATGAAAATAGTACAGACATGAAAGAAAACTTTAAACTGGGTAGTTGGAGAAGATTTCACTGAGGATGTAACACTTAAACTGAAATCTGGTAACAAGGAAAAGTCAGCCATTTTAAAATGAAGGGAAAGAGACAAGTCACAAGCTCAGTGGCCCTAAGGTAGAAGACATTTGGGTATTTGAGGGTTACATACATCAGAATATCCATAGCAAGGTGCCCAAGGAAATGCAGCAGGAGATGAGGTTGAAGAGGTAAACAGCACCTATATTTTAAAAGTCAAAGTAAGCAATCTTGATTAATTCTAAGTAGGATGGGAAGCAGTCAGGGGGCTTTACACAGGGAAGGCTGAGGGCCAGTCACCCTCTGAACTCTTTCTCGTTGCAGTGTGGAGAACGGATTGTAGCACAGCAGGAAGATCTAAGGTGTTGAGGTAAGATAATGGTGACAGATAAAGGAAAGTACAGATTTCCATTTTTTTTAAACTCTTCTTTCCATGGTTTCCACAATCTCCAACTCTCATAATTCTCATAACTCTGCCCATACACCAATTCTAATACTAAACTTATATTTGTAAACGTTGCAATATTTACAAGTTCTTTACTAGCATTATTTACTCTAAATTTTCCCATCAATCCTGTCATCTTTTCAGTATATCATTTAGATTTTATACATAAGAATCCATCTTTGAAAAACTATCAATCAACTTGCCTAGGGATGCATAACTAATAAATAACAGGATAAAAACCTGGCACCGGCCTGTGGCCTGGTGGTTGAAGTGGCTATATTCTACCTGACCAACCACACAGTGGAGTCCTGGACCTGGCAGTTTGTGGGCACATGTATACGCCTGCCCAAAATACCAAAAGAAGGGAGAGATGGAGAAGGAATTACTGCATGATCATGCCCCACACAGGATGTCTTCTCCTTTGTCTCCACCTCTACCCTACACCTCCAACAACCACACACTCCTGGGCAAATTTTTAAAAAAGAACCAGAACCTGAAGTCATTTAGCCTGCCATCAAATCTCTCTCTTGCAACACTATCATTCTGTCATTTTCAACTTTTCTGTGTCATTTTTCCTCTCCTTATACCCTTGCCCAACGTAGCTTCTCTCCAAGGGTCCTTCCCTGCTTCAGTCTCTCGCTTCACCAAGCTCCCTGTGGCTACTGTGGGTTCACCTCTCAACCTCCCTTCCACACAATGAAATTCTATCTCCCACAATTGTGTTTCTAAATGCTTGGCACTAACTTCAAGGTAATGTCTTCTTCACAGCTAAAATTCAGTATTTCCAAAATTAAACTCCTTTTTTCCCAATATTACCCTCCTTTGGATCCATGTATATACCTTTAAAATAAAACCTTGAATTCACATTCAATTCTATTTTTCTCCTATATCTGTATTAAGTTAGTTGTCAAGTTTCAATAGCCCCACTGTTTTAACATTTTACAATCTAGCATCATGTTACCGTGTTCCATTTTAGACCATCATTAACTCTCATCTAGACAAGGGAAATCACATGTAGCTAGTCCCCTTCTTATAATCTCATTTACTTCTGATTCACCTTGTACATAACAATGGCTTAAAATTTTTTAAAACGTAAGTCTGCAAACTTGAAATAGCATTCAAAGATCTCTAGGGATGTCCCCATAGTGCAGTTGTTAAGCGCTGTGTAGAAAGCCAGATATCACATAGCAGCCTACAGTTCAAATCCTAGACCTGGTAACTTAAAAAAAATACCAGGTGCGTATGTGCACATGTCCAAGATCTTGAAGAAATGGAGGGGATGGGGGCCAGCAGGTGGCATGGTGATTGGTGAGTGCTGGACTCCCACATGGCTGACTGTGATTTGAGTCCCAGACCCGGCAGCTTGCTTTCTCATTTCCTCTCTCTCTTTCTGTCTCTTACTCTCATTCTCTCACTCTGTCCCTCTCTGGTCAAATTAAAAAGAAGTGAATAAATAAAGTTAAATAAAATAATAGAAATTTTAAAAAGAAGAAAAAAAAGAAATGGAAGGGATGGAGGAATGGAAGAAAAAGGATTGTGGTGTGACCAGGTGCTACTGGAAGTGTTCTCTCTCTCTTGCTCTTTCAATCTCTGATGCATACACCCATACATTCTGGCACTAAAACAAAGAAAAGTGGGACCAGCAGATAGCATAATGGTTATGTCACTGGACTCCCACATAGTCAATCATGATTCAAGTCCTGGATCCAGAGGCTTAAAGCACGTCAGGCATGTGTGTCCGAAATCCCAAGAGGAGAATGGAGGAGAAAGGACTGAGGTGTGGCCATCCCCCCAGAGATGATTTCTTGCTTTTTGTCTCTCTGTTTCTCTCTGTCCCTCTGGCAAGCACACGCATCCTATACCAAAAATCTCTCCCCAAAAAAGGAAGGAAGGAAGGACAGAAGGAAGGAAAAAGAGCTCCCTCTGATCTACCTCAAATCTACATTAAACTTCCCTTATATGTCTTCATTCTAGAGAAATGAACTTCTATTCATTTCAGGCTGTCTCCTATCCCTTGCATTGAAGATTTATCCACACTATTTTATTTCTTTCTTTTTTAAAGAATTATTTATTGGGCCAGCAGATGGCATAGTGATTATGTCACTGAACTCCCACATGGCCAACCCCAGTTCAAGTCCTGGACCCAGTAGCTTGAAACTCATGCCAGGCGCATGTGCATGCATGCCCAAGATCTCAGGAGGAAAAGGGATTGTGGCATGGCCATCCCCTAGAAGACTGATTTCTCACTTTTCTTCTCACTGTCTCTGTCTCTCTATCTCTAGAAAGCACACATGCCCTAAGGCAACCCCCCAAAAAAACTATTTAATTTTATTTGCTAGTATTATTATTATTTTGGTTTGTTTATTTTTCGACTAGAGAGAAGAAAAGTGCGAAAGCAAGCCACCAGTCCAAAACTCAAACCATGGTAGGCCATGTGGGAGTCCAGTGACCCAACAACCACCCCACCTGCAGGCCCCATATCCATACTATTTTCTTTCTCTGGAATGGCCTCTCTCCAAATTTATTTGCCTAATTCCACCCTTCTTCTTTAAAGACCTAGATAAAATGCCACTTCCTTTAGTAAGCCTTTCCTAATCTACCCCTTCATTCTTGATTTACATGCTCTAGGCAATAGAGATAACTAAGGACAGGTTATAGACTAATTGATCATCTTTGTACTATCAAAAGTACTCGGACCAGTGTCTTGTTCAATTATAAGGCACTCAATAAATACTTTCTGAATGAGTAAATGAATTAGTGGAAAACTATGAAACTATAGTCAGAACATTTTATAAGAGGGTAAATCAATGAAATGCTATTTTTATAAAAATAAATTTAAAAAATACGTAAAGAACTTTCTAAAAAGTTCAAAGAGGGGCTAGCAAATGGTATAGCAGTCACATCAATGGACTCCCACATGGCCAACCACAGTTGGACGAGTCCCAGATTTTGTGGCTTGAAAATCATACAGGGTATGTGTGTACGTGTGCCCAAGATCCCAGGAGGTGAAGGGATTGGAGCATGGCCATCCTCCCAGGGGGTGGTTTCTTACTTTCCCTCTCACTGTCTCTCTCTCTCCTCCCCCGACCCCATAAGCGCACATATCCTAACACAAAAATCTCTTTAGAAAAAGTTCAGGGACCAGCAGTTGGTGTACTGACTATGTCACTGGACTGACATGTAATCGACCGCTGTTTGAGTCCCAGACCCAGTGGCTTAAACTCACGCTGGGCACGTTGTGTGTGTGTACCCAAGATCTCAAGAGGAGAATAGAGGAACAGGGACTGCAGTGTGGCCATCCCCTTTGGAGAGTGATTTCTCACTTTCTCTCTTTCTGTCTCTGTCTTTCTGGCAAGCACACACGCGCCCTACAGCGAAAACCTCTCCAAAAAATAAAGTTCAAAGAAAAAATTTAAGGCACTACATGTTCTTACAAAATGCCATTGTTTTGAAACGTTAATGGTACCTGGAAGGAAATCCAGTTCTACTTACCTGCTGCTGAAACCTAACCATGTCCATCAATTGCTGAGCTCCTGGTGATAACTTTGACCCCATGGACTCCATTATGGTTTGAACCCTGTCTAGGTCTATCCTTGATCCTGGAACAGGGAAGCTTGTTGATGAATTTGCTGAAATCGGTCTCATGTGAACCACAACTTTACTGAAGAACATACACTGCTTTTCACCAAAGGAGAGCAACTATTACAATACAAAAGTTCAAGAAAATAATGATATTAAGCAATAATCACTATTTCAGGCTATGTCTTCGTGTTAACTAGCAAGAGTATTCAGGAAGTAAGCATAAACTTTAAATATGTTTTTATTTTTAAGTTTTCCCTAAAATATTAATGGTTAGAACTTCCAATTTATTATGAGGCTCAAAAGAACAATGTATATAAAACAATATTATTTCAAACTAAAAAAATTAGCTAATACACAAGAGTAGGTAAAATATAGTTTTCATTTCCTAAAATAATTTAAAATAAACTATACCGGGGACCAGCAGGTGGCAAAGTGGTTAAGGTGCACCATGCTCCATATGGCTGACCACAGTTCGGGTCCTGGACCTGGTGGCTTGCTTTCTCACTTTCCCTCTCTCTCTCTGTATCTCTCTGGTCAAATTAAAAATAAAAATGAATGAATAAATAAAATTAAATAATTCTTTATGATAAATAAATAAATAAACGATGCCAATGTGAAATCTTAATACATTGCAGCTCGCTATAATGTTCTTTAATACAAAATAGGCTGTTTAGGGATGGCCCTGTTGCCTAGTTGTTAAGGAAGCTGGAGCCCACATAGCCAGCTATGGTTTGAATCCCAGCCCCAGCAGCTTGAAAGACACATTGGGCAAGTGTATATACATGTCCAAAATCCCAATAAGATAAAGAAATGAAGGGATTATGACACTCCACTGGAAGGTTCTGTCTGTCTGTCTCTCTCTCATCTTTCTTTGGTGAATGTAGGTACCATCTGGCGATTAAAAAAGAAAGTTGTTCGGACTCTAATGCAAAGAGTTTACGGAAATACTAACTATAAGTCAGCCATTTACAATTATTAAGTCCACTTAGAGTGGCATAGGTGTTAAGCCTCTGCTCTGAAGTTCTGAAGCCCAATGGAAGACCATGATTCGGATACCAGGTAAATCTGAAACACAGTTGGCACAGGCAGTGTGGGAGATTACAGTGTGACAGAATCCTATTAAGGATGCCTGTATGCCAGTTTCTCTCTCTCTTTCTCTTTCTCTCTTGCGCACATGGGAAAAATAAAATATCTAAACTTTAATAAGAAGAAGAATTAAAAGGGAAAATCAAGATGATCTCATATAAGCCACTAATTTACATATAAAAAAGATTAAGTCAGGGCTGATTTTCTAGCTTATAAAAAAAACTACCCAGTTGGTAAAACTAAGACTTGAAATGTATCAATAGCTCTTCTGGCTTTTATAGCAGTGATCTTTCCAGTGCTTTATACTGCCTCATTTCATCCATGTTTCTGAACTACAAGACATTTCACATTTGGTATAGACAATGGAGTAACAAAGTAGAAAGGGAACAGGATTGAGAATTAGATGAAACGGAGCTCAATTATGACTCTGCTGATTATAGCCTGTATCTTCTGTCTGAATACCAAAACTTGTATCAGAAGTAAAATGAGAGAGGATAATAACAAGGGTTGGGTATGGTTGTTCCAATTATGTATCAAATTTGTTGTAGCGACCACTGGATAAGTGGCTCAAAACTGCACATCAGTAACTTGTTTTTTTTCTTTAATTGCCCATGTGCTTGGGAGGTGCAGAGAAGGGAGGGAAAAAAAGAAAGAGAGAGAGATAAAGCACCCCCCAACAAGGCATGATCACTCTGCAATCCTTTTCCCTCCATTTCACCTTTCTGTCATAATTTTGGGCACACATACAGATATGCCTGGTGTGATTTTCCAGGCCACCATGATGGGATCCAGCTTCCAATGCACTGTGCTTACCCACTGTAATAGAGCCAGCCTAGTAAGCATGTTTTTAGCTTTCCCATACTATGGCTCTAGAATAAGCTTTAGTAGGCTTAGGAGTTCCCTAAATTAAATGACTCATTTCCATTGAATAGTTAAAACAAAACAAAAAGCCCTCCTCTTCAGAGAAATACACAGAACCCTATGAAATAAGAGGCCATGAGTTAAACCAGATACATGATTTATGAACTCTGAGGGAGGCACCAAAAAGATATGACTGTCCTCAACATTTGACACCTCATTAAATTTACATTCCACCTTCCAATCTCCCTATTATCCCTTCCGCTTTTCAATTTTCACAGCCTTTCTCACCATCAAAAAAAAGTATGATTTTATTCATTGCTTATTATGTTTCATACCACTAGAAGACAAGCAATGTGAGAGCAGTCATTCCAATATATCTATCTTACTACTGCTGGTTCCTAAACGCCTAGTTTGAACATGGGCTACTGGGGTGTATGGGCCTAATACTTAATGCAGAGACAGTAGAGACCTTGATTTTTTGTTGTATGTTTACAAAGAATTAAAATGTGCATGAATAAAAAGGATAGTAAAACAGAGTTAACTGAAAGGTAACAACAGCTCTCAGGCAGCAAGGACCAGAAAGTAGGCTGCTAATCTGGGCTTCTCACTGGGATTTTTATCTTAGCCAGGAAGGACTTGCTTACATTTTGACAGGGGTAACATGTTTGGTATGTCGTTTTATACATTTAGGGATCTGTATATGTAGAGAACTTTTGGTAAATGATTGTTTAAATTGTTGCTTAAGAGCTTTAGGTTTTAGAGACCATTTTAGAGACTTTTTGAGTTTTGGACCCTAAAACTATTACCTAGGTTTTAGAATGTGGTGGGGACCTAGGACAGTGTTCCCAGGTTAATTAACGAGTCCCTGCTATAAGCCATTTTTTTGACCAAGCTATTTTTAGTGTACACTTGACTATTGTGCCTTTATCTTAGGGTCTGATGTCCTGATAACCTGTTTTTTAGGGTTTTATCTCCTCTCAGTACACTATCTGAAATCAGGTATTCGAATACTTGTTGAATAAATTTAAATAAAATGTTATTTCAGTTCATTTGGAAGTTATTAATATAAACTATCTAAAACAATGTCTTAGAGGGATCAGCAGTTAGCGTAATGGCTATGTCACTGGACTCTCATGTAGTTGACTGCAGTTCAAGTCCCAGACCCAGTGGCTTAAACTCACGCCAGGTGCCTATGCATGCATGCCCAGGATCCCGAGAGAAGAGATTGTGGCGTGGCCATACCCCCTGGGGGGTGATTTCTCGCTTTCTATCTCTCTGTCTCTCTCTGTCTTTCTGGTGAGCGCACGCACCCTATAGCGAAAAAAACTCTCAAAAAAAAAAAAAATGTCTTAGAATAATCTATAAGTCTACTTGTCTGCTATAAAAATCACTTATTTAAAAAAATCACTTATTTTTTATTCTTTATTCTAAAAATAAATCTCATAACCCTGTATGAAATAATGTTCAGACAAAAAGAATATAATGATTTTTCTTTTTCATTCCCCTAATTTACCCATGAGATAAATGAAAGAGATGAAGAGATTTGCTCAAAGTCACTCAGGGGTCAGCAACCAAGCTGAATTAACATTTTGGGCTGATTTCTAACTCAGTACCCTTTCCCTACGTTCTGAGGACATCATTAACATTCACCTCAGCAATGTTTTTTATATTTAAGATTCCAAATCCCTTTAACTTTTAGGTGCTCTTCTCTGTAACTTCTCTAATTCTATTCTATTTACCATTCTAAAATAGAGCCCAAACCAGAATGTACTTCTCTAAAAAAAAGTTACATTTTTATATAAAGATAAGTTGGGACTGAGTTGAACCAACCATGTTAACAAACCAACAGTAAATAATTATATGTTATATAAAAACATTTGCAACTGTCAAATTATATAAAATTTAGTGATAACTTACCTTTATTTTACAAGCATGAGTAGAAGATGCCAATTTTAAATATTTTCTGTAGAAAATAATTTCCTGTTCACTAAAAATAAAATAGAATTTTGTTAAAGTTTACACATTATCATTCTGACAGTTACCTTAAAAAACAAATTATTTCTAGGTTATTACTTAAATCCTAAGATTTCCGTTTGCTTGGCAAGGAACAGCATGCTGGGGTCCCTACTCAGGTGAGTTGATTATTAACACTTTGTCTGCCTTCCACTTACTGTGCGAGAGAATTAAATGAGATAATCTATATAAAATAATGTAGCACAAGGCCACACTCAATCTGGTGGTCAAAGCAGCTGAAGCCCACATGGCCAACTACACATTCTGAATTTCAGACCTGGTGGCTTGAGAAGCATACCAGGAACATATGCATGAATGTCCAAAATCCGGAAAGAAGGGAGAAATGGAGGAGAAGAGATTGTGGCATGATCATTTCACGTTGGGAGTAATTACTCCTGACTGCCCTATGGCACCTTCCCAAAAATAAAATAAAACAAAACAAAACAAAATAAAATAAAATAATGTAGTAAAGAACATATAGTAAAGTTCTAAGTGTAGCAATTACTTCCAATATGCAAATATATTCACAATAATTTTATATTTTATGTATTTATGTTACAAAGTATTCAATTACTCCATATAACATATTAACCCCAGATATAAACTATTTTGAGTTGTATTAAAGCAAGATTCATGTAGCTTCTTCCTATAAAAGACTAAAAAATATTAAGCTATATCAGGTTGAACTACGAATTAAATAGGATGATGTGGCACAGTCTGGCTTGTGTACAATTTGTAATCTGTTTCCTTACCAAAATAATGTGTTTGAAATTACAGATAGATTGCCTAAGTAACTTTTGGAAAACAGAGCATTGTGAGTTTACGGAGATCCGAGAAACAGCAATAGGAGTTCTTTAGTCTGTACACTTTAAATGACTAGGATGATTCTTTAACAAGTCATCATCCTTATATTAGCTCTAAATCCCCATATTCATAAAAATGAGAAAACTGAAGCCAGCAGGTGGCATGGTGGTTAAGGCATGGAACTCCCACATGGCCAACTCCACAATTTGAGTGCTGGGCCTACAAGCTGGAAAATCATGCCAAGCACGTGTGTGTGTGTGTGTGTGTGTGTGTACCCAAGATCTCCAGAGGAAAATGGAAGAGAAGGAACTGTGGAGGTCACCCCCTCTGGGGGGTAATCTCTCTTTCCTGCTGTCTCACTCCAGTAAGTACAGGTGCCCAACAGTAAAAACCTAAAACAAAAATGACAAAATTGACTTAGCTTGCCTTTAAGATTACTCAGTGGTCTAATCGTCCTTGTAAGATCTTCAAAAAGTTCATGAAAATGTATATTATGATAAAGCTATACATAAATTTCAGCATTTTTTGAATCAAAATACACTTGTTCTTTTTTTAAAAAGAATTAACTAAAATTATTATTTTTAATTTTTAGAATTATTTAACTTTTATTTATTTATTTTATTCTTTTTATTTGACCAGAGAGGGACACAGTGAAAGGGGGGGTAGAAAAAGTGAGAAAGCAAGTCCCCAGGTCTGAGACTTGAACCATGATCATTGGGAGTCCAGCGCCTTTAACCACGTCACTTGCCAGACCCACATTTGTACTTTAATTCCATTTTTCACAAACTTTTTAAAGTCTTCTCTGCCTACTAGTAGATTTTTATTTTCTCTTCTCTTCGCTCTCATATCAATGTCAGAAAATCAATACTCAATAAATACTCCAAACACCGAGGAAAATAAGAACAGTGATGGAGAAGAACACTTTCACATGTGCAAGCTACAAACCTGTTATCCAGGACGGTACACACATTCTTGCCCCTACTGGTTCCACAGTACTCCTCTCCTAAGTAAACTTCCATGTTTCTTGCTGAACTCAAAATGCCAACAGCAGTCATCTCTTCGCCTCCTTTAGGGTCGCACATCAGGTAAAGAAAGCAGGGGTTTTCATCTTGGCTGTTCAGGCTTCTCTTCAAAATCACCAGATCCTGACTGAGAAGGAAATGATTCAAAACATGACACACTACGGGTCTCTGAACACTTCCCATGAAGCACTCAGAACACGGGTACTTCTGCTAACTCGCTTCACCTGCCCTGAGGTTCAAGTTGCTCCCCAAACACCCTCTAATTCAATACAGAATTCATATGAAAAGGCAGGCTTCAGAAATTTTCCCTTGATCATGGACGTGCTCACAATCGTCTGTGATCGATTCTCAGTAATTAAATAAACTGACTGGACGCCTGTTGTGCACATAGAACTAGGCAGCACCACACAGCAAAAGACAAAGCTCTATTTCTTAAAAAGTCTGCCGACAGTGGTCCTCAATTGTTGGTTTTTGGAACCCTACTTTGGTCCAAAAAGGGGGTGCAGCGGACTCATCGTCCTGAGACCCGAAGGGCTGTCATACTGCCCAGGTTTGTGACATTCCGAGTTTCCAGGTCACTTTCCCCCTTACCTCTGCGCCCCCGACTCTCACGCACCCCCAGCTGCGGCCACTGCAGGGCCAGACCCGCCCCTACCCCCCGAAGGAGCGACCTCGCCCCTGCCTCACAACCCTTGCTCCCCCTCACAGACCCGGCAACAGCTTCGTTCCCGGATCCCGGCTCAGGCCCTCTATCTACCCCCACGCCTCCCTGCCGGCTCTCACAGGAGCGTGGCTGTCACCGAAAGCAGCAAATCCGGTCCCCACCCGCCCCGCGCACCCCGAAGCAGGTGGCGCCAGCAGCTCCTCCCAGTCCGAGTCTTCGGCACCTAGACCAGCTCGAGTGACAAGGAGGCTCTGGGTTAGGGCCCCACATGTGGCATCCCAGGAAGAGGCCAGCGTCGGGCAGCCGGCCAGCTCTCGGTCCTCCG
Source organism: Tupaia tana (assembly GCA_026018925.1). Classification (NCBI taxonomy): domain Eukaryota; kingdom Metazoa; phylum Chordata; class Mammalia; order Scandentia; family Tupaiidae; genus Tupaia; species Tupaia tana. The sequence goes on from JAKSZU010000010.1 coordinate 33,960,139, forward strand.
TCGGGTTCTCCATTGTGCCGCCGCGGCCCAGGCCAGCGCCGGAACCTCTCTTCAGCGTTTGAGTTTCCGTCAGTGCAGAGTGGAAGTGAGGAAGCAGAGTGACTTCCGGCTCCCACCGCTTCAAACACTAAACCTGAGGCTGCTTGCACCGAGGGGAGAGCCAGCTACCGCAGGCACCAGTGCACATGCCATGTGGCTTCAGGGGCAGCGTTCAAAATTTGCATGGGAAAATGAGACCGAGACAAAAACACAGAGAAAACAGAAGTATTTAACAATAAGGGCGGAGCATTTGCACCGACTGCCTTCTGCCTCCCTCTGATGCCTGCGCAGGCGCGGTGCACTCCTCGTGGGAATCTGGGCGGTTTTTTGGCGTTGGCTGTGAAGAAATAGCAGGTGGCCGAAGCGACGGTTGCCAGGCGGTTAGGAAGGGTATATCCAACGTAGAGAGTTCGTGAATGGGTAGGCACAGTGTCGTTGGGCCACGAGTCCTGCAGCACCAACTCACGACCTTATTTTCTCCTGAGTGGAGACCAGATCCATTCCTGCCTCCAGCTAATGCAAAGTACTGGGCCCCACCAGCCTTTGTCATGTGTCAGCTTGGGTCACGCCAGAGAGGATCTAGGGGTGCAGCCAGGATGGGGATGAGCTGCACCCTCAGACCGCGGGTCGCCAAGATTGGACAGCTTTGGTGACAGAAAGATAAAGGTTAAGAAAGACATGTATTTAGACGGTGATTCACGATGGGAAAGAGGATTTTCCAGGTGGCCTTATCACAGGGAAGTAGTTCTGTCCGTTTTCCTCTTTTCTTTCCCCTTACCCGGTGATAAAACTAGAAATTAGATTCAAAGGTAATTGGGATGTCAGTGTTCTTCAAACTTGGGCTGTCACCCGTGTATTTATAGTGTTCTCTTTTTAATTTGCTACAGTGTGGATGCACTTTCCAGGGAAAGAGAGAGAGGTGGGGAGTAAGAAAGCACCTCCCAGAGAGGATGTGGTCATGCTATAGTCTCCTCTCTACTCACCTCTTGGGATTTGGGCTCGCACGCTCAGGCACCTCGTGTGCTCTTCAAGCCCCAGATCTAGGACTGTAATGGTGTAGTCTGCCATAACCACCACACTAAACTGCTGCCCCAATATTCTCTCTAGAAAAAAGAATTTCTGTTTTTTTTTTACCTTAACTTTGTCTAAGTCTTTGTATTCTGGGTTCATGATTCAGTACAAAATAATTCTTTTTCTGAAAGGTATACCTAGTGAGAATAGAATGCCCTCTTGCATTCTTTTTACCTATGAAGTTATGCGAGAAAAATTAGGAATGTGTCTTTCTGTAGATCATTAATTACCCTGAATGTATATTAGACGGACTACAAAGATTGGAAAAGAGAAACCCCAAAGATATGATGTGTGTAGAATACAAAAGTTAAACATCCTGGGGCTGGCAGATGGGGTGGTGGTTAAGGGCACTGGACTCTCACATGGCTGACCACGGTTCAAGTCCCGGACTGGGCAGCTTGCTTTCTCACTTTCCCTTTCTCTCTCTCTCTCTCTGTCCTTCTCTGGTCAAATTAAAATAAATAAATGAAGTTAAATAAAATAATTCTTAAAAAAAAAAGTTAAACATCTTTAATTGTAAAGGTCCTAGCTTTAATCATTGCAGATTAGTACTCTAGGCTTGTTCTAAGTTGTGTATATCAGTATTTCTGTTCTATATGTTCTGCCTCTTGTGGTTATAAGTTAATTTTAATTCATATTAACATATCTGGACAGTCTAAAGGAAAATAGGCTCTTCAGAAACATCAATCTGGGGCCAGCAGTTAGCGTAATGGCTGTCTCTGGACTCCCACATAGTTGACCGTGGTTCGAGTCCCGGACCCGGTGGCTTAAACTCACGCCGGGCGTGTGTGCGTGCGTGCCCAAGATCCCAAGAGGAGAATGGAGGAGAAGGGATTGCGGCGTGACCATCCCCCCTGGGGGGTGATTTCTGGCTTTCTGTTTCTCTGTCTCTCTCTGTCTGTCTGGCGAGGGCACGCGCCCTATAGCGAAAACCTCTCCAAAAAAAAAAAAAAAAAGTTATAAAAAAAAAAAAAAAAGAAAAGAAACATCAATCTGCTATTTCATGAGCAAAATAGTACCAGCTGGATTTTCACTTTCTTAAACAAGGCATAAAGACTACAAGGCAAAAACAAAAACAAAATCTGAAAAATTGCTATGATCTCCTACTTTTATTCCTATATACTGTATTCAAGAAATTACCAAGTTTTATTTTGTTAAAGAAAAACTTAATTTTTCTCCATCTCTACCTCTCTGTTTTAAGGCACAGGCTTCTATCTGAACCATTACAGGAATTTCTTTACCAATCAGTAGCCTTTATTCTTTTTTTTTTCTTTGGAGAGGTTTTTGCTATAGGGCGCATGCGCTCGCCAGACAGACAGAAAGATAGAAAGTGAGAAATCATCCCCCAGGGGAGATGGCCACGCCACAATCCCTTCTCCTCCATTCTCCTCTCGGGATCTTGGGCACGCACGCACACGCGCCTGGCATGAGTTTAAGCCACCAGGTCCGGGACTCGAACTGTGGTCGACTATGTGAGAGTCCAGCGACATAGCCATTACACTAACTGCCGGTCCCTTTTTTTTCCTTTTTCTTTTTTTTTTTTTTTTTTTTAGTAGCCTTTATTCTTCTCACCTCCATTTCATCCTCTTCACTGTCCTCTTTCCTACTGGTGCTAGATGCTCCTGACTGAATCACCATCACCTTTACTCCCTAGCCATCATACAAAGCCCTTTGTACTGTAAGTCCTGCTTGCCTACTAGTCTTCTCTACCTTAGTACATGTTTTCCCCTGTACCTAAAATGCTCTTTCTTTTGGGAAGCAGGAAAAATCCTGTGTCATTCAAAACCAAGAACAGCCTTCACCTCTGCTAAAGAAATGATCACTAATTCCTCTTGCCTTTTTTACACTTTTTAGGTACTCTCTTATTGACTGGGACTTTAATAATTCTCACATTTAGGGGCCAGCAGATGACATAGTGGTTACATTGCTGGAGTCTCACATGTCCTACTGCAGTTCAAGTCCTGGACCCAGTAGCTTGAAAATCACGACAGGCATGTGTGCATGTGTGCCCAAGATCCTAGGAGGAGAATGGAGAAGGGATTGTGGTGTGACCATCCTGCCCATCTCACCCCCACTGTGTCTGTCTCTCTCTCTCTCTGGCAAGTGCACATACCCTAAGACAAAAATCTCTAAAAAATAAATAATTCTCACATTTGTTTTCCCAACTACTTGTACAGTTGTTGAGATTAGGAATTATTTTATGCCTGATAGAAGTGTCATATAGGTTTTGGGACCAGCAATTGGCATAATGGCTATGTCACTGGACTCCCCTGTAGCGGACCACGATTCAAGTCCCAGAGCTGGTGGCTTAAACTCATACCGGGCGCCTATGCGTGCATACTCAAGATCCTGAGAGGAGAATGGAGGAGAAATGATTGTGGCATGGCCATCCCCCCCGAGGGGTGATTTCTCACTTTCTGTCTCTCTGTCTCTCTCTGTCTTTCTGGTGAGCGCACGGGCCCTATAGCAAAAACTTCTTTAAAAAAAAAAAAAAAGTGTAGTATAGGTTTGTTGCATAGGATTGATAGAGATAGCAGTAAAGGTTGTTTTAGATCTCAATCACAATGTAAAAGAAGTAGAAATAGGAGAAACTAGTAAATTCAATCTTACTTTCAATGTCAAAGTGGTGGTCCTTGGACCCAGGTGACCTCAGTTTTAATGTACTAAATTACTCTTCATGCATTACAAATAGTATTTTTAAAAAAATAATAATTGTTTATTTAATTGTATTTATTCATTTGTCTTAATTTGACCAGAGAAAGACAAACACACAGAAGGAAAGTGAGAAAGCAAGCCACAAGGTCTGGGACTCAAACCACAGTCAGCCATGTGGGAGTATCCAGTGCCTTAACTACCAAGCCACCTGCTGGACCCTCTTTTTTTTTTTTTTTTTTTTTTTTTTTTTTTGTTGGAGAAGTTTTTGACATGGGGCGCATGCGCTCACCAGAAAGACAGAGACAGAAAGCGAGAAATCACCCCCGAGAGGGGATGGCCACATCGCAATCCCTTCTCCTCCATTCTCCTCTCAGGATCTTGGGCATGCATGCACAAGTGCCCAGCATGAGTTTAAGTCACCCAGTCCGGGACTCGAACCGCGGTTGACTATGTGGGAGTCGAGCAACATAGCCATTACGCTAACTACTGGTCCCTATTTGAGAAAATATATATGTGAAATCTTTCCACCAATATCACAGTGTATTTTTTTCTTCACCTTTTTTTTAAGTTTACTGTTTGACTATCTTGCTCATGTGCTTGCCAGAGAGAGAGAAAGTAAGAAATCACCCCCAAGTGGGGGTGGCTACACTGCAATTTCTTCTTCTCCATTCTCTTAGGATTTGGGGCACACATCCACCCATCATGTTTTTCAAGCCTCTGGGTCTGGGACTCAAACTGCAAAATTGGCCATGTAGGATTCAGTGCCTTCACAATGCCATCTGCTAGCCCTAGGCTTGACTATTTTAAAGAGCAGATTACTATAATTTATTAAAATAGAATTCATAGTTGGAATCACATAAATGTCTGTTGTTGCTAATTGTGTACTTTGTACAGTGATTCTCAAACACTTTGGTCCCAGGACCCTTTACTCTCTTTAATATACTGATGAAGCATGAGTAACTCCATTTTGAATATGACTCTGTTACCATTTCCCTTTCCCTGTAACCTGACCCATATGTGCCTCCTGAAAATTCCACAGAGAATGCTTATCACCAGTAGATGAATGCTGCCATCCATCCCTGTCCTCCTCACTGAATAGTTAACATCAGCAGATGCAGCCAATTATAACTGCCCAGCCAACTATAACTGTCCTTCCTAATAACTTACTTTTTTAGCTTTTGTAAACCATTTTCATAAAACTCAAGGCCTGTACTTTCTTAGATGTGTAGTTTTTTTCCTTTGTGGTTTTTGCCTTTATAAACCCTCTTCCCTGTTTCAGGGCTGCAAGGTTTCAGAGTGACACAAGTCCTCTGGCAGTCACAGACTTGATAAGTGGCCTCTTTGATTTGGCTAAAACTGGATGTCTTATTTTCTCACTGATTTGAATATAACAGTGAATATTCAAATAGCTTTGGGGGGGGTTATATTCCTAATTTATAAAAAATTCAACACCTACTACGGTTTCAGGACTTACGTGTAAACAGTGTAGTAGTTATTACTCTGTCTTTACAACAGGAAAAAAAATCTGAGCAAACTGAATATCAGCTTTTTAGAAGTTCATCAGATATTTGAGGTGTGGACAGAAGTCTGACTACTTTTCCTATTTTCCGAAATCTTTTCAAAAGGGACTGGGGATGTCATGTCCACAAACATTAACAGATCTTTATTTTCCACTAACAGGATTCTTCCTACATCCTGTCCCTGACATAGTATCTTTGAGTTGTATATTTCAACAGATTACAGTATATTCTTTTGCTTATTTCTTCCCAAGACACAGAACTTCCCTTTTCCTTGAGATGTAGATTAAGCCTTTCTTTAACTAATCTCTTCCCAAGGCACAGATCTTCCCTTCCAATCACCAGCCCAGGAATTGTGGAACCCACCTATAACCTATAAGCCACCCCCCTCTTCCACATGTCCCACCTTTTTGGGCCAGACCAATGGAAAATCTCTTCACTAAATTCACTCTTCACTCTGTCAGTCTCAAAAACAAATAAAAGGAACCCCTGTACATGATCACCCTGAGAAAGGCATGTATGCCTCTTCTCTGGGCCTAGGTCACTCATATTTGGCTTGGAAATAAATTGCATTAATTATTAATTATTAATTTTTACAGTTGGTTATTTTTCGGTCGACAGAAGTCAGAAGAGAAACAGCCACATTGAAACTGGAGATACTTGCAAATATGCAAAGTCACAAAGATTAGCTCACCAGGAACAGAATCCTTTTGAAGTTGTAACCAGTAGGAACATTTAAAACAGTCATTGATGAATTGCTGTAAGCCAATGAGAATTAGAATCCTTGGAGCCCACTCATAGGGGACCCTCTACACTTTTCAAGGTTTTACCTCCAGGAGCATCACCAGATTCTCATACCAAAAATTAGAGAAAAATCCACTCTACCTTGTGAAGGGAGGGTGGGAGTAACCATACACCCAGTGGAAAAGTTAACTATTTCAAAATACTGTCCTCAGCATTCTCCCTAACAAAGATGTGGACAGAAGTCTGACTTCTTTTTCCTATTTTTCCAAAATCTTCTCCCGAGGGCCTAGGGAGAGACACATCCACAGATGCTGACAGTATCTTTGTGATGTATATTAAGCCTCCTTATCACTGTTAAAGTACATGCCTTTCTGATCACATCAACCTTCCTTTTCCAACCACCACCCTAAAAGTTGTAAAACCCACTTATAGCCTACAAGCACCCCCCCAACCCCTCCAACCCCCCCAGCACCCCCCCCCCACGCCGCCACCAATTTCCACACGTCCCACCTTTTTGGGCCAGACCAATGGAAAAACTTTTCATTAAATTCCAAACTCTCTCTCTTTCTCTCAAAATCAAATAAAAGGAACCCCTGTGCCAGATCACCCAGAGAGAAAGGCATGTTTTGCCTCATCTCCGGGCCTAGGGCACTCATATTCTGTTTGGAAATAGACCACATTAATTATTAATTTTTTAATGAGAGGTTTTTGCTATAGTGCATGTGGGCTCATCAGAAAGAGAGAGACAGAGAGACAGAAAGCAAGAAATCACTCCCAGGGAGGAGGGATGGCCACGCCGCAATCCCTTCTTTTCCATTCTCCTCTCGGGATCTTGGGCACACACGCATGCATGCCTGGTATGAGTTTAAGCCACTGGGTCTGGAACTTGAACTGTGCTCGACTACATGGGAGTCCAGTGACATAGCCATTAAGCCAAATCTTGGTCCTCATTAATTATTAATTTTTTAGAGTTGATTATTTTCTGCAGACAAAGGCCTCCTCTCAAGAACTATCAGAACCTTATCTGATATGGAGTAATGGCAATTAAACAACTCTAGTCTCCTCTAGCCTCCTTAACTCAAAGAGGAGAAGAAAAAAGAAGACCAAGAAATGCTTTGAAAGGAGACATTCCAGGGACTTATGCCTATGGAAAGAAGTGAGATTTGGTTATAGAATGCTTCCCTTTCCCAATATCTCACTATCACATCAATAGAGCTCTAATATAAAAAGAATAGATTACAATTGAGAGAGCAGGAAAACAGACTCCATTTTAAAGGCTGTTTCTAAGAAAACACAGTGACCACAGAAGAGACCAAAGCAAAAATAGGAAATTGAAGCCTCTGATATCCATAGTAAACATTAAACACAGCCTAACTTCTAGTTAGATTATCAGCCATCACATGAATAGCCTAATTCCTTCTGTTTGTTTATTTAGAGAGATTTTTGCTATAGGGGGCATGCATTTGCCAGAGAGACAGAGAAAGGCTGAAAGTGAGAAATGTCATAGGATGGGAGAGTGCTGATCTGTGTTGTGTAAAATCCTTGGTCCTTTGGGTCCAGCTCACTAAAACTAGATACTTGTCCCTAGTTGCAAAATAAAGCCACAACAACAATAAAAGTAGGTAGAGAATGTAATAGGAAAGGATGATTTTATAAAAGAAGTACACCCAGAAGACTTTTGGGTGGGCAGGTTGCTAGGTAGCAACTGCATTTGGAACTGGGGTTAGATGTTATTTTATTACTAGAGGTGATAATGAACATTTAACAGTGGGATTTCTTTATTATTATTATTTTTTAATTCATTTTTTGAGTTTTTTTCTATAGGGTGTGTGCACTCGCCAGAAAGACAGAGAGAGACAGAGAGATAGAAAGTGAGAAATCACCCCCCAAGGGGGATGACCACGCCGCAATCCCTTCTCCTCCATTCTCCTCTCAGGATCTTGGGCACACACACACACACACACGCCCAGCGTGAGTTTAAGTCACCGAGTCCAGGACTCGAACCATGGTTGGCTACATGGGAGTTCAGCGACATAGCCATTACGCTAACTGCTGGTCCCACAGTGGGATTTCTTTTGAATTCACGGGCTTTCTCCTAACTGTGCATGCCCAGTGTGAGCCATGGTGATAGGAGCAACCTTATTAGGAAGAACTTTGCAATTAGTTTATTGCCCCAGTGGGAATCAGGATGTTGATAAAATGTCTGGTTGGGTCTTTTTGTATTTATAAAGAATGGTAAGAGGGAAATTTACAATCATCCCTATGTGTCTTCCTTAGGTACCAAGGAATAAAAATGGGATTTGCCTTGCCTTCCTGGCACCAGGAGCTGGGTTGGAAGAAGGCATTTTCAGGGAGGGTTTAGTCGTAACTCCTTATAAGTTGTGATTGATGTGACATGTGTGCTCTGTCTCTCTGTCTTTCTCTGGTAAGCATACAAGCCCTCTAGCAAATTTTTTAAAAGTGCATATATATAGCTTGTCAAAAATTGTGGTATACAGCAAGAACTAGTGCTTAAAGAGAAATTGATAGTATTGAATACACCTGTTTAAAAAAATATTCAAAATAAATTATCTGAGTTTCTACCTTAGGAAATGAAAAAGAAGAGCAATATGCACCTAAAACAAGCAGAAGAGAAGAAATAAAATCAGAACAAAAATCAATGAAATCAAAAGCTAGTTCTTGAGGGCCAGCAGGTGGCATGGTGGTTAGGGGGGTTAACTCTCACATGGTTGACCATGGTTTGAGTCCCAGACCTGGCGGCTTGCTTTCTCACTCACCCCACCGCCCCCGCAGCTCTGTCCCTCTCTGGTCAAATTGAAAATAAATAAAGTTTAAAAAGAAAAAAAAAAGAAGCTAGTTTTTCCAAAAGATCAATAAAATTGATAAGCCTCTAGTCAGGCTAACCAAGAAGAAAAAAAGAGAAGATTGATTAATATCATAAATAAAAGATGATATCATATTGATTAATAACATAAATAAAAGAGGGACCATTAGTATCAATCCCACAAACTTCAAAAGGGTAATAAAGACAAACAACTGTATTTCCACAAATTTGATTAACCTAGATAAAATTGACCAATTCTTTCAAAAATAGGATGTACCAGAACTTATAAAAGAGAAACAGACTGTATAAATAGGTCTATATCTATTAAGGAAATTAAATCTATAACCAGCCTTCCAGAAAAGAAAAGACCAGACCCAGATGGGTTCACCAGTATATTTTCCAAACAATTTCTTTCAGAAAATAGAATCAGGAAAAACACTTTCTAATTCATAGCATGACGTCAACATTACTCTAATACTAAAACAAAATAAAGACATTAGGAAAATGGAAACTTATCTCTCATGAACACAGATGCAGTAATTCTCAATAAAATATCAAATGGAATCCAAAATGCATAAAAAATATTATACCTCAAGACTGACTAGGATTTATTCCAGGTATGCAAGCTACTTTATTATGTTCTTCATTCACCCTTCAAGAACCCATTAACGTAACTCACCACAACAGAGTAAAGAATAAAAATCATATGATTACATTAGTAGATGCAGAAAAGAAGGTTTGACAAAATCCAACACCCATCTGTGATAGTACTAAGCAAACAAGGAATAAGGAGAAACTTCCTCAATAAAGAACAGATACAAGAAACCTGCAATTGAGACCAGCAGTTAGCGTAATGGCTATGTCGCTGGACCCCCATGTAGTCAACCGCGGTTCGGGTCCCAGACCCAGCGGCTTAAACTCACGCTGGGGCGCGCTGGGAGCGTGTGCGTTCATGCCCAAGATCCCTAGAGGAGAATGGAGGAAAAGGAATTGCGGCATGGCCATCCCCCCTGGGGGGGGATGATTTCTCGCTTTCTGTCTCTCTGTCTCTCTGGCGAGCGCACGCGCCCTATAGCAAAAAACCTCTCCAAAAAAAGAAACCTGTAGTTGGGACCAGCAATTGACATAGTGGTTATGTAGCTGGACTCCTATGTAGTTGACCATGGTTCGAGTCCCAAAATCCCAAGAGGAGAAGGCAATGTGATCATCCTTCATGAGGAGTGATTTCTTGCACCCTATAGCAAAAATCTCTCAAAAAAAAAAAAAAAAAAAAAAGGACTACCAGATGGTGTAATGGTTAAGTCACTGAACTCCCACGTAGTCAATCACAATTCAAGTCCAGACCTGGTGGCTTAAACCTCATGCCAGGCACATGTACGTACATGCCCAAAATCCCAAGTGGAGAATGGAGGAGAAGAGATTGTGGTGTGGCCATCCTCCCCACCCCCACCCCCCAGAGGTGATTTCTCACTTTTTGCCTGTTTCTCTGGTGAGCATACACACCCTATAGGAAAAATCTCTCTTTAAAAAAAAAAAAAAAAAAAAAAAAAAAAAGAGGGACCAGCAGTTAGTGTAATGGCTATGTCGCTGGACTCCCATGTAGTCGACTGCGGTTCGCGTCCCGGACCCGGTGGCTTAAAACTCACGCCAGGCACGTGTGCGAGCGTGCCCAAGATCCCGAGAGGAGAATGGAGGAGAAGGGATTGCGGCGTGGCCATCCCCCCTGGGGGGTGATTTCTCGCTTTCTGTCTCTCTGTCTCTCTCTGTCTGTCTGGCGAGCACACGCGCCCTATAGCAAAAACCTCTCCAAAAGAAAGAAAGAAAGAAAGAAAGAAAGAAAGAAAGAAAGAAAGAAAGAAAGAAACCTACAGTTGACATCATACTTAACAGATCTGTATTAGAATGGCTAAAACTGATAATACCAAATGCTGGTGAGGATGCATAGCACCAGGAATTCCTATTCTTTGTGAATAGAGTGCAAAATGGCACTGATACCTTGAAAGACAGTTTGAAAGTTTCTTACAAAGCTAACCATAGATTTATCATATGACTCAGCAATTGCATTCCTAGGTATTTACTTAATTGAATTGAAAACCTATGTGTACTCAAAAACATGCACATGAATTTTTATAGTAGTTTTCTTTATAATTGCCAAGAGCTAGAAAATATCCAGTGTGAGAACCAGCAGTTAGCGTAATGGCTATGTCACTGGACTCCTACGTAGTAGACCGCGGTTTGCGTCCCAGACCTGGTGGCTTAAAACTCACGCCGGGCACATGTGCGTGCGTGCCCAAGATCCCGAAAGGAGAATGGAGGAGAAGGGATTGCGGTGTGACCATCCCCCCTGGGGGGTGATTTCTCGCTTTCTGTCTCTATGTCTCTCTCTGTCTGTCTGGCGAGCGCACGTGTCCTATAGCAAAAACCTCTCCAAAAAAAAAGAAAAAAAGAAAAAAAAAAGAATATATCCAGTATGTGAACGAATAAACTGTGGAATAGTCATACAAAGAATATTATTTAGCAATAAATAGAAACAAGCTATCACATCATAAAGAGACATAGAACAACTTTAAATGGGCATTGCCAGTTGAAAGAAGCCAGTGTTAAAATGCTTCATTCTTTATTATCCCAACTATATGACATTCTGGACAAGATAAAAACAGAGACAATCAAATCTTAATTGGGGAGGGGTGTCAGTAGGTAAAGGGTGGCCTGGTGATGAGGGGACAGGGCTAATGTTGAACAGAGGAAGCAAAAGGAATGGGGGCGTTAGGAGGGTCTAGTGCAGCTTGGTTTACCTAATAGAAACCATATTTGGCACTAGGAAGACTTGGCACCCCTCACAGAGAGCAAGAATACATCTTCCACAGGTGATCTCTCTACAGTCATGCAGCTAAATATCACCAACAATTGGTTTCTCTTATTTAGAAACCTGGGGACAAAATAGTTATGATTTCTCTATGTATAATAAATACATAGAGAAATGTATTTCCTTGAAAAAGCAGAGAGTATATTAAAACCAAAGGAAGAGGATTGTACTGGAGGGCCAGAAGGAGGTTAAGGTGCTGGGCCCCATATGGTTGACTGCACAGTAAGAATCCTGGACCCTGTGACTTGAAAATCATACCAGGCACATGTGTTTGTCCAAGATCCCAAGAGGAGAATGGAAGAGGAGGGATTCTGGTGTGTCCAGCCCCCCACCCCCACCCCAGGAGATGTTTTCTCCCTTTCCCTCCCTCTCTCTCTCTGGTGAGAACATGCAGCCTGTGATAAGTCCAATACATAAATGAATGAATGAATAAATGAATGAATGAATAGAATTGGAAATTTGTCCTTTGAGGGTAATAGAAGGTAGGAAGAGAGGGGAAAATAGGCAGAGAGACCATGCACTGGGTTCACCAGGATTGGCCAACATGTCCCAAAGCCACACGCAGGGCTCTGGAACACACAAGGGAGCAGCCCGGACTGTAGATAGGCAGGAGTTTGGTGTTGGCTTCAGCCTGGGGTGTATGGCAACACCATTCCTTGTTGTGTGGGGCTGCCGATCACTAGGCTCTGCACCCATGGGTGTTCTCAGGGTCTACGGTATATGCTGCTTCCTTCCTCATTTGCTGCTGCTGAGTTTGTGAGCAGCCAAGCACTCTCGAGGCAACCCTGAAACCAGAGCAGCCTGGTTCCAAGTTTCTCAGGCCAGTTCCGAGTTTGTTTTTGTTGTTGTTGTTTTTCGTTATAGGGCATGTGCACTCACTCACCAGAGAGAGAGAGGGAAAGTGAGAAGTCAGTCTCCAAGGGGGATGGCCATGCTGCAATCCCTTCTCCACCGTTCTCCCACTGGGATTTGGACTACATGCATATCATGCGTCTGGCATGATTTTTAAGCTGCCAGTCCAGGACTCAAACTGCAGAGTCAGCCTCTACACCACCTGCAACCCTCAACCCTGAGTTTTTAAGAATTAGAAGCAATGGGACCAGCAGGTGGTGTGGTGGTTAAGATGCTGGACACTCCCACATGGCCGACCATGGTTCGAGTACCGGACCTGGTGGCTTGCTTTCTCACTTTCCCCCTCTCTCTCTGTGTATCTCTTTCTGGTCAAATTAAAATAAATGGATGAATAAATAAAATAAAATAAATAATTATTAAAAAAATACTTAAAAAAAAAAAAAAAGAATTAGAAGCAAGAGGCCAGTTGGCATGGTGACTGAGGCACTTGGACCCCCAAGTGTCCAGCCAGGTTCTGCGTCCTGGACAGTAGCTTGAAAAATCATAGGGGTTGTGTGCCCACATGCAAATACTGTGAGGAGAAGGGATTACAGCAGGTACATCCCCTTAGGGGGTGATTTCTCACTTTCCCTCTCACTGTCTCTCCAGGCGGCGCAGGCCCTATGGCAAAAAAACTAAAAAGAAAAACAGAAAAAAGTGGAGGCCAGTCTGAATGGTGAGAGCATGGGAGAAATTGACAAAACTAAAGAAGTGTAAGTACATAAATACACAAGGACCACAAATCCATAAGTACACAAAACTGTGAAGTAGGAGTGAAGGTTCCCAGAGTTGTTGAGTTTTATAAGCTCATTTAAATGTAAGAGAAATGACCATTGATGAGATGTGAATGGCTTAGATGACAGCTCGGTATCTATTGCTTTTTTTTTTAATGTATTTTTTCATTTCATTTTCTTCCATACATTCAATCACATTATTATTTGTCTTACAAAATGGATATTTCAACAGGTGAACACCTCTCCCCAGCACCGTCGATAAAACCACGAAACATCTTCAACAGATAATACCACACCTCTTTGTGCCATTAATGCTTTTCCTCCCTGTCCCTCCCCCAAATGTCCTTCCTCAGACCCTCCTCTTTCACACACACTATATCTGGTATTTACATCTATATACTGCGTTTCTATATCCTTTAGACAATTAGTTTCAGTCAAAAGAACACAGTAACTCCCTTCCTTTTCTTGAAAGGTATCTATTGCTTTTAACACTGACTTACGTAATAGTAAGGAAGATGAGAAAAATTTGCTACGCCATCTGCTGGCCCCAAGAATGGGAAAAATTCAATTACAGCAAACACTGTTGGTTTATCTTTCATACCATAATGGTTCCCTTTCATAGGAGAGGTCGTATGAATGCTCCGTCGCAGACAAAGTTCTTAGCTGGCCCCCAAAATTCCAGCCCCCTGGTACAGGCACCCTGTATAAGCCCATCCCCTTGAGGGTGGGCTGGGGCAGTGAATGTGTTGGGATGTCACTCTTGTTATTAGGTTACTTAATCTATTGACTGTACCTTGGCTAGGCCTGATCTAACTGAACCCTCTATTTACTTGTTTTGTTTCTTGTTTTTGTTTTATTTGTTTTGCTAGAGGGTGTGTGAACTCACCAGAGAGAGAAAGAGAGAGAGCATGAGGAGAAAACACCTCCATGGGGAATGGTGATGTTACAGTCGCTTCTCCTACATTTCTCCATCCCGTTGGGATTCCAGGCACATGTGCACACACCTAGTGTGTTTCTCAAGTGATCAGGTCTGGGACTTGAACCACATGGTCAACCACATGGGATCTGGCTGCTTTAACCACTAGGCCATGAAGACAGCCTGAGCCTTTTAAAAGAAAGCAAAGCATCAGAGAGATGATTTCCTGCTGGCCTGGAAGAAGAAGCAAACTTGTAGTGGGAGGGCCTGTTGTGGGAAGCCTGCAGGAGCTGAGAGCTTGGCCAGTTGCCAGCAAGAAACAGGCGCCTCCTACAGTCACGAGAAACTAAATTCTGTCTATTTCCATCAAGTAAGATATAAATTCCTTAAAGATTGAGACTTTCTGAGTGTTTTTGTTTTCTGAGTATTTTGGTTTCAGCATTCGAAGTGTTGACACCATAAGGAACTAAATTCTGTCTTCATCTAATAATAAGTAAATTCCGTGAATATTGAGGCTGTGTGAGTGTTGTTGTTTGCAGCATTAAAATAGTGTTGACATCGTTGGAGGAGTGCATGGGTGTGTGTGCATGCATACCCAAAATCCCCGAAGGGAGAAATGAAGAGATTGCAGGATGACCATCCCTTATGAGGGTACTCTCTCACTTTCCCACTTTTGTTTTTTCTCTCATTCTGTGTGTGTGTGTGTGTGTGTGTGTGTGTGCGCGTGTCTCCAGCAAGCACACGCTCTTTCTTGCAAAATTTAATAAGGAAAGAAAGTCTGTATCAGTAAGGCCAGTGTCTGGGCTTCTCCCTTTTATTTATTTATTTTAATTTGTTATAGGGTGCCTGTGCTCACCAGAGAGACAGAGAGAGGGAACATGAGAAAGCACCCCATAGGGAGGATGGCCA
Source organism: Tupaia tana (assembly GCA_026018925.1). Classification (NCBI taxonomy): domain Eukaryota; kingdom Metazoa; phylum Chordata; class Mammalia; order Scandentia; family Tupaiidae; genus Tupaia; species Tupaia tana. The sequence goes on from JAKSZU010000010.1 coordinate 33,975,305, forward strand.
CACAATTCCCTCTTCTCCATTCTCCTCTTAGGATTTTGGGCATGCATGCATGTACTCAGTGTGTTTTTCAAGTCGCTGAGTTCAGGACTCCAACTGTGAAGTGGCCATGTGGGATCCAGCACCTTAACCACCACACTGTCTGCTGCCCACTTCTCCATTTTATAGGTCATACTTTCCTGATTCATCCTATTCCTTTTTTATTGCCGGAGTGTATGTGTGCTCAGGAGAGGAAGAGAGGAAGAGATAGAGACAGAGAGGGAGAGAAAGGGAAAAAAAAAACACCCCAATGGGGTACAGTCACACTATAATCCTTTTTACTCCATTTCTACATCCCATCAGGATGTAGGGAACATATGCACATATGCCTCACATGTTTCTCGAGCCAGTGGAGCTGGGATTCAAAAGCAGTTGGCTACATGCGATCTGGCTCACTATGTACAATGCTTAGCTACTGTGCTGCAGGGCTGAACCATATGTTCTTGTTTTTGTTGTGTTTACATGGCTTAAAGTTGTTTTTGAAATCTAGACAGTTTAAATAACATGGCATTTTTAGAAATCAGATTCTCCCCTTTCTAAGTATTGACGGTCATTGCTGCTTATTGTAGTTGGATAGCTGTTTGCCTAGTGACTTTCCTCAACTGTCTATGTATAGACACCGAAGTCTTTACTAATGATTGGGCAAGGATTTTCTGAAATGCCTGGAACCAATACATCTCTCTGACTTTGCTGAGGGGCTTTGTGTGCCTTTGGGGGCATGCCTACAATATTCAGCCAACCAGTTAAAGACCATGCCTTGCTTATACTTCCTGCTTAGGAAGACCCTCAGGGTCAGCCAGAGGTGAGAGCCTAGGGCTGTCTCACATCTTTCTTGAGCATTCTCACAGCCCTAGGCATACACATAGCTTTACATGTGCACGTGGTCTTCTAGACTCCCAGGATCATATGAGAACTTTTAAAACCCCTATTGACTTCTCATTTCCCAGATTTTTCTTTAAGCTTTTTGATTAATCTAGCATTTACTCTAAAGGATATCCACCACCTCAGGCAACCAGAAAGTTAAGACAATTGCCAGTGATTGTTTTTGCCAAAGTCTCTTGGGCAGATAGATTATTGTGCTGTGTGATATCAGAGTCAGGTTAAATACAGACAGCCTTGCAAGTGATGTCTTCCAGGAAACTAGCAGACAGGGTAGATAATGACTGTTCTTTGGGAATAAGGCTTTGAAAGAGCTCCATGTTTGTTTTGCTCCTCTGTTGGCTGCACTGTCATGGAGGTTGTTATTTTCAAGGCTACCATGGAGATAGAGAACAAATGACAGGACAATGCCACAAAGCTTGCTACTCATATTGAACTTCAGTAGTTCTCCAGATGGCTGAAAGCTTTTAGTTAATTTCCAGGATTTTTTAAAATTATTTTTATTTAACTTTATTCATTGATTTTAATTTGACCAAAGAGGGACAGAGCGAAAGAGAGTGAGAGGGGGGAGGGGAGTGAGAAAGCCAGCTGCCAGGCCCAGGACTCGAACCGCAGTTAACCATGTGGGAATCCAGTACCCTTAATCACCATGCCACCTGCCAGGCCCAATTTCCAGAATTTTGAAAAAGCTCATTCTAAACAATTTTTTTTTTTTGCCAAAGTTTTCATTGTTCTTATGGAGGAGAGAGTTTTCACAATTGCTCATGCAATCATTTTTGTTGACCTCTCCCTTGCTGTTCTTTTTTTTTTTTTTGGAGAGGTTTTTGCCATGGGGCACGTCCACTTGCCAGACAGACAGAGAGAGACAGAGAGACAGAAAGCGAGAAATCACCCTCCGGGGGGATGACCACGCTGCAATCCCTTCTCCTCCATTCTCCTCTTGGGATCTTGGGCACGCACACACATGTGCCCGGCGTGAGTTTTAAGCCACCGGGTCCGGGAGCTGAACCGTGGTCGACTACGTGGGAGTCCAGCGACATAGCCATTACACTAACTGCTGGTCCCTCCCTTGCTGTTCTTTTTTTTTTTTTTTTTTTTTTTTTTTTTTTGGGAGAGGTTTTTGCTATAGGGCGCGTGCACTCGCCAGAAAGACAGAAAGAGACAGAGAGATAGAAAGTGAGAAATCACCCCCCAGGGGGGATGTCACGCCTCAATCCCTTCTCCTCCATTCTCCTCTTGGGATCTTGGGCATACACGCACACGCGCCCGGCGAGAGTTTAAGCCACCGGGTCCAGAACTCAAACCGCGGTCAACTATGTGGGAGTCCAGCGACATAGCCATTACGCTAACTGCTGTTCCCCTCCCTTGCTGTTCTTGATCTTACCCAGGTTTTGGCCAGAAAAGTAAGAAATGAGACCTTATGATTAAAATAATTCCCTCATTTAACTGAGCCAGCTTTGCTGGGTAGAAGTACCCTGAAACCGTAAAAGACATACGGGAACAAGTATTCTATTCATATTACTTTTTTAATCTTTTTGTCTTAAAGTGTGATGTGATGTCTGAGCCAGCTCCATGGCCTGGTGATTAAAAGGTCCAGATCCCACAAGGCAGTTTGAATTCCAAACCATCAGTTTGAGAAACACACTGGATATATGTGTGTGCCAAGCCCAAAATTTCAACAGGATGGAGAAAAAGGAATTGTGGCATGACCAAACTCCATTGGCAGGTACTTTCTCCTTTTCTCATGAGCACATGTGCCCTCTGGCAAAATAAAAGATAAATAAATAAATAGTATGATGTGAAGCCAATGAACCTGTATTTGAATCTTGTTAAATGGGTCCACATTATTTCACTATGTGGCTTAAACATAAACTCTAACCAGTCTTCTATAATTGAGCTTTCAGGAATATTTTTAGGTATTAGCCTCCCCTCCCCATATTACATTAATTTAGTTTATTAAAAATCTCAGATTCACTTTTGATTTGTTATTAAACTTTACGTTTCTCTCAAGGAAACAAACCTGAAAATTGAGGGACTTAAGATAGTATCTGGGCATTTCTATTTCAACTGGTGCTAAAATGTATCTGAACATGGAATAGAATTCAGAACTCAGAACTCCATGAAAGAGAGCAAGTGTCCAGAGAACTGATGTCACATAGCCTGTGTCCTGGCTGGTGTAGAAGTTGAAGCCAGACAAAATGTCTATTCTACTACTATCTCTGGTGGAAGACTGGACTACAAAAAGCAAGCTCTTCAACCTTGGGTCTTAATACCTAGAATTGTCTTTCTCAAATCTTTGAGTTGAGAATTTGAGAAATTTCGATAAGATGACCTGTCCCCTAAAGTTTATTTTAATTATATATTTTTTTTACTTTCAGCCTTTATATAGCTATGAAGAGTTAAAATTTAGTAAGTATGCTTTGACAATCATATTGTTTATTCTCCTCTGGCTCACTTCCCATTTTCAAAGAGTTGAACAAACTGCTTTTCCTAAATTGGATTTCCTGAAAGAATGTAGGATTAGGACGAAAAATGATGAAACTTATCTTGGGACCAGCAGATGGCATAATGGTTACATCGCTGAACTCCCACGTGGTCGACCACCTTTAGAGTCCCAGACCGAGTAGCTTGACTCTGGGTGCGTGTGCATGTGTGCCCAGATCCCAAGAGGAGAATGGAGGAGATGAGATTGTGGTGTAGCCATCCCCACCCACCCTCCCGGGGGAGTAATTTCTAGCTCTCTGTCTGTCTGCTGGCAGGTGGCATGGTGGTTAAGGTGTTGGACTCCCACATGATCAACTGTGGTTCGAGTCTTTGGTGGCTTGCTTTCTTGCTTTCTCTCTCTCTGTCTCTCTCTCTCTCGTCAAATTAAAAAATAATAATATGGGACCAGCAGGTGGCATAATGGCTATGCTGCTGGACTCCCATATAGTCGACCGCAGTTTGAATACCGGACTCCTGAGGCTTAAAACATGCTGGGCACATGTGCATGCATGCCCAAAATCCCAAGTGGAGAATAGAGAAGAAAGGATTGTGGCCTGGTCTTCCCCTCTGTGGGGCGATTTCTTGCTTTCTATCTGTCTGTCTGTCTGTCTCTCCAGTGAATACATATGTCCTATAGCAAAAAATATCTAAATAATAAAATAATAGTAAATAAAATTAAATAATTATTTTTAAAAGCCTATCATATACATAATGGATTTGTAAATTGTTCAGTATTGTCAGAAAATAACATATTCAAATAGTCATATCCTTAGGAAAGTCTTGAGCCTGATATATAGCAAAAGGTCAGTTCTAATACAAGCGTAGTTTAGGAGATGTTTGGGAATGAAACCATTAACTGCAGTTCAGGCCTGTTTATTACTGTCTATGAAAGCATAAAATTTCTTCCGACTGTTTTTCCTTTTGATTCCCTTCTCTCTGGGTTTTGCAATTTAGTCTCTTCTTATCCACAAATTAACTCTTTTACCAACCCTTGGACCAGCTTAGAATGCCTAGAAAGATCATTTGTGTTTTAGACACATAAGGACCTGTGTTTGGGATCCATTCTTCCTCCACCGAAGCAAGCATATTGAGGTTGCCAAGTGGCTGAGTGGGGAGGGAAGCCATGCTCACTGTTTTCCTATCTTTTCCTGTCTAGGAAATTCTTCTAGGTCTTTTGACCATCGGACGATAATTATGCTCATCATTGTTGGTAGCATCCTGGCATCCGTGATCATGCTGACATGTGTTGTCTTCTGTCTTTACTTCAAAGTATCCCGAGCATTGAAGTGAGTGACGTGAGTAAGAGTGAATAATACCCTCTCAAATGGGATACCTACGGCTCTGCTTGAACAGGGTCATTTCTTGCTGCTGAGGTCATATCCTTAATGAGATTAAGAAGAGTGGGTAGGTTTAGAAAAGCAAAGGCAAGTAGGTATAGAATCTTTTTTTTTTTTTTTCCTGATTTAGATTTTCAAGCTCATAAGTAGAATGTTCCCAGCCTGGGGGCCCCGTGTCAGTGATGCTTTGCTGTCAATTGACCTCACTGAGTTTACCATAAGATATTTAATTCGACTCCATGCCTGAGCCTCTATCTGCCCTGAGTTTGTAGATTACACACTCTATGGGGGTGCTTCATGAATGAATATCTACCCTGTACTCATACAGAGGACAGACTGGATTGATCTCCTCTGGCCTGATTTTGGGAGCTTTCAAGATACTCCTTCATTCATTGTCAATGGCTTCAGGAACAGTAAGGTGGGATAGCTGAGCTGTGTGAATATTCTGAGAACAGCTGGCAAAGGGTCGTAGGTCAGACAAGAGATGACTAAAGTTTGGGAAGAAGATCCTTCAAGTATGGAAGAGATTGGTTGTCAGAAGCAATTGTGTTACCAATGTAGAGAGTTAGATGGTAAACCCCAAAGCCTAGGCCATAGCCTACTATAACACTTTCTCTGTCATTCCGGCATCTTGAGGGCCTGCAGTGACCAGGCTTATAATTATTTTCCCCTTACTTTTGTGACTTGATTTTATATTGATAGCAGTGGTAGGAGGGAAAGGGATTAGAAAATAATTTAGGATTGGGGTAAAAAGCTTAAATCTAGGGCTGGCATCACATGTGTGATTGGCTGCAGCCCTAAACTTTCCAGATACCTCAACAATTGTAGAAAACAGACTGAAAAGAAAAATTCTAAGCACATGCTTTGTGTATGTCTTTTCTTAAGAGCTGCAATGGAAGCTGATGAAGGGGCTGAAAACTGTCATGCTCTAGCCAAGGTCACCGAGAGCAAGTGCTTGCAGAATAAGTTTGCCCGGGCCAAAACCACCACCACTGAGTCTTGTCGTGCCCTCCAGTGCTGTGATGAATGTGGCATATATGCAGATTTTGATCCCCTGCCACCTTGCTATTGTGACATAAATGAGGGACTCTGACTTGGGAAGAGCGGGCATGCAAATCTTCATGAGCGATATTTCTTTCTTAGTAAGGTATTTTATTCAAGTCCAGTTCTATAGTGTTTATATTATATTATATGCAATACAGGTTATTTCATGTACTTTTGAATAAAAGTGCAATATTGAAAATAATCCTCTCTGCTCTAGTTTTTTTTTTTTTTTTTTCCCATTATAAATATCCCTTATTTAAACATACTCATCACACACATCTACACTGGAGACAACTAACTTGTACTATTACATTGCAATAGATGAAGGAGACTTAGAGTAGGAAATAAAAACATCCACCACAACTTCAACCCCAGGAAAAAAATGTACATTAATCTTAGAGCATTTTCAATATCGGTCCCAGCTAAACTTGCCAAGTTTAAGATTGCATCTTTCCTGACTGCAACCCAAGCTTCCTTCCCCTATGACAAGCCCTCCTACCCCCAAGAGGTGACCACCAAGTTCTCACACTCAGTAAGAAAGATCAGGGAGGTAGGAGAACTAGCCATCAGAGACAGAGAAGGGTTCATAGAGAAAGGCCAAGGTGAAGGTGGGTGTTTGGGGGCTCAGCTCAGAGTAAATGGTTCTTAGTAATCAGAAGGGTTCCTACCCATACATGTGCTCTCTCTTCACTCTCTCCAGGGCACCAGTTCTGGCCTTGCCCCTAGACAGCCCCTAGAGCAGACAGGAACCAAGCAGAGCTCTGCAGGGAATGTCCAAACCCGCCATTAGCAAAACCTCTTGGTGTTAAGGTGCTGCCTTAACACTGCAGCATCACATGTGGGCCAACACCCGATCTAGCAACCCGCCTAGGTAGGAATGGACTCTCTGAGTCACAGTGTAGAACTGTGCCCTCCCTGAGCAATCCCAGAGTCTTAGGACTCTTGGGCTGCAACAGAGTTACAACAACTTAAGAGGGCTGAGGGTATCAGGGAGGATTTCACCCTCAGAAGTCCAGCCTATACTGACCTCCACAGAGCTGCTCAGAGTTTTTAAGAATCAGTCAGTCATGGGGAGGGCAGGTGGTGTGGTGGTTAAAGGTGCTGGATTCCCACATGGCTGACAGCAATTTGAGTCCTGGACCTGATGGCTTGCTTTCTCGCTTTCCCTTTCTCTCTCTCTGTCTCTGTCTGGTCAACTTAAAAAATAATAACAAATAGAATTAAACACATAAATAAATCTTTTAAAAAAAATCATTCGGTCATGTCATTCTCCATTCACAAAGTTCCAAGTGAATTTAGGATAAAACCCAGGGGCTTGGGACCAGCAGTTAGCGTAATGGCTATCACTGGACTCCCATGTAGTCAACCGCGGTTCAAGTCCTGGACCCAGTGGCTTAAACTGGCCACGTGTGCTTGCATGCCCAAGATCCCGGGAGGAGAAAGGAGGAGAAGTGATTGTGGCATGGCCATTGCTCCCAGGGGATGATTTCTTGCTTTCTGTCTCTCTCTCTCTTTCTGGCGAGCGCACAAGCCCTATAGCAAAAGCCACTAAAAATAAAATAAATAAATAAATAAATATCGATGGGGCCAGCAGGTGGTGTAGTGTTTAAAGTGTTTGATTCCCTTCATGGTGGACTGGACTGGCGGCTTGAAACTCATGCCAGGCATGTGTATGTGTGTGCCCAAAATCCCAAGGAGAATGGAAGAGAAGGGACTGTGCCATGGCCATTTCCCCTAGGAGTGGTTTCTCTTCTCTCTCTCTCTCTCTCTCTCTCTCTCTGTGTGTGTGTGTGTGTGCCTTTCGTGGGCGTAAGAACCCTATAGCAAAAATCTCTATAAAATAATTAATTAAAATATATTGATGGGGCCAACTAGTGGTGTGGTTAAGGCAGCAGGGACCCACATGGCCAATTGTTCAGTTGAAGCCCAGACCTGGTGGCTTGAAAAGCACACCAGGTGCATATGCATATCTGCTTAAAATTCTGAAAGGAAGGAGAAATGGAGGAGCAGGGATTTCAGCATAACCATGTTCCATACGAGTGTTTTCTCACTTTCCCTCTCTCTCTTTCTCTCTGGTACATATGCCTTCTGGAAAATTAAAAACAAAACAAAACATACACACTGATGCCTGGGCCCTCTCCACCCTCACCGAGATCATGATCTAAGTTCATGGGCTGCTACCCAGGAGTCTGGGTTATCGGAAGCTCACCTGCTGATTCTAACGCATAACAAAATTTGGAACCACAAGTTCAGTGTTTTGAGGGCTAGAGTTTATCTGGGTACTAGCTGATCATTCTATTTACTATTCGTATGACTCAGACAGGTTCTTCACCTCATGTCTGTAATATTAGCACTGATCTTGACCTTTAGGAGCCAGTGCTGGGCATGCAGTCGTCATCGTCATGGTGCTCATGGGTGTTATTACCAACTCTAGTAGCAGCTGACTCTTCACAGAGACTCCATTCCCCTGCCCCAATGTAGTCAGTGAGTTCCACCACAGGAAAGTAGGAAAAGATCATTCTGATGCTTTTATTTTCTGGTCCTGCTATGGTATAGACATAGTCCTCATTGGGTTGAATTACAACATCAGGATTTTCTGAGTTTCCACCAGATTGGCACCTCCCAGACTGGCCCTGGAGCTTGATTGATGTGTCTGGTAGAGACCACAGTTGGCACTGAAGACAGTCCACAGCCCCATCTTCCACCTGGAACCCTCATACAGCCATGCAGCTAATGAACTATAGTTAGCTCATCACAAAGTCACCAGGAATTTGCTTATTTTTCTTGAGGTCCTTGGGGGGAAAAACATTTATGATTTCTTTATGTAAAGTCTATTAAACGTATATTGGGGCCTGGGAACCAGCAGATGATGTAATGGTTATGTTGCTGGACTCCCATGTGGTTGACCATGGTTTGAGTCCTGGACCAGGCGGCTTAAAACTCATGCCAGGCACAGGTGTGTGCATGTACAAAATCCCGAATGGAGAATGGAGGAGAAGGGACTATAGTGTGGCTATTCCCCTGAGGAGGGGGTGTGGTTTCTCACTTTCTGTCTCTTTCTGGTGAGTGCACACATGCTATAGCAACAATATCTCTCTCTAAAAAAAAAGAAAAAAATATACTAGGGCTTGGGGCCAGTAGGTACCACAGTGGTTAAGGACATTAAACTCTCATATGGTTGATGGTGGTTCCAGTCCTGGACCTGGTGGCTTACTCTCTCTCTCTCTCTCTGTCCTTCTCTGGTCAAATTAAAAAATAAATACATAAAATAAATAAAGTTCAATAAAATAATTATTTTAAAGAAAAGTATATTAGGGCCTGAATAAATTGTAAGACTTTTACTGAATGTGAACAAGTACATACTTTGTCATGAAACCTAATGGTTAATAACTCCACTTACAAAGGAACAAAGCTTGTATCTTTCTTTGAGACTGATGAACTGATGTTTTTATGAAAACTATTAGCTTTGGATTTAAAAAAGACTATTTTAGTAAAAAAATCAGAAAGTAAAGATTAGATTAAATGCTCAAATGCATATGTTTACACTTAAGTGTGACCATATTATATATATTTCAGTTTTCTTCATTTAGTATATAGCGTCATGGGCATGTTTCCAGAGATCAGTATCTTTTCAAGAAATATTTATTTAGGGACCAGCAAGTGACACAGTGGTTACATCACTGGACTCTGACATAGTCAACTGCAGTTGCAGTCCTGGGCCCAGTGGCTTAAAATTCATGCCAGGTGCTGCGTGCATGCATGCCCAAAATCCCGAGGAGAATGGAGGATTGTGGCATGGGCATCCCCCTGGGGAGTGATTTCCTGCTGTTTCTCTGGAGAGCACTACACACCTCATAGCAAAAATTTCTCTAAAAAAAAATGTACGTATTGTTATTTTTATTATTATTTTCAATCTGCTATAGGGCTCGTTAGAGAGAAAGAAAATAAAAAAACAAGCCATCAGGACCAGGTCTCAAACCATGGTCAGCCACATGAGAATCCAGCGCTTTAACCATGACACACCTGTTGGTCCTGAGATCAGTATTTTTTTTTTCTTTGAGAGGTTTTTGCTATAGGGCATGTGCGCTCGCCAGAAAGACAGAGAGACAGAGAGACAGAAAGCGAGAAATCACCCCCCAGAGGGGATGGCCACACCACAATCCCTTCTCCATTCTCCTCTCAGAATCTTGGGCACTCACGCACACGCGCCTGGTGTGAGTTTAAGCCGAGTTCGGGACTCGAACTGCAGTCGACTACATGGGAGTCCAGCGACATAGCCATTATACTAAATGCTGGTCCTGAGATCAGTTATCTTTTAAAAAGTAATATCCAGAGCCAGCAAGTAGCATGGTGGTTAAGGTGCTAGACTCTCACGTGGCTGACCGTGGTTTTTTGCTGTAAGGCGCGTGAGCTCACCAGAAAGACAGAGACAGAGAGATAGAAAGAGAGAAATCACCCCCCAGGGGGGATGGCCATGCCGCAATCCCTTCTCCTCCATTGTCCTCTCGGGATCTCGGGCACACGCACATATGCACCTGGTGTGAGTTTAAGCCACCTGGTCCAGGACTCGAACCGCAGTCGACTACATGGGAGTCCAGCGGCATAGCCATTACACTAACTGCTGGCCCCCATGGTTTGAGTCCTGAACCTGGTGGCTTGCTTTCTCACTTTCTCTGTCTTTCTCTGGTCAAATTTAAAAAATAACAGTGATGGATGAAATATTATTTAACTTATTATTTAAATTTGACCAAAGAGGGACAGAATGAGAGAGAGAGAGAGAGAGAGAGAGAGAGAGAGAGAGAGAGAGAGAAGGAAAGCGAGAAAGCAAGCTGCCAGGTCCAGGACTCGAACTGCGGTTGGCCATATGGGTGTCCAGCGTCCTTAATCATCATGCAACCTGCTGGCCCCAGTAAATAATTCTGGCCTGGTGGTTGAGGCATTTGGATCCCATGAGTAACTACAGTTTGAGTCTCAGCCCAGTGGCTTGAGGGACACACTAAGTGCATGTGCACATATGCCCAGGATCCTGAGGGGAGAAATGGAGAAGGAGTAGCCGTGTACCCACCCCGGGCAGGGGGTACATTCTCTCTCTCTTTCTCTCTCCAGAGAGTGTACATGACCTATAGCAAACCTGAAAAAAATATATATCAGGGTCCTTTGTATGGATTTATAATATCTTACAGAATTATAGAAATCTAAGTCATCTTACATTTATGAAAATGGCGTAGTGAGCATGCTTGTACATACTTCTTTGGACACTATTATAATTGCTTATTTTATTTCTATTTATTTTTTTAAACAATTACTTTATTTAACTTATTTATTTATTTATTCTAATTTAACCAGAGAGGGACAGAGTGAGAGAGAGAGAAAGAGAGGCAAAGTAAGAAACAAGCTACCAGGTCTGGGACTTGCACCATGGTTGGCCATATGGGAGTCCAAGGCCCTTAACCACCAGGCCACCTGCCAGCCCCAATTCTTATTTATTTATTTTTAATATACCAAAAAGCAAGTGCACTCACCAGAGATAGAGAGGGAAAGAGAAAAAGCATCTCCCCCCAGTGGGTTGTGGTTATGTTGCAATCCCTTTTCCTTCATTTCTTCATCCCATTAGGGTTCTGGGTGTGCATGCACACACACCCTGCATTTTTCAACCTACCAGAGCTAAGATTTGAACTATGGTTGTCCACGTGGGATCCAGCTCACTTAAGCACTAGACTGTGGGACCAGTCCAATTAGTCCTTATTTTAAAAAGTAAATCTGCCAGAACACTAAATGAGTATAAAATATCTCTTTTCCAAAAAAAAAAAAGTTATTTTAGGAACCAGCAGATGGCATAATGGTTATGTTGCTGGATTCCCACATGGCTGGCTGCAGTTCGAGTCCCAGACCCGGTGGCTTGAAATTTACATGTGCGCGTTTGTGGCCAAAATCCCTAGAGGAGACTAGAAGAGAAGGGATTGTGGTATGGCATTGCCCCTGCGGGGTAATTTCTTGCTTTCTGTCTCTATCTCTCTCTGTTTCTCTGGAAAGCACATGCGCCCTATAGCAAAAATCTCTAAAAAAAAAAAAATTATTTTAAGCAAAGATTAATTTAAAATAAAAGTTTTATTTAAGACAAGTAAGTTTCAGAATACATGCATTTATTTCTTAAGTGCAAATATATCACACTTCAACATATATACAATAGTTATAAATTCTGAAAATTAAATCTGCTCAAGAGAATTGCAATATTCTTGATTCATATGCTTTAATATTTCAATGCAGAACCTCAGCATTTAATATACTAAACATACCAGAAAAGGACTCTGGGAAGAACTTTCTATCAGCTCAAAAAAAAAAGGCTGCTTTATACTGTGTGGGTTTATTGAGATCAAACAAGAGGACTGCTCCCACTTTACATAAAATACCAAGTCCAAATAAGGAATCCTAACAAGGAACAGGATGATTCTGATTTTTACTGAAATGAAACAGAATATCAATAGCCCCACTGTGAACTAATTTTACATGTGCCAACCACTGCATCTTATTCATTATCTCAGATAAACAATTCAAAATGTAAACTGGTGATCTAAATAAAAAATTCTAAGTCTTAAGTATCCAATTTTCTATGAATTACAAAAAGAAAAAAATCAAATACTCTAAGCATTACTTTTCATACTGCTAGACTATAAAATATGGCCTTTTATAAATAAAAATTCAAATACATAAACAATACAAACTCATGTACTGCATTAGAAATCCTTAAACATTTTAAACACGTAAGCAGCACAAGTAGACATAAAATTTTTTTAAGTGTATTTCTTCTGAGAGAGAAAAAGAGGAACCTCAAGAGGATCTCAGGCTGTGGTTTTCCCCTAAGCCTTCCAAGCAGCCAGGGTCAGTAGTGCACACAGGTGCTCCTGGAATGCACAGATTGATCAGGTAACCAAACTCTGATCTTCCAAATGGATCCAGCATTGCAGAGCTGTGTACTACTGCTGCACCTCTGTGGTCAGCTTCATCAATTTTCCTAAGAGTGAAAAATATTGCAAACAAGAGTAACTGTATCATGACTGTATCATGTTAACACTAGTGTACAGTACTGGATTTACAAGTGCAGTAGAAACGAACACTGAGGTCATTTTATGAAAGATGATCCTTTACGGGACATTAAATACTTACTTTTCATAAACATTTTTGGGTTTTGGCTTTATAATAAATAAGTAATAAATATCTGTATTACAGTGTATTTGCTGAGTGCTTATCTTTCTCCATTTGAAAGTCTTTCTCCAGAGTCATAATGTTTTAGCGGCATCTCAGTGGATGGAGAGTTAGGATTTTGCATTAAGTCCACTAACAAAGCAATCTTATCATCTATGTGCTCCTGGAGTTTATATAATCGCTGATCAATGTAGTCCATGAGTTTCTTTTCCATCAGTTCCATATTTCTAGAAAGAAGCTTTTCCAAGTAAGAGTAAACAGGTTGCTCTTCCATTCTAAAAATAAAATTTAAAAAGCTATATGAAACAGTATTAAAACAAAACAACTCAGCTACACAACAAACAGCCAACACACATTGCTATAATGTGTTTCCACAATTGTACTCTTGTATGCTAATAACGTATTTCCAGTTTCTAAAATACATACGTGACAGGTGACCACAGTCCTGAATATCCAACACAGTCTTATTTCTTTAATCATTTTTATTAAATATATAAGTAAATGGGAACAGAGAGGTAAAGATAAACCCTTAAATAACAAGCCTTTAGAAAATATCTTTTTGGTTTTGGGCTCTGAACCAAAACTGATATTGTCCAATTATTTTTCAAAGTCAACATGTGTATTTTCTAAGTACTTCACCAAGCAATCCTACATACAATTCAGGATATTTTTCTTCTTTCATATAAACCTTACAAAAGTACCAGAAAGCTCTTTTCTAACCTGATAAAAAAAATACTTAAGAATTTAACTGGAATGAGCAAATAGAAATAAATAAATAAAAAGCACATCAGTTTTTAAAGTTCACAATGAACACTAGAACAGCAAATCTCAGAATGTGGTCTATAAAACCTTGGGGTCTCTATGAACCTTCAGATCCTATCACTACAGGTTCTAAGATAAATAAAGTATAATAGATAACTTTATCCTCATAAATTTGAGAACTTCAAAGTAATGGATTACTTTCTTTAAAACTACAAACTACCAAATTTAGCCAACATGAAATAGAACTAAAAACACTAAAAATGCCGATTTTGTAACTGGAAAACTCATGAACTGTCCAGGCCCAGGTAGTTCCTCTATAGAATTCTATTAAACGTTTAAAGAACATCAGTTTTACCTACTTCCAGAAAACAGAAGAGAAGACTTGCCAACGTAAAGGTACATCTAAAAACATGCTAAATATATAAATCTATAAAAAATATAAAAATACCTGCAAATCTAATAAAACAGGTAGGACCTGTGGCCTGACTTGTAAAATACTGATAAAAGAAATCAATTACCTAAAAAAAAGGAGAGACATATCATGTACCTGAATTTGAAGACTTAATATAGTAAAATGTCAATTTTCCCCAAATTGAAATATAGGTTTAATATAATTCCTGTCAAAAGTTCAGCAAGGTTTTTTGTAAATATGGATAAGATGATTCTAAAATCTGGAAATGAAAAATGTTTAAAAATAGAAAGATAAAGGAACTAAAAAGAACTTTTTAAAAAGAACGAGAATTCTCTACTTGATATTTTAAAAAATAATTATTTACTTTCTTTATTCATTTATTTAATTTTTAATTTGACCAGAGAGAGACAGAAGTTGAGAGTGAGAGAGAAGGAAGTGAGAAAGCAAGCCACCAGATTCAGTATTTGAACCCTGGTTGGCTATGTGGGAGTGTCCAGCACCTTAACCACCACGCCACCTGCTGGTCCCCTCACTACTTGATTTTAAGACATATATTGTGCCAATATTTAAGACTGTGGTATTGGTAGAGGAGTAGACACAGAGGTCAACAGACTAGAGAGCATGGAAATAGCCTTACACAAGTCTATCTACTGATCTTTGACAAAATGAAAAAGTAATTAAATGAGGGAAGAACAGTTTGAATTTTTTTCTCCCTCTCTCATTTTTTTTTTTTAACAAGAGAGAAAGAATGGGAGGGAGAAAGAGAAAGAGGAATTAATGGATCCTAAATTAAAATGTAAAAATTGACACATTAGATAGACTGCCATCAAAATTTTAAACTTTTTGCCAGTGAAAAACCATGTTAAATGGATTAAAATACAAACCAGGAAAAAATACTTGTAAACCACAAATCTAACAAATGACCTGTATATAAAGTATACATACAAGAAACTTTCAAAACTCAAGATTAAAATAAAATTATATATAAAAATGTGATTAAAACATGGGTAAAAGACATAGTCATCTTATCAGAGATGATATATAAATAGCAAATAAGCCCATGAAAAGATGATCAACAATGACACCCTAGTTATCAGGGAAACACATTCTGAAACCACGAGAGGCATGCCATATGGCATAGTGGTAATGCAATACTCTGTGATCACTGACCGTGGTTGCCCATGTGGGAGTCCAGTACTTTAACCATCACTCCACCTGCTGGCACAATACAAATAACTTTTTACTCTTTAGCTAATGCTTGTAAACCTTCCACAAAATGGCTGAGAATGAGCAACATCTCCAGTTATTAGGTACTTCTTTCAAGGTAATCCATTCTACTCTGAAGAGTAGTAACTATTCCCTTTAAGTACATTAATTAAAATGTGAAAGCTAGGGACAGCAGATGGCGTAATGATTATGTCACTAGATTCTCACATAGTTGACCGCGGTTTGAGTCCAGGACCTGGTGGCTTAAAACTCAAGCCCGGTGTAGGTGCATGTGTGCCCAAGATCCAGAGAGGAAAATGAAGGAGAAGGGACCTTGACGTGGCCATACCCCCAGGGGGTGGGGGTAATTTCTCGCTTTCTGTCTCTCTCTATCTCTCCGGTGAGCACACGTGCTCTATAGCAAAAAAATCTCTCTTAAAAACAACAACAACAACAAAAAACTGAAAGGTGTTGGGACCAGCAGACAGCATAATGGTTACGTTGGACTCCCACACAATTAACCATGGTTCGGGTCCTGGACACAACAGCTTAAAACTCACACCAGGCACATGTGCATGCGTGCCCAAAATCCCAACAGGAGAAAAGATTGCAGCATGGCCATCCTTCCTGGGGGGTAATTTCTCACTTTCTGTCTCTCTGTCTTTCTGTCTCCCCGGCAAGCATACACACTCTAGCAAAAAATCCTTCTAACAAAAAAAATATATGAAAGCTGTTAACATTTTCTCTAGGAAGTTTTTCAGGCAGTTTTTGTCGAGACAAATTTGTTTTCTTTGATCTGATATTTACACTTACCAAAATAAACTACATTTATCTTAAAATAAAATACTTACCCAACACCAACAATGCCTTCATGAAGCTTGGCAGTATTTTCCTGCTGCTTGCCATTATGTCCCACACGGAGGTGGTTAACTTGACTGCACAAGTTTTGGAGAAAAGGCAGCAGCTCAGAGTTAGGTATATTTGAGTTGTCACTTCCTTTCTTTGGCAAGAAAGAGGATACCGCATTCTTAAGATCATTTTCAAGAAGGGAATGGTTTTGTGGCACAAGTTTACATTTGTCAAGGTTTGTAGTATTTCCTTCATCAGGTGGCTGGGTGCTTTTATCAATGTAAGCTTTTAAGTTTTTAGTTACGCTTCCAGATGTCAGTCCAGTTCTAAAAGGAAAAGGTGTGGAAGATGATTTGTCTAAGACTTCTGAAGTAGACGATGACTGTAGTGCAATCATATGCTTGTATCCAGTACTTCCCAAAACCGACTGAAGCTGCTCTCCAATGGGAATACAATTCTAAACAAGGTAAGTAAATAAATGTTACTATTAAGAATAATGACAGCTTGGACCAGCAGATGGCATAGCAGTTATGTCACTGAACTCCCACATGGCTGAAGGCGGTTCGAGTCCTAGACCTGGTGGCTTGAATCTCACGCCAGTGCCCAAGATTCCTGGAGGAGAATGGAGAAGGGATTGCGGCATGGCTATCCCTCCAGGGGGTGATTTCTCATTTTCCCTCTGACTGTCTCTGTCTCTCTCTCTCACCTGTCAGCGCACATGCCCTAAGGCTAAAACCTCTGGAAAAAAAAAAAAAAAGAATGACAGCTAACTTTTGGCTATGAGTCAGGCACCGTGCATCCTTTCATTTAATCATCTTATAAAGTGGGCTACTATTACTATCCCAATATTAAGTTGAAGAGACCAAAGTTAAAAGTACATGGCCAAGCTAGTAAGTGATATAATTACAATTGAATCCAGGCCATCTAACTTTACCAGGGTTTTTATTCATTTCACTGAAGTTTTTCCTAAAGAAAGAATTAAATATTAACATGTATAATAAAAATGTGTAGACAATTTGTTTTGCTCCCAGAGGGTGTTCACCAAAGAGAAGAAGAGAAAATCAGAGAGAGGGAAAAAGCACCACCAATATGTCTATATGGGCCAGCCCTGTGACCTAGTGGATAAGGGAACTGTAACCCACATGGCTGACCACAGTTCAAATCAGAGCTTTAGCAGCTTGAAGGACATGCAGGGTACGTCTGTGCAAGCCCAAAGTCCCAACAGGATGGAAAGGGATTGAAGTGTGACCACATCCCTTTGTGGGGTGTTTTCTCTCATTTCCCATCTCTGTCTCTCTTTTTTTGGAGAGGTTTTTGCTATAAGGCATGTGCGCTCACCATAAAGACAGAGACAGAAAGCGAGAAATCATCCCCTCAAGGGGGGTGGCCACACCCCAACCCCTTCTCCTCCATTCTCCTCTCGGGATCCTGGGAACGCACACACACGCGTCCAGTGTGAGTTTAAGCCACTGGGTCCGGGACTCGAACCACAGTCAACTACATGGGAGTCCAGTGACACAGCCATTACACCAACTGCTGGTCCCCATCTCTGTCTCTTAAAAAGTGCACACACTGGGGCCAGCAGGTGGTGTGGTGGTTAAGGGCACTGGGCTCCCACATAGCCAACTGTGGTTTGAGTCCTGGACCTGGCGGCTTGCTTTCTCACTTTCTCTCTCTCTCTCGCTCTCTCTGGTCAAATTGAAATAAACAAATAAATAAAGCTAAATAAAATAATTCTTAAAAAAAAGAAATGCACCACAGGACCAGCAGATGGTGTAATGGTTATGTAGCTGGACTCCCACGTACTGGACTGTGGTTTGAGTCCCAGACCTGGCAGTTTGAAACTCACACATGGCACGAGTGTGTGCATGCCCAAAATCCCAAGAGAAGACTGAGGGAGAAGGGACCACAGTGTGGCCATCCCCCGGGCGTGATTTCTCACTTTCTGTCTGTCTCTGTCTCTCTGGTGAGTGCATGCACCCTGTAGCAAAAATCTCTCTTACGAGAAAAAAACAAAAAGTGCATGCACCTATTGACAATTTATATATGTATACATATACATATACATATACATATACATATACATATACATATATATATGACCAGCAGATGGCATATAGCGGTTATGTTGCTGGACTCCCACATAGTTGACCCAGTTCAAATTCCAGACCCAGTGGCTTGAAACTTACGCTGGGCACATGCACGTGCATGCCTAAAATCCCAAGAGGAGAATGGAGGAGAAGGGACTGTGGCATGGCCATTCCCCCTGGGAGGTGAATTCTCACTTTCTGTCTCTCTGTCTCTCCGGCGAATATACACACTCTACAGCAAAAATCTCACTAAAAAAAAAACAAAAAACTTTAAAAACTGAATAAAGCTAACACTTAAATCAATAATAAAAAATATCAGAGTAAAAATTTAAGTCACTGCATTTTTTTTTAAAAAGGTTTTTGCCATAGGCACATGTGCTCACTAGAGAGTCAGTGAAAAGGAAAGTGAGAAATCAACCCTCCAGGGGGATGGCCACACAACAATCCCTTCTCCATTCTCTTCTTGAGATTTTGGGCATGCATGCACTTGTGCCTAAAGTGACTTTCAAACCACCAGTTCTGGGACTCAAACCAGGTTGGCCGTGTTGGAGTCCAGCACCGTAACCATTACACTACCTGCTGGTCTTGCGTTTACTTATTAAAGGTCATCATTTTGAAAATGTGAATGGTATCTGGAAAGAAATCCACTTCTACTTACCTGCTGCTGAAACCTAACCATATTCATCAATTGCTGAGCTCCTGGTGATAACTTTGACCCCATGGACTCCATTATAGTTTGGACTTTGTCCAGGTCTATTCTTGATCCTAGAGTAGGAGAGCTTGTTGAAGAATTTGCTGAAACCAATCTCACGTGTACCATAACTTTCCTGATGAACACACATTGCTTTTCACCAAAAGAGAGCAACTATTAAAAAAAAAAAAGTTCCAGAAAATAATAAAGATATTAAAACAATCATTATTTAAGGTCACTTCCTGATAGTCCCTAAACAAGAGTATATTCAAGAATTTAAAAGTTTGGGACCAGCAGTTAGCATAATGGCTATGTCACTGAACTCCCATGTAGTCGACCGTGGTTCAAGTCCCAGACTTGATGGCATAAACTCACGCTGGGTGCGTGTGCGTGCGTGCCCAAGATCCCGAGAGGAGAATGGAGGAGAAGGGATTGTGGCGTGGCCATACCCCTGGGGGTTGATTTCTCACTTTCTCTCTGTCTCTCTGGCTAGCACACGCACCCTGTAGCAAAAACCTCTTAAAAAAAAAAAAAAAAAAAAAGAATCTAAAAGTTAATTTTAATGTATTTTTTAGTTTTCTGGGGAAAAAATCTAATTTATCATGAGGAATACTTAAACTAACTTTTCAAACTAAAAAATCACACATAAAATAACAAAAGGGGAGGGGCCAACAGATGGTATAATAGTTATGTCACTGGACTCCCACATGGTTAACCACAGTTCTAGTCCCACACCTGGTGGCTTGAAAATTACACTGGGTGCATATATGTGTGTGCCCAAGATCCCAGGGGGAGAGTGGAGGAGAAGGGACTGAGACATAGCCGTCCCCTCTTAGGGGTTATTTCTCATTTTTCTCTCACTGTCTCTGTTTCTGCCTGTCTCTCTGGTGAGCACATATGCTCAAAGGTAAAAAAAAAAAACTCTAAAACAAAAATAACAAATGGGAAAGCTAAATAATTTAAGGAATTAAAAATAAATTATACAGAATCAGCTGGTGGCATGATGGTTAAGGCTACTGAATCCCACATGACCATCTGTGTGGTTGGTATCCTGGACCTAGTGGGACACGCTGGGCATATGCACATACATGCCCAAAATCCTGAAAGAAGAAAGAGTGGAGAAGGGACAGCAGCATGGCCATCCCCATGGAGCATGCTTTCTTACTTCCCCCACCTCTCTGTCTCTCTCTGACAAGCACATGCACGGGCTAACAAGTTTAAAAATAATTATACCAATCCAAGACCTTAACATACACAATACACTGTGATAGTACTTAATAAAATTTAAATGTGTCCAGAAGTCCATACAAAGTATTTATAAAATATTAAACACAATTCAGTCTGAGAATTTAGAATGCTAAAGGCATAACAAGATGAAGTAACACAGCTTTTTGGTTTACACATAAAAAAGATGAGTTTGGGTTAATTTTTTTTTTTTCAGGTTTTTGCCATAGGGTGTGTGCACTCAACCAGAGACAGACAGAAAGAGGGAAAATGAGAACTCACCCATCAGGTGGGATAGCTACATTGCAATCCCTTCTCCTCCATTCCCCTCTTGGGATTTTGGGCATGTGTACACATGTGCCTGGTGTGATTTTTCAAGCCGCTGGGTCTGGGACTCAAATCACAATTGGCAACGTGGGCATCCAGTACTTTAACCACCATGCCAACTGCTGACCCTGTAGCAATTATTCTTCCTTTAATTTTCACATACTATTGCCCCCAAACAAGTTTTTATACATACTCCAAGGCTCCCACAAATGAAACTCCCATGTCCTTCTACAGAACAACATTCACCTTCCAAGACACACAGAAACCCAGCAGTCACTCAAAGATATAGGTCAATACCAACCCATGACCTAAAAACCGAGTGTGGTTCCAGAGATATGACTGTGCTCAACAATTAAGGAAACACCTTAAATTTATATGCCCATCATTCAACTTTCCTATTATCCTCTTCTGCTTAATCCCTTAGCCTTTTTCATCATCAAGTATATTGGGTCATCGGGAAAGTCATGACGCATTTTTGCATAGAAAAATACATATATGACTTTCCCAACAACTTAATAGTGCATATTTTACTCAATGAATCTGTTCATATGCAATCTTACCCCACTAGGTTATAAGCAACATGAGGGCAGGCATTTTAACTTATTACTGTTGATTCCTAAATGCCTAGTACAGTATCTGCCAAAGGCACTCAAATATTTGATGAATGAATGAATCACTTTTTCAAATACTTTAGAAGCTATTACTATATACTTTCTTTTTTTTTCTTTTTTTTAACCTTTTTTTCTTTCATTTATTTATTTTTACATTTTCCACAAACATTTACTTTACATAGCAAAAAATTTTAGCTCATACTCCATAATTATTGACAGTTTACAAACAACTTTCAAAATTTCAAAATACTGAATTTTAAAGATAATGTTCAAAATATGTCTTATAATTTTGTATAATTTTATGACTATAACAACAGAAGCAATATGGTTTCAATATTTTTTTTTAGAGTGCAGACACTCGGTATATATTAAGTGGGGACATACAATGCCTCTCCTTCATAGCATGGCTTGCTTCACTCTTTTTTTTTTTTTTTTTTTTTTTGAGAAGTGTTTGCTATAGGGCACATGCGTTCACCAAGACAGAGAGACAGAAAGCGAGAAATCACCACCTGGGGGAATGGCCACACCACAATCCTTTCTCCTCCATTCTCCTCTCAGGATCTCGGGCACACACGCACATGTGCCCAACATGAGTTTAAGCTACTGGGTCCGGGACTCAAACTGCGGTTGGCTACATGGAAGTTCAGTAACATAGCCATTACGCCAACTGCTGATCCCACATTACTATATACTTTCTAAAATGACATCTTAGAATAATCAATTCTATGAGTTTACTACCTGCCTGCTATGAAAATCACTTATTTTTTTCTTATTCTTTTTAAAATTTTTAAACTTCTATTTAACTTTATTTGTTTATTTTAATTTGACCAGAGAAGGATGAGCAAAAGGGAGAAAAGAAAGAGAAAGTGAGAAAGCAGGACCCGTAGTTGGCCAATGGTTATGGTTATGTCACTGAACTTCCACATGGTCAAATGTGGTCTGAGTCCCAGATCCAGAGGCTTGAAACTCACACCAGGTGCATGTGTGTGCATGCCCAAAATTCTGGGAGGAATGGAGGATCCTGGGAGGAGAATGGATTGTGGTGTGGCCATACCCCAAGGGAGGATTTTTTGCTTTCCAGCTCTCTCTGAGTCTCTAACGTGCATACACGACTTATAACAAAAATCTCTCTCTAAAAATTTCTCTGTTGAAAATAATATTGGGTTGTTGGAAAAGTCATGACATATTTTTTCATGTTTTTCTCTGCAAAAATATGTCATGACTTTTCCAACAACCCTGTGTGTGTGTGTGTGTGTGTGTGTGTGTGTATAGATAAGACAGACAGATAGATAGATAGATGGTAATAGCTTTGATATGACTACCATGTACTACATACATGCCTTGTAAAATCATATTGTATGTTATAAAGATGATGTGCAATGAAAGAAATCATAAGATTAAGGAGGGAAAAAAGTCCTGGGTTGACATCGTAGGACCCCCCTGAGCACTCAGGGAGTGTGTGTACATGCCTGGGATCCAGACTGGTTGGGACTGGGGTGGATCACAGCATTGAGACCCTGCTGGGGACAGCTGTCTCTCTTTAGATAAATAAACTTTTTTTTTAAGGTTTTTGTCATAGGGTGTGTGTGCTCACCAGTGAGACAGAGACAGTGAGAGTAAAAGTGAGAAATCATACCCCATGGGGAAGGCAGCACTGCAATCCCTTCTTTTCCATTCTCCTCCTGGGATTCTGGGGATGCACACATGCACACCCAGCATGAGTTTAAGCTCTCAGGTCTAGGACTTGAACAGTGGACTGAACACCGCGCCACCTGCTGGCCACTGGATAAATAAACTTTAAAGATTTCTGATTCAGTACCCTATTCCTAGACTCTGATGACATAACTGATACTTTAACAATACTTTTCATGCTGAAGGCAGTAGTCCAATTCCTCTAACATTTTTGTTCTCCTATCTGAAGCTCCTATTCTTTCTCAAGAAATGAGGTCAAAACTGCTTTTTCAGAACCACAGCTTTTTATAAACATAAAAAAATAGTTTTTAGCTCAATTTCCCAGGGCTTCAAAATATAGCACTACTGGGGCTGACAGGTGGCGTGGTGGTTAAGGTACTGGACTCCCACATGGCTGACTGCGATTTGAGTCCTGGATCTGGTGGCCTATTTTCTCTCTCTCTCTGGTCAAACTGAAGAACAATAATAATAATAATAATAAATTAAATACTCCATGGCTCCTGAGAACTAGTGATTTCAGGGAAAAAAAAGAAATAAAGATTTTCAACTGATAATTCAGCATCCAGCTCACAAACTTGAGTGGTAGGGAGCCCCTCTAGCCTTTGCTCTGTCTCTGTCTCTCTGCCTCTGTCTCTGTCTTCTCATTTTTTGGTAATTTTTCCTTTTTAAAAAATTTGAAGGTAAAGTATTCTCTTAGCTTTCAGCCCTTCCTTTATCTTGCTAGGACTCCCCTTCCCCCTGCCCATCCAGGAGTGGCAAGGGGCAGGCCTTCAGAAGAAGACTCCTCCATGGCTCCTAAGAACTAGTGATTTCTGTGCCATGCATCTTTTTTTTTTTTTTTTTTTTTTTTTTTTTTGAGAGGTTTTTGCTATAGGGCGCGTGCACTGGCAAGAAAGACAGAGAGAAAGAAAGCGAGAAATCACCCCTCGGGGGGATGGTCATGACGCAATTCCTTCTCCTCCACTCTCCTCTCGAGATCTTGGGCATGCATGCACACGAGCCTAGGATGAGTTTAAGTCACTGGGTCCAGGACCTGAATCACGGTCGACTACATGGGAGTCCAGTGACACAGGCATTACATCAACTGCTGGTCCCCCGTGCGTTTTTGTTTTTGGTTGTATTTTCTTAAATTTTTCTCTTCTTTTTCTCTGTTTGTTTTGGTTTGTTTGTTTATTTTTCTTTCTCTCCCTCTCTCTCTCTGTTTCCTTTTCTTTTTCTTTTATCTGATCACTCTGCTCCTCAATCTCCATTCTGTGTTTCTAGATGGACCTAACGGAAGCATAGCCAAACATCCAAATACTATTAAGGTTAACATATTCCTCAATATCCACTGAATCTGCTGTACAAAGAAATAAAAACAGAACAGCAAAGAGATTCCAGATCACTTCCTTCTGCACACTCCTGAATACTCAGATTGAACTTCAAGAATTAGGAAGAAACATATCATCCATCAGATGACTAGAGATCACCACAGGGCCACAGAAATATGGGAAAGCAAGAAAATACCTCTCCTACAAGGGAAAAAAATAACTCCTCTTCATCCATGGACAGCTCAATGGAAACCATGGAAATGTCTTATAAAGAATTTAGAATAGTCATAGTGACAAAGCTAACAGAGATGGAAGACAAGAGAGACAATGAACTGCAGAAGAGGCAGGAGAAAGGAGCTGACGAGTTCCAGGTGAGGAAATTCTTGCAAGATCTAAAAGAGGAATTACGCACTTTAAAAAAGAATCAAATGGGGAACCAGCAGTTAGTGTAATGGCTATGTCGCTGGACTCCCAAGTAGTCAACTGTGGTTCAAGTCCTGGACCTGGTGGCTTAAACTCACGCTGGGCGTGTGTGTGTGTGCGTGCCCAAGATCCCAAGAGGAGAATGGAGGAGAAGGGATTGCAACATGGCCATCCCTTCTGGGGGGTGATTTCTCGCTTTCTGTCTCTCTGTCTCTCTCTGTCTTTCTGGCGAGCCCATGTGCCCTATAGCAAAAACCTCTAAAAAAAAAAAAGAAAGAAAGAATCAAATGGCAAATGGACCTGTTAGACATGAAGGTTATAATACAGGAAGTAAAAATCTCCCTTGAAAGTATTAAGAGCAGACTAGATCATACAGAAAATAGAATCTCAGACATAGAAAATTGCTGGCCTAGAAAAACCCACCACAAAGACTGAGAAAATTGCCCTCCAAAAACTGAGAATATACAAGAAATACTAGATACCATCAAACGTCCAATCATCCATATAACTGATATCCCAGAAGGCGAAGAGACTGATAAGGACATTGCGAAAAGACTCATAAGGTCATTGATAATCTATTCCATTAAATCCTGCAAGAAAACTTTCCAAACCTAGAGAGGCACTCAAAGATCCAGTCACAAGAAATACAAAGGACCTCAAATAGAATCAACCCAAGAAGATCTGTTTTAAGACACATTATAGCCAGATTGACCAAAACCACAAACATAAGATACTAAGACTGGCAGGAGAGAAATGGCAAGTTACCTACAAAGAATATCCCATCAGGCTAACAGCAGAACTCTCATCAGAAACAATGTGAGCAAGCAAAGAATGGGAAAATATATTCAAAGTGTAAAGGGAAAAGCAATTTCAACAAAAATACTGTACCCGGCAAGATTATCCTTCATATGGAAAGACAAGAACATTATCAGATAAACAAAACCTGAAAGAATTTACCAACACAAGACCAGATCTCCAAGAAGTTCTCAAGGGAATGTTATACCAGGAAAATTAAATACAGACACACAGAAATAAGAGTTCAAAAACTAAGAAAATGGCCAACTTAATTGTAGGGACAAGTCTGGAGTTGAATATTATATCCCAGAATTTAATCGGGAAGATCAAACCACAACAGAAAATAGATTAAGTACATGAGGCTAAAGTGGTAAAATAGCATTTTATGACTGTTGACTAAAACATTGCTGATTTTCTTCTAGGCTTTGTTTTCTGGTTTTAAGGATTTTTGTCCTGTCTTGAGCTGTTGATAGGTTCATGTACCTACTATTTGAACAGAATCCTAACTTGTTTCCTGGCTTTAAGTTTTAAGCAAAGTTCCTTAGCATTTCTTTGATTTATTAAAGTTAAAACTATTTTTCTTGAAATTACCAGCTGAGCTTGCTACTGAAAGTAGTTAGATTACATGAGAAATTGTGTGATCAGGGACCAGCAGATAGCGTAATGGCTATGTCACTGGATTCCCATGTAGTTGACCGTGGTTCAAGTCCCAGACCACGTCAGGCACGTGTACGTGCGTGCCCAAGATCCCGAGAGGAGAACGGAAGAGAACGAAGGAGAAGGGACTGCGGTGTGGCCATCCCCCCTTGGGGAGGTGATTTTTCACTTTCTGTCTGTCTCTTTCTGGCGAGCATACGCACCCTATAGCAAAAACCTCTCAAAAAAAAAAAAGAAAAGAAAAGAAATTGTGTGATCAATAATATGTGGGGAAAAAGGAATGGAAAACAACTGAAGACACCAGGGATAGTGTGGCAGGAGGGTGGGAAAGGGCAGAGGGTCAGAAATAGGGGTAAAAAATATGTATCTCTATATACATATATATATGTGTGTGTATATATATATATATATATATATATGAAAGTATAAATGGAAAATTATTGACGATAACATGCATGATTAAGTCACTATGCAGTATATTCTGGGTGGAAAATCATATTTTGTATACTGTGACGATGCTTAGGGAATGAATGTTAATTAATTAAAAAATATGTTTCAGAAAAAAAAAGCTCATGGAAATACATGTAATGGGAAAACTATGTATGAATTTCAAAGTTTTTGTACCAACATAAATTCATACTTTAATTAATTATAAAATTAATTAATTAAAAATAAATAAATAAATAAAATATTTTTTTAAAAAATAGCACTATTGGGGACCAGCAGTTAGCATAATGGCTATGTCACTGGACTCCCACATAGTTGACCGCGGTTCGTGTCCCAGACCTGGTGGCTTAAAACTCACACCGGGTGCATGTGAGTGCATGCCCAGGATCCCGAGAGGAGAATGGAGGAGAAGGGATTGTGGCGTGACCATCCCCCCTGGGGGGTGATTTCTCGCTTTCTGTCTCTATGTCTCTCTCTGTCGGTCTGGCGAGCGCACGTGCCCTATAGCAAAAACCTCTCCAAAAAAAAAAAAAATAGCACTACTATATTACCAATACATTTTCCATAGCTAATAAATGGTCAAATTTTAAAAGAAGAGTTCAATATTAAAAATGGCTGATCATTTTTTATAAAAGTAATTTCTTTTTACATGTTTACTAAATATTTCTGGACTAGAACTAGGGATTAAGTTGGCTTAATTATACTATCAAACTAACAGAAAGTAAGTATATACAACACAAAAAAATTTGGCTTCAACTTAGTTAAAATTAGTAGTAACTTACCTTTATTTTACAAGCATGTGTGGAGGATTCCAACTTTAGAAATTTTTTATACAAAATAACCTTTTCCTGTTCACTAAAAATAGAAAAGAATTTTTAAACTTTCATACATTATTACCTCTAACAGTTATATTTTAAAATAAATGTTTTCAGAACAATATTTAAATCTTGAAATTCTATGTTTCTAGAACACAGAATAAAGAGTTGGGGCTCCTTACTGACTTGCACTGCTTATAAGGACAAATTTTGTCACATGATAAATGGGAGAATTGAAATAAATTATGTATGTAAAATGATGTAGCACAGAGCTTATTTTAAAGCTCAATAAACATAGCTATAATTTCCATCATCCACAGAATATAATTCATAACTTGGATTAAGAAACATTGGAGCAGAATCCTTCTGAGAGATTAGAAGAAATCACAAGTTATAAACCACATAACAGGTTAATAATAGGCTGATATGACACAGTGTCAGATTCCTAAACAATTTGTAATGGGCTTCTTAGAATGTGTTCGAAGTTTCAAACTGACTGACAAATTAATTTTTGGAAAATAGATCGTTGTGAATTAAATGAGAGAGGCAGGAAACACTATCAGGGTAACAATCTTTTATCTTTTTTTTTTAATTGCCAGAGAGTATCTGCATTGGTCAGAGAAAGAGACAGAGAGAAAAAGAGGGAGAGGGAGAAAGTACCCTCAAATGGGGTATAGTCATACCTCAATTCCTTCTTCTCCATTTCTCCATCCTTTTGAGATAGAAACACTAAGCATGTTTTTAAGCTGCTGGGTCAGGATTCCAACCATGCAGTTGGTCATATAGGATTCAGTTACGCCATGGGGCCAGACTTAGGACATAAATCTAATATAATTCTTTCACTTAACTAGCTATGGCTTTTTACTAATTCACCTCTATTAGCTCTAAATTTCCACATTTATTTAAAAAACAACAACAACAACAACAACAACTAGGTTGATCTAGATTGTCTTTTAGGAGTGCTGATTATCTGTCTACTACTAGACTTTATCTTCTTTCCCCTAATGTTCCTATCAATTTCAGGGAATCAATAAATACTCCAAACACCGAGGAAAATAAGAACAGTGATGGAGAAGAACACTTTCACATGTGCAAGCCACAAACCTGTTATCCAGGACGGTACACACATTCTTGCCCCTACTGGTTCCACAGTACTCCTCTCCTAAGTAAACTTCCATGTTTCTTGCTGAACTCAAAATGCCAACAGCAGTCATCTCTTCGCCTCCTTTAGGGTCGCACATCAGGTAAAGAAAGCAGGGGTTTTCATCTTGGCTGTTCAGGTTTCTCTTCAAAATCACCAGATCCTGACTGAGAAGGAAATGATTCAAAACATGACACACTATGGGTCTCTGAACACTTCCCATGAAGCACTCAGACCACGGGTACTTCTGCTAACTCGCTTCACCTGCCCTGAGGTCCAAGTTCCTCCCCAAACACCCTCTAATTCAATACAGAATTCATATGAAAAGGCAGGCTTCAGAAATCGGCTTCAGAAATTTTCCCTTGCTCATAGACGTGCTCACAATCGTCTGTGATCGATTCTCAGTAATTAAATAAACTGACTGGACGCCTGTTGTGCACATAGAACTAGGCAGCACCACACAGCAAAAGACAAAGCTCTATTTCTTAAAAAGTCTGCCGACGGTGGTCCTCAATTGTTGGGTTTTGGAACCCTACTTTGGTCTTCAAGAGGTATTCGTTTCCTTTAGAGAAGGGAGTGCAGCGGACTCATCGTCCTGAGACCCGAAGGGCTGTCATACTGTCCAGGTTTGTGACATTCCGAGTCTCCAGGTCACCTTCCCTCTCGCCCCTGCGCCCCCGACTCACGCACCACCAGTTGCGGCCACGGCTAGGCCGTCCTACCCCTTCCCCCTAGACGTCCCGAGTTCACCCCTACCTTGCAGACGCTGCATCAGCTTCGCTCCCGGATCCCGGCTCAGACCCTCTCCCCTCAGC
Organism: Tupaia tana; assembly: GCA_026018925.1. Classification (NCBI taxonomy): domain Eukaryota; kingdom Metazoa; phylum Chordata; class Mammalia; order Scandentia; family Tupaiidae; genus Tupaia; species Tupaia tana. Next base: position 34,004,555 of record JAKSZU010000010.1, read on the forward strand.
CCACGCCTCCCTCCGGGCTCTCACAGGAGCGTGGCTGTCACCGAGCGCGGTAAGTCCGGTCCCCACCCGCCCCCGCGCACCTCTGAGCAGGTGGCGCCAGCAGCTCCTCCCAGTCCGAGTCTTCGGCACCTAGACCAGCCCGAGTGACAAGAAGGCTCTGGATCAGAGCTCCACATGTGGCATTCCAGGAAGAGGCCAGCGTCGGGCAGCCGGCCAGCTCCCGGTCCTCCGTCTCCATCGCGCCGCCGCTGCCCAGGCCAGCGCCGGAACCTCTCTTCAGCGTTTGAGTTTCCGTCAGTGCAGAGTGGAAGTGAGGAAGCAGAGTGGGGAGAGACTCCTTCAGCCGGCATGCGCATGCCATGTAGCTTCAGGGGCGGCGTTGAAAATTTGCTCCGGAAGATAGAAGAAAGGCAGGGACAGGTGTATAAGACCAAGGGCGGAGCATGCGCACTGACTACTCTCTGGCGCCCTCTGATGACTACGCAGGCTCAGTGCGCTGCGTGTGGGGATGCGGGCGGTTTTTTGGCGTTGGCTGTGAAGAAATAGCAGGTAGCCGGAGCGACCGCTGCTGGTTGGACAGAGAGGTTGGATCCAATGTCGAGGGCCTGTGAATACGAAGACATAGTGTTGTTAGCCCCTGCGTCCTACTGATCCAACTCTCGACTTCGCCATTGCTCCAAGTGGACGCCAGAGTCATTTCCACCGCAGGCGCATATGCCCCAAATCCCAACAGGATCAAGAAAATGAGACTGGATTTGTGCCTGACCAATCCCCCTTAAGAGGTTCTTTTCCCTCTTCCTCCGTCTACATGTGCTCTCTGACAATTCAAAAATAAAAACGAGGGACCAGCAGTTGACGTAATGGCTATGTCGCTGGACTCCCATGTAGTCAACTGCGTTGGAGTCCACGACCCGTTGCTTAAATTCATGCCAGGTGCGTGTGCGTGCGTGCTCAGGATCCCAAGAGGAGAATGGAGGAGAAGGGATTGTGGCATGGCCATCCACCTGGGGGGGGGGGGGGGGTGATTTCTCGCTTTCTGTCTCTGGCCAGGGCACATGCTCTATAGCAAGAACCTCTCCAAAAAAATAATTAAAAAAAAAAACGGAAATTAGATTATAGAAGTTTTGTATCAGCAGTCTAAAGTTGTCTTTAAAGTGATCCAGTCTCTAGGAAGTACAATTCTTGCTCACTATAATCTAATTTTTTTTTTTTAATAAGAGGGAATTTATTCGAAGAATATAAAGGTTCTTGCAGGGATTCCAACATCTGTAATGGATTACAGATAAAGGATAGAGCATGCTGCGATCACAAACTTTTAATTCTGGATTCTGCTCGATCACAAAGAGAATATCCTAGAGGATAGTCCTTCATGTACACTGCAGAAAGGACTAGAATGTGGATTCACTTTTGCTTGCTTTTTGATCGTTATAGTTCTGTATGCTGGCCTCAAACTTGTCAAGCACATGTTGGCAGACATTCATGAGCTCATTCAGGCCTCTCTGAAATGGCTCAACAGCTGAGTCTGAATGTGCAAATTAATTTTGCTCTCTGAAGGATGGGTCGTAGTGTCACCACAAAATTCCACTTCTGGGTTCTTCATGATCATGTAATGCAGAGAATTTCCTAGGGTATGGTCTTCCTCGTGCAATACAAATGTCACACAGTGTCTATCTGTTCCAGCTGCCTGGACCATTTCCAGGGCTGTCTTCCTCTTGCCTTCAGCCATTGAGGTCTTCAATCCAGATATTTTTCTCTCCAGCTCCTGGTTCTCTTCCATCGCGGACACGGTTTCCAGTATCCCCAGGAGGTGCGAACAGATTAGAGGCTCTGCCCCATATCGCGAAACATCTATAATTTTTCCTAAGAACTTCTGTCCTAGGCTCATGATTCAGTTCTCCACTTTTTCGTATTCTCTTTGCTTAAGTTTTAAGAATTATTTCATCTTATTTATTATTTTTTTAAAAAATTTGCTATAGGACATGTGTGCTCACCAGAGAGGGACAGAAACAAAGAAAGTGAGACAGCAAGTTGCCAGGTCTGGGACTTTAACTGTGTTTAACCATGTGGGACTCCACCTTCTTAACCACCGCCACTCACTGGATTTTGGTTAAGTTTTTATTTGCTTTTGCAGTTATCTCTCGATATCTGTGAAGACTGGTCCCAGCAAACCTCCTATAAATACCACAATCTGTGGATGCTCAAGCCCTTTAGTTAAAATGGCATAATATTTGCATATTGACTATACATGTTCTCCTTTATGCTTTAAGTAATCTCTAGATTACCTGTAATACCTAATAGGACGTAATTGTTATGTAAGTAATTGTTACATTTAGGAAATAATGACAAGGCAAAAAGTCTGTACGTGTTCAATATAGATGAAGAAACCACAATTTTTTTTAAATCCATGGTTGATTGAACCATATGGAAGGCCAGCTGTATGTATTAGAACATATATCCTATAGATAAAAATGAGACCAGAATGACTGTGGTGTTTATTTGTATCACAGGCCAAGGAAAATGATGACCAAATGTATTTTTCTATAGGTAACCATCAGAATATATAGTAGGTGAATTTACCAAGATTGTAAGAGAAGCTCCACCAAAGGTCTATAGGTTCAAAATTCAAGATATTAAAAAGTTCTTAATTGAAACGGTCCTAAGTTTGCAAATATATATTTTTTAATTACCAGAGGCATATATGCTCGCCAGTGAGAAGGAGAAAGTACACCCCAATGGAGCACAAGCAAATGGCATTCCCATCTCCAGTTCTTCATCCTGTCAGGACTTTGGGCACACATGCACACGGCACAGTATCTTCTTCAAACCACAGTCAGCCATCTGGGATCTGGCTCCCAACCACTGGGCTAAGGGGCTGCCTGTTGTAAAGGTATTTTACTACTCCAGACTCATTCTAAGTTGTTTTCATCATTATTTCTTTGCTATATGTCTTTCTTCCTGTGGCCATAAGTTACCTTTTATCCATGTTAACATGTATGTCCAGTGGAAAACAGACTCTTAATTCAGAAACACTAATTGCAATTTTACAAGCAAAGTCAATTATTATAATCAGGATTTTTGACTCACCAAGTTTTCATTTTCTTTTTTTTTAATTAATTAATTTTAATTTTTTATATACATTCAATCACATTATTTAGCTTACAAAGTAAACATTTCAATATGTGAACATTTCTCCCCAGTCCAGTTGATCAAAATATCTTCAAGTTTTCATTTTCTTTAAGAAACAGTTTCCTATCTTTTTGTTCATCTCTGCTTCTTCTGTTTTCAAACACTGGCTTCATCTGAAATATTGCAAATTTCCTTACTGGTTATCAGCTTTCATTTTCATCACTTCCATTTCTTTCTCTGCACTGCCCTCTGTGATCTTTGCCTGCTTTCCAGTCTCTTTTACCTTTGCACTTGCTTTTTCTTCTACCTAGAATGTTATTTTTTTTCCAACAGTAGGGAAAATTCTGTTTATCACTTAAAACCAAAAATCTCTACTACAGAATTAAACTAATTCCTCTGTGCTACACTTTACACTTTTTAGGTGTGATAATTCTCTTGGGGGGGGTCCTCAGACTTTGACAGTGTGCATGTTTATGTTCCCTATTGTCTGCAAACTTGCGGAGATTAGGTGTTTTGTGCCTGATAGAAGTTGAGAACAGGTTTGTTGTGTGGGCGTGATAGGTTGGTGAGAGCTAGATGACAGTTTTATCACAAACTAAGAGGAGCAGAAAAAGGCAAAGCTAGAAATTTTCAATGTTATGCTTTTTTTCAAAGCCTGGGTACTTTTAGTTCAGAGTTGACTTCAGTCTTTTTATTGTGTTGTTTTAATTGCCAGAAAGCTCCTATGCTCACCAGAGAGAGAGAGAGCAAGAGGGAGGAAGAGAGATGAAGAGAGAGAAAGCACCCCCAGTAGGGTGTGGTCATCCTGCAATCCTTTCTCCTCCATTTTTGTATACCATCAGGATTTTGGATGTGCATGCACACACACCTGGTATGTTTTTTCAGCCACCTGGGCTGGGATTCAAATCATTGTTGGCCATGTGGGATCTGGTTCCTTTACCCACTAAGCTATGGAACCAGCTCTCACTTCAATCTTAATAAATTGCTCTTGTCATGAGTTGCAAGCTGTTTTTGTGTTTTGCATTATTTTCCCCCTTTGAAATAAATAATAAAATGCATATTGGACATTTCTCACTAATTATCACTAGGATTAAACTGTGCAACTTTTGGCTCACCTATTTTTAAACAGTTTATTGATAATATAAAAACTCAAAATGCTCTTCAGTAGCATATTTCAAATCTATTTTCAGAATGTGTGAGTCAATGCGTATTTGAAGAGTATACTTTAGAAAAAAGTGATGAGGTATTAGTTTTCTTGAGCCCATTCATTTTGTTGTATTGGAGCAATTTAGATGTTTTGAGTATTTTAATTTTAAGTAGTTTTTACCATACATGCTTTGTCTTTTCCCCTTGAGTATACTTCCCAGCAAGGTGGTTATAGAAACTTAATTTTCCTCCCAGCTCGTACTACTTGGGTTGTACCTCCTCTCCTTCCTTTCCTCTGTATTTTTTTTTAGAAAAAATTTTGCTATAGGGTTCATGCACTCACCAGAGAAACCACCCCCCAGGGGCATGGTCACGCCGCAGTCCTCTTGGGATTTTCGGCATCCATGCACATATACCCATTGCAAAAATATTACAGAGATAAAGATTTACTTATTTCTTATAAAATGTTAACAAGAATGTACTATGTTGTTGGAAAAATCATGACATAGTTTTCTGTTTTTCTATAGAAAGATGCATCATGACTTCTTATTTTTGTAGAGGTTTTTGCTATAGGGCGCGTGCGCTTGACAGACAGACAGAAAACGACAAAGAGACAGAAAGCGAGAAATCACCCCCCAGGGGGGATGGCCACGCCGCAATCCCTTCTCCTCCATTCTCCTCTCAGGATCTTGGCACGCTCGCACACGCACCCAGCGTGAGTTTTAAACCACCAGGTCCGGGACACGAACCGCAGTCGACTACATGGGAGTCCAGCGACATAGCCATTTCGCTAACTGCTGGTCCCTTTTCTAACAACTTAATAGACTGATGCAAACATTTTGAAAAATAGTTTGGCAGGGCCGGCAGGTGATATAGTGGTTAAGGTATTGGACTCCCACGTGGTCAACCCTGGCTCAAATCCCAGACCTGGCAGCCTGAAATTCATACCAGGTCAATGTGCGTATGTGCCCCAAATCCCGAGGAGCATCATTCACAATGGCAAAATGTTGAAACAACCGTGATGTATACCTACAAGATAAGAAATTGTGACATGATGAAAGATTTCATTAGTCAAAATTAATGAACTACATTGATATATAATGTTATTAATGACTCTTAGCAGTATGTTTAAAAATTCATACATCCCAAAAAGTACAAACGGCATTTTAATAATTTTTTTAAAACCTAAAAATAGAGGCAAACAGGTGGCATGGTAGTTAAGATAATGGACTCCAACATGGCAGAGCACAGTTGGAGTCTTGGAGTCAGTGACTTGGAAAACATGCCAGGAGTGTGTGTGCACATGTGCCCCAAATCCCATGAGGAGAACGGAAAAGATGGGGCTGCATTGTGGCCATCCTCTCTGAAGGAGATTTCTCACTTTCCCTCTTTCTGTCAAGAGCATATGCCCTATAGCAAAAGAGAAAAACAAACAAAAAACTACAAGTAAATAATTTTTAGGAACAGATGCAAAGGAGATGATCATAGGATTCCAAATGATGGTTACCTTGGGTTGAATGAATATCCGTAAGTTTTATTGCAAAAATATTAATGTATTTGATTATATGGTACAATCCTAGATACTAGCTGAAGGTTTTACTGTGTATGTATATTACCTATCTAAAATCAGAAAAGTTACCAATTTCTAAACACATCTGGATCCAGTGGTTCCAGTTAAGGGATTGTGAATCTGTAGAGGCCTAGAATGAAAAGTAGCAGTGAAGATAGAGATAAATTTTGAAGGGAAAATGGAGGAGACTTTTAGATGAACTGGATTTGAGGGTGAAGAAAAAGGAAGAATCAGGCATGACTGTAACAATGCTCTTCAATTTCAATCCGAAATAAAGAGAGATTAATGTACGTGCTTTGTAATCACAAATGGTATCAAATTTAGCATCAGGTTACTGGTTGTATTCAACTCCGGTAAACAGATTTCATCTTCATTAATTTTTATTTTGAACAAACTCTTTAAGGGTAAGAAGTAATCATCCCCTAAAGTAAGTTGAAAACCAGGATCTGAACACTCTCACACAAAAAGATGTTCTGTATTTCTCCACAGCTGTGTTCCTTTTTAAAATATCTACTGTTCTCTGCGTTAAGCGATATTCCTTTATTTCCTCACACTTGCTTCCGACAGGTGGCGTTAGTGCAAGAACGAATATTTTCTTCTTGCCTCTCCAGTAAGAGCAGCGGTGCGGTCGACAGACTGCCACTTTCGCCTTTTGTTTTCATCGATTAACCTTATAAAGCCAACTAAAGGAAAAGGCTTAGTCTCTTCAGGATTTTCCTGGACTGGGAGAACCTCATGTAACAAAACCAAAGGTAAATCCTAATGGCTTGCAAGTTTCTGGTAAGCAAGATGATTCCATCTGAAGATAATCCTAACTCTGGGACCCTTTGGGTATATGCGTGAGATACGAAAGGCGGCGCCCTCGTCTCTCCATCCTAGAGGACTGGCCTTACCGACAGCTACGTGAGAGTGATAACCCGGGGCGACCTTGGAAATAGCCCGGACCCGGCACCTTTTCGGGATTCGAAGCCTCGCCCACTCCTCCGCCCAGACACCAGGCGGCGCAGCCGGGACGTGAGAGACGACGCGCGTGCGCGGTCGGCGGGCGGGCTCTGGCGACGTTGCCAGCCTTTCGGTCTGTCGCGGCAGCATGAAGACCGCCAAAGACACCGGAGGAGCCGGCGCCGACGGCCCGCGGAAGTTAGGACTCTGCGTCCTCTGTGGTCTCCCCGCAGCTGGAAAATCTTACTTTGCTTGCGCCCTCAGCAATCGGCTGCGGCAAGAGCTGGGCTGGGCCGTCGGCGTTGTCGCGTACGATGACGTCATGCCCGACGCGTTCCTGGAGGGGTCGAGCGCGCAGCCATTGGTCAGTATAGGGGGGTGGGTGGGGCTTAGGCTGCAGTGGCGAAACAGCGTAGGCGACTCCACCGATACCGCTCCTGTGTTGTATTGAGTGCCCACTGTCTAAACCTGGTATGGAGATGAAGCCCTGACCGAGGCAAGACAGGCATTTGAGAAAATAGAGCCAAATTAATATGGTTATTGCGAAGAATGAGTGACATGACCGTAGAAATATATCCTAAAATAGTTTGAAAACAGCGGTTTTAGAATAGTGCATAGTAGAAGAATATTGCATGTATGTTCTGTACGTTCGGCTGATCTTGCTCTTCACAGCCTTTCTCGTTTCGAGGGCAAACCAGCATTGTTAAACCATGCTTTAAGCCAGGGTTAGGTTCTGAAGTTAGTGTGCAAGGTGTACCCTTGAAAAACCCTTTGGAAGATTCTTTAGCCGAGGGAAATAATTTCTAAAAAATTCCAGCAAAGCCACTTTAACATCTGGCTAAGGGTGGATCCGGGTTTTGTGGGACTGAAGATTTACATGATTTGGAGAGGTGTTTTTTTGGTTTTTTTTTTTTTTTTTTTTTTTGCTATAGGGTGCATGCTTGACAGAAAGCAAGAAATCACCCCCAGGGGGACGGCCACAGCTGCAATCCTTTCTTCATTCTCCTGTCAGGATTTTGGGCACACAAGTACATGTGCCCTGTGTGAGTTTTAAGCCCTGGCCCAGGTCTCGCACCACGTCTGTTCATGTAGCGTCCAGCAATGTAACCATTAAGCCATCTGCTGGTCCCTTTTTAAAGAGAGATTTTTGCTATAGGGCTTCCTGGAGTGACAGAGCCAGACAGAAAGCAGAAATCACCCCCAAGAGGGGTTGGTCATGGTGCAGTCCCTTCTCCATTCTCTCTGGGATTTTGGGCAGGCACTTACATGCACCTGGCATGAGTTTGAAGCCTCTGGAGCTGGGACTTGAACTGTGGTGGACTACATGGGAGTCCAGCCATGTAGCCATTATGCCATCTGCTGATCTCTGGATAGCCATTTTAAAGAGAGAGACGAGAAATCTAGGGCCGGCAGGTGGCATGGTGGTTAATATGCTGGACTCCCACATGGCCGACTGCAGTTTGAGTCCTGGACCTGGTGGCTTGCTTTCTTATTTTCCTTCTCTCTCTGGTTCTCTCTGGCAGGTGTACATGCCCTACAGCAAATTAAAATAAGAATAATAAATAAAATTAAATAATTCCTTTTAAAAATGAAAAAGAATAGAAATCATAAATAAATTTGATAGGGTTCCTCCAGAAAAGATAGAGATTGTACAAATGAAGAGTATGACTTCTGCAGCTTATCTTCATCTCAGGGTAAATCTGCCTGTGCCAGCATTGGCAAAGATGCGGTTTCTTAGTTGACCACCAGAGGAAGTAGTGAGCTTTTCTTTGGAAACCAGCTTGTGTGTTCCAGGTGTATAGTTTTCAGTCCTTCAACTCACAGATCATTGGGATGCACCTTCTTGGAGAAGCATATGAAAACTGAGATAACTAGTGGAAGAGTAGATTTGCGTCTCCCATCTCATGCTTCCTCTACATACCCTTTGAAACATTCTGAAAATTTTTAAATTATTATTGTTGTTGTTGCTTGATTGTAGACCTATTCACATAAGTGAAATGGGAATATGATATGACTTACTGCTGTATGTATTTATGCAAAAATACATTTAATGTACATTAATTACAAAAATACATTTAATGTAAAGACTCTTAATGTTGATTTACAACCTTGTGTCTCCCACTCTCAGAACTGAGTAAAAAGAACCACTGCATCTGAGCACTCCAAAAACACTTTTGTGTTTTTCCAGGCCACTCAATTTTGTGCTACAGAGATATCTCTGTAGAAAAGTGTATCTACTTCCTCATTCCTGGATAATATACTAAATATAGTATCAGGGTAGCATAGGATTTACTTGGATATTAGTATTTTTACCTCTTGCAACGAAGTAGAGCAGTGTTGAGGGGAATTATTGTATTTACTAGCTTTTTCTCACTTTTATTATGAGGACAGAATTCTGACTACTTTATCCTATTCCAAAATTCTTTCCGTAGGGCCTAGAGGAGTCACCCTACAAACATTAACACACTGCTTTGGTCTAGTGATTACGGAGTATTCCCTAGTGTTTTTATGATGCATGGTAAAGCCTTCTTATCACTATTGAAGTAAAGCATAGACATTCTTTAACCAATTCCTAATCTAGGAATTTATCTTTTTTTGAGAGAGACTTTTTTTTCCTTTTTTTTGGGAGAGATTTTTGCTATAGGGCATGTGCACTTGCCAGGAAGACAGAGAGAGACAGAGAGACAGAAAGCGAGATATCATCCCCAGGGGGTTGGCCACGCCGCAGTCCCTTCTCCTCCATTCTCCTCTCAGGATCTTGGACACGCACGCAAACGTGCCCAGCGTGAGTTTAAGCCAACGGGTCCAGGACTCGAACACAGTCGACTACATGGGAGTTCAGCGACATAGCCGTTACGCTAACTGCTAGTCCCAGAAATTTTTGCTATAAGGTGCATGTCCTCTCCTGAGAGAAAGACAGAAAGCAAGAAATCACCTCCTAGGCATGATGCAGCTATGCCACGATCCCTTCTTTTCCATTCTCCTCTCAGGATGTTGGACACATACACACATGCGCCCAGTGTGAATTTTAAATCTCTAGGTCTGGGGTTTGAACCATGGTCAACTACGTGGGAATCCAACAACGTAACCATTATACCATCTGCTGGTCCCCCTAACCTAAGAATTTCCAAACCCACAAGTCTCTGCTCCCAGATGTCTCACCTTTTTGGCTAGGCCAATATAAAGACTCATAATGTTGATTTACAACTTTGTGTCTCCCACTCTCAGAACTGAGTGAAAAGAACGACTGCATCTAAGCACTCCAAAAACACTTTTGTATTTTTCTTTTTTTTTTTTTGGAGAGGTTTTCGCTATAGGGTGCATGCACTCGCTAGACAGAGAGAGACAGACAGAGAGACAGAAAGTGAGAAATCACCCCCCAGGGGGGATGGTCACACCGCAATTCCTTCTCCTCCATTCTCCTCTCGGGATCTTGGGCACGCACGCACACGCACCCGGCGTGAGTTTTAAGCCACCGGGTCCGGGACGCGAACCACGGTCGACTACCTGGGAGTCCAGCGACATAGCCATTACGCTGACTGCTGGTTCCCAACTTTTGTATTTTTCCAGGCCCTCAATTTTGTGCTTAGAATAAACTACATTAAGTACTATTTCTGGAGAACTTGTTTATTTCCATTGAGAGTTAGATTCTTTTTTTTAAGAATTATTCATTTTATTTATTTATTATTAAATTTGACCAGAGAGAGACATAGAGAAAGAGAGAGAGTAAGAAAGCAAGCCGCCAGGTCCAGGTCTTAAACCACAGTCGATCACATGGGAGTCCAGCACCATGCCAGCTGTCATCTCCAACAGTTAGATTTTTGTTCATTCTTCCCATACATGCAAAGGCCTTGGGACCCATCTGATCACAATGAGTAAAATATTTAACCTTTTACAAAGTGATATGTTTCACTTTTAGTAGGTTGAACTGATGTATTTGTTGTGTACATTGTAATCTTTATTTTTAGTTTTTAATTTTTATTTATTTGAGAGAAATTTTTGCTGTAGGGTGCATGCACTCGCTAGAGAGACGGACAAAAAGCAAGAAATCATCCTGGGGGGGGGGGGGGGATGGCCACACCACGATTCCTTCTCTTCCATTGTCCTCTCAGGAGTTTGGGTACACATGCACACATGCCCTGCATGAGTTTAAGCTGCTGGGTCCAGGACTCAAACTACAATTGTGAATTTGGAGTCTAGCTATGTAATCATTAATCTATCTGCTGGTCCCAGGTGATTTGTTTTTGTTTTTGTTTTTGTTTTTGTTTTGTTTGTTTGTTTATTTTGCCATAGGGCACGTGTACTCACTGGAGGGAGAGAGACAGAGAAAGTGAGAAATCATGCCCCAGGGGGAATGGCCACATTGCAGTTCCTTCTCTTCTCCTCTTGAGATTTTGGGCATGCACATACACGTGGCCAGCATGTTTCAGGCCGCCAGGTCTAGGACTCATACTGTGGTCTGCCATGTGGGAGTCCAACACCCTAACTATCATGCCACCTGCTAGCCCGACATGTGTAATCTTAATGCTGTGGATAAAGCTGAAATGGAGCAGGGGCCTCCCGCCCTTCACCCTGGCAAGAAAAGATCAAAGAGATAGGCCCTTCTTTCCCTCTTTGGCTAAGAGAAAAATAAGAATCTCGTAAACTAAAAATTAATAAGGGCAGAACTAAAATGTAAAATGTCTTTTTTTTTAAACTGGGCTTGGAATAAAGTTCATTTATATTGTAATGGCCCAAAGTAAGGGGTAGGACTTCAGATTTGGGTTATGGTAATCAAGCAACATTGGCCCTGAACAGGGCCATAGGACTTCTAAAACTCCCACTTAAAGGAAAGTGAAGCTTTTAACTTCAATACTTAAGATGTTTTTCAGGATAAAAACTGCTGACAGCGAACACATAGACCCCAGGCAAAATGGTACCAGAAACCTGAAGATTGCTCCCCTCCAGAATAGAAATTTGACTACCAACCCCCTCCCCCCAATCAAGAGGATTCATAGGATGATCATTCCCTCTTGAACCAGTCATTGAATTGATCTTGTTCCTGGGATTTTTGCCCTTAATCTTATCCTTAAATATGCATGCAGGGGGTGCTCCTCAGAGAGACCAGGCCTTTGCAGCTGGAGCTGCCTAGTCTCCTTGCTTTTGGTCATGGCAATAAAGTCATACGTTCCTTCTTCACACCCTGTGCCTACAGTTTGGTTTGTAGCACTCGGGGTTTTATAGGCAGGTAGAAGTGAGCAGGTAGCCCTAAAAAAACCGAAGGACATCAGCCACATCAATCACAACTAATTAGGAGTTACAACCACTTTCCATAAAAATGCCTTCTTTCCACCCAGCCGCTGGTTCCGAGAAGACAAGGCAAATCTCATTTTTCTTCTTTAGAACCTGAGGAAGACACATAGGGATAGTTGTAAATTTCCCTCTTATCAGTCCTCATAAATACAAAGGGACTCAAGGAGATGTTTTGGTCAACATCCTAATTCCTACTGGGGCTAATTGGACAGTTCATCCAGATAAAGATGCTTATATCTCCTAAATCTACACTGAGCATGCAAGATTAGGTCATTAAATTCTTCGCCTGTGGGACCAGCAGTTAGCGTAATGGCTATGTTGCTGGACTCCCACGTAGTCGACCGCGGTTCGAGTCCCGGACCCAGCGGCTTAAACTCATGCCAGGCGTGTGTGCGTGCGTGCGTGCCCAAGATCCCGAGAGGAGAATGGAGGAGAAGGGATTGCGGCGTAGCCATCCCCCTGGGGAGTGATTTCTCACTTTCTATCTCTCTGTCTCTCTCTGTCTGTCTGGTGAGCGCACGCGCCCTATAGCGAAAACCTCTCAAAAAAAAAAAAAAATTCTTCACCTTTAAGAGTGATATGCAGGGAACCAGCAGTTAGCGTAATGGCTATGTCGCTGGACTCCCATGTAGTCGACCATGGTTTGCGTCCTGGACCCAGTGGCTTAAAACTCACGCCGGGTGCATGTGCGTGCGTGCCCAAGATCCCAAGAGGAGACTGGAGGAGAAGGGATTGCTGCGTGACCATCCCCTCTGGGGGGTGATTTCTCGCCTTCTGTCTCTCTGTCTCTCTCTGTCTGTCTGGCGGCGCACGCGCCCTATAGTGAAAACCTCTCCAAAAAAAAAAAAAAAAAGAGCAATATGCAAGTGCTGGAAAAAGCCCGCAAATTCAAATGAAAAAGCCAAATACCATGACAAAGCTTCCCCAGCTAAATATTCATGATCAACTCTTGGAATAAATGTAACACCTAAACCCATGCCTGTGCAATTGTCCTTCTCTGGCAGCTGATCAGCTGCGTGCCCTTCAGGCATGAAAGTGTACTCTTTTCTATTAAAAATCCTCACTGGGACCAGCAGGCGGCATGGTGGTTAAGGCGCTGGACACTCCCACATGGTCGACCAGGGTTTGAGTCCTGAATCTGGTGGCTTGCTTTCTCACTTCGTCTCTCTCTCACTCTCATCCTCTGTCTCTCTCTGGTCAAATTTTAAAAATAAAGGAATGAATAAATAAAAAATATAATAAATAATTTAAAAAAATCCTCACTTTCCTATTAGAACTTCCCTTTTCTGAGACCAGCAGATGGTGTAGCAGTTACATCACTGGACTCCCACATGTCTGACCACGGTTTGAGTCCTGAATCTAGGTGGCTTCAAACTCGTGTCAGGCACGTATGCTTGGGTGCCCAAGATCCCAGGAGGAGAATGGAGGATAAGGATTGCGGCTTGGCCATACCTCTGGGGAGTGATTTCTTGCTTTATGTCTCTCTGTCTTTCTGCCTCTCTTCAGCAACTGCATACACCCTATAGCAAAAATCTCTCTTAAAACAAACAAACAAAAACTACCCTTTTCCTACTTTACAAGTGCTTGTGGTTTTTCACTTTGTGTCTAAAAGACAGGTATCTAATCTTAGAACTCTGGACCTAAAGAACTAAGGATTTTACACAATGCAAATCAATACTCTCCCATCCTATGATAGGGTGAGTGAACTTGATCTTAGTTTGGTTGTGAGGATAGAAATCTGACTGCTTTTTTCTATTTCCCAAAGTCTTTTCCAGAGGGCCTGGAGGGAGTCACGCTCACAAACATTAGCAGACCATTTTGATCCATTGATAATTTCTACATCCTGTCTCTGGCTTAGTATCTTTGTGATGTTATTAAGCCTCCTTATTTAGTTAAACCACATTCTTTTTTTTTAAATTTTTTTATATTTTTAGATTTTTGCTACAGGATGCGTGCACTTACCAAAGAGATAGCAAGAAATCACCCTCCTGGAGGAGAAGCCATGCACGCCACAATCTCTTCTTTATTCTCCTCTCGGGATTTGGGGCACACATACCTGGCGTGAGTTTTAAGCTGCTGGGTCCATGACTCGAACCATGGTCGATTACCATTGGAGTCTTAACAATGTACTCATTACACCATCTGCTAGTCCCAGGCACATTCTTTTCTGACCTCGGCAACCTTCCTTTTCCAATCACCAACCTCAAAACTGTAAAACCTACCTATAACCTACAAGGCCCCATTTCCACATGCCCTGCTTATGGAAAAGCTCTTCACTAAATTCCAAACTTTGTATCTCACTCTTAAAATTAAATAAAAGGAACCCCTGTACCTGATCACCCCAATAAAATCATGTTTTGCTTCCTCTCCAGGCTTAGGTCACTCATATTCTGCTTAGGAATAAACCACACTATTATTTTTGCAGAGTTGATTTTTCCTTTGACAGTTGCAAGTCATGGGCAAGCAAGAGGGGCCTCAATCTCTTATCCTTATTTTTTCCCTCCAGACTTAATTATATCAGTGGGGCCAGTAGGTGGCCTGGTGGTTAAGGCACTGGACTTCCCTGTGGTCAACTGTAGTTCAAGTCCAAGACCCGGTGGCTTTCTCTCTCTCTTTCTCTCTCTCAGTCTCCCTTTGATGAGTGCAGATGTCCTATAGCAATGAAAAAGTAATAACAAGGGCCAGCAAGTGATGTGGTGGTTAAAGGTGCTGGACTTCCACATGGCCGACTGCAGTTCAAGTCCTGAACCCAGCAACTTACTTTCTCACTTTTCCTCTCTCTTTCTCTCTCACTCTGTCCCTCTCTGGTTAAATTGAAGTGGATAAATAAATAAATAAAATAAATAAAGTTCCATACACTAATTCTTTTTAAAAAAGTAATACTAATAAAGATAAATAAATTTAAACAACTCTTTAAAAATAAATAAATAAGGAGAGTTGAGCCCTTCCTTCAGAAGATTCCTCATGTCTACTGGGAACTAGATATTTCAGGGGACAGGAGAAATGAAGATTTTCTACTCATAATTCAGCCTCCAGCAAGCAAAGCTAGTGTGGCAGGAGAGTTGAGCCCTTCCTTCAGGAGATTCCTCATGTCTACTGGGAACTAGATATTTCAGGGGACAGGAGAAATGAAGATTTTCTACTCATAATTCAGCCTCCAGCAAGCAAAGCTAGTGTGCGATCACAGCAGAATGGCAAACAGATTCTAGAACACCTCTGTCTGCTTGCTCCTGAACGTTGAGGCTTAACTTCAAGAATTTGAAAGAAACATACTTTTCATCAGATGACAAGAAATCACCGTCGGATCACGAGAAATATGGGAAAACGAGAAAATACCTCTCCTCCAATGGAAAAGAGTAACTCTCCTCCATCCGCAAGCAGTTCGGTGAAAGTCATGGAAATGTCTGATAAGGAATTTAGAGCATTCATAATGTCGAAACTAACAGAGATGGAAGAAAAAAGAGATAATGAACTGCTAAAGAGAAAGGAGAAAGAAGTTGCCGAGTTCCAGGAGATGAGGAAATTCTTGCAAGATCTAAAAGAGGAATTACACACTTTACAAAAGACGCAAATGGAACTGCTAGAGATGAAGTCTATAATACAAGAAGTCAAAATCTCCCTTGAAAGTATTAAAAGCAGACTAGATCATTCAGAAAATAGAATCTCAGATGTAGAAGAGAAAATGGCTGGCTTAGAAAAATCCACCACGAAGACTAAGAAAATGGCCCAAAAATTTGAGAATGATATGCGAGAAGTACTGGATACCATCAAACGTCCAAATATCCAGATAATTGGCATCCCAGAGGGCGAAGAGACTCATAAGGGCATTGATAATCTATTCCATGAGATCCTGCAAGAAAACTTTCCAAACCTAGAGAGGCATTCGAAGATCCAGTCCCAGGAAATACAAAGGACCCCAAATAAAATCAACCCAAGAAGATCTTCTCCAAGACACATTATAGCCAGGGTGACCAAAACCGCAGACAAAGACAAGATACTAAGATTGGCAAGAGAGAAACATCAAGTTACCTACAAAGGACATCCCATCAGGCTAACAGCAGATCTCTCATCAGAAACAATGCGAGTGAGGAGAGAATGGGAAAATATATTCAAAGTGTTATAAGAGAAGCAATTTCAGCCAAGAATACTGTACCCGGCAAGATTATCTTTCATGTGGGAAGAAAAGACAAGAACATTCTCAGATAAACAAAACTTGAGAGAATTTACCAGCACCAGACCAGAACTCCAAGAAGTTCTCAAGGGTGTGTTGTATCAAGAAAATTAAACACAGACACATGGAAATAAGAGTCCAAAAACTATGAAAGTGGCCAACTTAATCATAGGGACAAGTCTGGAGTTGAATATTATATCCCAGAATTTAATCAGGAAAATTGAACCAGAACAGAAGATATAAGTACATGAGACTGATAGGTTCATGCACCTACCATTTGAATAGAATCCTAACTTGTTTCCTGGCTTTAAGCAAAGTTCCCTGGCACTTCTCTGAGTTAAGTTAAAACTGGTTTTCTTAGTAGTAATGAGTGAACTCACCATTGAAAGTAGTTAGATTATGTAGGAAATAGTGTGATCAATGCAACTTGGGTGGGAAGGGAATGAAGGACAATTGTAGACACCGGAGGTGGTGTGAGAGGAGGGTGGGAAGGGACAGAGGGTCAGAAAGAGGGGTGGAAGTAATTCTAGGAACTAGTAATGGAAAATTTTTTGTAATGTGCATGATTGTGTCACTATGCAGTGTGTACTGGATGGGAGATTGCATTTTGTATGCTGTGATGAAGCTTAGGGAAGGAATGTAAATTGAGTTACAAAAAAAAAAAGTTTCAGAAAAAAAAATGTATATCTATTCAATGACTGCAGTAGGATATGTAGCCACAGCTAGGTGCTACTTTATAGGATGCGTAAAGTAAGACTTGTGTTCATGGAAATGTGTATATCACCTGTGTTTGCTATGAGGGTATTTGGATTGATTAGGGTCTTTGGCGATACAATAAAATGTGAGGAGTAAACAGTATAGAAAGCAAACATAGATACCAGAGACAGTGTGGGAGGAGAGTGGGAAATGGCAGAGGGTAAGAGATAGGGAATCAAGGATTGGGGGGAAAAAAAGCAAAACATACAGAAGACAAGAAATGGAAGCTCATTTGCTGACAATAACATGTTTGTTGATGTGCTTGATTGAGACAATATATAGTGTATTTTGGATGGAAAAAAAAAAAAAAGAACCTGAAAAAAAATAAATAAATAAATAAATAAATAAGAGCTGGCAGGTGGCATGGTGGTTAAAGTGCTAGACTCCTGCATGGCTGACCATGGTTTGAGTTGGTGACCTGAAGGCTTGCTTTCCTACTTTCCCTTTCTTTGTCTCTCTTTGGTCAAATTAAACAAATAATAATGATGATAATAAATGAAATAAAATAATTATCTAAAAATAAATAAATAAATAAAATAACTACATCATTGTCCTCCCCAGCCCTTTGACCAACCCAAGATTGCTTGTATTCTCGGGCTACTTATTTTTTTTCCTTCCATCTGTGTCATCTGTCCCCATCCCATACTAAGCCAGTTATCAGCCTGAGGTCTTTTCATCATCACGTGTATATATGAGATGTCGTGATAGTTAAAGGAGGGGCTGAGCTGCCTTCCGCATGGTTGAGTCTGAGAAGGCTTCACACAGTACTAGTGTCAAACTAGAATTTTCTTGGCATGGAGGCATGAAGAACAAGGTGTGTTAGAGAACTCCAAATGATTCAGTATTGTGAGCTGAAATTTTCTTGTGGGGCAGGGTAGCAGTGATGCCAGATGGTCAGTTTACTGGCATAATATAAATTACAATTCTTTGGTCTTTTTTAGCCATCCCAGTGGAAATTGCTTCGACAGGAGCTGTTGAAGTACCTGGAATGCTTCTTGATTGCTGTCCTTAAGGATTGTCAGATGTCTGCCCCACCCAACAGGACTGAAGCCATGTGGCAAGATTTTATAACCTGCTTAAAGGATCAAGATTTGGTATTTTCTTCAGTGCTTGAGAATCCCGCTTCCTACCTCTTAACGAAAACTGCTGTTTCCAGACCTTTGTTCTTGGTTTTAGATGACAATTTTTATTATCAAAGTATGAGATACGAAGTCTACCAACTGGCTCGGAAATGTAATTAAAACATTTTTTTCTATTATGCATGGAGACATTTATTTGCATATCAAAATCATTACTGCTTATAGCGACAACTTAATTGGATTAAGAGGTTTATATGGGTTTACTGCATTTTAAAAGCTAAATGTTCTGAATTGCAAATGGAGTTTTTCCTACTGTCTAGCTTGTCTAGTATATATTTATTTCATATTTTGGAAAAATAGAGCCCTGGTAATCTTGTGATTTTAAACTTATTTCAGATTCCTTGGGCTTTTGCCAGCTCTTTTTAGATTGTCCTCTTGAGGCCTGTTTACAGAGGAACAGCCAGAGAACACGGGCACTACCTGCTGAGACCATCCACCTGATGGAAAGGAAGCTAGAAAAGCCCAGCCCTGAGAAGAATGCCTGGGAACACAACAGCCTCACAATTCCAAGTCGATCATACTCTTCAGAGGTCAGGTATGCTGTTCCAGGCCAACCTTCTCTAGGTGCACCGATGTGCTAGGCACTGTGCTACACACTTCATTTGTACTGTCTTCGTTCATCCTCACAAGGGCCTTGTACAGATGTTATTGTTTCTCCTTTTGTGTGGAAGAAGAAACTGAAGTGAGAAAGTTTAAGTTGTCCAAAGTCGCTCAGATTGTGACAGCACACATTTGCACCTGAGTTTGTAAATGTCTGCTTTTAACTATTAGAATTATATTGTTCCTTAGAGATTGGAACAGAGAATTCAGAGACCACATCTTTTTTTTTTTTTTTTTTTTTTCTTTTTTTGGAGAGTTTTTTTTTGCTATAGGGCGTATGTGCTCCCCAGAAAGACAGAGAAAGACAGAGAGACAGAAAGCGAGAAATCAACCCCCAAGGGGGATGGCCACGCCACAATCCCTTCTCCTCCATTCTCCTCTCGGGATCTTGGGCACTCACGCATGCACACGCGCCCGGCATGAGTTTAAGCCGCTGGGTCCAGGACTCGAACTGCAGTCGACTACATGGGATTCCAGCAACATAGCCATTACACTAACTGCTGGTCCCCAGAGACCACATCTTTGATACACTTGCTAAAACAATATAGTTTTAATATGTTGCCCTGCAGTTTTCTTATAGAAAGAAATCTGTGAACGAGTGGAAGTGTTACTGGATCCTGATTTTCCTTAGAGCTAGCCACTGCGTTGTTCGTGAAATTCTTTGGCTGTGGTGTCTGGCACTTTTCATTAATGATATATGATGGCATAGTGGTTAAGGCACTGGACTTCCACAAGGCCAACCACAGTGTGAGTAGTGGACCTGGCGACTTGCTTTCTCATTCTCTCTCTCTCTCTCTCTCTCTCTCTCTCTGGTGAGTGCACATGCCCTATAGCAAATTAAAAAATAGTGAATGAATGAATAAAATAAATATAAAATTTTTAAAAATTATATATGAGGGGACTTCAAGAGGTTCACAAAGAAAATGAAATTGAATTAAGTATGAGTTTATTTTGGTGCCCAAAATCTTGAAACCCATGCATAGTTCTTTTTATAATGCGCAATTTCCAAGAATTTTTTTTGAAGACCCTTCCACATCTTCAGAGTTTCAAAGCAGCACATTTCTGGTAGAAATTTCACTGATGATGAAAATATTCTGTAGTTGTACTGTCCGACACAGTATCCACTAGCCACATTGAGCATTTAAATGTAGCGTGGTGGTTAAGAGTGTTGGACTCCCACATGGCCGACTGTGGTTTGAGTTCCGGATCTAGCAGCTTGCTTTCTCACCCCCCCCCCCCTCCTTCTCTAGTCAAATTAAAACAAATAAATAAAATTAATTTAATTTAAAAATTCTCTTAAAAAAGTAGCTAGTGCAACTGACGATCTGAATTTAATTTAATATTTTATTTTATTTTATTTTTTGAAGTTCGCCAGAGAGAGACAGAGAGAAAGAACAAGAAAGTGAGAGACCGAGCTGCCAGGTCCAGGACTCAAACCGTGGCCAGCCATGTGGGATTCCAGCCGCCTTAACCACCACACCATCTGCCGGCCCCATGATCTGAATTTAATTTTAATTAACTTTAAATAGCCTCTCATAGCTAGAGGCTGTTGTATTGGATAGCATGCTCTTAGGGGCATATTGTACACTTTTCCTTAGTTCCTGCCTGTTGTACATGGGAAAATCAGCAGTTTTGTTTTTGCTAAAGGACATATGAACTTACCAAGAGAGGCAAGAGTCACAGAGAGAGAGAGAGAGAGAAGCACATGTGATTAGAGTGGTTTTTTTTTTTTTGGAGAGGTTTTTTGCTCTAGGGCCCGTGCGCTCGCCAGACAGACAGAGAGAGACAGAGAGACAGAAAGTGAGAAATCACCCCCCAGGGGGGATGACCACGCCACAATCCCTTCTCCCCCATTCTCCTCTCGGGATCTTGGGCACGCACGCACATGCGCCCGGCATGAGTTTTAAGCCACCGGATCTGGGACGCGAACCGCGGTCGACTACATGGGAGTCCAGCGACATAGCCATTAAGCTAACTGCTGGTTCCCGTGACTGGAGTGGTTTTTGTTTTTTGTTTTTTTGGAAGAATTATTTTACTTAATTTTATTGTTTTTTAATTTGACCAGAGGGAAAGTGAGAAAGCAAGCCACCAGGTCCAGGACTCAAACTGCATTCAGCTGTGTGAGAGTCCAGCACCCTAACCACCACGCCACCTGCTGGCCTTCAGCTGGAGTGTTTTTCAAGCTACCTGGTCTGGGGATCGAGCCACGTAATCAGCCATTTCTTTTTTCCTCTCTCATTTGCTATAGTGCAAGTGTGCTTGCCAGAGAGAGAGAGAGAGAGAGAGAGAGAGAGAAAGTGAGGAATCATCCCCCAGGAGGTTGGCCATGCTGTAGTCCTGTCTCCTCCATTCTCTTCTCTGTATTTTGGGCACAAACACACATGAGCCTGGTGTGTTTTTCAAGTTACCAAGGCCAAGACTCAAACTGTGCAGTCCGAAATGTGGGATCCTGCCATCTTAACCTTGCTGTCACCTGCTTGCCCCCAAAATCAGCAGTTTTTCTTTTTCTTTCTTTTTTTTTTTTTCCTTTTTCTTTTTCCTTTTAGGTTTTTGTCAGAGGGTGTTGTATGCTTTCTGGAGACAGAAAGTGAGAAATCACCGCATGGGGGGGATGGCCATGCTGCAGCCATTCTCTTGGGATTTTGGACATTTACGTACACATGCCCAGTGTGATTTTCATGCCCCTGGGTCTGGGATTCAAACTGTGGTTGGCCATGTGGGAGTACCATAACCACTACTCCACCTGCTTGCCCCAAGATTAGCAGTTTTTAAGAGGCTAATTTTTAAATTCTTCTCAACATTTGGTTCTCAGGATATAGATTCCATTCATTTTATAAAATTAACACACTGGGGCCAGCTCTGTGGCCTGTTAGTTAAGATGGCCAGATCGCATATGGCCATCCATGGTTTAAATCCTGGCCCCAGTGGCTTGAAAAAATACTCTGGGTGCATGCACAAGCGTAACTAAAATCTCAACAGGCTGGAGAAATGGAGAAGGAGTTACAGTGTGACCATACCCTATTGAGGCATGCTTTCTTCTGCTCTCTCCCGCTCTGTCTCTCTCTAGTGAATGCATATGTGTCAGGACCAGCTCGGCATGAACACGTTTCTCTGAGTGGGGAAGGCTGAGGATTAGAAATAGACGCAATAACAAAAAACACAGACACACACAGGTATAGAAAAGCGAGGATCGGGTGGGCACAGCTTCTCTGATGAAGTTGGGACCAGAACCAGCCTCAGGTTTATTCTTTAAAAGGGCAGAGAATGAGGGAAGGGGAAAATGGGATGTAAGAGGAATGGGGAAGAAGGAAGTGGAATGCAAAGAGAATAAGGGGGGAGAAATTGAGATGCAAAGCCAGTTGGTTTTGGATGTAAATGGACTGAAGATGTGAAAATGACTGGTGCCAAATAATTTCTTTGATCCTTTTGGGGGATAATCTGATAAAAGCTTGTGACTTCCTTTAGCCTGATACTGGGCAGTATAGAGGTATTGAGTTTCAACAACAACAGGAAGACAGCCATTGACAACAGGCAGGTACTGCTTTCGTATGTAGATGCTTCTCAATAGCCCTGCTAGAGTAGCTTAGGAAAGCACATATTTGCATGTGTCTTCAGGCCACATGTTTTAATCACACATTTTCAGATTGGCTGCTCTCCACACATATGCCCTCTCACACAAAAAAAAAAAAAAACTAAAAAAGTTCAGAAAATAAAAATTGTAAGTAGGTGACTATTCTTTATACAGTTTATGTTTTTCTCTTTATTTGTGATAGAGTATGTGCATGTGTACCCATGGGTGACATGGGGGAGGTGTCCCCCTTTCTTTCTCTAGCCTGTTGAGTCTTGGGTACTCAAGTATATTACCTGGCTTGTTTCAGGCTGACCAGGCCAAGGACTTGAACCTCGTTCACCGATGTGAGATCCAGCTTCTCTTGAGCACCATATAACCTTTGCACCACCCAGCCAGCCCTATTCAGTTTATAAAATAAGCCATTAGGGAGATTTTTAATTTTAACTTCTTATAATATCCTGAAATTTTGAGCAGGCAGTTAACTGACTGTCTGCTACTCTTTCTGGAATACCTAACATTGTTTCCTATAGAAGTGAATGGCTGGTTGAGGTACTGAGCTATGCCATGAGAAAGGCATAAGCCTATCATCACTGCTGTGAGACCCATGAGACCTTGGTAGAAGCAAGGAGAGTGTAAGTTTCTGTCTTGATGCTTACCATCGTACCTTAGATCTTAAGAACCTGGTCATCTATGCTTGTTTCCACAGTAGTCACAATGTAACTCTGAAGGGTTTCTGTGAAGACGGGTGGCCTTGTATTGCAAGTTGAAAGATGATCTGATCAATGTACCTTTCTGGGCATCTCTGATAGAATAGCAGCAATAGCTATTGAGCACATTCAGTGGACTTGGCATCTTCTGAACACTTCATATGTATAGGCCCAGTCAGTCCTCACAATAGCCCTTTCAGGGTAAAACGCTGATCCGTTTTTTCAGATGAGATCACTGAAGCCCAGGTAAATAAAGTAACATACCCAGGTAGTAAGTGGCAGAGCCAAGATTTGCACCAAGGTCATCTTACTGATTCAAGAACAGAGGCTCTTTTCAGTATGAGAAAGATGGCCTTGAAGTTAAGATTTAACTTGATGAACTCATTATCTTAAAATTTTTCAGTGTTCCCTCCTGCACTTTGAGTAAAATTTAAACTCCTTACCATATTTTATGTGTTCTATCCCTGATCGACTCTCCAACCTCACATCCCACCACTCTCCCTTGCTGCTTTTAGCCAAACTGGCCTTCCCTGTTCTGTGAATACAGGAAGCTTGTCCTTGCTTCGGGGCCTTTGTGCTTGCTGTCTCCTCTGCCCTTCCCACTTATTTATTCTTGACTGCCTTCAGTGACCATCCTAACTAAAGTGAAGAATGTTAGTGGGGCGATCCAGTTACTATCTTATCGTTATCAATCTGTTTATCATCTTCACTCACTCATCTACTTATCACAAATTATTTTTTGTTGAATCAATTTATTTATCTGTCTCTTCCCTTCATGTCTGTCAGGCTTGGAAAGGTAGGGTCTTGCTTAGCACATTGTTTCACATATGTAGTTGCATAGTATTTTTTATGTAAGAAGGTGCTCAATAAGTATTTGGTAAATGAATGAATTCCACCTAAACCCTCCATGGAATCTTGACCAGTGAGAAACTTTGCCAGTCCATATCCAATAATAAGCAGAAGCCAGGAAGACTGAGCACTCTTCTTTAGGGAATAAAATAAGAGTTCTTGAAGCCTCTGTTTTGCACTTACTAGGGGAAGTAACGATGATTTTTCATTTATTGTTGAGTCTCAGGAAGTTAAATTTTAAAAAATGTTGCCAGATGGTATCTACACTTACCAGAGAGAGAAAAAAAGTGAGAATGCACCATGCCAGAACCCCTTCTCCATTTCTCCTTTCACGATTTTGGGCATACATGCATACACATACCTGGTGTGTTTCCCAAGCCACTTGGTCCTGGGTTTAAACCTCACAGTTGGCCATGTGGAATCCATCTGCCTTAAACACTACTGGCTGGCCTGGAAATTAATACTTCTTATATGAAGGGTTTTTTGACTCCTAATTCGTTTTTAGCTACTACATTTGGATTTTACAAGTAAAGGTAGCTTCCAAATCATTTTGTCCTTTTCCCTTTTGCTAAGTGTTTTGGATTATAGCTGTTTTATTCCTCTGGAATTCAATCTAGTACTCATGAATACAATTTTTAAAAAAAAAAAAAAAACAACAGAGATTTGATATGAGGATTTGTTATATTTTTTTCCTACTTCCTCCGTAGCCTGGAGGTGACTGAGTTATTGCTCATGGCTTTGGAAAATCCAGTAAAATATGTTGAGGACAATGCAGAACAAAAGGTAAGTCTTCCAGTACAGACCTAGCATACATGAAAAGGAATGACTTTTCGTAGGAAGACCTTTTGGAGTTGAGTATAAAATGTGAGTAAGACATGAGAGATGCCTTGTCAGTGGCCTGGCATCTCATTACACTCTGCTGTTAACACGTGGCTGCAGTTGTGCACTGCTGGTCATGTGAGCCAGCTGGCTAATACTGATTGTTAAGTTCTCAGAATGTTGGGGCTTGTTGGCCTTATGTTAGTAGCCTGAAGCGGGGAAGGTTGGGAATATTTATGCTGCAGAAGTTGCCAAACAATTTCTTAGGTTTTGACTTACTTTTTTTTTTCCCTTGGAGAGCGTTATTAGACATGAGACATTCAGCAGCATACTGCAGCCTAGGTGGAATTCAGTTTATGACTGGGATGTAATTCATTTGGACACTACTCTAGGGAAGACTTAATAGAAAAGCCACTTTAACTTTTCTTGAAGTCCCATCAAATACATGTCACCTACAATTGAACCATTTCTTTTCTAAAACTATGTAACTGTTCCAATAATGATGTCTGTATACTTAGGAAACAGATAGAATTATTTGCTCAACTAGCATTCTTCATAAAGCTGATCAGACACTTCGAAGAATTGTATCTCAGACAATGAAGGAGGCAAAAGGTATGTTGGATACATTATATGCTATTTTGTTAGTATGATAATGACTTTCAATTGCTACTGTTTTTCCTCTGACATTCAGGTAGTTTATTAGGTTTTAATAATGAAAGTTTCCACCATATGTTTAGTTTCAATGTGCAATTTAGTGAAATGTAGCAAAAAATTCTACCCCAGTAACTGGGTATTCATCCATTGCTCTATCCAGTACACTTTTCTTCAATAGCTACTCTGTACTAGACTTTATTCTGAGTGTCACAGAATCAGCAGGGAGCAGAACATTCTAGTGAGGAGACAAAATACAAATCTGTCTGAATATATGCCAGTGCTCAGAAGAAAAACAAAGTAGGGTGAGGCGATGGAGAGTGGTGGGAGGACTTATATTTAAAGGGTAATTAGCAAGGCTTCTCTGAGAGAGATATGAACGAAGGGAAGAAGCAAACCATGCCGCTGTCTGGTGGGTCAGTAAAAGCTCAGAGGTAAAGATGGAATGTTCTAGAAAAGAGGCCATTGGGCAAGGGGGGAATGAAAAGAAGGAGACAAGGTAGTCAGGGACCATGTGTAAGATCAGCATGGCGTTTTAAACAAGGTCAGTGTGTTGCAAATCTGAATTTATAGATGAAATGTGTGGTAATTATAGTAAAACAATTCCTTTGGGTTTTGAATATAGAACTTGTTATATTTAAAATTTGATTTAAGAAGATATGTTAAGTGTTTTATAAACATTGTTTATAATCTTTCCAACCCTAGAATGTAGGTGTAATTTTACAAGTGGGGAAATCAAGGTTCAGAGGATCACTATCTCGTCCAAGCCTGGATGATACTTTGGCACCCCCTGTGAAGTCTCATTCTAGTCTGTACTTTCTATCACGCTGCTCTGCATCACCAACACTTATTTTTTAAAAAAATATTTAATTAGGGACCAGCAGTTAGCGTAATGGCTATGTTGCTGGACTCCCATGTAGTCAACCGTGGTTTGAGTCCCGGACCCGGTGGCTTAAACTCATGTCGGGTGCGTGCCCAAGATCCTGAGAGGAGAATGGAGGAGCAGGGATTGCGGCGTGGCCATCCCCCCTGGGGGGTGATTTCTCGCTTTCTATCTCTCTGTCTCTGTCTGGCGAGCGCATGCATGCGCCCTATAGCAAAAACCTCTCCCCCCCAAAAAAGAAAAAAAAGTTTAAGTAATTTTATTTATTATTATTCAATTTAAACAGAGAGAGAGGGGGAAAGTGAGAAAGCAAGCCACCAGATCCAGGACTCGAACCATGATTGGCAATGTGGGAGTATAGCAACTTAACCTCCATGCCATCTGCTCACCCTCGACCAACACTTATTAAAAGCTTAGAACATTGGGAAAGGAAACAATATACTAATCATATTGTGGTTTTCAAGCTTTTTTTTTTTGGTTTTTTGTAATAGGGCACATGAGCTCACTGGAGAGAGACAGAGAAAGTGAGAAATCACCCCTACCAGGGGATTTGGCCACACCACAGTCCCTTCTCCTCCATTCTTAGGATTTGGGGCATGCATATACATGTGCCTGGCAAGTTTTTTAATCCACTAGGTCTGGGACTTGAACTATGGAGTAGACCATGTGACATCCAGTGCCTTAAACACTGTA
This sequence comes from Tupaia tana, assembly GCA_026018925.1. Classification (NCBI taxonomy): domain Eukaryota; kingdom Metazoa; phylum Chordata; class Mammalia; order Scandentia; family Tupaiidae; genus Tupaia; species Tupaia tana. The sequence continues at coordinate 34,031,470 of JAKSZU010000010.1, forward strand.
CCACCTGCTGGCCCCTAGTTCTTCTTTTTAAAGTTTGTTTATTTATTTTAATTTGACCAGAGAGAGACAGAGTAAAAGAGAAAGAGACAGAGAGGGAAAGTGAGAAAGCGAGCTGCCAGATCTATGACTTGAGCCATGGTCAGCCATGTGGGAGTCCGGAGCCCTTACCCATCATGCCACCTACAGGCCTCCCAGTTCCTTTTCAAAAATTTTGTCAGAGGGAGCATGAGTTCTCTGAGTTGGGAAATAGTGAAAGTGAGAAAACTCCCTCTGTGAGAGATGGTCACGCAGCAATCCTTTCTTCCATTTCTCCTTCTGGGATTTTGGACATGCATGGACATGTGTCCAGCATGTTTCTTAAGCTGTAGCACCCAGGACTCATCCACACAGTCAACAGTGTGGGATCCAGCTACCTTAAGCACTCCGCCATGAGCTGGCCCTGTTGTACAGTTTAAAAATATTGTATACTATGTAAATTACATCTCAAAACACTAACAAAAAATAGAAATTCCGTTTCTCAGTAACACTACCCACACATGGCTAGTGGCTGCTGTATAAATAATAGATAAAGAACATTATTATTATTATAGAGAGCTACATTGGACAACTGTTCTAGATATTATGGTTTTATTTTGTTTTGTTTTGTTTTGTTTTTTAGAGAGGTTTTTGCTACAGGGCACGTGCACTCACCAGGCAGAGAGAGACAGACAGAAAGTGAGAAATCACCCCCCAGAGGGGATGGCCACACAGCAATCCCTTCTCCTCCATTCTCCTCTCGGGACCTTGGGCATGCATACACATGCACCCAGCGTGAGTTTTAAGCCACCGGGTCTGGGACCCGAACCGTGCTCGACTACGTGGGAGTCCAGTGACATAGCCATTATGCTAACTGCTGGTCCCGATGTTTTCTTTTTACCCTCCTCAATATAATTAATTTTGAATTCTTTTTTTTTTTTTTTAATTTGCCAGAGGGCACGTATGTTTACCAGAGAGAAAGAGAAGGGTAAAAACCACCCTCTACCCTAACAGTGTAGTCGATGCAATCCATCCTGCTCCATTTCCCCATCCTTTCTGGATTTGGGGCATGTACATATACACACCCAGCATGTCTTTCAAGCCGATAGGGCCTGTATCATAATCCTGTAGCTGGTCATGTGGGAATCCAGCCCCCTTAACTAGTAGGCCACAGGATAGCGTCCAAATTTTCATTTTCTATTTCTACCTTTTTTGCTTTTCTACCTATTATGTCAATAAGTCAGTTAAGTCAGCTTCTTGGCTCCTCTTAGGAACAAATCCCATTCATTCATTCATTCATTCATTCATTTGGTTTTTCTATAGGGCGCGTGCGCTCACCAGAGACAGAGAGACAGAAAGTGAGAAATCACTGTGAGTTTAAGCCACCAAGGTCGACTACATTACCCCACCTGCTGGTCCCAAACAAATCCCTTTTAGATTTATCTTTTCTGCTAGCATTTAGTTATTTCCCATGTGACCCTTTGTCTGTATATTGAACCAACTCAATTATTCATATAAGAATATGGTTTGGAGTAAGAAATGAATTTTCTGAAGTCATTAGCCCAGATCAATTTGTACAAATAATTTGAAAATATCTTTTTATTTTAGATGAACAGGTACTACCTTGCGATTTGAAGCTTCTAGCAGAAGAACTTAACAAACTCAAAGCAGAGTTTTTGGAAGACCTAAGACAAGGAAACAAAAGATATCTGTACTTTCAGCAAAGTATTGATTTATCAGATGTCATTTCTTTTTTTCATTATGAGAAAGATAGTATTACTCAGAAGTATTTTTCCAAGTAGCAATAAAATTTCCGAATTTCCAATCAAATGTCTGACTTTAACACTTCTGCAAACTAGTTTAAAAAATTGTATTACTGGATATTTTCTGATCAATAATGTGAACTGCCAAAGACCATTTGTTAAAAAAATTTATTATTATTATCTTTTAATTCGCTTATAAGGCATCTGTGTTCACCAGAGAGAGAGAGAGAGAGAGAGAGAGAGAGAGAGAGAGAAAGCTGCCAGGACTAGGACCCGAACTGTGGCCATCCATGTGGGAGTCTACAACCATCATGCCACCCACTGGCCCACCAAAAAACATTCTTTTAAAAAAAGAAAAAAAATTGGAAAAGCCTATTCGAAAAGATTCATTTGTCAAAACAGAAATCACTTTGGTCAGTCACTTGTCAGATGTGACATGGATCATTAGCCAGATGCAGCAGGCCTTCCTCATTTATGTGCCAGAACCCTTGGGTTTGGGCCCTGGGGAGAGCAGTCACACTAAATGGACCTTGAATAAAAGGAAAGAACTAGGAGGAAGATAAGCTGCAGATGTATAGAGCTGTTTTTGTTTAATTCATGATAAGATCTACTCATGGGTAAGTCATTCTAGAAATTCAGACCAGTAAAACTATAAAATGTATTTCTTGTATTAACATTTTACATACCAGTAAATTCCTAAAACAGGAATTATATCTTGGTTTCAAAAAAGAAAAATCAAGGTCATTAGAAAGTGTTATATTTTTATTCATATATTACAAAAGCAAAGCTTCATCACAATATGAACTACATACTAATTATTTCGGCATTAAAACTGCTTTCCAGAATCCCTAAACAATATAGTGTATTTTACAACCATAATGCAACTTTTATGTCTTGCATACAAAATATGTTCTTTACATCAAAGTACATATTAACAAAAACAAGTTCTAGAAAGCATGTACCCTCTAAGACTAATGAAAAAGTCTTTAGCAGGGAATTTTATTTTTAATAACACATTCATTTGATAAATATTTTTGTAGAACTTAAAACAAGGCTTATCTCTGAATTCTTTTAGTAATGTTCCCTTTGTCAAACGATTCCTCAGATGAATGGCAAACACTTATTTCTAAAATGAAATAGCACTGGAAATACCCAATGGAATTTTTTCAAAGTAAAAGCCTAGCCTTTACTTGAATTTCAAGTTGTAGCTACATACTACATTAGTAAAATCTGAAATAAAACTATTCCCTGTTAATCTCTTCACAGTCTCTTAAAAAAATATTAGTGGAGATAAATTATCTACCAACTTTAAAAATCTAAACTTATGTTCACTGAACAAAAATAAATTTAGTTTCCAGAACATTGCCTGTTAACAGCAAAGTACTATAAATAGTGCATGTTAAACTTTTCCCAACTCATTTCTATAAAATATTTGATTAAAAATATGAGAAACATATTCAATACATAAGGGAAGATACTAGTATCTTCCCAAACACGGAATTTAACTCACAGGAAATTTAAATAAAATCCTAAATCTTTAAAAAAATACAATACCAGAAAAGTTTCTAAGGTAGATTTGCTTCAAACATTTTAGTGCATTTAGAATTGTAGCTTTTAAGCATCAACACCTTTGGAATACCAACTGTGCTCTTTAAATCTGTGGAAAATTAGAATTCTACATTCACCAAAAAAAAAAAAATTTCATGTTTAAATTAAAATTCACCTTCAAAACATCCATTTTAGTTGTTAGATAAAAATGTACTTGTCACTATTGAGCCAGCATATATAGTTAGTAAGCTAGTTTTAATGAGTTCTTCCTCTTTGTTTAATAAACATTTTCTTCTTCTGTCTTGGGGTATTGCTTTTATTTGAGGATTATATAAAAGAAAAAAATAGTTGCAAAAGCTTCCAAATGACAACCTGCTTCTTTCTGGCCATTAATAAATACTAGAGCCAAGTTATACATTTGGAAATTGCTATTATAAAACTGATCAGCTCAGTGAATGAGTGAAATAACAGAGCAAAATACAATTGTAGGATTTTAGATTCACAAGATTTGACAAGGAAGAGTTTTACTTTGAGGAAACTGTCCATAATGTTCTTTAAACAATGCAGTTGAGGTTAGCTAGGACTGGATATAAGACCACAATAATTCATTTTAATGGCTCTGTAGCATTTGGAAGGGAGGGCAGAGGATTTATTAACTTGGCACTTGGGGTTTGTGAGTATTTACCATCCTTTTATTTACTGAGAGACCCTTTTCTGTTAATAGATGCTTAATAGTTAGGATATTCTCTTTAATTAGAAGCCAGTTAGGAGTACTTTCAAGATATGAACCAAATTAAAGACAAAATTTTTGCAAATTATACAGAAACCAACAGTTAGTAACAATGTATTTTATTATTTGACCAATCTCTATTCAGAGTAAGCTAGTTATTACATAATATAAAAACAAGTATCCTATCCAAAATGAATTATCTAGATTTATTCAGAAAGTTATATTTTTATAAACAAATATCAAGCTTAAATGCATCTTATATCTATTTTCACACCATATCCTTTTCTACTAAGGCGATGATTCAATCACAGTTTCCATATAATTTTATCACTGTACATGAAGATAAAAAATATGCAAATAAGAATTCCAATTTGAAGTCACAGAAAATATTTTAAATAGCCAATTATGAAGGGACCAGAATCCATTTTGGACACATGTTCTCCGTCTTGCTAATATTACTTTACCATCACATTTTTCCATGTGTTCCTATACCCACCTTTTCTTGTCAATTATAGGCAATAGATGGAAGGCAGGAAAAGGAAACTTGAGAGGTTTTACTGAAGGACTGCATTTTATTGATAAGATGGATGATTTCCATTTTACCTCTTTGGTTATCAAAGGAATAGGAAGAATAACAGAATCTCAAAACCATTAAAAACTTCACTTGAAACTAATAATGTCAGAATCAAGATTTTAAATGAAAAGGAAATTAAAACTCCTCAAATTAAAAGGCAAAAAGTCAACTAGCACAATAGTGTATTTACCTGTGGTTTTCAAAAATAAACTAAAAAATACAGAAGTCCAATGCAAAACTGTTGTATGTTTAAATTAGAAATTGAATTAACATTTTTAAAATATTAAACACAAATTTCAATTTAAAGTCTTGTTTTGTTTCTTAACTTTCACCTTGAATTTTTAAAACTTCAATTTTAAAAAGAATGAACTGTTTAGATATTTCCCCTTGTAAAAATTTAAGGTATACTACACTGAAATAGCTTTATATCTGAAATGATACTACCAATTCAACATAAGGTATGTGAACTAAATAGTATTTCAATTAAGAGTAATTTTAAAAGCAACTTCTCTACTAAACACTGAAGTAAGTTGTAAGAGAAAATATTTCTACCATTTTGAAATATGGCAGAAATAACATCTAGCTGCAATGTAGATATTGAAATTGAAATTATCAAGAGTGTGGATAAGTCTTGAAGTTTTTATGGACCACAAATGCAGAAAATTTAAATGAACACCTGTAAAATTATGACTGCACTCCAATTCTAAAATGCCTGAATGAAAAAAATGTAAATACCAGTGCATCTAACTATTCTAATACATAAATGACCATGACCAGATTTTTATGAAAAAAAAAAGGGGGAGAAGGGCTTTTGTTTCCACTGTCAAATTTATTATCTATGAATTATAATGTCTTTAAATTAGAAGACACCTTATTAAGGATGACCAAAACAAAACAAACAGAACAAAACACAAACTATAAAACACCGAAAGATAAAATCAAACAAAACATGTGATTGTTTTCTATCAGTGTTGGTTATGTTGCCCTCTTGCAAAATGACAGGCAAAATCATACTTGTTTTTACATTTGCATCCACATATATTACACTGAAAAGGATTTTCATACCCATGACATCCCATATGAATAGTGTAAAGGATATTGTCTGCAAAGTACATGTCACAGTGCTGGCAGTGGTGTAGAAGCTGAGGATCCTGGACTGGCAGGGTTGGGGCTGGAGTACTTGGCTGGCTGTTTCCTATGCTAGGAGTACTCGTGTGGGCACTTGGTTCACTGCTTGGACCTGCCACTGGACTATAGTTCCTCTGACTATGTGATGGCCGAGGTTCGGGGCTTGTAGGAGAGGAGCTCTGAGGAATACTTGCTGACACAGCAGAAACTACTGCTTGGGTGGCGGGCTGCTGAATCATGAAAGGCTTTTCATCTGGGCAGGGAACTACATCAGGAGACGCAGGGTTTTGGTTTTCAGGTGGCAAACTGGACAACTGTCCTGCTAGAGTTGAGAGCTGATTTAAAGGGTTGTCAACCATAAGTTCTTGGGGGTCCCGTGGTAGGCCACCAGTTGGTGTGGTTTTTGCCATACTTTCATAGGAGTCAGTCTGGATATTTGGGATTTCATGAGTAAAATCATTAAGGTAGTCTGGTTTCTGAACCACCATGGAAGGTGGACTTAAGTTGATTAGTGCTCTTCTGCTATATCCCAGGTTGCTTGTCTTCTTCTGTAAAACCCCCCACATTTTCTTGCTGCTTAAGGAAGACCTAGTACCTTTAATTGGCACCATTTTATGCTTTCGCCTTCGATGATGGGATAGGTTACTTCGATCACTGCAGCGGAAGGAACATAATTCACATTTGTATGGTTTTTCTCCAGTATGGGAACGCATATGGGCTTCCAGATGACGCTCATAAGCAGATGCGAATGGACATAAGTGACATCGATGAGGTTTCTCACCTGTTTTGAAAAATGAGGGGAAACTGTAAGACTTGTTCATTTGTGGGAAGTTTCGTATTTGTCCATTACTGGATTTGGAAAATGATCAAAAATAAAATGGTTTTTCCGAAATTTCCATTTGCATTAAAAAATTTCAAACTGCAAGCTGGATTAAACCTTATGCACTCATCAGCCACAACTGGAGATACGTAAGTATTTATATTCTCTCATTTAATATAACATTAAAATTGTCATTGTTCAACTGGCATTTGGGGAAAGAAGAAACAGCACAACTGATACTAATATTCTAGTAATATTCTCTACATAGAAATGATTGCATCAAAATTATGTTTCAGAATTATATATTCATGTATATCTATACATAAACACTCATGAACATTCATATATATATATATATGTATATATATATATACATATATATATATATACATATATACACAAACATATGTATATGCTTCTCTCGGGAAAAAATAGTAATGCTTTTTTTTTTAAAAAAGATTTTTGCTATAGGGCATGTATGCTTACCAGAGAGGGATACAGAGAGAGAGAGAGAGAAAGAGAGAGAAAGCGAGAAATCACCCCCCCGGGGGAACGGCCATCCTGTAATCCCGTCTCCTCCATTCTCCTCTCAGGATTTTGGGCATGCATGCACACACCCCCGGTGTGATTTTGAAGCTGCCAGGTCCAGGACTTGAACCATGGTCGGCGATGTGGGAGTCCAGCGACGTAACCATTACACCATCTGCTAGTCTTCAAAATAGTAATACTTTTAAAAAAAAGTCTTTATAGGAAACAAGGCCCACTATCAAAATGTGCTTCCTAGTCCCCACATATGAGTTATGCATCGTGTCCTTTCAAAACTGCCTACAGTTCTCCCCCACCTTCTTACTCTTCAGTTGCTAGAAGGAATGAATTCGATTAACACTGTTAACTAAAGATTGCCCAAATATATAAAATAAACATTTGGAAGATGAGATTCAGTCATTCATCTAACAGGTAAGCACTGAGTATCTTTTATGTGCCAGATTCTCTGTAGATTCTGGAGTACAAAAAGGGCCTTATCACAATCTCTGTCCTTCCAGAGGCATTCAGCCCACCACAAGGATGTGAGGGAGTTTAAGATGCCATGAAGCTCACAGGAAGGTTTCTCAGAAGAAACCTTGGTTGATTAAGGTGAGGCCAGTGATCATCAGTACGTCAGCTACTATATATTGTACAATACAAACGTTTTCTCCTTGTTGTAACTGAAAGGTACTAGTGAGGATAAAGATGAAAAACATTTTATCACTTTATATTGCTGTTAGTAGTAACCTTCCCAAACTAAGAAGCAGACAATGTTGAGAGATTATTTAGATTCAAAAGGAAATGTTGGGGACCAGCAGATGGCATAAGGGTTACATTGCTGGACTCCCATGTAGTCAAACACGGTTCAAGACCTGGAGGCTTAAAACTCATGCCAGACACGCGTGTGTGTGCCCAAAATTCCAAGAAGAGAATGGAGGAAAAGGGATTGTAGCATGGCCATCCCCCCAGGGGGCGATTTCTTGCTTTCTATCTGTCTCTCTGGTAAGCACATGCACCCTAAAGCAAAAATCTCTTTCTAAAAAAAAAAGAGGAAATGGTGGTCCAACAGGTGGTGTGGTAGTTAAGGTGCTAGACACCCACATGGGTTACTGGTTCAAGTTCCAGACCTGGTTATTTGAAAATCATGCCAGGCATGTGTGTGCCCCAATTCAGAGAATGGAGAAGGGATTTCCCTTGGGAGTGATTTCTCACTTTCCTTTCTCTGTATCTCTCTGTCTCTATTCTCTCTAATGAGCTCCAGTACCCTGTGACAAAAACCTAAAATAAAGAAGAAAAATAAAATGGTGAGCCAGCCTACAGCCTAGTGGTTATAGTAGCTGGATCCCACATGTCCAACTGAATGGTTCAAGTCCTGGACCCAGTGACTTGAAACACACACTGGGCACACATGTGCCCAAAAATCCCAAAAGGAGAGAGATAGAGAAGGGATTATGACATGATCATGCCTCATGGGAGTACTTTCTCACTTTCCCTCTAGCATTTAAAAAAAAAGGGGGGGGGGGGGGAATGGCTAAGGCAGGAGAAAATCTCTACAAGGGACCTCACTTCTAATCCATTCCTGTGTTGTTATGTCATTGCTTTATAAGAACAAAGGAACTTCCATTCCAACCTTAAATCAACTTTCATTTTTGAACTATCAGGACTATTTATATGAAAACCAACCTGCCTCCTTGGACCCTCTACTGCCCTTAAAGAAATGCCTTCTCCATTTGTTTCTCCATTACCTGTGTGGATTCTAATATGTTCAATAAGCCGGGCTGTTCCTTTGCTGGCATAGTTGCAGTAGCGACACTTGAGCTTCCCATCAAAGGTCCTTTCAAACCCGTCTACTAACATTCCTGAGTTTTCATCCAGGGAAACTTCAACAGATGGGTGATCCAGTCCATTTTGATCACCATCTGTTCCAGCTATAAATAAGCAGAGCAAAAGAAATTATGCACTTCAGAATCAACTCAATTTGGCATTTTAGTCTTAAATGGTTGAAAATCTTTTATAAATTGACAGTTCACATCCCATAAAGTTAAACTGATATAATTACATATTTTTTCTGAACTGAGACTAATTCATACAAAAAGCAGTATAGTAGGTTGTCAGAAAAGTCATGACACATCTTTGTATAGAAGCAATATGCCATGACTTTTCCAACAATCTAATATTTTAAGACCCTTTTATGGGGGAATCTCAAATTACTCACACAAATTGTGTAACATGCTTTTGAAGAAGAAAACGGGTGAATAGACAGAGGTGAGTAGATAGATTAACTGAAGAGTGATGGCCTAGTTTACACATAGATGTTTAAGATTGTACCCAATCCTATCATTCTAATCAGCAGTCATAATCTCCAAAACTCTTACCTCTATTAACTACAGTCTACAGCATTTAATGAGTTTTCCACCATTCCAGTTTGTACATGTGTTCTAGGTTACAACTACAATCTTAAAATTCTAACTAAGCACACAAAGGAAAATATTGTATCTAATACTTCTGAATGTTAGAACTCTAAGTATTTCAGAGATAAAAGGCGTTTCTTTGGCTTTTTGCTTTTAATCTAACCTGACTACTTACTTATATGGACAAAGAAATTGAAGGAGCATATGGTCATCATCAGAAAAACCAGTAAACAGCGAGGACTACAACCCTGGTCTCTTGAATCCCTGTTCAGGAAACTATACACTAGTGTTAAGAGTGAAATTTTTTATTCTCACAGCTTTATGGGAAAAGGGCTTCTACTCTCTTCTAGGAGGTAGCAGTGCTGGCATATTCAAGCTCCTTGTTTCACTGTTTCCTACACTCTCTCACCAGGAAGAGAGTAGTTTTGTTGGTTGGGGCAAATCCAGTACTCAACAGGGCTGCTGCACTGGAAAGACAAATCAGTCTCCCCATCGCTCCTACAGCTTTTCCAAGCCTGTGTCTCTCCAATTTTAATGTGTGCATGAATTACTTGGATATCTTATTAAAACAGAGTCTAATTCATCAGCTCTGTGGTGGGGACTGGCATTCTGCATTGTTAGAAAAACAAGCTCCCAAGTAATTCCTGGTCCCTGCTGCTCACTCCTAGATCATAAGGTCCCTGACCATCTAGGAAAGGTGTCAGCAAACTTTTTCTCCAGGGGTGAAAGAGTAAATACTTGAGGCTTTATGGGCCATCTGATCCGTGAAGGATAAAAGCAGCTATAAAAGAAATGTAGACAGGGACCAGCACTTGGCATAATAGCTATGTCTGGACTCCCATGTAGTTGATAGTGGTTCGAGTCCCGGCCTGGTGGCTTAAACTCACACTGGGCGTGTGTGCGTGCATGCCCAGGATCCCAAGAGAAGAACAGAGAAGGGATTGTGGCGTGGCCCATCCCGTAATTTCTCGCTTTCTGTCTCTCTGTCTCTCTCTGCCTTTCTGGTGAGCGCACACGCCCTATAGCAAAAATCTCTCCAAAAAAATAAGAGTAAACAAATGTGTCTGTGTTCCAGTAAACCTTTATGGACGCTGAAGTCTGAATTTCATCTAATTTTCTTATAGTCATGCCATTATTCTTTTGTTTTTCTTTAATCACTTTTAAATGTAAAAGCCATTCTTAGCTTATAGGTCATACAAATAGAGCAGTCCAAATGTGGCCCACAGGCTGTAGTTTGCTGACTCCTGTGCTAGGTTTAGGAAAAGATTCCAGTTCTTGTATAGTAAGCTAACCAGACAAGGTTTACTTCTAGCAAGTTAAGCAGGTTGTTGCTTTCTCAGAAGAATAAACATGGTCAGCCCTTTCTTCATTTTAAGAGGGAAACAAGAGAAACCCGTATTTTGATTTAACAAACATTTCCTGAAGGCAGAATTCTTTGTAAGGTAAAGCTCAAGTTATGATCCCCTTTAGGTTCCTATATCTACTGTTAGCTAATAGAACCTGGAGGATGGGAAGGGTATTTAGAACCCGTAACCTTCCAACAAGACCATAATGCATCTCTAGACTATGTCAGATCATTTGTACTCAGCAAAAATCTGACTTATTTAAAGACAGAAAAATTGCCCTATTATCTTCCTATTTAAAAAAGGCAATGATTTATATTAATGAATGGCAGCCTGTGTACATACACAAACATTAATGCATTTATAAAAAATGAATTATAATTAATAGTATTAAGATGAGTCTACCTCCCTGAAGAGCCTCTGCTTCTTTGTCCCCACTAACTGATCCAGAAATCATGTTCACATGATGGGTCTGCTGGGTCAGGTATTCCTGAAAGTCTTTCACGAAGTCCAAAGGCTCTGGTTTCTTCTCACCCATCTTTGCTTTTCTTTTTAAAAGTTTACAGTTCGTTACACCTAGAAAAAGAACTGAAATAATTTTACACTATTTAAGGATATCCAGTACACAGTAAAACAGCAACAATGACAAAAATGATCTTGTTCAAGACATTATACAAAGCAACAGAAGACACAGGTCTGGCCTTTAAATACCTTAAAATATTCCTGGCAAGCTAAAGAAGGTATACACAAAATGGTGAAAAATCAATATGTTTAATAATTAAATAAACTATAATTCAAATTTAGTCAGAGGACAGAAGGTATTACAACGACAAAAGTATTAAGAATTAAAAAAAAAGTCCAGATAAAAGAAATAGGCACATCAGCAGGGATTATCAATGAAGAGAGAGTCAAGAAACCAAGTGGCTCATCAGGGACTTCTAAGAGAATGTTCTGGATATAGACATGTTGCCTCGCTCTGTGGTTCAATACAGGTGTGACTAGCCACAGGTAACTATTAAGCACTAGATATGTGGCTAATACAAATAACCTGAACTTTAAAATTTGACTTAATCAATCGATGGTGACTACCAACAAAGCCTCTTAGATCAGTGTCCACATGAATAGTCTCAACACAGACAGTCTAGAATAATGAGTGGCAAAATTTTTATGAAGGGTCAGACAGTAAACATTTTAGGCTCTGCAGACCAAGTGTGTCTCGGCTACAACTGTTCAACTCCTTTATTTTTCCTCTTGCATGAGAGAGGGAGATGGGGGAAGCATGCCAACAGGGTCTCATGTCATGATCCTACCTCCAATCTCAGCCAGTCAGAATCAGGGACACACGTACATGTGCCCAGTATGCACTGTGACTTAATTTGTCTGCTCTCCTACTTTATGCATGTGGAACAATTATTGGATCATCAGAAAAGTCGTGACACATTTTTGCATCGAAAAACACATCATGCCTTTCCCAAGGACCCAATACTATCAACTTTTGTCTGACTTCTGTCACTCAACATTATGATTGTGAGATTCATCCATACTGTTGCATGCAGGTTAGTTCTGACTGTTTAACTGCTGTACCCCACTGTGTGACTGTGCTACAATTAATTCATCTATTGTGTTATTGTGAAAACATCTGGGTAATTCCAGTATTGGGGTGCTGTGAATAAAGCTTCTATGAACAAATTACTACAAGTCTTTGGTTAAATATGTATACTTATCTATTGACTGCATAGAAGCAAAATAAAAACCACTGAGTCAAAGGGTATGCATATACTCAGCTTTAGATAATAACAAATATTAGGTTGTTTGGAAAGTCATGACATATTTTTCTATGTTTTTCTAAGCAAAAATGCATCATGACTTTCCCAACAATCCAACAGTTCTTCAAAGAGATTCTACAGGGCCAGCAGGTGGCATGGAGGTTAGAGCCACTGGAACCCATATGGCTGACTCTGAGGTTCGAGGTGTGAACCCGGACACTTGATAATCACACTGAAAATGTGTGTGTGTGCGTGCCCAAAATCCCAAGGGGAGAATAAAGAGGGGACAGCAGTGTGGTCTTTCTCCCCAGGAGGTGACTTCTCACTTTCCCTTTCCAACTCTGGCAAAGCACATACGTCCCATAGTGAGAACTAAAAAAAAAACAAAAACAAAACAAAGTATAACAATTTACACTCTCACAAGCAGTGAATAAAAGTTCTGTGGCTCCACATCTTCGTCAGCACTTGAGTATTTTTTGCCTTTGCATTTTTAACCACTCTGGTGTGGTGGTATCATACCAATTTTAATTTGAGTATCTAACTGATTAACAAAGGTGTATACTTTTTGATTTGAGAATTTTTTTTTATTTTTTTGAGAGATTTTTTTTGCTACAGGGTGTTGGCACTCGCCAGAGAGACAGTGACACAGAAAGTGAGAAATCACTCCCCAAAAAGAATATCCACACCACAATCCTGTCTCCTGCATTCTCCTCTTGGGCTTTTGGTTGTGCACGTACATGCACCCAGCCTGAGTTTCAAGCCACCAGGTCCAGGACTCAAACCACAGTTGGCCACATGGGAATCCAGTGCCCTAATCACTATACCCCTAATCCAGTATGACCCTGGTGCATACTTTTTAATTTATTGGCTGCTTAGATATTGGGTTGTCTGTCTTTTTCTAGTTAGTATTAAAATTTCTTTATAATATTTTTTCTTTTTTTTTTTTTTTGAGAGGTTTTTGCTATAGGGCATGTGCGCTCGCCAGAAAGAGAGACAGAAAGCAAGAAATCACCCCACGGAGGAATGGCCACGCAGCAATCCCTTCTCCATTCTCTCGGAATCTTGGGCATGCACACACATGCGCCCGACGTGAATTTAAGCCACTGGGTCCAGGACAGTAATCGCGGTCAACTACATGGGAGTCCAGCGACATAGCCATTATGCTAACTGCTGGTCCCAAGATTTCTTTATAATATTCTTTTTTTTTTTTTTTGGAGAGGTTTTTGCTATAGGGCGCGTTCGCTCGGCAGAAAGACAGAGAGAGACAGAGACAGAAAGCGAGAAATCACCCCCCAGAGGGGGATGGCCACGCCGCAATCCCTTCTCCTCCATTCTCCTCTCGGGATCTTGGGCACGCACATGCGCCTGGCGTGAGTTTAAGCCACTGGGTCCGCGACTTGAACCATGGTCGACTACGTGGGAGTCCAATGACATAGCCATTACGCCAACTGCTGGTCCCTTTATAATATTATTCTTTTTTTTTTTTAAAAGGTTTTTGCTATAGGGTGCATGCAATCGCCAGACAGACAGAGACAGAGAGATAGAAAGCGAGAAATCACCCCCCCCCCCCAGGGGGATGGCCACGCCGCAATCTCTTCTCTTTCATTCTCCTCTCAGGATCTTGGGCATGTGGGCACGCACACGCACCCGGCGTGAGTTTAAGCCACTGGGTCCGGGACTCGAACCGCAGTCGACTACGTGGGAGTCCAGCAACATAGCCATTATGCCAACTGCTGGTCGCTTTATAATATTCTTGATAGGAGTCCTTTATTACATATATATTGCAATTATCTTCTCCCATTCTGTGGTTGCATTTTTGTTTTCTTTTATAATTTCCTTTTTTATCTAACCAGATTTCTCACTTTCCCTCTCACTACATCTGTTTCCCCCGTCCTCCCTCCGAATATACCCTCCTCGGAAGCGCACATACTCTAAGGCAAAAACCTCTCAAAAGAAAAAAAAAAATTCCTTGTTTACATTTTACATGAGGATATTCTCTTATATTTTCTTCTAAAAGATTTTTTTTTAACCTTTAGCTAATACTTTTATCTGGAATTCAGTGTTATATAAGATTTAAGAGTTAATACATTTTCTTTCTAGGAGATATTTTATTGCCCAAGCAATATGCACTTAACAAGCCAGACTTTTTCCAGTAGGTTCCAGTATCACCTTTCTATCAATAAATCAGATGCCCTAAGCACACAACTAGGCCAACACATGGTGGGGAGGATGGATCCCACATGGCTAACCAGACCTTTGGCTTGAGTACTGGGCCTGATGGCTTGAAAAACACTTCGGCGTGTGTGAGTATGTGCCCTAAATCCTGAGAAGAGAATAAAGAAAGGACTGCAGCACGGTCATACTTGGGGAGTGCTTTCTCACTTTCCCTGTCTGTCTCAGTCTCTCGGGCAAGTACACGCGCCCTGCAACACTAACACACGCACACAAAGCATACAACTGCTACAGTACAATATGTCACAATACAGAAAAAATAAACAAGATTGCCAGTAAGCAAGCTGAAGAAAATGATATTTTTATGTGTCCATCTCAAGTTTAAGAACACAAATGAGCCTAATTACAGAGGATGGCTGGCATATTTTGACAGTCTTTGCTATTATCATATTGTCACTTCACTGTGTTCTCTGCATAACTTGTAAGCTGTTTTTCAATCATAATGCATGATAAACAAAATACATGAATACATCCTTGGAATGTTTTTCAAACTGTAGGCGCCTTTTATTTTTTTTTAAATTTATGTGTACTAACTAGAGACAGAAAGAGAGCGAGTGAGAGAGAGAGAATGTGTACCCCCAAAGAGAATGGCCATGCCACAATCCCTTCTCCTCCACTCGCCTCTGGGATTTTGGGCACACACACACGCACACATGCACACACACAAACATGTGTGGTGTGTTTCCAAGCCACTGGGTCTAAGACTCAAACTGCATGGTAGCCATGTGGGATCCAGCTGCCCTAAACACTATACCACTAGCCCAGGTCATGTGGTTGGCGATATAGAATACAGCTATTTTAACCACTAGGCCAGGAGGCAGGCTTCAGGAGCTAAAACTTTAAAATAGAGACATCAAGATGCAAATCTGAACACAACCCAAGGCAATATACAAAAGATCTGTATAAGAGGCAATTTAAACCTGCCTTCCTCCCAAAGTCTCTCTCTTTAATAAACTATGAGAGAATTTTGAGAATGACATAATTAGGGAATAGGAGGATATATTTCACATATTTTCGACATGTGTTTAAGGGTTTCTAACCATAGGAAGAATACTTAACCACTAATCTGCCTTTATAACAATTTGAGGGTTAGGCAGGCCTATATGCATAAATCAATTACAATTAAACAGATGTGTTTAAATATACAACTTGATAATTATACTCACTGAAAGATCTGCTTTACCACAGAATAAATATTAATAGAGAAGGCTGACAAATAAGGCTTGGTTTACAACCAAGTAACATGGGCATTCAAAAAGAACTGTAACATGGGCTAGCGTGGAGGTTAAAGTGCTGGATCCCCACATGGCTGACTATGTGGTTTAAATTCCAGATCCGGTAGCTTGAAATCAAGCTGGATGCTTGTGCATACATGCCCAAATTCCAGAGAGGAGACAGGAGAGGAAGGGACTGTGGCAAAGCCATTTCCTCTGGGGGGTTATTTCTTATTTTCCTTCTCTCTCTGGCAAGCACATACGCCCAATAGAAAAATAAAGGAAAAAAGAAAAAAAGAATTACAATACAATTCCTAAAAAAAAAACCTCTCTGCAGGTAAAAAGGGTTATGAGGCTTTAAGGAATCAGAAAACAATATACAAATACAACTAAATAAAACCCAGTCAGAAGAAATCCAAAAGAGGAGTTATACAATCTAACCTTTTCACCCCAAATCAGTTATTCCTTTATCTTGCCACTCCAACATTGATGAAATGTAGAGTAATTGAAATTTATTCTGGAGATACACCACTGGACTCCAAAAGGCCATGGAGGGAATTTCAACTAAAATTGGAAAGCCATACAGAGGTCTGCAAAGAAAAGCACATCACAAATTAAAATCTTAAGACAAAAACTGAATTAGCTAATACCCTGTGTCAATCTTATCACTACCATTAATTGAAAAGAAAGGAATCTGACAGATAAGCAAAGAACAAAGCAACAGCTTCAATTCACCAAAAGCAGAATCCTTGGGGTTGGCAGGTGGTGCAGTGGGTAAGGTGCTGGACTTCCACATGGCTAACTGTGCTTTGTGTCTCAGATCTGGCAGCTTGCTTTCTTACTTTCCCTTTCTCTCTCTCTCTCTGGTCAAATTAAAAATAAATAATAATAACACAAAAATAAAATAACATAGAATCCCCCCAAAATAACATGCACTGGTGAGGCTATTTTTTTTTTCCATTTGTAGATTTCTCTCTTGTGTGTGTGTGTGTGTGTGTGTGTGTGTGTGTGTGTTTTAAACAGATATTTTTGCTATAGGAAGCATGCACTCACCGGAGAGACAGAAACAGAAAGACAATAAGTGAAAAATCACCCCTGGTGGGAGGGTGCCCACCCCATAATCCCTTCTCCTCTATTCTCGAGATTTGGGGCATGCACACACATGCCTGGTGTGAGTTTTAAGTCACCTGGACTGGGATTTGAACTGTGGTCATACTCCCATCCTTTATGTGGGAGTCCAGCGACATAACCGTTAGGCTACCTGCTGGCCCCACGACTGGAAGATTTCTTAAGATTTCATTTTTGGTTAAAAAAAAAAAAAAAAAAAAAAATACAACTTTTTTTTTTCTTTTTTTTGGAGAGGTTTTTGCTATAGGGTGCATGCGCTCGCCAGACAGACAGAGATAGACAGAGAGACAGGGTGCATGCGCTCGCCAGACAGACAGAGATAGACAGAGAGACAGAAAGTGAGAAATCACCCCCTCCCCCAGGGGGATGGCCACGCAGCAATCCCTTCTCCTCCATTTTCCTCTCAGGATCTTGGGCACGCACGCACACGTGCCCGGCATGAGTTTAAGCCACTGGGTCCAGGACTCAAACTGCAGTTGGCTATCTGGGAGTTCAGCGACATAGCCATTACGCTAACTGCTGGTCCCTCATTTTTGGTAATATTTTTCCTATCTTTTTTTTTTTTGAGAGAGTTTTGCCTTAGGGCACATGCTCTAGGCATTTTCCTAGAAGACAGGGAGAGTGAGAAATCACCTCCCAATGGGAATGGTCACGCAGCAATCCTTTCTCTATTCTCCTCTTGGGATCTTGGACATGTACCCAGTGTGAGTTTCTAGCCACTAGGTCTGGATTCAAACTGCAGTTGGCCATATGGGAGTCCAACAACATAACCTCTATGCCATTTGCTGGCCCTAGCTTTTTTTTTTTTTTTCAATTCTTTTCCAGAGGGTACCTATGCTCACCAGTGAGAGAGAGCAAGAAAGCACCCCCATGGGGAATAGTCATCAGCAATGCCTTGTCCTCCCTCTCCCTCCTTTGGAGATTTTGGGCATACACTCATGCCTGATGTGTTTTCAAGATGTGGATTCCGGGACTCCAATTGTGTGTTTGGCTATGTGAAATCCAGCTACTTTAACCAGCAGGCCATTGGATGGCCCATCTATCTAAATTTATTAATTTAATTTGTTCCCAGTGCACTTCTCTAAAGGTCAGGCTAGCAGATGGCGTAATCCACATCCCTGGACTCCTATGTGGTCCACCAGGTCACCTTACATGGGGCATTTGTGCATGCCTGCCCAAAATCACCAGAGGAGAATGGGGAAGGAATTGCAGTGTGGCCGTCCCTGTGTGTGTGTGTGTGTGTGTGTGTGTGTGTGTGTGATTTCTCACTTTCTGTCTCTCTCCAGTGAGTGCAGCGAACAGCCCTATAGCAAAAAGCTCTAGTTACATAAAAGTTACATAAAACAGTGCATTAGCCCTATGTAGGAAAGGGTTAAAACAAAACAGTAAACAACCAAGCACACCTAACAAGGGCACATCAGATTCCCATTATCTTTATTCTCTCACAATACATAAACAGTTGTGGTTTTCTGGGAACCACCTGGGCCTCTAGGGGAAAAGAGCACCAAACGTCTCAATTCACTGTAAGGAGTTCACATGAATATACATATAAATGTCTACTTGTGTTGAAAACAAGACATACGTAAAATTAAAACGGAATTTTAAAGTGTGTTAACCCAGACATAAAAAAGTTGTTTTAAAGAAGTTTTGTTTCTTCTAAGGTGAATTTTCTGCGATCTCCCATTTTAAAACACCCTTACTTCTCCTCCTGCTTGTCACTCCTCCTTTCAGGTTCCGACTGAACATTGAGGAGACACTAAATGGGCCACGTGGTTAATGGCAGCTAGACCCGATCTAACTCGGGATGTACAATAATCAAGCACTTACTAGGTTACTCACATTTCCGAGAGTTTGCGGAGCCCTAAACCCAGAATGAACCTAAACAGGTTTTGCTAGTGTTCTCAAAGCTCACTAGTACCGAAGATTAGGAGTACAGGCGCAGGAGAAAATAAGCTAAGGGTCCTCAGGAAAAAAGAGGAAGGTTTTAGAAGTCCTCTCACAACGAGCTGCCCTGGTCCGGCGTCGGGGCAGCATCCTCGCCAGGATTCGGAGCAACACCCTTACCAAGATTCGGAACACCTAGGAGACCCGCGCCTCCGCTGACCCGAGCCTCAGTCACTTGGTCGAAAACGCAAACCTCGGGGCGTCCCCCGCACGACCACCTGTCAGAGCTGGAGGCAGCAGTCCCCACCCCAGAGCCTCGGAGCTCCAGCCTGAGGGCCTGGGTCCCTCGGCGGTCCCTCATTCAGTCACCGCAGCCTTCTACGCTCCAGCCAAGGAGGTCCGGGATGGTGACCCAGCCCACCGACGGACCACGCCCGACCCTCCGCGGCAGCAGAGTCTCGGGCGGGGTCAGCTGGCCAGCCGCGAGCCCAGCTCTCACCTCCCGACTCTCCTTCGTATCCACCCTGCTTGGCCTGGTCGCCGCTCCCCGAGTCTGCAGCCCGCTACTTACCTCCTGACAACCGCTCCGAGTAACCCCCACCGCCTGGTTCAACGCCGCTGCCGTCGCCGCAGCCACCGTGTTCGTCACCCTCGCAGCCGCCGCCATGTTTGTTGTGTCTCGGATCCCTTCCCACCCACCCCCGGCTTTGCCCAAGTCTCGCGTGAGCAGGACAGGGACTGTTTGTCCTCTTGGGATTCCGTAGGCACGAGGAGGCGGGGTCTCGGGGGGGGGGTGTGAGGGGCGGGCGCAAAGGTGGGGCGGACACTGGGGGCGGGGTCCTAGCTTGGGAGGGCCGTAGGCGCTGGCGCGTGGCCGAGGCACCTGAGAGTGGAAGGTAACTCGGTCCGCCGCACAGATGGAGGGTCCAGCGCTCCGCTTGCTCCGCGGCTGCGGGCTGGTGAGTACGTTTTTGTCTGGTGTCCTTGGGCCCCAGGGCTATCTTGTCCCCCACCGTTGCCGCCGGCAGGACGTCCGCCTAACGGGCCCAGACGCTCACCTGACCCCTTCCGCGTCCTGGGCAAGTGCCTCCTCCTTTTCGCCTGACCAGTCATCTCGGACCCGCGGACAGACCCCTACCCCCACTCTCCTTCAGGTTTCTGACAGAGCAGGCCTTAGCTTCTTTTAAAAGAGGGCTGGAGGCTTATTTAGACGCTTTTTTGGTGTGGAGCAAGCACTTTGCGCGGAGTCAGCCGCGGATTCAAGATGTCATTCGCAGGTTAAGTACTGAGAGCCACCGAGTCTCAGATCCCTGGAGGCATTTTGCAGAAATGTCATCTTTCCGATGCCCTAATGCATGTTTCCCCACCGCTTACATTTCACTCCGCCTCCCCTCCCCTCGCCCAATTGTTAAAATCTGGGTATAGCCTTATTCCGAGCAGAGTCTGCCTTTCCTTTTTTCCGCTGTCCCACTTACAAGGTAGGAAGGGACCTCCGACACAATCGTTAGGGAGACAATTTTACCTGCCCCTTATCTCATGGCTGGGGCTTGAACATCCTCTGTGGATGGGTTTACAACTGCCCAGGAGAGCCCATTCGGATCCCTCTTCCTTGAACCTGGAGCTGAAATTAATCTGTTGTATATACACAAACCTGATTCTCTAACAACCTTTTGGTAAGACTGTGACATATTTTCCCATTCTCAGCCCGTAGGGTCCTTTATAAGCCTTCTAGAACCCGCATACATTTGGATACACTTGAGTATGTCAGTAATAAACTTCTTTGGGAATTTTCCCCCTGCTGATGTTTACTTTGTATTTGCTTTAAGAGTTAAAGGCACTTCAACAGCTGCTTTAGTTTTATGCCTGGAGGCAGGGCTCTTTCTTTACCTTTATTGTCTTACATTAGAGATGATTATTACTTGACTGTTTTATAAGCTTGGGGTGTAAAAAAAATTGGTAAAGTCATGTCTGTATATTGTCTCAAAGTAACAGAAATATGCTGTGGTTACTGTTTAATACTGTTTTATAATTATTGGCTAATTTAGCAAAGACAATCTCTGTATTATTGCAATTAGATTTTGTTTGGGAGCTAACATTTACTGACTGTATACTCTGTAGGAGGCATGTTGTTGTTGCTCTACCTGTATAATCACACTTAATTCTCACGGTGATGCTAACAAATTGTTTAATCTTACAAAGGTTGATGCTGAAAAAGATTAGTGACTTGCCTGAAGCTAGAAAATGAAGCAGCTGGTATTCAGACTCTGGTCTGATTATAAACCTAACCTTCAGGCATTAATGTTCTCCCTTCTTTCCCAGATGATATCACAGAACTGTTTTGTTTGAATTTGTTGGTCTCGTAGCTCTTTGAGATAAATTACCTGATGTAATTTACTGAACATCGGCGATGGCATGGTGGTTAAAAATGAGGGCCCTGGCGCCAGCAGGTGGGTGGCATGAGGGTTAAGGCACTAGGTTTCACAATGCCAGAAGCACAGTGTGAGTTCTGAACCCAGCAATTTGAAAATCACTCTAGGTACCTGTGCTCAAAATCCCAAGAGGAGACTGGAAGAGAAGGGTTTGTGGCATGACCATCCTCCCCCACCCCCCGGGGTGTGATATCTCACTTTCTCTCTCTCTCTTTCTCTGGTGAGCATGCACACTCTGTAGCAGAACACAAGCTCTGTCAGTTCCTAGTGGACCTTGGAAAGATTACTTAACCTCAGGACCAGCAGTTGGCATAATGGCTATGTCGCTGCACTCCCACGTAGTCAACCGTGGTTCGAGTCCTGGACCTGGTGGCTTAAACTCACGCTGGGTGCATGTGCATCCAAGATCTCAGGAGGAGAATGGAGGAGAAGGGATTGTGGCGTGGCCATCCCCCCTGGGGGGGGTGGTGATTTCTTGCTTTCTGTCTCTCTGGCAAACGCATGCACCTGTAGCTAAAAAAAAAAACCTCTCCATAAAAAATGATTACTTAACCTCATTGAGTCTCAGTTAACTGTTTTGTAAAAATGGGGAGACTACATTTAGAATAGTGTTTGACATGTTGTCACTTATCTATAAATGTTAGCTTTTATTGCTATACATAAAGCATTGTATGCTATGACAGATATAAAAATGACTAAAATACCCTACTTCAAGAAGTTTACTTTTTAGTGGAGAGGTTAGAATTGTATTCAGCTAACCTTGTATTATTTAGGCACAGAACAGATCCCAAGGTCTCCACAATTAGTCTGTGGGTTTAGAGGAGAGAGTGATGACTAGGATGACTGTGGAAGAAATAGGCTCTTTGGAAGCTGAGTTTAGAAGTTAGAAGGAGAAAGGGGTAGGAAGAACCTGAATCAAAAAGGGGAAGAGGCCATTTTAAGGCATTTGGGGGGTGTAGAGAGCCAATGAAAAGTTTAGAGCCTCTCTCAAAAGAACTTAATCAGGACTACAGTGTAGTTAAGTTAGATGGATGTGATAGCAAGTGGCATGGAGGGTAGAAATATGCGGAAATTCGAGGTAGTGCTAATATTGGCCTCTGTCCATTGACACACGGAAAGCCAGCATTTCTCGGAAACTCTTATGCCCTTGGGACAGCACTGTATGCTTTTACTACCCTCTTTACTCTTCCTATGCGCTCTGTTAATTATTAGTGGCAATATCTGGTGTTCTGAAGTCACACAACAGGTTGCAGTGCCGGCATTCCCCCCACTTCTGCCATCTCAGAAGATGTGTTCTGCTCCTGTAGATAGATTAGAATTGCCATGTCCATTTTTATGAACAACTCAGTTAATAGCAAATTGAATTTTTTTTTTTTTTTTTTTTTTTTTTTTTTTTTTTTTTTTTTTTTTTAGTTTTCGCTATGAAGTGGCTATGCTTACCAGAGAGAGAGGGATAATGAGAAACACCCCCCAAGAAAGAAAGAAAGATGGCCATGCCATAATCCTTTCTCTTCCCATTTCTCCTCCCCTTTCCTCTCCTTTTTCATTATGCTTTTGCCCTAGAGTATGTGTGCTTACCAGAGACAGAGAGAGGGAAGGTGAGAAATCACTGTGGAGGGTGGGGGGAGGAATGGCCATGCTGCAGTTCCTTCTCCACTCTCCTCTCAGGACGTTGGGCATGCAGCACTCCTGCCTAGTATGATTTTCAAGCCACAGGGTCCATACTCAAGCTATAGTCAGCCCTGTGGAAATTAAGTGCCTTAACCACCATGCCACCTGCTGGCCCCAGAAGCAGATTTCTTTAAAAGGATATATTCCACCTCCTTTTGCTTTCTTTCTCTTACCCTCTCATCTTCCACCCTGAGATGACAGGAGCAAGAAAGCCCTCACCAGGTACAAACACCTTGAACTTATACTTCTCAGCCTCCAGAACTGTGAGGAAATAACTTTCAGTTCTTCCTTAAGTTACCCAGTTTGTGGTCTTCTGTTACAGGTGTCAAAAATTTCTGAGATGGTAGGAAAGCAGAAATTGATCATGTGTGACAGGGGAAGAAACATCACAGGCTGGGGAGTTTGTGTCCTCTCATTCCTTTTAGACTGACAGCTTTAGGCAGGGTACTTCCCCACTCAGTTTTGTTTCCTTTTCTAAAAGTGGGAGAACAGCAGTATTAACTGAGCTATTCTCTCATAAGTGTTTCGAGTTGCTCTTGACACATGATAAATAATCAGTAAGCACTAGCTATTAACACAGGCAGAACCTATTACCAGTAACTCTGAGAGGAGTTTTTATGCAAAGAACTTCCTTTAGGTCTTAGGGATCTATAAGTTTACAACAGCATCTTTAACATCAAGGAAGTTATATTTTTAATTGGAAAGGCAGGGTGTATGTTTTAAAAAATGAGTATGAGGACAGTTGAAGATATCATAGTGCTAATGCCGAATAAGTATGGGCAAATGTCCTTGTAGGAGATGGGACTTGTATAGACCATTCCAAGAGGGAGGTTGCAGTTTAGTTAAATAAAGCAGCAGAGAGGTGGAGATTCCATGCCAAAGAAGTGTGTAAGCAAAAGTGTAGGAATAGCCTCAGCTTGCTAAAGAAATAATAGGTCACAGGTGCCAGCTCCATGGTGCAGTGGTGTAGTGCTACTCAAGAGAAATCAGATCCCACATGGTGACTGTTGTTCAAATCCCCAGACTGGTCCACCATAAACATGCTGGCACACATGTTTGTGGAGGATCATCAGACTGGAGGAAGAAGATTGCAACATGTGAGAAATCCTGTGGAGGATGCTCATCTCTCTAGTCTCTCATGTGTGCATATACATACCCTATCATAAATAAAGAAAAAAAAACCATTTTAAAGAAGAAATAATATTCCTAGATAGTTGCTGTGACAAGTATGCCAAATGATGGAATGGGTTCACATGACAAGTTCCTATCATGTGAAGAGCTAAGGTTGTACTGGTTCATGTAGCAGTGAGGAGCTGATAGCTGCAAGAACTTTTGGTTTCTCCAGAACTTCTCCAAAAAGCTAGAAACCGTCACAGATGAAAGTAAGCACAGGCTTATTGCTACTTCTTACAAGAATGGGGTAGAGAGACCAGCAGT
This sequence comes from Tupaia tana, assembly GCA_026018925.1. Classification (NCBI taxonomy): domain Eukaryota; kingdom Metazoa; phylum Chordata; class Mammalia; order Scandentia; family Tupaiidae; genus Tupaia; species Tupaia tana. Next base: position 34,056,088 of record JAKSZU010000010.1, read on the forward strand.
TAGCGTAATGGCTATGTCGCTGGACTCCCATGTAGTCGACTGCGGTTCGAGTCCCGGACCCGTTGCTTAAACTCACGCTGGGCGTGTGTGCATTGGTGCCCAAGATCCCGAAAGGAGAATGGAGAAGGGATTGCGGCATGGCCATCCCACCTGAGGGGTGATTTCTCGCTTTCTATCTCTCTGTCTCTGTCTGTCTGGCAAGTGCACACACCCTATAGCAAAAACCTCTCCAAAAAAAAGAAAAAAAAAAGGGGTAGGGTTGGATACCAGCCCTTTTGTTCACCAAATCCAATCATTTGTAACATTTATTACTCATCAGTACAGATTTGGCAGTTTCTTTGCAGACGCAAATATATCTTTGTTTCCCACACTTTCTCTTTGGTGCCAGGAAGACTATGTAGGTAGCTATGGAGATATAAAGATCTTCCCTGACAGTCATCAGATTCTTTCTTAGGGTCCTTGCACACTAACCCTGTCTTGGGCCTACATTATTTTGGGTCCTTCATCCTAAGGACTAGACCAGAGTTGACGTCTTGGGGGGACTGTCCTGTGTGTGGGAGGATATTTAGCAGCATCCCTGGCCTCTACTCTTGAGATGCCAGTAGTATCTGAGTTATGACAACCAAAGTTTTCTTCAGACATTGCCAAGTGTCCTCTAGGGGTAAAATTGCCTGATTGAGAACCACTGGTGTAACCCAGATAATAGTACTCCACACTATTTGCCACACCCCACCCAGTTTGTTGACTATAGAAAGTTATCTGCAGTTTGAACTTTTTTTTTTTTTTTTATTCTAACAGGAACCATTGAGATTCTGAGGGTTGTTTGCCAAAGGAACTTAGCAAAGCCAGGTGAAACCCTGAAGGCTCAGATACCACAGACTATTTCAGAAGTTTATCTGTGGTAACAGGGCCCTCAAGTAGAGTTATACCGCTGATGATTAGGAAAATATAGAGCCTTGACTTGAGAAGATTTGGTAATTATACTGAGTGACTAGATGGGCTCTATATTTTCTAAATGGACTGGTTTAGTGATAGGCAGAGATAGAGGCATCTGAAGGAAAAGTAGTTTAGGGTGATGGAAGGATGATGATAATTAATTCTGTTTGGGACATGTTTAAAGTGTTAAACTGTTTAACTGGGGCCAGCAGTAGTGTAGTGGTTAAGGCGGCTGGATCCCACATGGCCTCCTGTGTGGTTCAAGTCTCAGACCTGGTGGCTTGAAAAACACCCCAAGCGTGCGTGTGCATGTATAAATTCTAAGAGGAAAATGGAAAAGAACTGATATTCATGAGTAAAAGTGTCATGACCATTCTCCCTGAGGGGATGCTTTTTCACTTCTCCCTCTCTCTCTCACTTTATCTTTGTCTCTTCTGGCAAATGCATGCTCCCTGTAGCAAAATTAAAAAAAAAAAAAAAAAAAAAAAAAAAGAGTTTAACTGGAAGTGTTTTAGAAGCTAGTCAGGAAATGGGTCTGAAAAGTTGAAGCTAGAAACTATGTATGCAAGTCAGCCTACAAAGGGATTCTGGTTATATGTTGGACAGTGAAGAAAGAAGAGGACAAGTCAAGTCTGAGCCTTTTCAGGACAGTAAAGATCCTTCTTGGTGAATGTTGAGGAAAGGCAAAGAACCAAAAGAAGAATTAGTAGAACATCATTCGAGGAGCCCGAATTCCAAATATTCTTCAGTCAGAATGAGAGCAAAAAAAGGGAAAGGATATTCATGAGCAAAAGTACAAGCAGAACTTGTGCCACATATAGTAATGAAAGCAAACCAATGAGAGCAGAGGCAGCGTGTTTTGATAAGTATCATCATAGCACGGCCAGCTAATGAAGGTACTGCAGTGCAAGTTGAGGCTGGCTATAGACTCCTACAGTGCTCTTTTCATTCCATTTGGTATCTACCTGTTCTTTTTTTTTTTTTAATAGGTTTATTTAATTAATTAATTAATTTATTTTTGCTATAGGGTGCGTGCACTTGCCGGAAAGACAGAGACAGACAGAAAGCGAGAAATCACCCCCCAGGGGGGATGGCCACGCCGCAATCCCTCTCCTCCATTCTCCTCTTGGGATCTTGGGCATGCACGCACACGCGCCTGGCGTGAGTTTAAGCCACCGGGTCCAGGACTGGAACCGCAGTTGACTATGTGAGAGTCCAGCAACGTAGCCATTACACCAACTGCTAGTCCCAGTATCTACCTGTTCTTTACAGGCATTGAATATCCCATTTCTGATCTGACTTCCAAACAACCTGTCTGCCTGAAAAGGAGCAATGTGGGTAGGTCAAAGAAATTCCCTAAGCCTGGTAAGGTATTGGACCTAAGTAATTATACAATTTAAAAAGAAAAAAATTCCATAAGTATTCCTTCTTTAAAAAATTTATTTGAAAATAAGAGTGTGTAGTTTCATGTTTATGCACAGGTAATTTGGTAAAGAGAACTTGTTGACTTGGCCAAGGTCACACAGGAGGCAAATAGGTCTTTAAGTTGATTTTCCTGGCACCATGCCCATCATAGTATATTTAGCCTTCTTTTGAAGCAGCCACTGTTATTTTTCTAGAAGGTCAGGTCTTGTTAGGAACTCTTGAGACTAGAATGAGGAGCCAGGGACTAGTGAAATGAAAAAGTTACATTTTTAGTAGTTTTAGAAAACGCCTAGAACAGAAACGACTGTGTATGGAGAAAGCATACACAGGTTAGATTCTGCTATAAGAATTTTGATATGAAAGCAGGGGAAAGGATCAACTTAAATCTAAAATGAGATATGCAGTACTTCAAGCAGATCTTAAAATGGATATTCTGGATTTAGTTAGAATTCAGTAGAAGGTCTGTGTAGAAGATTGAGAATCCCTTACCTGCTAGGGACTAGCGAAAAAAACATTGCACAATTTATTGTACTAAAGAACATAGTAGCCCTGGAGAATAAACTGCATTAATAAGCAAATCTTCATTATTTCTCTTCCTCCTGCTCATGATTTAATGTAAGAGAAACATTTGCTACTTTGGCATGACTTTGCCTCCCAACCACAGAATGCCTGAGGCTGTAGGAGAAAACACTGCCAATGTAACCGGCTACTGACTGATTACATAACAGTGCTATCTTTGTGTCAGATCCAAATTCTGTATTAAATATTGCCCCATAACCTGTAAAACTATTTGCAATCCATACTAATCCTTATATCCCAAGGAAAATGAAAAATCATGAAAACCATTGTTCCCATTTAGTTTCTGCCAGTTCACCTAAAGTAACAACAGGCAAATGTGTATAATTAAGCATATTAGTGGTGGGTTTTTTTTTTTTTTTGAGAGAGAGATTTTTGCTATAGGTCATGTGTGCTCGCTGGAGAGACAGACAGAAAACGAGAGCCTCACTCCCCAGGGAGATGGTCACACCATAATCCCTTCTCCTCCGTTCTCCTCTTGGGATTTTGGACACACACACATACAACCAGTGTGAGTTTAAGCTGCCAGATCCCGGACTCAAACTGTGGTTGACTCTGTGGGAGTCCAGTGATATAACCATTATGCTATCTGCTAGCCCCTCTGTGTGTGTATTTTTTTATTTTTGGAGAGGTTTTCGCTATAGGATGCGTGCGCTCGCCAGACAGACAGAGACATAGAGACAGAAAGCGAGAAATCACCCCCCCAGGGGGGATGATCACGCTGCAATCCCTTCTCCTCCATTCTCCTCTTGGGATCTTGGGCACGCACGCACACGCGCCCGGCGTGAGTTTTAAGCCACCGGGTCCGGGATGCGAACCACGGTCACCTACGTGGGAGTCCAGCGACATAGCCATTACGCTAACTGCTGGTTCCCCCTCTGTGTGGTTTTATCACAGCTATGTGTAGCCTTCATTGCTTATCAATCTACAAGGTAATTCCAATAGCTCAAGGATCCCTTGTGTTGCCCTTTTATAACCACATGCCACTTCTGACACTACTGCCCTAGTTCCTAACCCCTGACAATCACTGCTGTCTTCTCCATTTGTATTATTTTGCCATTTCAAGAATATTAGATAAATGAAATCATATAGTAATAATTTTTCTGTTTGCTAGACAGTACTCCATGGTGGTGGTGGTGAGGAGCCTTTTTCTCTCCGGTCTTAAGTACAGTGCCTGGGACCTGAGAATTAAATGACAAAGGATGAATTAAGAGGAATAAAGGCATAAGACAAGTTTATGACTCCTTAAATGATTTCCATTAAAGGCTTATATACCTAATTCAGAAAAAAGAAGTAGAGAAATTACTTCTTTGGAAAACACAAATATGTTTCTTTAGGAAAGACAAAAGGATCTTAGGAAAACAGGTAATAAAGTTTGTGATAATGTTTGCCTATGCAAGTATGAATGATCTTTCCTTTTTCTTCAGTGCCATAAAATTCCCTAGGAGAGGGGATTTATGGTAGCCTTGTTTCTCAGAGCCTGCTGCCTTTAGTCAGATAGAGGAAACTCCTAGTGGACTTTTTCTGCGTTTGTTGAATCTCAAGTGTCTCCAGCTTAAAATAATCATTATATCAACTCTGTGGCTTTAAGTGAGTCCCCTGTACCATGGTAGAGATGAAGTACAGGAGTCTGACCCCCTACTAAGGGACAGCTGGATTGTTTCCAATTTTTTTGGGGGGGGTGGGATGGGGAGAGGTTTTTGCCATAGGGCACGTGCACTTGCCAGAAAGACAGAGACAGAGATAGAAAGTGAGAAATCGCCCCCAGGGGAGATGGCCACGCTGCAATCCCTTCTCCTCCAATCTCCTCTTGGGATCTTGGGCATGCACGCACATGCGCCCGGCGCGAGGTTTAAGCCACCGGGTCTGAGACTCGAACCGCAGTTGGCTACATGGGAGTCTAGCAACATAGCCATTACGCCAACTGCTGGTCCCTTGTTTCTAGTTTTCTATAATGAATAAAGCTGCTATGAACATTTATGTCCCAGTTTTAAAGTTTTCACCTCTTTCAAATAAATATTTGAAAGTACAGGTGCTGGGTTATATAGTGGTCACATGTTTATAAGGAATTGCTGGCCAGTGACGCTGATGCATTGGGAACACATGGTTCTTTGACACTGAAGCTATGTGGGCAGGTCCAAGGTTCACATCCTAGGGCCTCCCTGTACACAGCTGGCATGCTTGTGCTGCCCGTGATCCTGGCTGGCTGAGGTTGGGCGTGGATCTCTACGCGAAGACCCTGTTCTTGGTCTCTCTTTCTCTGTCTCACTGGAAGAAATAAGTAAATTTTAAAGGAAAAGAAGGGACTTGAATAGCTAAACTGTTTGCTAGAGTGGCTTTAATATTTTATATTTGTAACAGCAATGTACAAGAGATTCATTTTCTCATTACCCTTGCCACCATTTGTTATTGCTGCTGTTTTTACTAAAGCAATTCTGATAGCATGTAATTATATCTCACTGTTAATTTATATTTAGTTTCCAGCAAGATTGGAGAATTAGGGGGTCAACAGGTAGTGTGGTGAGTAAACTGCTCAACTCCCACATGGTAGACCACAGTTTGAGACCCGGACCTGGCGGCCTGCTTTCTCCCTTTCCCTTTCTCTGTCTCTCTCTCTCTGGTCAAATTAAAAAATAATAACAAATAAATAAATAAATCTTTAAAAATTAAAAAAAAGATCGGAGAATGAGTTATTCTGGTTAGTATCATTCTCTTAAGTATTAGATACACTTATAAAGTAATATTATTTTATCATTTCTTAATCTATAAAGTTGGATTAGTTTAAGAGTCACACTGAACCCAAGTCCAGTTGATGTTACCCAACTCAAATCAGATTTGTTTGTCCAAGCACTGCAAACCAAACTGTAGGCACATGGTGTGACAAAGGAAAGTGCAGTTTTATTGCAGTGCACAAAGCAAAGAGAGCAGGCAGCCCGTGCTGAAAAGGCTCAGTCTCCCTGAGGTGTTCTCCATGCATTTTTTTTTTAAAGAGATTTTTGATATAAGGTGTGTACGCTCACCTGAAAGACAGAGACAGAGAGACAGAAAGTGTGAAATCCCCCCACCCACCCCCAGCGGATGGCCACACCACAATCCCTTCCCCTCTTGGGATTTTGGACATGCACGCACACATACCCAGCGTGAGTTTCAAGCTGCCAGGTCCGGGACATAAACAGAAGTCAGCCATGTAGTAGTCCAATGGCATAACCCCTATGCTATCTGCTGGTCCTGCCGCGTGTCTTTTTAAGGGCAAAATTAGGGGCAAGAGTCCCAGGTCCATGAGATCAGTGCAATTACTAGTTCAAGAGAGAGTAATCATGTCATGGGCCTTCTTGATTGATGACTTTAAATAATCAAATTTTTGTTCAGGTTTCTGGAGCGGTTCTGCCTGGGGTCTTTGTGCTCATAGCCAGCAGTTTCCATCCTACAAAACACCTTAAATATTGAAGTTGAAACCTTATCTTCCCTCTAAGTTTTAGATGGCTAATGACCCTCAGTCACCAAAGTTGCTTGATTACCATAACCAAAGTCTCAAGTCTTACCCCTTTGGACCACTACAATGTAAATGAACCTTGTATTCCAGGCCTCTTAGAAAATGGAATTGTGTATCTACTATTTGAACATGATACTTACCTGTTTCCAGGCTTTAAGTTTTAAGGAAATTTCCTTACCAATTCAAAACTGCTTTTCTTGAAATTACCAGCTGAACTTGCTATTGAAAGTAGTTAGATTATTTAAGAAATTGTATGATCAAGAAAAAGTGGAGGGAAAAGGAATGGAAGACAACTGTAGACACCAGAGACAGCGTGAGAAAAGGGTGGGAAAGGGTAGAGGGTCAAACATAGGGGTTAAAATTATATATATATATATATATATGTATATATATATATATATATATATATGAAACTACAAATGGAAAATTATTGATAACATGGATGATTAAGCCACTATGCAGTATATTCTGGGTGACGATGATTAGGGGATGAATATAAATTAATTAAAAAAATTTCAAGAGGAAAAAAATCATGAAAACTATTTTTCATGAAATTTCTAAAAAGGCGTATTTGAGGAATGCAGTAAGCTATATAGTCCCAGCTGGGTGCCACTTGGTTGTATGTTCATTCTACTCACTGAGGTTTATGCCTAGGATCAGACTTGTGTTCATGGATGTGTATATATCAGCTGCACTTGCTATTGGAAATATTTAGATTAATTAAGTTCTTTAGCAAATTAATAAAATGGGGGAAAGGTATAGAAAGCAACCATGGATACCAGAGATGTTGTGGGAGGAGGGTGGGACACAGCAGATTGTGAGAGATAGGGAATCAAGAATGGCAAAAATAACAAAATATACAGGAAATAGTAAATGTAAAGTTGTTTGTTGACGATAACATATATGTTTATGTCCTTGATTGAGCCAATATACAGTGTATTTTGGATGGGAAATCTCATTTTGTTTTCTGTGATGATGTATAGTGAATGAATGTAAATAAATAAATTTAAAGAAAAAAAAAATAAAATGGAATTTTGGGAACCAGCAAATGACATAATGGTTACTTGCTGGACTCCCATGTAGTCCTGGACCCAGCAGCTTAGAACTCATGCCGGGAGTGTATGCCAGCATGCTCAAGATCCAGAGAGGAGAATGTAGGAGAAGAAATTTCAGCATGGCCATGCCCCCTGAGGGGTGATTCTTGCTTTCTATCTTTCTGTCTCTGACGAATGCATGCATCCTGTACCCAAAATCTCTCTTAAAAGAACAAAGAAAAGAGAGAAAACGATACTTTGGGGCCAGCAGGTAGCATGCTGGTTAAGATCAACAACAGTTCAAGTCCTAGACCTGCTGGCTTGCTTTCTCACTTTGTTTTTCTCTCTATGGTGAGTACATGTGCCCTATAACAAATTAAAAAGTAATAATAATAATAATGTTTAAAAAAAGAAAATGACATTTTACTTTGTCGATGGAAATAACCAATTTGGCAAAAAATAATTAATGTGGTTTACTTCTAAGCACAATTAAAGTGACGTAGGCCCAGAGAGGAAGCAAAACGTGCCTTTCTCAGGGTGATCAGGTACAGAAGTTCCTTTTATTTTATTTTTAGAGCAAGCGACAATTTTGAATTAAGCGAAGGGGGCAGCCTTGTAGATTATAGGTGGGTTTTACAGTTTTTAGTTTGTTTTTTTTCCAAAAAACGTTGCTGAAATCAGAAAGGACTGTACTTTAACAGAGATAAAGAGGCTTAATATACACTACAAAGATACTGTGCCAGGAACAGGATGTACAAGTGCTGTTACAGTGGGTCAGAATGGTATGTTAATATTTGTGGGTGCGACTCCCTCCAGGCCCTCTGGAAAAGATTTTGGAAATAAGAAAAAACATACTTCTGTCCATCCTGCCACAAAGTAAGAATACTCCCAAATACTTTACAATTCTGAGGGACCAGGAAGGGAGAAAAGTTTATGTTTCAATTCCATTAAAAAAAAAAAAAAAAATTTAACAGATTGCTGAAGCTCAAAAGTAAAAAAAAAAAAAAAAAAAAATCCTTAAATCTGGAAAACAAAACATAGAAGAAAATCAGTAACATTTTAACCAAAAGTCAGAAGTTCCATTCCTTTTTAGGAGGTCTCTGCTCACACTCTATAGTTACACTGTGATCTTAATCGTAAGTGGATTTAGGAAAAAAAGATAAATTTGTTCACGTAGCCATTATTTTTTGCTAGTAGAAAAACGCACATGTAGTTAATGAATGCACAAAAAATACTAAAAATAAACATAGGTAAATTCTTCTACTGTGTTTATTCTAATGAAAAGCTTGATGCCATCACCCAAAGTAAGATAATTTTGATAACATAAAAATAAAAAACTTCTACATAGCAAAACAACACTGTCAACAGACAAAAGACAAACCAGTTTGTTTTTGTTTTTGGTTTTCAATTTGCCAGATGGTACCTGTACTCTGAGAGGGGTAGTGAGAAATCATGCTTTCATGGGGAGTGGCCATGCCTCAATCCTTTTTCTGCACTTCTTCCCTTTGGTTCTTTGGGCATGCATGCACAGGTACCTAGGGTGTTCCTTGCATTTCTCAAGCCACTACCCAGTCAGAACTTGAACAGTGCTTTCAACCATGTTAGAGTCACTTTAACCACCACACCATGGGCTAGCCTGACCAACTGGTTTTTAAAATTGCAATTCTTGTCACTGAAGAGCTAATTTCCTTAGTTTATATAGACCTCCTGGGAATCAATAGAATAAAAAAGAAAAAAGAAATTGAATAAAAAAAAGGCAAAGAACATAAACAAGCAATAAGCAGAAACTATGTTTTGTTTCGTTCAGAGAGATTTTTGCTATAGGGTACGTGCACTTGCCAGAGAGACAGAGAAAGTGAGAAATCACCCTCCAGGGGGGATGGCCACACCAAAATCCCTTCTTCTCCATTCTCCTTTTGGGCATGCATGCACATGCATCTGGCCTGAGTTTCAGGCCTCTGAGTCCAGAACTCGAACTGCAGTGGGCCATGTGGGAGTCCAGTGCCGTAAACATTAGGCCACCTGCTGGCCCCAGAAAATATAGTTTTTAAGCATATATTAAAAACAAACTCACCAAAAGAGAAATATAAATATAAGAATACCTTGTGATATAGTGTTTTGGTTTTCTTTTTGCCATAGGGTGCATGTGCTCCCTGAAGAGAAACAGAGAAGAACAATGAGAGGGGAAGTGAGAAATCAACCTCTCTCCTCTATCCTAGGGGAGGCCATACAACAGTCCCTTCTCCATTTTCTTCCTGGGATTTTGGGCACACATACACACACGCCTAGTGTGATTTTCAAGCCTCTAGGTCTGGGACTTGAACCTCAGTCGGCCATGTGAAGTCTAGCACCTTAACCACTTGCACCTGCTAGCCCCACAGATTTTTGCCTATATGATTGGTACAAAAATCCAAAAACTAGATTCTGTCTAGGGAATCAAGAATAGCCCGTCAAAGTGGTTTGAAAATTAAAGTGAAAACATCAGAACAATCAGCATCCACCACAGAAACAGCTAAATTGAGCTTTCTTAAATACAGCTGCATGTGTAAATAAGTCCAATATTTTCTCAAGTAACTAAGCCATATCTTTTTATCCTATTCATCTATGTATTGTCAGTTAATTCACAGCCCTACTACCACTACCTCCATTTAACCTAAGAGTGTTGAGAAATATGTATGTGTATATATATATAGCTAGCTGTGTGATATTTTTATCACATGAAGATTTGTGTAGCCATCACTATAATCAAGATACCCACAAAGGTCGTCTTCTGTACTGAGTATTTATAATGATAGAAGGAGCTCTACTATCCCCATTTAATTATCTCCCACCCTCTCCTGCCTCTTAATTAATGACTATTTTGAGAGAGAGATTTTTTTGCTATAGGTCAGGTGCACTTGAAACAGAGCAAGGACCCCCTAATGTATTTTCTAGGGTTCCTGAAATATAAAGTCCATTTACATTGTAATGGCCCAGAGTAAGGAGTAAGTCTTCAGACTTTGGGTTATGATAATGACCAACATGGACCATGAGTGAGGGCCATTTGACCTCTAAATCTCTCACTTAAAGGAAAGATAAGGTTTTCATTTCAATATGTAAGATGTTTTATAGGCTGGAAACTGCTGGTTGTAAGCTCAAAGACTCCAGGCTGAATGGCTTCAGACACCTGAAGAGAAATTTTATTATCTAAGGCCTCGCCAATCAAGAATGCCCATGAGATGATCACGCCCTCTTGAACCAATCACTGAACTGATCACGCACCTAGGACCTCTGCCCCTAATTTTGCCCTCAAAAACGCATGTGGGGAACATCTCGGGGAGACGGGTCTTTTCAGCACAAGCTGCCCGCTCTCCTTGCTTTGCGTTTTGCAATAAAGCTGTACTTTCCTTCATCACACCATGTGCCTATGGTTTGGTTTTATAGCGCTTGGGCGAGCGAACCTGATTTGAATTCAGTAACACACTTGCTGGAGAGACAGAGACGCAAAGCGAGAAATCACCTGCCAGGGGGATGACCGTGCCACAGTCCCTTCTCCATTCTCCTCTTGAGATCTTGGGCACGTACACACGTGCACGCGCCCAGTGTGAGTTTCAGGTGACTGGGTCTGGGACTCCAACTGCAGTTGACTACATGGGAGTCCAGTAACATAACCATTGTGGCATCTGCTGGTCCCAATGACGGTTTTTTGTTTTTTTTTTAATTTGCCAGAGAGGGAGAGTGAAAAAGCACCCCCTCCATGGGTAATGGTTAAGCCATAATCCTTTCTCCTCTATTTCTTTTTCTCTTTTTTTTTTGTAAGAGAGATTTTTGCTATAGGGTGCATGTGCTTACTGGAGAGACAGAGAGAGACAAAGTGAGAAATCACCCCCCAGAGGGGATGTCCATGCTGCAATCCTTTCTCTTCCATTCTCTCAGGTTTTGGGGCACCCATACACACGCACCCATTATGAGTTTAAGTGACTGGGTCCAGGACTCTAAGTGTGGTCAGCTACATGGTAGTCCAGTGATGTAACCATTATGCCATCTGCTAGTTCCTCTTCTTTTTTTTTTTTTTTTTTTTTAAAGTTTTATCATAGGGCAAGTGTGCTGGAAGGAGAGAGGCAAAGACAGAGAGGGAAAGTGAGAAGTCATCCCCTGTGTGAGTGGGGAATGGCCACTCTACAATTCCTTCTGCTCCATTCTCCTCTCTGGGTTATGGGCACGTAAGTGCACACCTGGTCTGATTTTCAAGCCACCATGTCCAGGACTCAAACTGTGGTTAACCATGTGGGAGTCCAGCGCTTTAACCACTATGCCACCTGCTGATCCCGTTCTCTTCCATTTCTTCCTCCTTTTGGGATTTTGGGCACACATGCACATGTGCCAAGAGCGTTTCTTAAGCCATCAGGTCCATGACTCAAACCATGGAGTTGGCCATGTGGAATCTAGGCACCTTAACCACCATAGCACAGGCTGGCCTGGTAATGAATTTTGTTTCCTAACATGCATCTCTGCTTAAAGAGACAAAAAGCCGTGTTCGTGTACATAGTAGACTATTTTGCAGATTAAAAAAAATAAAGTAAGAATACTCCACCATTAGAACTGGGAACTATTCCTTTCAGGGACTAAACTAATAAAGATTTCTGCTGAGACTTCACCGTCAGACCCTATTCATGAATGGTAGGGCACCTCTGTATCCTTTTCTTTGTCTTTTCATTTTTATAACTTTTTTTATTTTTTAAGGTAATGTATTTTCTTGGCTCTCAGATCCCCTTTTCTCTTGCTAATTCTCACCCTCCCCCACCCTATCCCATCAAGGAGAGGCAAAAGTGCAGGCCTCAGAAGACTCTTAGCCATTGGAGCTGGGAACTATTGCTTTTGTACCGCTCCCTCACACGCCACGCGGTTTTCATTTTTGATTTTTTTTTAAAAAGAAATATTTTTTTTGTTTGTTTTTGTTTTGTTTTCTCTTTCTTTTACCTTCACCACTTTGCTGCTCAGCTTCCACCCACTGAGTGTCTAGCCAGGTCTAAGTGAACGGAGCCAAACATCTGAATACTATTAGGGTCAGAATGTTATAAATTCTCACTGAATCTGCCACACAATGGCAGTGAGATTGCAGATCACCTCCTCCTGCATGCCTCTGAATGCTCTCAGGTTGAACTGCAAGAAATTAAGAAGAAACATATAAACCATTAGATGACCAGAAATCACCACAGAGGCACAAGAAACATGAGAAACCAAGAAAATACCTCTCCCCCAAGGGAAAAGAATAACTCCTCTTTATTCACAAACAGTACAGTGGAACTTGTGAAAATATCTGATAAAGAACTTATAATATTTATAGTGTCAAAGATAACAGAGGTGCAAGAGAAGAGAGAGACAGTGAATTCCAGAAGATGCAGGAGAAAAAAATCCAATGAGTTCCAGGAAGTGAGGAAGTTCTTGTATGATCTGAAAGAGGAAATACACACTATAAAAAAATCAAATGGAGGGACCAGCAGTTAGCGTAATGGCTATGTCGCTGGACTCCCACATAGTCGACCGCGGTTCGAGTCCCGGACCCGGCGGCTTAAACTCACGCCGGGCGCGTGTGCGTGCGTGCCCAAGATCCCAAGAGGAGAATGGAGGAGAAGGGATTGCGGCGTGGTCATCCCCCCCGGCTGATGATTTCGCATTCTACATCTCGAGTGCACACGCCCTATAACAAAAACCTCTCAAAAAAAAAAGACTAAATATGTTGACTTAGTCTATTTTGTGTTGCTATAACAATACCACAGGCTAGATAATTTATGAGGAACATAAATTTATTTCTCACAGATTTGGAGGTCTTGCTGCATCCTCTGGAGGAGAGGCACACTGTGTCCTCACATAGACGGATGCAGGAGGAGCCGACAGGTGGCATGTCTATCTGTCTCTGGTCAAATTGAAGAATAATGGTAATAAATCAAATTTAAAGTAAATCTAAAAAAAAAAAAAAAAAAGAATGCAGGAGGGCAAAGGAGCTGAATACTGAGTGACTCCTCTTTTTTTTTTAAGAGGTTTTTGCTATAGGGTGCATGTGCTCACCCGACAGAGAGAGAGAGAGAAAGCGAGAAATCACCCCCCAGGGGGAATGGCCACTCCACAATCCCTTCTCCTCCATTCTCCTCTTGAGCACGCACGCACACGTGCCTGGCATGAGTTTCAAGCCACCGGGTCCGGGACGCAAACCGCAGTTGACTACGTGGGAGTCCAGCAACATAGCCATTACACTAACTGCTGGTCCCCTCAGTGACTCCTCTTTCATGAAGGCCTTAATCCCACTCCTGAAGGCGGGGCCCTCGTGCCCTAATCACCTCTTAAAAGCTCCATCTTTTAACATTTATCATATTAACCACTAAGTTTCAACACTTGAATTTTGGAAGGCACACATGGACACCATAGCCTATGTCTTATTATCACTGAATTGTCCAATGTATTGCATCAGTGATTTTTACTCTCAACCCACAGAATTTTAAGAATTCTGGCATTATGTGATTTTTCTAATCTTTTGGGGCCAATTCTGATAAACACATGGGACTTCCTTTAATCTGATACTACTTTGCAGTATGAATAACAGCACATAGCTAGCTTGTTGATGTGTTAATTGCCTTCATTGCTATGCAAATGAAGCTTAGGGGACCATGTTTCTTCATGTGACTGAGGGTCACCATGTTTGCTCAGCATGGCTGCTCTCCACACAGAAAATCTTAAACACTAAATTGAGGTTGATGGCCATTGATTTATAGTTATATATCTCCCTCCACGTGTGCCTTGACTGTGTGAGGTCATGTTGATAAGTAGTTAATAACTAGAGAAGTTGGGCGAAGGGTATGTAGGAACTCTGTTATTTTTGCAACTCTTCTGTAAGACTAGCATCTCAGCATAGTTTAATACAAAATAGAGGTAGGAATGTTTAGGGTATTTTGGATTGAATGAAAGATAAACTGTGGAACCTAAGCTGAATAATAATAGTGAAGCAAGAGAGACTGTGGGGTGCTTGTGGGTGGAGATAGATACGTGAAAGGACTAGAAAGCTGGCAGTGTTCTAAAACAAGTTATTGACAGTGGGAAAGCTGATAAACAGCTGTTATCTGAGAAAGAACTTTCTTCTTTCTTTCCTTTTTTTTTTTTCTGGAAAGGTTTTTGCTATAGGGCGCGTGCGCTCGCCAGACAGACAGAGAGAGACAGAGAGACAAAAAGCGAGAAATCACCCCCCAGGGGGGATGGCCACACCACAATCCCTTCTCCTCCATTCTCCTCTTGGGATCTTGGGCACGCACGCACACGTGCCTGGCATGAGTTTCAAGCCACCGGGTCCGGGATGCAAACCGCGGTCGACTACGTGGGAGTCCAGCAACATAGCCATTACACTAACTGCTGGTCCTTTCTCTTTTTTTTTCAGTTGAAGTTTTTGCTTTAGGATGTGTGCACTAGTCAGAGAGAGAGACAAAGACAGTGAGAGGGAAAGTGAAAAACATCACACTCACACACACATACACACACACCCTGGGGGTGACCACATCAGAGTTCCTTCTCCTCTACTCTCCTTCCAGGATCTTGGGCACACACACACATACACACACACCTGGCATGAGTTTTAAGCCACTGGATCCGAACTCGAACCACGGCCAGCCATATGGAGTCCAGTAACTGCTACACCATCTGCTGGTCCCGAGAAAGAGCTTTCTGAAATAGACTCCAGCAGATAGGGTAGATAGCCAATATAATTGGATGGCAGTGGAGAAACTCAGTGGGCAGGTGTGTGTGTGTGTGTGTGTGTGTGTGTGTGTGTTTAGAGATTTTTGCTATAGGGCGCATGTGTTCACCAGAGAGACAGAGACAGAGAGACAGAAAGAGAGAAATCACCCCCCTGGGAGGATGGCCACACCGCAATCCCTTCTCCATTCTTAACTTGGGATTTTGGGGCACATATGCACGCATGTTCACACGCACACACGCCCAGTGTGAGTTTTAAGTGGCTAGGTCAAGGACTCGAATCACACTCAACTATGTGGGAGTCCAGCAACGTAACTGTTACACCATCCGCTGATTCCTGGTGTCGTAGACTTTGAAATTTTCCTTAGATATTGACTGGTGTTGGGAACAGTGAATGTTGGTGATCTAGGTTCAGTAAATAAGAGAAATTACCCAAGAAGGTAGAAGAGCCAACCCAGAGGGATAGGAGAGGGTGCAACTGATAGCTGGCCTGAGTCTCCTTTCTTACTTCTTGCCCTTCTCCTTTATTCCCACAAAAAAAATGGTGCTGTAATGTTCTTGAAGCTTCATGGAGGAGTAAGGAGTTAATGGACTCTGCCTCCTCACTCCTGCAAAGGTAAATTGTGAGAGAAGAAACAGTTTCTGCTTGAGACAGCTTCAAAGGAAATAATGTGCTCTGAGAAAAGCAGAGTTGCTTTTAATTCAGGAAAGAGAAAGGACTATTCTAAGAAGTTGAGGGAGAGGGAGTTTTGTTCCATGCTCCATGATAACTGAAGTTTGGGTCCACAGTCAGCAAGTAGGATGTGTGGTTTCACCTCTTTAACTGTCTTGGAGAGAAAAGAGCTGGAAAGACAGCTGGGTGGGATGGGATCCAAATGGTTCCAGTGACTACGGGGATTTAAGTCAAAGCACTATTTTGTTATATTGAAGCATTTCCTTGTGAAGTCGTTCACTAAATGGGTCTTTATTTGCAGGTCAGCACACGTGCTCCGGCTTGTATGTTGTAAAAGCTTCTAAACTTAAAGCATAATGGAGAAAGGATTATAATAGGAACCAGCAGATGGTGTAATGATTACGTCACTGGACTCCCACATATTGACCACGGTTCGAATCCTGGACCCGTGGTTGAAAACTCACACTGGGTGGGTGTGTGCATGCCCAAAATCTTGGGAGGAGAATGGAGGAGAAGGGATTGTGGCGTGGCCATCTCCCAGGGGTGATTTCTCACTTTCTGTGTCTCTGGTGAACACATGTGTCTGATAGCAAAAGTCTCTCTCTTAAAAAAACAAACAAAAAAGGTTATGACAAATACAGTGGTTAAACTTAACAAGTTTAGCAAAAGAGTTATCAGGACATTTCACATTCAAGGATTCTTAACTTCTTTTTAATTATTTATTTAATTCTGTTTGTTGTTATTATTATTTGACCAGAGAGAGAGGGAGAGAGAAAGCAAGCCACCAGATCCAGGACTCAAACCAGTGTAGGCCATGTGGGGATTCAGTGCCTCTAACCACCACACCACCCACTGATTCATTACTACTGTAATTTTTAAGTCATGATGAACATAAACAATATTTCAAGCTATTTGCACCACTCAACGCAATATGAAAGTACCTGTAGTTTCCTTTGGTGGCAGAGTCACAGCCACTACTAATACTACTGTAGCTTGTTGCCTCCATTCATATTTGAAGGAAATGCTGTCTTTTAGTTAGAGGTTAGTGAAATAAAAATGTAGTTTCTTTCCTATCCAAGTTCATGGACTTTATTTTTCTATACACAGGGGTCTGCAGGCCCCAGGTTTGATCATTAACATTTTTTCTAATTGTGACAGAGCTCTCATCATCTGAGTAGGGTACAGATCAGACTCAAGCTCTGAAAAGTATTTGGCAAGACATAAATAACCATTATTCCATTCAAGGAGCAATTGCTGCTCTGTACAAAAAAATGTGATGATGTGGTGCAATGGGTTATAACGGTGGAAAATCATTTTGATGGAGTGGACACCAAAGCTGCAAAGGCTGAGGTCAACACTGAAGGGCAAAGGACATTAGAAAATGAACATTGAAACCTTGGGCTCTGTAGTTAAAGGCAAGGAAAGGAAAAGTTTCTTCTATGAAAAACTATCATACTAAATGGAAAGTTTTTTCCTGCCCAAATGGGTACATAATATCTCTCAAAACTTTGGTTAAAAATGGACTCCATTCACTTACTGCGTAGTGTCTATATTTTATGAATATCACACTCTAACCAACTGAGCTATCGGCCACCTAATAGTCATTGTATTTTATGATAAGCATCTTCAGTAATCTCACCCTATGACTGTACCATTTCATACTTGCCTCTATTTTCTTGTCTGTGAATCTAAAATAATTGTTATGTGTTGAATGGTCATGTGTCCCGACCCGGTTCGGGTGCCACATGTCCCGACCCAGGGGGACAGTCGAACAGGTTTCTTGAAGGAAGGAGTGAGAGCCGGGACAAGTGGTGCAGTGTCACAGCACGGAGACGCACGGAGACGACACAGTGTCTTCAGTGTCGTCTGTTTATTGTGGGCATCACGGTACAGCACGGAGACGACGCAGTGTTACAACCCTTTAGGGTCGCGTCGTCTGTTGTGAGCAGCGCGGAGATGACGCGGTGTCACAGCTATTCAGGGTTGTCTGGAGACGGTGTAGTGTTACAGCTCTTCAGGGTCGGCTGGAGACTGTGCGGTGTTTCAGCTCTTCAGGCTCTCCAGGGTCGTCGTCTTCCTGGTCTTCTGTGCCATCTTCGTTGTCTTCCTGGTCGTCTGGCTATTGTGGGCCAGGCATCGGTGGTTATATACACGCTGGTGGGCCGTGATTGGTTGAATGAAGGATCGTAAAAGGTGGGTTGTGATTGGTTGTAAACGGTGGGTTATGATTGGTTGCTTTTGGACCAATCATGAGGTGCTGGATATGCAAATCTGAGGGATTCTAGTGGCCAATCAGAGCAAGGTTTCAATAGTCAGGTTTTTTGAGAGAACCAATCATGGCAATTGTTTGCTGAGAAACCTTGGCTGACTCGCTGGTGCGCAGCCTCCCACAGTCATGTACTTTGTCAGTAGCAATACTGAGACTAAGGGATTCAAGCGTGTATCAGCAGGAAAAATAAGTATTACCATAAGAATCACTTCTTAAAGCTTCTTAATGGTAGACTTTCTTTTAAAGGTAAACTTAGGCATAAGGGTGTTATTTTCTTTTAATTACCAGAGGACGTGTGTGCTCACCAGAGAGAGAGAGGGAGAATGCACTCCCCAGTGAGACGTGGTCATGCTACAGTCCCCTCTTCATCTCTCCCTCCTGCATATTGCACATGCATCCCACATTTCTCAAGGCTCCAGGTCTGGGACGCAAGAACTGCACAGTAGACCTGCCGCTTTAACCACCATGTCATGGGCTGTCGTTTTTGTTTATTTAAGTTTTTGTTATAGGGCATCAGTGTTCGCTAGAGAGAGAGAAACAGACACAGAGAGGGGAAGTGAGAAATCAATTCTTGGGGAATGGCCATGGCACAATCCCTTCTCAACTTCATTCTCTTCTCAGGATTCTGGGCACGCACTCAAACACACCTAGCATGATTTTCAAGCCACCAGGTTCAGGACTCAAACCGTGGTCGGTCATGTGGGAGTCTAGCTCTTTAACCACTATGCCACCTGCTGACCCTTGGGCTGTCATTTTTTGTTCATTTTGTTTATTTGCTTTTAGAATGTGTGTGCTCACCAGAGAGAGTGTGAGGAAGTGAGAAATCACCTCCCAGGGGGAATGGCCACACTGCACTCCCTTCTCCTCTATCCTTCTCTCAGGATTTTAGGCTTGCATACGTATGCACCTACTGTGATTTTCAAGATGTCAAGTCCAAGCCAACCACGCAGTTGGCCATGTGGGATCCAGTCATCTTAACCTGCACACCACCTGCTAGACCATTACCTCTTCTGTTACGGTCTCCACCACTGCTATGTTCTTAGTAGTTGTAGTAGAAATAGTCATTAACACTTAGTGAGCTTTTACTGTATGGTAGATACTATGACAAACCCTTGATATGGATAGTTGGCTAATCCCTAAAAAACTACGGAAGGCTAGTCTCTGAATTTTACAGGTAAGAAAATCAAGACTCTGTGAGGTTTAAACTGAGAGGTTAAAAATCACTTCCCAAAATCACATAGCTATTAGTTACCAAACTCCAGAGTCTGTTCTCTTAACCCTTGTGTTGTACTATATCTTACTAATAAAAACTGGGAAAAAAAAAAAAAATAGCCATGGAAACCACAAAAGTAAAGCTGCATTGGGCCCCTCAGAGCAGGGCAGGGCAGAGAATTCTGTACCCCTTGATTGCCTACGCCCCCTTATGTGGGAATGCTCTTGACAGTGATGTCTTAGACACCAGCAGTGTTATATTCTGGTTTGCCTATTGAAGAGGTCAGTGAAATGCAAATACATTTGGATAATGAGTTCCATCTAGAGAGTTCTGTCTTGCTGATAATGTGTGGGAGCTGCCAGCAGCCTGGGCGGACTGGCAGCTGGAGTGGATGCGATTGCCGCCTCCACCTGTGCCGCTTTCTCCACCTGGGCTGTTCGCTGCTGCGCAAAGGGAGAGTGAGGCGGGCTGCAGTGGAGCCCGACTCAGTGATTGAGGACAAGATCATCAAGCGCATGTTAACCGAAGTACATGTTTAGGATTTTGTTAAAGAAAGCTGGATACTGTAAACGGAAAGAATCTTGGAAGATGCTCGACTGCTGTCTTTTTTCCAACTAGTCCGAAAGGGAATACCCCCCCATTCATTCTGGATTGGTACTTCAGATCATTGGATCCATTCATCAGATCTGAAGTACAAAATATTTTCCAGAACACTTCAGTTATGGAAGATCATAATGAAGATGAGTCCCTAAAGAAAAGTAGTCTTTGGCAGATAAGTAATGTAATGTAATTTGTGATCCTCTCCAGAAAGAGGTCATCAGAAGGAAACTATCAAAAAGAAAAAGACTTGTGTATTAAGTATTTTGACCAGTGGTCTGAATCAGATCAAGTGGAGTTTGTGGAGCATCTCATTTCATGAATGTGTCATTATTAGCATAGACATATTAACTCTTACCTAAAGCCCATGTTGCAGCAGGACTTTATTACTGCTTTACCAGAGCAAGGCTTAGATCACATAGCAGAAAACATCTTTTCCTACCTGGATGCCAGGCCTCTGTGTGCAGTAGAAATGGTATGTAAAGAATAGTAGAGAGTGATCTCAGAGGGAATGCTTTGGAAGAAGCTGAATGAAGGAATGCTACACATTGATCCTTTGTGGAAGGGACTTTCAGAATGAAGAGGGTGGGATCTGTTTTAAGAAGAGACCCACAGCTGACCCTTCCAACTTATTTTATAGGTCGTTATACCCAAAGATTATCCAGGATATAGAGATTATAGAATCTAACTGGCAGTATGGACGACACAACTTGCAGAGGATTCAGTGCCACTCTGAAAATAGTAAAGGTGTCTACTGTTTACAGAATGATTATGAAAAAAGTTATCAGTGGCCTATGAGATAATTCCACTAAGATTTGGGATAAAACTAGCCTGGAATGTTTGAAAGTGCTAACAGGACACACAGGCCCTGTCCTCTTTCTTCCATTGTAATGAGCTCTTTAGATTCTACAGTGAGAATCTAGGATGTCAACACAGGTGAAGTTCTTAACACACTGATCACCACAATGAGGCTGTGTTGCATGTACGCTTCAGCCTTGGACTAACGGTCACCTGTTCCAAAGATTGTTCCATTGCTGTGTAGGACATGGCTTCTGCTACCGATATCACTTTACGCCATGTCTTGGTTGGCCACCATGCTGCTGTCAGTGTAGTACATTCTGATGGTAAGTACATCGTGTCTACCTCGGGTGACAGGACCATCAAAATCTGGAGCATAAGTACCTGTGAATTTGTTTGAACTCTCAGTGGGCACATGCAAGGCATTGCCTGTCTCTTACTGGGATTGGCTCATTGTCAGTGGATTCCTCAGATAACACCATTAGACTTATGGGACACTGAATGTGGCACCTATTTAAGAGTCCTAGAGGGACATGAAGAACTGATCGGTGCATCCACTTTGATAACAAGAGGCTCGTCAGTGGGGCTGCTAAATGGAAAATTAAAGTTTGGGACTTGCAAGCTGCCCTTGACCCTTGAGCCCCAGCCAGCACCTTGTGTCTGTGCACATTGGTGGAACATTCTGGACATGTGTTTTGGCTACAGCTGGATGAATTTCACATCATCAGCAGCTCCCATGATGACACTATTTTTATTTTTTATTTCCTTTTTTTTTTAATCTGTCATTTGGTTTTTAATTATCTTAAGTCTTATGATGACATAATTTACTAATCTATGTTGATAGTGTATCTCCTCTACTTTAACCCTTCTAATAAATTGGCAAACTCATCATTACCAATCATACACATACAGTAGTTCTTCAGTTTCTATGTGGTTTTGAACAGTTGTCTAACAATCTTGAAATATAACTTACTCTGACTTAGATAATATAATTCAAAGGTAAAATTTAATATGCTACTAAATCTTGTCACACTGACTTTCAAAAGCGTCTGACCTTACAAATCATTTATAAAATATGTAAAGTGTTACATATTCTTTATTTGATAGTATACAGAAACCACACTAAAATGTCATTCAATAAGTAAAAGGCAGTATTTTGGATACAGGGAATTCTAATTAAATTGGTAGAGTTATGACCAAATATATAAAGTAGACATCACTACCTTATCTTCAGCCTTTGCTTTAACAGGTTAATTAACACAAATTAAAGCATAGGTGAGTCTGCTTAGTTTTGAGAAGTGAAGGGATTTCTTCAGCATTTATATATTCATATAACTAGTTACATATATGTCTAAGTAAAAAACCAGTCTCCAGTAGGTTTTGAGATGGCATTCACCATCTTTGTAGAAAGATGAGCATCACTAATGAATTACCAATTATATCTTTAGAAACAGCAAATAGTAGTAGCACTTACTGAACTGAAATTTCTATCAAAATTTAAAAAAAAAAAACAACATTCATTTAACCACAATCCAGTCTTACTTAAGTCAGGATTGTCCAACAAGAATATCCTGTCAGCTATTCATGATCTGAGTTCTGGCGGAGGTCAGTTAAAATACAGCACACACACAAAAAGGTGAGACATTTCCATTTTGTCATAAATAAGGCAGTGGCCACCTATTACTCATTGGCAGCTTTTTAAAGATAAGCTGTTAACTCTGCTCTCTCTCTGACTTCTTTTTAATGCCAGCAAAGATCATTTTTGTTCCAGGGATGTACTTTGGATTCTCCAAATCCTCCCTCAGTGTATCCTCTCCCCAGGGGATGCCTTTGTTCTTGTTGGCATCCTGTAAGAGCATCCATGGCCTTACCTGTCTTGCACCCGTGGAGATTTGGGCCAGTCTTGTACACGCCTCCCTTTTCCATGGTGTGGCACTGGGCACACTTCTGAACAAAAATCTTCTTGCCTTTCTCAACATCACCCATTTTTAATTCTTTCTTTTGTCGCTTGGGAATAGAATTACCACTCAGAAACGGGATGTTCTGCTCTCTATTTGGGATTTCTTTTCTCTTTTTTTTTGGAGAGGATTTTTGCTATAGGGCGCGTGCGCTCACCAGACAGAGAGAGACATAGAGACAGAAAGTGCTGCAATCCCTTCTCTTCCATTCTCCTCTCGGGATCTTGGGCACGCACGCATATGCACCCGGTGTGTTTTAAGCCACCGGGTCCGGGACGCGAACCGCTGTCGACTACATGGGAGTCCAGTGACATAGCCATTACACTAACTGCTGGTTCCCTCTATCTGGGATTTCTTAAATGTGCCTCTCAGTGCCCAGAATGAGATCCATTCTCCCTCCAGAACATACACTTATATCTCCAGGTAACAGTCTGCACTTTCACCCACTTCAGGGTTTCCTAATCTTGAACTACTGGCTATATGGCTACGAAATGCCTGCCGGAGTTCATTCACAGCTGAGGTATGAAGCTGGAATTGGCCCTAGATGCTGGGTAGGTACAAAGCAGCCTAACTTTTCAAGTACTGACCGACACTTCTCACCTCTGATTCCAGCTCTACTTTGAGAAGGATATCTTAAGCCTCACCAACTTCAAGTAGAACAGAAGCCCATTTCCTTCCCCTCTCAGTGAAAAAAATCTAACTGTTCAAATGTAAATTGTTCATGGAAAAGGAACACACAGTCTGTTTTACAGAAATAAATCAAGAGAAGACTTAGCCTCTGATTTATATTGCTTTGCACTTTGGTCTGGTATTAAGAAACAGCATTCTTCTTCAGTGAAATTTTGGGTGTCATACACCTACCCTTAATGTCCAGGACTTTCCTTTTCAGAAGTTAGCATTCACAGGACCAGCAGTTAGCGTAATGGCTATGTCGCTCGACTCCCATATAGTCGACCACGGTTCGAGTCCCGGACCCGGTGGCTTAAACTCATGCCGGGCGTGTGTGCGTGCGTGCCCACGATCCCTAGAGGAGAATGGAGGAGAAGGGATTGTGGCATGGCCATCCTCCCTGGGGGATGATTTCTCACTTTCTGTCTCTCTGTCTGTCTCTGTCTGTCCAGTGAGCGCATGTGCCCTATAGCAAAAACCTCTCAAAAAAAGAAGTTAGCATTCTCCTTTTGACTGTCCAAGTCATTATGAATTCTGACTTGTTGTATTAGAAACATGTTGGACAATGAAGAAGTCTCTGGATTGTTTTAGTAATATTTTTGGATCACACCTTTTTTCTGTACCAACTTCTTTTAATTTAAAGAATGATAAGCCAGTTATATTCTCTTCCAATAGGTAATATTACTATTTTCTTTTATTCACGGTTCTCTGTGCTCCTGTCATCTCCTGATATTTGGTAAAGTGACACCTTTGTATGTGTGTTTGCCTCCTAATTTAAAATACTGGATCCACGTATAGACATAATGTACATAACAGTTGAACCTCAAGGTTGCTGGAGTCAGGGCACTCTGTGCCTGTGACACCAATAGAGTGTGTTCGCATTTGTCCACAGGCTGGGCTCAACAACCAAGGGTTGTTGTGGATGGCCTAGAATCCTTCCTGCAGTATTTATATATGTTTTTACTTTGTTATCACGTGTGTGCACATGTGTGTGTGTGTGCCATATGTGTTTTTAATGGGAATCTTGTTTTAAAATGTAATTTCTTCTTCTTCTTTTTTTTTTTTTTGGAGAGGATTTTTGCTATAGGGCGCGCGTGCGCTTGCCAAAAAGGCAGACAGAGACAGAGATACTGAAAGTGAGAAATCATCCCCCAGGGGATGGCCACGCCACAATCCTTTCTCCTCTTAGGATCTTGGTCACGCACGCACACGCGCCCAGCATGAGTCTAAGCCACCGGGTCTGGGACTGGAACTGCGGTCGACTACATGGGAGTTCAGCCACATAGCCATTACGCTAACTGCTGGTCCCTTAAAATGTAATTTCTAAAGTTTAACACAAAATGGTTTATTTGTTGTGCAGTTTATACAGTAGGGAGGTACTTTCACATCTTTTGCTGTTGTCGTTTTTCCTTCTAAGTACTCCTGAGTACTAGTGGTCTGTTCCCCTAGTGTTCATTTGGCTTCACTGTCAAACATCATTTTCCTGTGCAGTACTGGCCCCAGGAAGGGAGAACAAGAAGGCCCTCCTCACCGTGTTTTGCACTCTCTAATCTGTGCATCCTGACCTTGGCAGTATGTCAGCAGGGCCTGCATATGTGTTGGAGCCTGCAGAGCAGGTCAGGCTGGCTCCAAGGCACCTGGTGAAGAGAAGACGCTCCTACCTGGTGTGAGTCCTTGAGCCCATGAATTCCATCCACTTATCTCTGGTGTCTCCCATTGCTATGGCCTCAGCAGGATCTCAGAGTTCCTGAGTGTTTCAGAGCCCGAATGTGTGAATGACACTGACCATGCATGGAAAGGGCAGGCATCCAAATGGCCAGCATTCCTGGTCCCGTGTTTCATGGTGGATTTTTATTTGCCCCCGCCATTGTCTCCAAAGATCAAGGAATGTCAATTACATTTCGATGGACCAATAGACAACCTCCTGTCCATTACCCTCCCCTAAAAGCACATGCTGCTACTCAAGGGAAGCTCCTGGCTGTTTTGTCCTTTGCCTTGAGAATGGTGTGGGGATCAGCACGTGTGCATGTGCGATTTGTTTATTCGTTTATTGGCTTTGCTTTTTAGGTTTCCTTTTTCCTTTCTTAAAAATATATCCTTCCCTCTCAAGTATTACTAAATTAGTTTCTGTTTTTGAGAGGCCGAGTCTCAAAGTGTAAAAAATAAACCTCCATTCATAAGGTGGATGCTGTAATCTTGGCAGTGGTAATGAAAGTGCTTTAACTTTGACCAACTCTTCTTACAGTTTTAGTATCAAACTGATTAGGAAGGCCCAGGGTGAGGGGAGGGGGAAGGGAGGAGGTAATTCTTCTGAATGAATGGATTTGTTTTGTTGTTTTGCATGTTTAATATAGAAGTTCCTGTTGTTTCTTGTGAGATCATGGCCTTTGAATATGCACACAACCTTTGAATTGTGCCTACTGCATTAGAGCAGGGGGGACTTTGGCATCCAAAGAATTTTGATTCTCTGGGATTATCATAGTAATTCCCAGCCATACTCTGACTTTATTTTGCTAACCATACTGAGCAACTGTGAATTACTGCTATATTCATGTTTTAAAGCACTGGTACAGTCTAACTTTAATTATGTTTGCCAATTATCTTTTTAAAATAAATTTGTGTTTGAACAGCTATTGAAACTGTTAAATTGTACAGATGTTATTCATGACAGTTTTGTACTGTGGAATGTGCTTAATAAAAAACAGAAAGTTTGACCTTCATCCAATAAATTGCTAAATAATGTGAGTTAACCAAGTGTGAGTATTTTGCATGACTCCTAACCGGTCTTCATGCAGTTGTTACTTCAGCTACTTATTCAAAGCCAATACTCTTTAAAAAGTATTGCAATACTCGGGGGGGGGGGGGGGGAGTTGATCATAAGTTCCCTAATTTTGGACTCCTTCATGGCCAACCACATTTGAGTCCCAGACCTGGCGACTTGCTTTCTCACTGTGTGTCTCTCTGTGTCTCCTTTTCTTTCTCTCTGTCTCTCTGGTGATCATATCCTATTCAATGGGGACTGTTCCTGTAGCTAAGAAGAAACTTCCCAACTTGTCTGACTTCTTGGAAACTTCCTCCTCATGTCCTAAGATCTTCCCATTCAGAAGCTCTACTCAACATTACAACTAATGGACTACCCTTTGCTCCACTACAAACATTTACTGATGAGGAAATGATGATGAAGAGCTCAGGTGAGTAAATTACTCAACTTCACCTTATTATTTCTCTGGTCATGTGTTGGGTCTACAGTATGAAATTACATATAAAGATATATTCATGTAAATTTGTGAGTAGAGTTTTTGACATACTTTTTTTTAAAGTAATATATTGGATCATTGGGAAAGTCATGACATGTTTTTCTATGTAAAAATGCATCATGACTTTTTCAATGACCTAATATGTCCAAAATTTAAAAAACAACAACAGAATAAAAGTTAGTATGGTTAAAAGTTAAGTTTTCACCCCCTTTTCCTGGTTCTCCAGATCTTGTCAGAAACACCCTTATTATCAGTTTGTTATTATATCTTTGCAGAGTTTAGGAGTACAGATATATTCCACTTTTATGAGATAGTTGGATTTTAGCATTTTACATAGCATTTTGAATTGACCATTAATTATGAAATGCTTCTGTTTAAAAGAGGTGTTTTGAATAATCAAGAAGCAGAAGTGTTATGCCACTAAACCTTTAAGCAGCCCATATTCATTTATTCATATGTATAGGTGTGTGTGTGTGTGTGTAAAATTATGACAAAATTGAAAATCTAGGGCCAGGCCAGCAGATGGAGTGGTGGTTGGGGTGCTGTACTCCTACATGGCCAGCCACATTTGAGTCCCAGACCTGGCGACTTGCTTTCTCACTGTATCTCTCTCTGTGTCTCTTTTTCTCTGTGTGTGTCTCTGCATACCCTGTTGCAAATTGAAAAAATTATAATAATCATAAACAAAATTTAAATGGATAATTGTTTAAAAAATAAAATCTTGGGCCAGCAGGTCTCATGGTAGTTAAGGCACTGGATCCCATGTGGCTGACTCTGTGGTTTGGGTACCAGACCCAGTGGCTTGAAAAATATGCTGGGCACGTGTGCATGCATGCCCAAAATCCTGAGAGGAGAATGGAGGAGAAGGGGTCGCAGCGTGGCCATCCCCCTCCTCCCCAGGGGGTGATTTCTCACTCCCACCCCCCACCCCCACCCCCCGTCTCTTGTCTCTTACTTTCCGCGAGTGCATATGCCCTATAGTTAAAAACTTTAAAAAAAAATCTGTAACACAATACCAAAATTGTTGTTCTTAGAAAATATGGATGGTAAGTGTATTAGTTTTCTATTGCTGTGTAACAAATTACCACAAACTGGATGGGTTAAAATAATACACAGTAGCTCACAGTTCTGTATGTTAGATGTCCATGTGTGGCAAGTCCAGGCTCAGGATCTCAAAGCCTACATCAAGGTGTCAGCTGAGAGCTGGAGCTCTCAAATCCAGTTTCATCTGGTGCTCAGAACCTTCCAAACTCACAGGCGTGGGTCAGTATTCAGTTCCTTGAACTTGTAGTTCTGTGATTCCTGTTTCCTAGTTGGCTGTCCGCCAGCAGTTGCTCTCAGGGCCTCAAGGGCTCTGTATTCTTTGCCATGTGGTTCCCTCCCTCTTTAAAACCAGTAACTGCCTATTGTGTCAAATCCTTGTCAGAGCACCTCCCCTTTGAAGGGATCACCAGATGAAGTTGGGCCCACCAATGATCATTTTCCTGTTGCTGAGTCAGCTGGTTTGGAACCTTAATTATGTCTGTAAAATCTCCTCACAGCAGCATTTAGATTCATTTTACATTGAAAAACTGAGAGAAAACAAACACATTTACACCAGGGGTTGGAAATCATGGGGTCATCTTAGATATCAGCCTACCACAATAAGTAGATATTTTTTCCTTTGCTTTCCTCACCTTTTTTTTTTTTTTTTTTAACAACTATTCATTTATTATCACTGTTTTTCAATTTTGACCAGAGAGAGACAGAGAGAGAGTAAGCTGCCAGGTCAGGGGCTCAAACTGTGGTCAGCCATGTGGGAGACTCACACCTTTAACCACCATGCCACCTGTTGGCCCCATCTTCCCTCAACTTTTAGTTGTGGTCTCTGAGGTAAATGAGTTTCAGGTGGATAAGGAAGAAACTGAGTAAGTGGTCAAATATTTTACATGAATCAAAAGGACTTCCTTAGAATGTCTTGATTCTGTGTCTTCATTCATTCATTCATTCATTTACTACCTACTTTGTCCAAGCATAGAAGCAACAAAGATGGACCAAAAAAATCACTGCCTTTAAGAAACTGACAATCTAGTAACAATAACAGTCAAATAAAAGAAATAGTTTCTTTTTTTTTTTTTTTTAAGATGGGAATAAAGTACCTCCCAGTGAGGTGTGGTCACGCCACAATCACTTCTCCATTTCTCCATACTTTTGGGATTTGGGGCATGCACACACATGTGCCCTGCATGTTTCTGAAGGTACCTACGTGTAAGACTACTATGTGCACAGTCAGCCATTTGAGATGTAGCTCCTTTAACCCCTAGGCCATGGGGCTGGCCCAGAAATATTGGCTCATCGGAAAAGTCATGATGTATTTTTCTCTGTTTTTCTATGCAAAAATGAGTCATGACTTTTCGAACGACCCAGTAGTTTTAAAATAACATAGTAGGAGCTGGCCTTGTGGCCTAGGGGTTAAGGGAGCTGGATCCCATATAGCCAACCACGTGATTCAAATCTCAGGCTTGAAAACACACCAGACCTATGTGTATACAAGCCCCAAATCCTGACAGAATGGAGACATGGAGAAAAGGGTTTATTGTAGCATGACCACTCCCTATTGGGAAATTGCTCTTCTCTCTCTGTCTCTCTCTGTCCCTCTCTGTCTCTCTCTCTCTCTCTCTCTCTCTCTCTCTGGGGAGCACACACAAACTCGGGCAAATTTTTAAAAATAGTAAGTAACATAGTAAATGTCATAGTAAATGTCACAGAATATGTACAAAGCCGAGAGCACCTGAAATTTGCTAGTGGGAGTGAGAACAGTCAGCACATGCTTTGCAGAAAATACATGACTTAAGCTATGCCTTTGAAGGATGAAGAGGAGTTTGCCAAGTAGGCAAGGGAAGGTAAATGTTCTGGACAGAGGGAATAGCTTATGCAGAAATAAAGAAATACTAGAGCAAGCTGATATGCATTAAATTTCATTTCACTGCAGTTGCCTTGCCTACCCATCTGCAGCATTTGGTACCGCGGTGGTAGTAAAGTTAAGGCACTTTCATCAGAATGAATTCTAGATGTATGGAAGACTTGAGTAAGGAACTGTAAAGGTTTTGAATAGTGGTTTCAACTGATGGTCTTTTTTTTTTCAAGGAATATTTAGTAATATCTAGAGACATTCTTTTTTTTTTATTGCCACAACTTAGGAGTGGGAGTGCTACTGGAAGCCAGTGGGGTAAAGGCCAGGGATGCTGCCAAACATCGTACAATGCACAGGACAATAGACACTTAATCTGCCATGGACCATAAGTGGGCTGAGGTGGAGAAACCTTGTTCTCTCTAAAATATTTAATGATAGCATAATGAACTATTTGTATGTATACCCACACATACATATATACATGTATACACAAATAATATATAATACATATATACATATATATTACAGAATTATGTGTTTGTATAGCTATTATGTTGGGTCATTGGAAAGGTCATGACATTTCTTTATGCAAAAATGCATCATGACTTTTCTGACAACCTAATAGATACAAATTACATGCAAAAAAAGTTTTCAGAAAGAAAACTTTGGAAAAATTAGTTACCTTTGGAGAGAGAGATTAGAGGCTTGGGGCAGGGAGCAAGGCTTTCATTTTTCATTTTGTGTTTTCTGTTTTATTTACTTTTTTGCACTAAATACATGTATTAACGTTTATTGTCATAAAGGGTTACAGAGAGGGGTTGGGAAATAACATTTCTGAATTAAAAAAAAAAACTTCATAAATTCTACTTGAAAACAAGAAGAGCACCAGTGTGTATATTTTCTTATTAGTTAAAAAAATAAAATTATGTCAGCAGACTATTAATGAGCTGTTGTGCTCTGTGTATTAACATAACGACCACAAAAATATAGACTTAATCCGTAATTCTTTTTCCTGCAGTTAGAAAATTTGCACAGGAACAAATTGCTCCTTTGGTTTCAACCATGGATGAAAATTCAAAAATGGAGGAATCTGTGATACAAGGATTATTTCAACAAGGGGTATATATTTTTTAATTCTTTTAATTCTAAACTTTTATAAGTTCATTCCAGTGTTAAAATGTATGCATACATTAAAATATTTAATGATAGCATAATGAGCTATTTCCTAGTCAAAATTATTTGTGTTCTCTTTTAGATTGAGTCCATAATTAATATTTTTACACATAAAAGTATTTTTTAAAAGAATTATTTATTTAATTTAATTTAATTTAAAAAAAATTTTTTTTCAATTTGCTCCAGGACATGCAGAGAGAGAGAGAGAAGAAGAGAGAAAGCAAGCCTCCAGGTCTGGGACTTGAACCACAGTGGGCCATGTTGGAGTCTAGCACTTTCACTACCATACCACCTGCTGATCCCATACATTAAAGGTTTTTAAAAATTGAGGGACCTGTAGTTGGCGTAATGGCTATGTTGCTGGACTCCCATGTAGTCGACTACGGTTCGAGTCCCAGACCTGGTGGCTTAAACTCAGGCTAGGTACGTGTGCGTGCATGTCCAAGATCCTGAAAGGAGAAGGATTGCAGCGTGGCCATCCTCCCAGAGGGGCAATTTCTCGCTTTCCGTCTCTCTTTCTGTTGAGCACATGCGCCCTATAGCAAAAACCTCTCCAAAAAAAAAAAGAAAAAATTAAATTAACATTTTAGATTGGAAATATTAAATACTAAGGTTGGAGATGAGAGAATGACTATTTTTTAGAACACTGGTTTTTAGAGAGAGATTTTTTGCTACGGGGTGTATGCCCTCACTAAAGAGACAGAGAAACAGAAAGAGAGAAATCACCCCCCAGGAGGGATGGCCATGCCACAATCCCCTCTCCCCCATTCTCTTCTTGGGATTTTGGGCCTGTATGCACACACTCCTGGAGTGCATTTTAAGCCACTGGGTCTGGGACTCGAACCTCAGTCAACTATGTGGGAGTCCAGTGACATAAGCATTACACTGTCTGCTGGGCCCTAGACCAGTGGTTCTTAACCAGGGGTGTTTTTGCCCTCTGGGGGACATTTGACAGTACCTGGAGACATTTTTGGTTGTGGCAACTGGGGTGTGCCAGAGCCAGAACTGCTGTTGAACATCCTGCAGTACACAGAACATCTGCACCTACAGGGAGTTACCTGGCTCAATAATGCCGTAGTGAAGAAACCCGACTTCAGATGGTAGAATTTCACAGTATAGTATATATTCTTCCTGAATCCCTATGTGTGGAGTCAGTTCAGAAGCAGAGATGGTGTCTGAATTCCACATTAACCAGGACAACAGATTTCCAACTTCTTAAGTCATGGGGCCTTTAATGGAAAGCTCAGCATATGAAATAGCTAGTTGTGGGTGGGGCAGAGGAAGAGGTTATCACCATAAAGGCTCCAAGGAGAATGTTTTTAAAAGTCACTGCACTTATTCATGATTTTCGTTCTTCTCCATAGGTGTGAAGCAATATTTATTTTTTTATTTTGAATACAAAGGACATCTTGAACTAGTAGCTTCTATTCAGAACCATTAGCCTACATCTTGTCTGTCATCCTCTTTGAAAAAAATAACCTTTGCCATTTATCTAGATAGTTTTATTTCTTCCATTTTTAAAGTGGCCAGCTTTTTAATAAAAGTTATTTTTATTAGGACTAGAATTTTAGGGTGAGAATTTTATTTTTCTTTATTTTTTTATTTTCGGCTGGAGGATGTGTATACTCACTGTAGACAGAGACAAAGAGAGAGAAGGGAGGGAAAATGAGAAATTACTCCCCCTCCCCCCCATGGGGATGGCCACACCAAAATCCCGTCTCCTCCATTTTTCTCCAGGTATTTTGGGCACATATGTGCACGTGCCTGCATGATTTTCAAGCTGCCAAATCTGAGACTGAAACTACTCATTCGGCCATGTGGGATTCAGCCACGATAACCTCCCCACCGTCTGCTGGTCCTGAAAATGATCGGCTTTTTTTTTTTTTTCTTTCAGTTTGCTAAAGCACGTATGCACTCACCAGGAGCATGGAGAGAGAGAGACAAAGAGGGAAAGTAAAAAATCACCCCCTCAGAGGGTATGGCCACTCTGCAGTCTCTTCTCCATTCTTCTCTCAAGATTTTGGGCATGCATGCACACACATGTGGCATGCTTTTCAAGCTGCCAGGTCAAGGACTTGAACTACTCAGTCGGCCTGTGAGGTCTGGCTGCCTTAACCTCAGTGCCACCTGTTGGCTCTAACCAGTTTTTAAAGTATATGTAGTGGTGATTTTTCTAACTTTCTTTTACCAATAGAACTCTTAAGAAAATGGAATCTTAGGTGGAAGCACAGTGGATCAAACAGAAGTTCACTAAGACGGGTAGACTCTCTGAATTCATTTCTCAGCCAAGTTTTCGTCTTCATTGTTTGCAGAACCTCTAAGCTTCTCTGAGAAGTCTTATGGTTTCATGTTGAAAATCATTCTCTGAGGGGTAGCTCCTACTGTCAGAGCTGTCGGCAGGGTGATCCATTGCCTGCACCTCTCTACCCATCTCCTTAAACTGCTCCTGCTTAGATGTAGCCTAGCCTGCCTCCCAGCTCCATTGTCCCAGCTCTTTGGTCACCTGCCATAGTGGCTAACAAAACCAGTGTTTCCACTTTAGGAGAAATGAGTGACATTTTAAGAGAAAAGCAGTGTCTCCGACGGCCATTGAATTTATTATGCTCCTATAATTATGACCTCTTCAGTCTCTAGGCACACTTACATCCTTTAGTTCTTCCTCATAGAACGTCGGTTCTGGTTCTCTCGCCATTTTAATCATCCCCCTTTGTGGTTCTACCTTCATAACAGCAAGTTTTCCTTCATCCTAAAGCAAAACAGGCACAGTCCTGGCTGCAGCACCATGTGATCCCACGAGTGTCTGGAGAGAATAGGAGTGTTATTTTTTATCTGTTAACAGCTGTGGATCTTGAATTACAAGTGTACAGATTCTCTTTCTGAAATGAGGACATTTAAAAACGGAGCACTGCAAAAGTTTCGTGTGTGAGAGTGCAGAAGTTACTATAAGTAACAAAAAATCTGTAACAGGAACTATCGGGTCATCATAAAAATCATGATGCATTTTTGCATAGAAAAATAAAAATATGTCATGACTTTCCCAATGACCTAATATTATTTGTAAAGCCATTCCAACTGTGGAGTAGGTTACTTTCTTCCATTTCTTTATTACATTGAAATAAATATAAAGGAGGATATGTTGAAAAACCAAAACAGCCATGTTCAGTCTCCTAACAGGCAAATAGTTCTTACCAAGGAAGTTCATCAGAGTACGATTATATTATTTAAGACATTCTCTTATTCTGTTCCATTACCTTTCAAAGCATTTTACCTCTCTTATTTTCCTTTTTTGAATCTTAAAAGGGAACAAATGATAACATGTAATTTTATCTTTTTGCAAATATATATAGTTTTGGCTATAGATATTTTTGTTACTTATAACAAAATAACTGTACAAAATTTTAAATTAACATTTTATTTTTGAACTTGTTCTTGCAAGAAATCTCTCCATATAAAAATAGCTTTCTTAATCTATGTTTCCTTGTTTTTCCTTCAGCTGATGGGTATTGAAGTTGACACAAAATATGGAGGAACAGGAGCTTCATTTTTTACCTCTGTCCTAGTGATAGAGGAATTAGCCAAAGTTGATGCATCTGTGGCTGTCTTGTGTGACATCCAGAACACAGTAATTAACCCACTGATTAAAAAACACGGAACAGAAGAACAAAAAGCCACCTATTTGCCTAAGCTGACTACAGAAACAGTAAGTTGAAACAAGTGGTTGAGATGGATCTGATCTTTCCTAAGTTAACTTAGTTTCAAGAAAGAAAAATGTTGACTTCACTATCCAAGACCCCAGTGCAGCCCCATCAGTTAATCAAGCGGTGCTTAGTAAATTAATGCTGCTAGAAAAATACACTCTGCCTCTCACTTGACAGTTGGAATTCTGAGAGTAATCATCAGACAATAAAAATATTTCCTTTTTTGTCCTAATAATTTTTCTAATACTTTTGTTCATGGTTTAATTTATATTGTGCTGTCTTCCTACTTTAATTACTAAAACCTATTTAAATAAACTTAACTTTGTGTTCTTAAGTCTTTAAATTTGTTTTAAACAAATAATAGGGTATGTTTTAGAAAATAATGCTGTCAGAATACCATTGTTATTTTTTTTGGTAAGTCTAGGCTTTTTAAAAAAATAGCTAAAGGTTCATTTATAAATGTTCACTATGCCATAAATATTTGTTATACATTGTATAGATACAGTTATTAATTTGGAATTTTTTTTCCCTTACATGTGTAGGTAGGAAGTTTCTGCCTCTCAGAGGTTGGAGCAGGTAGCGACTCATTTGCGTTGAAGACCAGAGCTGATAAAAAGGGAAATTATTACGTCATCAATGGGTCAAAGATGTGGATTAGCAATGCTGCCTATGCAGGGCTCTTCCTGGTGATGGCAAATGTAGACCCTTCTGTTGTAAGTTTGAAAACAAAATTTTGTCCTTTTTCTCTCACTTTTTCTCATTCTTTATCCTTTTCTCCTTCCATTTCCTTTTTGAACATAATCTTAAATTTTTCATTCTCTAGCACTGAAAATCTTACACTTGAACTGAAATCTTTTCACTCTTTTATTAATCTTCTAAAAGTAATATTGACATAACTATTAATGACATGAAGCACAATTTATTACCTATCTCCTAAGAGATAAGTAGAAAGCTAATCTTTAATTTATCAAATTTCACATTTTTAATTTATGTATCTAGTTTTTTGTTTTTGTTTTTGTTTATTTTTGAGAGAGAGATTTTTGCTATAGGGCACATGCGCTCACAAGAAAGACAGAGACAGAGAGAAAGCGAGAAGTCATCCCTCAAGGGGGATGGCCATGCCGCGATCCCCTCTCCTCCATTTTCTTCTTGGGATCCTGGGGATGCACACACACGTGCCAGCATGAGTCCAAGCCACCAGGTCCAGTACTGGAACCACGGTCGACTACATGGGAGTCCAGTGACATAACCATTATGACAACTGCTGGTCACAGTATCTGTTTAGTTTTAAGAATATTTTACTCAGCTGGCAAATAAAAACATAGCAAAATGGTAAATACATTTTATCTTTTGCCTTTTCACTATTGTAGTATTTTAATTAAATTGTTAAGAGCTTAAAGTATATAATAAAATTAAATTTAAAACACATAATTCTCATGATCATTAAATGCTGTAGTGTAACCTTAATTTCAAAAGGCATGATGAAAAGTAAAAGAGGCCAGTCAGTTGCATGGTGGTCAAGGTGGTTGGATCCCACATGGCTGTCTGTGCAGTTCAAGCTACGTTGTAGCTTGAAAAACACACCAGGTGTGTATGCATGGGCACCCGAGATCTCAAAAGGAAAAATGGAGGAGAAAGAATTGCAACATGACCATCCCCTTTTGGGAAGTATTTCTCACTATCTTTTTCACTATCTCTCTGGCAAGTACACAAGCCCTTTAGCAAATTAAAAGAAAAGAAAGTAAAAGTAAAAGAAATGATAAGGTTCTTGATTTTTGATCTCATATTCATCATTTCTGTTTTTCTAGAGTGGATTGTCAGAAGAGTCATGATGTATTTTTTGTTTTTCTAGGCAAAAATGTGTCATGACTTTTCTTTTATACATTATTTTTGTTACATACGTTGCAATTCTTTTATTGAGAGAGAGATTTTTACTATAGGGTGCGTGTGCTCTCTGGAGAGACAGAGAGAGAGAGAGAGAGATAAGAAAGTGAGAAATTACCCCCCTCCAGAGGAGATGGCGACCTCAAAATCTCTTCTCTGTTCTCCTTTCAGGATTTTGGGCATGCATGCACATGCACCTGGTGTGAACTCTAAGCTGCCAGATCTGGGACTTGAATGGCGGTCATATATGTGGGAGCCCAGCAACGTAACTATTGCACCATTTGCTGGTCCCCATATTTTGCAATTCTTAGTCCATTAGATTTATTACTAAAATTAGTTTTTAGTTTTCTTTTTACTTCAAATTCTTTAGAAAAAAAAGTATTTTACAAATCTAATAACATTTTTTTGGAGTGGTTTTTGCTATAGGGCGTGTGCGCTCGCCAGACAGACAGAGACAGATAGAGAGACAGAAAGCGAGAAATCACTGCGGCCACGCCGCAGTCCTTTCTCCGTTCTCCTCTCAGGATCTTGGGCACGCACGCACACACGCTCGGCGTGAGTTTTAAGCCACGGGGTCCGGGATGTGAACCGCAGTCGATTACGTGGGAGTCCAGCAACATAGCCATTACGCTAACTGCTGGTCCCTCTAATAACATTTTTAAAAATTATTTATTTAATTTTATTTATTCATTCATTTATTTTAATTTGACCAGAGAGAGATACACAGAGAGAGAGAGGGAAAGTGAGAAAGCAAGCCACCAGATCCAGTATTTGAACCGCAGTCGGCCATGTGGGAGTGTCCAGTGCCCCAACCACCATGCCACCTGCTGGTCTCTCTAATAACATTTTAAATCTTCTTTTTAGGGATATAAAGGAATCACCTGCTTCTTAGTAGATCGTGACACTGAAGGCTTTCATATAGGGAAGGCAGAAAACAAACTGGGAATCAGAGCTTCTTCGACCTGCCCATTAACATTTGAAAATGTCAAGGTGGGTATCTTAGAATAATTAGTAAAAGACTGATAGAAATAATGTGTGGAACCAATAGGAGATGTGCAAGAAAGGCGTCAAAATACTTTTTTTTTTTTTTTTTTTTTTTTTTTTTTTTTTTAGAATTTTGCTATATGATGGATGCACTCACCAGAGACACAGAGAGAGACAGAGAGAAAGTGAGAAATCACTCCCCAGAGGGGATCAGCACACTACAATCTCTTTCCTCCAGTTTCTTCTTGGGATTTGGGGCACACATGCCTGGCATGAGTTTCAAGCTGCCGGGTCCAGGACTTGAACTGCTGTCGGCCATGTGGAAGTCCAGTTCTTTAGCCACTATGCCATCTGCTGGCCCTGAGGTATCAGAATATTAAAGTGGCTGTATGCATGCACAGGAGAGTATCTTGCAAAACTCCTGAATAAGGTTCTTAGTTAAGTCACAACTAAATGTACTTTCCACAAGAATTTAGGCTAATAGTAGAAACCTTTCTGCCCAGCAACACTGGCCTCAAGAGCAGATGCCAAGAATTAATCTCATTTTTATTTTATAACTTACATACTTCTGAACCACTTGTACTTTTTTTGGAGAGGTTTTTGCTATAGGGCGCATGCGCTTGCCAGACAGACAGAGAGGGAAAGAGAGACAGAAAGCGAGAAATCACCCCCCAGGGGGGATGGCCACGCCGCAATCCCTTCTTCTCCATTCTCCTCTCAGGATCTTGGGCACGCACGCACACACACGGGACGTGAACCACGGTTGACTACATGGGAGTCCAGCGACATAGCCATTACGCTAACTGCTGGTCCCCTATTTGTACTTTTAAAGCTTGATACTTGCAAACCAAACATAGCTTTAGAGAAGGAAGTCTGGTGTCAGTACACCAAAGGCCACAAGATGGAGATGTTGTTCAGTGAGAGGCAGCAACCCACACTTTAGGATTAAGTCTCTGAAAAAGGAGGGAAGAAAGGCTGCCAAAGTGCTAATAAGGCTGATGTGTTAGAACTGTACACAGGTAAGAAAGGTTGTGATGGGTTTCCTACCACTCACTACAGCTTCATCTTTGTACATGGATGTCAGTGGAGTGCTGGGGACATCTTGGCCATGTCATGGATCTCATGCTTTGCCCCAACTAGCTTCCTTCTTCCTACTTGTATTTCCTTTCTCCATTTTGCCATGTTCCCTCTTCTAACTGCTCATATTATAAAGCTATGTGTATTTTTCAGTTGTTCTTAGTCTTAATTTTTAAATTTATTTTAATATTTATTTTTACTTATTTATTCTTTTTTATTTCTTTTCTTTTTTAAATTTGACCAGAAGAGACAGAGCAGCAGGGGAGAGTGAGAAAGCAAGTTGCCGGGTCTGGTACTCAAACCATTGTTGGCCATGTGGGAGTCCAGCACCTCAACCACAATGCCACCCACAAGCCCCTAATTTATTTTTTTAAAGAGGTTTTTGGTATAGGGTATGTGTGCTAGCCAGAAAGACAGAGACAGAAGGTGATAAATCACCCCCAAGAGGGTAGACCACGACACAATCCCTCCATTCTCCTTTCCGGATTTTGGGCAGGCACGCGCGCACACACACACACACACACACACACTCACAC
Organism: Tupaia tana; assembly: GCA_026018925.1. Classification (NCBI taxonomy): domain Eukaryota; kingdom Metazoa; phylum Chordata; class Mammalia; order Scandentia; family Tupaiidae; genus Tupaia; species Tupaia tana. The sequence goes on from JAKSZU010000010.1 coordinate 34,094,950, forward strand.
ATGCACCTGGCATGAGTTTTAAACTGCTGGGTCCAGGACTCGAACCACAGTTGACTGTGTGGGAGTCCAGTGATGTAACCGTTAAACCATCTGCTGGTCCCAGTCTTAATATTTTTAATTATGAAGAAACAGCTGTTTCCTCCCTTCTTCCTCCTCTTTCATACACACATGCATGTGTGTACACACACACACAACTTAGCTGATTTTTATAAAAATGAATAATCTCAACAGAAAAAGAATTTCCTATGCTTGCTTTTACCAGTAGTTACATATCTTTTGTGGTTCCTAATACATTATCTCATACATATAAATGAAAATCGGAGGTGAGGGATTGTTATTCATTTACATTACTGCTGATTTGTACGAGGTTTCCTTTTTCTGGATTCATTCGGTGGCCTGTGCAAGGCTTTGAAGGGTGCAACACTGAGCCACATAGACAAGCATCCATTCCCTCAAAGAGCTATGGAGGAAACTGTGGAGGGAGAGCTATGGGGGACACGACTGTGGAGGGAGACACAGAGATGCCAGTAGACAGTCTCGCTGGAGCTTCATTAGTACTGAGATAGAGAAATATCACACAAATCGAGAGTGTATGTACATTTAAAAATACATAATCAGGGCCAGCAGGTGGTGTACTGGTTAAGGTACTGGACTACCACATGGCTGGCTGTGGCGCGAGTCCTAGATCTGCCAGCTTGAAACTTACTTCAGGCATGCCTGCATGTACGTCTGAAATCCCAAGAGGAAAATGAAGGAGAAGGAATTGCAGTGTGACCATTCCCCTGGAGGTGATTTCTTATCCTGTCTCTCCAATGAGCATACCTGCCCTGTGGGCAAAAAAGAAAGAAAACAAGAAACAAACAAAACCCTAAATATATATATATATATATATATATATATTATATATAAATATATTATATATGTATGTGCCGGGGACCAGCCTCGGCGGGGGTGGGTTATCTCGACGGAGGCGGCGCAGGTAAACAGAAGACACAGGCCTCGATGCCTTTTCACGCACGTCCTATGCTGGACACTCCCCAAAGATCGCTCTCTGAGGAGTGACAACTGCTAGGAATCAACGTGCCTTTTTATTGAAAATGTGTTACATGCAAGTAAATGGGAGAGGGGCTGCGTGCTTTCAATTATCAGCTCATAAAGGTTTTAACAAAAGGGAACATAGATTCTATTCAGGGTTGGATTAAGGGTGGGTGTCCGGCATTTCCGCAATTGTAGGTGGGTCTCCATAGAATGCAGTTTCAGGAAGGTGGTTCCGGTAAGCAGCAGCACAGCAGCCATCTTGTGATTACTGGGAATGGCTCTGAGAAAAGAAAATCTCAAGAATAGATATTAGTTCCTATGGATCTTAATAAAGAATGATACTTACATAGTTTTATAGGGATCTAAAACTTGATTTGAGGAGTCCTAAAATATTTATCTATTTCGCTTGGTGAAGGCAGGGGGGTGGTCCTGGGCCAGTTTTGGCCTAATCCTATTTTACATAAAGAAAGGATTAAGTTTACCTTAAATGTATTTTGAAGGGCCTTCCAAAGACCATTTCCGCCTAGATAGAACTTCAGCCCACCCTCTACTGTGACCATGGAGATAAAGCATTGTAATTAATAGTAGGTGATTATAGCAAAGGGGAGCGGTTGGGGGAGTTCCTGGAAAATTTTATCATATACTCAGGATGTATAAGAGAGCTATGCGATTCTTTTATAGTAGTAAATTGGGGAGTCAGAGGGGGGTCGCTTCCCAGCAAGGCTACCAGTTTTCTGGAGCAAATAGCAAGCAGCCTTGCTGACATGCTAATTGACCCAAGCTTTGTTCCAAGGTCAGGGGGTGCACAACAGTGGTTTTGCCAGCATATTGATCTGACCGGAAGCGGAGCTCAAAGGTCTGGGGGGCTCAGACAGATCCTGGGGCCTCGCCGGGTCGGACTCCTCCATATATGTGTATCATCAAAGTAAAGTTTGTCAAATTAAATTGAGAAATACATGCACATTTGTGTTTTCAGGTTCCAGAAGCCAATATCTTGGGACAAATAGGACACGCCTATAAGTATGCCATCGGGAGTCTTAATGAAGGTAGAATAGGAATAGCTGCACAGGTAAGTCAAATTTTAGCTTTTACCTAATGTCACTTAATATGTAGAAGAAAAAATACAGCAAGACCAACAAGTGTTTGGAAGTTTGTGAACACAAGATGGCGCCCTTCCCTTACGTGAGGTGAAAGATGATTTCTGATGATTTCTTTTGGATTCCACTTTGATCATTTATATAAGTACGTAGAGAACCAAATTATGGCTTAGTGGTAACAGTTTTCAAGAGCACTAGAGTATTACCAATAAATATCATCTAATACCTGGATTGATAACTTCTGAAATGTATTGTAAATTAAATATGGCATTTTTAAAAAACTTAACTTTCTAAAGCACGGAATTTATCCCGGAAATTTTTAAAATCAAGAATAAATAGGGGAGGGACCAGCAGATGGCATAATGGCTATGGTGCTGGACTCCCATATTGTTGACTGTGGTTTGAGTCCCAGACCCGGTGGCTTAAACTCATGCCAGGCGCGTGTGCGTGTGTGCCCAAGATCCTGACAGGAGAATAGAGGAGAAGGGATTGCAGCGTGGCCATCCCCCCTGGGGGTGATTTCTCGCTTTCTATCTCTCTGTCTCTGTCTTTCACGTACCCTATAGCAAAAAGCTCTCCAAAAAAAAAAGAATAAATAGGGGAGACCAGCAGGTGGCCTGGTGGTTAAGGCACTGGACTCCCACAAGGAGGGCCATGGTTTGAGTCCTGGACCTGGCATCTCACTTTCTCACTTTCCCTCTCTCTTTCTGGTGAGTGTACATGCCCTGTAGCAAATTTAAAAAAAAAAAAAAAAAAAGAAAAGATAAATAAAATTAAATAAATAATTATTCACCAAATTTTAAAAAAGAATAAATAGGTCCAGGCATGCTGCTCTGCAATGCTGAAGGTCACATGGCTGTTGGTGGATTCAGATCCCCAGTCTGCCTGGGACATGCCACGTGTACTCCCAAGATTCTGGCTAGCAGGAAGGCAGAGGGAGAAGGTGATAGTAGTGTGATGGCACCCTAGTGAGAGTGCTTCTCTCTCTCTGTGTAGAAATACAAAATAAGTAAACTTAAGAAAAGAATAAATACATTTATTCTACTGTGTAGTAAGAGTCTCTAATCTATAGATAATGAAAGATTTCTTGCCTAGTATTTTGCATGTGGAAATCATCCAATTTTTTTTGTGACACATGAAATAATACAACCACAATTACTTTTTACCAAATTTGCCCGTTAAACTGCATATTACATTTTTATATTAAATGATACAGTTATTTTCTAGATTAGTAAAATGAATAAGAGTTTTTATTTTATTATAAATTACATTATTTCTTTTTTAAAAAATTATTTAATTTTATTTATCTTTTTTTTCTTTTTTTCATTTGTTACAGGGCATGCAAGCTCACCAGAGACAGACAGGGAAAGTGAGAAAGCAAGCTCCTAAGTCCAATACTCGAACCACAGTTGGCCTTGTGTGAGTTCAGCACCTTAACCACCATGCCACCTGCTGTCTCCAAATTACATAATTTCTGATGAGTTATTTATTTATTTAGAGATTTTTGCTATAGAGTGTGTGTGCTAGCCAGAGAGAGAGAGAGAGATAGAAAGCAAGAAATAACCTCCCAGGGGGGATGACCACACCACATTCCTTTTTCCTCCATAATCCTCTCAGGATTTGGGGCACATGCAAACGTGCCTGGCATGAATTTCAAACCACCAGGTCTGGGACTCGAACCACGATCAGCTATGTGGAAGACCGCTATGTAATTTCTATGGTATCTGCTGGTTCCTGAAGAGTTATTTTTAACCAGTGAGTGTCTAAAATGTAAGAACTTAAAGCTCGTAGGTTTTTTTTTTTTTTTGGAGAGGTTTTTGCTATAGGGCGTGTGCGCTCACCAGACAGAGAGAGAGAGACAGAGAGACAGAAAGCAAGAAATCACCCCACGGGGGATGGCCACGCCTCAATCTCTTCTCCTCTGTTCTCCTCTCGGGATCTTGGGCACGCACACACACACACACACACACACACACGCCCGGCGTGAGTTTTAAGCCACTGGGTCCAGGACGCGAACCGCGGTCAACTACATGGGAGTCCAGCGACATAGCCATTACGCTAATTGCTGGTCCCAAGCTCGTAGATGTTTTAAGCTATTACATATATATTGGCTATTGGAATAGTTACATTTTCAATTATTATTCTAAGTTCTGTATGCTATTGTTACTTTGCTAACAAACTATTCTCACATCAAAACTTAATCCAGGTCTCCAACAAAGCTAGACAATACGTTACTAGTGAATATTAGTTTAGCTGTTCTTTTTTGGGTTTTTCTGTGATTTAACTTGATCAAATATGGCATTAAAAACTACAGCACTGGATCTCATTGTTCCCAGACATATAAATAATATAGAGATGTTCTGGCAGTAAAATGCACAGCCTGGGCTTTAGTCTAATTACTCCAAGTTATCTTATAACCTAATTAAAAGTTAAGGTCAGGTAGTTATTATGTCTCAGTGGATGCCTTTCAGAGGAAGAGGCACATATACTAGAGTGAACTGAAGGCATCTGTTCTCAAAACCCTGCAGCTAGAGAGAATTGTTTTTTTCAAGATTTGTAATGGAAACATTTTACTGAGATGGAAAAGCCTATTTTGATTGACAACAGATCATTTCACTTTTTTGTGTCACTATAGAATATATTTACGTACTTTAAACTTTAGTTACAAGGGTATAGTGACATCATCTTATAGCCAAAAGCTAGTCTGCCACCTCACTTTAATATTTTTTTGCCACTTTAATTTTTAACATAATATTTTATTCTCCAGAGAGTTCAAAGTAGAAGACTAAAAGAAAATGTGAATGAGCAATAATGAAATATTGATACATTTATGGGCATTTCCCCCCAAAGCTTTAACTATTGATTTTTTTTTTCCTTTTCTAAAGCCTACATAGTTTGACATAATTAGATAGTGATTTAATGGCTAGCTAATGTTGAAATTTAGAAACCATTTCTAAGCTTGAATTGTTCAATAGATATGGAAATTGGTTAGCAATAAGACAGTTCAGCTAAAATTGTCACCACATCCTGATTTGTTCTTCAAGCGTGTAAATTAATCTTTCTACTAGATGCTCTCTATCATTTTTTCTCAATCCTAGCTAGACATTAAATCACCTAAGAAATTTTTCAGATGCTGATATTTAGACCATGCTTCCTATGCTTTCTGGTCTCAAAATTTTGATTCAGTTTTAAACCCTGGCATAAGTTTGGTGTTTTGTTTTTTTTTGTTTTTGTTTTTTTAAGTAGTTGCTTTATGCACGTGTGCTCACCAGAGAGAGGGGAAATGTGAAAGCAAGCCACCATGTCAAACACGAAACGTGGTCAGCCATGTGGGAGTAGAGCACCGTAACCACCACGCCACCTACTGGCTTAGCATGAATACTTTTTAAAATCGGGTTCCCCAGATGGTTCTAACGTGTACCCAGGGTTGAGACACACTGCTGTCTCATGTTCCAATACCCTTTCTATTGAAACTCTTATTAGTCCTGCTCATATACAGAATGTACAGGGAAGTGGAAGGTGAAGAAGTGACCTTCCATATTTGACTTCTAGAAGGACTGGAGGGAGCTATTCTGCAGTCTTTGAGGCCACTTCTGAATAGAATTTCTGTGGCTTTGCCTGGAGAATCAAGACTTAAAGGAAAGGAATCCTGAAAAGTAGTGTAGTATGAATACAGCCATGCTGGAAGGTTTACTCTGTTCTAGAATTAAATACACTGAGATTGATGTGAAATCACACAGAATTTTCTCCCAGTTAATGGAAGTACAGGTCTACACAGGCAGTGGGTTAAGGTGCCTCACCACTTTAATATCTCCAGTTCTTTCCCTATCCCAGCAATTCAGTTTGTCTGGATAATGAAAACCCTAAACTTGTAACAAGAAATTCTTTTTATTTTATTTTTATTTTTTTAAACAGATGCTGGGGCTGGCCCAAGGATGTTTTGACTACACTATTCCATATCTTAAAGAAAGGATGCAGTTTGGCAAAAGAATATTTGATTTTCAGGTAAAGAATTAATAAGCCCTTTCTACTGTTTTAGACCCTCCCATTTTCCTATTAATGAAGAACTATGTGAAAAGCCATGGAGGGGAATCTCCTCAACAGGATTCTAATGGGAGAGGAATAGAGAGGAAGGAAGAGGTCTCAAGAAGTGTACTTATGAATGCCTTAATCTTTTCCAAAAACAGAACAGATTTAATTGAACTGAATGTACTGTGGAAAAACAATCAGAATCTTAAAAAGTAAAAAAAAAAAAAAAAAAAAACCTTCTAAGACAGTGATATTGGCACAGGAATAGGCAGATTGACTGATAACATAAGACAGGCCAAAAGAGACTAATACGTGTATGGAAATTTGACATACGATAGAGATGGCATTGCACATTACTCAGAGTATGTTGTCCATTTGGGGGGAAAAAAAATGAACCCACACATTAAATAAATAGATTTCAGTTGTATTAAAGTGATAATGTAAAAAGCAAAAACAGGGCCTTGTGATTAAGGGAACCAGTTATCACATGGCCGACCTTGCAGTTTGAATCCCAGCCCCAGTGGCTTGAAATACATGCTAGGGGGACCAGCAGATGGCATAATGGTTACATTGCTTGTCTCCCCCGTGGCCGACCACAGTTCAAGTCCTGGACCCGGCAGCTTGAAACTCATGCTGGGTGCATGTGCATGTGCTTGCACGCCGAAAATCCCAAGAGGAGAATGGAGGAAAAGGGACTGTGGCATTGCCATCCTCCCAGGAAGTGATTTCTTGCTTCCTGTCTCTTGGGCAAGTTCATGTGCCCTATAGCAAAAATCCTTAAAAAATTTTAAAAAAGAAAAACATTCCAGGTGCACGTGCATGCCCAAAATTATAACAGAATGAAGGAATGGAGGAGAAAGGATTGCAGTGTAAACATACTTCAATGAGAGGGGGAGCTGGTTTCTTCCTCTCCCTCTATCTCTGTATCTCTCTCTCGCTCTTTGGCAAGTGCCTATACTCTCTGGACAAAAAATAAAATAAAATAAAATAAAATGTAAAAAAATAGAAAGGAAGGGACCAGCAGTTAGCATAATGGCTGTGTCACTGGACTCCCATGTAGTCGACCACAGTTTGAGTCCGGGATCCGTGGCTTAAAACTAATGCCAGGCGTGTGTGTGTGTGCGTGCCCAAGATCCCGAGAGGAGAATAGAGGAGAAAGGACTGCGGTGTGGCCATCGCCCCTGGGTGTTGATTTCTTACTTTCTGTCCCTCTGTCTCTGTCTGGCGAGCGCACGCGCCCGATAGTAAAAACCTCTCAAAAAAAAAAAAAGGAAAACTTGAAAATTTTCAGGAGAATATTTTTATGACTTGATTGTAGCAAAGGATTTCATAACAAGTCACAAATAGAACTATCAGTAATAAAAAATAATAAGGTTAGTGAATCTGATGACCAAATTTCCTTTCTTCAAAAGGTGCTATAAAAGGGACCAGCAGATGGCATAATGGCTACGTTGCTGGACTCCCATATAGTCAACTGTGGTTCGAGTTCCAGACCTGGTGGCTTAAACTCATGCCAGGCACGTGAGCATGTGTGCCCAAGATCCCGAGAGAATGGAGGAGAAGGGATTGCGGCGTGGCCATACCCCCTGGGGGGTGATTTCTCGCTTTCTGTCTCTCTATCTTTCTTTCTGGCAAGCGCACACACCCTATAGCAAAAACCTCTACCCAAAAAAAAAAAAAAAAAAAAAAAAAAAAAAAAAAGATGCTATAAAAGAGAAATCACAGAGCTGGCAGGTGGTCTGGTGGTTAGGGTGCTAGACTCCCACATGGCTGACCACAGTTCTAGTCCCAGACTAGGTGGTTTGCTTTCTCACTTTCCCTCTCTCTCTTTCCTTCTCACTCTGTCTCTCTTTGGTCAATTAAAATAAATAAATAAACAAAGTTAAATAAAAAATAATTCTTAAAAAAAGAGAGGAGAGGATATTTATTCCACACATAGGTTTGCGATTGTTTAATTTACTATTTTGCTTCTCCACCTACATATATAGAGCATAGTCTTTTTTGCACATAAAAACATATCAAATGTTACAGAAAGAAAAAAACAAATCTATAAGGTGTTTGTGAGCAGTGCTATTTTTCTTCATCTTACCCCTTCTTTTTGTTGACGAAAGGCCATTTTGGGATAATTGAGTTACCTGCCTTAATCAGGATTCTCTGTCTTAACATTCATCACACATTATTATCATGATCATGATTTCTCAGCTGGGCTATGTATATCATGAGAACAAGGAACTCTGGCTGTAATGGCCAATGCAATGGCTTCATTGCCCAGCATAGTGCCTGGCATACAGTATTGGGTCGTCGGCAAAATCACGATGTATTTTTCTATCCAGAAATGCATCTTGACTTTTTCAACAACCCAATAGGTACTCAGTAAATATCTGAGTGGATGAACAGGTTAGGCACAAGAAACATTTCAGTTATATAAATATCTGTATTTCCAGGAAGTTGTTTATAACTATAAATGTTAATATTCATAATTTTACTCGCTAAATCATTTGTTTCTTTCACTGATATTAGTGTGCATCTGATTACCCTCTAAATTTTCAGAGTGGTGGTGATTTCTTTAACATTTTTTTCTGAAGTTATTTTCCTGTTTTCTACAACCTTAAAGAAACTGATGCCTATTTATAGATAGTGCAGTGTTAGTCACATTGATAAGGTTACTTGAAGGGAAAAAAAAATTGATGCTTCAATTATTCCTTCATTACTTTGCAGCTAAGATTTTTTAATACTTTAAAGCCATATTCAAAATCAAAATTTTCTTAGTTCAGGTAAATAACGTACTGAGGGGATAAGCAGGTGGCGTGGTAATTAAGGTGCTGGACACTCCCACATGGCTGACCACGGTTTGAATCTGGACCTGGTGCCTTGCTTTCTCCCTTTCTCATTCTCTCTCTCTGGTCAAATTTAAATGAATGAATGAATAAATAAAATAATTCTTTAAAAATGTAACATTGAAAACTGTTTTACTGGGAGTTAGTTTAAGCTCAATTTTGATCATAGATATTAAAATAATTATTAAATATATAATCAAGTTTTTAAACTTAACTTTGTGATTATTTTTTTAAATCTTGGCAATTGTAAAGAATAACATGACCTTAAAATGTTTTAAGAAAAGAGGGGCCAGCCAGTGGTGTGGTGGTTAAGGGCACTGGACTCCCACATGGCTACCCATGGTTTGAGTCCCAGACCTAGAGGCTTGCCTTCTCACTTTCCCTCCCTCTCTCTTGCTCTGTCCTTCTCTGGAAGGACATTAAAAAAATAAATAAATAAATAAATAGATAAAGTTTACTAAAATAATTCTTTTAAAAATTTTTTTTTTTTTTTTTGGAGAGGTTTTTGCTATAGGGCACATACGCTCACCAGAGAGAGACAGAGAGACAGAAAGCGAGAAATCACTCCCCACGAAGGATGGCCACACCACAATCCCTTCTCCTCTCTCCTCTTGGGATCTTGTGCATGTACACACACGCCCAGCATGAGTTTAAGCCACTGGGTCTGAGACTCAAACCACAGTTGACTACATGGGAGTCCAGTGACATAGCCATTATGCTAACTGCTGGTCCCTAAAAAAAATTTTTTAAGAAAAGAGGATTTGATAATACTCATAGTATTTTATTTTAGATTGCACATTTTTAATTATTTAAAAGAAATGAGTGTGAATTTTCTTTGTTGTATGTTTTGAATCTGTCAGTTTTATGTATCTGGGCAGGACTTTGAGGATGAACTGTGCTTAAGAAATTAAAATTCTTTAACATGGACCTGAATGTTACAGGGGCTCCAACACCAAGTGGCTCACGTGGCCACCCAGCTGGAAGCTACAAGATTGCTAACATATAATGCTGCTAGGCTTGTAGAAGCTGGAAGGCCATTCATAAAAGAAGCATCTATGGCCAAATATTTTGCATCTGAGGTAAAAAATAAAAGTAATTTAGAATTCAGCCTTCTTTTTCTTTTTTCTTTCAGATATGTGCCTATTAAACTTTAATTTTAAAATGTTGTTTGAACTTATGGTTGTTTCTCAAGTAAAATAACATGTACTTTCCAGTTCCTAGAACAGAAAATTATAACTGGGTCAGCTGGTCGTGGTGTAGTTAAGACAGCTGGATCCCACATGGCCACCTACGTGGTCTGAGGTCCTGCACCCAGCAGATTGAGCAACACATGGGGGGAGGGGCAGCAGGTGGTGTGGTGTTTAAGGTTCCAGACTGACACATGGCTGACTGCGGTTCAAGTCCCAGACCTGGCAGCTTGCTTTCTCATTCCACATACCACCCTTCCCTCCCACTCCCATCTCACTCTGGTCAAATTTAAAAAAAATAAAAATAGTGATAATGATGATGAATAAAATTAAATAAAACAATTCTTTAAACAATAAATAAATAAAAATAAAAAGCCACTGGGAATGTCACCACCAGGTGGTGGTATGGTGGTTAAGGTGCTGGATTCCCATGTGGCCAACTACTGTTCAGGTTCTGGTCCTGCTGGCTTGAAAATTACACCAGGTTCATGTGCATGCATGCCCAGAATCCCAAGAGGAAAGTGAAGGAACTGCAGCGTGATCATCCCCCCGGGTGGTGATTTCTTACATCTCCCCACCCCCACCCTGTCTCTCTCTCTAGTGAGCACAAGCTTCCTATGACAAAAACCAAAAAAAAAAAAAAAAAGGAAAGGAAAGGAAAACACGCCAGGCACATGTGGTTGCATGCCCAAAATCCCAAATGGAGAAATGGAAAAGGGATTGTGGTGTGGCATCCCTTCTGGGGGCTACTTTCTCACTTTCACTGTCTCCAGTGAGCACATGTGCCCTCTGGCAAATTAACAAAAAAAGAAAAAGAAAAAGAACAATGCTCTAGGAAAGTGCTTTGATTTTGTGAGGTCTTGATGTTTTCATGCATAGCCAGTTCAGGTTGGCCACCCATCACAGATCCTTGAGTGAGCTTCTTCTTCCCGATGATGTCATGCCCATTGTCTCATATTGGGATAGAGTGATGCTGCAGAAGAAGACATGTTAATAAATATCAGCAAATGAGATTAAAAGCACTAAGAAAAGATGGTCTATGTTTTTAGTACATTTTGTTCATATGTATGCACTCCATATTATCACATTTAACTTTGACTGAAGAAACCAAATCGTTGAGCAGCAATTTCCCAGCCTTGAAAGTATGTTTTATTCATTCCATGCCTATAAGTACTCATTTAACATCTCTTTCCAGCATCTAAATGTAATCTCCTGCCTGAACCTTCCTTCTGAAATCCAGACTAATACTATATTCAACCTCTCTTTTACCAACCCACTCAAAGCACCAGTCAGTAACCTGAGAGTCATCTCAATATCTTCCTTTCCTTCATCTTGCACATTGAGTCTGTTACCAGTTCCTGTGATTCTCCAGAAGATTTCTTCAGTTTATGTACTTCTTTCCCTCTCCACTGCCACCTGTGTAGTCAAGCTGCATCATTTTTTACCATTCTTGAAGTCTTCTAACTGCTCTCTTGGTCCTCATTCCTTCTCCACTTTAGTTTGCATTTTTTTTTTTTTTTTTTGGAGAGGTTTTTGCTATAGGGCACGTGGGCTCGCCAGACAGACAGAGAGAGACAGAGAGACAGAAAGTGAGAAATCACCCCCCAGGGGGATGGCCATGCCTCAATCCCTTCTCCTCCATTCTCCTCTCGGGATCTTGGGCACGCATGCCCACGCACCCGACGTGAGTTTTAAGCCACCGGGTCCGGGACACGAACCACAGTCGACTACATGGGAGTCCAGCGACATAGCCATTACACTAACTTCTGGTCCCTTTAGTTTGCATTTTTAAAGTGCCTGTAAAGCAATGTCACTCCAGTTTTAAATGCTTCAGTAGCTCCTCACAACAAATGGAACGATATTTGTATTAGTTTCCTATTGCTGCTGTAACAGATTACCAAAAACATTATGGCCTGAAGCAACCTAGTTTTATTCTCTCACCTCCAGAGGTCAAAAGTCTGAAATGGACCTCAGGAATAAAATGAAGGTGTCAACAGGACTGCCTCTCTGGAAGTTCTAGGAGAGAATCCATTTCGTTTCTGGAGGCTGCTGTCATTCCTTGACCTGCAGCCTCTTCGTTCCTCTTCATAGCCAGTGATGGTGGCACGTTCATATCTCTGACTCTGCATCCTGTTTTCATGGACACTTCACCTTCAAAGACTGACTCTCCCGTCCCTTTTCTTTACAAAGACCTTGGTGATTACATTCAACCCACCCAAATAGTCCAGGATTATCCCTCCATCTCTAGGTCCTTAATCTTGATGCTAAGTCCTAACCTACTGTTTCTAGGTATTCACATGACATCCTTAAGGAGCCAACCTATGAGGCCAGCCTGCCTTTCTATTCTCTTTTCACAACTTGCCCTGATCCCAGCCCACCGGCTCGTTCTCTCAAGTCCCTGAGGCTGATAAACTCAGTTTCTCTATTTAGAGCCTTTCTGCATGTTCCTTAACTTTAAATGTCCCCAGCTTGTCCCTTAGGTCTCAGCTACGCTGCAGTTTTCCAAATATTCCACTGTCCAAATCATGTTACCTTTCCTAGCAAGCTCTTCTTTTGACCCATGCAGATTATCGGTTTCTGTGTTTGTTGGTCTTTAATGCCTATCTCTAAATGACCACCAGGACCACCATCATATACCCAGGAGCTGGCAGACTGCGTGGTGTAAAGAAGGCTTTCAATAAATATTTGCTGAATGAATGATATGTGGTGGCAAGTATATGAGTGTGAACAATATTCTAATTTTCTTAAAACAGTAATTTTGTATATGAATAAGACATTTTATGGAAATGGTATAACAAATAGGACAAGAAAGACAATGCTAGTTTATAAAATAATTTCGGTCTTTCTTGTTGTCAATACCAGTGAATCTATGTTGCTAAAAGCATTACACAGAAGTGTTTATTATGATAAATTACATAGCCTTATGTGTGATTTGCTCCCTGTTTTTGGTAGATCGCTGGACTAACAACTAGTAAATGTATCGAATGGATGGGAGGAGTAGGCTACACTAAAGATTACCCTGTGGAAAAATATTTTAGAGATGCAAAGATTGGTAAGTAGATGCTTACATTTTATTTGGATTTGTCTTATATGCCTCTGCATGTGTTTGGACTATTGTATTTGTTAGTTTCATATTATTTGTACATAGTGCTAAAAGTAGTGTTAATCTCTCTAGTGTATGTTTATTGGCTTCTCTTGTGGCTGGGTTTTTGTACTACCTTTTCCTACAAAAAAAGAAAGAAAAAAATTATATTTTTAAAAACATTAAACGGCCTCAACAAGTCTTTTAATAAAACTACAACAAAATCTATCTTAGTTTTCCTTTTACTCCAAATATTAATATTTAGGATGAACATAGTTCATTGCTGTTCTTTGCAGGATTATTCCGATTTGAGAAGCTAAGTGCCTAATCAAGCTTGAGCAGTCCAGTGCTCCAGGAAGAGAAATAAGACAGCTTCTAAAGCTGCCTGTTCTCTAACAACAGCCTCAGCTTAGGCACCAGTAGTTTAAGCATCAAAATCTTCAGCTATTTAATACTGATTCTGGACATCTATGCCCTGAATGAAAAATTGTCATCCTTTAGACAAAATTATGTTATCAAAGGTAGTACTATATTCAGGGGACATTGAAGGATGTTACTAGTAACAGTTTTATAGCAAATGCATAGGTAATGTTTATAGAGCTATTTCTTATGTAGAGTCTTAACTGTGGGTGCACTTCTAATTGTTTCTTTTGCTCTCTCACGTTTAAGGTACAATATATGAAGGCACTTCCAATGTCCAGCTGAACACCATTGCAAAGCACATTGATGCAGAGTACTGACATGCATAGGACCGGGATGCCCCTCCCCAGTGTCTCTGGTGTCAAATTTTAAACTATTGTGCCTTGTTGGGGCAGTAAACCTCCATGACAGTGAAGCATTTCATTTAAGCCCTTAGTCCTTGGGGTAGGGTGTTTCTGTTTTATCTTTCCAGTCGGTTTAATTTAGCACAAGAGATCTTTTTTTTTTTTTTTTTTTTTTTTTTTTTTTAGGAGATTGTTTTTAAATTTTGAGAAGAAATGTGTCCATATTTTCTCTAAAACTTGAAAAACTCTATACATATTTATATTGTCATTCTAGTTTCAGAAGCTACAGATGTTTTATTCCATCAGCATTTGGAAAAATAAAAGATATTTGAAGTATTACTCAATAGAAGTAGGTATTTTATATTCCTATTAAATCTATCTTGTGGCATCAGTCAGAGAAACATTTGTTATAGTAGACAATTTTTATTTAATACTTTATAGATTCAATCCAAAGTTGTTAAATGAGGTAGAAACTGATAAAAATATATTTAGAAAAATCTAAGAATTCTAGTATTAAATATCTGAGGATGGGTGAAAAATAAGGCCATAACATTATAGGTTTTATAATTAAAACATTATTTTAACAAAGTAAAGCAATGTCATTCATTACTATAATTAAACTCACAAAGATGCATTTTATGATTTTAGCAGGTCATTTTGAAAACTAGTCTCTGCATTAATTTTCAAGTTCAGATTTTAAATAATGTGGTTTAACAATCAGGAGATATTCAACTTTGAAATAGTCCTTCTGTTATACACTGTTTTCTTCTTTTGTAATTTTGGCCAGAGAGCACATGCACTTACTTATTGGAGAGAGAGAGAGATGGAGAGGCGAAAGCACCCACCCAACCCCCTGGAGGAATAGTTACATCACAATCCCCTCTCCTCTATTTCTTACTCCTTTTGGGATTTTAGGCATGCACACACATGAATGCAGTGTGTTTCTCAAGCCACCAGGACCGGGACTTGAACTGCACAATCAGCCATGTGGGCTCCAGCTGCCTTAACTACCATGCCGTGAGCAGGCTCTACTGTCTGTCAATAGTATAATTTCTTTGTGTTTTTTAATTGCAAACTGTTTCATCCAACTTGGTTATTGGGCTTAAACCTGAATGATAATTAAAAAGACTTTTTTTGTGTGTGTGTGAATCAGTGATTCTCAAGAGAGATATCTCATCTCCATAAAGACATGTATCAAAATCTTATGAGGGATGGGGGATGGAAGGAGACTATGGAGTTAGAAAATGAATATTCATGTTAAAATAATTTTATCTTTAGGAAGACAAAAATAAATCTAATATTTTACAATATAAATCATAGAGAAAGCTCAATGAAATGGATAACTAGTGATGCTACTTTTTTAGCATTAGGGACTCTGTTGGGAGAAGAGACCTTCTAAGGTACAGATCCTAAGTCCCCTCAGGAAGGAGGGGGGCAATAGAGAAGTGAGGAAGAGGGATGGATTAGAGATGAAAAATACTCCGAGGCTCATTCAGTTGCTTAAAATAATTACTCCTGGGGCTGATAGGTGGCATGGTGGTTAAAGGCACTGGACACCCACATGGCCAACCATGGTTCAAGTCCCGAACCTGGTGGCTTCCTTTCTCAGTTTCCCTCTATCTCTTTCTCTCTGTCTCTCTCTAGTCAAATTGGAAAATTATAATAATAAATAAAGTTAAGATAATTCTTTTAAAAAAGTTATTACTGTTATATGGGAGATATTTTGGTACTTTAATGAAAGGATGTTTATTAAGAAAAATTACACATTTTCAAAGTAATTTTGCTTTGGACATTTATGTTTATTGAATTAGATTAATTTATATAATGCAAATTATAGTTAAATAGTCAAAACTGTGTAAATACATTTGAGATTAAAAATTACATTTAAATATTGGGGGAAAATAAGGACAAATTTAGACTTTGGATCCAACGAGATAACATCTACTTGACTTTCAAATAGGGAGATGATGAAAACCCACTCGTTCAGTGTTTCAGAACAAAATGACAATTATCTGATAAGAAGAATTAGGAATATATGAAATGCCCTAAAGGGGGCTTGGGCATCTTTAATTTCTGTGATTATGTGAAAGAGGTGGACTTTACAGATAATGGAGTAGAAGCCAACATTAGTAAAACGAATCTCAGCTTCTTGTAGAGTTACAAACATGAAACTGCAATAAACCTCATTTCAAATTAGCATCATTAGAGAACCTCCAACAAACACCTTGACCTTAAATTTATATTTAATATGGTAAAGTTCTAATTTTATACACATATTTGGTGCATGTTCATAAAGAACAGTTGAACATTAACTATATTGTGTATTATAGTTAGTAAATATTCCTACCTTCTTCTGTTAGTGAATCATTTTGTTATTTTACCAAAGAGAATGCTGTGGGTCTTTCTCATAGTCCTCCTATTTTAGCATTTCTCCTGATAACCATGATTTTGGGATTTTTAAAACTATTTTTAGTTTGTATATGATGAAAATTAGCCCTTCACCTCCTAATAACCTCATCATTAGTGTTCATTAATTTGAGGATTGGGTTGACATGGGGCTCAAGGTAGAGAGCTGTTTGACCAGATTGGTGTAGGCAAACCTGGACCCACCCAACTGCCAGGTTAGTATTATTAGGGATTTCCTTTTACAAAACAAAAATGAATTCATGTCAAAGATTTATAATCATGGAAATTTAAAACCTAGAAAGACCTTAGAGAACCATCTAGTCAACTCTCTCTCTCTCTTTTTTTAAGAGAGATTTTTGTTATAGGGCATGTGTACTTGCCAGAGAGAGAGTGAGAAATCACCTCCTCAGGGGAGATGGCCATTGCCACAATCCCTTCTCCTCCATTCTCTTCTCAGGACTTTGGGCATGCATGCACAAATGCACAAGTACCCAGTGTCAGTTTCTAGCTGCTGGGTCTGGGACTTGAACTGCGGTCAATTGTGTAGGAGTCCAACAACATAACCATTATGCCATCTGCTGGCTCCCCAGGTCTCATTCTGAATGTGAAGGATTCATAACTTAGAATATTTGCTCAAAGTCATCCATCCAGGGACTGAGACAAGAATCCAAATGTACTGGCTCCCAATTCTGCATTCTTCCTATTATTTAACAAATTTTGGATTTCATCCTTGTTCTATCTTAGTACTCCTATTGATTTTATTTTAGGTTTAACTGTTAAGCATTAACATTTCAGAAGTGTTATGATTGATTGATGTCACCACTTACATATATTAACCATTTGGCGTTTAGCAAACTCTCGTAACTGGTATGGCTAATGTGAAGACTGTTGTATATTATTATTTGGTTTTATGATTTGATGTATTTTATTAAATGCACTAGTTATATGCTTGTTGATGTGTTTCTGCTGATCTTTCATAAAGTGAAAGTTTTGTTTTAAGGGTATATATCAGACTGTATTCAGTGTTACAAAATCAATATTCTATGGAGAATGAAAAAATAAAGCACTAAATTAACTGGAGATTTTTGCTACTTGGGTAAAGCAAAATTGTTTGTTACATGTACAGATGAAGTAAGAAAATAATGTAACCTTCCTCCAAAATAGCCACACCTTCGTTTACCAAGCAATGGCTTGCCTCCCGTGTAAGCCAATTTTATTTGTTTTCAGAGAAGAGGTCTTATGATGTAAAACAAGTTTAAATTTATATTGCCATAGAAAATTTTTCCAGGGGATTTTTTTTTTTTTTTAATGACAAAATAAGCAGCTTTTCAGTAGAGAGGTCACCTTCTGTGAGCACATCCTGATAGTACAGATATTATCTGGCTGATATTTATGCCTGTACTTTATAGTATTACTTTGGAAATTTTATGTTATTGTACTTTTTACTTAGTGCTACACTATATCCAAAGCCATGGGAGCTTTCAGCTTATCTGTTCCCTATTATTTCCTACATTACTTTAGAAATCTAGATATCTCTCTCGGTTTTTTCTTTTGTCATTCAGCAACGTGCACTGAGTGGTCTCCATATCCAAGGTGCTATGGGCTGAGAGCCATGGCGCAAAAATGATAAGAACAGCTCCTTATTTAATTATGTGCCCACGTCAGGTATTTTTTTTTTTTTTCTGTTTTCATTAATGTATCTTCACAAAAGGATTGAGTAGAAAACTACTGAGGTCAGCCTATGAAGAAGATTTTCTTCAGATCCATTAGAGTGATAACAGTAAGTGCTTTATCTCCTGCGCCCTTAGTGAGCACCTGCCATTATTCCACATCTTTGACCATCACAAGGACACTATAAGGTAGGTGCTCGTGTTATCCCATTTTATAGGCAGGGAAGATAGAGGCCTCGAAAGATTAAAAGAGCCCTTGCTGGCTTATGGCGGAAATAAGACTGACACACTCAGGCAGGCTGACTGCTGAAGGCCCTCCCAGATTCATCCTTTGGGTCTTTAAGCCTTGTTCATCTTCAGGAGCCTTCCAGTCAAATGCCACTACTGACTAGTCCTTTGTTAGCTAATGATTCTTCATGGATGATTTTCAGATCTTTTCAAGTAAAGAAACTAGTGGAGAACAGGACCCACAGACAAATAATCGGCATGGTCAGAATATATGTGTGTGTGTGTGTGTGTGTGTGTGTGTGTGTATGTATGTGTTGACAGAACAGAAGAGTAGATAGGACAATAGGGAGAGTCAGTTAGATGGATGAGAAAAGTACTGACAAAGCAACTAAGGAAATGCAGAAAAAATATCACCTCTCCTGGAGTTTCACCTGGCACTTGCCATGTGCCATGTTTGATTCTTGATCTGAAACAATTTTTTTTTTGCAGAGAATAGTAACTAAAAGAGACCCCCAAGGTGGGAAGAATGACAGGAAAACATAATACAATCTTGAGTGGTAGCTATAGAGTGTGTGATTTGTATATTTAAAAAAAAAAAAAAAAAAACTAACAATTTTTTTAAGAAATGGTAAGCCGAAAACAAGACGAGATAGCCAAGTATCTTATTTGTAGGTGTAAATATGTCAAACTCACCTGTTAAAATATGTTCATGGGCCAGGCTGTGGCCTGGTGGTTAAGTGAGCTGGATCTGACATGGCCAACCGCACAGTTCAAGCCTCAGGCCCAGTGGCTTGAGAAACATTGAATTTGTGTGCATGACTGCCCAAAATCTCAAAAGGAAAGAGAGAGAGAGAAAAAGAGATTGTGGTGTGACCATACCCCATAGGAGGGTGCAGCACTTTCTTAAGTGCGTGCTCTCTCTCTCTCTCTGTCTCAGTCTCTCACTGGTGAGCACATACACCCTCTGGCAAAATTTAAAAAGAATAAAAGATGTTTAGATAGGACAAAAGAAAATTTTAAATCCTTAGTACATAAAATTAGAAATGCCTAGAATGAAACTGCATAGAAAATAAAGGAATGGGAAAAGATCATACATATACTGCAAAAAGAAAGGTAGTGACAGCAGTATTTATATTTAACAAAACTAAATTAAATGTGAAAATAATTTAAGAGATTATCTCATATAAAGGAGTTCCCCAAAAAGGTCCGCTAGTTATGAACTTTATGTCCTTAAACATAACTGGGAACTATATAGAGCAAAACAAATAGAAATACAATTTTAAAAATTGACAAAGCCATAATCATAGGTGCTGACTTAGAAATCAATAAGTCAAATAGAAGAAAGTGAGAACAGATACAGAGAATTTGAACAGAATGATGACCAAGTTTTATATATACAGAGAGAATTTGTTTCTTTTCAATACAAATGAATAATCATTAAAATTTTGTTTCAAAGAAAATTTCGACAAATTCCAAAAAGACAGAATTTTACAGGCAACATTCACTATACACAGTAATAACTAAGTAACAAAGAGGGTATTTTTAAAGTTAACCATAACTGGGACCAGCAGTTAAGGCACTGGACTCGCACATGACTAACTGTGATTTAGTCCTGGCCCTGGTTGCTTGAAAATCACGCCTGGCACACCTCTCCCAGGAGGAGAATGGAGGAGAAGGGGTTGCGTGGTGTGGCCATTCCCCCTGAAGGGTGATTTCTCACTTTCTCTCCCAAAAGCACACGAGCCCTATGGAAAAAAAAAAAATTAACTACAACTTTAAATAATGTGGATTAATTAGAAAATAAAAATATAGAGACCAGCAGATGGCATAATGGTTACGTCACTGGATTCCCATGTAGTTGACCGTGGTTTGAGTCCCAGACCTGGTGGCTTAAACCTCTTGCCAGGCACGTGTGCATGCATGCCCCAAATCCCGAGAGGATAAAGGAGGAGAAGAGATTGCAATGTGGCCATCCCCCCATGGTGGTGGTGGTGGGGGATGTGATTTCTTGCTTTCTGTCTCTGTGGCGAGTGCACACACCCTATAACAAAAATCTCTGCAGTTCAAGTTCCTTACCCAATGTCATGAAAATCACACTGGGCTCGCACGCATGCCCAAAATCCCCAGAGGAGACTGGAGAAGGGATTACAATGTGGCCATCTCCCCAGGAAGTGATTTCTCTTTCTGTCTGTCCCTCCAGTGAGCACACATGCCCTATGGCAAAAAAAACTAAAAATTATACACACCTGAAATTTATACACACACACTATATATATACATATATACACACACATATACATACATATATCTATATATCACACACATATGAATAAGTTGCATAATTGTTGACAAGTATATAGCAAGCCCAGCTGACAGCTCAGGGCTTCTGCGAGGAAAACCATGGCAACATAGTTTGTAGTAGTGAAAACTTAGACATGACTAAGTAGGAGAATAAATAAGTAAATCATGGAAATATACACTATACAGTCCTAGTCAGTACTTTCAAAGAGTAAGGTAGATCCATGTGTAAAGACGAAATCACTAGCCAGTCACGTTGTGAATAAAATAACAAGCTGCATGGTATTTGTGCAGAACAATACAAAGTTATGTATCTCTGTAAGCAGAAGCGTATATTCTTAGAACAAAAACTTGAGAAATATTGTCAGCACACCACTGATAACTGGAGTGAACTCTGCCCGCGTTAGACTGGAAACTGAGAGAAAGGATCATGAGGTCAGTGGCATCATCTGTACTGTTTCAGCTTTTGTCATAGAAATACATTCTTGGGCCACCGCGTGGCTTGGAGGTTAAGTTGCTGGATCCCACATGACCAACTCTACAATTCAACTCCTGGACTGGGCAGCTTAAATGCAGCTTGAAAATCACATCGGGCACATGTGCATAGGTGCCCAAAATCATGAGGAGATTGGAGAAGGGATGGCAGTGTGTCCATCCCTTTTAAGGTGATTTCTCACTCCTCTGGCCCCCATCTCTGGTGAGCACATGTGCCCTATAGCAAAAACAAACAAACAAACAGAAATATGTTACTTGCCTTATTGGAGATAGATAAAATTAAAGCTGCCTATAGGGCTACCAGAAATTTTTCACTTTCATGCATCATTTCCCTGTGATTTTTCAGCCTTTCTCTTATGTGCCAGAAGGTACATATGCTCACCAGTGAGAGGGAAGGTGGGAAAGCACACCCCCCTGGGGCATGGTCATGCTGCAGTCCCTTCTCCTCCATCTCTGCCTCCTTTCCTCTCAGGATTTTGGGCACACACAGACACACACCTGGCATGGTTTTCAAGCCTCTGGGTCTGGGATTTGAACTGCAGGATCAGCCATGTGGGATCCAGTCACCCTAACCAATGTGCCACAGGCCCGTCCAGCATTGTTCTGACTTTAATAGCCGTCCTACACCAAACTATGTGTGTCTTGCTTTGCTGAGCCAGGCTTCAGAGGAAGGTTTCTTCAGGTACCAACTGTGTCTGTACTGGCCTTGGGTTTAAGCTCTTGTCATTTTGTTGTTGTTGTCTTTAAATTATTTTATTTATTTATTTATTTATTTATTTATTTATTTATTTATTTATTTATTTATTTGATTTTTACCAAAGAGGGACAGAGTGAGAGAGCAAGAGAGAGTAAAATGAGAAAGCAAGCCACCAGGTCCAGGACTCAAACCATAGTCAATCATGTTTGAGTCCAGCACCCCTAATGACCGTGCCACCTGCCAGCCCCATGATTTGGTTTTATGTGACTTGATCTGAACTATTCAAATGTAACATTTCTTAAACATGAAGCATTTACTTCAAAAAAAAAAAGAAAGAAAGAAAATTCAAAACCTTTATTCAAGTTAAAGAACCCAGGTTCATAGTTTAAATTGGTAAAATTGGATGGGCAAAGTATGACCCGTGTGCCAGATCTGACCCACTTCCTGTTTTTGTTATAGTCTGTAAGCTAATAACTTTTTTTATGTTTTAAATGTTCCATGAGTATGTGCATAACATCCTAAATTTTCCTGTTGGCCCACAAAGCCTAAAATACTTCAGCCCTTTAGAGAAAAGTTTGCCAACCCATGATTAAATGATTACCTCTAAACTGTATTTTATTGAGGAGGTTGGTCTGTTTGTGAGGATGTTATACCAAAAAGAGTGGGAGAAGTCCTTTTCTAGAAACTTGGGCCATTATTCCCTCTTGATTTCACTGTAACCTCTCTTCCTCTATTGGCTCTTTCTTCCATTTCTAAACATGTTCATGTCTCCCATCCTTAAAAATAACATTTCCTGTGAGCCACTCCCACAGTGCTGAGGGTGAGCAGTGACCCCTGTCTCTACAGCAGCCCCTCGTCCTCAGAGCCCCTTCTTTTTTGTCTGGTGTTCACTCTCTTAAGGGATTTTAAACAATGTTCTCAAAAGTTTTTTTTTTTTTTTTTTTTTTTTTTTTTAATTTGCTAGATAGGTGCACATGTTCACCAGAAAGAGATATAGAGAAAGAGTAAAAAAGCAACCCCTGTGGGGTGGTCACACCACTATCTCTTCTCCCTTTCTCCCTCCTTTTGGGATTTTTGGGCATGCACGTACATATACCTGGTGTCTTAAACCACTGGGTCCAAGGGTTGAACCATATAGCCAGCCATGTGGGGTCCAGCCATTTTAACCAACATGCCACTTGCTGGCCCATCACATGTCATCTTTTTACCCTTAATTGATAGCCTATTTTATCTATCCCAGCTTTTATAGTTGTGGACACCCCTCCTCTTCCTAAGTCTCTGCTTCTATGACAAAGCACCTCCTCTTTTTTTTTATTAAATAATTATTTATTTTATTTTATTCATTCATTTATTTTTTAATTTGACCAGAGCAAGAGAGAGGGTGAGAGTGACAGAGAGAGGAAGTGAGAAAGCAAGCCACCAGATTCAGGACTCGAACACTGGTAAGCCATGTGGGAGTGTCCAGCTCCTTAACCATCACGCCACCCGCTGGTCCCCCCTCCTCTTTATGACTAAGTATTGTCTGGTTTATTTTCCCTTCAGTGGAGATTTTTTTTTATCAGTTTTCTGCCATTGTACCTCCTCTATTCTCTATACCAGTGATTCTCAAAGTTCACCGCGAGTTTCCTAGTCACTGGGTATAATGTTTATTTTCAGATCTGTTTTAGCAGGGTGTCCAGCAGGCTTTTAGAAATGTATGTCTAAAATGTAGAAGGATTAGGGTGGGAGATAGAATCTTGGACTCTTCTGTTACTAACAACTAAGTCCTCAGGAAGAATAGGATGGCTGTCTCCTGGCCTTCCTCCCCCACAGCACCTTGGTGTCTTGAGAAAAGGCTCATTTCCTGATCTGTCAGTCTTACCATTGAGCCTGGAGCCTGGGAACCTTTCCATTTAAGAATCCCTCAGGGGATTTTCCTTCTGCTCTAAAGCTTCTGTAGAGTGTTCAAAGTGATTCCAGCCCCAAAGTCCATGCTCTTGCTTCTCCCCAGCACCCCAGTCCAGCAAGACCAGCTAAATAAACCCAAAGCTCCCTAGAGATATACCTGCTTAGAACAGGAAAGGTGCAGTGGAGGAGCTCCCAGGCACCCTCCTCTGCCTCCTCCTGCGTTCAGAGGTTCATTACATACCCCCATTCCTCCTAACGCGCTGCTGAGCAGCCATGCACCACCTGTTTTCCTCGTCTGTGGACCTAAAAGCAAGTTGGAACAAAGTGTCTACAATTCCCCACCCCACAATCTGAGACGTAATGGGACTTGTTTTAATGAATTGTCCCTTTACTAGTGACAGAGTTAATGAAGAAACTGCTAATAGGATAAATCACAGAAGGTTCGGTGTTTTTGAATCTAATAATTTCTCTTAGAAATGCAAACTAATGACACAGTAATACCGGGGTGGTAAAGTTTTGCTCCCTTGGAAGGTAAGGGAATCTGGGACCAGCAGTTAGCATAATGGCTATGTCACTGAACTCCCATGTAGCCGACCATGGTTCGAGTCCCGGTGGCTTAAACTCACGCCAGGCCTGTGGGCGTGTGTGCGTGTGTGTGCCCAAGATCCCGAGAGGAGAACGGAGAAGGGATTGCAGCGTGGCCATACCCCCTAGGGGGTGATTTCTCGCTTTCTGTCTCTCTCTGGTGAGCACATGCGCCCTGTAGCAAAAACCTCTCCAAAAAAAAAAAAAAGAAAGAAAGATAAGGGAATCTGAAGGGAGTACATCTGATTGGATGGTTTATTTTAAACTTATTGCTGTGTATTGTACATACTGTTCTTTCACACGTTAATACTCTGACTTTCCAACCCAGCTGACTTTTCAAGTAATTGAAAGTAATTGAAGTCTAAGGGTATGCTTATTGAATGCTTCTAAGCTCATTTTAACTATATTTTTTTTTTTTGGGAGAGGTTTTTTCGCTATAGGGCGCGTGCGCTCGCCAGACAGACAGAGAGAGACATAGAGACAGAAAGCGAGAAATCACCCCCCAGGGGGGATGGTCACGCCGCAATCCCTTCTCCTCCATTCTCCTCTCGGGATCTTGGGCACGCACGCACACGCGCCCGGCGTGAGTTGTAAGCCACCGGGTCCGAGACGCGAACCGCGGTCGACTACGTGGGAGTCCAGCGACATAGCCATTACGCTAACTGCTGGTTCCCGTTAACTATATTTTTTAAAAAAGACTGCTATCAGACTGAGGCAAACTTTTTTTTTTTTTTTTGAGCGGTTTTTCGCTATAGGGCGCGTGCGCTCGCCAGACAGACAGAGAGAGACAGAGAGACAGAAAGCGAGAAATCACCCCCCAGGGGGGATGGTCACGCCGCAATCCCTTCTCCTCCATTCTCCTCTCGGGATCTTGGGCACGCACGCACACGCGCCCAGCGTGAGTTGTAAGCCACCGGGTCCGAGACGCGAACCACGGTCGACTACATGGGAGTCCAGCGACATAGCCATTACACCAACTGCTGGTTCCCGAGGCAAACTTTTCACTTGTCCAGTGGACAAGAGGTCTTGGGGATAACTCAAATTGAAATGTACCAATATTAAAACAGCTGCTAGGGCCAGTCTGGTGCAGTGGTGAAGGTGGCTGGATCCCATATTGCCAACCACGCACAATTTGATACTCAGACCCAATGCCTTCAGAAACATGCCAGGTGTGTGTGTGTGTGTATGTGTGTGTGTGTGTGTGTGTGTGTGTGTACATACATACCCAAAATCCTAAAAAGAGAGACATGGAGGAGAAGGAATTGCAGTGTGACCGCTCCCTGTGGAGGGTGCTTTCTCACTTTCTCTTTCCCTTTCCTCCTTCCACTCCCCCCAAGCACTTGTACATCCACCCCTTTGGCAAAATTTTGAAAAACAAAAAACAGTTGCCAGATACAGAAAGATGTGGGTGTTTTTTGTTTAACATTACATTAAAAAATGTAGACTTCTTTTACCGTCATGTCCTCACAAGACAAGCCCTTATTTGGTATGGACATATATGCTATCTTTGGGTTAACACATTTTTCACCTCAGTTGACCCTAGGTTTATATAAATACAAGAGGTTGTCAAAAAATTTGTTTAAAATATGTATTATGGGCCAGCAAATGTCGTGGAGGTTAAGACAGCTGGATCTCACTTGGCCAACTCCATAGTCAAGTCCTGGACTTGATGGCTTGAAAATCACAGTGGGTGAGTGTGCTTGTGTGCCCAAAATCCTGAGAGGAGAATGGAGGAGGAGAGATTGCAGCATGGCCATCTCCCCGGGGGGGGGGGGGGGGGGTGACCTCTCACTTTCCCTCCCACTCTCTTTATCTCTGTCTCTCTGGCACGCACATGTAGCCTATAGTAAAAACTTTAAAAAAAAAAAAAAAGTATCGTGCAGACTATATTCATGATTTCAAAAATTTTGGCACTGAAATAAACTCATACTTTAATTCTATTTTTCATGAACTTTTTGAAGTACCCTTATATTTGTCTCATTCCAGTTGATTTTTGTTCTAAAATTTCTTTTTAAAAAATTGGGGGAATTGTGAGGAAATCAGTTTGTAGCCTGGTGGCACAAGTTTAATCCCCACATGGGATTAAGAGAGCTGGATCCCATATGGCTGAGCCTGTAGTTCAAGTCCCAGACTCGGCTACATGAAAAACATGATGGTTGTGTGTGTGTGTGTGTGTGTGTTAGTGCACACGCACGCACCAAGAATCCCCAAAGTAGGGAGAAATGGAGAAGGGATTGCTGCGTGACCATTTTTCATGGGGGTGTTTTCTTACTTTCCCTCTCCCTTTTTGTCTGTCTCTGACAAGCACACAAATCCACTGGCAAAATTTAAAAACAAAAAAAGTGAAAAATAAAAATTGGGGGGCCAACTTCATGGCCTGCTGGATCCCACATAGTCAACTGCATGATTCAAATCCCTGGCCCTGGACATTTAGAAAACTAGCCAGGCACGTGTGTGCGTGCGCCCAGACTCTGGACAGGATGAAGAAATGGAGGAGAGAGGACCGCTGCAGGACATGCTCTATTTGGCACTGGGGGTGCTTTCTCCTCCCTCACTCTCTCTGGCAAGTGGACTTGCCAGCTGGCAAATTTAAAACAATTTTTTTCCTTGAGAGAGACAGGTACCCTTAACAGGATCTCGTCATGCCACAGTGCCCCTGCCCAGCCCTCTCAGTTGTCAGGATGTAGGGCACACGTGCCCAGCGTGTTTCAGGTCTTCTCAGGATATCAGCCCATGGTCAGCCATATGACTTCCAGCACTGCACGTCAGTATTCTACTCCCTGTACCACCAAGGCTAAGCTGGTCTAAAATTTCTGCTGGTCTTGGCAATCCAGGGTGACATATGTTTCTTTTTTTTTTTTTTTTTTTTTAATAATTATTTTATTTTACTTTATTTATTATTATTATCATTATTATTTTCCAGCTTGATCAGAGAGAAACAGAGAGAGAGAGAGAGAGAGAGAGTGAGAAAGCAAGCCACCAGGTCCAAGACTTGAACCATGGTTGGCCATGTGGGAGTCCAGCGCCTTTAACCACCATGCTACTTGCTGGCCCCACATATGTTTCTTTTTCATTGGGCGTAGCTTGGTGATACTGAACATGTATCCCACAAGTTTCCTCATTGGCTTGGTGCTAATTATGATACCACAACCTCTTAGCTTACTTCATTTAACAATAGGTTCACCTACTTAACTACAAATTAGTTAATGTGGCCCTTTTTGAAAAATAATTATTTTATTTAACTTTATGTGTTTATTTTAATTTGACCAGAGAGGGACAGAGTGAAACAGACAGACAGGGAAAGTGAGAAAGCAAGCCACCAGGTCCAGGACTCGAACCGCTGTCAGCCATGTAGGAGTCCAGCACTCTTAACTGCCATGCCACCTGCTAGCCCCTGCCCTTCATTTGTTTGTTTGTTTGGTTTTTTTTTTTGAAGAGGTTTTTGCTATAGGGCGCATATGCTCACCAGAAAGACAGAGATAGAAAGTGAGAAATCATCCCCCAGGGGGGATGGCCATGCCGCAATCCCTTCTCCTCCATTCTCCTCTTGGGATCTGGGCATGCACGCACACACACACCCGGCGTGAGTTTAAGCCACCAGGTCCAGAACGTGAACTGCGGTCCACTACGTGGGAGTCCAGCGACATAGCCATTACGCTAACTGCTGGTCCCCTGTTTGTTTGTTTTTTTAAAGAGAGATTTTTGCTATAGGGCATGTACATTTGCTGGAGAAACAAAGTGAGAAATCACTCCCCAGTGGGGATGGCCACGCCGCAATCCTTTCTCCTCCATTCTCTTCTTGGGATTTCAGGCTCACACACACATGCACCCAGCATGAGTTTAAGCCACTGGGGTAGGACTCAAACCACAGTCAACTACATAGGAGTCCAGTGATGTAACCCCTGTTGATGGCCCCTTAGGTTGTTTCCATTTCCTTTCTTTTTTTTTTTTTTTAAAGAGATTTTTGCTATGGGGCACATGCACTTGCCGGACAGACAGAGACAGACAGAAAGCGAAAAATTGTCCCCCAGGGGTGATGGCCACGTCACAATCCCTCATTCTCCATTCTCTCGGGATCTTGAGCACACACACACACATGCACCCAGTGTGATGCTGGGTCCGGGACTCAAACCACACTTGACTACGTGAGAGTCTAGCAATGTAACCTTTATGCCATCTACTGATCCTGCTTTCATTTCTTGACTGTTGTGAATACTGCTGGGTGAACATTAGGGTGCAGATATCTTTACAATTGGTTTTCTTCCCTTTGGATATATGTCCAGTAGTGGGATTGTTGGATTATATGGCCGTTCTATTTTTATTTTCTTAAGAAGCCTCCATACTATTTTCCATAATGGCTATAGTAAGTGACTTTCCCACCAACCGTGTGAATGAGTGCCCCATTCTCTGCATCGTCTCCAGCACTCGTTATTTTTTTTTTTATCTTTTTGATAATAGCCATTGTAATTGAAGTGAGATGATATTTCACTGTACTTTCAGTTTGCATTTTGATGATAATTAGTGATGCTGGACTGTTCAGGTTTGAGGCTTTTATATTATTTCTCTGAAAACTTAGGTTTCATGTATCTTTCTGAAGTTGTCTTACACTCTTGACTTCTAAGATTTTTTGACCCCTAGCTTCTGTACCTTTATACTGCCTCGGGTTGTGGGTATTGCCTCTAAGGCCCTCTGGTCATTTCAGCAGACCCTGCATAACTGGGGTCACCTGACCCCTCCAGCAGCACTGTGCCCGTGTCCTCTAAAAGTTGAGCAAGCTTACCTGAGGTTCACTGGCCTGGGCTAGCCTCCAGTTGGAGGCCCAATGTCAGCCTTACTGTTTTGATCAGTAATTACATTTTTAATTAATAAGGAGGGTGAGATTACAGGGATTTCAAGCTGCTTATTTTGTGCATTTGATGAAATAGTTTTTATATACAATTTTATTGTTCTAATCAGTAATTCAATCTCGATTAAATAAATAATATGTGATGTCCTGTTTGTGCTCATTGATTATTTCTCTTTTGTTTTTTATTTTAAACAGACTACCTCACTGAAGATTGTTTTCATTTTTCTTTGTAACTTTTTTATTTTCAGTTTCTATAATATTATACTCTTTCTATAATAATATAGTTTTTTTAATTTTCAATTTCTATAATATTATACTCTTGCCATTTTTTTTCTCTATGATCTGTAGGTTTTTCCTGTAATTTTATTCAAAGTATTCAAAATTAGAATATATTTTCTTAAAAATGTAAATTAAAGTTCATGCAAAAATCTAAAATTATTTTTCATCTATGTTTTCTAAAAAGTTATTTTTCTTTTTGAGTCTTTGAAATTACTAATAGTTAAAGGGGAGAAAATGATGATACAGGGGAGACTGCATGGATGAAGACCACAGGAAATCTTTACCTTCCTCTCAGTTTTTTGAAGAAATGCCCTGATGCCACACTTCATATAGGTTTTCAGTTCCTGATTTAAGATTTGGTTCCTTGGGGCCAGCAGGTGATGTGGTGGTATGGGCTCTCGACTCCCACATGGCTTACTGCAGTTCTAGTCTTGGACCTGGCAGCTTCAAACTCATGCCGTGTGCACATGTGCCCCAAACCCCTGGATTTAAGAAGGGATTGTGGCGTGGCTTGGGGGTGATATCCTCCTTGGGGGTGATTTCTCACTTTCCCTCTCATTCTCTCTGTCTCTCCAGCGAGTGCATGTGTTACTTAAAAAATAACAATAATAATAATAATAATAATACGTGGCTCCCCACATACAGAAAGCAGGCCTAGGTGCCACTGTAGTGAGTTCTAACATTTGCCGAGCTCCTTGCTTCCCACCAGGCTGGTAGCCACACTTCCTGACTTGCCAAAAATTCTAAATCCAATGAGGAAAACAGGGTTTGAAAGTAGAGTGGGAACCTATATCCAATGTGGAGAATAAGGCTTAAGAGGAGGTTCATTTTCCCCTAATTAAAGGGAGGATTCCCTTGAAGGTAGAGAGAGAGAGAGATCTTCAGGTCCCAAAAGGAGCCTAGACTGGCATCCCGACAATGTGTGCCGAAGGGCGGAGAGAAGAACCTCCGAAACCCCAGGAGGCTGGGTCCCCAGCAGAGCTCTGCTAGCCTCGTAAAAGATGCTGGACCTCAAACATTTCCTGATGAAGCTGAGAAGCTGAGTCAAAGAAGTGCCTGGGGCCAGGAGATCAAACCCCTCTCCCACAAAGGTAAGGAACGCAATGAGTGATGGAGGCTCAGAGAGACTCCTCTTACACCATGACACTGGAAAAAGACTCCGGAAGACCTGGAGAAAGGAGCCCTGCACAAATTGGATACCCCATCAAACTGTTGGTGAGGTGCTCAAAGTTGACATCATGCTGATGGTTAAAGAACGCCTAGGGTATGCCTTTTCCCCTTTGCAGAGCTAGAATGCAGAGCTGCTGAAGGATAGGGTGGCCGTAAGTGTCTGCTTTCCTTGGCTTTCCCGGCCTGTTATCCCACAGTAGGTATTAAGAGTGCCGGGAGGGGGCTAGCTAGCTCCCCACGGGGCTGCTGGGAGGCACCCGTTGTCTTCACCACCAGCATCTCGAACATGAAGGGAGGACAAGCACTCACCATGGCAGAGGAGAGGGGTTGGTGCTGGGCTGGGTGGGGGATGTTCCTACAGTAAAGATAGGTTTTTCTTTTGTTCCCAGATGGACACCGTACTTAGCCGGTGGATTTTTTCCTATAATGATAAGGGAAAAGGGACCCAGGAAAAGAAGGCATGTTGGAGGAATTCCAGAGAAGAGGCCAAGAGGCAATCCATCTCAAATTCTCGGTTCCCAAAAGTTAAGGAACAGGGTGGGGAGTGGGGGTCGGGGTCCTGCATATGCCCACAGGCTTGAGAGTTGCCACTGAGAAGAGATGGGATGATGCAATACGCTCTCACTAGAACCACTTACCTGGAGGATGCAGACTCATGTACAGAAGAGGGATGTGGAGAGCAAGCAGTGAGATTCAGCCGCTCTTTCAAGGGATCTCTATCCCCACCCTCCCCAGGCCCAGAAAGCAAATCTTGAGAACCAGACTTGCCAAGCCAAATTTGTAACAAGCACCTAGAACAGGAGCAGAAGCAACAAAGCTAAGAGGGGACAGCACCGAAGGAGGCAGAAGACTCTTTACTCACCCCTTTTCCTCCAGGAATGCAAACCCCTACAGCAGAGATAGAAAGGAAAAGGTCAAAAGAGACCCTTGTACTTTGCTCACTGTCCTGTCACCACCACACACACACACATACTGTGCTGGGATTCAAGGAAGAGGAGCTTTAGAATGGACATGAGACCGCAGTTGGTTTTGTTTTTTTTTTCTGTCTATTCATGATGGAGTACATGCACACACACGAGAGGAAGAGTGGGAGAGAGAGAAGTACCCTCCACAGGGTCTGGTCACACTGTGATCACCTTCCTCAGGTCCTTCAGCCCATGGGTCCTGTGCATGTGTCCTGTGTGTTTCAGACTGACCGGGCCAGGGATTTGAACCCCAGTTGCCATGTGTGAGCTGGCTTCTCTTGAGCAGCGCATTACCACTGCACCACAGAGCCAGCCATAGACTGCAGTTTTAAATGACTACGGCTAAAGAACTGAAAAATCTTGTGGTTTAAGTAGAACTTCTTGGGACACTAGGGACTTGTGGGTTAACCTCTTATTTGCATAGAGGTTGTCTGAGTCCACAGAGGCAAAGGCTCTTAATCCCACATTCACACAAAGATGACTAGAACTGCCAGAGTTTGAGTGTCAGCTTTACCACATCTTTTTTTCTTTTTTCTTTTAAAGAGAATTTTGCTACAGGGCATGTGCATTCAGCAGAGAGATGGCGAGAAATTGCCCCCTCACTCCAGAGGGGATAA
The DNA here is from genome assembly GCA_026018925.1 of Tupaia tana. Lineage (NCBI taxonomy): Eukaryota > Metazoa > Chordata > Mammalia > Scandentia > Tupaiidae > Tupaia > Tupaia tana. The sequence goes on from JAKSZU010000010.1 coordinate 34,127,127, forward strand.
CCATGTCACAATCCCTTCTCCATTCTCCTCTTGGGATTTTGGGCACGCACACACATGTGTCCAGCATGAGTTGCAGGCCACTGGGTCCAGGACCCGAACTGTAGTCAACAATGTGGGAGGCCAGCACCTTGACCATTATACCACCCACTGGCCCCTTTACCAGGTCATAATTGTACAGCCTGGAGTGAATTACATGATCTATCTAAGATTGTATTTCCTTAACTGTAAAATGGGCATGATGGTATACCCACGCCCACCTCGAAGGGTTGCTTTAAGGGACACATTATACAATGTGTGTAATCCTATGACGGAGTCCCAGGCACAGAGCAAACCATTCAAGACACAGCTCTTAATACCAGCTGGGACCTCAAGCTAGGTCTCCTGGCAGCTCACTCAGTGTTCTTGTCTCCAAAGTCAAATCAACTATCAGTAGCTAATAAGCAGGTTAGAAAGTAAAGCTAAAAAACTTTGGAAATCCCACTTTTCTTCATTTTATAGCTCTCCCTTAGCCAAGGGAAAAATACTCAGACCCACTTGGTCAGAGGTCGGCCCTCAAGGCCACTGCCACGTCTGGCTGTGCAGCCAGCAGGAAACGCAGAGCCGTCCCAGCGCTTTGGCTTCCACTCCAAGATGATCTGCATGACATTTGGGTCAATCAATCTAGAGATAATGATTCTTGCTGCAGAGCTGCACACGTCCAATCACAAAAAATAGGGGTCACCAATTGATTTTTGTGGACCAGTTTCATTTTCTCAGAAAGCTTTTCAGGTCAACATTGGCGGAAGCTAGGGTGCTGATAGGAAGTGGCATATTTCCATCTACTTTTGCCTAGGAATGTCTGGCTATCATTGTGCTCTGTTGAATAAAATCGGAATCATCAAGCCCTTTGAGGCATTGCAAGGACATTTTTAAAGCAGGACTTTTAATCCAAGGGGAAAAAAAACAAAGCGTCTGCTTGGAAGAGAAACACACACATTCACACACGTACATGTGTCTGTGTTTGCGAACTGAAAAATCTTGCATATGTGTGTGTGTGTGTGTGTATGTACACACACACACACACACACATATACATATTTTGTCGTTTTCAAAATAAATTTCTTATAACAACACAATGAGATTCAAGAATCTGAGAGGCTCTTTTCCTGGGCTATTTTCCAGCTCAGTGTGTGGACTTCATTTACAACATCCTCAAAATTAAAGTATCAGGAAGCCTAAATGAATAGTTAAAGGGGTAATTAAAAATAGGCAACTGGCCTTGTTTCTCTCCTAAACTGGTTGATTTATGCCTTGTTGTGGTTTTTTTGAGAACACAAAACTATTAATTTATGTGTGAAAAGAACAGTGAATTAATCCTGAAGAGCCCTGCAGCCTTTAAAGACCTGAATCATATGTTGAGCTCGTTTAAAACTTGCATAGGAAATTAAGGCAGAATAAAGCCCTTTAATTTGAAAAGTGCATCTATAGTTGCCATCCCTAGGATATCTGCAGGGTCATTATTCAGAAAGGTTAAGGAGGACTTTATTTTTTTATATTCACTATGTAGTTCCCAGTTACAGCTCACCATGGTGCATTTCAACTTATAAAGAGAAGAAGATAAAAAAGGGGGGGAGGGAAGCTTTTTATTCACTTTCCACTTAATTTCCTTGCCGCCACGCCAGTCCCAGCTTAATGAATGTAATTGCTACCTTTGATGAAAATACTATTATCAAGATCACACATTACATTGGAAAACAGTTTTTCTTTAAACACAGCTACTGCAGTCTCTAATTATGCATGTAACAAGTGTCTCCCGAACAAAAGAGCATGTTGTCTACAATTGCTAGGAATTGGAGCAAGGCAAATTTGAACAAAGGACAGATTAGATTTGCTCCCCGCTCCACAAAGCCCATCCCTCTGATTAATTTCCTGCAAAAACTAAAACAATTCTCTTAAAAGGCGCTCACCCCCTTCTCCAGAATGATCCATATGCCATTTGGGTCTTTCTATAGGATGATAATGGCCCCTGATTTGAACCCGTGTTAGAAAATAAGAAAGGGCTTTTATGAACTTCCTCTTTCATATGCAAATGAGCGGCACAAGATCTTGAGGGATAATGAGCCCCCCAAAAAGTGACTTCTCAGTGACTATAAAAGAGCTCACTGGTAGAGGAAAGTCTGCATTGAGCATGTGCAACCCAATCATTTTATTAGTTTCAAGAAATTAGGCATCTTTGAAAAAAATACCTGTATGCCTGATGAGACTGAGAAACAACAGCTTTCCTGGGGTGGCTTTTATAAAAAGATCATTTCTTGACTTGCACATAATTTTTTTAAAAATGGATTCACTATTAAACAACATATTTGCTAAGAGTGGAGACCTTGGACTTTCAGTGTACTTTGCTATCGATTTGAGGGTGGAGTGTATTGGTCCAGTTGTTGGGATGACTTGAGCAGGGTCTCTCTGGTCTCCATTTCTGAATGTATCAAACACGAGAGTGGGGAGAGATGGTCCTGAATTTGTCACTCCATGAGGTCTCAATTTTGCTCCCCATCTCAGAGAAAAAAAAGCCACATTAGTGCCCTATACGTTATTAGTTATGAGTATGAAGTCTAGAGTCAGACTTTCTGGGTACAAATCTCAACTCACAATTTATCATTTGTGTTACCTGGAAAAAATGTATCTTTCTATTATCAATATTGTTTTTTTTGAGAGGGTTGTTTGTTTGTTTTGCTATAGGGAATGCTCACTGGAGAGACAGAGACACAGAGAGAGAGAGAGAGAGAGAGAGAGAGAGAGAGAGAGAGAGTGAGAAATCACCCCCTGGGAGAATAGCCATGCAACATTCCCTTCTCCTCTGTTCTCCTCTTGAGATTCTGGGCACGCACATCCCCGTGCTGGGCATGAGTTTCAAACCATTGGGTCCAGGGCTCAAACTGTGGTCGGCCATGTGGGAGTCCAGCACCTTAACCATTATGCTACCTTCTGGACCCTCTATCCTCTATTTGTAAAATAGGAGGGGCCGGCAGGTGGTATTATAGTTAAGGCACTGGAGCTTTCACATGATTGACTGTGGGTCAAGTCCTGGACATGGTAGCTTGCTCTCTCATATTGTCTCTGTCTCATGCTGGTGAGCATGTATGCTCTGTAGCAAGTTTTAACATAATAAATGAAGAATAATTCTTTTTTAAAAAGGGAGTAACACTAAAATGGTGAGAATTAAATAAGATAATACTTGTGGAGTGTTTACCACAACACCTGGCACATAGTAAATACCTGATACGTTTTACTTATTACTATTACTATTTAAGACCTGGAAAACCAGCGGTGTTTAATGGAATGGGTTTCTCAGAGTATGCCCACCACCTCCTTGAGTTCTGGGCAAATGGCACAGGCAAGTGTCATCTCCTGTTGAATCCTATGCTTGTCCAGGGATGAAAAGGCTGCCAGAACCCAGTTTGAGGAGGTCACAGGTCTAGTGCTCTTTCTGATAGAGCTCTGCTGCTTTCAACTTGGCCTTGTTTCTCTCAGAGGCTCACATCCTCTCTCAGAATATCTCTCCGACGTGGTTGGCAGAGACAACAAAGAATGAAGCATGTTGCCTTCACTGTTCTTTGTCATAGAGAAAAAGATCTGAACACATTAAAAGAAAACCACCACACTCTTGGCTCCTTATTATCTTAGGATTCATTACCCACATCTCTCTACATAGTTTCCTTAGGGAGCGAGAGTCATCACAAAGCTACGTTCACTAAAGAACTCACTCTGAAAGTAGCACGCACTCGAACCTCCCCTTCTGCTAAACTCCAGCATCTGCCTTTGCTCAACCTATATCATCTTTATTGTCTATTTCACTAATTGTCAGGTGTTCCAATAATACACTGCAAAGTCTGTATAAATTGATTGCAAAATGAAACTGCAAATTGTGCCACAGTTGCAAGATTTCATGGAGTTGTAAAAATGATGCTGGAGAATCATTTGAATTACATGAAAAGCCATTGACAAATGAGGATCTGGCTATTCTTGAGTTGAAAAAAATATGGGCAAGGGGGATGACACAATAGACACTCAAAAGAGAATGATTTGAGTGTGAGGATTATGATATGCCCTTGTGAAAATGCATGAAGCCTTTGGATAATTTTGCAAAAATGATACTCTCAAAGACCATGCTGTGAAAATCAACCACAAAGAATGGCCTACAGAGTGAGCCATGATATAATTTTGTGCTGAAAAACTCACATTCCCTCCACCCTCCCTAAAATCAACAGTTGATTCTTTCTTAGCTCAGTCTGAGACTTTAGATGCAATTATAGCCTTAACTTAAAAATAAGATGAACTGAGCCAGCAAGGGTGTAGTGGCTAAAGTGGCTGGATCCCACATGGCTGACTGCACAGTTCAAGTCCCAGACCTGGTGGCTTGAGTGAACATGCCAGGCATGTGTGTGTGCATGTCCAGGATCCAGAGAGGAGAATGGAGGAGAGGAGATGGTGGCATGGCCATCCCCTCTAGAGGGTGCTTTCTCACTTTCTCTCTCTCTTTGCCGCTCTCTGGCAAGTACACCACCCTATAGCAAAGACAGAAAAAATAACAATAGTAAGATATTTATTCCCATAAATTTTATAACAAATTTTAAGGGCCAGCAGGTGGCATGGTGGTTACTGGATCCCACATGGCTGACTATGCAGATCAAGTCCCTGCAGTCTGAAAAACTGTGCGTGTATGTGTGTGTGTGTGTGCGTGTGTGCCCAAAATCCTGAGAGAAGAATGGAAGAGAAGGGATTGCAGTGATAGCCATCACCCCTGGGGCATGATTTCTCACTTTCCCTGACTCTCTGTCTCTCCAGTGAGTGCACGTGACCTCTAGCAAAATTCTAAAATGAACGAAATTTTTTTTAAAAAATTTAAGACAAATCTACATCAAGGTTTTTTTTTTTTTTTTTTCCACCTCTTTATTGGAAAGGGAGTTCCTGGTTTTTTTTTTTTGAGAAGTTTTTGCTATAGGGTGTGTGCACTCACCAGACAGACAGAGAGAGACATAGAGACAAAGTGAGAAATCACTCCCCGGAGGGATGGTCACGCCGCAATCCCTTCTCCTCCATTCTCCTCTCAGGACCTTGGGCATGCACGCACACGTGCCCGGCGTGAGTTTTAAGCCACCAGGTCCAGGACGCGAACCGTGGTCGACTACGTGGGAGTCCAGCGACATAGCCATTACGCTAACTGCTGGTTCCCATTGGAGTTCCAGTTTTTAACAGATAGATTTAAAATGTTTTTTTTTCCAGCACCAATTTTCTGGGATGACAAAGACCTTGTGTACCTCAGGTGATATCTTGAGGTTCTCAGGAGACAATGCATACATTCTTTTTTTAATAATTATTTTATTTAACTTTATTTATTCGTGTATTTATTAATTTTAATTTGACCAGAGAGGGACAGAGCGAGAGCGAGAGAGAGAGGGAAACTGAGAAAGTAAGCTGCCAGGTCTGGGACTGAAACCGTGGAAGTCCAGTGCCCTGAACCACCACGCAACCTGCCAGCCCCAATGCATATAATCTTACATTCCCTCACTGCTTTAAGCTCTATCATTTACATGCCTTTGCCTACTATGTGAGGGAAACATGCATACATGTGCACACATGTGTGTGCACACTCAGAGGAATCAGCTCCTTTGAGCTTTCACTTCCAGGCTCCAGGTGGAGCTCGGCTCTCCAGGGCTGTGTTATTCCGGTAAGGAAGGCTTTCCCAGTTTAAGTGACTTCCCGTAGCAAAGGAAGCATAAATGTCTATGACTAGCGGTCAGAGGAAAGGGGGCAGAAGCTTAAGTCCAAAGAACCGGGGCTGAAGGCTTAAACTTAAAAGGGAATGAATGGCAGCCTCAGGTTGGCTGCAGGTACATCGTTCTGAATCTACAGTCAGAACTCTGAAAATACCAGGCAGCATTCTTGGCCCACCCTTACCACCCACCCCATGAACAATTGAAAGGGCTACCGTGGGGCTGAGAGAAACACACAATTCTATTCTCTTTCCAGAGCCTTCCAGCCCTTAAACAACCCACCCCCACTGGGCCCTGGCCACAACCTGGGAGGAGGCCCAGGAAACACAACAATCTCAGTCTCTCAGAAGTAGAAGAGAAGGTGTTGGGACTGGCCCAAGGGCATCCAGTCAGTGTTGGAAGCCAGGGCAGTCTGAGCACAGGCAGAGGGCTCTTCGAAGGCCCCCCTTGAAAGCCCCACACATCCATCACTCTTCTCATTCCTCACACTGCCTGCAACTCTGAAAATTGGCTGGAGCAATCATTCTAAGGAACCTCAACAGGGGACAGCATTAAAAGACAAGTGAGCTTTGAGGCAGCATCTCTGAGTCTTGATGGCGGCACAAATGACTGGCCATTTCCTGGTCCACTGGTTAGGGAATTAGCATACTGTGAGTGGGAGCAGCCTCCATCTGTCTTCTGTGCTCTTCATTATCAGCGACAAGGTGGAATTGGCACCTAACCTTTGAATCCATGAAGGATAATGCTCCAAACACCCCTAGAAGACGCTCTCACCTACGATGGCCACATTACGGGGCTCTGGAACATCCTCAGCAGGTTACTGCGAGCTCAGAGTGCAGACCGATCCCATGAGGAGCAAGGGTTTGAGGAAGGAGCCCTGAGTTTAGAGTCAGGAGACCTGGCCTTTCCAGAGCAGTATTTGTGGGTGACTTATGCTGGTCAGAAGTCATTCTGGCGGGTCTGAGGTCCAATAAGCAGAGCTCCAGAGATGACTCCCCAGGAAGGCTTTTATAACTCGGTCCTCACCTTTTCCTCCACCTAGCCCAGGAGAACCAACCACTACCCAATCCTCTGGACCCCCACTCCGTAGGTGCCCACAGGTTCGGTCCCAGTACCCACCTCCCTTTATTGCTTCCCTGCTCAGTCTCAGCAGCTGTCTTCCTTTACCTGGCAGTGCAGTTGGCTCTGGCTTCCTCACTGTGTTTGCTTGTGGTCCTAGGTTCAGGAGGGGTTGCACAGCAGAACATGCAAGGGAAGGAGAGGGGAGGCAAGGCTGGGATGGGACAGTGTCTCCAGGATACCCCGACTGACACCTGGAGGCACCTGGTAAGGTCGGCTGGCCTTGGGGCAGCATCTGTCCTGTATGGTGGCTGGGGTTTACGAAGGCCTACGCTGAGCCTCTCTAGGCTTACATCCTGGGCAGAACTGGGATCTTTGCAAAAAAGGATTTGACCACCACCAGGTGCCCCAAATTACTTTAAGGCATTATTTGTAACTCGCATAGGGTGTCATTTCTGTCAGTCAGACAGGAGGTCCTGTGGTAGGCCAATTAAGCCAGCACTCCCACAGAGCTGGGCTGAGCCATGCTGTGGGACGTCACCTTGGGCAAGTTCTTTTACCAGCTGGGAGTTCGGTTTATTCATTGGTTAGATTAGGGGTGGAACCAGGTTGTGGCTAAGAAACCTTCCAGCCCTGACCTTCTAGAAGAGTCCATAAATGCTGGTGGGGAAAGTGCCAGACTGGGAGTTTTCCAGCCTCACTGTGCAGGGTGGTGTTTGGGGCCAGTGAAGCTGGGCCATGTGATCTGAATGCCCGTGAGCTCAGAGCAGTCACAGCATAGCCTAGTCAGAGGCAGGAAAATGCCAGCTGGCTCCTGAGCAGTGCCCTGGGCACCCTGTGGGGACCCCAAAGTCTTCTTGGATCTGACCTTCTCCCCTTGGGAGAGAGGAAGGCTGCATCTGGGGCCAGACTAGGAGTAGCGAAGCCTCATCTGCTTAGCTTATTTAATACTCTGGTCTTCCCACTCATGGCTGCATTTACACCCTGAGTACTTAGTGAGCTCCTGTTTATCCCTAAAAACCCTACTCTGTGTTACCCTATTCTTCCCCTCCTCCCCTGGAAGAATGATACCCTTCTTGCCCTGTTGTAACATCATCATCACACAGGCCGTATCAGTACAATAGCGCCTGGAAGACTTCATGAATGGGTAGTGACTCCCTAATGCCCTGGAAGGCAGCGTGCTCTGTTCCTCAGTACATGGCACAGCAGGTGCTTAATCAAGGGTGGCTGAATGAATGAAAGAAGGGAAGAGTGAGATGAGCAGGTGTGAGGAATGAGGACATTCCAGACTGAGGGTCAATGTGGGGAAGTGGAGGGCAACAGTCCAGTGCTTAGGGACCTGGGTATAATCATTACGGTACTATGCGGGTAGGGGGAGTACCAGTGCTCCTTTTTATTACTCATCTCACAAGAACTTTGTGATTTGCTTTAATATCTGAGTTATTCACTAAATGGTGAGTCCTATAAGCCCATCCGACAGTGTTCAGAGGGTTTTGCTCACAACCTTGCATGTGGTAGATGCTTAATAAATACTTCTCTTTTTTAAAAGAATTATTTCATAAAACTTTATCTTATTTATTTATTTATTTATTTATTTATTTAAATTTGAGCAGAGAGAGACAGAGTGGGGTTGGGGGAGTGAGAAGGCAAGCTGCGAGGTCTGGGACTCAAACCGCAGTTGTCCATGTGAGAGTCCAGCACCCTTAACCACCACACCACCTGCTGGCCCCAATAAATGTTTCTTAAATAATTTCATTAATGTGGGGGCGGGTGTTGAGGCAGTGTAGGGCCTAGATGGCAGCTCCATGAGTACGCAGGGCCCAGGCCACTTACAGTATTGCTAAACGAATTGCCAGATGCTCAGGAAACGTGAACTTCAGATAATCAATGGATAATTTTTTAAATAAATGTGTCCAAATATTGCATAGGACATACTTCTGTTAAAACAAACTCTCATTTATCTGAGATTCAAATTAAACTAGTGTTTTAGGTGTTTTCATTCGTCTTTTTGCTTATTTGTTTATTTAATATTTTGTTCTTTTCCTTCTCTCTCTCTCTGTCTTCCTCTCCCATCTGATGAGTTGTCCTTCCTACCTTGCCATACTTATCCCTGACTTTTATTATCAAAATGATCTCAGAGTCACAAGATGGCTGCAGGAGTTCCAGCCTTCATGATTATGACTTAGAAAAGTAGAAAGATGAAGGTGGGAGGGACAAAAGGACATCTGTCTCCCATCTGAGTCAGCCTCTCTGAAAGAGATTTCCTCTCTGAAATATGGGCTGACTCTCTGATAATAACAAGGAATTGTAGATTATGATGTTGGGTGTGATAGGTATCGTGAACATACAAGAAAATCTCCCTTTTTGGAGAGGCATCCTGAAAAATTTACAGGTAAAATGTAATGATATCTGTAATTCATTTTTAATCACTTTCACCCACCCCACCCCACCCAAAAAGCAAATATGGCAAAACATTAACTGTTGTTAAATCTAATGATAGGTGTATATGGGTCCCCATTACCTTAGTCCTTCTCCCTTCTTTTTTCTTGAAAACTTTATTAATAAAAAGTTTTGGGGGACCAAAGGATGGCATAAGGGTTATGTCTCTGGACTCCCATATAGCCAACCGTGGTTTGAGTCCCAGACTTGGTGGCTTGAAAAATCATACGAGGCACATGTACATGCATGCCCAAGATCCCAGGAGGAGAAGAGAGAAGGGATTGCTGTGTGGCCATCCTCGCTGTGGGGTGATTTCTCACTTTCCCTCTCACTGTGTCTGTCTGTCTGTCTCTCTCTGGCGAGCGCACATGCCCTAAGGCAAAAAAACTCTGGGGGGAAAAGAAGTTTTGGTTTTGCTTTTTTTTTTTTTGAAAGAGATTACTATAGTCCTTTTCTAATATTCATTTTCTTCTCATTGGCTGCCCCTTGCAGAAATGGAGGCTGGTCAATGTAATCTTTTAGCTGGGCATACTGATGCCTGGATGCAATCCAGTGAGGAAGGGCCAAGAATGGATGTCGGGCAGGAACTGCAGCCTCTACCCCGGCACGATTCCTTCACTCCTCTGTACAGCACAGAGAAGCCGGGCCCCTAAAGCTCTGCTTCGCCTTTTTTGTTGGAACCAGCCTCCAAAAGGCGCTCTCAGGCTCCTAAGATGATGTCTACCCTTAGCACGGTGACTGAGACATAGCCAACCCTTCACTCAATGACCAGTGTTAAGAGGAGACCTGCCCAACCCCAAATCTGTGCATTCCACAGCTTGTTCACCCTGTGTGATCTTTGCCAGGGTACTTAACCTCTCTGGAGTCCTGTGGCCACCTCTTTAAAGGGGAATGAATAGCTTAACTCCTTCTCATCCTTACTGAGATGGACTTAAATTTTCTGTTTCACGGGGCTGGGCTCATAGGGTGGAAGAAAAATCCTTCAACAGAACACCATGTTCTGAACTGTAGGCTCAGGTAAGACAACTTGGGCAACCTGCTTTGCTTTCTGCTTTGCTTTGTGTTTCACCTTGGTGCCCCAGCTGTCAACTAACCAGGGACTGGTAGGACCTATGTAGTGTCCAATGTATGTGACAAGACCTTGAAGCCATGGATCAATACATGCGCTACTGCCTTCTGCATGTTGGCTCTTAGACGACCTGCTGAGAAGAGCTGGAGTGAGGGGTGGGAGTTATGAGTAGCGGGCTCTCTGTCCATCATCTGATGATGAATGGATAAATAAAGGGCGGTATATCCTCGCAATGGTGTATTATTTGGCCATTAAAAGGAATGAAGGACTGATCCAGGTTACAAACAAGAACAAACCTTGAAAACATTATGCTAAATAAAAGAATCCAGTCAGAAAGGATCGCATATTGTTTGATTCCATTTACATGAATTGTCCAGAATGGGGAAATCTAAGGAGGCAGAAAGAAAATTAGTGGTTGTCTAGGGGTGGAGGGTTGAGGGGAAACTGGGAGTCACTGCTAATGGGTACAGAATATATGTTTTTGAGTGATTAAAAATTGACTATTGTTGGGACCAGCAGCTGGCATAATAGTTACGTCGCTGGATTCCCACGTAGTGGACCACAGTTCAAGCCCTGGACCCAACAGCTTAAAATTCATGCCAAGTGTGTGTGCATGCATGCTCAAAATCCTGAGAGGAGAGTGAAGGAGAAGGGACTGTAGTGTGACCATCTCCCATGAGTGTGTGTGTGGGGGGAGGGACGGTGATCTCTCGCTTTTTGTCTCTTTGTCTCTCTCTCTCTCTCTGGTGAATGCATGTGCCCCATAGCAAAAGTCTCTCAAAAATCAATCAATCAAGGGAACCAGCAGTTAGCGTAATGGCTATGTCGCTGGACTCCCACGTAGTCGACCGCGGTTCGCGTCTCGGACCCGGTGGCTTACAACTCACGCCGGGCGCGTGTGCGTGCGTGCCCAAGATCCCAAGAGGAGAATGGAGGAGAAGGGATTGTGGCGTGACCATCCCCCCTGGGGGGTGATTTCTCGCTTTCTGTCTCTATGTCTCTGTCTGTCTGGCGAGCGCACGCGCCCTATAGCGAAAAACCTCTCCAAAAAAAAAAAAAAAAGAAAAAAAGAAAAATCAATCAATCAATAAATAAAATGGACTGTCATGAGACTATACATATATGTAACTGTATTAAAACATGTTGAATTATACGCTTTGTGAAATACATCTCAATCAAGCTATTTTTAAAAGTTAAAAAGAGAAAAATGCTGATGAAAATGGGAGACATTTTTATCCATGGCAACAATATCATGGATATGTGGACACTGGCTAGGACTCAACTCAGCATCGTCTGGACATCCAGGAGGCCCATGGCCACTGTCAACCTGGAAGAGTCCCAGCGTGGACTGGAGCTCCAGAAGCCAGGTCCAGCTGTAACAGTGGGGTGGGAAGGTGGGAAAGAGTCCTGCCTGGCTCCTGCCGAGCAGTGAAATGGCTCGAGTTAATGCGCTTCCACTTACATACATTGATCGTTTACCTCCCTCTGTTCCCAGCGCTAGATCTATGAGCAAGAAGAAAGGAAAAAGGAGTTCAGGTTTAAACTCTTATCACTAAAGTGAGTCTCCCTCTACATTAAAAAACTATCCAGACTCTGTGGCAGGAATAGGCTCTGTTCTTGGGGCATAAATTTGTGTGTGTGGAAAAAAGACTTATTGGTGAATTTAGCAGTATTTTTCGTTGAACTGGCAGTTGCTAACCATTACACCAGTATTTATTTGATTCTTAAAGAGTACAAAACCATGGACCACAAATAAAGAAGATGGAGTAATAGTTTGTGGCTGGGCCACTAGCTTTAAACTTGAAATGAAGTGTCCAGTTTTGAGTTACTGTGTCCAACCACCATTTGTACAGTTTGAAAAGTGGGGGCATTTTTCCAGGCTGTCAGTGTGACTGTAGTTCATTCCCATGAATGATATCGCTGAAGGAGCAGTTGTTCTGCTGTGAGCACCTCACTCATGACCAGAATATATGAAATGTATTAATCTGTGCCTCCCGGCGTAATTTAGGAAGGCCCTCTATTTGACACATTCCTGTACATCCTTGTTTTATTGCTTGCTCCCGCAGGTAACAATGTCTCAAAAGTCTCGCTCCTGAATGAAGTTAAAATTACATGTCACCCAATAGCATATGCAGTTTTGTGGCTTATTTGGCTGTCAAAATTACCACCCTGCAACAACATGAGACGTTAATGGGGACGTAGCATGATTTACCTCGCCGGCTCCAGGCCGGCGGCGAGGGAGGACTCCTGTATCCAAGCGCCACGTGCTAGTGGAAGCCGGGGAGCCTCCGCCCTTCTGCTCTGCCTTCAATGCCCAGACCACGCCTGGTGCAGAACGTGGCAGGCCTTTCCTGAGATGGAAATATGAGGTATTTAAAATAGTCGGTCAAAGACTCGCTGAGCTTGTTTTAAGTCGCTAGGGGAAAAATGTGTATTTCAAGCAGGTTGGCCCCTCACTAACTAACAGGATTTATCATGTTTTCCAGTCAGGCTGGCGACTATTGTCCGTTAAGAATGTGCCTAAGACTTAGTGCGGCAATGTCTGATTCTAAGGCTAATGGGAGCAACGTGATTAACAATATTTTTCTACCTTGCCAAGTCATCTTTGCGATGTTGATGATCACAGGTAACGCGAAATGACCACAAAGCCAGGGCGTGCCTATGGATGAAATGATGGATTACCCACCTGGGAAGAATATCAGCTGTACTTTAAAACATCCTGGGACCCTGGACCAGTGGTTACATTAGGGTGTTCATGGATCCTGGATGCTTTTGCTTTAGTGGCCCTTTTCTCTATTAAAAAAAAAAAAATTGAAATTGTATTTTATGACTGCATTGATATCAGACAAATAGAATCTAGGCTAGATTCATTATTACTTAGTCATTAGTATTGTATTCATTTTTTTTCCTTTTAATTTAATTTAATTTAATTTTTTTGGAGAGATTTTTGCTATAGGGTGTGTGCGCTCGCCAGACAGACAGAGAGAGACATAGAGACAGAAAGCGAGAAATCACCCCCCAGGGGGGATGGTTACGCTGCAATCCCTTCTCCTCCATTCTCCTCTAGGGATCTTGGGCACGCATGCACACGTGCCCGGCGTGAGTTGTAAGCCACCGGGTCTGGGACGCGAACCGCGGTCGACTACGTGGGAGTCCAGTGACATAGCCATTACGCTAACTGCTGGTTCCCTCCTTTTACTTTTAAAGGAAATGAAAAATGGAAACAAACCCGTGGGCCCTGAGTGCCTTCACTGCCGGGTCCATCTGCCCTGGCTGAGGCTGTGGGATCTCAGCCTCCAACCTTGTTCTAGGGGTTTCTTTCTAGCCTAGCACAGTAAGGTAGTGGCCGCACGTGGGGAGTTTAGATGAAGGGCATCCTGGTGCCCCACCTTGGCCCAGGGTGTTCCCCACACTTCCGCCATTGCTCTCCACCAAGAGCGAGATTGGACACATTCTCCTTCCCTGGCCTCCTCCCCCTCCTGTTTATTTGTCTTTATTTTAAATAAATAGGCCAAGGCTGCTGCTATGGATTTTCCGGTGCATTGGAGAACTGGGGAGAATTCATGATGCGGGAGCAGAACGCTCCACCTGCAGGCGTGGCTGGCTTCGATGACGGGCGAGGGCGTTAATGATGGGCCACCGCAGCTGACCCCGACCTCATCGACCGCTGTGCCTCTCCTCGGCCGAGTGTCTGCAGTCCTGTCAGCTGCAGAGAAGTTTAAAGGGCAGCCATCGTCCCCGGTCAACCAGCCTGCCATTAATAATGTTTTCATCTGTGACAGTGACAAACCTGCAGTACTTGTGGAGAGTTTATTAAGGTCAGTCTATAAATAAGAATTAAAATTTTTAAAAAATGGGTTGACACAGATGAACAGACGAATGAATAACTTGATTGGACAAAACAATAAATGTAAGAGTGGACAAGGAGCGCCAAGAGCCGGCCTGGAAACGAGAGACCGAGTCTGCACTTCCTACGGCCTGGCCCCATGTTCAGACTTCACAAAACCACTTTGGAACACGTACGTTTTGTGAATCTAGGCCCTGGTTAGTATTTTGTCATTTAATGCCGTTTTCTCAGCTGATAAAAAGAATTGCAGCCATTTCTCTATGTCAAGTCCATAACGGAGAGCTGGTAAAATTTAAATGTCTCATCTCTCCTCGGACAGGCATTGGCCTTACCCTGAGGCTAGGCTCCAGGCCCGCAGGCTGGTGACAGGGTCCTGGCTTGTCTAATCAGCCCTTGCTGTCTTGGAATAGACTCCCTAAGCAAAATACACTCACTGGCCAGGGTAGGGTGCAAGCTAGAAGTGTATCCTCTGTGTCTTGGTCCCTGGCTCAGAGGGTAGGTTCTCTCCTGCAATTTACGTGTCTTTGGGGCCTGGGTATAGACCTTCCCATTCCACTTTCTCAGCCATGTGACACCTCCTATGCAGAGCCTTTCAACAATCATGAAGACCTTTAATTGTATATTTAAGGAACTGTCTTTAAAACTCTTTTGTGTGCTTTAGCTCATTTGGCCCTCACAAGAAGCCCAGGAGGGACTACAAGTTTAATTACCTCCATTTGGAAGATGTTCAGGGCACAGAGAGGTTAGACTAGCCTGAGGTCACTTAGTATACAGAAGTGAACCTCTGTCCATTAAATGTAGGGAGAGGAAAGTGGGAGAAAAAAGTGGCGGGAAGTCCAGGTGTTGCAAGAAAATGAGACTTAACTACATTCCCTCAGAATTCATATGTTGAAGACTTAACCACCAATCAGGGCCTGGAATGAGACTGTATTTGGAAAAATGGGCTTTAAAGAGGTGACTGAGGGGACCAGAAGATGACATAATGGTTATGTCACTGGACTCCCACATGGCCGACAGACCGCGGTTTGAGTCCCAGACCCAGAGGCTTGAAACACACTGGGTGTGTGTGTGCAAGCGTGCACAAAACCCTAAGAGGAGAATGGAGGAGAAGGGTTGTGGCGTGGCCAACCCCCTGGAAGGTGATTTCTCACTTTCTGTCTCTCTCTGACTCCCCAGAAAGCACATGTGCCCTCTAGCAAAAAAATCTCTCTTTAAAAAAATAAAAATAAAAAGAGGTGAGTGAATTAAACTCAAGTCATGAAGGTGGGCCCTAATCCAATCTGATAGGTGTTCTATCAGAAGACAAGATAAGGACACAGGCTTGTATTAGGTTGCTGGGAAAGTTATGACATATTTTTCTGTGTTTTTCTGTGCAAAAGTCTGTCATGACTTCCCCAACAACCCAATACAAAGGAAAGACCATGTAAAGACACAGGGAGAAGTCAGTCATCCACAAGCCAAGGAGAGAGGCCCCAGAAAACTCCAGTCCTACTGGCATCACCCTTCTGCTTTTTCTTCTTCCTCTTCCCCTTCTTTTTAAATGACCAAGGTGTACATGTGTGCTCACGAGAGAGAGAGAGACACAGAAAGACGGAGAGAGAACGCACCTCCTAGTGGGGCATGGGCATGCCGCAATCCTTTTTTTCCCTCCATTTCTCTATCCTGTCAGGATTTGGGGCACACATACCCAGTGTGTTTTTCAAGTTGCTGAGTCAGGGGTTTGAAGCATAGTCAACCATGTGGGATCTGGCACCCTTAACCACTGGGCAACAGGGCCGTCTCTGTTGCTTAGCTAGTATTCTATGCACCATGACTATCCATTAGCACAAAAGTTAATTTATCTTCACGTCAGTGTTAGCCAAGAAGCATCACAGTGGTCCTGCAGGACTGTTAGGTCCTGAAGAAACTTTTGAATGATCACATCATTAGGTCTTGTCACCCAGTCAACACTTCAATCCAAATAAAGAAATAAATGTTGCTCATGGTGTCTCCTCTTTCAGAAAGGGCAGTTAGAATGAAGGAGCCATGATAATTCATCAATTAAGCAGAATAACCAACAATAAGGAAGTAGGGAATAGACAGGGCGGTGAGGTCCCCTATATGTTCTGTCCTCTGCTAGTTCTCAGACTCTCAGAGGCCATGTTCTGTCTTCTGCTAGCCCAGACTTTCAATCTGCAAAGTCACAGAGGGAGCTCTAAAAACCCCCACACAGAACCACAGATAAGAAAGGTAGAAGACTTCAGAGCCTGGAGTCTAAAGGAGAGGATTCTACCACTCAGTTCACTTTGGTAAATGTCTAGTGAGCACATCCTCTATGCCCAGATCCTGGACCAGGAGCCCCAGAGTAGAGATGGGGTGAAGAGGCTCCAGTCCTAAGCTTTGGGTTGAGGACAGACAGATAGGCGACTGTGAGATGTACCATGAGAACTGTGTCACTAGTACAGACCCTGGTCTGCTGTGAAGACCTCTATTGGAAAGAAGGAATTCTAGAAAGGCTTCACAGAGATGTCCCACTGGAACTGAGTTTTTTTGTTTTTGTTTTTGTTTTTGTTTTTGTTTTTTTTTTTTTTTTTTTTGGAGAGGTTTACGCTATAGGGCACATGCGCTCGCCAGACAGACAGAGAGAGAGAGACAGAAAGCAAGAAATCACCTCCCAAGGGGGATGGCCATGCCACAATCCCTTCTCCATTCTCCTCTCGGGATCTTGGGCACGCACGCACACGTGTCCGGCGTGAGTTTTAAGCCACTGGGTCTGGGACTCGAACCACGGTCCACTACATGGGAGTCCAGCAACATAGCCATTATGCTAACTACTGGTCCCTGGAACTGAGTTTTGAATCATAATTAGGAAAATTGGGGGAAAAGGGACATACCGAGTGCTTTTGACTGAACTATCCCTCCTAAAACTTCATATGTTATAGCCTTAACCCCCAACCAGTACCTGGAGTGAAACTGTATTTAAAAATATGGACCTTAAAGAGGTGACTTAGTTAAACTGAGGTCATTAGAGTGGGCCCTAATCCAATCTGACAAGTGTCCTTATAAGAAGAGGAGATATAGGACAACCAGGTGACGTGAAGTTAAAGTGCTGAACACTCCCACATGGCCGACCATGGTTCGAGTCCTGGACCTGGTCGCTTCCTTTCTCACTTTCTGTTTCTCTCTCTCACTGGTCAAAATAAAAATAAATAAATAGATAAATGAATAAGTAAATAATTAAAAAGAATAAGAGGAGATGTGAGCATAAATATGTGCAAAGGAAAGACCATGTAAAGACAAGGGAGAAGTCAGCCAAGGAGAGAGGCCTCAGAAGACACCGAACCTACCAGCACCATTTATTCACTCATTGCTAGAGGCACATGGGCTTGCCAGAGAGAGAGAAAGCATGCTCCTCCTCATGGGGCATGGTATTCCTCAATCCTTTTTCCTCCTTTTCTTCTTCCCATCAGGATCTTGGGAACACATGTGTCCAGCATTTTTTTTTTTTTTTTTAGGTTTTTGCCTTAGAGCACATGTGGTCACTGGAGAGAGATGAAGACAGTGAAAGGGAAAGTGAGAAATCACCCCTGGGAAGATGGCTACACTACAATCCCTTCTTTTCTCTTCCCAGGATCTTGAGCATGCACGCACACCCCAGGCACGAGTTTCAAGCCACTGGTTCCATCTCTCAAACTGTGGCTGGACATGTGGGAGGTTAGCAATGTAACTGCTCTGCCATCTTTTACCCACCATTCCCACCCCCAGCATGTTTTTCAAGCTTCTGGGTCAGAAGTCAAACCTCGTTGAAGTTCTACACCCTCTAAGCACCCAGAACCCCTTCCACAGCTCACCACGGCCCCCCTCTGTGGAGCCAGAACTCACCACAGTCCTACTTGCCTCAGGGTGATGTAGGTTCTTGTTTCATTCCCTCCCTGAATCCCAGGTGGGTTCCAGCTCCCAGTGCACAACACCTAACTAACGCACTATGGGGCCACCCTGCGGGCACCTTGATCTCAGACTTCTGGTCTCCAGAATTGTGAGAAAAGAAATTTCTGTTGTTTAGGTCACCCACTTAGTCTGTGATTATTTGGTACAGTGGTAAACTTATAGTAAACTTACATACCAGGGAAACAAAGAGTTCTAGCAAAGTTCTGGAAGCATGAATGTGCATGAACGTTGAGAGAACTGAGGTGCGCTTTGCAGATGCAGAGTGGCCAGATGGGTACACTGTGTGTGCACTGGCGGCTACTAGCTCCTAGAATCCTCACCTTACCATAATTGGTCACCCTCGTGGCAATCCAGTGGTGGCTTTCCTGGGCATACTTTGCTCTACTCCTGGTTCTCAGAGAAAGTTGAACATTTACATTCTCTGCTTTGCTTTAGTGCAAACTTAAAAGCAGATCCCAGGGCCAGCCGGTGGCATGGTGGTTAAAGCAGCTGGATCTTACATGGCTGACCATGTGGCTTGAGTCCTGGACCCAGTGGCTTGAAAAACAAGCCACGTGCATATGCGTGCATGCCCAAAATCTCAAAAGGAGGGATAAATGAGGAGAAAGGATTGTGGCATGTCCATTCCTATTGGAGATGCTTTTATACTTTCCGTCTCTCTCTCACTCTCTGTCTCTTTCCAGTAAGTGCACACACCCTCTGACAAATTTAAAAAACAAACACACAAACAAAAACCAAGCAGGTCCCAGCTCAGAACGACAATCTCCTGCCCACGGTTTCCCCAGTGGGAACCATTTTCATCCCACTTGCTTGCCCAGAGTGCAGTCATATAGGAAGGAGGAAGAGGAGATTTTACACACAGGGGAGAAAGCAATGTGAACACAGAGATGAGAGAGGAAGATCCTGGCCTTGAAGACTGGAGTGATGTCACCACAAACCACAAGAAAAGCTGAGGGCTACCAGGAACTAGAAGAGGCCAGGAGGGATTCTTCCCTAGAGCCTCTGAAGGAGCAAAAGGCCTCATCCACACCTTGGTTTTTGTCTACTAACACTGATCTCAAACTTCAGCCTCCAGAACTATGAGAGAATAAACTTGTTTGAGGCCACTGAGTTGCTGGTAATATGTCGGAGCAGCCACAGGAGACTCACATGGAGAGGCAGGCCAGGGCTCTAGGTCAGGCTTCACACTCTAGGACCTTTGCACTTTCTTTAAGCCTCAATTTCTTCCCCATCCTGTCCACTCTGCACCTAGCTCTCCAAAGCTCAAAAAGGATCACAGATTCAGCATATGTGTTAGGGTCAAGAGGACCCCTCAGCACTTTATGACGAGGCCTGGGAGCTGCAGCAGCCCCTGTGGAGGCAGCAGAGTGGCAGGACCCCAGTTGGCCTTGCTATCTGAATCTGCAGCAGCCCAGATGACTGGTGTCCACCTTGTTCTTCCCATTGACTGCCCCCAATTGTTGATCAATGTGGAGGCTCTAGGAACGCTGGCCTGCAAAGGCTGTAACAACTTGAATGATGCAGCTAAAGCAGAAGGAAAGAAAAAAATTATATTTTCATTCCAAAAGGCCTAGCTTAAGACCAGCAGATGGCATAATGGTTATGTTACTGAACTTCCATGTAGTCAACCACAGTTCGAGTCCCGGACCCGGCAGCTTAAAACTTATGCCAGGCACGTGTACGTGCATGCCCCAAATCCCGAGAGAATGGAGGAGAAGGGGTTGTAGTGTGGCCATCCCTCCTGGGGAGTGATTTCTTGCTTTCTGTCTTCCTCTGCCTCTCTAGCAAGCATGCATGCCTATAGCAAAAATCTCTCTCTCAAAATTTTTTTTAAATAAAGGCCCAGCTCTCCTTGGATGAACTGTACCCAGAGGACCAGAGCCCTATATACACTTGCAGAGTTTCCCCCAGCGGTGATTTTACACACAGGGGAGAAAGCATTCTGGGATCTTCCAAAAATCTGGGAGGAGGGCAGAGGAGTGAGGAAGATCCCCGCACTCCTCTCTCTCATCAAAGGCCTGAGTCCGGAGACGTCATAATGCAAGATAGGTTACGAGGGCTGTGCCTGGAGGTCAGATGGGGCCATGGGGAGGGCACAGGACAGATGAGTCCAGAAGGGGGTCTTGGGTAGACTTCACTAATTCATCACAGTTCATATCAAAACCCAAAGGGCAAGGACTAGAGCTTTTCCCAAAGAATGGGAATCTTATTTCAGCCCATAATCTCACCATAACTGTGAAGCCCTACAACCTCTAAGCTCCCAGGACCCCATCCCCAGCTCACCACGCCCCCCCCTCTTATGGAGCCAGAACTCACCACGGTCCCATTTACCCCTCATGGTGATGTAGGTCCTCTTTTCATGCCCTCCCTGAATCCCATTCCCTGGGTGACATTTTAATCAGTTTGAACTAGAAGGAAATATTCCCCCTAACCACCCTCTGAAAATCTTTAATTGTTAAAATTTTTTTTTTTTCTGCTTAAAGTTTCATTATTTTTTAAACAATCCAATTTTACGCGCGTTGCATCCTTAATATGACCTAATTATGGGGAATGTTTTGGTAAAGAAGCAGCAGGTCGCTTCCTTCAGGAAGTTTCGCTTGCTTCGGGCAGGTGCTGCCGCGGGGATTTGGACAATTCTTACATCATTACACACCTTAATTACACAGATTTTTACTGAGGGCTGTGAACATGCTTCATTACAAATAATTAAATTCAGTACAACCAGAACTGCGCCGAGTAGATACAGGCCTTACATAAAAGCAACAAAATTGGTAGCTTTGGACTAAATCGTGAGCTACCTTTGTTAGGGCCAGTCGATCCTCACTCTTCACTATCCTCCAAGAAGGAGTAGAAAATTTCACCAACTATGACTCCATGTAGGTGGAGTCAGAAATCTTACAGTTGAGTCCTGGCTCTGCTTTAAAAAAAAAAAAAAAAAAAAAAAATATATATATATATATATATATATATATATATATATATATGTGTGTGTGTGTGTGTGTGTGTGTGTGTGTGTGTGTGTGTAATTTGTTGTGATTTTTCAAACCTCCAAGTCTTGGATTTCAACCTCCATCAGCCCTGTGAGAATTCAGTGCTTATTATCCACTGCGCTGTCTGCTGGCCACCCTAGCTCTGCTTACAGATAAAGAAAGCAAAGCTAGGAGGAAAACACCCCACGTGACATTATATTGCTGGTTAAAAAGCAGAGCTGGCAATGTAACCTCGCTTGGGGTATTTTACACGTAGTTTTGCTTTCCTTATCTTTAAAATGGGGATCAAAGCGATCCGAGCCTCCCAGCCAAGACCAGATAATGGATGTAAATGTGCTTTACACACTATGAAGGGGCAGAAGCATGACTTAGACACCCAGCTTCTCGTGAAGAATGAACTAGGGGACTAGAGGCCCAAGGCAACCGCCGGTAGGCCAAGCCAGAGTCCTCCACCTGGGCATCCGTCCTGCTCTTTGCCTGGACTCTCCTAACATTCTTCCTACTAGCTTAAGTTTCCACTGCCCTCAGGACCTCAAAGCCAATGTCTTGGCATCCCTGTTTTCACTAACTCCATTCTCCTTGCTAGCAACTGGAGACCTGTGAACAGGTATTTCAGAAAGTCCAGAGTCTGGGCCCACCTCTTGTACAATCAAATCTCTTAGAATCTACTTAAAGGTAAAATTGAGTCACATGATGGGTGAGTCACTGAAATCAACCAGGAATGTTACTGTCAAAACCTTTTATTAAACAATCACAAAAATCTCCAATACACATTTCTTGAATGGATTAGACAGAGCCATTTTAGAAACACAATTTGGAAATACAGAGATTGGGTTAGAACATCTTAAACTACTAATTCTATAAAGATCTCTACCTTAAACCTGAGCTTGACCTCTATTCAAGCAAGAAGGCAGGATTTCGCTGTCCACACTGCAAGCAATCAGGACACCCAGTGAGGACTCTGAACAAAAGCCTCGTTCTCAATGTGCCATGGAATTTTCAGTCCAGATGGACTTTTCTGTGCCTCAGACATCAGAGTCATTTCAGGTTTAAATATACAGGTGGATACAAACTGGACTGTTGTTTTTAAGGAAAGAGAGGGCCTCAGAACAGGCTCTGGCCATCACAGCCGTGTGTGTGCTCAGGCTCTGCCACTAGAGTCATTCTGGAGCTGGGGTCATCTAGCCATTGCTGGTCTACAAGTCTCATTACCCCCGACCTCCACTCCCGCTGTTCATGCCATTTGTTTATTCTTTGACATCAGTAATGATAGCTCTTGTTTGGAGAATGGCACCACTTTTTAGCATCCCCTTCAGATACCACTGAATGGGCCTGGGGACCTCTAGGGACAATGGGGAAATATAGATGGTAGTCCTATTGGACACTGGGGGAAGTCAGTCAGTTTAAAGAAATGCTGACCAGACACACTGAAAGAAACAGAGAGTGGAAAGCAAGAAGTTACTTTGCCCAACAGACAGGGAGAAGGAACAGGCAGGGAGAGCTCTGGGATGGGCTTCCCTGCCCTGGCTGCCTCATGTGGCCAGTGGAAGTCATGACCAGACCTCCTTGCTCCAGAGGGGCAGCATTCCCCAGTGGTAGACCGGTTTCTGTCTCCCTGAAGACAAAGGCACTATGGCAATGGGAAATGCTTATGAATATGAATGATTCCTGACATCATTTGGCACATGGCAAAGCACACAGGTCTTAGGGACAGTTCTGCTACCTTCTAGCTGAGGGGTATTAGGCATATTGCTGGCTTCTTGGAGCCTCAGTGTCCTTATCTCTAAAATGGGAACAGCTATAATGATAACTACAGTTGTAATTAAGTCATCACAAAGGTTAAATAGGATCACCCAAGTAAATTACCCAGCAAATACTGAGTGTTCGTATGTTTTGTTACGTCTGAAGTACTTTCACTTGTGTTAATCATATTTTATCCTCTTGGCAATTTTGTACATTTGTAGTTATTACAACCATTTTACTGATGAGGAAATCATGCTCTGAGAAGTCCCTAGACCTTCTGTGGTCACTGAACAACAAGGAGTGAAGCTGGAGATGGTTCCAGCTCCTCAGGCATTCACAGACATGCCTTGGGTTTCTGGTGTAACTTCGTTTCCTCCCCAAACATCTCCAGAACTCAACAAACACATGAGCATGACCATCTAGACCAGAGCAGTCGACATGTGGATACTAGTCACTTATGGCCACTTTTAATTAAAATGGTATCAAGTTTAAAATTCCGGGCTTGGGCCAGTCCATGGGGTGGAGGTTAAGGCAGTTGGATCCTACATGGCTGACCCCACAGTTCTAGTCTCAGAACCAGAGGCTTGAGAAATATGACAGGCACGTGTATACGTGTGCCCGAAATCCTGAGGGAAAGGAGAAATGGAAAAGGGATTATGGCATGACCATACCCTGTGGGGGGGTAGTTTCTCAATTTCTCTCTCTCTCTCTCCCCCAGTGTCGATCCGCCTCTTCCTCCTCCCCAACCTTCCCCCCATGGGCACACATGCCCTCTGACAAATTAAAAAAAAAAAAATTCCAGGCCCAGTTGCAGTGACAAACATGCCTAAGGCATTATGTTCCACAGGCTGGGACCATAGGGGAGGCCCAGGTTTTATTCCTGGTCCAACTTCAAGGCCAGACATGGTGACACATGCCTGTGATCCCAGCAACTCGGGGAGGCTGAGGCAGGAGAATCATGAGTTCAAGGCTGGCCTAGGCAACATAGTGAGGCCCAGTCTGGAAAGAGTCAGGCATGGCAGCCTATGCCTGTGGTCCCAATTACTCAGGAGACTGAGGTAGGAGGATTGAAACATAGCAAGACCCAATCTTAAAAAACAAAGCAACAAAACAAAACACAGAAATCTCATTTCTCAATTGCACAAGCTACTTTGGCTGGTGACAACAGTATTGGAAGGTGTGGGATTTTCATCACCTCAGAAGTTCTTTCAGACAGTCCTAATCTCTCCTCTCTGCTCCACCTTTTTCTCCATGTGCCAAAACTTTCTTAGGGTCAAAAAGAGCCTGTTTCATCAGCATCAGCCAACTGGGAGATAGGAGCGTTTCTCAATCTGCATTCAATCTGACAGCAAAGACAGAAATGTTACAATTTTGACCAGAAAGTACAAAAATCCTGCCAGGGCAAAAGGGAAAATTCACTCATCAAGTATTGTTTAAATTATTGGAAAATATACTGCATCTGTTTAATGTTTAAAGCAAAAGAAAGTGGCAAAGTAACCGAGCATGAGATAGCTTTCAATAAATAATCACGGAATAAATAGGAATATTCGCATGGGAGCCCTGGAAATGCACGAGTAGTTTGGTACCAATAAAATGCAAAGGATAAAAATAAAATACAATACAGCGGCAAAAGTATTTATATAAATCATGAAAATGTAAGGAAAGAAAAAGAGCCAGCTGCCCCAGCTCACATTTGGAACAAGGTAATATGAGAAATATAAGTCTGCCACCGAAGACTGTATTAGAAGCTGGGAAATAACGAACATGATTGTGTGGTAGTTTTTCCAAGGGTGAAATTTACAAACGATTTACTGTAAATG
Source organism: Tupaia tana (assembly GCA_026018925.1). Lineage (NCBI taxonomy): Eukaryota > Metazoa > Chordata > Mammalia > Scandentia > Tupaiidae > Tupaia > Tupaia tana. Next base: position 34,151,774 of record JAKSZU010000010.1, read on the forward strand.
TTTACCCAGTGTACAATAGAGAAATGTGATCAGAAATCATTTATCTTAAAATTTTCACTACATTCTTATGTATTCCACTTGCGAAAGGGACATGAGGTTTTTAAACATACGATTGTATATTCGCCATCCCCAAAGCACCCCCGCCCCGTTTTTTTTTTTTTTTTTCTTTTTTTATTTTTAAATTAACTTAAACTACTGGACAAATGTCCCTTAGATCCTCTGCTGAGAAAGTCGAGAAGTGTGGCCTGCAGTGAGATATTCATTGATGACCAATCAGATCAATATTCATTGCATTAATCAAGAGTTTTAGAGCAAAATGCACTTAAAGCAAAGAATATTTTCCCCTCGTTTTCTATATGGAGAGAAAAGTCAGCTGATGGGTCTCTCCCCATGGGTCTGCTTCCACCTCATAAAGTCCAAACCCTGTGCTTTGGACAAACTATTCCCCAGCCGGGTTCACGTTAAAGGCAAACTCTTTGGAGTTGGAACATGGTGGCTCAAGGTCAGCTCTGTCCTTGCCTATCACCAGGCTTCCTGCAGGTTGTACAGTGTCTTTGTCAACAGTGGGGCCATTTAATGCAATGTTTAGAAGCACTTTCATATTGTGAAGTGTTAAGTGAGTATGAGGTTATTATTGTGAGGGACTTTGCAGGACATGGATTCCCAATTCCACCATCTTTGTCCTACCCACCACCTCTCCAGCTCTTCTCCAAAGGACCATCACAGCAGAGGGAAGCATCACAGCAAGATGTTGATGACTCTTGTGTCACCTTTCTTTTCTTTTTTATTTTAATTGCCAGAGGGTATGTGAGCTCTCCAGAGGGAGAGGGAGAGGGAGAGGGAGAGGGAGAGGGGAGAGAGGGAGAGGGAGAGGGAGAGGGAGAGGGGAGAGGGAGATAGCACCTCCAATGTGTGACCATGCTAGAATCCTTTCTCTATTTCTCCATCCTGTTAGGATTTAGGGGATGCACACA